>JAOEGL010000004.1:42588194-43921388 GCA_034509955.1 Urosaurus nigricauda | reverse complement strand
CTTTACTAGATCAGCACAGAGAAGTTTTTATCCCCATCTACAGCCAACTTATTTCCCCTGCCTTCTCTCCTCCTTAACCTACCCAGCTTTTCTTTTTCTTCTTCTTGGCATCTGCATCCTTGCCACTGCCAATGCTGGAATGGCTGGTGATGCTGTTCAGGCTAGATATGCTGTCTGAGGAGTTTTGCCTCTTGATCCGCAGCTCTGGAGATACAGCAAAACAAGGACACACTCACAGTCTACAGAGGATCATTACTGCAGGCACCTAGGTGATCAGCTACTGCTTCTCAGCCTCAGTACCAAACCCAACTAGCAGAGAAAACTATTTTCTCTGTGCTTTCTTCCTGATTATTTAGTATAAATGCAGAAAAAAACTATAACTGTGACTGGGGAAAAATGGTCATCTAAAAAGCATAAAGTCAAGAGTAGTGATGTAAAGAATATTCATCAAATTTCGATAAACACAAGAAATATCTGTTATTTGAAGATTTCAAAAGCTTTTTAAAGAGAAGAAATTATTAGCACTTCTTGATCAATGAATAAGAATCAGCTGAAAATTCGATGGCCAGGATTTGAACTCTTCTTTATGCCAAGAAAACCCTGTTTTTTGAAGCAGATGAATGTTCTTTAAACCTCTGCCAAACTTCCTTTTGACATGCTAACATGCATGTCATGCATTTATGACATGCATAAATGTTCATATTGTCTTTTATTGTCATTCAAGAAATCTGTGAAAAATACTTCTCGACAAGGAGAGACAAAATAACCTTTTGAAAGTGGGACTTTTGAAAAGAATATTTTTTTTAAAAAAATCGCATCTAGTTCTCGATGGGAGAGAAAAAAAAATGGCTTGTCACAACACTAGTCAAGAGGGACACAGGGAAGAGGAAAATAGCTGAGAGGAGGCATATTCAGTTCACTTTTTGGTTCAGAGAAAAGCCTCTCCTAGACATAAATTAGCCCAGAAAGGGACCCAAACATGGTGAGACTTCCCCTCTTGGAATCTCACCCCCCCCCCCAAATACCCTCATCAGTCCTTTCCTCATTATCACAAAACAAAAAACAAAAAAACAAAAAACAAAATGAGTCTGTGAGTTAAGCAAGGAAGCCCTATGAGGTCTGGTAGGGAGGTATATAGTCCCCAGACCTTGATAGTTAAGGACCACCATTGCCTTAACAGAAGCTAGTATTCAAGCAGAGCAGATGCAGATCCACAAGGACACTGCATAGAAGGATATGCTTACCTTTGGGTGTGATGTCAGTCCCATTTAGAGCTCCTTGGATAACAGCCTGGGCTTCTGAGTTCTTTTTCTTTAAGAAATCAATAGTTTCCCGCAAGTCCAGCAACTCGGTGTCCTGAAAGATGATGCACAATTGATTAATTCTTTGGGCAATTTTAGTTTACTCATTGGAAAGAAATTAGCTGGGGAAATGGAGGGGTGGATGATAAGAGTATGCAGCTAGAGCAAGTCCAGCATCATCAGCTACTGGAGCTCCAAGAAAGCAGTGGAACCAGCAAGTGCTAGTGTCCATGTTCATTTCCCTATATGAGGCCAAACTAGCATTGACCCAAGGAATTGTGAGACAACTAAACTGTGGCTAGCACTTATAGAGCATGGAAAGGACTGGTAATTTTGTTGAGGTTTTGGTCTTACTAGGGAATGGCCATTGATGCAATCACTCCTAAACACCCAACCCACTGTGGTGGAGCCCAGAGTTCATCTTGGTTTACAGAAGACCTATGGGCAATGAAACAGGCTAGATCAAAGCTTGAGTGCAGGTTGCATAGACAAAGACCTTTCGTTGTGCCTATTATGCAGATTGAAGGTGACAAAAATAACTTTATTCTTCCTCTATTCCACCATCCAACAGAGCTTTTCCAAGTGGTGAAAAGCTTATTGGAGTCAGACTCAAAGAGGCTAGGATTAGAACCAGTGGTTGCCTGCTGTGCTGAATTTACCAGTTACTTTGTGCAGAAAGTCATTCGTATTAATTCAGATATTGATCTCACGGTTATTGCAGAGTCTAGAGATGTGGCCAGTTCTCTTTGGATCAGTTTTAATTGTTGCAGCCTGATGTGGAGAAGATACTTGAATCAGTTTGTCCCACCATGTGTTGTCATGATTCTTAAGATCTTGCCTCTTAAGATCTAGCAAATATGGATTGATTAGGTAGGAAGTGCTTGCTACATTGTCAGGAGGAAGTGCTTGCTACATTGAAAGAAACTGTAACGTTCCTTCTCTGGAGGAGGACCACTCTGGAGCCAGAAATATGTGAAAATCACCACCCTCTCATTAATACCCCATATTTGACCAAGGTGCTTAAACATGTGGATAGGGGGAGTGCTACTGAATTGATCCTCCTGGATCTCTTAGTGGCTTTTGATAACATTGTTCATGGTATTATATTCTACCAACTCTGACAGATGGGAGTAGGAGACTTTGTTCTACAGTGGTTCTGCTCATATCTGCAAGGTCAGTTCCAGAGAAGCATTGGGGCACTCCTGCTCAGCACCATGGTAATTGTGCTATGGGGTACCACAATGTTCAATATTGTCTTTCGTGCTGTTCAACATGAACATGAGGCTACTAAGAAAGGTCACTAGAGGTTTAGGGGTTGGTATGTTGATGCCACTCAGCTCCACATCTCGTCATTTGAATTGGTTGGGGCTGTAGAGGTGCTGGAGCAGTGCTTGGATTTTGTAATAGGCTGGATGTAAACTGAAATAAATAAACTGAAGCTGAATCTGAGTAAAATGGGATTCCTGGTAAAGCTCTGTAGATTAGTGGTTCTTGAATCCAGGAATTGGGTGAACTGCCTGTCCTGGATGGGACTGTACTCTTTTTGAATGAGCATGTAGGTAATTTGGAAGTACTCCGAGATCCATCCCTATCATTGGAGGCTCAGACAGATTCAATGGCTCAGGGGGCTTGGGGCTAACTTCAACTGGTTCACCAGCTGCAGCCTTTCCTGGACAGGGACTGATTAGACTGCTGCAATGCACTCCACATGACACTGCCCTAGAAGACAACTTGGAAACTGTAGATAGTATAAAAGTGCTGAAGTTAAGACTGCTCACTGGAATTCCATTCAATTATAATGTAACACCAGTTCTGCACTGGCTACTGAATTCAAGGTGCTGGCAAGAACATTTAAAAGCCTAAACTGCTTGGGACTTCAATACTTGATGGAGCACCGCTTTCTATATATGCTTGCCGAAGAACTGAGATCTACTGGAGGGGGCCCTCTTTGCCTCCCATTAATAGGGGCAATTCATTGTGGGAGGTCATGAGTGAGGGCTTTTTCTTCAGAGGCACCCTGTTTAGGGAATCTCTGAGGGCCCAATTGACATCAATAATGGAATCATTTTGACACCAAGTTAAAACCTGGCCTTTGGGCCAAACTGATTTTATCTAGGCTGCACATGTTTCAACATAGTTTTAAACAATTTTACATTGTCTGTTTTCAATTGAGAATATAATCTTTTTCAATGTTGTAATTATTTATTGTTTTAAATTAATTTTATTGTAAGCCAGCCTCAGATCTTCAGATAAAGAGTGGATATAAATATTTCAATAAATAAATAAAATATTGACTTTAGAATTTCAAGTTCCAGAATTCTCAGCCAGCAATGGAACTAAACCAGTGCTGGCTGGAACTCTGCTAACACAGCCAGATATACTAGTCAAGAACCAATGACAAGAAAGAAACCAAATAATCATTTTTTTCCAACTGTGTATTTATGGATCAGCCTAAGCCCACAGGAAAGCCATGCTCCATTTTCCATTAACAGTCTTCAGTATGATCAGATTTGGATGTTTAAGAAAGAAGGCTTTTTTAATACTTCTCTGGTTGTACTTGCTGGACTTAAGATAAACCTAATTTATAATCCTTCCCATTATAGAGACACACAAGTCATGGGGAGATGTAATTGTTTTGTGCAAAAAGACAAATGAACAAAGCAGAAGGTTCTGTGATCAGGCAACAAGAGATTTCCCTTTCCAAACAAGGTGTATGGAAAGTCTTGCTTTCAAATAAGCTACTAGTATAAATTTCAGTCAAATATCATTTGCAAAGGCAAACTTTCTCTAAACAAATCTTTCCCAGAAAATCCCGTGGTAGGGTTACCATATGTGGGAAAAACGCAGCAACAACAATGTATGAACGTATGATGAATAATCATTACTTTCCCTGTTCCTTCTTTCTATGTCCAGAGCCCTTTATCACATTTATCAGAGACTCCATTTAACCCTGCGTAGTGTGACCTTGAAGGGGAAGAGGCAGAAGGCAAAGAAAGAAGAGACATTGTGTAAGGTGAGGTCTTCTCACAGAACTTACCTTCTCTTCTGCAGTCTCTGCAAGCTGTCGGAGACGGGATGTCATGTTCACCAGGCTCTGTTCAAAAGCAGCTACTAAGTTAGCCTGGGGGGAGGGGGGAGAAAGAGATAGTCAAACATTAGTAAGAAAGAGCATCACATGAAGAAACATATGATGGGATGGGGAAAATCTTGGTTCAGCATGACAGGTTGAGATAACATCCGCCTCACGCCATCAGCTCCCAAACGACAGCAGCAGCGCAGAGGCAACCAGGCTTTTCCACTGGCGCTACAGAAATAACTGCGACGGATGACTCTTGCAAATTGTGAGGGTAGATTTAGCCCTAAATCTAGTAGTCCTCTAGCCTGTATTCAATCTAATTGGCGGCATATACCTGGTCCTTTCCCTTGTCAACCCCTTTCCAGCTATAGTAGATGTATTATGAGTTGGTTGTGACATCTTGGTACAGATGATGGATTGGGTTATGAATTTACGACGAATTATGAGAACACCCCTCAGCACTGAGGGAAGTGGATGGAGGGAGCAGATAATGGACTGGAAATGGATTATACTCACTTCTGGAACCTTCTTCCTCTACATGCGCGCCTCATCACTTCTCTAACCAGTTTCAAAACTGAGTTAAAGACTATATTGTTTAGAGAAGCGTTCCCAGATGTGTGACTTTGTCTGCCCCGTTTTAACTATGCATTATGAAGTCGAGCCCTCCCTCTAGTCCATCTGCCTTGGTCCAGGCCTCAGAGGGAGAGAAGAACCACCGGACCTGATACCCTTCCCCATCACCTTTCCCTTCTCCTTTTGTGTTGTGTCTTTTAGATTGTAAGCCTGAGGGCAGGGAACCGTCTAATTATAAATTTATATGTAAAGCACTGTGTGTAATTGGTTGAGTGGCCGAACTCAAAGGGTGCTTAACAATGGCTCCTTTTCATCCTGGAGAGAAGTGACCAGTGGGGTCCCACAGGGCTCTGTCCTGGGCCCAGTGCTATTCAACATCTTTATTAACGATTTGGATGACAGAATTGGGGGCATACTTATCAAATTTGCAGATGACACTAAACTGGGAGGAGTAGCTAATACCCCAGAGGACAGGATCAAAATTCAAAATGACCTGAATAGACTAGAAAGCTGGGCCAGTGCTAACAAAATGAAATTTAATGCGGAGAAATGTAAGGTTCTGCACTTAGGGCGGAAAAATGAAATGCACAGATATAGGATGGGGGACACCTGGCTGAATGAGACCACATGTGAAAGGGATCTAGGAGTCCAAGTAGACCATAAGCTGAACATGAGTCAACAGTGTGATGCGGCAGCTAAAAAAGCCAATGCAATTTTAGGCTGCATCAATAGAAGTATAGTTTCTAGATCAAGGGAAGTTATAGTGCCACTCTATTCTGCTTTGGTCAGGCCCCACCTGGAATACTGTGTCCAGTTCCGGGCACCACAATTCAAAAAAGATGTGGAGAAACTGAAGCATGTCCAAAGGAGGGCAACTAAGATGGTGAAGGGTCTGGAAACCTTGCCCTATGAAGAACGCCTTAGGGAGCTGGGGATGTTTAGCCTGGAGAAGAGAAGGTTAAGAGGTGATATGATAGCCCTGTTTAAATATTTGAAGGGATGTCATATTGAGGAGGGAGCAAGCTTGTTTTCTGCTGCTGCAGAGACTAGAACGCGGAACAATGGATGCAAACTGCAGGAAAAGAGATTCCACCTCAACATTAGGAGGAACTTCCTGACAGTAAGGGCTGTTCGACAGTGGAACACACTCCCTCGGAGTGTAGTGGAGTCTCCTTCCTTAGGGGTCTTTAAGCAGAGGCTGGATGGCCATCTGTCAGGGATGCTTTGACTTGGAGTTCCTGCATGGCAGGGGGTTGGACTGGATGGCCCTTGTGGTCTCTTCCAACTCTATGATTCTATGATTCTATGATATAAATAAAGGATAAATAATAATAATAATAATAATAATAATAATAATACTGCTGATAACTTTGATGAGTTCAGTGATAATATCCTTGGAGCAGCTATAGGAGTAGTGCAGGGAAATGGGAAGTATGGTGTTAACAGGGTGAGGAACTGTTATAGAGGAAGGCGGGATCGATGCTTGATATCTATCTCTCCTTCCTGTCACTCTGTTAACCCTAGAGTACTGGAGAATGTGCCTATCCATCCACAGAACCTGTCCCTGCTCTTATGTAATGTCAGGCCGGTGAAGAATAAAACTGATATTGTATACATCTTCTGCAAGATGAGGGAGCCGAGCCAGCAAACCTCGCTGGGGGATGACAGTAGTGTCACTTGGGCTCAAGCTCTCCCAGCCAGGTATACCGTTAGTGGGCAGGTAAGGGAAAGTGGGTGAGGGGAGGGAGTTGCTTTGGTCCACAAGAACAATCTTAGCCTGATCAGGATACCTATCCATAAAACGGACCACATCGAGTGTATTTACCTTCACCTGAAGGCTAGGGATAGTCTGGGGATTCTGTTAAGTCTCTCTAGCCGAGCTGACACGCTTGGGAGTGCCTGCTGGGTATAGAGACTGACATGTATCTCCCATCCGGAGCTGAGATGAAGTGGGGAAATGGAAGTATTTGGGCTTGTCCTGTACCTGTTGGGCACAGTAGTCCCCGAATGTACCTCCATCTCCACCCAGCTCTGAGTAGTGAATTTGGCAGGGTGTTTTTTTTTAATTCGTCCTGCCAGGGGCAACTTGGGGCTGGAGAGAGGAAAAAGAGATTCTCCAGCCCATCTCTACTCCTAACTTCATGCTGCATTTCACTAAAACAAAGTAAGTTCAGAAACATAACCACGCCCTGGTCGATGATCTCCGTCTGGGCATCGACAGGGGTAGCGTGTCCCTGTTGGTGCTCTTGGACATCTCAGCGGCTTTTGATACCATCGACCATGGTATCCTTCTGGAACGCCTGGTAGAGGTGGGAATCGGAGGCACTGCGCTCCAGTGGTTCAGATCCTACCTCTCTGGGAGGTTCCAGATGGTGCAGCTGGGGGACGTTTGCTCCGATAAGAGGGCCCTTACATCTGGGGTTCCTCAAGGAGCTATTCTGTCCCCCATGCTCTTTAACATTTACATGAAACCGCTGGGAGAGATCATCCGGAGGCATGGGGCGCAGTGTTATCAGTACGCTGATGACACCCAAATAGTCTTCTCTATGTCTCCGACTGATGCAGTGACCAGGGATGGCGTCGCTCCTCTCGTGGCCTGTCTGGAATCGGTAATGGACTGGATGAGGGAAAATAGACTCAGCCTGAATCCAGAGAAAACGGAAGTACTGGTGATAGGTTCTCCCGGTCCAGGGATGGAGGTGGTTCCACCTGTCCTGAACGGGGTCACGCTCCCCGTGAAGGACACAGTACGCAGTCTGGGGGTGCTCCTTGATTCGTCACTCCATCTGACTTCTCAGGTGGACGCGACGGTCAGGAGCACCTGTTATCAGCTTCGGCTGATACGCCAGCTGCGTCCCTACCTGAACCGGAGGGACCTTGAAACCGTAGTACATGCTCTAGTAACCTCTCGGTTGGACTTCTGCAATGCGCTCTACATGGGGCAGCCTTTGTATCATACTCGGAAGCTACAACTGGTGCAAAATATGGCAGCGCGGGTAGTCACTGGTGCTCCCAGGGCCGCCCATATAACACCAATTCTGAAGGATCTTCACTGGCTGCCGATTCGCTTCCAGGCTCAGTACAAAGTGCTAGTTATCACCTACAAAGCCCTATATGGCTTGGGTCCAGGGTACCTGAAGGACCGTCTCTCCCCATATAATCCGCCCTGCACACTTAGATCCTCTGGACAGCGGTTACTGAGAGTTCCGGAGACCAGATTAGCGAGCACGATGAAGAGGGCATATTCCATCTCTGCCCCCTGTCTCTGGAACTCTCTACCTATCGATCTCCGCTTGCCCCCCTCCCTTGCTCAATATAAAAAGGACCTAAAGACCTACTTATTTAACCAGGCATATCACTGAATGGATTTTTTATTTATTAGCCTGTTGTAATGCCGCCCACTGTTCTGCTGCTGCACATGCTCTTGCACTTGTACTGAGATTTGTGATTTTACTGTTTTACTGTTTTATTGTATCTGGCTTGTTTTTAATTTACATGGTTTTTATGTCTTACTGTTTTTATATGCTGTACACCGCCCTGATCTACGGAAGGGCGGTACAGAAATAAATCATATTATTATTATTATTATTATGTCTCTTAGGGAAGAGGGGAATCCTGATGACAGAGATATTTTTGTTAGACAAATAAAAGGATTGAGGTTTATTGACCTCCTGTAGGCTCCCAGGTTAAATTCTTAGCATCTAAGAAAAGGCTCACCCCTTTTCATCTAACATCCTGAAGAGAAAATTGAGAAACTGTGTACTAGCAAAGCAATTCATGTCCACTAGAGGATGCTCTTAT
This sequence comes from Urosaurus nigricauda, assembly GCA_034509955.1. Lineage (NCBI taxonomy): Eukaryota > Metazoa > Chordata > Lepidosauria > Squamata > Phrynosomatidae > Urosaurus > Urosaurus nigricauda. The sequence goes on along the minus strand of JAOEGL010000004.1, from coordinate 43,912,637 downwards.
TCCATATGGAATATGGACCCCCCCCCATACACACACACATGCCACTTCCCAGTTTACGGTAGCCATTTCTTGGTGTTTGCTACAAAACAGCCATGTAAAGTCACTGGGTCATCTTGGGTAAGTCACACACACTCAGCCTCAGAAGTATGGCAATAGCAAACACTCTCTGAAGAAACTTGCCAAGAAAACCCCATGATCGGTTCATCTTAGGGTTGCCATAAATCAGAAATTACTTGAAGGTACACAACAACAACAACAACAAAATTAGAACTATGAATTGCAAAATCACCATAGACATTCAGAATTGCCCAGATTCTGCCAAAATCCAGTGGCTTAATCAAAAGCAGAACCTTCAGGTGGAATGTATTTCTAAGTATCTGTGCTGGGGAATGCAAGATAGAAAATTATAAAGGGAATATATTGTTCTGGATTGGGGAATGGGGCTTCTAGAGGCTGCAAGGCTGCATTCATACTGACAACAAACCATATTCCTCCATTCCATGTATGGCACTTTTTGCTGTGCAAACAGAGACCAAATAGAGCAACTCACATTGGCTGAGAGCTGGGATGTCAGTGTGGCCACCTTCTCTTGGGATGACTCCAACTCACGCCGTAGTTTACGGATTTGCTGTAGGAGAAAGAGAAAGGAGGAAAAGAGAAGAGAAGACAGTCAGGGAGCAGGAAAGCCCTTGGCTCTCCACCAATGGTCAAGAGCAACTCAGTGGCAGGGAGGAAAGAGAAGACTTACTGTACCTCAGACTGCATCCTCTCCTCAGCCTGGCAGCACATGATGGGGCAGAGGAGAGACAGAGAGGGAAGTGGTTAGGGTGTAAGAAGCAGAGTATTCCAGCCACAGGCAAGCAGGCATGCAGAGAACCTAGGACCTTTACCACAATCAAGTCTCTGCATACATACATGCACCCACCACATCCCCCTCCCTATGGCAACACAACTCAGCCACTTGCTCCCCACCCTGCAGATACAATATGCCATGCTCTGAATTAGCAGTACCCCATTCCATCCCACTAAAATAAATTGCAGCAAAAAGAGTGCAGGTGCCTTCTGAAAGACAACACAGAGAACCAAAAGAATGAGATAAGCTGGGCAAAGTAGGGAACGCAGCTTACTGAGGAGTAGGTAGAGGAAGCACTGGAAGCCAGGGACAGCACGGATCCATGAACTATAATAAAAGAGAGGGGGAAAAGAGAGAGAGAGATGTTATGGGATAACTCATGAACATGGAAGGGAGAATAAATGGACACAAGTAAGGCCTAGGGAGCATTAGCCCACATGTGTAGTAGGGCAGGAATGGGAACTTAAGGGATCAGGTGTGTAAAACACCAGGACTAATACCAATAATGGACTCTTCTGATGGCAAATTCAGGATATTTAAAGAAAAATCTGACTATTTAGAAGAAATGGGTGAGATTCTTTTTCCAGATCATGCTTATAATGCTTTCTGTGAATGTACTGAGAGGACCACCCATCTGAGTATTCTTCTAATAAGGGATTTCCCGGGGCAAAGGGAAAATATCTTGGTAGCACAGCCTCCCAGGGGTTTCTTCTTTGTTTTTTAAATGAAAGAAATTTGTTTTAATGCAAACAATTAAGTACAAATGGACATCCAGTGTCCCACCAACACAGCAAATGTAAGGTAACCAAGCATGATAAAGGCACATGACTCCCCACTGCAGGCCCAAACAGAACCAGTGCCCCTTTCCCACATGCATTGTTAGCCCATTATTGCCATATCCAGCATACTACTTTGTTCAGATGGACTATATAGATTCAGCATGAACACACATCTTAAAAAAGGAGGAAGAGAGACAGCATCAAAGGTAGATACTATCTCTGCCCCATGGGAAGGCTGGTCCTCTGGACCAGGAAAGTTGCCTGCCTACCAAGTCTGCTGGACATGCAGGAAGAAAAAAACTGATGTTCAAAAGGGGACTGGCTATATCCATTCAGAACTTCCATCCCTAACTCCAAAATGGCAGTATGAACCCCTATAAAGCAAGTAGCATTTCCTGCAATCACACCAGCTCTTGTGAAGACCTGATGGAGAGAATTTGTTGTGACTGTATCCCTCTCACCATTATTACTGAGGAGGAGACTCTTGTCCTCCTGGCTGGGTGCAGGACTCTCACCATCATCCACAGGGTCGCGGAAAGAGCCTGAGCGGATCATGCCCTTGGGCCGGTCTGCCAGGGAGAGGGTGCTGCCCATAGGGGAGGCGTTGTACAGCTCGAAGGTGGAGTCATGGGTAGGAATGCTGTTAGAGCGGGTAATCCTTGGGGTGTTGGTTGCCGTGGGACTCACTGCAGGACAAGGGGGTGGGAAGGGAGAAGCTAATCAGAGCAGCTCAAAGCCAGGAACAGGGTATGCTACAAGGAACAGGAGTGATAAACAGGATGGACACAGAGGGAAAGGGCAGAAGGAGCAAATACAGACCACAACTGGCATGCAAGCCTCAATTGGTAACTGTGTATCTAGTATCTTTCATACCAGGTTATGTCTCATGTTGTTAGGAGCCCTGTGGGGACAACATACAAAGCTTGCCTCTATTTCTTACTCCAGTGTAAAGAGGGAATAATTTTCACTGGCTCAGACTGATTCATTCATAGATCTCGATACTTCTCAGCACACTGTAATCCCCTTCCCCTTCAAAGGACAGAGGAGAATGAAGAGCAAGTTTTCTTCATATACTGAATACTTAGGATGGAAAGAATAAAAAATGCAAAAAATAAACTGCATTTTTAATTATGCACTTGTAAGTGTGCTGTAGCATACAGAAGAGCCCCAATGGTTAACTGAAATATGTGCTTGCTTGTTCTTCTACTTAAAAAACAAAAAAATCTCTTGATGGATATTTGCCCTTTCTGCCCTGTGGATCTTTCAGTTCACACACACACACACACACACCATAATACATGACATCATGATACTTTATGACTATTTTTTATCCAAGATCATGACACAAAAATGAGAGATCTTCTGGAGTTTTGCAAATGCTCCCCTGATACTCAAAACTCAAAAGAAAACTGAACTTTTGCAGTAAGGGAGCTATATAATTCTTCAGGTTGTTTGATCAAGTTTGCAAAAGTTCCCTTGGCTGAACTAAACTAAAATTAGGTTTACCATTAGGTAAAAGCCCCCTTGAAATATATATTTTAATACACTCTCCAATTAGCATATATAATTCTAGGCAGAGGCTTTTATCAATATGTCTGGCTCCTTTCAGAGCTAACCCACAAAACCCCCAGAAGGGCCCATGGAAAATGATTTGCATTGTTTTGGAAACATGCTCGGAGCTGGGATAATCTATCTCCTGGAAGCACTGGTCAGCCCCATAAAGCACAGCCTGTATTGGAGAGGGCTGTGCAGTCAGTGGGGTTTGGACCCACTTTTGGCCAGAGCGGATTCAGGCCTCTTTTTCCCACCCGTCTGATCCAGCCAAGAGTCAAACTGTGGCCCCCAAACATCCAACTTCAATTTGTCACTAGCAGAAAGGGTGCTGAACTGAGGGAAGCTGTTTCAATTCTAGCCAATCCATGCCAGGCACATGGATTTGACAAAAGGATATAGGAAGGAGAGCAGCACAGGCAGGAGAGGGAAAATAAGTAAAGGGTTTCTGTCTAAACATTTGGTGAGTCAGATTGCAGAACTTCTTTAAATTTGATTACAGAAGATCAGGGATTGCACAGCTTGTTCCTACCAAGGCTTGAAAACTTCCCTGTGCTGCATTCTTGTTCCAGTTCCCTGGAGCCTGAAAAAATACCAGCCTATAGAGATTTTATACAATTCTAGGTGAGCTGCAACTATTGCTCAGGATTCAGACAAAAAGGAGAGAAACAACTTGGCTCTGTGCAATATGCAAAGAATCTTCTTCAAGAAACATAAACATTTTATTAAGAACACAAAGTGAAACTTCAGCTTCAATCTATATTAAAGCACAAACAATGTATTAATAATAATAGCATTACCAATTAGTACTATATAAATGTATTACTCCCTGTTTGTTTTCTTATTTGCACATCCATTTTGACAATAAATGGATGACTGAGATCATCCTGAATCACAAAACATTTGGGATAAATCTTCTTCTCTTTAGTAAGATATTTCTGCCATTTTGACTGGAAAGCTGGACTCCAACCTGCTCCATAGCTACACAGAATAATGTGTCTTTAGGTGCCATTACAGAAATGCCCTTCCATTATGTCAGGAAGAGCATCAACTAGAGCACTCTTTCCACCTGCCCCTAAACTGGTAATCTTCTTTTAGAGAAGGAATGTGAATTGTGTGAACTCCACATGTAAGTCCCAACAACCCTAGCCAGCATAGTCAATGGTGAGGAATGCTGGAAGCTGCAGTCCAACAACATCTAGAGCAGAGAGTGAGCACAGTGGATCCCCAGGGTCATTTCTGTGACCCTCAGGGTACCCTAGCCTAGGGATTTTTTCTTTTTAAACATTTTTTTAAAACTGTTTACACATATTTCAAATTGATTTTAAAAAATTATACCCCCAAGCCCTCTAGTGGGTGTGGAGGCCATTGAAACAACATTTGGAGGACTCCTGAGCTCCCTTAGGGGTCCAACAAAAATTTCACAAAATTATTGAAATTTTTTTCAAAAAAATATTTTGTCCCGCAAATGCCCTATAGTGAATGGAGGAATTTCCACTGTACTTTTCACAGTTTCCTCTTTGGACCAATATAGGCCCAATGAAGGCATTCTTTTAAACAGAAAGTGAACAGGAAGTAACTTCCACTCCCTATCCCTTTTTAAAGGCCTTTTGTAGGCCTAAAATGGCAAAAGAAGATCCAAAAAACATGGTGAAAGTGCCCGCCTTCTTTTCTAGAGGGCATTTGAAGCAAAAAAGTTGTGGTTTGTTTTTGTTTTGTGGGAGTGGGTTGTCGAGTAGGCGCAGACTCCCATGGTCTCTTGTGGGGCTAATGCAGCCTGCTACTTTTCAACAGTTGCTCACCCCTGATCTATATAGCCACACAACTCCCATCCCAGCTTAGAAAGAAGAAAATTAAAGAAAAGGATTTCAGAAAAGTATAAACTGGAATCAGCTTCAGCTAGACTACACTAAATTAGAACAACAGACTCCCAAGCTGTGTGCTGTAGGAAATCCAGTAAAAAGGGAAAACTAACCAATATTAGTGAGTGGAGCCTTTCCAACCAATGGCATGGAGACAGCAGGAGGGGAAGGCAGTTCAGATTGGTCATCTGACTCCTGAAGACCTCCGATTGTGTGGGAGTGTCGTCTCTCTTTGGCTTCCTCCTGAGACTGGACTTGATACCTACTAAAAACAAGGGAGAGAGGAGTAAAATGAGACTGACAGTATTTTGAAAGGAGGGAGTCCTAAAATTGCTGGGGACTGTAGCTGGACATTTTTCATCTAGCCAATGTCATAATCAAGTGTCATAACCAAGGAAATTAACTAATTAAGACTAGGATATTAGAAAGATCATGAAATATCCTAGTCCCTGAGAACTAATATTCTAACTGGAATAATCCACTGGCAATAATCTTTGAGAACTCCTGGAGAACAAGAGAAGTCCCAGCAGACTGGAGGAAGGCAAAAGTTGTCCCCATCTTCAAAAAGCGAAATAAAGAGGATCCCAACAATTATCGTCCAGTTAGTCTGGCACCAATTCCAAGAAAGATTCTAAAGCAGATCATTAAGCAGAGAGTCTGTGAAAATTTAGAAGCCAATGCCATAATCACAAAAAGTCAACATGGGTTTCAGAGAAATAAGTCATGCCAAACAAACCTGATCTCTTTTTTTGATAAAATTAACAGCTTGGTGGATGAAGGGAATGCTGTGGATATAGTATACCTCGATTTCAGTAAGGACTTTGACAAGGTCCCCCATGGCATTCTTGCAAACAAGCTTGTAAAATGTGGACAAGTTAACTGTCACATGGATTTGTAATTGGTTGACTGGCCGAACTCAACGGGTGCTCAACAACGGCTCCTTTTCAACCTGGAAAGAAGTGACCAGTAGGGTCCTACAGGGCTCTGTCCTGGTCCCAGTGCTATTCAATATCTTTATTAATGATTTGGATGACAGAATTGGGGGCATACTTATCAAATTTGCAGATGACACTAAACTAGGATGAGTAGCTAATACCCCAGAGGATGGGATCAAAATTCAAAATGACCTGAATAGACTAGAAATCTGAGCCAAAGCTAACAAAATGAAATTCAACACAGAGAAATGTAAGGTTCTGCACTTAGGGCGGAAAAATGAAATGCACAGATATAAAATGGGGGACACCTGGCTGAATGAAACTACATGTGAAAGGGATCTAGGAGACCAAGTAGACCATAAGCTGAACATGAGTCAACAGTGCGATGCGGCAGCTAAAAAGCCAATGCAATTTTAGGCTGCATCAATAGAAGTATAGTGTCTAGATCAAAGGAGGTATTAATGCCACTCTATTCTGCTTTGGTCAGGCCCCACCTGGAATACTGTGTCCAGTTCTGGGCACCACTATTCAAAAAAGATGTGGAGAAACTGGAGCATGTCCAAAGGAGGGCAACTAAGATGGTGAAGGGTCTGGAAACCATGCCCTATGAGGAATGCCTTAGGGAACTGGGGATGTTTAGCCTGGAGAAGAGAAGGTTAAGAGGTGATATGATAGCCCTGTTTAAATGTTTGAAGGGCTGTCATATTGAGGAGGGAGCAAGCTTGTTTTCTGCTGCTCCAGAGACAGTGGAACAATGGATATAAATTGCAGGAACTTCCTGACAGTAAGGGCTGTTCGACAGTGGAACACACTTCCTCGGAGTGTGGTGGAGTCTCCTTCCTTAGAGGTCTTTAAGCAAAGGCTGGATGGCCATGTGTCAGGGATGCTTTGATTTGGAGTTCCTGCATGGCAGGGGATTGGACTGGATGGCCCTTGTGGTCTCTTCCAACTCTATGATTCTATGATTGAGGCTGTCATTCCATTCACATTTATCATGCACATAATTCTTACTGATATCTATGAGAATTACTACATACATGCATAAATCCCAGCAAATATTTGAACAGAGTCAAGATTATTCATGCAAGCCACAATTTTTAGTTAATTGTAAAAAATGCAATTCTTTGCACAATATTTTATTTTTGTGCACATTATTTGTTAATACTGCACTGTTGTGTGTGATCTTCTACTGCAGCCTTCAGAAAAGAAAAGATAAATCAAGTCATTCATATAGAATTTGCAAGGATTTCTGCTCCACAGAAATGACAAATCTATGCCTTCTCTTGTCATATATGTAGAAGCCAAGAGAACCAAGACATGAAAGAGGTAACAAGACCCATGTCTGTTCTGATCTGAACAGAAATAGGGTGGGCCACTTTATAAATTAACATGGCTAATTAATTTCCTATGGGACCTTGCTTCTGGAAAGCCACAACAGATCAAATTCCCTGCTTAAGTAGGTGATAAACAGAAGACACAAAAATATGTACAGTATTCATATCTGAAAAACACTGAATTGTTTAGGATGATCATTGTGTACTGGAAAACCCATAGTGAATAATGGGAGGAGAGGGCAAAGGATTACCTTAGTCCCTTCTTCGGTAATGTATTCCGGTCACGATTAGAGCTGTAGAGAAGGAAGTGAATAATAGTATTTGTTAATTATATGCCTGGGTACAGCTGTGGTTCCTATTAAAGAGAAAGCAGTTATGATGATTTGGGAATGTAGTGCATACTCAGATGAGAATCCTGGAGTTTTCATTTCCACCAGTGGTGTCATTAGAATTTTCCACATTTTCAGATTTAAAAAAAAAATGATCTGAAAGGTTTCATTAGATTTTATATGAAGATCCCACAGTGTACTGAAATTCTACCACTCTACCTTCCCCTCTCTGAGTAGTTTTTTGGTAGTATTGTAAGAAGGTAATTATGTGAATTAGTAATTGCTTTATGAAAGAGGTGGGGACTTGAGTCTTGCAGATAGTTTGGACTTCAAGTCCCAGAGGTCCTAATCTGTATGGCTAATAAAAAGGGATTGTGAGAGCTGAAGTGCCCCAAAGATTCCTCAGCCCTGCTTTATGAAGAACTCATTTCTAAAATTTTCCAATAACTTAGGGGACATTCCATCACATAAAAAGCTATCCCATTCCCCTTCTTCTACCTCTCCAGATGTGTGATTCTGGGGCTCCCTGTCCAGGCCATCTCACTGGGCTCCTCTTCAGCAGCAACAGGTGGGGTAGGAGAAGCAGTAGGAACTGTTGTATTGCCTGCTGAGAAGGCACTGTGTAGGCTCATAGGCATCTGTAAGGATTCCATGCTCCTATGTAATCCCGAAAGCTTCGGGTACATGCGAGTTTCCTTGGGGATGCTGAAGCCACCCATGAGCTCCAGGCCCTGGGAAAAGCTAGCAGAGTTAATATTAAGGACTGGAGCGGGGCTTGGTGTGAAGCATGATGTAAGGTGGCTGCCCACATTCACTGAAGCTGGATGTGTCTCCTGCAGTTTGCCACCATGCATCTGGTGGAGTTCGCTTGAAGAAGGAAGGTCCAGGCTGTTGGAGTTCACCTTGTCCAGGTTGGCCAAAGAAGGGGCTTTTACGTAGCTTTTGGCAGCTGACCTGCAGGGGAGTAGCAAAGTATCAGGACACAGCTATGAGCAGAGGGCTAGGATTATGCATGACTAAGGCCACATTATTCATTGTTATATATAAATTGCAGCACCAAAAACAAAACCTTGACTTAGGATCTCTAGAATTTTGAGAACAAGTTCTTTCATTTTAAGAAGAGCCTGATTCTACCAATTCTGATCAGAAAACTGGAGGGAGTGGGTCGTACAGAAGTTTAGCCATACCAGCACGAACACACCTTCCGTTGACAATCAGGAGGCAGGGAAACCATTCCAACTATAAGAAAATCCTATATAGGAAGTAAATATTTTAATATATATATAGAGTGGGAAGTGAAATCTGAATAACCTGGCAGGACTTTGGTGTCTCAAAAAGCTATGCTCATAAAACTCACTTTCACCTGTTTGGATCTCATCATTCTGATATGTGTATCAAGTCCAAATTTCTGGCCCAGAACTTACAGTTTATATTTGAAGCCTTTTATGAGTATATAAAGAAGTCTATCTATGTGGCGATCACTGTGTCATCCCAAAAAAATCACCCAACTGCAGTCAAGATTCAAGGGCAGCTTTGATGTGATTTCACTCCTTTGACTGATAAGTTTGAACCATTATCATCTTGGGTTCTGAGCTATATTTACATAGAAAAGTTGTTTGTAATGGTTCTACATAGATATGTATCTCAAGCCCTGTCAGCCATAAGCTATGGATTTAGGTATCCCTCAGCACAACTGAAATTAGGGAAGGGACAGCACACTGACATCCATTTCTTAAAACAAAGCTTTGCTTGATACCTAGGTCAGAGTACGTTTCACTTTCTTCTTACCATCACCTGGGATTTACAGTTTGCTCTGTCTTTCTCTAAAATGCTTTTAAAAGTCTTACTCAGCTTCTGCTCTTGCTGCTAACAAGGTCAAAGGATGTTTCATTTTGTTTTAGCAAGTAATAAATTGTTGTTGTTATTCATCCTGTATTTACTTTTTATGAAACTGGTACTATTTTTCTTCACTATAAATATATTACTCTTGCTGTTGTAGATATTATTAACTTTTCCCCTGACAAGGACTCACAGTAGGTTAGAAAGGCTGAAATAAATTCAGTTTTTGAATTCATATTAATATTATACACAAATTAAAAATATGAGTAAACTAACAACAGGATTAAAACATCTAAAAGCAAGATCATTAAAGAGAAAACAACACACAAACAGTATAGCACATGCCAAAAGGCTCTTTTCATCCTAAGCAATCAGCCAAAACAAAAAGGCCTTCACCTACCTTTGAAAGGATAGCAGGAAGGGTGCTAGTCTAGCCTCTCTGAGAAGGGAGTTCTAGAGCCTGGGAGAAGCTACCAAGATGCCTCTCCCACATATTCTGACCATATGCATCTGAAAATAGTACTTTTCTGTTTTGCTTTCCTGTGGATTGCCTTGAGCATATTTTTAAAATACATAATACATAAAGGGACTGAGTGACTGTTTGATCAAGAATCAGTCAGAAGGTCTGATTTGTACTGACGATGGTTTCTGTCTGGTGTCAAATCAAAATGTGGCTAAGCTTTGAGAGCCTGATTTATTTATTTCAAAATCTACATGTACATTGTTTTAACTCTTTTAATCTATTTAGTTGCTTCAACTTGTTTAACATTTTTAATTTGTTTGAATCATTGTATTGTTTAAAATTTTAAATTACTTTGAACTGTTTAAATTGTTTGCAATTGTACACTGTCCTGACATCCGCCAATATAGGGTAGGAAGTAAATATTTTAATTCAATGGTTCTCAACTGGTGAGAATTGCTCAACTCCTGTAGCCCCCCAGAAAGGTCCCACCCCATCATTTGAGGAGTGTGATACTTGGAGGCCTAATTGCCCCCCCTCCTCTTCTCAGACTTTTTTATGTGGGAAATTTACACATGTTGAGTTAAATATTGAATTTGCTTATATAAAACTGTTACCATTTGAATGGTGTTATTACCTTATATTATGTTTAAAATATGAATAGAAATGTATATGGGAATGAAAATACACACACTAAATAAACAACATATTTTTCATATATCACACACTTAATGGGAAGGTGGGTCCCAAGTGTAAAATGTTTGAGTACCACTGTTTTAATTAATTGGTGACAAATCTCTTCCTAGAAGGGAATGAAAAGAACTCTTGCTGTGTACAGTATGAGAACACAATATCTATGAAGAAAGCAAGTCAAGCTTCAGGTCTCTTGAGAAACCCCCTTTTCCTACCTGAGTGGGGTTGGTGGCAGCTCAGCCATTTTGGCAGGGGTCTGGTGGCAACCTTGAGCCTTTGGAGTGCTTTCAGGGGAGCCAATACTCTTGAGTGAGACACAGTCAGAGTCTAGTGCCACAGCTTTGGCTTTGGCTTTCTCTTTCTCTCTGTCTGTCTGATTCACTGGCACAGGTGTGCTTCGACCTGTGCCAATTTTAGATGGCTCCTTGAGTCGTGAGACAGAGATGCCCCCTTTGGTGCTGAGGAGGCTGGGGTCAATGCTGCTGCTGACAGGCCGTGGACCATTACGCCCGCCAGTCACACTCATGGAGCTAGATTTAGCTGGGCGTGGCAAGCTCCGATATTGAATGTTGGTGCGGGCCCCAGGGGCCATAAAGCCAGGTTCCCCAGCATTGGAAACATCCAGGCTAGTTTTCCTGCCATTGACTGGCTTGACAGGGATACTGGAATTCTTCTGGATCTTGCCAAGTGTGGCTGACCCACCAGCTTGCATCACTGTGGCAGTGCCAGTTGCAGGAGGTGGCTTTTTGTTGTACCCAAAGGAACCAGAAGTGGTAGTTCGTGTGAGCCCAGATGGAGGCTTCTTGGCATCTGAAATCCGATCTCGGCCAGCATCAGAAGAAGAGCGCTGCAGGCCAGCATTCTTTACAGACAACTTGCTCTTGTCTGTTGCTTTTGTCTCAGGTTTACCTGAAAGCGAGAATCAAAAAAGAGCCAGTCAGAAAACAAAAGAAATTTGAGACTGTTAAAAGAAGAGGGCATTTCTGCAGCCAACTTCAAATGCTGCTGATATACTGGAGCTACAGGAGCTCTTCATAAGTGGGCCAAAGGGGCTCCTAGGTTTAATTATGTATCTGGATCTCCTATGCTCTACTGTACTTATTTTTCTTTTCCTTTGTGAATTTATTCCAGATATTGGACTAGTTAACAATATACAAAGCAAGAAGCAAGAGCAAGAAAACAGCACACTTTTTATCCCCCCCTCCCCCAACAAAGAGGAAAAGAGATACTTCTCTATGCCAGTGACTGCACTGCTATTGCCAAACTCTTTCCTGCCTGGTGGGAAAGGTAGATTTGACTCAAAACCAATCTTTCAATCTTCCACCTTTCATACTCAAGATAGAAGATGTACAGTTGATCACAAGTACAATGGTGATAGTTTTCTGACTCAAAAATCCAACTTCCTTTCTCTGAACTCCAACAGGAAGTAATGAATTGAAGCAAATATGCAAAAATCTCAGGGAGGGGTGTGCAAGAAAGTACATCCACTACTGGTGAATTTCATTTGCTAAGCACAAAAGATAATCTTCCATAAGCATTAGTGGCCACAGATATCTACACTCAATTTTTATTTGATGGAGCAATTATACTTCTAACAAGGTACAGGACTGGACATCCAGATATTGCTTGACTCTAACTCCTATCAGTCCCTGCAAAGATTAGCAATGAAGAGTGATGTTGGGAAAAGCAGTACATCAACATGGAGAAGGTCAGGTTCCCCAGCTTCAAGCTAGCATCAAACAATCAATTACAGTTGCAACATTAGAACTTAAGAGTATTCTTACAAATGCAGCATAAAATATTTCATCCAAAGCTTGGAAAAGTTACTTTTGGGGCTACAGTTTGCAGAATGCCCCAGTCAGCATTCTGTAGTTCATAAAGTACCTTCTCCATGCTCTGATTTCATTGAGCTACAGGTCCATGATGTCATGATACAGTCTTAACTCCCTCAATGCCTCACCAGAACACAAAGCAAGCACACAATTACAACCCCTGCTCCAACATCACCTGCCACTTTGAGAGTCTGGGCTGTGTGTGTAATGGGGGAAGTCACTGCCACAGGGGGAGTCTTGCCCTTTTTCAAAGAACCTGGTGGGCCCAAACTGACAGGCTTTTTCAGTTCCCCGCCTTTGGCAGGAGCCTCGTCACAGCTTTCAGAGCGCTCCCGTCGCCATTTGGAGGAACTGTGCTCCATTTTCAGACTCCCACTGTCATAGTCCATCTTCTTCTGAGCTTTCTCTTCTGGCTCACCGTACCAGTTCAGCCCGCTCTCTGCCAATGATCGCTTCTCAGAGTCTGTACGGAGCTGCAAGGCAGATACCACAATGGGAAGGGGTGTCAGTTTATTACTTTCCATCTCCTCATACCATAACACACTTCCAGCTTTCTAAATACATACGGTAGGAAGCTGCCCTGTGCCAAATAAGACTACTGACCCATCTAAACCAGCATTGTCTGTTCTGAACAGGAGTGGCTCTCCAATACCTCAGATAAAGATGCCTTCTATCACCTGTTACCTGATCTTCTTTAAAGGAGAGATGTCAAGGACTCCTACATGCACAGTTATGATTGTTGTTGTTGTGTGCTTTCCAGTAATTTCTTACTTACAGCAACCCTAGGGCTTAACACTAACCCTATCAAGTGATTTTCTTGCCAATATTTGTTTAGAGGGGGGTTTGCCTTTGTCTTTCTTTGAGGATGAGAGAATATGACTTGCCCAAGGTCACCCAGTGGGTTTCTATGGCCAAGTAGGGATTTGAGCCTTGGTGACTGGCTCAAATTTATGATTACCTGTAGTTATATCCAAGTTATATCTTCTTTCTTGATCCTAACAATGGCCCTATGAGGTAGAGTCAGGCTGAGAAAGAATGACTAGCCCAAGCTGACTCAGTGAGATGCATGCTGAGTGAAAACTTGAGCCTAGATCTCTCAAGTCTCAATCTAACACTCAAACCAGAGCATGTGCTCTGATACTGAGTTGCAGCCCTTTTCTCACCATGAGTTCTAAATCTGCTGCAGTTTACACTAATCTAACAAATGAGAGAAAACCCAGTCTGTCATTTCCAAAGACACAGGTCCCTCTTGTATCAAAGGATACGGATTTTACTTAGGGTACGCTTTCCTCCCACAACATAAAGTGAAATGTGCAAGTGCCAGGAATTGTCACTTTTGCCCTTTTTTCATAGTAATCATATAATAATAATAATAATAATAATAATAATAATGTTTATTTATATTCCGCCCCTCTGGGTGAGCAATCGGGGCAGAGTACAACATTTAAAATATGACTTTATGTTGCTTTAAGTGTGTGTGTGTGTGTGGGTGCATATATATACATGTCAATATAAAAAGTCAACGTGTATAAATGTCAATTGAATTTTAACAAAACCTAATATTCTTCCATTTCACTATAACTAGCTTATGGAGAGAGAAGAAACACCGATCCTATTCAGATTCCTTCCCCGGATTCAAATCTTCTGAAAAACCACAGAAAATAGTAGCTTCTGAACATACCATGAATACTTGGTGTACTTACCGCTATGGCAGAGTTTCTGCGAGAAGCTGTAGGGGTGGAAGGCAGTGAATTGAGGGAGGAGCTAGCATTGAATTCTTCTGAGCTGAGATTGTCTGAGGCATCACTGAGGCCACTACTAATGGAACTGCTCTCATCCCAGCTGAAACACAGAGGAAACAACAGTAGCAACAGTCAGCATGGAGTGAATGCTAAGGAACAGCCATCTGCATCCTTGCTGTCAACAACTCATGTAGGGAAACCAAGGTTGGAATCCTATATTGATGCACTACATGCAACCAATATGCAAATCTTAGCATTTTCTAGGTGGTGGTGTAACAGTGGTATTCCAATTGCAGCTGAGCACTCATAGATACACTGCTATTAAGAACTGCAGAAGCAGTTGCACTTTCTAGAATGTTGATTGAAGTGGAGTCCCTAGCACAGCTAAGACAGCTGCAGTCACATACAGCTCTGTAAGGATCTACTGGAACTGTAAAACTGTAAAGAAGCTTCTACAACCAGAGACCGGCATGGTATTTACATTCTACTAATGGTGAAACCCAAGTGTTAATTGATTGAGAATTTCCCTGATGGGGCAGGATGCATAGAATGATATTCTGCTTTATTTTCAGAAGCACAGCACAAAGTAAAAACAACATAGAACACAAACCACTGCAAGGTTAAAACCCAAAACTCAGGCACTGTCAAGTCAAAGCAAGATTCTATTGACTATTTTAACACAGAGATGTTATTTTCTCACTCACAAGTAGGTTAGTCAAAACAACAGACAAAACCCTACTTTCGGTAGATGCTCATAACTAATAGGAATGCGTTTAACAATCCAATCATCTCACCTATGTATAATACAAATATAATCCCAGGCTTGCTCATAGAAGATAAGCAGAAGATCATCTTAGCTAAAGGCAGTGGAGATATTTCCAGGACTCCAATAGGACCCTGGTGGCACAGTGGTTAAATGCCAGTACTGCAGCCACTCACAAATCACAAGGGTGTGAGTTTAGTTCCATCCAGGGTCTCCAGGGTTGATTCAGCCTGGCATCCTTCCAAGGTCGCTAAAATGAGTACCCAGCTTGTTGGGGGCAATTAGCTTACACATTGTAAACTGCTTAGGGTGTGCTTAAGCATAGAAATGTACTTGCTATTGCTATTGCAGACACTAGTATAGTCTGAAAACATGGTCAGAATCAAGTCATAAAAACAACCTTGTAAGTTCTACAAAGTGTTCAGGCAAAAGAACTGATTTTTTTTAAAAAAATTAAATTTTTATTGAATTTTAAAAAATCACACATACAATATAGGGAAGCATATTGTAACAATATCTGGTTTTGGGGTGCATAATGGAAGAATCTTATTTTATAAAAGGTAAGTATCCTACAATATAAGCTCTTCTTTCTATTCCTTATTTTGTTTTTCCTTTGTCCTACATCCTCCATTACTTCTGTTTATCTGCCCGTGAATGATTAAAATGATAAAGATTTAAAATAGACACAACTTCGTTCCTTGAACCACAGAAAATTCATATGAAAACAAGGTTACAGTCAGTGGTGTCACAGGGTTGGCATCATCCCGCAAGGTAACTCATAGTGTCACACACACCCCATTGACCTCCTCCTAGACTGCACCATACATCCTTAGTAATATCTTTTTTTTTTTTTTTTGCACTAATGTTACTCATAAATCATAATTTCCTTATATTACTGAATGTAATGGTAATAGTTATGACATAAACAATTAACACAATTAAAGTTATACTTTTGAATTATAATACCATATGTACAGCCTAAATGTATTTACATATAGTTTCATATGCTTAAAGTGAAAATTTGGCAAAATCTGATGTTTTTAAAGGGGAAATAAAAAAAAATTAAAATTAATTTTTTTAAATTTGAAATTTTATTTGTTTAAGAAAAAAAACTTTATTGGGAGAAAGGCTGGATACTGAAACATGGTTATCTTATCACCTCTTAACTTTCCCTTCTCTAGGCATACTCATCTCCCAAATCTACCCCTCATAGGGCATAGTTTCCATTCTTTTCACCATTTTGTCTGCCCTCCTCTGTACATGCTCCAGCCTGTCATTATCCCTCCTGAATTTTGGTTCCCAGAACTGGATACAGGTGAGGCCTGACCAAAGGAGAACACATCGGCACTGTTACTTCCTTCAATCTAGACACTACACTTCTATTGATGCAGCCTAGAATCATATTGGCTTTTTAACTGCCACATCACATTGCTGACACATGTTCAGCTCATGGTCTGATGTAACTCATAAATCCCTTTCACATGTATTGTTGTCAAGCCAGGTATCACTTATCTTATATCTGTCTAATTCTCCCCCCCCCCCCCCGCCTAATGTAGTACCTTACATTTCTCTGTGTTGAAATTCATTTAGTTTTGGCCCAGCTTTCTTATCTATTAAGGTCATTTTGAATTCTGATCCTGTCCTCGGGGGTAGTAGCAACCCCTACTTATTTGGTATCATCTGCAAATTTGATAAGTATGCCCTCTATTCCATCATCTAAGTCATTGATAAAGATGGTGAATAACACTGGGTCCAGGACAGAGCCCGTGGAACCTCGTGCCACCTCTCCAGATGAAAGGAGCCATTCATTGGTGAGCATCCTTTGGTCAGTCAATCAATTACAGAAGAAGGAGATAAAGGGGACTTTTAAATTTCCTTTTCAGGGAAATTTGCAGAAAAGGCAGGATCTTATTGCCCTTCATAAGGCAGATGTCAGTGACCAGAACTGCAGTGACCATGCTGGATTTGTTTGGCAAGCATGACTAGAAACCAGACTAGAGAAAGGATAGTGCAATATCTCCTACTGGAACAAAACACATCATATAAATTTTTGAAGCTCCATTAGCTTCTTCAAAATTCATACAGGAGAAGAAAAGTGATGATGTCAGAATCACAGGCCTACATTTTGGACCAGATGTTGTTTCTGTTGATCCCTCAAGACCAATGTAACTACAAAGAAACTAACACCTGATGCAAAATGTAGGCCTGTGACTCTAACATAATTTTTCTTCTTCTGTATGATTTTTCAAAGTATTTCTTGCTTCATAAAGAAGCCAACTGAGGTTTGGAAACTTCCACAATATACATTGCACTTTTTAGTTGGTCTAAATAAAGGTATCACTGTATTGAGAATTTTGAATTTTGTTGTATTTTGCTACATGGTCAGATTAAGGTTCAGGCTGGGATCCATCTAATTAAATGATTGCATGTACAGTGCTGTGTAAATTTACAGCACTATATAAATAAAGGTTAATAATAATAATAATAATATAATACTCCTGAATATGTTTTCTGAATTTGAACATCTCCTTCATTTGCCTTCACTGCAGCTAAATATCCTTGCTAGCAGCTGCAGAATGCAATCATCCAACTACATGCCAAGATCTCCAAGTGTTCAACCATTAAACAGATGGTGAATGTGTGTGGTGGGGGGAGTATTTTTAGCAATAGTAAGAGGGGGAAGAGAACAGCTAGAGATTTCAAAATGTTTTAGAAACAGTGACCTAGAACAGACAGAATGGAAGAAACTGCTTAAAACTGCTGCTCAGAATGTTTTTTTATATTACATGTCCAACATATTGGATGAAAATGGCAGGAGTTTGAGTCCCAACACATCTGGAAGGGCACCAGACTGAGGATGCTGCATCAAACTAATTTGGTGTTTCTCACCCATGAATAAAATGAGTACTGGAAAAGTTGGAGTTTATTTTCCCCTGAGTATCCATTTGAACAAGGATGGGAGACATATGACATCCTAGATTCTGAGACTGCAACTCTGACATGGTACTTTCATTACTGCCAGTGCTGGTTAGCCCTGACAGGAACTGCAGCCCTAAGACACCTGCAAAACAGCATAATCCCCGGGCCTGAATGTGGGCCTTTGTTTTCCTTTGATATCTCCTTTTAGAGCAAGAATGAGCAGTAAATCGCTAATGGGTGCTGCAAACCAATAATAGCTAAAGGGTCACTAATTGTCTATCCCTGTTGAAGAACAGACATCTCCATCAGTGCAGCTAGGGTTAGTCAGAAGAGAACTAAGACTTGGATTTAATGGTAGGTCTCTGGGATCAGCAGTAGATCTGCCAGTAGATCAGCAAGGACTCCTAATGCTCTGTTCTTTAACAATAATAACAAAAAGAACCCCTTCTTTTTGGGGGGAGGGGGGGACTGCTGATATGAAGGAGGTTTCCTGAAGAGTGACTAACTAGCAGTGGAAGGGAGAATGTTTTGTTTGGTTTGGTTTGAAGGACTATTAATACAATTCTGGTATTCAAAATAAATTCTTTGGCACATAATTCTCTTATTCTAAGTGCATGTTCTGTTTGTCAGATCTTCTGGGGTGGATTCCAGTAAAAAAAAGGGAAGATCCTACAAGTCTGCACATTCCTGGTTCAAACAGTCACAATCATTCAAAAGCAAAAATCAGATTTAGCAAAAACATTAAAAACAGAGGTAGAGTTGCTAGTGGAATTACTCATGCAGGTTCTCATGCACAGTTCCAGCATTAATGTGCTCAAAGATCAAGCATATTGTCCTATATATCTACATAATCTACATAATGGAAGATTAGAATTATAACTGGGAACTAAATCCTCTCAAGAAGACTGCATCGTCTTCTCTGATAGAAGCTCCATGCCTTGAAGAACTGTGTGACAGGCAAAAACTGAGAAAGTTAAAAAAATCACATCACAGTGTCTGAATGCTAAGAAAGGTTCTGCCTCTTACTTCTGAAAAACTTATTTGTGGCTATGGCAATTTTTCCACGTGCTTCAAAGAACACCCACAATTTCAGTTCCATACACTTGAGAAGCAAAACGGGAAACATGGATGAGAAAAGATGAACCATGTTTTATTGACTTATCCCCCTTCATTTATACTGCTCATGCAGGTTTCCAAGCAAAGGCCCTTACAGACATGGGGTATATCCACACTGCACAATTATAGCAGCCTGTTACCACTTTCATTGGCATAGCTCCATCCTATAGTTCTTCATAGGATCCTGGGATCTAAAGTTTAATGAGCTATTTGGAAGGCACGAAGGTATCCTGAAAAGAGAGGGATTGAGGATTAGAACAGTTAAAATCTGCTGAATAACAAGCACTTAAAGTACCATGGAAACTGTAGTTTGTAGAACAGACTACGCTCTCTGGAGAGAATTCCAAATCCCTCAACAAATGACAACCAGATTCCATAGCCATCAGAGTTAATGTGGTATCAGACTGTTATAACTGTGCTGCATGGACACACACTCAGTAGATTTCTTGTCTTCATTTGCAGCTACCATATTTCTGCCAAGCCCCTTTCACTTGCACAAGTTTATTTCAGAGGAAAAGCAGATTTTACACAAGGGGAACTTGCCACAAGAGAGCTGAAAATCCTCTCAGAAATGTAGGAAATCATGGTTTTTGTTTTTTTTTAAAAGATGCACTTTCCAACCAGTTTCTCCAGATGATACTTCTGGCCTACACAGAAAGAGTTTCATTAATAAAGGCTTAATCCCCATCTCAGATAACTATTTCTCTGCCCACCTAGCCTAATTTTCTTTTGTTCTTCTCTGGCCCCACTTTTGCTCTTCAAAGAGCTTTGGATTAAGGGTACTTGAGGCATCTCTTAAACTCTAATGCAAACTGGCTTCATCCATGCCTCCTGAACTAATTTACAGACTAGAGAGTGGATTACTGTATATACTGTATATCTTAACTCTTATTTAAAAGAAGGAACCATCCCTTGGTGAAAAGCAAGAGTACAATCTGTCCTGGAAGCACTGACATCCTTGACTCTCTCATCCATTCAATCTTAAGAATAAACACAAAGGGTTATGTCTGATGGACTTTTGGAAGTTATTTGACATTGTTTTGCTTTGCTTCATCCTTTAGATCCTTTCCTATATGCCCCTAAATTTTACCCTGACTTATCCATGGGTCATAGCAAAATCCAAAATTTTGGCCCCAAAACTTGCCCTCAACTTATACATGAGGTCGAGTTATAGTCGAGTATATACGGTATACACTTCTCAGAATTTGACTGTGTAACTCTTGGCTGAAAAATCTGTTCCAAAGTCTGATTTTAAGATGGAATATGTTTTTAGATATGCATAGTTTCAGGAATTTGTATGTGCATGTTTTGTGATGAAACTTATTCAAAAATAAGTATTTTTATACTATTTAAATACAAATGTGCATGTGGATTTTCTTATGATACAATGCAAAAGAAGCTGGAAGGAATTTACAAATGAGAAACTGATCCTCCTTCCCTCTCTCTCTCTCTGCTTGGCCCCTTCTCCTCTCTGCTAATATGCAATGTCTTCAAAACATTATTCCTTGGCTGACTAGGACAGATGATTAGTGCACAGAAAGATGGAAAATAAGCCCCTTACAAAAATTTAATTCATTATTGCCACCCAAGGAGATGGAAAGAGGTTGAGTAACTAACCTCCTGAAACTAAGCTATATAAGCTAAGCTATCAATGAGTGGTAGAAGATAAGTATCAGTGTTCACCACCAACAAGGCCACTTAGCCCATAATACAACTTTGCTCTCACATCCCACACAAATAAGCTGTATTGGCACATATATTGCACTGAGGGAATGGAAGAGATGGACATAGCATTAGCTCACAATCACTTGTTCTCTAGGGATCCTTAGCACATTCCAGCCAAATGAACACAGTATATTAACAAAGACTCAATATCTGGCTCAAAACCTGAGAAGCTAAATAAGCACACAGACATGATTTGATTCTCTGAAGTTCCACTGTTACTTGAAAGTGGGATTAAATCTTCTCAAAAATTCCCTTGTTTTTGTTCAAAAAACAAAACATAATTTCTGCCACCTCCAAACCCTCCAGTCATCCTCTTGCACCCCCACCCATGCTCACTGTTTATCCATATTCTTAAAACTGTGTCTTCATAATTTGTAAATTCTAATTCTTACACTAATGGCTGGAGATATATATTTTTTTTAAAAAATACAAAAGTGAAATATTTGGGGGGAGTCCTCTGAAGTACCCGTTTTTTTCAAAACACTCCCAAAACACTCAAGAAGGGGAACTTAGATTTTTCTCAATGTTTTTTAGGGCATTGTTAGAAACAAACTACACAACAAACAGTTTTCAAAGAGATTTCCCATTTTAATTTGTTTTAGTATAAATAGGAAAAATGAGATTTTAGTACAAGCTTCTGTGGATATCACACTGTGCTGATGTTATTACATGTTTTCACATTCACTCCAATTTATGGTGACCGTTTTACAATTTTTTTGGCAAGATTTATTCTGAGGACCTTTGCCATTGCTTTCCTCCAAGGATGAGAGGGAGTGACTTACCAAATATTATCCAGTGAACTTCCATGGCAGAGCAGAGATTCAAATCCTGGTGTCCAGAGTCCTAATCCAAAATTCAAATGACTATAACACACTGGCTCTATCAAGCAGTTATTACCCCCAAACGCCATGGTTTATGGCCTAAATACCCAAGGGTTGGTGCCTGAATACCCTAAAAGCACCAAATCCTGTTTCATCTTGGAAGCTAAGGAGGATCAGCTGTGATTAGTACTCAGATAGGAGACCCCACTGAATAGCTGGTGCTGTAGGCTATTTTTCAGAGGAAGGCAGTGGCAAAACTACCTCTGAGTATTCCTTGCCTAAGAAAACACTATGAATTTCATGGGAGTCCTCATCAGTTGACTCTTGAAGGTGTGCATACATGAGCACGCACAAAACATACAAACACACTTGTGGTTTAATATCACTTTATGAGGGCATTTGAAGAAGCAGATTGATATCCATGAAAACTGATGCTAACATAAATCAGTCTCAGAGTTGTTGCTAGATTCTCCCCACCTCACCCCATTTCCCCCTCACTTTCTAACACAAAACCAGACAACTTCACTGTATATATTAATTTAAGTCAGAGTTCCCCAGAGCATTTCCTTTTTTGTTATTAGTCCACAAGTTGCAGAGCCAGGACTCCTAACTCCTACTTGAATGCCAAGGCTGCCCCTTAAACAAGTGAGCTAAAGATAAGGGTGAATAAAAGAGTTACTAAAAGATGGGAGGGATCTGTAATCCCTGCCATATGGAAGCTGAAGCAAATGGCTTCCAACAAAGCCTGAAACCAATGTCTCTCTTACAACTGGCCTTATGCTTCTTTGGGACAACCAGGAATGAAGGAGGCCAGAGGCAGCTAATGTCATCCCCCACAGATTCAGCACTGAAAGAGAATCTTGTTGGCAATGTCCTGGTAGGCCATGTGGAAAAGCCCATCTTCTGAGCTGTCAATCAAGCCATCTCAAGTGAAGGATACTGCTCGGTCACTGCATTGCTCCGGAGCTCTTGGATGGAGTGGCAGCTGCCATTTCCCCCTAAGGTCCATCTTTCCAGCAACTGAGGGGGCCAGAGGGCATCCCAGCACTTGCTGGAATGGAATTCTTTCCATCAGAGTAAGCACCCCCCCCCCTCTTTTTTAGGTCACTGCTTGAGTAGGTCAGTAGAAGTCCCCTAGGCTATTTTATCAAGTCTAGACAAGGTCTGGGGCTGAAGAAGGATGAAGAGGACAAAGCAAGCTTTCTGAATGGGAAAGGAGAGACCAAGAGGAGGGGTGAAAAGCACTGGCTCTTATAGGTCATGATTTATGCACCCCCTTCCTGTTTTTAAATCAACAGAATAATGAATCAGCTGCTCATTTCCAGAGATATCAGGGCAACCCAACAGGATGAAGGAATCTATATGCTTTCATTCATATCTAATTACATCTCACAAACATAATAGTCTTTGAAAGGAAAGAAAATGAAGGCTTAGAATGTGTGAGGTGCTTTGGTGGAGCAACATGCACAAGTGAAGTAAATATAATGATCAAAAGCTGGTGACAGTTTGGAGAGAATAATCAGTAAATGGCAGCCCCGTTGTGATAATATTTTAGGAATGCTTTCATAACTAGGTTTTGCATAGGAGCCAATACCTGACCAAAGCTCATTAAATCAAAGGAAAGGCTGTAAAAAAGATAATTAGGCAAAAGATCTCTGAATAATAACAATAACAACAACAACAACATTTCTTACCCACGTCTCCCTATGGATTGAGGCAGGGAACAACAATTACAGACAAACAATATCAGTTAAAAAGGCATAAATTAAAACACACATCAATTTAAAAGGACAAATAAGATGTACACATATTAAAACAATACACTTTTAAAATTCACAGTTCTGAATAAGTCTGCCAGAATAGATTGGTTTTTAAAAAAGATTCCACCTCAACATTAGGAGGAACTTCCTGACAGTAAGAGCTGTTCGACAGTGGAACACACTCCCTCGGAGGGTGGTGGAGTCTCCTTCCTTGGAGGTTTTTAAGCAGAGGCTGGATGGCCATCTGTCAGGTATGCTTTGATTGGGAGTTCCTGCACGGCAGGGGGTTGGACTGGATGGCCCTTGTGGTCTCTTCCAACTCTAAATTTCTATGATTCTATGATTCTAAATTCTGGCAGCATACTCAAGCTGTTCAGTCTCTTCTGGAAGGTCATTCCACAGTCTAGGAATGGCTGACGTAAAAGGTGACAGTTACCAATCTACCAGTAGTCCTGGATGATTAGAGTAAAAGTCTGCCAGAGGACCTGAGTGTAAGGGGTGGATTTTATGGGGGGGAGGTAATCGTGTAGGTAACCTGGACCCAAAACATGTAGGGCTTTAAAGGTAATCACCAACATTTTGTACCTTGCTCGGAAATTAATTGGCAGCCAGTGGAGTGATTTTTATATTGGCCTAATATGACACCTCCAGGATGTGCCAGTAATCAGTCTGTCTGCCATGTTTTGAATTAACTGAAGTTTCCAAACTTGGTACAGAGGCAGCCCAATGTACAATGCATTGCAATAATCCAGTCTTGAGGTTACCAGTGCACATACTACCATATAGACTACTCCAGGTCTAGGTAGTGTCACAAATGGTGTATCAGCTGAAGCTGATGGTAAGCACTTCTGGCCATCGCGTCTATCTGAGCTATCATTTGTAGCAATGGATACAGAAACAGCCCCAAGCTGTACACACTGTCTTTATGGGGGAGTGAAACCCCATCTATAACTGGTTGACACACCTCCAAACCTAGGTTAGGACCTTTGACAATTAGCATCTCTTGTCTTGTCTGGATTCAGCTTTAATTAGGTTTTCCTCATCCAGCCCATTACCTCCTACAGGCATTGATTCAGAGGAGACAAACTATTCTTAGCTGAGGCTGTATCTTCAGCAGTGGGCACCATTATTTATTGACAATATAAACCACCAACACTCTTGTTTTATTATAAAAATATTAAATCTTCCTCCTTTGGTCATAGACCAGATTCTTAGTGATGTATGTGGCTCCAAGCAAAACAATGGCAGAACTTAATCATGGGTTGGGAGGAGAAGAAAAAAAACAACAGAAACACAGATGGCAAACTAAGTCCCAGATGGATTGCGTGCAGTTTGAATGCATGCTTAGAGGACAAAAGTCACTGTAGTAGTCTAAGCAAATCATTTGTTCATTCAGAATACCTGTGAGAGATGCAGTAGAGACATCTGCTTGCTAAAATATAGATATTTCCACACAGCCTCTCAGTCAGAAAATCTTAATGTTCAAAAAATCTAAATACTTAAGAAATGTCTGTCCAGAATAATCATACTAGAACGGACCTAGGGTGCAATGATTCTCAGCAACAAGAAAAATGTAGAGTATGAAATGGTATTAACCTGAACTTGCAAAAGTTACTTCATTGGACTACAGTTCTAAGACTTGTATCTCTTCCTTCCCACTTTGCAGAAAAATCTTCAGCAATCTTTGTTTTTAACACTTCATAACAAAGCTTCACAGACTGCAAACTAATCTCTGAAACTTTTAACCCCCCTTTTCGACTTAGAAATCATTTAGTCCTAATCATCAGGTTTATAATTATATCCCTTCTTAAATACTGTGATAGTTTGGACTGATTTCCCTTCAGACTTTCATATTAATGAAGCCTATGATTTGATCCTACATTTTTTCTGAAAATATCATGCAGCAGAACTGAAAGTTATGCGAATGGTCTCCTGTAGCTATCAGAATCTACAACTCTGGCAGAGGCACAAGTAAAGACCCAACACATTCTAAGGTTTATTTGTCTGAAACAAAACAAATACCTCAACCCAGTTTCCTGAAAGTGAGTTCTTTAAAAAAAGAAACTGCTAGTGAATGCAAATCTCTGGTGGTTTCGGAAAAGAAGCCAAATGACTGCACTGCTTAAGTCTTCTGCATGTCCTTTCCTGATACAACAAAGCATCTCAGACATGGCAAGTTTTTGCTATGAGAAATCTTTTTTTAGTTACCAGTTACAAAAACCAGTCACAGTCAAATCTTTTAATGAATTGTTTGGTGACTAATAAGTATTAAACATTAGTATTCCATTTTAGAGAGCCAGTGTGGTGTAGTAGTTTGAATGTTGGAATACAACTCTGGAGATCAGGGTTAGATTCCCTGCTCAGCCATGGAAACCCACTAGGGACTCTTTCAGACGTGGGAAATTGGAAGTATAATCCAAGGGCAATCCAAACGCAATCCTGGGGATTCACGTTATTGCGAATTAATTCTTCTCACACAAATTTGGGCAAAAGGGAAGTCACTCCGAATGCAATCATGGGTTTAACGTTATTGTGAATTTAAGCTTCTCACGCGATTTCGGGCAAGGGGGGGGTATTTTCGGGTAATGGGAAGTAATTCCAAATGTCTTCCGAATGGAGCAGGGGTTCAGGTAAATTAGCTAAACAAGCGAATTTACATGAATCCGCATTGGCTCCATTCGGAATTGGGAGAAATTCCTCCCATTTGAAAGAGTCCTAGGTGACATTGAATGAGTTACACATTCTCAGCCCAAGAAAACCCTGTGATAGGCTCACCTTAGTATTGTCACAAGTTCAAAAAAACTTGAAGGCACAGAACAACAACAACAAATTCCATTTTAAGGGAGCTGAAGAAAAGATTACAATTTTTCAGACTCAGAAATCAGATGTTGTTCTCATTTAAACCAAGGCAACTCTACTTAAGTCAAGTTCATCCCTTTAAAGCAGCACATGAAATGATCAAGAATACATTATCATTACTGCACCTTCACTTTAGCTTATGATGTATATGTGTTGGTTCCTGGAGGGAGAGAAGTCAACTTCTTTGATGATCTGTCTAATGCATTTCCACCAACTACTGCCCTAAATGGCCAGATGAAAAGCAGGACTGTCAGGCAGCCAGCTTGGACAGTCTGATGAACACTGTACCATTTGTATCGACACCAACAACTGCAAGAACATATGGAGGGAGCGGCCCTCTTTCCATTGGGAAAAGCACCAATACTAACAAGTCTTCTGGCTTGTGAGAGCCCTTGTTTGCAAACTCAGCTTGTCTGGAACAAAGAAAGAAGCAAAATAGATGAAGAAATTGAAAGAAAAGGAGAGAACAAGGAATACACTGTCCTCTTCTTCAAAAGCCTTGCTAGCCACAACTTTTAACAGGAAGAGGCTTGACAAATCCTGGACCAGGTGTTAGATTCCCAGTGGAATACATAGAAACAGTACAGTCACATCTCTGCAATTTCATATATATGTTTATTAGCCATGTTTCCACTTGTGGGACTTATTAATACACAATGTGTAGCATGGTGACTTATAATTTTGCTATCATGCTGCAAGTAATTCAAATGTTGAACTCAGAGCCATGAATACCACCAAGGTTGTCTTGTACCCTTTTGTGGACCATGTCTTTAGAGCAGGAATGGGCAATGATTGCCTTCCAGGTTTTTGGTTTTTTGCTTGTAAATCCCATAATCTGTCATCAATGGCTCATGTTAGTTGTGTGTCAAAAACTATCGACAGCCACTACTGATCAGCCCTACTCCACAGGCACTTTTAATGGTATGGTATTCTGCTCCTTGACTCTGTTTATGTTCTCAACTTGACAACTTCAAATCCTCAAACATTTCATAGATGTAAACTGGGACACATATGACTGAGTAACATAACAGTGTGGTCAAAAGGCCATGGCAAGGAGATAAGAGAGGGGGGAAAGTTATCAATAGGGAAAGACATGCAAAATTCCAATTTTATGAAGAGAAACCCTGGAAAGGCAAGAAGGGCCCTTCTCTCCCATCTACTCAATTAACTGAGCATAAATTATTTTTCCATGTTAAATTCAATTTGCAGCAATTGACATAAACAAGGACAAAGGAGCAAATTGGAGAGAAGGGAGAAAAACTGAGACAGTTTAAAAGCAACTGAGGAAATGGGTCAGCAGTGGATTAACTGAGACCATTCCTACTAAGCTGAGACAGTTAGAAGTTAAGCAAGTTTGAGAGTTGAAATGAGGAGAGTAGACAGTTTCTGACTCCTTCATTGCTTTATTACCATCCTCCAAAAACCTGGAAAAACAGGCTTGATTCTGATTCCTCTCTTGCCAAAGTTGTACTTTAAGACTGTGTGTTTGTTTGTTTAACATGTTGCCAGAGTTGAGCATGGTGTACAGGGTAAAAGAATAAGCTGAAGACTTTGAGAAATATGGACTATGTAATTGTACTATTTGGAGAAATATAAACTTAAATCCAATTGTTAGTCCCAACTAGAGCTGACTCACTGAAACAATGGGATTTCCACAATTGGTGACTTTTTCTTCAACAGATTCAGGGGGTCTAGTAGAGCTGTGATCAGCAATGGGATCTAGGGCAAAGTATTTCTTCTTATTCCCTTCCCTGGTCAGGATTTGTTGGCATGATTTTTCTTACCAATTAGCTAAGTATAAATAGTTCTCCTTCACTTTTAACAGAGGATTGAATATCTTGCTGTTTGTTGTTGTTGTGCGCAATCTTAAGGTAAACCTATTAAAAGTTCAATCTATCAAAGGTTTCTTGACAAAATTTGTTCAGAGGGTTGCCACAGGTTCACTGTGGAGTTCCCATGTAAGTCAGAAATGACTTGAGGCTGAGAGAGTGTGACTTGCAAAAGGTCACCCAGTGAGTTTACATGATTTGAACACTGGTCTCCAAGAGCCCTAGTCCAACATTCAAACCGCTACCCCACACTGGCTCTCAGGCCATCATGACACATTTATTGGTATCTCTAGCACTCTTCTCCAGCACCACATCTCAAATGAGTTCTGTCTGCTTTCTTTTTTGTTCAACTCTCACATCCATACATGGTGATGAGGAATACAATGGTTTGGATGATCCTAGCTTTAGTATTCAGTGTTATGTCTTTGCACTTTAGGATCTTATCTAGTTCTTTTATAGATGCCCTTCCCAGTCCTAGTCTTCTTCTTATTTCTTGACTGCAGATAATACAGAACAATAATATAACAATTTTGAAAGATAACAAATATTCAAAAGCTGTACAACAATAAGAGAGAAAATAAGAATCACCATCAGCTAGGGAAAGCCTGCCCAACATCAGATGCATTAACATGGTGTAACTACTACACACAGCCTCCGTACTAGGAAAATACTAGCATGGAGCCCTCATTTCTATAAGCATGCCATGAACACAACGAAGAAACCCATTCCTTTACCATGATTTATCCAGTTCTATATGTATACACCAAGGCTCCAAATACATGTTGAGAGATGAGCATTGATATTTATAATGCACAACTAAAATTGTCCAAAGTATTTATTTCCCTAAATTATTAACATTCTTCAGATATAAACATTTCCAGGGCGATTAACAGATAAATAAGGAGGGGGGGGGAGGTGCAGTTATGGACACTAATACCATCACTTTTTCTGGGTGGAGAATTCTATTAACACCTGCTGCTCTGGTTTGTACATTGTGTATGGTCGTTTCCTTTTCTACTATAAAGCCACATAAGCACACACATTGAAGCTTGGTACATTGTCAGCCAATTGCTTTGTAGAACACATATTATTAATAAGACAGTTTCTCAAGTGAAAGTTTTGATCTGCCACATGACCTTTTTTATTTTAAGTCAGCACCTTTGATTTCAGAAACTAACATCACTTGTTGCAAGTGTCTCTGAACTGAGAAGCATGCCCGATTTTACATGTATATATTAGACTTATAGGAAACAACCCATCCCTACAACACAATATGAGCATATGACCATTTTCATACTAATTGTATATAGTCTAAACAACACACACAAATAAAGAGCTAATTTTCTTCAGCTTTCCAATTTACAATTCTACTACTGCTGAATTATGTAACAATTCCTCTGCTAATTTAATAAAAAGGTAGGCAATTGTGGCCCGCCTGTGTTGTTGGGATTCAGTTCCTATAAACTCTCAGCATTGGCTACACTGCTGGAAGGTACAGTCCATGAACATTGGGACATTCATAGCCCTGCTTTAATGAAACATGACTGCACCCATTACCAGTCTTCTAAGGGGCTATAACTTTCAGAAGATAAGCTGGTTTTGGCATTTTGGCATCTAATTGCATTGGAATGGTTGCTTGCCTTAAAGGAATAAGTGACCTTTGCCTCAGAGCTTAGAAATGTCAATTTTGGATTACAGTATCCAGAATCTCTTGTCCTTCTTAGGAAAGCCAAGGGATTCTGGGAACTGAAGTTAAATAAAGAGCCTTGTTTTATGATCAACGGGTTTTCCAAGGAATTACACAATATTCTTCCTTAGGGGGAACAACTGAACTGAGGAAGAACATTGTTTTATACTATAGGCAAAGCTGTTAACCAGTAGATGTAATGATCCTTGACTCTGTGACACCACTATGATCACATCTGGAAAATCACTTTGCTGATCACCTCAGTAATAGCAAGACAGCCAGGAACTAGCTAGAGAATATCTGAGAGGGGAAAAATGATTATTGGAAAGGATGCTCTAGTTAGCATCCAAGAACTAAGACGAGAGAAAGGAATGCTAGGATTGACAAATATCAGAAATGACAAGAGGAGGGAAGGACTCTTCGGGATTGGGGGGGGGGGGGGAGGAGGAGGAGGAGGAGGAGGAGGAGGAGGAGGGATCACTACTAATGAACCAGCAAGGAAAGAACAGCCGTGGATCTAACATAAGAAAGAGTGGTGGGCAGCTTACAGATATTCTTCTGGGAAATGGCATACCACATTCAATCTTTCATAGAATAAGCAAGGACAAAACTTGGGGGCCAAGTGTAATCATATATTTTCAAGGATTGTTTCTGTTCAGAAATATAATGTAAGCCAATATGAGATTTGCTTATCCTGGAGAGGCAGCATAAGCTTCAAAATCCTAGAACTGCTCTCAGACACCTGACACAATGGGTAGACTTGGTGCCATTTTGGAAGTGTTTTCCCAATAGGATCCTAATTAGGATAAGGGTGGAAAGTGATCAAAAGTGTCAGGGAAGCAAATTTAATGAGTGTGGGGAATCAGCAAGTTTTACAGAATGAGATTACAGCTTCACCTTTTCTCTTTGGCCCTCCAAGTGCTGATGGATTGCAACTCGCATGAGCCTTAGATAGTAAACTCAAGGTTGAGTTGTTGAGGAGACCCACAGGTTCCCCATCCTTATTATAATAAAAGCTTTTAGCTCAATGTGATGTCTCCACTGGCCCCTTACTAACGGAAAAGTCTCCATTAAACTCAGCAGCTGAAAGCATTCAGAGTGGGGTGACATCTCATCTCTCTAAAGGGCTGAAACTCATTAGGGCTTGCAGTAGTTATGCCTGGCCCCAGGCCACAAATATCTGTGGTTTGTGCTTAAACTTCATCTAAATCATCTCTTTGATGATCCTGAACAAAGTAACATTGAGGGAATTTTGTTTTAAGCACCACATCAAATTCTAGAGGGTTTGCTTACGAGGCACTAAAGTGAAAAGCAACAAGAGGTTTGGCAAGGCAGAAGGTAAAGTCCCAAAAAGGTTCCCAAAGACATGGGGGGCATGCCATGAGGAGCAGCAAAGTTATTTTGGCAGCTCTGCAGGGAACATAAACTCCT
This sequence comes from Urosaurus nigricauda, assembly GCA_034509955.1. Taxonomy (NCBI): domain Eukaryota; kingdom Metazoa; phylum Chordata; class Lepidosauria; order Squamata; family Phrynosomatidae; genus Urosaurus; species Urosaurus nigricauda. The sequence continues at coordinate 43,881,518 of JAOEGL010000004.1, read as the reverse complement.
CCCTACTTCCCTGCTTCCATCCTTTCCTTGACCTCACAATCACTCCAATGAGGGGGAGTCAGTCGTCTGCCTCATTACATGTCTGTGGTTTGAAGCAGTTCTGAGTAAGCCAAACTAATCTAACCAGCAAATCCCATGGCGGCAAAGAAAGGAGAATATCATCGAAAGCATTTGTGGGTGAGAGCAAGAAAGGGGAGACTGCATTTTTTGAGTAAAAAATAATAATTCCCTATAAGGCAGGAATCCAAGGAGATCAGAGGTGTCACAATGGAGATTGATGTAGATATGGCAAACCATTAGGATCCTTTACAATGCCTTCCCAACTGATGGCTCCATAAAGCATTGTATAAATAGCATAAACATATAAGATTGTGCAGTGTTCTGTTTTAAAAATGCAACAAATTTATGCAGTGTTCTGTTTAAAAATGCAAATTTATTTACCATAAAGAGCCAAAGTTGATCTTTTTACATGGAAGTTGCTTGTACTGAGATATACACTCTTGCATGTGACTTCTGGGTGACTGGAGCCATTTACTGAACTTCTACATATTATTATTATTATTATTATTATTATTATACCTTTATTTATATAGAGCTGTAATTTTACACAGCACTGTACACAAAATCTTGTTAATTAGACAGTTCTCTGCCTTCTGACTTCTTAGTCCTCAAGCCATGTAGGTGGGAAAAAGAGACTCAGGGGCATCACATGTTATTTCATATGACCCCGAGAGGAAAAAGTCTGGCTTTGAATGAAACCAGATGGTCCAGGAATTAGAATAAGCAATGCCTCATATTTGGCTCTGGATCTCTTCCTATGCTGATCCTAAGTACTCTTCTAACAGCAGACCACCAACTCTAGATAAGAGTATTAAAACGCTGTCATAACAAATGAAAACAGATCAAACCTGGCTTTTATTTAAAATGTGTTTATTTAAAAAGTTGCATCCCATTCTTCAGGCATTTCAAAAAGTAGCTGATAAATAATACTAGTTAAAAAGAAACAGAAATGTAACAAAGCAGCAGATGAAATAAGAGGGAGAATAGTAACAACAAAGAAAGTCAATTAAAATTATATTTGAAAAGGTACAGTATAGGAAAACAGAAGTTCATTATCAGGTGAAGACAAGACATGAGAGCAAGCAGCAGGCAAGTAGTGCAGGAGAGAACCAGCTGAAGATGGGGTGTCACAAGGAAAAAGATCCCCTCTGTAGTCATCATGTCTGAAGACAAGGACAACCAAAGCCTTCTCCTTCCAGGCAGGCCTGACTGGGGAAAGGTGGCCCAGATTGAATAACTGTTTAAACTCTGAAGTATACAGAGAATCAGAGCAACCAGGTTTGCAAATGTAAATGGCAAATTGTTTTTCCTTCAGCTGGTTCCAGTCTGTATACTAGCACATATATTTCAATCCGAACAAAATTTCTGAAAGTCTTCTAGTCTAGAGCAACCCATCTTGTTCTCATGTCTATTCTTTACATTGCCAGAAGGTGAATAGCTAAATTCAGACTACCCAAGAGAGCTTTGTAACTGGCTCACCAACCATAACTGGTGAAAGCATACCACCTGGGTTTTCAATAACAGGAACTATGAGATATCTGAGAAAGCAATCCTGAATACAGCCCTATTCAGTGTCTGAAGTCATTGCTTCTTGGATCTTCTAAGATGAACCCTGTAATTATCCTTAAAATTCTTAGCACTGATCACATAATCCAGTCTATATGGACACTGCACTGGCATTTAATTATTCCCACATTCATCTGGCACACTGTGACCTAAAGAAGCATCAATCCTATCATATTTCTATCAGTGCTCCTGTTCCTTGTAAAGAGATTTTGACCTCCAGAGGAACCCTGGAAGATCTGGGGCAATGACCTTTTCTACAAATTGAAGGTTTGGGCATATGACATTTCCACACTTGCAGAAACACAGTCAGATACTACTTTATTATCACTGTCCTTCTTCTAAACATAACCCTAATCCTAACCTTTACCCTAATGCTAAATAGCTGGAGGCACACTGGCAGCAGGGGAGGTAGATGCCATGTGGAATATGGGGAAGCATACAAAAGTCCACCTGGATGAATTTTATGCTCTGTCAAGCTGATCCATGATCTTGGCCATGAAGTATACATGTTCTTTTCTCTCCCAATTCAGGGATGAAAGCCAGTCTATAATTCTGGATGATAGCACCAATCCCCTTCCCTCACCTAATATTCACCCACCCTCTGCCAAAAACCCTTGAAGGGGAATCTAGTATCCACCTTTCCCTCCATGAACCTCATGCAATAATGACAACAACCATAAAATGGAAATTTTATCTGGTAGGGCTCAATATTACTGTATTGAGAATACAACATACATCTAGCAGTCCAAGATTTGTGTTTACATAATCTCAGTAAGCCTACAACTTCCCTACAAACATTAGCACTGACAGAATGAGTGGGAAGGGGCTGAAGTTGCAACTTAGGTAGGTGACAACCAGGGGCATTCTGGCTCAGTAGAGTTCACTCTTTATAGTGACCAGACTTACAAGAGCAGGTTAACATAGGAGCAAGGTTCTGTAGTGCAGATAATGGGGATTATCTGTTGCTTCTGTAGACAGGCAGAAAAGGGGAGATTTGTACACATGGGGGAAGTCCCTCACACCATCAAATGGTATCCTTCACACCACTGCATACAGCTACCAATGTGCATTCTTATGACAAATATGACAAAAGGCAATATACCCATCTGCAATTCTTTATTGTCTAGGACACATTTTCATCAAAGCACTACCGTCAGCCTGTTAATGGCAATGGGAATTAATCTAAAGTTTCAGGAAGATGAATTATCGAGGGGTAGGTTGGCACAAGAAGAACAGGAAAATTTAAAGTACAAACTCATGCATTTAGGCTGCCTATTTTCCCCTTCCATATATTTGTTTTTTCTTATTTCAAAACAAAGAGCAGATCCCACACAGCTCTGCCTGGCTTAACAGGCTGCTCCTTAATGAGGACCAACTGTGAGAGAAGTGTTGACTCAGCCTTTTGTTGCCTGGCCACGTTTTGCTAAGGTTACAGCCACCCACTCAATGTCCCCACCCAGGTAGACTATGAAGTATAACCAGAGTCTGGAAAAATTACTTTGGAGGACTCCAGACTCCAGATTTTGCCATCCACTTCTGCTAAAGGCCATGCTCACTAGGAGATTCGAAGACTTGTAATCTAAAAGCTACCAGTAACTTTTTCTAAACTATAACCAAACTCAGGGCCAAGACATGGAAAGTAAGGAGCTCAAATGGTGACACCACTGCCTTTTAATTCTTAGGCTAGTTTAAACCAATGAAATGACAGACAACACGAAATAACCATCTTTGATTGACCAAGAGGAATTTTAACTTTTACTTAGCAAAAGAGTAAAAAAAAAAGAAAAGAAAAGAAAAGAAAAGGGGAGGGGATTCCTCCCCTTCATTTTTCTTTTTTTACTCTATTGCTGAACAAAAAAATCTAGAAACATCTTTAAAACTAACTGATTCATATTTTACCATGAACCTTCATAGATATGAATCCAGTTTTTCAAATATAATACATCCCGATATCAAAGCCGCAGCTTATTAAGCATATTTATACAGTTGTGGGAATGGGTTAGAATATACTAGAATGCAGAAAGATCCAAACCATGCCCCCCTGTCCTAAATCTTCAAAGGACTCAGTGAGGTAATACAGGAGTGATATCCATGAACACTCAGGCTAAAATATAAATCAGTTAATCTTAAAAATACTTTTAGATTTCTTTTTTTTTTTTTGGCCCCCCCCCTTTTCCTTTTAATGCTGCAATAGACTAACATGGCTACTTCTTTGAAAGCATATTACTTTTTTCTCCAGCTTTCTTACACTCTGAACCCATTGCAATCTTCCTAACATAGATGTACAACATTTTGTCATGAAGACTTCCAGGTTTTTAAAAAATAAATCCTAGTTAGTGATTGTCTATCTATGATTGTCTTTTCTTATGATTGTGCCAGCCATCAGCTCTCCCAACTGCCCAGCTTTTGTTTTTGTAACTGCCCCAGAACAGTCTGTCAATAGCAGTAACTCAGTGCAACACAGATGACAAGGGTTACTGCACCATCACTGTTTTCAAATAACAGTGTTATTCATTGTGAAAGCTGCTTTGTATCAGATTAGACTATTTGTCCATGATGTAGCATGGTGCTGTCAATTCTGACTGGCAGCAGTCCTCCAGGGCCTCAGTAGACATCTTTTCCACCACTCACTGCTTGGCCAATCTAACTGGAGATACCAGGGATACAAATCTGACAGCTTCTGCATTAAAAGCATATGTTCTGCCACTGTGCTAAATATCCAGTTGTCTTCATATCTAGTTAATCATTAGAAAAATAAAGCAGTCAAGAAAGAAAGCAGTCAACAATAGCATGCACTCTGGAACACAAAATCACAAGAATGGCAGAGATTTGACTTTGAAAAGTGAATGCCATTGCAGTCCCATACATGCCCTTTGGGGATTATTTTATTGGTTAATATCTTACACTTTCCTTTCCAAGCTAACAGAACACATGCACAAATCTCTATCTTACTAATCCAAGATCTTCCTCCCTCCCTCTTTCACATGTACGTACGTGCACACACACACACACACACACCTCTCTATCCCAAATCACAATACTACTTTTCTGCTTACTTTTCCTCTCTAGGCTGGAAGCAAAGTCAGTTATTGCAAGGATTTGTGAAGATATACAATTTGCTTGGCCTCAGAGCTCCCATTCAGCCTGATACATCAGACTACATTTAATCAAGACAAATGCTTCTCTTCCAGCTACTTCAAGGGAATTTTTAAAAAGAGAATAAAGGACCACACCCTATTTTTTGTCATTTAATTGATGGTCTCTTTCCACCAATATATAAGGTACTAGACCTGGTGCATATTAAGCACCAAGTTAGCTAACATGACATAGTTTTGCCTGGGTGAGAATTCAGAAATCAATTCAGCCTTCCCCTAATTTGCCCCTGTAAATATCTTGTAAAGGATTTGGGGTCTTTTGCAAGACACATACAGATTTGTCAAAGCAAACAGGAAGGTGCATGAGACAAAAAAAAGTTTTTAAAAAATGAAGCTGAGAACAGGAGGTAGAGGACAAGTTCATTTTGAGCAGGGAACAGGACTTCACAGAGGATCTGTTTTCAAAAGTTCTTCAACTGGAGTAATTCTTAAACCCAGCCATCAACTACAGTTCTAAATGATGGTGCCACCATTAAACTAAATCTCCAGCACATGTTTCTCAGAAACAGTGCATACAAACCTGAAGTTGTTATATGCAGGGCTGGCAAATAGATATTGATTAAAATAAGTTTGTGGATGAGATGTTACACTCCAAATGCATATTTTGCAAATTTATCTTGTCTCGGTTTAGAAAAGGTTGAGACACTCCTAATCCTTATTAAAAGTGTCTACATAAGGGCTTAATATAGATTAAGTAGAAGCTAATTAATCCTGAGGGGTAAAACATCCAGACCTACACAATTCAGTGAAGAAACATTTCCTAAAGCTAAATCCTTCCAATGGCTATACATAAACACATACACTGCTTTCTCAAGTGTTGCCAAACTGCAGCCATATATCAGAGTCTCAAATTCTCCACTGTTTGTATTCAGCCATCCAGACAGTACTATACTTGCAGACTAATCAGATATTACATTTAGGGAACAATGACAAGACTGCAATCTGAGCCAGAGAGACCACTTACAGATCTATTTCTAAAGTTTGGGTCACTTGAGAATTATTTAAGCACACTTTATTGTGAAATCACTTGACTGGAAGTTTTCTAACATACCTGGACAGCTATGGGCACAACTGAGAAGCCTTTAGATAGACTGTAGGTATATAAAGTAAATATTAACATTCCTGTCCATAAATATAAATGCATACATGAGCATTCACACATATATCACCACTGAATCAAATATTAAAATATTAAAACTTAATTTGGATGAGCAAGACTTCTTATTGGTCCCTTCATGCTGTCAGAGTGCAACTCCAATCATACCTCACCACTAGCTATGCTGGCTCTAGCTGATTGGAGTTGAAGTCCAACAACATCAGGAGGGTTACATACTCTCCTCTCCTTCAACACTGGAAATGCAACTCTGAAAATGTCCTGGGCACAAGTGTACTGAGCTCCAAAGATGTGTTTGCTTCAGACAAGCACCAATAAATGGGTTATAGTGCATTATTTGAGATAGAACAGGCTCCACTGCCTCCATCTGCTCTTTCTTCCAGGTTTCTTTCCTTAGTTTATTCTCCCTAGGCAGCTCACACTATTCTATGTTTGGGGAAGTCAGTAAAGTTGATGGAGGTAATTGTTTCAGGAAATTGGTCTTTCCTGAAAAGCAAGGGAACATAGAAGATCCAGGAACTAGGCAGTCTGTAGGTAGAAGTGCTATTAACTGAAGTGCCTTGAACAGGCCTGTTGAAAGCTTTGCAGAGGATGAGGTTACACTCTCATTTAAAGCTACAACAATGGTCACTCTTGCTGATCAGTGGGCATGCCAAGTTCACAAGGAGTCTAACTATTGAAGGCTGAAGTGGGCTTGAATGAAAAAGACCACAAAGTACTCAAGGAGAGATTATAAGTGGCTAAGGCAAACAGAGCTCAATGAGCATAAAGAAAGGATACTCCTGGGCTTACAAAGTGAATAGACATAAGAATGACTACTGTATACATATCCCCTGCTGCTCACTTCTGTGGTCCACCAGCCATTATGTGTAGTCTTCCATCTTTCTCTGTTCCATCCATCTCTTCCAATACCCCCCCACTCTTTTGATGACCTCTGTATAAGTGATCCACATATCTTTTCTCTCTTATCCTCCCACTGTGATACTCATGATGTTTACTTCAAAATAAAGCCTTTTTTATTTTAACTCTTTGCATGTTTTAATATTAAGTTTAGATTTAATTGGATTTTAACTGTTTTAAAATTCTTACCATAAAGTTTTAAAAATGTTTTTATCTTGTGAGCCACCTTGGGTCCCTTTCTGGGAGAAAGGCAGCCTAACAATGAAATAACAACAACAACAGAAAGACTGTTTTGTTCTGTGATAATTTTAAAAACTTTCCTCCCCTAAATTATGACAGATCTCTACTAAAATGTACAAAATCAATGATGAAACAATGGCCAGAAACTGCTTCTTCTTGATCCTGTCTACAATTATCTAAAGAGCCTTCTCAGGCCAATTCACGCCAGAGGAAATCGGAATACCAAGGATGCTGCAATTCCCTACATGTTGGAAAGCAAACTGCTTCAGTTCCACTCACCGCTCCCCAGAAAATGAAGTGAGGGGCCATGGAGCTCAGGCAATCTAAACATAGCCTTTAAAAATGTTAGCACAGAGGTGCCTTGAACAGTGGCAGCCAAAATGTGAAGGCCACAGAATTAATTCCTATCCAAAAGTTTTACTGACCAAATTGAGAAATAAACCCCTCACCTTCTACAGAGGCTTCTTCCAAAGGAGTAGGAAAAGCCAAAAGTTTCTGAATCTGGTTAATTATTTTTCTGAGAGTATAGGGAACAAGTGACAAATCCAGCCCTCTAGCCAGCATATTCACTGCTTAACATTCAACTGTGTGTACACACCATGAATTGTAACAGCCAGAGTGGTGCAGTGCTTTCGGTGCTGAACTATGACTCTAAAGACCAGAGTTTGAATTTCCACTTAGCCATGGAAACCCACTCGGTGACCCTGGGCAAGTCATACATTCTCAGCCTCAGTGGAAAGCAAAGGAAAACTCTTCTGAACATATCTTGCCAAGAAAACCTCAAAATAGCTTCGCCTTAGGGTCTGCATTAAGCTGGAAATTACTTGAAGGCACACAACAACAGTAACAACCCACAAAATCACACAATGATTATTTGCTGAATTATTCACTAAAATATTCAACATACTATTATAAAAACCATAGTTTGTGGAAGTTTTTAAAGCATCCAGTCAAATATTAAATCATCAGCATTCTTAGACTCATAAACCTAACATCCTAGTTGTGCCACTATGATCATTTTTTCATTTACTTGCATAATGGACAAAACTCCAGCAAAATAGATCCTGGTTGTATTGCCACAGTGCAGGGTGCTATATCATTTTGCTAATCAACAAATGTATAAAAAAATTTAAGTCCTATCTAACTAGACAATCATTACTACACTATCTATAAACCTAAAAACAGAATGTACACATCCAGAAAAAGTATATCTTCATTTGTGATTTAGAGGGTAAATGAGAGACAATTACACTATCTCCATCCTGGCTCTGGGCTTCGTAAGAACACTAGAGTCATCTTTAGTTTGATCCATTGTGTATAATATTTATCATTTCAAAATTACTTCTTACTTTGGCTTGCTCAGCAAATTTTCTGGCATTGCTCATGGTTAGTGATAATTAGGTTTAATATACAATGCTGTCTAAGAATATTGCTGAGCTCTAAAAGTCAGCTACCCTTTCCAAGCACAAACCCATGAATTACTGTGGAAGTCAGATCCTCACTTCCTCCCCCCCCCCCCCCCCCAAACAGCCTATTCAATATGGGTTTAGTTTGTTAGCCAAGGTCCTCTTTGATTCATTTTGCTATGTTGGCCAAACCTAAACCAGGAAGAGTTTCTTCCCTGACCCTACTTATTCACAAATGTTCACACATCTTTGAGAAACAAGACAGAGCATAACATGCCCAGAAAATTAATATATTGCAGATCTGGCATGCTTGGAAGATTTTGGCAAGAGCTCAAAAGAATCTGCAGGTAAGTATATTTACTTAATAAATATGAATCCTGCCTTTTCACCAAACTGGTATTTAAGGTAACTCACAATAATAAATACAAACATAAAAGGGAAGCAAACATCAGTAAAACCAATGAAAATAACAGCCAGTTGAGCAAAGGACAATGTTTGAAATGGCCATGGTAACAGTCAATGTATGAGACCAAAAGGTTGTCTGAATGTTAACATCTTTTCTTGATGACTGAAATCAGCTCCTTCTTTCATGAGAGGGGAGGAACCATAGCTCAACAAGGACAGCATATGTTTGATTACAGAAAGTCTCAGGTTCAGTGTGAGGCAGTTGCAGTGACAAATGAACAAGGTAGCCTGACTGGGGAATATGACTGAGAAAAAGGACTTGAGTGCCTGAAGAGCTGCCAGTCACACTAGACTGAAGCAGATGGACCACTGTCCTATCCAGTGTGGCAACTTCAGGTAATTACAGTTCCCTTCTCTTAGCTTGGGATATCTGTGGAGGCATTAAATGATGAAGCGCTAACCAAAAGAGAGTATGTGAGTTTTCACTTGAACCACTTTAGATACACTCAAGAGTGCACTGAAACATTGCCTACATACTGAGACAGCATTATAGATCAGTGAAAAAAAATTCCCTCCAACAGGTTTATTAAAATGCATGTATATGACTCTCTCTCTGTATATATACATATATCTGTATATGGCTTTATAGAGTTACAGTAAATCCTTTGACTGCATAAATTATGAAAAATTATAGAATGATCTCAAAGAAATGGGAGTGCCACTACACTTGATTATCCTGCTGAGAAACTCAAGACAAGAGGCTACTGTTAGAACAGAATGTGGAGAAACAGAGTGATTCCTGGTCAACAAAGGGATTAAACCAGACTGTATTCTATCACCCTACTTGTTCAATTTGTATGTAGAAAACATCATATACACACCAGGGTTAGACTCAAAGGAATGTGAATCTATAAAATATGCAGATGACACTATACCACCAGCAGAAAACAACGAAGACTTGAAACAATTACTAAGCAAAGTCAAAGAAAAAACTCTAAGGCAGGTTTAATGTTAAACATTAAGAAAACAAAAATAATGCCAACAGAAAATTTACATAAATTCAATATAGATGATAAAGAAATAGAAATAATAAAAGAATTCCCCTGTCTTGGATCATCATTGACCAGAACAGAGATTGCAGTCAAGAAATCAGAAGACTGGGACTGGGAATGGCAGCCATGAAGGAACTAGTCAAGATTTTAGAGTGCAAAGATATAAAACTGAATAATAAACTTAGTATAGTCCAAGCTATTGTATTCCCCATCACCATGTATAGTTGTGAAAGTTAGACATTGAAGAAGACTAACAGAAGGGGAATCTACACATTTGAGAAGTGGTGCTGGGAAAGATACTGTGGGTGGCGAAAAAGACAAACAAGTGGATCTCAGAACTGATCAAGCATGAACTCTCCCTAGTAGCCAAGATGACCAAACTGAGTCTGTAATATTTCAGACACATCAAGAGAAAGAAAGACTCATTAATGCTAGGAAAGGTGGAGGGTGATAGAAAGAGAGAAAGACCACATACTAGATGGATAAATTCTATCAGAGGCCACGGCCCTAGGTCTGCAGAACCTGAGCAGAGCGATTGAGGACAGGGGATCTTGGAGGTGTCTGACTCAAGGGGTCACCATGAGTCAAAGTCAACTCACAGGCAATCAACAACAACAAATATCACCAGGAGAAGAGTTTCTGGATGGGTTTTACACTGATGGCAGTAGCATTCACATTATGATATCCCTGAGTTTGGTATTAATTTGATATAAATTAGGTGGGGGGGACTGGGATTTCAATGTTGGATGCTAGTTCTTGGTGCACCTCAGCTGCTTTCTTCTTTTCCCTTATCTTCTCTATTTCTTCCTCCTTCCCCCTACCTTGTACCCACACACCCCTTTGCACCCATATCAGCTCTGCCAATATTCCACTCAATTTTCAGTACTATTAATCATAATAAACTTCCACAGTGTATGACTGAGCTGGGATTTGAAGACACAGTTTTACACTTGTTTCTGCCCTGAAAATGGGGTGTGTCAACTGCTGTAGGAATATGTCTCTTGTAGTTCCATCCTGTTTCTTGTGTTATTTAAAATCTACATCAGTGATGGCAGAATAAATTACCCTCTGGGTGTTACTGGACATCAGAATTCCTATCCTCCCTCACCATTACCTGAAAGAAAAGGTGCCTTGGAAATTCATATTAGCCCTGACTACACTATTTTGGAGCAAGCATAAGGTCAGAGTGTTGGGCTGGATGCTAAGACCAGGTTCAAAGTGTTGTCCAGCTATAGTAAATTCAGGCCATGGCTCAACTTACCTTGCAGAGTTGTATGGATAACAATAATGATTTAAGAATGCTTTCAAGTGGACAGCGCCTATAGCTATCAATCAAAAGGCCTGATGCAGCTATTCCATCACTCTTTCTTTCCCACCCCCACTTAATTTTTTTTGTAAGGGAAAAAAGATAAATTTCATGGGATTTCTCCATGAATCATTTGTTGCTGGTTATTTCCTGATAATGATGCTTTAATCGCAACATTGTATGAAAATTTTAATTGCAATCACACAATTTTCACTGGTTAATCACTGTTTAAACCCCTGATTTCCCCCCAATTTCCCCATGTGATAAAGTCTATAGAGTTGGAAGGGATCACAAGGTCCCTTAATCCAATCCGTGCCATGCAGGAATACACAACTAAAGAACTTCCAAAAGACACCCTTCCAGTCTCTGTTTAAAGACTCCAAAGAAGGAATGTCCATCAACTTCTGAGAAAGTCTAGTCCTCTGTCATACAACTGTTACAATTAAGAATTTATTTCCAATGTTTAGGTGGAATCCTTTTTCTTGTAAATACAAACTTCATGCTTAAAGCGAACTGATTGCATCACAAAATCCTAATCTTGAAGCACCCTGAGACTCTGCACAAAACACAGATGTGATATTTTTTAAAGAAGTCTTTTTTTAGAAGCAGCCTCAGACTTCAAATACACAGTGCAGGGCAGTTCTAAACTCCAAAAGAAACTGGACTAGGTCACCAAGCACTTTGGGTCAAAAATGCATGAGGTTCTTTCCCAGAAATACTGCCCACCTGGGAGCAACAGTTCTCCTTCTTAAAGGAAACCTAGGTCAAATATTTCTCCATTGTATCCAGTTTCCACTTCCTCCCGCAGACTCCCATTTCCTTGTGGAAAGAAAAAGATTTCAGCTACTCTGCAGACAGAGGATGGATACGATCACGGCCTCTCTGAATGGAATGCAGCTACATGCTCAACTAGAAAAATCTTGAACATCTGGCTGTAAGATTTTCACAGAGAAAAGCTGACTGTTTTAATACAATTCACACAGCTTTTATTCAGTGTTCAGGATCTATACTCTTGAGTACATTATTAGCTGATGTATGATGACCTAAAAGCCCCATCCCACCCCACAGCCCCCTCCTCCTGTCCAGTGAATCAACTTCAGGGATATTTAGTGAATAAGCAGTCCAAAAAAGCAATACTTGCCAAGTCAAGAAGGAAACAAAACAAAATAATATATTTGATATCTGCTAGGATTTCATTCCAGCTTCTGTCCTCCCCCCCACTCCCCCCCACCAAAATCTGTGGATGTTCAGTGCCATTAAATACAATTGCATAGCAAAATGGTGTCCCTTATATCAACTGGTATATTTGCTTTTTGGAGTTCATATATGTAGCTGCCCTGGTCCTAATCGGAGTAGGTGGGATATCAATAAAAGTTGTTGCTATTCTATTTTCAAGCTGTGGATGGTTGAACCCATAGGTACAGAATCCATGGATATGGAAGGTCAACTGCAAAAACTGGAAACAAATAAAGAATATTCCCCTTCTGCTGGGGACATTCTGAAACGATGCCCATGTAATATTGTTGTGCCTTCTTGGGAACCATGCTGGGGACTGAAGGAAAGGATGCATTCAACATTTTGCTGGGGTGAAAAGGTCTTTTTGTTTCCCCATTAATCTGTGTTGCGGGTTGTGAGGATCATCCAAGCCCCCATATTCCCCATCACTATGTACTGGTGAGGGTATTGGTGAGAACTGGTCAGTGAAGGAAGTCAATAGAAAGAAAGAAAAATTCATTTGACATGTAATGTTGAAGAGTGCTGACAATAAACAGCCAAGAAGTCAAACAAATGGGTTATTAGGACAGAACAAGCCCAAACTCTCCCTGGAATCCAGGATGACTGAGGGGACCACACAGCAGATGGTTGGACTCAATCTGAGAGACCATGGGCTGAGCAGAGCAGTGGAGGACAAGGAGGCTGGGAGAAATCTCATCCATGGGGTCACCATGAGTTGATGTTGGCTTGAGGGCTGTTAACAGCAACAAGAAGAGCATTCCAGCCATTAATTTCTCCTTTAAGGGAAGAGGAGGCCACCGTTCCTGGAATCCCTGATGGATGATACCACCACCATACTCCCTTCCCCTATATCAGGGGTCGGGAACCTATAGCCCTCCAGGTTTTGACATACTACCATTCCCAGCATGCTTCACCACCAGCCAAGCGGAAGGAAGTTTTAGCCCGACTTGGTTGTAGCTCCTTTCCTTATGGTGAACGCTATTTGTAAAGGGATGAGCTACAACCAGGCCCTTCTGAGCCTGACTAAAACTTCCTTAAGCTTGGCTGGTGGTGAAGCATGTTGGGAATGGTAGTCCCTCAGAACCTGGGGGGCCATAGGTTCCCTACCCCTGCCCCTAGGTGATGAACTTGTCACCTCCCCTCCACCCCAAAGCACAACAACCTGGTCTTAGCTCTCCTATATTGGTCTCTCCCTGGGCTTTCCACTCCACTCCACCATCGGAGGAAGTTAGACTCAGTCTACCAAAGCTCATGCTACCAACTTCTCTGTTCCTGTCAGTCTCAAAGGTGCTGCAAGATCCCTTGACCTTTGGATTTTTCAGATTAACAGGGCGGCTAGGTCTTTGGATTCCTCTACTGTTGGAAGCTCTGCAGCTTGGTTGGAAGAAGAAAATGCCCAGGGAGGAGGAGAGGAGCAGGGAGGAGTCCTAGTCTCTCCAGGACTACTGAGGGCAGTGGGCTTTTCCTTCAACTTCAACAATCTCCAACTTTCCTCCTTGACAGGTTCCTCTCCTGAGTCTTAGACACTCATGTTTTTGTACCCAGTAGATCTGGGCAGATTTGATAACTTGATATGAAATTGAAGTCCCCAGTATTCTCTGTGGCATTATAACCCTATTGACACTGGGGGCGGGGGGGGGGACAGCAAAAGGGATAAAATGCCAAGGGAAATGCAATTGTGGCAGGAGAGGGGAGGGGAAGAGGAGGGAGGAAGGAGGACGCAAAGGCACAGATTTGGACCAGTAGCTCCCACTACCAAAGAGCTGGATCCTTGCAACACCCCAAAAACAAAACAAAAGAGGTGGAATCTCTTTTCCTGGAGCTTGCATCCGTTCTTCCACGTTCTAGTCTCTGGAGCAGCAGAAAAGAAGCTTTGTGACATCCCTTCTAATATTTAAACAAAGAAGCTATCATATCCCTTCTTAACCTTCTCTTCTCCAGGCTAAACATCCCCAGATCCCTAAGCCTTTCCTCATAAGGTTTCCAGACCCTTCACCATCTTAGTCATCCTCCTTTGCTCCAGTTTCTCCACATCCTTTTTGAATTGTGGTGCCCAGAACTGGACACAGTATTATTCCAGGTGGGGCCTGACCAAAGCAGAATAGAGCGGCACTATGACTTCCCTGCATCCAGACACGATGCTGCTTCTGCCACTCGGCCTCGCACACCATGTGCTCCCTCAGCCTGCCACACATTCAAATCCTCCCAGTCCCACCTATTCCCCGTCCTGGCCTCCGCCCCTTGCCTTTCCCAGGCGATGGAGAGAGAGACAGAGAGAGAGAGAGGGAGGAAGACCCCGTCTAGTCTCTCCTCCCACCGCTAAAGCCTTTCAAATCCAAACAAGGCAAGGCGAGCCAGGTGCCCTGCGGCGAGGCTTCGCAACGGTCCATTCCGGGGCTGCAGATTGCAAGGGAGGATGAGGAGATCCGTTGCCTCCACACTGGAGAAATAACCCGGTTTGGCACCGCTTGGCTCAAGGCGAGGACATTCTGGGAGCTGGAGTTTGTTTGTGGGGCCCAGAGGGCCCCACAAACAAACTCCAACTCCCAGAATGTCCTCGCCTTGAGCCAAGCGGTGCCAAACCGGGTTATTTCTCCAGTGTGGATGCAGCATTCAACATGCCAGCCACAGAGAGGCTAAAATGCGAGGCAGTCTTGAATCCCATTGCTAAGAGCATCCCTCCTCCTTCCTTTTGGCGACACGTGTCGGGGAAGGAAGGAAGGAAGGGCCGAGGGCCAGCTCCGCTTCTTCCCCATCCCCACGGGTGAACCAGGTTTGCCGGGTTGGCAGGAGGAGCCCAGGATCTCCCTGGCATTGTCTGGGCTTCCCCGCCAGCCCCCCTGCTTTAGTGGCCCAGGCTATCTCCCAAGCCTTTGGGGTCTGGATTCCGGAATCCAAGGGGCTGCCCTGAGTCGGCTCAGAGGATGCTGTGGATGCTGCCACCCTTCCTAGCTCCTCTCTCGCCTTCCCCCGTCCCTGCCTTTCCCAGGGAGCCATGCCTTCGGAGAAGGTGCCCAAGCACGCAGTGGCTCCCACTGGATCACCTTGGCCTCCGAGGCCAGGGCTCTGAAGGCAGCCACCTGCTCCCCTCCCTTCCATCCTTCCTTCTCTATCTCTCCCTTCCATTTTTCCTTCCTCCCTTCCTTCCCTATCTCTCCCTTCCATTTTTCTTTTCTTCCTTCTTTCCTTCTCTCTTTCCTTTTTCTCCCTTCCATTCTTCCTTCCCTTCCTTCCCTTTCCCTTACCTGCTGGGGCGGGCGAAATGGACCGTCCGGAGCGCCCTCCCGGACCTCTGCAAAGGGGCCCGGAGCATCTTCCCAGGCGGCCTTCCCAAGGATGGAGCCCCCGCCGCAAAAGCCTTTCTTCTTCCCCCCGGCGGCTCTCTCCAGCAAGCGCTCGGCGGCCGCATGGAAGGAAGGCAGCAGCTCCAAGGCAGGGGAAAGAGGAGGAAGACGAAGAGGAGGAGGAGGAGGGCTGAACCTCCCAAAGCCCCGCTCCCTCCCCTTGCCCCCCCCTTCCTGCTGTCAGCTCTGCTTAAAGCCCCAGCGCAGGTACCCGAGAGAGAGAGACAAAGGGGCTGCAGGGAGATCCCCGCAAAGGCAGAATAATAAGGCTCAAGGCACCCTCCTCCTTCTCTCTTTTTCCCCCAAAGGCCTGGGAGGGGCGCTGCGGCATCCTTCCATCCTTCCTCCCCGCCGTAACCCTTTCCCTCCCAGGCCCTGGACCACTCCCCCCCCCCGATCAAAAGGCAAGGCGGCTTTTGTTCTTCGCCTCCTCCTCCTCCTGCTGCACTGGGTTTTGCGTCCACACTGCAGAACTAACCCGGTTTGGGAGCGCTTTAACTCTTTTCTGGCTCAAGGCTATGGAATTCTGGGAGTTGGAGTTTGTTGTGGGGTCCAGAGCGGAGCGGAGCTCCGCTCTGGACCCCACAACAAACTCCAACTCCCAGAATTCCATAGCAAGTGAGTCAGACAACAAAATTAAAGCAGGGCCAAACCAGGTTATTTCTCCAGTGTGACAAATTTGAGGCAAACCAGGAGAGTCCAACACATTTACAACACTAAATTTCCAGCACTACCGTTACTACAAGTTGAAAGTGACTACAGGTTGAAAAGAGAGCCCCGCGCACCATGCTCTCCTGCCCTTGCAATCCTAGAGTCTTGACTTTCCTCCTCCTCTTCTCTTGCACAGAAAGGAATAGGCACCACCACCTCCGAGAGGTATTAATCCAGCCCTTCGGCCCCTTGTGCGGTTGGGCACTGGACAGTTTCTGACACAAGCCTGCAGTGCCCTCTGAAAGGCCTCAGGACCATCTCCTGACATGGCTTTAATGTTTGCAGAGATCTAAAGCTTAGAGATCACTTTGGCTTCAGCTGCTGAGTCAGAGAAACCTGGTAAAATTCCCTCCTACCTGATGAGGATGGCTTAGCAAAACCAGGTCATTCTGACTCAGGCCCAGACAAAGGTTATTAGGAGGCGGTTTCGAGCTGAAACACGCTCGGAAAACCCAGAATCGCTGACACAAGGCTACTGTCGCTGCCGTCACTGGGCAACTAAGGTATCTAAGGTCACTGGATTTTCTGTCGGAAGGTCAGGTACCCAGGTTAAAACCACGTTTCCCACGAGCCATTCACGGTCACAGCCCCTAAACTATGGAAAAAGCTTGCCGGAAGAGATCCGTCTCCTTACCACCATAGAGGCCTTTAAAAAGGCACTCGAGACGGATCTCTTCCGGCGAGCCTATCCATCCAACCTCCTTTAAAAGGTCTTAAAAACAGGATGTACTTACTTCTGGGTTGATGCATGTCTTTTGGACATTGGATGTTTTTCGATCGTTTTGTTTTAAGGGTAACTAACTCTCGATCCGCAGGGAGAGGCAGGAAAATACAAAATAATAATAATAATAATAATAATAATAATAATAATAACATAATTTTCAAATAATATAATATTCAATAATATTCAATTATTATTATTATTATTCCCTCCCATTTCCCAGTGTCTTAACTATATGGTGAGGATATCTGCAATGGTCTCTGAAACCTCACCTTTCTCAAGGATCTGGATAGAAAGAGACACGAAAAAGGCAGTTCGATTGAATGCAGTTGACTCCCTGAGTACATCTCGAATAGCCCTGCCAGTCAGTGCATACTAACAACCAAGGCAATTGGCGGCCGACCCCATTGCTATTCAAGTCACGCAAATGCCTCCTATCAATTTTAGCATGAGCTGAATCAGGCTTACCTTTGAGTGTGGTGAAATGGGTGACTGTAAAAGCAGCACACACCTCTAAAATATATTAAGAGAGTCTTGTGAATAGTTTATCACGGTCAAATTCCTCGAACTGTTCAATGGCAGTGAAATCTGTGGGCTTTTCCAGCATGTTTTAAAGCCTGCAGTTTATGGCAATGATCTGGAACAGCAATTCTTAATCTTTTTGAGTGCTGGAACCAGCATCTTTTAAGCTGGATCTTCTTATACTCTGCACAGCTTGATAAACGTTATTTTCCTCAGATATACACCAAAACAGAATGCTCTCATCAGATTACTTATAGCTGCCATTTTGTTGGAACTCGAGAATTACACCATGAAATCTGTAATATTAGGGATATAAACGATAAACAAGGCACTGCATTATTTCACCTCTTGGTGCTGGTTTTATCTTAGATTTTAGTATGTGTTATTTTATGGCTATTTTGTATTGTTTTAATTTAACCAGCGAATTCTGGTTACTAGATAATCTATATGTGTGTGGAAAATAGATAATCTGATAAATAACCATAAAGCGGGCTGTCTTTTTTTTGTCTTTGGAATGATTATGACACAGTCCAAAGGTTGCAGACATACGTAAGATGCTTTCATCATATGTGACAAAAAGACAGCAGACTATTGTCTGACCAGTGTGCTTAAACATGCCAGCCAGTCAAACTTAATCATTTATGTTACACAACATTCAGTTTACATTCAAATATGCAGCAAATGACCCAATGTTTAACCATTTTAACCCATTAGCCTTTCCTGTAGATTTTATTTTCCCACCATAGACTTTACCTGTCAAATGAGTACCAAAGAACATCATTCCCCAAACTGAATGACCTCTTTGACTCAGCTATTCAATACAAGTGCAGAAAGATTTGTGATTCCAGTCCGAAAGGTACTAGTTAGTTGTCCTTTGGCTGTTAATGCATATTTATAGAGCTCATTGAAGTCTACAGCATGAAAGAGAGGGTTAAACATAACACATCATTAGCAAAGCTGTCTGATCAGCCCTCTCCTCTCTATGGGACTGGAATTAAGTGCTTTCTTCCTCAAGCTTCTTCTTTCTTGGCAAGGCCTTTTTCTCTTCTCCCTTGTCAGTGAGCTTTCACTCTCCATCTTACTTATACCCCTTCCCAGTTAAACAATAAAACAGTGAGAAATAAGTCTGATTTCATACTTTTAAATTAACTCAATGGAATTGGAGGCATATGGTGTAGCATGGGTCAACTGTACATGCAAATATGGGCACAAAGATGTGTGTGAGGCTGTATGTGCATGTTTTAAACACACAGGCTCATAGGTACACATATTTATGTCTAGAAGCCAGCTTGTATCTCCCTGTGTTGTGACCGGCTATACCGACGCTAGTTAGAAACTAGTGAATCTGTGAAGCTAACCCCACTTGTACAGAACTGCTAGGCAGCTGACAGCAACAAGAGCCCAAAATATTGAGGAGAAGCTCTACCAGACAAGGCCCACAAGTAAGGCACCACCGAAAAGCAAGCTGCAATTCTCTCTCCAAAGGAATCTCCATGCATGGCTTGATTAAAAGGGCCATCCATTATTTAGTCTTCCTGGGCACTGCTCCACTCCACTTCTCCCCTGGGCCCACTGCCTTCCTTGTAAATCAGCAAGCTTAAAGAAGGCCGTCTTCCCCACCCCCTCCTTGAACCCACCACTTGTCTTGTAAATCAGCTATTTTGAGGTTTATGCTTTCTCTCTTTTCTTCAGTTCTCTGGCCAGCATTTGGAAGAGTCACAGAAAGAGACTCTTAAATCATATCAGAGGAAGGAGGACTGACCTTCTCCAAATTTATGAAGCTGCCTCTCTCCTGTACCCATATCTTTCCCCACTCCTTTTGCAAGGATGGAGAGAATGACTCAGTCAGATGTGACCTACAGTTTCTGACAATCCCAGTTCATTTCCTGTCTCTCAGCTCCTTCCAAGGTTCCTGATTTCAGGAACATCAGCAGTAAACCCTATATGAATCTATTCAAAAGAAAATCTCTTGGTTTTCAAAGAGACTTCTTCCAATGTTAGGACGGGCAGCATCTTAAAACTAGCATTTAAAAAATTATTATTATTATTATTATTATTATTATCATCATCATCATCATCATCATCACTACGATTTTGGAACAGAAACATGCTTTCCAAACTCCTTGTTCTTCTGTCACAGAGAATCAACTACATAGAAAATAAGCACATCCTTTGTACTATTACCATCCTTGGCCATGCCTTCGCAGTATTGACATGATAAAGAAAATGGAACCAAATACTCTTAACATGCTCCTCAAGTTTGATCTATTAATGGAAGAAAGCAAGCACAGAACATCACAGCTTACAATATTCTGGCATTTAAAAGGAGGAAGAAATTATTACATATCCACAATATTAGTTGATAAGTCCTAAGAACTGAATCTGGGCCACTGACATTTCATGCAGGCATATGTAATGTCCATACCTCTGCATCTGTCCATCCCATCACCCTGAACACACTTTATACTGTCTATTTATTCAACTAAGGTTTCATTTGCAAGTACATTTCTATATCGCTTATCAGTGCTCTTAAGCATTCCCTAAGTGGTTTACAATGTGTAAGCTAATTGCCTCCAACAATTTGGTTACTCATTTTAGCAACCTCAGAAGGACGCAAGCCTGAGTCAAGCTTGAGCCCTTGGCTGGTACTGAATTCGCAACCTTGTGGTTTGTGAGTGGCCTCAGTACAAGCATTTAACCATTGCACCACTAGGGCTTTGTTAGCACTTAGATGAGGACCAGGATTCTTCAGGTAGGGCAAGGAAAAAATCCTGCTTGAGACCACAGAGAGTCTATGTATCAACTGTCCGCCAGAGCTGATAATACTGGGTTGGATGCACAATCTGACTCAATATAAGGTAGTTACCTATGCTAATGGTCTGGAAGTCTTGCTTACCATGGGAGGCACTGTCAAGCAACAGGAGATTGTCTATGAAAAGTCAGTTTTGGTCATATTATTGTGCCCTTGCATTCTGGATTCACTAATCCAGAACAGTAAATCCACAACAATTCCAGATTTACATCCAAAACCAAAACAGATTATAAATCACCCTCTGCTCATAAATATTTATTGGGTACTGTGACGTCATTCCCAGTGGAAACAGGCCAAAATAGCTTCAGTGTACTGACTGCAACATGTTGCATACACACACTCATCATGAATGGAGTTTCCATATCACTTCCAGCAATGTCATGGATAACTATGGTATAGGTACTTTCCAAGCAAGGTGGCCAACATACCACAAAAACTCTTTGTGCAATGTGGCAAGTCAACATGCTACATTTGACAAGGCATGGAACCCTGTGCAGACTCTACTTAGTCCATATTGCCTCTACAAAAATTGTGTGTGGAATGCAGGTTGGGAATAGAAATAGAATAGAAATAATTCCTTTTAACATTGATTGGCCATTTTGATTTGCATAAAGCAGAATAATTACATTGTATAAATTGATAATAAAGTGGTTAAGCATGCACTTTGAAGAAACCAATGGGGGAACAAAAATAGAGTGTACCAGCCAATCACTGCATCAGGTTAACTGACTATGAAGGCCTACCAACAGAATCTTAGCAAACAGTTGAAAGATAAGACCAATCTAAGCAGAAGAAAGAAGCACTCATGGGCAGCCACTAATGCCCCTACAAAAACTGGCATAAAGAAGATAACGTCTGCTGATATGGCAAAAGGAAAGCAAGGCAGATTTATACAGCTCTGATGCAGCCAAGGAAGTGTGATGACAGCTGCTAGGAGAATGTCGCAGGCTTGGAGCAAGCACCTGTTCTCTTTGGGGTTCACACACACCAACACTATCTAAGCCCTGATAAGTTGAGGTCTCTGGAATGCAACTTTGATACAAAGACATTTGTCTTCTTCCACAGCATTATTAAAAATTGGAGTGAAAAAATACAGGATGTGATATGCAGTATCCTTGAATAAAATTCCTTTCAATTATCTCAGTGATTATCTTAAAGTGGCTAAGGTGAAAGACAGGAAAGGCAGGTAGACCTATAATGGTAAGTTGGTGGAACAAAAAAAAAGGGTGTGTGTGTATGCACAGCATCTCCAAACCCAGAGGTTGGACCAAAACACTGGAATCCATAAACAGATTAGAAAAAATAGTCTATTTAGGGAATACCCAAGTGTTTGTTGCTATTGTTAGATGCCATTGAGTTGACCTCAACTCATGGCAAACCTGTAGATGAGACATCTCCAAGACCCTCTGTCCTCTACCTCTCTGCTCAGATCCTGCAGGCTCAGGCCTGTGCTCCCTCCGATTGAGTTTAGCCACCTGACTTGTGGTCTTCCTTTCTTTCTGCTGCCCTCCATTTTTCCTAGCATCATTGTCTTTTCTAATGAATCTTTCCTTCTCATAGTGTGTCCAAAGTACAACAACTTCCATTCTAAGGAGAGTTTGGGCTTTATCTGTTCTAGGACCCATTTGTTTGTGTTTTTGGCCATCCACACATCACTCTTCTCCAGAACCATATTGATTTTTTTCTGTCTTTTTTTTTAATTATCCAGCTCCTCAGAGATGGAGAATGCAATGGCTTAGACAATCCTAACTTTAATATTCAGTGTTACTGTATGTCTTTGTACTTTAGGATCTTATTTATCTCTTTCATAAATGTATTGCCACACTTATTTTTGCCTCTTCCTCAATTCAGCTACTTTTTGCATTTCTTTCCAGCTCAAACTCTGTACTATTTTTCTGCTTGTATTTTTCTGTACTATTTTTCTGCTTGAGGGAGCATGTAGTACCTCAATTCATTTCTCTAATGTTGTTCAATTGTGAAACTATGGTCCATATCTTTGCAGGATGTTCTAGTGTGGTGAAAATGGGCTTCTCCCATGTGATTTGCTCCTTGGGACTGAAGAATCCTCAAGACTGACAAATCTTCAAAGGTCCCCAACTAAGAACAGGATGCAAGGGAAACAAAGGAAAGAATTGTCTAAGTTTAGACAAAAGCTGTTTATTGCTCATAAACACTTTCAGGGTAGTTTAAGAGCCAGCATGACATAGTGATGTGAGCATTAGACTAGGACTCCAGGAGACCAGGATTTGAATCCCTGTTTAACCATGGAATCTCAGCCTTAGAGGAATAGAATGGCACATCTCCTTTGAAAAAATCTTGCCAAGAAAACTGTAGGACAGGTCACCGTAAGTCAGAATCATCTTGAAGACAATATACCAAAAAACTGCAGCACACAAAAACTTAATTTTGAAAATTTTGCAGGGCAAAGGGATTACCTGAGGACAAGATAATCCTCCTCTCTCCACCTCCCAAGGTCCTGTGCCTGTCAAAGCTACCGTATATGGTGTGCAGGAATCAGCAGGGTAGGTTTTTTGGGAGCATTCTCACCTGTTGCTAGTTTTCCCACCAACCTGATGGTAGAAACTGGTAAAATAAAAGTAGCAATCTTACATAAGATTGCTTTGGCAACATTACCTAAGAAAAAGGATAGAGGAACCACTCCTTGAAATATAGGTCTACAAAGCAGGCGGGTGAATAAACTCAGCAAAACATTTTAAGATCACACTGTATGATTAAATCCCAATTATTCAATATGAAATGTACACTCATGAAGAATAGAGGTAGTCTTCATTCCAGAGGCAGCTTGTGTCATCTAAATGTTCACTTACCCAACACATTCAAGTACACAAGATAAGCTTTTTTCCCACACTGAAGTAAATAATAATAATAATAATAATAGAGAAATTTGTGAATTAAAAACTAAAAGAGTAAACATAAGAAAAGTATAATTTAATGGCACTTTGCTTTCATTTAAAAATGCTGTTGAGAGTGGCGGAATGCCAGAGAGCCTCCTAGTATGTGTCTTCCTTGTAGTTAGGGAAATTAGGGGAGGGGGAAGGAAGCATACAGAATCATGCTGCTGAAACCAGTGAGATCAGTTTCCCCTGAAGTCAGCACAGGAAAGACCTAGTGACATTTTAAAAAAGAAAAGAAATAAAAATCCCAAATTATGTTCAGACACTTGCCGGGTTGCGGGGGGGGGGGGCAGGTTGGAGGGCATAGGAAAGTGTGATTCAAAATAAAGTAGCTGCATTAAGCTTCCTCCCCCGCCAAGCAGATTTCTATTTTATTTTATTTTATTATTGCACTTATATCTCACTTTCTCCCTAAATGGGATCAGGATTCAGTCTCAATCTTCACTTGGAGCACTCTTGTAAAACCATTTGCTTCCTGGCTACAAAACAAATAAACTTCGAGAGCAGCCCTTCTTAGAATCTAACTGGAAAAGCTGTTAATTCTCCTAGATCTTTTTCTAAATCCACCATGCTCTGTAACAAATTCTGAAGCATACAGGTCAACACTGCAACTGCTGCAGAATAGAACAAAGCAAGGTTATGAGTAATGGAATTAATGCCAAAACCACTGCAGCTAAATCCAAGAAGTGGGAATCAAGGTGAATCCTCCTTCTCTCATAAAGTACACACTTCATTGCTCACAGCTGAAAGCAGACACTTCTCTCTCCCTCTGCATGTGAACACACAGAGAGACACACAGAGACACATTCAATTTGTCTATACCACAATTAAGCATGATAGGGAAACTTTAATGCTAAGCCAGGTATTTTAAGCCCTAAATTCAATCAAGCTCCAAAATCCAGGAGCAAACTTTCTTCCTTAATTCAGGGAACTGAAGATTGTTCATTCCTATTTGGTGAACATTTGGTGCACATTATGGCACAATAAATAAGCTAGAATTAACAGACTTTTATTTGGAAAGGTTCTCTACCCCCAAGAGGTTGGAAACTCTGCTGCTGTCATCAGGAATAATCATTGCTGGGTATCTATCTACAGAGACCCATATGCCAACCATCGGAGGCCCATTTGTACAAATCAATACCCTGGGCAGCATCCTGAAAATCCTGCTTTAAGGCAGAGCCAGTAAAATCCAGAGGATGCAGGCTCCAGCATAATGATAAGCTATAAGGCAGAGCCACTGAAGTTCATATTTGCACCCCCTCAATGAACTGTATAACTCTCCAACACAGCATACCCTAGTATCAGCCCATCAGTGCAGGTAGGCAGCCTGAAGAAATGGTTTGAAAGCAGGAGGAAAACTATTGACCTCCAAATCACAAGTCTACCATTTTTCAGACTTCTGATCCTAAAGGAAGAGTGGAACCTCAGAGAAATGGGATCTGTTAGTGGTGTAATGAACAGCTTTAGTCTTTGCTGGAAAAAATTGCTTACCTTGAGCTCTCCAAAGTGTTGCAACTACTTAGTAGGGAAATAAAAATTAATTTGTTACCCACCATTTATTAAAGTTTTCTACCGCAATTTAAAATTTGCTAATATTAATGATTAAGGGCCAAGAACATTACCTTTTGGGTAACCATCAGTGCTTCTTATTATTTCAATTCATTAAAGAACATTTCTAGTAATAGTGAATGGGTTTTTAACATTTAACAATTCAATTACTCTGTGAATTAACTAATGAATTGACTGTATTTTTTTCTTCATGGTTTAACATTAGTGAATTATTTTACATTTTAACACTAACTTGTTAATTTAACAGTAACTTGCCAATATTAATGCTTCCAATCTCACCTTGTCCTATCATGTCTTGAGAGCTTTGTGTCATTCAAAAGAGCACACAACACTACTGACACCCCTTGTTATCTCTTGATAAGTGAACTGAGCAATGAGGAGATAAAATAGTATCTTCCATTTGTCTTGTCTTCTCCCAACATTGTGGTTCCAAAACAGAGGGCAATAGGAGGTGGTCACAGCAGAAGAAAGGAGGTTGACATACTCAGCTATGGGAAGTCCACTCAGGCATGTTGCCCAAGGACCTTCCAAAAGCTGGAGCCAACACTGCTGTCAAGTCTTCTCACATTTGCCAGGGTATAAATGCTCCTTCCCATCACCTGTTCTGGGATGAGAAAAAGGGAAAGTGTGCCATGAAAACACTTTTTTTTTTTTTTTTTTTGGCGTTTTAGGGGAGAAGAAGCGCCTTTAAAAAGGTGCTGGTTTTCCCAGCTTCTTTTTTAAAAACTGTGGAACAGCACAGCTCCATTTAAAGGCTGTGTTGCAGCTGCTAAGCATTAAGGAAAAGGCAACTTCATGTCACACTTTCCTGACAATCTAGAAAGCCCAATTGCTACCATTCTTGTATCTCCATATAGCCTCATGGAGCTTAACAACATAGTATAAAGCAGTAACGACATAATAAACAAGATGAGAAAACACTATTATAAATTTAATACAGACAATGAAGTAGACAAGCAGAACAGAAAAACTAGTCTGGTGGGAAAGAACTCTTGGGAAGAATGGGAAATAATCTCTTGTTTGGAAGAGAAATGACCTCTTCCATATACACGTAATGAAATATGGAAACAATAGAGACCTATAGCATTTTGTTAATAGTACCTGTTTACCTTCTAAAATGGTCTCACTTGTAGATGTACCTGAACTACTGTAATGATTAAATGATTACTTTTCCTTCCTTTCTACACTATGCTGTTTTAAGAATCAAATTGCTAAACACAGGTCAAATGCATTGGTTTCATTTTGGAGTTTTTTGACATTTCATTATTCTACACTAGTCATTAAAAACAATTAAAATCTTATAAAAACATTAAAAGGTTAGCACACAAGAAGAAGTGAGAATCAGCAGCAGCCCCCTAAGATCTTAGATCCCAAAGTTGCACATCAGGATATAAGCTGCTTCTTCTTTTTAAAACGAATTTCCAAAAGAAAATAATTGATGAAGATAACCAGAGCTCCAGGTAAAAGATATTTATAAGCCTCAGCTTCTCATAAGAAATGATGACTTAATTGGTGGGATAACCTGTGGCCTACCTATGCATGTAATTCATCCTCATAGCATCACTTCCGAAAAAAATTAGGAAGCTTAATTCAGAATGTAACAACCTGCTTGTTGGTGGGATCAAGCAGTTGTGAGCATATTACATCTACTCTAGAGATGATCTAGATCCCACTTTGTTTCTCAGCACAAAAAGTGCTCAGGGCCATTCTTTTATTCCAGCCTGTTTTCCCCAAGTATCTCCACTGTGTATCCCAAAAGCTCCTACTAAAAAAGTGGGGACACATGTGATAGTCTGCATTATATTTTTTAGCAGACTGAAACAAAGCTGGAAGGAACAGTGTTTTGCTGTCTAGGCATCTGTAATTGATCTGGGCTCCTTTCCTCATGATTTAAGTTCTGTTTAATTGGACAGAAAAATAATTAACTCCATAAGTCAGTATTTCCATTTGTAGGGTGGGCTGGTGCTCGTGGAGTGTTTTGACATAATAGCAAGAAGGAGATGCTAGCTCTGTCTTCACAGAACCCCCATCTTATTTCCTTCATGTTCTCAGGCACAATCAGAGGAGCTGAACTGCCAAAGGTCCCTATTTCATTTCCCATTCAAGGCATTAAACTACTCTAAGATACATCCTCCCCCTGGCTCCAGAAGGAAGATTCACTTCCAGACTTGAGTCAGCAATTCCTTACTGGATCTCAGCCTAGCCAAAAATAACAATTGGGGGTTTGTTAGTATTTGAGTGATTAAAGCTGTTGCCTTTGACTTCAACCTTAAGTGGCTGACCCAGCACATGTTGCCACATTCTTGGTCCTGAAACCGAAAGCTACCCTTGCTCCTGCCTTGGAGTGCCCAAGACACTGGGATCTATAGGTTATAGCCCAGTAGTAAAGCAGATGTTTTGTATGCAAAAGGTTCCGGATTTAATCCTTGGTTCCTCACCTTAAGTGATGTGCAGCATGTGATGGCAAAAGTCAATGTCTGAGACAATGGAGAACTGCTGCAAATCAGTGTAGATAATATTGGACCTCTAGAAGGACCAATAGTTTGTCTACATATAAGGCAGGTTATTATCATTCGGTGGAGTTTTATCCCTAACACCAGAGTTTTAGGACTGCATGCATAATAACCCGCTTTGTTTCTGAATACACACAATCACACTGTGAAATAGGTTAGATTTAGCCACAGTAACTGGGCAAAGATCATTAGGCAATCTTCATAGGTGAGTAGAAACTGGAATTCTGCTTTTTGAGTCTAGGATCAATACTGAATCCACTATATCCACTTCAATTAATGACTCATTGTAATAAGTGTAAGGGAAACAAATGCATTTTGAAAGTCTATTGGTTGCTAGCCTGGTGCTGCTTAAGCTATCTAATGTGAGGAACTGGAAATTATTATTCACACACACACACACAAACAGCCCATGTGCCAGCTACCAATACCATGTTTGTACTCACTGGCTACAACTGTTTATTCTTTCCTGGAAACTCTCCAGCAACTGGCCTACCACCTTTAGCGGCACTGGCCTAGATTATTTGGCATCTAAAGTTCCTGGGTTCACAAATATTTTTGGGGCACTAAGGAAAAATTGGACTCACATGATAAAGGACTAGAACAGTAAGGTCACCAGTTATTGTAGAGGACTGAGAGAGGTTACTTAAATGGCTGGCTTGTTTGCTTGCAAACAGTGTATCTCTAACTGCATCTCTCATAGCAAAATACTGCAGCTCAGGAAGTCAATGCAAGAAGAGCTATATCAGCCAGCTCCCAAGCTATGCATGCTACTTTCTCATAAGCATTCTTAATCCAGGAAGAGGTACCATCACCAAAACTTTCCTGACTGCTGTGTCTGTAACTTACATTCCCTATCCTTGTGTGTTGAGCAGCTGGAGCTCATCTGTGGTCACAAGCATTCAACATCCAGGACACTCAGCAAAGTTCTCAGCACAGTACACATATACCATTCCATTACTTTACCAAAGAGTCTGGTAATAGTGGGGTCCAGTTTCCTGGAATGGGCTCAAGCAAGCAAGAGGAGGCACAAGCAATCCCATTATGGTTCTTTCAAATTGTTACTCAATTTTACAAATGACATCAGTATCAAATCAAAACCATGTGGCCTGGCTCTGAAACCATCTGGACTAAGCTACATAGGCCCTCTTGCATCTGATGTCCACAGAGGAATACTTTGGAGGATGGGGGTGTAGTGGGGAGGCACAATGCATAAAGAAACGACAGAGGTTATAGCTCTGTGTGTGCCTCCAAGTAACCTCTCAGATTATGGCAACCCTGTACTATTAATCAAGGTTAAGTCCATGCTTGAGACACTTTATTTAAGGGGGGGATGAGATGCCAAGGGGTGGGGGGTGTTAGAGAAAATGGAGGGAGATCTATCATGCTTTTCTTACTGCAAGCCCTGTTCTTGAAAGAATAACCATTCCAAAAAGCAAAACAAAAACAAAACCCAGTATTCTTCAATTCATGCTTTTTTTACTCCCTTCCTGTTGCAGAGCTTTCCAGCTGGGGCATAAGCCTAAGGCGTGGGTGTATGCCTGGAACCAGTTCCTGACTCTGGGCTGATCTGTGTGAGATGGATAGCTCCCAGCAGAGTCCCTAGGCTGGTATTTTCCATGTGAACTTCAAAGCCATTCAAGGTTTGGCGGGGCCTTTCCTGATCTGTTAAGGCTTTGGGTGTCAGAGGCAATCAAGCCAGACTCTCCAAATCACTTCCATCTTCTGCAGTGTTGAAACATGACACCACATGCACATACACACCTTTGCTGTTTTCATGAGGATAAGCCACATTATAAAACATGGGTGGGCAATTCCCAAGGATTGGCAGGCCAAATTGCCCCCTGCAGGTATGGTGAAGTCATAATTCTTCCATTTTTCCCACCTCCAGGGTGTTTTCAACTTATCTTTTAATTCTTTGTCCAGGACCTAAAAGAAAGCTGAGCAGGAGATGGCAAAATTGCCTCCCCACACAAACACTCTGGAATAGAGGGGAGCATTTTTTAAAAAACCTCATTCCTCCCGAAAAAGAAATCAGGGTCTTAAAAGTGGTTTGTGGGCTGCACGCAGCCTACTGACTGCACTTTCCCCCAAATACTTGTTATAACTTCAATTTAGGAAATCATAAAATAGAGGGTCTCCCTGAGCACATTTCTTATTTATTAATTTCATTTCAACCTTTTAGAATGGGTGGGAAGAGACTCTATAAAAGCTAGAAAACCACCAAATTTAGGGGAGGGAGGTGCAACCATCTGGAAGAACCCTAGCAGTCCAGATTGGGTCCCAGGAGGACCAGATTTGGTGCCAAGGCTTGCCATTTCCCACCACTGCTTTATATATTCCAGGGAACTGAGACAAGGAAGGCAGGATTGCCACACCTCCACTGATCCTCTTCAACACATACTATGGACCGGGGGGGGGGGGGGAGTCTGCATCGGAAAAGAGGTCATTGGAAGAACAGATTGTAAGATGGCAAAAACACAATGTCTGCATTCTCTCTTTAAAAAGACAGACACAAAGAAGAACAAGCAACCTTAACTCTTTTACAATTTTGCTTTACATGCAAGCTGCTGAACACCATTCTTAACTAATCCAGGTCTATTGAAAAAGGAAAGTGTACGCCCAGGTAAGTTTCTCTTCATTTCCAAACACAATGAATACCAAGTGCCAACCAAGGTAAACCTGCAACACCCAGACTGGGATTCAGTCTTATTTCTCTCTAACAGAATTGGCCTGCATGACAGAAAAGTAGGGACTGATACATAGTTAAGATCTGGTAGCCAAATGACCCCATTAGTGCCATCTACAAAATCAAAAACTGGATGCCCAGAAAGGAATCTGTGTTGGAGTCTAGTAAGCCTTAGGAAAGAAATGATCCACATTTCTCTTTCAAATGCATTCAGTACTTTATGAAAAATGGACAAAACTTGGTTTTTAAGATGACAGCTCCAGGAATCCTCCCAAGAACATGGCCTTGGTATTTCACTGGGGGATTCTGGATACTGTATGTAATCCAAAAAAAAAGTAACTTTTCTGAAATCTGGAATTGGATACACAATGCACCCAGCTTTCTCACTGCACACACAGCCAGATTACTTGTGTGCACTAAACATTTCCTTTCCATGTTGACACAGAGCTTTATATACATAATTATATACACCCAAATCTACTTCTCTATGTCTCTGACTGATGCAGTGACTAGGGATGGCATCTCTCCTCTGAATGCCTGCCTGGACTTGGTAATGGGATGGATGAGGAAAAACAAGCTCAGGTTCAATCCAAAGAAAACGGAGGTGCTCACAATAGGTTTGCCTAATCTGGAGATGGAGAATCATCAACCGGTCCTGGATGGGGTCACACTTCCCCTAAAGGACAAGGTTCGCAATTGACATCACAGGTGGAGGTGACTGCCAGGAGCTGATACGCCGACTGCGCCCCTACCTGGATAGGGGGGAACCTAGAAGAGGTTGTACATGCACTCATAACTTCTCGTTTAGATTTCTGCAATGCGCTCTACATGGGGCTACCTTTGTACCAAGTTCTGAAGCTTCAACTGATCCAGAATGTAGTAGCCAGATTGATCATGGGGGCCTCTAGGATAGAGCATATTACCCCCATTTTAAAATCTCTTCACTGGCTGCCAATCAGCTTCCGGGCGCAATGCAAAGTGTTGGTCATTACCTTTGAAGCCCTAAATGGCTTGAGCCCAGGTTACTTGAGGGAACGCTTCTCCCTACATAATCCATGCTGCAACCTCAGAACATCAGATAAAAAACTGTTAGATTCTGTTTACACGAGACTGACATCTACTTCTCATGCCGCATTTTCAGCAGTGGCCCCAAAACTTTGGAATGACCTGCCGGAAGAGATCCGTTTGATAAACACTCTAGAAGCGTTTAAGAAGGCGCTGAAAACACATCTCTTCCGGCGGGCATATCCACCAGACCTTGTGTAACATCTCTCTGAACCCCTGCACTGTTGAAATCCCTAGATATAGATCACATGGCGGATGTTATTGGTTTTAATTGGATGGTTTTTAACTGACTGTTGTAATTATATATTGATATTATATGTATTAATGTTTTTTATGCTGTAATCCCACCCCGATCCATAGGGAGAGGCAGGAAATATAAATAAATAAATAAATATTATATTGTATATGCAGACCAGAGGTAGTGCCTCTCCTCTCCTTAACCCTAGCTGCAAACATGCATTACTACTCTTAAGACTCTTAAGACTCAGCAGGGGCAGGCAACTTCCATGTCAGTGGGGTGGTAAGTCTGGTCTGAGTTTTAGCCTCATTTTTAAAGGAACTATCTAAAAACCTGGACATGCTTGGGGGTTAGAGTTCAGCACTATGGACATCTCCTTTAAAGTTCACACTAAAACCTAGTTTAGGATTCACTCCCTCACTGACATGAAAGCCAGCAGCCAACACTGCAAACATATTTCAAGCTCCCCAATCAAACACTCTCTACTCTGCCAAACAATCTCCCTAGCTGCCAGCAACTGCACAGTATATGTCATGTCATTCCACAAGTGTACACACAAACACCTACTTTTTCCCTTTGGGTAATCTGTAATTATATAGTTACGGTGTGCTGAGTGATTTCCCCCCCCCCCCCCCCCCCCGATTTAGCCCTGAGCTTTGCAAAATGGGGCAATCCACAATAATAAAAACCACACATTACGTTTCACCTCCATCTGCAAAAGTACAACAGCCACAATTGCAGGGTAACCAGAGAGGAGTTTGCTGTCACACATCACCCAATTAAAGCATCCCTTTATGGAGATCAAGCAATGCCAGAGACATGACTGGGGAGTGTTGCTCTCGACATCCTACATTCCGTCTGCCTGACTTAGACAGATTTCCCTAGGTTGCAGAGAGTGTGCCAGTTGGCTTAAGGCCAGTACTGTTGGCCATAGCCGCTCTCCCAAGACCACATTCACAGAAATAATCCTATATTCACACAGGTTGGGTGGGTGAGTAAGTGTCTGCAATGTATTATCAGTAAGGAAGGGATCAGAAGCTGCTAGAGAAAAGCTAAGGCCCTCCATAACTCTCACCAAATATTACTGGTTTTAATTCTGTTGATGAAGAGAGGTCTCTGTTTCTTAGTAACTGACTGGTAGTTGATCTCCTCTCAAACAAAAGAACAGCATCTTTGGCATACACAAATTACATTAACTTATGGAACTCCACCCCCATTCAGTGATGGCTACTGCCTTAGATGCCTTTAGAAAAGAGCAGGTATCGCTCAGTTACCAAAGTAGCTTTGTTCCTGGCCACTACTTCTTTAACAGTAAATTTGGTATCAGATGCAAAAATAACATGGAAAGAATTGGTACAGGTTCCTACACCACAAAAATGAAGAGCAGTTCAATATGTTTCAGAAAACTTTTTCTTCAAAACTAGCATTATGGACATTTGAAATAAAACAATCATGTCAAATAAATATTGCATAAGTAAACAATAGCATTTTGAACCTTTCATACACTTTCTCTGAAGATGCCAGCCATGGATGCTGGCAAAACATCAGGAATAAACTGTTCTAGAACATGGCCACATAGCCCGAAAAAACAACAAAAAACTTTCCTAGACTACTTGAAGGTTCCTTCCAAAATGCATCTAGGGATGACTTTTTCTTTCACCAGCCTCTTGATTATTTTATAATTTTTATTTTGGTAAGCAAACATACATTTATGCTTCTTTTAACATATATGGGGTAGCTGGTGAGGCAGCTTATCTCCTCCCCCTTTCTCTCTTGCATTTGCTGTTCATGAATGCTCAGCAATCGTTTCTGGTGGCAACTGCTGTTTACTTTGCCTGTTGTAGGCAGAAACAGACAAAAACAGTAGGATCAGCTAGAATAGGATCCCACTATTTCCCAGCTCAACCTTTGCTGGGAAAGGTGAACCTTTGGGTTGTTTACTGCAGAATCAACCAATTCTGCTCTCGTGTCACAGGGATGACTGTCATCTAGGTATCTATCTATCTTATTTGTTTGTATTTTATTAATACATACTGTTGCCCAACACCGAAAGTCTGTTTCTCCAGCCCTCCTCCAACATCTTCTCAATGCCAATGCCCCTGAAAACCTTCCCAAACAGAGGAGAATGAGGAAAACCAGGGTGAGAAGAGCATAAAAAGCCTTTGAAAAAAGAGTATCATTGTCAGAAGATTTGTTAACTCAAGTTATGTCAGGGCTAGACACATAGCTAATATCCAGAGCCTAAAAATGCTGGCATTTTGAATCACAGCTCCTAGCATCCCTCATACAGTATGACAACTGGACATGCTTGCTGGGAGATTCTGGGAGTTGAAGTCCTCTACAGATGTCCTGGGGAGCAAGCTGCAAAATACCGCTGCTGCTGTTCATGTGTGCTGTTAGTGGCTTCTCAGAAGTCCCTGGTTGGAGGGACTCTTTTCCCACCTGGTGCCTTTTAGATGTGTTGAACTCCCTCTTCCACAACTACCCCATATCCCCATCAGTTTATTCTGGAAGTCACCTGCTAAGAAAGGCAAGTGTATGGCAGGCTCTTTAGCCATCCACTTGCCAGATTCTGGTTACCAGCTCAATGCTCCTATGATGGATTATGTAAGTTTTATGTCCACTATATTCCACATCTACTCTGAATTTTCCAAAAACTCTTAAGAGAGCTTACTATCCAGTTATTCATACAAAACAACACAACACATTGTTGTTATCATCGTTCACCTTTCCACTAAAGAAAAATAACACTCAAAGTGGTTAACAGCACAAGTAAATTGACTTGCTACTCATATGATATGATAACGATATGACATCCATAGCAAAACCTGAAAGCACACAGGCCAGCAATGTCATTATGAACATACAGCATTCCAAGAGAGAGAAGAGGGGGAAATGTGATCTTTAAAAAATTATTTTCTAGCCTAGTTGATCTTTCATAGCAGTCCTCCTATGTTTCCCATAGTCATCATTACCTGCATGTGATGAAGTTTCATTCAGTGACAGACCAATAGGGGATAAAATGAACTTCCTGATCCTTATTAAGCTTTGGAAAATGTTTATAAAGCAGCCAAACATACTGAAACAAGCAAACTGAGCCCCTGGAGCTGAGAGCAAGACCGGTTCACAGCACAAACTTGGAAGCTTTTAAGAAGATAATGACTTCATGGATACTTCCTCTAGTATCCTCTTGGTTGTTTGTTAGTTCTCCTGAATGCTTCTCTGCTACAGAGCCCTGAAGAGTTTTGGAGAAACTGTCTGATGCTGGGAGGAAAAACACCCAGCCAATGAACTAGGGGAAATGGTGAGCTGTAAAGTCCTGCAAGGTTTTCAGTTAATAATGTGTAATGCTGGGAAATGGCAGAGAAAGTCCTCCCCAAACCCCAGAGAACCAAGAAGTGTAGCCAAACATCTGCATTTGCCTCCAAATGGGATTAGGCTAAAGAAAGATAGCAACTACAAACAGCCTACCAGTCTAAAGTATTGGGATATACATTCGACACACCTGCAAGGGGCTATGTGGAAACTGAATATTTACCAGATTTGGCTCCAGAGCTTGAGGATTGCTCTCTTTGCTACATGAAAATTGTTCTAAACTGAAGTTTTCATCCCACAGGATCTATGAAGCTTTCCAGAATAAACACATAATCAACCAATTCTGCTCTTGTGTCACAAAGATGATTGTCATCTAGGTATCTATCTATCTTATTTGTTTGTATTTTATAAATTTAGAAAATCCATAATCCAGTTTTCAACCAAATATTCCCAGGACAGGCAGAGTATTTTTTTATTGTGAATAGAGAGTAGTAGAGAATTATAGTGCCTTTCTAACATTTCCCCCCTATTCCCATACATGCAGATGAAGCCATGGAGGGCGAGCTGACAGATGGTGCTATGGCAATAGTTCTCTCCCCTCCCCGCAAAGCATCAGCACACCTTTGCAGTTCCCCCAAAGCCATTTTTAGTGGGGGGGGGGGTTAAGCTTTTTCTTCTGTCTTCTAAATTTACTCCCCAAACAATTTCATTTACTGCGTACCCTTTCAGATGAGATTGTGAATCCAGTGGTTTGGAGGAGATACCACACATCAAAGGCCATTAAGAAAACTCCTTCAGCTATCAAGCTGTATAACAGCCAGCAAATACAGATAGTGTCTTCTTCTTTGTATAAAGAACACTATATCCATAACATCATGTTGTTCAAGATACTGACAAATCTAGAAGACTGTTCCCATGCTTATGCTTAACTTCCCCTAATTCCTCATGCTTACAGCTGTGATCCATCTCAAAGACAGAAGGGAAGCAAGTCAATTGCTCATTCGCAGATAAACCTGTGTTTACTGTAAGCAACTTTCTGTTTGATCATTGCAGACTTAATGGGAAGTCTGATCCAAAAAAGGACCAAGTCAGAGGCTAGGCACCAAACTTACCTTGGCCCTTTTTGAATGCATGTGCAGATCATGCAGACACCCAACCATTTCAGTCCATTGTAGAATAATAAAACAGTCAGATGCTGCTAGTCAGAGCGAATGAACAAGCATTGCCTCATAAACCACAACACAGAACATGATGCCAGAGGCTGTGCTTGCATCTAGAAAAATACAGTTGCTTCCAAATCCCCATCTCACTGACTGTCAGCACTGCCAACATGCTAAAGGTCTTCTATTTGTTTTGTATGTTTTTTATATCTCAAGGATCTGTATTTGGCTGGAAGCCTGAGATGTACTGGAGCATCTGGCCAAGAGGATATCTTCTCCAAATGTCCCCACCCTACTATGTCCTGTTCTACTCTGACTGCCTAGTTTAGAAGTTGTATGAATAGCATTCTTTGCATCTTTTGTGAAGGAAGGCAAAGCTAGGACTCACATATACACCTTTTTTCCCTTCCCTCCTGCAAGTACAGATGCTGAGAATACCTATCTAGATAATTTCTATTTTCAGCTCATTTTGGTCTTATTATAATGGTCTCCTTAAAGAATGACCCCTTTGTTGGCTTGCTTGTCAAAATGGCTTGAGTATTAGCCAGCCAGGGAAAACAACTTAGTCACCTTGGCAAGTCAGAGCCTCAGAGGAAGGCAAAGGCAAGCCCTCTCCCAAACAAATCTCACCAACAAAAACCTCATGAGAAGTTTGTCTTACAGTCACCTTAAGTAAGAAATGACTTGAAGGCACACAATAACAACAGCATTGGATGTGGCAACACTCACTACAAAATACAAATTAGTAAGACTAAAGGGAAAATAACTTTCCTGAGAAAATGGGAAGGACAGGTTCTAAACTTCAAAACACAAAGCTACTCCTTTAAATCTGGAATTTTCTGCTCCAGAATAATAAATTTCACCTAATGCTTAACACGTTTTTCATAAAAGACAAACTTTCCCTCTTTGTACCAGTAAACTCATCCCCCAGTTGTGCTCTCTCTCTCTCTCTCTCTCTCCCTCCCTCTCTGCCAACCAACTCAGCTTTTTCCAGTCTTTCTCACCCTGTGAGAGCCTGGATATCTCCCCCCGACATTGCATTGCCTCAATTCACATCTTCAATTTCTCCTGCCATATCCATGGTCCTCTCTAATCTTACTACCCCTTGGGACAAGCATTCCATTTTCTCCTGCTGGGGAAGAACACTGCTATTTCAAGCCAAACAGTGCTAAGTAATACCTCCCTACTATGGATGCTGCTGAAGTTCATAATGAGAATTGGCCCAGCTAGCAATGCCCCAATATTTTTCTAAGAAGTGTGTCATTTTCCCTAGATCTCCCTTTCCCTTGATAAGACAAAAGGATACTCTGTTCAAGTGTGGTCAACACTGAAGGTGACTAATATGCTTCAGCAGATGTTCTGGACTAATCTAGGTAATTTAGAGAAGAAGGACCTCTTCTTAGACTGCTAATAGGGTCCAGATTTACACACGTGTGTGCACACACATACTGTTTGGTTGAAGCACCAAAATGCTCTTCAGCAGGAACAAGAGCATCCACTTCCAAGAGGACTGCCAATCCTTGATAGCTCTGATAGCCAAGCTCTGCCTCCTGTGTACTTTTGGCACAAACAGCCTCTTTGTCTTTCCCTCATTCTGGTCCTTTGGCATTGCACTAAACCTTAGGGGATTAAGAGAAACTACTCCCTTTGTTGCAGTCCATCAGATAAATAGCATATGATTCCCTATAAAGTGTAAAGAGAAAGAAAATTGTGGTATTCTACAAGCTTGATTTTACAATCTAGAACCCTGGAAAATCTACCTGCTCCCCACTAAAAACTTCAGGAGGGAAGGCAAAGATATAACAATCAAATATGGAAGGACTAGAAGAAAACCATAAGTGAATCCAAGCAGGATGGACAAGAGTTTTGAAAGCTTTTGTCCAGCCTTTCTGTTCAGCAGACAGAACCAAGAGGAAATTCCTCTCCAAAACATTCAGAACTGGCCTTTCAAGTAGAAAGAAGAGCCAGCCTTCCTTTCTGCTAGTTTTCTTGCTATGTTTCAATGCATTGCACGGTGGGCTGTAGAAATAACTGTCATGCTTTATAGGGCTGGCAATTCCATTCTAATTTTTATAATCTCCAAGACAGAAAAAATAAAACATATGTCAATAAAAACAGAAAATGTTTATTGCATCACCCAACTAAGCACACTCTCTTCAACTGCAGCACTCCAGTCATTAGGAAAGTTGGCCAGTTGTGTCCTGTCTCTCTATGCACAGGCTTCTCATCTGGAATCACTTTGACTCTTGCCATCTGCAGCAATAAGCCACCCCCCTCCACTGATGCCTTCAAAGCAACAAGTTCCTCTTTAGGATCAAGGTGGTAAGGGCAGCAGACCTCACAGGTCAGCTTTTCTGCATTTCTCTCCTTGCAGGCTATAGCTCTGCTGGAGACTTAACTACAGGTAGTTGAAGGGCATCAGACAGAAGAAGAACGCAAGGGAAGAGAAGGGTTTTTTGTTTTTGTTTTTTAAAGAGAGAGCACAACTATGAAGTGTCCAAAGGGGAGCAAAGCAACCTAGATAATAAATTACTAGTTCCCTTCATCTTCCACCATCACTCCCAGTATGTATATTAAATAAAGAATAGGTTACTCCTGTTGTGCTTACTCAGTATCAAAAGGCATACATATAAATATTGCTCTTGAAATTGCAAGAGAAGAATGGGGAGAGCATACCATGGCCTGTTTTGTTAATTAAATTAGGCAATTATATACAATTTTAGCCATGGCAGCACTGGCTGAAAACTCATCTGCCCTTCCCAAAAGAGTTGCTATAGTATTTCATTCAGTTCCCATTTTCAAACTGATTTGTACTTCAGACATTATTATGCAGGCTGGAAAGCAACTATCCTTTGGCTTTTGCACTTCTTCAGATTTGGCAAAGCTGCTCCCAGATAAGCATGCATATTAGGTTAAGTGCAAAATTAGTATAATTTAGAACAAAAGGCTTACCAAATGCTTAGTTTTGGGGAAGATACATATAAAATGTATGATGTTGTAAAATATTCACGAGTGTGAGGATGTGTGTGTAGACACGTGAGGTTTTATTTTCTACAATCTCAGACTGAAACAGAAACAGATTTATGAAAGAATACCTATAAA
Organism: Urosaurus nigricauda; assembly: GCA_034509955.1. NCBI lineage: Eukaryota > Metazoa > Chordata > Lepidosauria > Squamata > Phrynosomatidae > Urosaurus > Urosaurus nigricauda. The sequence goes on along the minus strand of JAOEGL010000004.1, from coordinate 43,842,405 downwards.
ACTGGCACAGACTTTGGCATTGGCTTTCACTGTTTATACTGTTTCCCCCTCCCAATCCCCCAACCAATCAATATTGTGTTATCTTTGTTTTTATTTCAGTGAATGGAGTGCACACATTCCCTTCTCCTGATCATTCACTCCTTTGCTTGTGTAGAGTTTCCATGCACTCTCTCCCACTCAGTCCCCTTCATCATTCATTCACTTGCTCATTCACTTGAGTGGAGATCTGCAATGTATGTGTGTGAGGGATCTCAGAAGAAAAGAGTATATGAAATCTTCACATGCATGATCAGATGATGAGGGGAAGGGAATGCGTGCACTTCATTCACTGGAGAAAAAAGCAAAAACAGCACAATGCTGATTGGGTGGGGGGTGGATCAGGGTGGAGCGGTAAAAGTAAAAACAACTACAGAAAATGTAACTTTTGGGCAGGGAGGATGAAGAAGGAGGGTTAGCTCAATCCAACGCCTCACTGCTAAACATTTTAATAAATAAAATATTGTAGGAGGGTCTTTCTTCATCATGTCTGTGTTTTTATGTCTATTTAAAATTCACAAAAGAACAGAGTCAACTGTAAAACAGTGTCTCCAAGCCCTGTTTCAGTAGGGTGGCCTAGATGGATGCCACTGTACTGAAAGGACTGAGAGGACCACATAAACACGAGGAACATACTCCCTTTGTCCAATTTCCAGCATAAGGTGTCCAGCACAGTGACCAAAACTGTCTCTGCCCCAAAATGTCTTGAACTGGACACTCATCATCTGTCTCAACCAGAAAATCCTGGAGTCGCTACAAGAAACAGAATACTGGAAATTGCAATGCAATTATTCAATTACAGACCATATCCCGTGAGGGCTTTTTTAGCCGAGATGATAAAACTCCCCATTTAACTATGTTAGAACCCTGTCGTGCTGGAAAGAGGCACTGCCTACACCTTTACTACCTTATCCATTCCCGCTCCACCCAATCCTTGGCCTTTTTAATGAGTCAGGAAGGTCCTAGCTGAAATGTAGTGGTTCCTACCTCACCAATGACCATGCCCACATTCCACATCCTCAGGCTGTACAAAGTGAAAAGCATAAATCAAACAATGGACAAATTTCCAAATACTGGACCTATATCGATTATAATATCTCAGTTAGAGTGCTTCAAAGAGATTTTAATGTGCAATGTGCCAGACAATTTTTTCACAACATAATGAAGATCTCCTCCTCTTGTCCCTGAACTTTCTTCTAAAAAAGGAAAAATATATTTTAAAAATTTATTTCTAAGAGTTATTTTTTGATTTCTGCACTTTCAGAGAACAAGATTTAGGAGGAAAAAAGAAGACTAAATCTTACAACAGCCAACAAATCACACAGCCCAAAAGTTCCCCCACCAGCTCAGACACAAAATTCTCATTTAATCCATTTAACTTATCAATGACATATTATCCTATTGTCATGGATGACAAGGAGAAGTAGATACATTTGAAGGGAGCAACCTGAGTTATGTCAAATCTGTACTGACACGAACAGATAGCTGCTGCTAATACTATAGCTAAAATGGCATAGGCTCCTCATCTTTGTTCTTAAATTGGTTCTGGTTTCATTGTTTATATTCATGCCATTCTAAATAGGCTGAAAAGTGGGATATATATGTGATTTACAAAAATAACTGCAGGCCTCTTGTCAGATGTGCTTGCCTATGTTAAGGAATGATTTATTAAAATCTTCTTGAGAGGCCCAAGAAACAGCATACTATAGCAGATGGCAAAAATGGGAGCTTTCCCCCTCTTTCCTGCCACTTGGGAAGCTAGACATGTTCCCTACTGCGCCCATGTTCAGGTTCCTCTCTCATCTTGAAACCACAATCTTTACTCTTGGCTCCTAGTATTATACATCCTAACTAGGGCTAGAAAGTATTCTGCATTTCAAACTTGCATATCCACACCAATGATTTGTTTTCATGATCATATTCAAATTTGCATTCTGTGAATCTGCCAGACCCTCTGTTTGCAACAGACATTCATTCTGGCTCTAGTTCAGAGGCTGAGTCTGCATGATCAGGGTAGAAATCAGTACCAGACCAGACCATGTTAAGCTTGGAGATGTGCAAGTCCTTTCTGCTCCTTGCATCCCCACCACTTCATTGTGCAAGGCCAGACCACAATCCAACTTAGAAACCTGAACTCTCACCCAAGAGCCTTCTCTCCCAACTTGCATAACATTTTACCCATTCACCAGGCTATAGATATAAAGACAAGGGGAAAACCACTTGAAGGAACAAGGCTACAGAGCAGGCAGAGTCCATGCTTATTGGCTTTACATTGCCAATGACAAAGCCAGAAGGGGGAAGTCAGAGGAGTCTGTGTAAACACTGCACAGTGCAGAGACAGGGTCAAGGCATGCTGGAATGACTCACTGTTTAAGCAAACATGACCCAGGCACTGCAAGGGAGAGATCAGCATGGGGGTGGGGGATCCCGCTTTTCATCCAGGAGAGAAACAATAATCCAAATATGGAGCATTTGAATGTGGTATTTGGGACAAGAGAAGCCAATCACCATAAATTTACAAGACAGCATGCAGGGTCTGTATTAATAGTGATTTAATAGGAATTTAATATACTACTCTGTTGCAGAAAGCATTTCAGGAATGGGTGTGGTTACTGAGTTAATGTTCAAAAAGCAACACAAGACTGAAAAGGATAAACATAATTACTTTGGTTTATGCCATATAATGTACAAACTTAAGTTTTATTCATATAAATGCTGAGACTCAGGCATGCCCCAATATTTTTCATCGACTATGCCTGCATTGCCCTTTCCCCCATGGTTAGAGAATGAACCCATGGCATCCTGTATACCTTAGAGCAATTATAATGAAATGAAAAGGTATTTTAAAGGAGGCAACACCAACAAACCAACAAACCCACTCACACATCTCAAAAGAACATGCTTCATATATCACTAGATACAATAACAAAAGCAGGATGAAGCCATTATTGTCTTTTGCAGATCTGGTATACAGAGTAAAAGATTCATAAAGTTGGAAGGGGCTTCATGGGCCATTGTGTCCATTGTTCTGCTAAATGCAGAATCTCCAGCTAAAGCAGCTTCAGTAGTAAACTGTCCAGCCTTTTTCTGAAGATGTCCAGAGAAGAAGATGTCCAGAGAAGAAGACTCCCCACTTATCTAGACAATTAATTCCATTGCTGAATCACTCTTATCAGTTCTTAGTCCAAACTGTTTGAGACACCACATCTCCCCGTACAGAAAGGAATGTGGTAGCTCAAGTGGTTAAGACACCAACTCTGTTGATTGAAAGATCAGCAGGTTGGAAGTTCGAGGCCCAGGTGCTGCATGATGGGGTGAGCTCCCATCACTAGTCCCAGCTTCTGCCATCCTAGAAGTTTGAAAGCATGCAAATGCATGTAGATAAAAAAGGTACCACTCAGGTGGGAAGGCAAACAGCGTTCTGTGCAATCATGCTGGCCACATGATCACAGAGTAGTCTCTGACAACACTGGGCCTCTTTGGCTTAGTAACAGAAATGAGCACCACCCTCTACAGTTGGGCATTATTATTTATTATTATTATTAAACTTTATTTCTAAAGCGCTGTAAATATACTCAGCGCTTTACAAAATTGGTAAAACTTAAGAAATATATAAAAGCCTGCCAAAGGCGTACACTCTAAAATAATAGCAGATAGATAAAATTACAAAGGGGGAAGACAAGTTAAAACATCGGACATAAAAGCAGATCACAACAAGCAATATCAGACAGCCAGATGGTAATCACATGACTTGACAACCTTGTCAATAGGGAATACCTTTATTTTATATTTTTATCTCCCCATACAAACTTGCCAGAGCTCTAAGATCTTCAGGGGAAGGCTTCTTCTCAGTCCCATCACCATCTCAGGCTTGCCTGGTGAGGATGCAAGAGAGAGCCTTCTCCACAGCTGCTCTCACCCTCTGGAACTCTCTTCCACTGGAGACTAGGCTAGCCCTCTCCCTGCTGTCACTTTGTCAACAAGCAAAAATGGTTTTATGCAGGCAGGCTTTCAATACATAACCATGGGATGGCTTTTATATGGGGTGTTCAATTGATTTCAACTGAAATCTGCTCTTCTCTAACTTCAAACCATTAAAGCTGGTTGTGTTACGCAGAGGGGAGGGATAAAAATTGTTGTTGTTGTTGTTATACATACAGTGGGCCCTCCAAAATCACTGGGTTTAGAAACAGAGGACCCTTGTGAAAGTGGAAAAAACCACAAATAAAAAACCAATGTATTTTTAACCTGAGAGAACACCTTTCCTTAGGTCCTCCAGTGCTACTCTGTAGTCAACATCTGCCAGAAGTTGACCATATGATCATGCTGGAGGATCTACAAATGCCTAGAGAAGTGTTTTCTCTGGTAATCTCTAAGACCTCCAGCACAATTCTATGGTCAATTTCCAAAATAGTTGCGCTGGAGGAATTAGAAATTCTTAAAGATACCATATTGATCAAAACCTAAAATAATCAAATTCACAAAAGTCAAAGCCACAAATACGAGGGCTGGCTGTATTGTCGTTTTTAATTCATTTAATTGTATATTGTTTTTATTTGGTGCTTTTCATTGTTAACTTTTATTGTAAAGTCTTTCAAAATGTTTAAAACTTTTAATGTAAAGTCTTTCAAAATAAAATGAAATAAATTATAGACAAGAAGTTCTTTCTAATGTTCAATTGAAATCTGCTCTTCTCTAACTTCAAACCATTAAAGCTGGTCCTGCCCTCTGGGGCAGCAGACAATAGGCCTACCCGCTCCTCTCTGTGACAGCCCTTGAAGATTGTAGGAATTGTTTAACATGCTCAAATTCAAGCAAAACTGTTATGCAGAAAATTACACCCTAGTAGCAAACTAACTAAAATTACAGTCCTCTAACTGCTGCCAAAAATATCAGATACTGATTTGTCACAAATAACATACATGATTAGCCCATGCACATAAAGAGACAAGAACCAGTCAGGGTCCTTCTTGATAACTCTTGCAGCAAAAGGAAAAGAGAATTACGAAAAGCATGGGATCGTTAGATGCTTCCATTTAAATGATGCAAGAAAAGACCTGGTGATGATAACAACAAGAGAACCCACAATATGACAAAATTCACTTTAAAGCAAAACCTGCCAAAACAAAAAGCAAAAAGATCCAGAATCAGAAATTCAAATAATTACCTCTAAAACTGAATAGCAACTTCACCAAAGAGACAAGTGGGCCTGATTGTTGTTGTTGCATGCCTACAAGTCAATTCAAATTTACGTTAATACGACACGCATCTCTAATTTGGCCATGGGATTCCTCCCATCCCATTAGAAACAGACTACAATTCTCATTATCCTTTGTTGTTGCGATTTACCTTCCTATACTCCCTCACTGCCAAGAGCAAGGCAGCTGTTTTGGAGGAAAGATCGAAGGGGGGAAAAGTAAAGTCAACCCCCCTGAAGAAATCTTGCACAGAAAACCCCATGATAGGGTCTGGCATAAGTCTGAAACGACTTGAAGGCACACAGCAACAATATAAAACCTCAGTTTAATGCTCTGACAGGAAATGTTTCCAAACAAGTGGAGGAGGAAGGGGGTGATTGGTCTTTTTGGCTGGCTTCCAGATGCGATCCCGTCCTCCCTACGCAGGCGCAAACACGCTAATTCGCAATGAAGAAACCGATGGGTACATGCTCATGTGATGAATGCATTTGCATTTTCACTGCTTTTTCTTTGGGATGGACGCTGTGTTGTCTTTGCATGTGATGAGCTAGCATGTAATTTCGTACATTTTCGAATTGGCCCACTTTCTTCTTTTTTCCATTCCTCCTGTGTGAAAAACTCCTGAGAGAGAATGACTTGCTCAAGTTCATCCAGTAGGTAGCCATGGCTAAGCAGAGATTTGAACCCTGGTGTCCAGAGTCATAGTCCAACACACAAAGCACTATACCACACTGTGGTGGTGGTGGTGGTGGTGGTGATGATGATGATGATTTACTTATAGCCTGCCCAATCATTAGGAATCCGGGTGGGTTACAAAAATACAAATGCAATAAAAATACAATAAAATACAAATTGATCCCTTCCCAACCCCCCTCCCCAATATTAAAACTACAATTAAACAAACAAATTAAAAACAATTAAAAATACAAAATAAATAAAACATAAAAGCAGTTTGGCAGGCAGAGAGACATACATCACAAAATTAGGGTCATATTCATAAACATCCACAGGGGAAGAAGGCTAGGATATATTAGCTAGGTTGGGAAGGCCTGCTGGAAGAGATCCATCTTAAGAGCCTTTTTGAAGGCTGTAAGAGTGGAAATATGGTGGATCTATTCCGGCAGGTCATTCCACAACTTCAGTGCAGCGATAGAAAAGGCCCTTTGAGTAACAGTAGTTAGCCTAACTCTTACTGGCTGAAGAAGGTTCTTACTCGAGGACCTCATTGTGTGTGACGGATAGTACAGAAGAAGGCATTCCCTTAAGTATTCTGGATCCAAGCCATGTAGGGCTTTAAAGATAATCACCAACACTTTGTACCTTGCTCGGAAACTGATTGGCAGCCAATGAAGGGACTTCAGAACAGGTGTTATATGATCGTTCCAAGAAGTACCTTTGATTAATCTTGCTGCCATGTTTTGTACCATCTGAAGTTTCCGAACTTGGCACAGAGGTAGCCCCAAGTAGAGCGCATTACAGAAGTCCAAACGAGAAGTTACCAGCTCATGTACTATTGTTTCAAGGTCCCCCGGCTCCAGGAAAGGGCACAGCTGGCATTTCAGCTGACGCTGTCGCATCCACCTGGGCTGACAGCTGGAGCGACGAGTCAAGGAGCACCCCCAAGCTACAGAGAGAGTCCTTCAGGGGAAGTGTGACCTCATCCAGAACTGGATGACATAACTCCAGTCCTGGGTTCAGGTTTCCAATAACAAGTACCTCCGTCTTACCTGGATTCAGCTTGAATCAGTTTTCCCTCATCCAGTCCATTACCACCCCAAGATAGGCATTCAGAGGAGAGATGCCATCCTTAGTCATCGCATCAGTCGGAGACATAGAGAAATATATTTGGGTATCATCAGCGTACTGATAACATCCCACCCCATGTTTCCGGACGATCTCGCCCAGCGGCTTCATGTAAATGTTAAACAGCATTGGGAACAGAATTGTGCCCTGCGGGATGCCCGACTTGAGCTCCCTCTTGGACGAATAACTGTTCCCAAGCGACACCATCTGGAACCTACCCGAAAGGTAGGACTGGAACCACTGCAATGCAGTGCTACCGATACCCAACTCTCTCAGGCGTTCCAGAAGGATATCATGGTCAATGGTATCAAAGGCCACTGAGAGGTCCAAGAGCACCAGAATGGTCACACTTCCCCTGTCGATGCCTAGATGGAGATCATCAACTAAGGCAACCATGGCAGTCTCAACTCCATATCCCGTCCTGAATCCGGTTTGAAATGGATCCAGAAAATCAGTTTCCTCCAAAACAGCTTTTAGTTGATTGGCAACTGCCCTCTCGATCACCATGCTCAAGAATGGTAACAAAGAGACTGGCCTATAGTTGTTTCTATCAAGGTGGTCCAGGGAAGGTTTCTTTAACAGTGGTCTGACCACTGCCTCTTTAAGGGAAGAAGGCAGGGTGCCCTCCTTGAGAGATGTATTAATTATATTTGCCAACATTGGCTTGATTGTGTCCCCCCCCCCCCCTGTGAATGGTCAGCCAGGTTGGGCAAGGGTTGAGAGGGCATGTCATCTTTTTCATACTTCTAAGGAGCTTGTTCATGTCATCAGTACTTACTGAATCAAATTGATCCAGTCTAATAGTAATAGTGGAGGTGCTGGATGCCTCTCTAAATGCTTCAGTTTCAAGGTTGGCATCCAAGTCAGCTGTTATCTCGGTGATTTTATCTGTGAAATACTCATTAAAGGCATCACAGATGGCTTTAGCTAGCTCAAGTAGAGGGTTCTGGGTGGGGGATAGCTGAGTTAATTTCCTCACCACTCTGAACAGCTCAGCTGGATGAGAGTTCGTAGACGTGATAGAGACAGAATAGAAAGATTTTTTAGCTACCTTTATCGCCACTTGATAGGACCTAAGGAAGGTCCTATGAAGTGTCTTGTTGGGTATGAATTGAGATCTCTGCCAATCGCGCTCTAGTCGTTGTCCAACCTGTTTCATTTGTCTAAGATCTTCGGTGTACTAGATCTGGATCTGGCTGGAACCATGGTAATTCATAAGGGGAAGTTAACATTTTTCACTGTGCAGTTATGCAAATTAAAAAACCCCTCTTGAAACTAGTTCCTTGCTCTGCCAGGCAAATATCTGTACTTTTGTAGTTAAGGCAATTAACTACAGCAGGAAAAATGCCATGGAAGAAAAGTTTAAATCAATTAATCCCAGCACTGCTCCCCATCCCTCTGCTATAAATTTTTAAGAAAGCCACAGGAGTTCCCAATCGCAGACTTACTACAATACATCCAGTTGTATCTCAAGAGTCTCCTTGCCAGTGGCATTTACTCCAAAGGAAAGAATGGCATCTCCTGCTTTTAACATACTCTTAAGTAAGTAATGACAAGGAACAAAAATCACTGGGGACATTTTTTTCAGTGGTGGAATGCTTTTGTGCTGGAAAATATTAATGCAAACTGTCAGTATATGTATGCATGCTGTATGGGAGAGATGGAGAAAAAGATTCGGATGCCATGATAGTTTTTTTTCATCCCCTTTCTTGGATTCACATGACAAGTTTATAGTTCTAAGCACATTACACTCTAGTGTTGTGCTGCAAATTTTACTGAGATCTTGCTATGACTAGCTAATTCCAGGCCTCTGGCTCCCTTTGAAGTCCAGATTACCATAGGCTTATCTGGGAGAAAGCCAGACTATTGATTGTTATTATTATGCCTCATGTTTTTTGTTTGTTTGTTTGTTTTTTGTTTCCTGGTTATAAAAAGCTACAGAGTTAATTGGCTCTGTATTTAATCTGTTTCTTTAGGCTGCACAGAAGATCTTGTAAATTCATCACTACGATCCCTTCAATATTCATTTTGAAGGAAGGGATGTTCTTGAAATTCCACAGCAGTGAACTTTGGGAGCTAGTGAATGGAATTAAAATGATTGATCTTTTTGAAATCTCTCAGATCTTTCAGCAACAAGAAGGAGATGCCAACAAATAGAATTCAGATAATCCTGTCCCTCTTAAATCTTTTATGGTAATAATACTAGAACCATCCTCCTGCTGCAGCTGCTGCTGTTGCTGCTCCTCTTCATCACCATCATCCATGCTCTTCCATTTTTCATTCTCAAAACAATTTAATTCCTTGTTATTTTGAAAATAACAATTTCATCTCCCACTTACTTCTGCCTCTCTTTTTTTTCTTTTTAGAACCACACAAGCATAGAAAAAATTGAAGGCTTGTCTGAATGGGTGATTTACCCTAAATTCCCCCCAGGATCACTGCAGCCTGTTTACATGAAGCAGGGCCAAACCCCTGAATCAACTCAAGACTTTCTTCATGAAAACTGCACCTGATTCAGGGCTTCCTCCCCCTAACCCGCATTTAAATAACTCACCTTTTCAACTCTTTGCAGTGATGACAGTGGCTGGTCCCGTGATGACAGTGATGACAGTCCCCATGGTCCCGAGAGCCACCTACTGCTGCCATTGCTGGCACAAATTGCTTTAAGGTCAGAATAAGGTGCCTAGAATCAATAACATGGCTGGGTGCCTTGTTCTGACTTCATCAGCGGCACTGGGCAATGAACAAAGACCATGTGGGAAGGCAACTCCCCATCATATGCTGCAAGAGCTGAAAACATGCAGCAAAAAAGAGCAGATGGGGGGGGATAGGGGGCCAGAATCCTCCCTGGGCACTCCAGTGTATTCTGGCAAGTGATCTGGGGCCTGATGGTCAGTTCTTTCACTACTGAGCACAGAAACGATCTCTAATACAGTCCCTATAGCAATATTCCTATTATCACACTGTCAGTGAAGAAGAACCAGAAAACGTACTCCAAGGTGTTTTAAAACATTTCTTTCCTTACATTACTGATTTTTTTTTACCTGCCACTCCAGCAGCATTGTAATTACATTGCCGTTTACAGCTATTACTACTCCTGCTACTATTCCCGCAGCCCTTTCAGAAAATTCACTCACAACAACCACAGAGGGAGACGGTATAACTAGCTGTTTATATGATCTGGAGGAATGTTAATAAATAAAATGACACAAGCAAATCTGTTGCTTGTTGCAGCTGCGTTGCCTGGAAATTATTACTGAATCTGACTGAGCCTATGGGAGACCACACAAATGTTTCGTTTCTTCGTTGTTTCAGAAAGGAATTGAAATCCACATTCTGATTCTAATTCATTTCAATATCAATGTAGACAAGCATCAAATTTATCACCGCATCTAAAGTCACATGTCTAGGATGCAATGAATGCCACCACCTCTGAATGTACTGAAGACAATTTGGAACCTGACTGAGGAAGTCTGAAGAGCATTCACACACCACCACCACCACCACCACCACCACCACCACCACCTTCTTCTTCTTCTTCTTCTTCTTCTTCTTCTTCTTGCTGCTTCTCCTCCTCCTCCTCCTCCTCCTCCTTCTTTTCTTTTTTGTCCTGAGGAAATGTGGATTGCAGAGCTGATGCATATCGAGTTTGTTGATCCCATTTTGTTTTGGGTTCACAAATCTCTTCAAGTCATTGTAACTTCTTTGGAGCCTCCCCCATTCCCTTGAACAATACAGAGCGATTCAAATCAGTCTGGAAGCTTATTCATATTGCCAAATGTGGATTGATGCAGATCTTTCAAGAAAGATCTGAGGGTTTTGCTGCCGCACCTCTCCCAAAGCGCATTCAGGACGTGTATAAATAACAAGGATTCAACCCATATTCATCCCAGATTATCTTCATAGTGTAAATGGAGCCTTGGAGAACTGAATCATTTTATATTGATCATCTTCTGGTTGATATGTTTGCTCAGATTACAACAAAGATTGCCAGTTTCTGGAAGTATAGTTGTTTTATACTGTTTCATTATAAGAGCTTTATATTTAATAGTATATTTTATTTTACTTTATTTTATTATTATGGTTGTTGTCTTGACATTAAAAATTCATCCATTAATCTCTTGATCAATCAATCAGATCAATCACTTTATTTATATTCCACCTTTTCCCCAAAATAGAAGATCCTTAAAGAACAAAAAGAAATACAAATAAAACCACATATGGCTAAAAATATACAAAAATTAAGATCAAAATATTAAATTATTAATAGAATTAAAACAATAGAAAACATTAATCTAAAGGCATAATACAAAGCCACCATGGTATGGTGGGAGGGGTGTAGGACTAAGATTCTGGAACACCAAGGCTCAAATCCCCACTTGGCCATGGAAACCCACTGAACGACATGGGCAAGTCACACTTTCCCAGCCTCAGAGAAAGGCAATGGCAACCCTCCTACCCTCCTACTTGGTAAGATGGGTAGGTTATCTCTGCAGCCACACCATAATGGGGAGGCTAACAAGAGCCCTAAGCCCCCAAGGTATTTGGTCTGCCTCTTCACTCTATCAGCTGCTTGCTTACCAGTCCTCTTCTACTTGTCCAAAAGGAATAAGCAAGCAGATACTTCCAGTGCGATCTGAGTGTACATAAAGTCCAGGATCCTGTTTAACAATGACAGGGTTTAATGAAAAATGGTGGTAGTGAAGAGAAATTGCCCTGATGTCTCCAATTGTTTCTTTACAAGTGAACAAGTGTAACAAGTTAACACCTTAAAGGAATGATAAAGAGAAGCTGCTGCCTGCTGGTGCTGGCTGTGAGAAGGAGAGACAGTAGAGGAGCAGGGACTGCCTAAAGAAAAGAGTTTCACTGACAATGTCTTGGTCAAAGGCTGTCCCTGCTTTGGAGCTGGTGCTGGGATTGACTTCCCAGCTGGGACTACAATCATCCTTATTCTATACTGTGCTTCTCCTATAGACAGCATCTTCCAGATTAAGCACTAGGTTCTCTAACCCTACATATCCTGTGCAACTTCCTTCTTTCCCTCTGCTGATGGAAGTGTTGCCATTGATCCTACTTGCATCACAACAGCAACAAGGAAAAGGTCCATCACAGTTTGTTCTGTATTTGACACAAGGTGCTTTACATTTTGCTTTCGGCCACTTTGCTGAACAGCAAGTGATAGCTGTGTAGGCATAATAAATACAGCACTGGCCTAGCAATGAAGAGTACTTGGCACAGATATCACTAGCTGACAGAACTCTGGGTGAGATGGCTACCCAAATGTTCAGCAAATGTGGGTAGCGGAAGATAGTGCCTGACAGATCATCCTTATTTTACTTGACCAGATTCTACTTGGTATTCAGGATTGCTTGAGTTCCTTTTCAATTTTTCTTCTTTTGAGAGGAAAGAAAAGCCCACTGTGTTGAACAGGAACTCCAGCAACAACAGCTGCAGAGCAGAGCTGGATCAGTTCCCCTCCTCAATTCAGAGAAGAACATTCAGTTTTGTGAGGCATTCCAACTGAAGCAATACATTCCTCTTTCCCTTGAAATACATTACCAGATCACATCTTAAATCTCAATGTAAATATATAACCTACTTCTGTACATCATCACTCTGCTGGATTAGCATCCCCACAACCAGAAGAACAATCAAAACCAGAAGATATTTAGTTTGTTGCTGGGTCAGCAGCTAAAAACATCAACATACAATACAAGTCACCAGAAGCAACAAATGAAAAGCAACTACCAGTCAAATGGTTGCAGGTGTCTGCTTACAATGCTGCATTCATTGACTCCAGCATAACAGGGAATTTTGGAGGAAGAGGGAATGAAAACAGTGACAAGATCTCTCCAGCACAAAACTAATATCAACAAGAGGGGCAAATATGAAAAGGAGAAACCAAGGGAGTTACTCTCCTCAACAAACCCTAGTTCTTCTCTAGTGAGAATAAGTTTCAGAAATTCCAGCTGCTCCCTACATGTAGCATGGTTACAGTTTGACTTAAGTGAGTGAATCAACCATCCTGAAATCTTGTCATAAAGTGCAAAATGAGGGATCCATTCTAAATAAGCCAGACAACAAAATTATTTGATGAAACTTCTCTTCTACCACACCTTTGATTAAAACAATTGGTGTGTGGAGACAATCTCTTTATATAGCAGGGAAGAAAAAAAGCTGCCTTATACTGAGTCCAAACCTTTGGACCATCTAGCTAAGTATTGTTGACATTCATAGTGGTTCTTTGGGATTTCAAGAAGGAAATATTCCAGCCTTACTTAGAGATACCAAGGTTTGTACCATCAGAAATGATAAACAGAAAGAGAGAAGCAAACTACCAACATCACGCTGGAATCTGTCTCTTTGTATTTTATTCAATCTATCTATTCTTTATACATAATATGAGTATACATAATAGAATGAAACTTATAAATATTATGTATTACTACTGAGAAGTACCCTCAGATTAAACATAGTTTTTTTTTCAAAACACACAGCATCTGGACACTTTTCAAGAGGGCTGGAGAAAAATCCATCCCCTGAGAAATTTTTTAAAATCGCCCTCTTGCTTGACACAATTTAGGCACTCCCAAAACAAGCTAGAAACCACATGACCAAAGAGGAAAGGATATATCTGTAGGAGGGGGAAAGTCTCTTTTCTCCCAGATTTTTCCCAAAAGGCTGCAATTTGTTTCCACTGCCTATATGCCCAAATTCATCTGTCCTTATGATGAGACCCTCATTAATCCCAAATTCAAAGTGAAACAATTTACTGCTGAGGGGAAAAAGAGGAAATGCAATGAAAAGGGAAGAATATTAGAAATAAAACTGAATGCATGCAAGCTGGAAATTAAATCTGGCTCTGAATTTTCCACAGCTTACTCCCTAATGTAAGGCAGTTTGATCACAATAAAACCAGACATTCCAATAATGAAACAAGCTCAGAGCACAGAGTAAACCACCCAGAAAATACCCACTGTGGTATTCCTTCAGCATCCTAAGCATATCTGCTGAGGAGTAACCATGATCTGGTACCATGGAAACGTGCCTTTGCTCATCCTTCTCTCTCTGAGCATCTGCAAAGCAATCACAGTTTCTTCTTTTTTCTACTCATGCAAATGTAGCAATCAAGCTGGGCAGCTTGCCAGTCAGCCTTCCCTGGAATAGTTGACAGGACCCTGCAGAAGGCTGGCAATATCTCACTGTAGGCATTTAAAAATTACAAAGGCAAGTCAAGGGGTGATGATTTGAATGTACTGGTCAAGCTTCATCTGGACAAGAGATTAATTTACTTTCTAAAGCAGGACTGAGCCATGTACAAAACAAAATTTAGGCCCGATACAGACGGGCAAAAAGGGGCATGGTAGAGGCGATACAATGGCTCAGCAGTGTGCACCAAACAGACACTGCAAGCCCTATGATGTACAGGTGGCACCATTACAGCGCTGCCCCACCTACACAGGGAACGTTGCAGCTGCAACACTGCAATGCAGCATTTAGTTCGCTCTAGGCGGAAGTGTCACCTTAAGGGCTGCATTGCATTGCATCCCTTATGATGTCACAAAAAGGAGCCGCTCTAGATGGCGCCTTTTTTGCTGCACAGCAGTGCAGCTCCATTTGGTTGCTGCTGTGCCACTCTGCAGCAAAGAGGGGCAGCTCCAGACCACCTTATTTTGCGCAGTCTGTTGAGCCCCTTAATTTCAAGTATGGTACATGTTTGAGAATATAAGGGAGGTGACATACCTCTCTCTGGAGCTCCTCTGGTGGTCTGTATGGCAAATATCAGGAGAGCACTGTGCCAAGGAACCTACACCTGTCCAGGACACATTAAGGACCCTTTTTTCTTTTTTTTCATGCTTTCCAACAATTAAAAGATTGCAGTTAGCAAATAACTCACCTGCCTACTCTTAACAAGTGCAAAATGTTTTTAAAACTCCCAGGTGGCCCTTCTGCCTTGCAGCTCATTCAATTATGAACTCACAGGAAATTGCTGCCTGTAAATTGTCCTGAAAAAATGTGTCAAGCTCAGCTATTAACTGCAGGGTAGGCCGTTAAATCTGCCACTCACTACATTACCTCCTGTAGCTACCCTGTTGTTCTGGCACCTGTCAAGGAATCATAACTTGCCCAAAGTGCCTGATGCATACGTCATTCCAGTTGTACAATTAATGCAGTCAAGAGATGTGTGTCAGTGGGTGGGTGGGTGGGTAGGCATACATGTACACCTGAAGACATGGAAGAACCCAAGTATTTATAAAGACCATACATTGGCAATTTCTTTAGGAACTCAAACAGATAAATTTGTAAAAACAAAATGAGCAATAAAACTCCAACTGGAGCCTCTACTAGTCACTATTAAGTACACAGTCACTATTAAACTAGAAAGTCAACAGAACAGAGAAGATATGGATTCAAATGGCCACTTGGTCATCAGACTTACTAGTAAACCTGGCCAAGTCAACACTTTTCAGATTAACCAACCTCACAAAGTTGTCACATGGATAAAATGAAGAAGACAGTTCAAAGAAAAGCAGGATTTAAACACAGTAAACAAAGGGACAAGGTAGGACAGGCTATCCTATTTATTTTTTGTCACACTTTGTCTTCATTTCACATCATACTTTTGCTTTATTTTCAACTGTTAGTTCCCAAGTAATTGAGCAAGAGGCACAAAAGGACTTTACCAGATAAATAACCCTTGAATCAATGTGCAGTCCTGTAAAAGAATGAATTACAATCTGTGGGGTTGTCCTCCAGAGAAGAGGGTTTAAACTGAATCATGTCACATGCCAGGCAAAGTTTTTGTTTGCTTTCTTGCTTGAATAGGAGAAATAAAACAACAGCAAAGCTACATTCATTTTTTAAAAGTTCATTAATAAGACGCTTGTGCTTGTCTGGCATCACTTCATCTCTTTATGTTGGTTTGAATTAAAGAAACACTCAGCAGTTTGTCATTCTCGACATTCTTTGCTCCTTCCTTTTTAATAAAATCCACAATGGTTGTACAATAGGATGAAAGTAACCTCTCATCCCTAAAAACAAAAGGCCAAAAATAAAGAGGGAAACTTTACAAAGAACTTCATTTGACTGCCTTCTTCCAACTGAGAATGCACATAGAAGTCTTCCTGAGCAACAAGACAAAAACATCTCTTCTTTCTTGCCCAAAAGACCCTAATGACTTCCCAGAAAACCAATGCAGTCTGAGCACGTCACTCTAATGACATGGACCTGGCAATTCTAGAACCTGATTTTCTTTCTGGTTCTCCCTGAATCTTAGAAACTGGGCTGCTTTCTGTACCACAACTATGCCTTGTGTCCATTAAGTGCGTGGAGGTCTTTCTCTCCTGTGTGATGATCTCATGTGGCAACAAGAAGGCCCCCAGCAAGAGATTAAGCAATCAAGCTGCAACCAACACATGGACTGACCAGGAGGCAGAGCCATTATAACAACACTAGTTCTTAGCATGTTTCAGAGAATGGGAGGCCCACAAATGGGGTTGCCAGATGTCCTTTATTTGAAGAGAATGTCCCTTAATTCAGAACACAGGCAGAACTCCAGAATACCATAGCTATCCCCTCACTGTATAAGATCACCACTCCATGGATCTATGGATTCTGTTGATTACAATGGAAAAGAAAAAGAGAGACTGGCCCTTAATTTTGAAATGCTGTTCTGGCAACCTTTCTGTTATGACACTCCCACTGGATACCTCCCTGAGGCTTTCCCATTTACCCAGAATATGGGCTAAATATGTATTGCAACAGCAGGTCCTATTTATCAGGCCACTTGGGAGAAAATAAATAAATATAAAATCCAAACTAACATCTTTGCTTCCTGGTGTGTTCAAGGGAGCCTGAAATAATTAAAATAGAGAAGTCTCAGGGTGCATATACACTGTAGAAATAATGCAGTTTGATACACCTTTAAGTGCTGTAGCTCAATCCTGTGGAAACCTGGGATTTGTAATTTTACAAGGACCTTAGCCTTTTCTGCCAAAGAATGCTTGTGCCCCACAGAACTACATTAACATAGGTTCTTAAAATACACTGTAATCCATGATCAGTTGGGTAAAGTACAGGTACGATCCATGAAAAACTGTAGTGTCTAAGGAGACATTGTGCTTGATTTGTGGTAGCACACTCATATGAAGTCACTGCTTAATGTTTACACCCTTAAATGCTTTAAATATGAACGTGTCAGCCAACATTTGGACTGTAGAAATAATGGAATTGGTGCCACTACCAGGGTTTATTACAAAGATGTGAAGGCATTTGGATGTCAAGCTTCACATGTCCATCTTTCTTGTCAAAACTAACCTCTGCACTGATTATTTTAGAATGCTCTTTCCAGCTTTCTCCAATATTCAGTTTCATACAAATCAAGCCCTTCTCTCTTCCTTCCTGAGTCTCCCACATCCCAAACTTGACTAAACGCCAGAGAGAATCCTAGCATATTGCAGGTTTCCTGTTCCAGTGCAAGAGAAAATAAATATTTTCTGCCCTGGATTTTGTCCCATCTATAAAGGAGGGTGCTTGGCCTGTTACATGACAGCTTGAAGTAAGCAGAGGCCCAGCTGTTTGGGGTCTCTGGTGACAAACCGCAAGTCTTAGCAGGTGACATGGGATTCATACTAACATTGAAATGTCAGTCTGCGCTTTGTGTGGGTGTTTCTCTTCTTGCTCTCTCCATCTCCAAGTCTAAAGTAAGCATAAATCCTGACAGAACAGGGCCTAATAGAAATATTCTGAAAAAGAAATAAGGTATTCAGCCTGAAATGCCCTGAAACAGAAATAAGACATCCAAAATTTTTCCTTGTGTTTATCAGAATTTGATAAACACCCTCATCCAGAATTTCAAAATCTGAAGTATTCGAAAAAACAAAACTTTTTTCATGGGTGGTGACACCTTTGCTTTCTGATGGTTCCATGTATGCACAAAATCATTAAAAAATATTGTATAAAATTACCTTCAGGCTATGTGTATAAGGTGTATATGAAACATAAATTAATTTTTTATTCGATTTGGATCCTATCTCCTAGATATCTCATTATGGAATACTGTGTCCAGTTCTGGGCACCACAATTCAAAAAGGATGTGGAGAAACTGGAGCGGGTCCAAAGGAGGGCAACTAAGAAGGTGAAGGGTCTGGAAAGCATGCCCTATGAGGAACGCCTTAGGGAACTGGGGATGTTTAGCCTAGAGAAGAGAAAGGTTAAGAGGTGATATGATAGCCCTGTTTAAATATTTGAAGGGATGTCACATTGAGGAGGGAGCAAGCTTGTTTTCTGCTGCTGCAGAGACTAGAACGTGGAACAATGGATGCAAGCTGCAGGAAAAGAGATTCCACCTCAACATTAGGAGGAACTTCCTGACAGTAAGGTCTGTTTGACAGTGGAACACACTCCCTCGGAGTGTAGTGGAGTCTCCGTCCTTGGATGTCTTTAAGCAGAGGCTGGATGGTCATCTGTCAGGGATGCTTTGACTGGGAGTTCCTGGATGGCCTTTGTGGTCTCTTCCAACTCTATGATTCTATGTACATATATGCAATTACAGGTGTTCCAAAAGTAAAAAAAAAACAAAAAACAAAAAAACCCAAAATCCAATACACCTCTGGTCCCAAGCATTTCAGATAAGGGATACTCAACCTATGCAAAAATTAAACAGGTGAATTTCTTCCTAGCACGGATGGGAAAATGTTTATGCATTTAAATGTCAGCACATCAGGTTGCCACTGAAAAAAAATCTCAGGACCAAAGAAGTGGGCAAACGTATACTGAAGTTACCCATTATCTATAAGAAATAACAATTTCTATCACATGGATTCCCCCATATCAGACTTTTTCTATCTGGCTCCACTCAAATCTATACAATTAGGAGCAAGCACCATGATTTTAATACTCCAATAACAATAGTGTTAAAGAGGCCTCACAGCTGGACTCAAAGTCTGTCACAATTACACATCTGCAGACCAGAGCAGCGGATTTAACAAGGATTCTCTAGCATAGCTTTCTATGACATGTGAATATTTTTAGGCCCAAGTCTACACCCTCTCCCTTGATGGAGCTCTGGGACTTTTAAAACCCTTCCAATGATAAATGGAAAACTCATGACATAATATCCCACTCTGTGAGTTTCCATCTCTCTCAAGCAGCAGGGGGTGAGCAGCCAAAAGAAAACAAGGCCAAAGGCCCTTCATTTCCAAACAACTTAACAATTTGGAGTATAATATTCAAATTAGCAAAGATTTAACTGTGTAGCAACCAAATGGCTCCTAATTAACAAATCTGCAGAAATTAAGGATCACAGGCACTTCTGTGGAAACATGCAAATCAGCCCTTTGGACCTCCTTTCTTATCTACATGCAGACGTCATGCCCCCCACCACCATTTGACACAATATATGGGGGAAAAAATTGTTTATTTAGTGTGCTTATATTTATTCGGACAATCATAAGCATATATTCACATTTTAACATTTTATAAGAAAGTAATGCTGTTCAAATTAGAACAGTTTTGTTTATGTAAATTTGATATTTAACTCAATGCATGTGTAAATTTTACACATAAAAAATTGGAGAGAACAAGGAGAAGGAGGGATCCTGGCCTCCAAATCTCACTCCCACCCCCCTGAGCAACTCTCACACCCCCACTGGGTTGAGAACTACAATTCTGAAATGTATCTAAGCTATATGGTAAGAACCCAGGAATGTCTCAGGAATCTCTTTCTGCAATCGTTTCAGATCCATATTGCATCGATTAAGTGGCTAGCAAGTTTTTTTTCTTTTTCTGAAGCACCAACTGGCCTTTCCTGGTTATACCCCAGTCTGCTCCTTTCATTATATTGGGGGGAGGGGAGGAATGCCTTTGAAAGTACTATGTCCACCTCTTTTATTTCAGGCTTATTTCAGTTTGGTCCAGTAATAGGTTATAGACTGATTAAAAAGAAATATAAATTAAAATGTCCTTGGTGAGATCTTTATGCCAAGCTACATATGGTTTCAACTGATTGTGAAACATGAGCATCACTAAACTCAAATCAGATCCTTCAAGACCTTTCTGTATAAAAAAATAATAATGAGAGTAGCAGAATACTGATAAGCCATGTTGTATGAGAACTCTATTAAAGAGCTTAGCTTTGCATTGTTGGCAAGGAATTTTTGTTTAATTCTTTTTTTTTCTTGGTGCTGCTTTTCAGATGTACCTTGAGTCCTATTAACATGTGGTAAACTGCATGGAAAAGCTATAATTAAGACTCTATACATTCCAAGCACCAGGGCTGAGGAAAGACAAGTATACGGTGCTTTCTTACAATAAGCTGTGCAAGGATATGAAAGATTCTGCATAGATTTGCTAAAGTTATAAAGACAGCACAAAGGATGCCACCATTGGACTTCACTGCCTATTCTTTCACCAGTTCTTTTACCCATTCTCTTTCACAGTCCTCTAAGAACTAAGAGAAGGTAGGTTGGGGAAATGGGGACTGGGTAAAGGGACCTCTAAAAGAATGAACAGAAGCACAATTGAGGTACGCTCATCTCTCTCAGAAATCTATAATCCCAATCCAACACTCTAGCCACTAAAGATGAGCTGGCAAACCCAATTACAGTGCTGCTGGGGCTAGTTTTGAAAATACCTAGTTTTAAGTAAAAACAAGGTGTTGCTATTACTGGATCAGGAGTGTATTTTGGAAGAATGTGAAGTGATTAAACAGAAAAGCCAAATAACTTTCTGTTTTGGTGATTACGCAGCAAGTACATTCAAGAATCATCTCCAAAAAGTCTTTGTCACTTTAAAATGGGAGGGGATTTTATAGCCTTACAGACGTAAATGGACTGCAACTTCCAGCATTCCTATCCCACACAGCAAGTGGTGAGGAATGCTGGTGATAGCAGCTGAACAACATCTGTAGGACCACACAATTCCCACCTCTGCTTTAAAAACTATAAAGTTTTATTTGGAATACACATTAAGGGACCAGATTACCTCTTCATCAGATGCACCTGATGCCAAATAAAACTCTACAGTCTCCGACACATGCTTTTAAGAGGTGTAGCCAGAGTTACTCTATATACGAAATACTCATTGCTGTTCAGCCAGTCAAACAGCCTCATTGTAAACTGAGTCAAAACATCCAGAAATACAGCACAGATCACCAGTGAGATCTACATGTCACTGTACACAGTACATCATCTATATCTTTAGATCTATTCAAGTGAGCAATTCATCCCCATACACATCCTCTATTGTTTTCTCACAACCAAAATGTCTTTCCCTCCCTCTCTCTCAGAATATCTATGTAGCAAGAAAAGAGGGCAATTATGGCAATTATGGTAATAACAACAAATTAAGTTTAAGCCAGGCACTCTTCCCACTTCATTGCTCCACAAAGCAGAATTCACTTGCTTCAAGCCAATGACAAATATCTGCTATGTAGAAACAAATTGCCACAACTGGGGAATGGGTATTTGCTTTGCAGAAACACCACGTGTATGCCTATGCATCTAGGCCACAAATAAGGCATTCTTGTTTTCAGCTCTCAGCAGTACATATTATCTTGTCACAGTTAAAATTTGCTATCTGCTTGTAGCAGCATTCTTTTTGTATTCATGATAGCATTCTGACTTTTAGGAGCAAATAACAACGTAGCATACTAACAGCCACACAAAACCAGGAATATCCTATGTCATATGGATAAATATGTGGGAAGCTGGAAACAAGACCAACCACTTTCAAGTTCACATAGGTTGCTGTGTTAAGGCAAAGGTAAAAGTAAGATGTGCTGACCAAATATAACCTTATCTTAACACAGATATGTCAGCTGATGCTGGTGCAAAAACTACTTTAGTTGACTTTTGAGTCGCATGTCTGATGCCCTGCCATGGTACTCACCCTGTGGTAATATCATCATCCTCAGTCATTGTCTTGCCCATTAAGTCACTGTCACTCATGTACCCAGACTTGAGATCGACGTCATCAGCATCAAGTGACTCTACAAGTTCCAGGCGAGAAATGTGGCTGAGCTTGCTGGGGCTGCGCATGGGCATGGTGTGGGAATAATGAGCTCTTTCCCCATGCATGTACCAGCTAGGGGTGCCTTCTGAGCGGCAGCCCCCACCCACTGAAGGAGCATCGCCGGCCTGCAGACGCGGGCTGGACTGACCATAGCGCCAGGAGAGGGGAGAAGAACGGTTTGACATGCTGGACACGCTGCGAGGATTGGCTTCATCACTGTCATAACACGTCATCTCCAGTGAGCTGCAGGAATAGACCACAGAGAAAGATATCAGGGCTATAAGTGGAGAGAGAAGAACAGATTCTCTTGCAAATCAAAACACCTAGAGCAAAGATGTACTCAAAATCACAAGTCTAGAACGTGTTCAACTGTACAATCAGACAGAGCAAAATTTGCATATTAAGCCTTAAGGTGCAGAGAAAGTTGAAACACCACTATACTCTTGGTCTTATGTTAATTTTCCAGCTGTTTGCAAGATCCATTACAGTACCAAGATCTCGGTCTTTCTAGTATTTGCAAAGGAAGTAAGAATTTTAGTAAACAGAGCTCCTCTGACCACAGCAGATTTGCAACAGTAGCAGCTGAATCTCTCATTCTTTCTATCCAAGCACTGAAATATGGGTGTTCCATTCTACAGTGATTCTGAGAACTTTGTCTGTGTATTATTTGACACTTGTGCTGGATGTCGGAGTGTCATTTTAAAGATAGAAAGTAAAAAAGGCCAAAGGTACAGAAACATAGACAATATTGCTGTATATGTGTGTATAGAGAGGTTCAAATTGAAAGTTAGCCTTCCATTCCACTTGTATGCAGATAAAGGATAACTCACAGTGGAAAATGACACAAATTTTTTATCCTTTCAACAGTTTCTATCTGATATGTTCTTTGATTGCCCAGAAGTTTCTGGTTTACCACAGGAGAAACATGATGCGAGATCGATTCATTTTTTTAAATAAAAACAACAACAACACATTTTACTTCTTACCCAGCTCTCCATAAGGCTCAAGGCAGGATACCACATAGGCAATTATCACACAGAGGCTTACTGTGGTTAAAACATAGCTAAATCATTCCCAAAGTGCATGGGTGTGATAGCCAATCATGCTTGGCTCCCATATTTTAATCATCATTGAGGCATCCTACTCCTCTCCTGTCATCAAAGCATTCATGGAGCAGCCATTTTTCAATGACGGGAACTTCAGTGTAAGGCTTTAAAGGTAATAACCAATGTTTTGTACTTTGCCCAGAAACTAACTGACTATCTAACGATTACTAACTGAAGTTTCTGAATTTGGTAAAAAGGTAGCCTGATTTGGAAAGCATTGCAAAAATTAAGCCTTGAGGTCACTAGCATGTGCACTACCATCTTTAAGTCTTCCAGTTCTAGAAAGGAACACAGCTGGCATATCAGCCAAAGCTGATAATAAGCACTCCTGACTGTCACATCTATCTGGGCTCACATTTGGACAGACAAATCCAGGATCACTCCCAAACTGTGAACACAGTCTTTCAGGGGGAGTGTGACCCCATCCAGAACTAGCTGATACAGCTTCAGCCCCAGAGTAGGACCCTTAATAGTAAGCACCTCTCTTGTATGGATTCAGTTTCCATTTGTTTTTCTTCATCCAGCCCATTTCCTCCTCCAGGCATTCATTCAGAGGAGACACACTATCCTTAGTTAAGACTGTTTCTGAAGGTATGGAGAAATATATTGGGTGTCATTACCGTACTGACAGCATCCCATTCCATGCCTCTGGATGATCTCTCCCAGCAGTTTCATATAGATGTTAAAAACCACTGGGAACAGAATGGCACTTTGTGGAATGCCATATAACAACTCCTTATTTGGGGAGAAGTTATCCCCAAGCACTACCATCTAGAACATGCCTGAGAGGTAGGACTGGATCCTCAGCAACACAGTGCTTCCAATTCCCAATCCCCCCAGGTGTTCCAGAAGGATAAATGGTAAATGGTTTCAAATGCTGCTGAGAGGTCTAAAAGCAAGAACAGGGAAACACTCTCCCTGTCACTGCTAAGTTGGAGGTCATCCACTAAGGTGATCATAGCAGTATCAATTCTATATCCTGCTCTGAAGCCAGTTTGAACTGGATCTGAAGCCAGTTTGAACAGTTTGAGCTGAAGCCAGTCTGAACTGGATCAAGAAAGTGTGTCTCATCTAAAACTGCCTGGGAGGCAACTACCTTCTTGATCACCTTGGCCAAAAAAGGAAGTTTGATCTATAATGATTAAAATAAATGGGATCCTGGGAGGCCTTTCTCAGACGTGGTCTAACCACTGCTTCTTTTAAACAAGATGGAACATTCTTCTTCCTGAGAGATGTGTTAATAAGATGTTGTATTTGAAATCTAATTGCATCTCCTCCCCAAACAAGTAGCTACTTGTTTATATTTGTTTTCATTTGTAATATTGATATATCATTTAATATAATAAAACCACTAAGCCATTTACACACGTTGGTAACACACCTTTTGTAGAGCAACCACCACTACACCTCTTGCATTCCTGCAACAGGAATACCTCTATTACACTCCTTTCCTGCCCTTTTCCTTAATCCTGCCTCCTTCCCTTATGCCCTACCCAGCATGCCTGTAAACCCCCCCCCCCCCCGCACTGTTTTTATGCAACTCCGGAACTTTGCAGCTGTGATTCAAGTTTTCATAAGTTTTCTAAAACTTAAATTGAGGCTGAAGAACTCTGGAATTGTGTGAAAAACTGGGAAGGAGAAGGGGAAGGAGAAGGAGAAGATTAGAGAGACAGAAGGGGGGGGCATTGTCACCATGAGACTGGCAATCACTCAACTGCCCCAGGAATGACTTTTCACACTGGCATTACTCAAATGCCAGGTCATTCATGGGTTTCCCCTGTGAATGAAAAGGGACCACTGTGGGATAGAACAGGGATGGCTGTAGGAAGAGGAATCATGTGGTCAGGACTGCCAAAACCACTTCCCTCCCAGGGAAATCACGTTTTAAAAGCCGCTAAGAGTATTTTAAAAACTCCTTCAAGTTCAAACTTTAATCTGCCCAAAAGGCCCAGGCCTCTTTATGAGGAATCTGTCAAGACTTTGCCTTATCAGTGTTGAGACTGCTGGGTTGTGCAGTCATTGCTTTTTCCATTGGTATATGATATTTGGTTGTGCAAGGGTCAGAGACTCTTACTGGCTATTACCCTGTGTGGTCAGGAGGGAGATGATGGCATCTCACCCTTCCATGTCAATGCCTTCTGATAACTTCTGTAATTATGGTAATGCAAGATCCACTACTCTTTGAAATGGAAGGCAAATACACTGACAATGCTGCCCTGTCAGTTCTTGAACCTATTTGCTTCGATTTATCTGAAGACTAAATATATCTTCTCTTCAGTGCTGGCTTGTGCTTTTACTATAATAATTTTAAAAGAGAGCAAACAGCAGTTCTCTCCCCCCATCCCACCCCACCCCAACACACACACACACACACACACACACACACACAAATCCAAATACATTATACCAGAGACAAGGTTTCTACAAGACTGTTGTCTTATAAAGACACTTTTGCATCTATCAAGCAAAGGTTTAAAAGCAGTCAGGGTAGCTATTCACTTGCTCCTCCAGATAATAGTCCATGAAGTACGATGTTTTACTTTATAGGAGTACTCATCAAGTTTAGAATTCAAGTTTCCCTTCCAATCCAACTCACCATGACATGAAAAGCAGGCCTAGAAACTAGTGTGTAAAAAGCATGGAGGTATTATCAACACACTCATACAGCATGTTGTGTTTCCATTACAAATAAAGGTAGGCTTGAGAGTTAATGGCCCTTGCTGATGCACCAGCTCCAAGGCATGCCTTTCATTTAGATTCAATAAAAGCAGTTACTGGACATCAAATACAAAGAGATTATTAAAACCATATCTGGAAAGGATTCACAGCTCTGGGAGAGATGGAGCTCAGCCTACGAAGCCCTGAAGACATGGTTTTAATAACTGCATTGATGCACAAAAGTTGTCTTATTAAACTGAAATTAAATGTGGATTTTGGCCTTTCAGTTCCATGGCATGTCTTGCCAATGTTCTGTTTAGCATACCTCCAAGGCCATTCTCAAGTGAGAAGTCCTCCCTCCCACACTTTGATCTGTCTCATGAGAAAATGACTGTTTATTTTTTAGAATACCAAATTTTGTTAACCAGGAGATGAATCCTAGCACTTGAGGAAGAAGCTTTCTGCCACCCAAGGTAGGGCTCAGAAGTTTATACCTCTCCAACCATTTGGTGTGCCTCCCCAACCTGATGCCCTCCAGATGCCATGGCTACAATTATGGAAAACAGCCAATGGGAGTCGGAGTCAAAACATCTGGAGGGCACCACACTGGGGAAAGCTGCACAATTGAATACTGCTTAATTTGGATTCTACTACTGAGTATTAGGGCCTAAATTCTCTAAAGGCACCAGATCCTGTCTGATCTTCCAAGCTAAGCAGAATGGAAGACCACCAATGAATACCAGTTGCTGTATATTTCAGAGGAAGGAACTGCAAAACCACCTGAGTATTCCTTGCCTAAGAAAACCCTATGGATTTCATGAGGTCAGCTTAAGTTGACAAGAGATTTGAAAGCACATACACACACATTGAGTCTTATCTAGCATATCAAGTAAGGCTGCATCAATAGAAGTATAGTTTCTAGATCAAGGAAAGTTATAGTGCCACTCTATTCTGCTTTGGTCAGGCCCCACCTGGAATACTGTGTCCAGTTCTGGGCACCACAATTCAAAAAGGATGTGGAGAAACTGGAGCGGGTCCAAAGGAGGGCAACTAAGATGGTGAAGGGTCTGGAAACCATGCCCTATGAGGAACGCCTTAGGGAACTGGGGATGTTTAGCCTGGAGAAGAGAAGGTTCAGAGGTGATATGATAGCCCTGTTTAAATATTTGAAGGGATGTCATATTGAGGAGGGAGCAAGCTTGTTTTCTGCTGCTGCAGAGACTAGAACGCGAAACAATGGATGCAAACTGCAGGAAAAGAGATTCCACCTCAACATTAGGAGGAACTTCCTGACAGTAAGGGCTGTTCGACAGTGGAACGCACTCCCTCGGAGTGTAGTGGAGTCTCCTTCCTTAGGGGTCTTTAAGCAGAGGCTGGATGGCCATCTGTCAGGGATGCTTTGACTTGGAGTTCCTGCATGGCAGGGGGTTGGACTGGATGGCCCTTGTGGTCTCTTCCAACTCTATGATTCTATGATTCTATGATTCTATGATTCTAATCACCAGCTTTTCTAAATTGTCTATCATGTGTGTGTTTTTTTTTAAATAATCACACATTCTTCTTTTTTCAGGAGACAGATATGAACAACTGCTAAAGATGTGAAGGCCCAAGGGGAAACAATAGGCAAATTTGAGGAGAAACAGGAAAAACATTTTTCTCCAAGGCTTTCCCCCCAGTAAAATTGGTGGTGGTGGGATTATGAAATTATTTCTTTTAGGATAATGGATAAAATGTTTAAGACAAGGTGTTACAAATATTTAAGACATTTACTGCTCCAAAATAATTTATAAAAAACATGTAAGAGGAAAACCTTTGTGTAAGATCATGTACAGTATTAGATCATAAAAATTCCAGGTCTTGATTTCCTTTTCTCAGTCCTTTTCATGGAAATGAGGGGCTTATATCTGTTTGACACTATGAATAATAATAATAATAATAATAATAATAATAATAATAATAATATTTCCCCATGGATCGAGGCGGGATTCCAACAGACTAAAAACATTACAAAATCATCATAAAAATGTACCTACATTATTACATACAGTTAAAATCTAAGGACCGCATAACTTTAATAATTATCCATACTGTTATCACTTTCTACCTAATTAGCTACTGTTGTTCCTTGAACCAAAAACTAGTGGAGACAATTTCCCCTGTTTTATTAATGTTTACCATTTCTTCTTTTTATTGGCATTTTCTTTCTTGTAGGGGGAGTGCTCCACAAAATGGCAAAACCAAAGGTTTTCCTTAAAGTTTAGGAGCTTGTAGCTCCATTTATAAGAATAATAAAAATAATTATATTCTGAATAATGTATACTTTTAATACATTGTAATACATATGCAAAGGGATACTGTAGCACCTCTGTGTCAGTCTCTTTGCATACTGATTTTCCAGACTTACACAACTATTCACACTATGTCTTTTTCAGAGGGGATTCACACTTATCCCATCTGGGAAGCACAAATGATGGCGATTGCAGGAAGCAGATCCCATCATTATCTTGCCATTAGCCTGTCATTAAAGTGACATTAGTCAGCACTACAATTTGAAAGCCTTTCACACGAACACAGTCACAGATGGGTTAAGGACAGGATAAGGACAGGGGAGCGATCTTGTCTCTATCCTGTCCCAGTGTGAAAATCTCCTCAGTCTCAGAGGAAGGCAAAGGCAAATTCCCGCTGAACAACTCTTGACAAGAAAGCCCCACAATTGCTTCACCTTAGGGTTACAGTAAGTCAAAAATTACTAGAAGGCACACTACAACCAATTATATATAAAACATTTATCATTCCTAAAGTAGCAAACAGTGTAATTAAATCTGCATAACACTCTATAGAGTGTTACAAAGTGCTTTTTCATCATGCCCAGATTTTTCTCTCTTCCACTCTGGTTGTTTAGTCTGCTTAACATCACTGTGTAGAAGAATTCTGGAACACTCCAAAGCTTGCTCACTACTTTGTGAAGAAAGGAATTACTCGGGCTTGTAGATTTCAAGAAATTCCAGGATTATTGGGTGCCCCCTACTGGTGAAGATGCATACAGCACTGAGTATCCAACATTTATTCCTTTCTGACAATTCCCACCCGCATGAAATACACTGACTTACAGCTCCAATCTGATAAATTATTAAAACAACACACTCCATAATGTCCAGAAAAGAATAGCACAACTTGTAAGCTGGAGTGATTAGTTTTAGCAGTGCAGCACATGCAAGAACTGCAGCATTCAGAATGGAATAAATGTTACTCTTGTTATATTGTTGTTCTGTCCTTCCAAGTTATCTCTGACTTACAGCAACCCTACAATGGAGTTTTCTTGGTAAAATTTGTTTGGAGGGGGTTTGCCATTGCCATCCTCTGAGGCTGAGAAAGTGCGACTTGCCCAAGGTGACCCACTGGGTTTTCATGACTGAGTGAGATTTGAACCCCAGTCCAACATTCAGTCTACTAAACCACCTTGTTAGTTCTCACTCTTTTTACACTGGTGTTGATTTCTTATCCTCTACTAGCAGCAGCTTCTCAGAGTAAACCTTAGTAGCAAGGAGTTAAAAAGATTAATATAGTACTTAAATTTGAAACACAACATGTCTTAAACTGTTTGAGAAGCCTGCCAAGGAAAGGTAGCAAACTCACCAAAATAGACTGCTCCCAAAATTGAAACAATGTTCTTCTAGTGATTTAAAGGCAATGAGAAAAGATGAAGACTGTATCACAGGTGCACTGATTTAATCAAGGAAGCAAGTCCTGAGAAGAGCAAGTGATAACTGGCACTCTTAGGGTGCCTCATTCAAAGGGTCACTGTAAGTCAAAGTTGTCTTGATGTGAAATAAAAACAACAATAAAGTGCCCAAAAGGAACTTCTCTAAGCCTTGGCCTGGCAGTGGCTTTCCAGGGGTTGAAGAAGAGAAGCCAACATTTGATAGGGTCTGTTCATTTTCTATATAAAGATTCTTTTACAAAATGAAATATTTAAAATATGATCCATCCAACCCCAAAACCTGCAGCCTGAAGCGGCAGAAAATTACACTCTTATTAGTTGTTGCTAATGATGAATGTGAAGTTCTACTCTGAGTTTTTGTTTTTACATGTTTGCAAATTTAGATCTCATTAAGAGTGAAGGATAGGTCAAAGGCTGAATCATTGTCAGGGTGTTATCTTACTAAATATATCTTTTGTTCAACAGGCCTGTCTGATCATTGCTTGCTTCTGACACCCTATGATTTAGCTTCAAATCACAGACTGTGTTCTTCTGTTACATGGCTTAACCTTTAGGCAGAAGTGTGGGTGTGGCAGATCATGCCTCAGAGCAATGTTATTTTATGCACTCTATTCACACACCCAGTTGTTTGTTTCATATAAAGGAACTTCCCCAATAATTCCAGCCCACAAATTATCCTATATTATATCTCTAGCTTAATAGTGGCTTAGACATGTTATGGGGAACATGTAGCCCTGTAAACGTTGTTGGACAGCAACTTCTATCATACTATGCTATATTGACTAAGGCTGCTGGGAACTGTAATCCAACAACAATATAGTAGTCATATGTTCCCCACCCAGACTTATAATGACACTCAGAAACACTTAGGAAAGGAATCTGACTAGAGTAAAACCAGCACACAGAGATGATATGTAAGGTCACCAGAGATTTTGTTGAAGCAGTCCTTTGGGGGTTTTCTTTTTTAAAAAGGTAAGACAGAAAATCTAGAAAATTTGCCACTATTTCTACTGAAGTAAGCTATCAGCATGGCAGGGGGTTGGATTGGATGGCCCTTGTGGTCTCTTCCAACTCTATGATTCTATGATTCTATGAAACAAACATAAACTAACAAGACAACTATTCAGTAGTCAAATAGTATTTGCAAACCAGAGGACTACCTCAAATGTTCCCTGACATACACACCACTAGTTCTTGACAAGTTGTTAAATTCTGGGCTATACTTCAGAATGCTGGCCATTTATTGAGAATGCATTTAGGTAAACGCCTCTCCATATCACAACAATGATCGTAAATAAGTAAATTCATTTATGAAAGACAGGAGGATAAGCTAAGACATTAGACCAATGATTCCCAAACTCTGATCCTCCAGGTGTTTTGGAATTCCATTCCCAGAAGCCTCAGCATTCTTGACCAATCGTCTCAGATTCTGGGAGCCAAAATCCAAAAGACCTGATATGCCTTTTGGGGAACTGTTGCGTTAAACATTAGGTATAATTAGACAGAAGGATTAGCTAGGATATTTATTTCCAATGCATTATATTTCTATGTGGAGAGGATTTACAGTAGGGGGATGGTTCATCCTAGGCACAGAGTTGCCATATCATGAGGACCAGATCTGATTTTCAGGAAGGCAACAAATGACAGGTCAAATTGGAGTCTAGCTAGTTTTATTTCTATACATCTTTCCTGAAATGACTGCTCTCAAAGTGCATCTGCAGTAGAAATAAACATAGCAATATTCCACAATCTATTTAGTTCATTACCAAAAAGAATAATCAAGACTAACACAGTCACAAAACGATCAGTACAATAATACCCTCAGGATAAGAAACAATAGTATAATAGTAGCAAAAAAGGCAATTTACATCTCTTTTGTTCAAAGCAACCAAACAACAACAACAACAACAACAACAATAAATAATAATAATAATAATAATAATAATAAAATTTCCCTTTGGATCGAGGCAAACAGAGACTTAAAACACTTTCCTTACAGAAAATGGGAACAGTTAACTCTCAGGATGTTGTTGGGTTGCAACCTTCATCAGCCATAGCCAGCATGGGCATCTAACAACATTTGGAAAGCCATTCATTGCCTGACCTTGCTTCATAGCCATTATTATGCATAAGGTGGCAGTCCATGCTTCTTCCTGTCACTGGATCACTTATTGCCACAACTGCCACTCAAACTACCTTGACTATAAGGTAAAAGCAGCAAATCATGATCAATTTATGATGATATCCAGTCCAGAACAGGTGAAAGGAACAGATGTGCCTGTGCCCCATGCACTTGTGAGAGCTCGGTATGGCAATGCAGAAGCTTATCATACTATTGGGCAGCAAGGATTATTGAAGAGAATGAAACTCTTGTACAGCTTTTCTCACTTCTCAATTCTAATACCTTGTCGTGGTGTGCACAGTTTGTCCTGGCTTATGTCCATGCACCTGTTCTGTCCAGTTGGTTTAGAGCCCCAGCCTGGCTCAACTGGCAGGTCTTTTGAGTTTTACATGCATGGTAGCTGTGGCCAGCATTTCCAACGCATACATTAAATTTGCCTCTGTGCTTATTTTCTATACCTCCTGTACAGACAGTATCAGTACCTTGCTTGATGTATAAGGCTCCATTCCCCCCCCCCCTTGCAAATATATGTAACGTTGTTCCACTACAAGAGACTGGACTTAGAACTCACCTTCATGAAAATTCTGCATACTTTGACTTGGGGAAGGGGTCTCAATTTAAATGGGGACAATGAAGAGTCTGAAACTGCACTGATATCTTTTGAAATCTGAGAAAATAAAACGAAACGTAGGGGTGAAACAGACTGGCTCTAAACACTGGTTTCCCAGAGGCTTGGGGGCATAGTATTTAGATGCTCCATACTCTTAAGACACCCAGAAGCTGCCCAGCTATGGGCCGGCTTCCAGGTACTCTGGCAGTGCGGCATTTACACAACTCACGCTGCAGGAGCACCATAAAGCTGCGGTGGGGGTGGAAAAAGCTGGCTTTTTGCTGACTCAGAAAGGAGTGGCAATTTCCCACTTCTTTCTTGGGCTGATAAAAAGACGGATTGAGGGCACGCTGTGCAATTACCACGACCCAAATCCAGTTTTGTCAGGTGTAGTCTGTTTTGCCCTCTTGTTTCTTTGCTTATCTTCCACATGACTTTTTAAACCTATATTGTATGTTGCTTCTATATGTCCACAGAGAATTATCTGTATTCACCATGTGTCTGTCTAGGTGACTAGATTGTGAAATTCCTCTGTCATATAAAGCTCAACTCAGGCTTGCATCGTTCCAAGGTCGCTAAAATGAGTACCCAGATTGTTGGGGGCAAGTAGCTTACAGCTGTAAACCACTTAGACACTGCTTAGGTGGTATGAAGCTGTATATAAATGAAGCTGTTTGTTTGTTTGTTTGTTAAAGAGTACACAAAGTCTTAGAACTGTGAGAGGGATGGGGTGGGAACCTCCAACATGGTAACCTAGCTGTCCCCAAGTTCCTCCTAGAAGATTTATGAGAACTGTTGTTGTAGCCCCAAATTGCAGCTGTAATATTATTGTTATAATTAACTGCTGTCTTAACTTTAATTGCTGTTTTAATTGGTAACTGATTTAATAATTTTAAAGAGGGGGAGGGAATTAGATTTTGTATATCTGTATTGTATTTTACTGTTGTTAGTAAATAAAAATTATTATTATTATATTATTATCTGAAGTCTGATACTCTTGCCCCTATTGCTGGCTTCTGCTGGCTTCTACACATTTTGATTAGCACATTATTTAGACATTAGTCCCACTCAATTCAAATCCAAGTAGATGGGCTTAAACTTGTGTTTAAATGTGTTTCAAAATTTCCTGGCTACTGGAAGGAAGTGACCTTATTACTTTGGGGTACCTTAACCTTTCCTGGACAATGAATTTCTCATATACGTCTAGTGGAGCCACAAAGATTTAGGGAACAGGGTGAAGAATGGCAGAAACAGTGCAACTGATTCTCCCAATAAAATCTGGAATTAACAGTCCAGATGTCTGAGAGGACAGAAATAGTGGCTCTGTCTGCACAAACCAAATAAAACGGCCTCCCTCCATCTGCTCGTTGAGGAGTCTGGACAATGCAGGACCCAATCCTCAAGGTGGTGTGAAGACATTGGATGAAGTTCAGCCAACAGAAAATGTAACCCAGGATATATCCCTCTTAATATGAAGCAAAATAACAACAACAACAACAACTTCCTGTTTGCACCAAATCATCATTCCAACATCAGGCAGCTGTTCATAACCACATTCCACAGTGCTGTCTGATGCATCCACTGCTACTCCTGCAAGACACTCACTCTGAAGTTAGAATAAGGCATCCAGCCATGTGATCATCATTGGGCATCTTATTCTGACCTCATAGTGAGCAATGTGCCACACTGGTGGATGAGGCAGACGGCACAGCAGACGGCACAGACATACATCAAACAGCCACATCGGAATGGAGAGGCACAGGTAATGAGTACCCAGAGTATCCTGGCCCTTGCAGGCACAGGCAGTGACAGGAAGACTTGTGGGAGTCACCATGTTTTTGTGCCATTGTCATGTGCAGTTTATGAGACAACCAAACATTTTAGTTAAATGAGAAAAGGAGCAAATAGGACTGACTGTAATCTTGCACTGACCAGTTGCCTGCAGAGCAGATAACAAAGATGTCACTTAAAGAGAGACCAGCTAGGCTTGTTCCATGATAGCAATCAAGAGAACTCGAAGCAATGCAAGCAGCTGTAAAGAGACTAAGATGTGTACATGCAACCCATGTCAATGTGTTTGGCTACTGAATGTTGGGAACTAGGCCATTTATCATTGGGTTCAATAATTAGATTGGTGGGCTTAGGCCAGGAAGTTCTAAGTTCAAATAACTGCTCAGTCATAAAGTTCCCTTTGTGACCAACTTAATCTACCTCTCAGAGTTGATCCTAAGCAACCTGGGTGAAGGGAAAGACAATATGCCGTGAATGAATGAATGAATGAATGGAAACCTGACAGGCATGGACACAATCAGTTCATGAAAGCTATAACACATTAATTAGTCTTTAAGGTGCCACAGAATTGCTAACTGTTTTTGATGGCATTGAATCTGTTCAACAGAAGCAGCAGGAGCCTACACCTATGCACAAATATTTGCTGGCACCACTGGGCTTTACATATGCTGACTTGCAGAATTCACACTGTAAAGCAAGCCCCCTACTTCTCCTGTGTATTCTGAGCTAGCCTTCCCCAACTTTCCCAAGCAACTTCTGCCTTTTACCTTTTTTTCACTCTTGGCTAGCTTAGCAATCCCAGCATTAGACTTCCTATAAGAGCAGCGAATGCCTTGGATTTGCCTCAAGAAGCAATCATCTCCCCTGGTCCAAACTCTCCACATTCAGTGAAGCAAATCCACTGGAAGCAGCCCAGCCCTCCTCCCTTGCTGGATTCAATGCTACAGTGACTCATCTGGGTGGGGTTCATCTGGCAGTTCCCATCCCAACCTTTATGGAATGAGGCACGCAGCATAACTCTCTTGTTCTGCTGCATCATGTACACCAGAATCTTTTTGGGAGGGTGTTAAAACAGGGAAAGACGAAGAAAGACTAGCAGAAGTGGACCAGAGGGGAGAATGCTGTATTTAGAGAAGCAGCCTATTATTATATGCAGCTGGCTTAGTATTTATAAATTGTCCATACTCAGCATTAATCTTTGGGTCTCAGATGACTCTCTAAGTAGTTCTTAGAAACTTCCAACCCAAGCTGGTGGTAAGAGGAAGTAAAAGGTGGTGCTGCGGGAAAGAATCTGAAGTTGTGCTGTCAGAAACAGAGATCAGATTGCCAGGAGCCTTGACATCCCTATATGTGTTTCTGTTATTGTGAAAGATCCTCTTCCATCTCCTTATCAGTTTCCTAGGGAAAGCTCAAGATGTGGTTTAAGATCCTAGAAAGAGTCAGAACTAAGCAGCAGTAAACAAAGAGTGACCTTAGTCTTCTCCTTCCCTGGGACTAAGTGACTGACAGCCTGATCACAAATTCCATGTACTCATTCACCAAAACAAATTCCATGAGTTTGGGGAATGAGCTCACCTTGCCATCTGAGCTCTCCTCATCGAACAACCTAATTCCAATGTGTGTATGTATGAGAGAGAGAGAGAGAGAGAGAGAGAGAGAGATATCACCATGTGGTTTGCTCAGGGGAGGTCCAAAAAGCTGCTTTCATTCCATTAGCTCACTTGGACAGTGGAAAGCCATGGGGAAATTTTTATTACAAAGAGGCTGCTGCCAATGCCATGGTCTGAGGAATGAGGGTGGGGGTCAAGAGTGAGGCTTTGCTGAGACAGTTCCACAATGTTACACCATATGCTATTTCTTCCCTTAAAGGAACAGGATGCCCTTTGTGAAATAAAATACTACATCTCTCTCAAGATAAGTTACCCACACCACACAAATATCTCAAAAAGGACAAACAAAACTAGTAAGATGTTAAGGACTCCAGGAGCACCTTCGGGACTGTTTTAAACCAAGCAGTCTCACAGTAATACTGATTCCTTTATGCATTTTTATGTCTAACATAGCTATCCCTTTGAATATCCTACCAGGTGATTGAAAGACACATATAACAAAAGAGCATATGTAACAAAACCCAAAAATTTGGGGAGGTTAGTCATAACCCAAAATATAAGTCTCAGATTAAACCCATTCTTCCTTGAGCTGCTTCACTCCATTTATTGTTGTTGTTAACTGGCCTCAACTCAACTTTGACTCATGGCAACCCTCTATAAAAACACTTATTTAAATAAAAGGATGTGTATACTCCCAGAATTCCTGACTTCCAGAAATTTTACTCCAGGCATTCTGAATTATATGTCCACTCCATCATAATAAAAAGTTAGTTTCCTGTTGTTCTTTCATTTTGGATAACTGGGTTTTTAAAAGAAATTCATAAGCATATGCTATTGTTGCACTTTTTCATTCCTTCCATATTAATTTTTTTCTTTCCAGATAAGCTATGCATCTGATTGAACATATTAAAATGATTTTTTAAAAGTGCATCAACAGTCTTTTTACTTAACAAAATGAATAGCATTTAAATTAATAGTCTTTTACTATTTATTGTCTCATTGTAGAATTTACAACCCTACCCATTTTTTCTTTTAAGCTCTATACTTAATTTAAATGTGAATTAATGGGCTTTGAGGTATTAAGTTCCAAGTTAATGGCCTTGCAATAAAGCAAGCCAGCATGATGTAGTGGTTTGGGTGTTGGACTAGGACACTGGGATATCAGAGTTCAAATCCCTGCTCCGCCATGAAAATCCACTGGGTGATCTTGGTCAAGTCACATTCACTCAGCCTCAGAGGAAGGCAAGGGCAAAGCTCCTCTGAACAAATTCTGCCAAGAAACTCCCATGATATTCACTTTAGGATCACTATAATTTAGAAATGACTTGAAGGCACACAACAGCAGCAGATTACAGTAATTCTCTACGGACAAGCAGAAGGCCAGTACAATGGAAGCTCATCTATGAAAGCTTTACTGAACAAACAGAAATTGACCCTGCTCCAAAAACACAGCCAAGGACAATTAATAAAAACTTATTCAGCTGAAGTGTGAATCATATCTTGTCAAAGCTAGGTGAGTAGTGAAAGCCAGTAGGAAATACAATAAATTAAAGAGACATGTCATCCAGCAGACATGCAGTACATCCCATTCATTTTACTAAGAGTCCCATCAAGTGTTAGTTGTTTTAAATGACAGTGGTATATGAGATCTAACAAGTCTTGGTGGAAAGGGGAAAGTACAGGAAGCCCTCATTTTTTGATGACTTGCTCTTTTGAGGCTTGTAAACTGTACAGACAATTTTCATTAATTCAATGAGGGGTCCATCTTTCATCAGTTCTTCTTGCCACTTCTGCATGTTCCCAAAGCTTGCATACAGAAACAGCAGATCCCTCCTTGAATTTATGGAATTTGTCTGTGTAACTTGTAAGTATGGAAAGAGTGGGCTTGCATCAGTTCTTCTTACACAGGATCTCTTGTAACAGCTCACACGCTCACAGACACACATCTTATAAAGTGAACTGGGGGGGGGGGGGGGAGAGGAGAAGTGCCAAGCTTATGGAGTCTTGACACTGTTTTTCCCTTCTCACCTTACTTGAACACACCTCACAACTGAACTGGGGGGCAGGGAGGAGATGCCAAGCTAACTATGGAGTCTTGACACCTTTTTCCCCCTTCTCACCTCACTTTAAGCTGAAAAGTTAGTGACAGGCTGGTACTCCTGGAGGGAGAGGATTGAAAGGAAGAGGAGTGGGGTGGGGTGGGGAAGTATTTGTGCAAGTTTTAAAAACCTAGGTTCCATTTTTCAACCAATTCCACTTTCTGACTAGCTGCCAGTCATGACACATCTTAACTGCATTGGCATAGTCACATTAAGAGGATATACAGGCAAGAAAGACAAATCAACCAATCTATTTAAAATATCTTGTGCTTATTACAGATGAGCAACATTAGATTTTCTGTCTCTTAGTGCCAGGAGTGGCTGAGCTTGTTTTAAACATTTTTATAAATGGTTGCTGGTTATTAACATTGCTCATTGCTCATAACTGTTACTTTTTTAAAAAAAAATCATTGTTCATTGTTCATTACCAGCATATTGTTTTTATTACTTATTTTTAAATGCACTTTAAAAATGGTTTAAAAAATTCTCAAAAGGTTTTTAAAAATCCCTCAAAAGGTCTCTTTTATACTGCAAGAGAATATTTTCTGTCTTTCTCTCTTTTCTCCCCTTTTTCTCTTGCTTCCCTCCACTCTCCTTTCTTCCTTCCTTCTTTCTCCCTCCCCCTTCTTCTTCTTCCTTCCTACCTTCCTCCTTTCCTTACCTCCCTCTTTCTTTTCATGCCTCCGGCACTTCCCTGGGGTTGGCGGCACTTCCGGCACTGCTGCTGTGCCACCGCCACCACTTGCCCCATGCTGGCTGGCACAGCAGCAGGGCTGGGGGCCGACCGGCCCCAGGGAAGTGGCAGAGGCCCAGCAGCAGAGCTGGAGGAGCCACTAGCCCTAGGGAAAGGGTGGAGGCCTGGCAGCAGCGCCAACTAATAAATTACCTGGGGCTATTGGTGTTTACCCTGCTTTTTCCCACTGGTATCAATCAAATGAGGATCAGAATCAATTTCCAGTGGGAAGTGGGGGCATATAAATCGATTCAGGAATCGAAGCTTTTGGTAATGGGAATGAGGCCTATGTGAAGCAGAGGGATCTTTCTGGTGCAGTCAGCATGCTGGTTTTGGTCCACAAAATGTAAGATCAACTTCTCTGGCCAAGAACAGAAGGAACTCAGAGGCCTCACCTGTGAGTTACTTGGGAGCCCCGCAAGCTGGACATGGTCTCTTCCAGGTTCTGCCGAAGGTCCAGTACATTCTGCACTGTCCTCTTTCTCTGGGATTCAGGATCTGTTAGAAGAAAAGGATGTCAGTTCTATAGTGAATTGTGGAATTAAAACATGGCATTCAGTATTACTGTAAGTTTCTCCAATCTTTTTAGGGTTCTTACCCCACAATCCATAGAATCTATACTTCTACAAAAAGTATACCTTTGCAATAAATAAATAAATGACTAACTTCTACGATTTTCTTTCTCCCTCACTTAACAATGTGTGTATGTCTCTGTGTGCATGCACAAGCCCTCTAGCTAATTCAATTTGGTCAGGATGGCAAATTAAAGGACCCCAAATTTTGCAAAAGTAGTTGTACTGGGGTTTTTAACTCACATGCTTTTGAACACAAAACTGGAATGGTTATCAGTTAGATGATGACTGGCAGCTGGGAACCAGATGGTCAGCAGTGCTTGTTCCCAAACCAGGATCTATTTGCATCACTCACATACCCTCCAACATGAAAATCGTGTGACCATGTGGTCAAGTTGACAAAAGTTATCAATGAGAAAGAACACACAAACTAGGAGAGGCTGCAGCCATTTGCTTTTCCCTGAACCTACTGAGAAGGGCAGCATTCTTTCTGTCTTTTCCTCTCCTCCTGTCCCCACTGAGTTAAATGAGTGAAAATTACTTTTGCACTTTGAACTCAATTGGTAGCAATGAAATAAGCAGAGGACAAAGGCTGAAAGCAGGAGGCAGTGGCAAGAGAAACTAGAATACGCTAAAAAGTGGGACAACACAAGATTAATTGGGACCATCCCTGCCAAACTGGGTCATCTTGAGGCACAGTCTGCATCTGTGACCCATTTGCTCATGAATTCTATTTCTCTGCAGGTATCTGTGTCACCACACAACATCCCTCACTTTATTTCTCTAAGGGTCCAACATTGTGAGAAACCTCTCTGGGAGACTGAGTACTTCTTTTCTTGGCCTCTGGCCTATGAGAAAATGAGAAAATAGTAACCTAGTTAAATAAAACCAGTAAGTGCTTTGGATGTAAATTTCATTCCCACATGCATGAAAAAAATAATTCAGGAATATTCTCCCTATTCTTCAAGAATATGAGCTTCTGCATAATTTTCCAGAGCTATTCATAATTCAGGACTTTGCTGTGGAAAATTAATTTTCATTTGAAAATTCATTTACACAAGGAATTCCTTGTGAAGAAAAGCAGTATTTTTACACTGGAATGAGTGTATTTCCACAACATACATTGTACATTTTGCAAAAAAGTTTTTGTTGAGAAAATATTTCCAACCACCCTTTTCTGTGCAGGAAAATTCCATGTATTTTGCACAAACAAATTTTCCCCAAATAAGCCCGAAAGTACAAAGAATCTTGTAGCTATATCAACACACCCTTTTTTTCAGAAGTTACAAATATTAATGATTATTCATCATATCCTTAATAAGCAAAAACTCTTTTTAATGCAGGAGTGGGCAAAGTATGGGCCCAGGGCTGTTTTTGAAGTCATCATGGTAATAAAGTAAAACAAAACCACAAGAGTGGAGACAAACAACCACCCAAAGGGAAGGTATTTTCCCCATACATCAAAGGAATCACAGACAGAATAGGGAAACTGATGAGGAAAACACAACCGCCAAATGATCTATGGACTGACCAAGAAAATCCAGCAAATGCTGCGCTCACCAAAGGACAGGAGAGACCCTCTTATGGCTGCAGGAGTCTGCTGCATACCATGCATCTGTGGACAAGTCTACACAGGGACCACCAAATGCAGCATTCAATCAAGGAACATGAGAGACACTCCAGATTGGGTCAACCACAAAAATAAGCAGTAGCAGAACATGCCTGGGCATAAAATGCTATTTGAAAACATTGAAATTCTGGACCATGTCAACAACTATCAGGTCAGAATGCACAGGGAACCATTGAGATCCACAAACACCTGGACAACTTCAACAGAAAAGAAGAAACCCTAAAAGTAAACGAAGTTTGACTACCAGTCCTGAAAAACACCAAAATCAATACTCAACACATGCAAATGAACACCACCAAGTCAGGGGCTTTCCCTGCAGAAAATGGATTGCTAATTAAATAGACACACATATCCTCCTGCATATCCTCCCACCCTGATGCCTTGCCATTCAACAAAAAACCAACACACAGATTAATACGTAAATCACTTCCTCCCAACCAAGGGTCACACAGTACATATATCCCACTCACTTCCGTGCCACCACCCTCTGAAGATGCCAGCCACAGATACAGGCGAAAATCAGGAATAAATTCTTCCAGAACACAGCCACATAGCCTAAAAATCCACAAAAAATATAAAACAAAATTAATTAATTATAGAATCACAGAATCCTAGAATCAGAAGAGACCTCAAGGGCCATTCACCCTTGCCATGCAGAAATACACAATTAAAGCACATCCAGCTGATGGCCATCCAGCTTCTGTTTAAAAATCTCCAAAGAAGGAGACTCCACCACTCTCCAAGGCAGCATCTTTCACTGTCAAACAGCTCTTACTATCAGGAAGTTCTTCCTAATGTTTAGGTGGAACCTCTTTTCCTGTAGCTTAAATCCATTGCTCCAGGTCCTAGTCTCTGGAGCGGCAGAAAACAAGCTTGCTCCATCCTCAATACGACATCTTCAAATATTTAAACAGGGCTATAATGCATACCTTAACTTTCTCTTCCCCATGCCCACCTCCATAAGCAACATGTTTTCCAGAAAAAAGCTTTTTAAAAAAGAACATGAAGTGCCTTCTAGGTCACTTCTTCTTGCAGGAAAAAAAGCCTCTCCTGGGCCTAAACCAATTAACGGCATGTAAATACATGGTACAAATGCCCCCATGCACTCCTGGAGTGCTAATGCAGACTTATAACCTCATTTATAAGTTGAGACGGCCATGGTCACCTTGGCCGATGATCTCTGTCTGGGCATCGATAGGGGAAGTGTGACCCTGTTGGTGCTCTTGGACATCTCAGCGGCATTTGATACCATCGACCATGGTATCCTTCTGGAACACCTGAGAGAGTTGGGCATCGGAGGCACTGCGCTCTAGTGGTTCCATTCCTACCTCTCAGACAGGTTCCAGATGGTGCAGCTGGGAGACAGCTGCTCTCGTAAAAGAGAGCTAACATCTGGTGTCCCCCAAGGCGCCATTCTGTCTCCCATGCTATTTAACATTTACATGAAGCCGCTGGGAGAGATCATCCGGAGACATGGGGCGCGGTGTTATCAGTACGCTGATGACACCCAAATACATTTCTCTATGTCTCCGACTGAAGCAGTGACCAAGGATGGCATCTCGGCTCTGAATGCCTGCCTAGAGTCGGTAATGGGCTGGATGAGGGAAAACAGACTCAAGCTGAATCCAGAGAAAACGGGAGGTACTTGTGATAGCTTCCTCCGACCCAGAGATGGAGGTTTACCAACTTGTTCTTGATGGGACCGCACTTCCCCTAAAGGACAAATTTCGCAGCTTGGGCGTACTCCTGGATTCGTCTCTCCACCTGACTTCTCAGGTGGAGGCGACAGCCAGGAGTACGTGGTACCAGCTTCAGCTGATATGCCAGCTGCGCCCCTATCTCTGCCTTGGTCAAGGTCTCTAGAGGGAGAATGAATGACCTGCTGGACCTGATCCCCTTCCCCACCACCATTCCTTTCTCCTTCTGTGTAGTGTCTTTTTCAGATTGTAAGCCTGAGGGCAGGGAACCATCTAATTAAAAAGATTGTATTACAGCATTATGTAAATTTATAGCGCTAAATAAATAAAGCTTGATAATAATAATAACAACAAAAAACAGTGATGTTTACAATGTTCTCCAGAATATTCTGAAAGAATCAAACTAAATGCAGTGATGCCCATCCAACATATGCCGTATGAACCTAGATCTGCTGCAATCATATATAAAATGGGAGAATATGATGTAAGAAGCAGAAAGGAAGCCAAAGATTATGAATGCAGAACCCTTCCCTGTCTATGTTTTCCTCTTGGCCTTCAAACCTCTTTTCTTACAGACCCAGCTTTCCCCCCAGTCAGACTCATTTAAAATACTGGAGTCAAGCTGAAAGGCTAGAATCTCGATGATTTCCAAACACTGACATTCCATATGTGTTGGACTTTGGCTCCAAGAATCTCAGACCATCAGCCAAGATGGCTGAGGCTTCTGGGAGCTGAAGTCCAAAACTTCTGGAGGACTAGTGTTTAGGAATCACTGAGACTAGATGTACTATGTGGAAATTACAGAAAAAAAGAATTTTCCATTCCACATTAATTTGTCTGTTTTTCTCCTTAAACTAGGCCTGCCACATCTCCTGCTTTCCATACTGCTGTGGCAAATCCAGGGCTGAAGTAGTCTGCAAGTTTTCTGTCTTTCAGAAATGTTTCTATACTAATTTATCAGCTGAAAAAATCCTGAATATTTCTTGCAGAACCCCCTTCAGCAAGGGCCAAACAAGAAGCAACATACTGGATCCATACACTCAAGCCCTGGATCTGTAGACTGCATATCTGCAGTATAGCTACTTAAATTTATGAAAATGTTTTAGGGAGAGGGGAAAGAACCAAAGGGAGCTACATGATATGAAAGCTGTAAGTATTCAGTGCCGTGTAAACACAGGCTGTCAAGCAGCAGGATCAGAGGCTGAGAAAACTGCTTTGGGGAGTAGGAGGGGGCGCTAAAACACCCAGAACCTCTAGTGGCCACGATGAGTAGGGAATTCTGTGCATTGTAGCCCCTGTTACATGGCTTTTCACCCTGAGAGACCAAGTAAATACACCAGACAGGGCTTTATTTGCAATGACACCCCAGCTATGGAACTTCCTCCCAATGGAGAGACTATGCAACTAAGACTATACTTAGTCCTTAAAAAGGGGTGCATTTTCTTTTTGTTTTGGATGTGTGTCTGATTTTTGAACTATTTTTAAAAAGCTATTTTAGTTTGTTTTTTAAAGATTGTTTTTGACTTGCTCTATTTGTTTTTAATTGCCATACAGTTCCTTGGGAGCCCTAATGGGCTGAGCTACACAAATACTGTACTTAAATGTTTTTTTTTAATGTTTTCAAGCTTCGATCAGGATATAGCACAACTGTTTGTCAGCAGAGATTATGATAATGCTGCTTATCCAAAGCAAATCAAGCAGCATGGAACTTTTCCCTAGTGCTGAGTAGCAGATGTGGTAGGTCGGAGGATAGTTCAAACCAAAAAAAAGTTGTCTGTAAAGTGAATTGGATTATTATT
Organism: Urosaurus nigricauda; assembly: GCA_034509955.1. Taxonomy (NCBI): domain Eukaryota; kingdom Metazoa; phylum Chordata; class Lepidosauria; order Squamata; family Phrynosomatidae; genus Urosaurus; species Urosaurus nigricauda. The sequence goes on along the minus strand of JAOEGL010000004.1, from coordinate 43,798,208 downwards.
TCTGGAAAATTACAGTAAATGCTCTATCTTTATGTGTCATAATGCTGGAAGCAAGGGTGTACCATAGCCATGTGGCCGATCCCAAATTTCAGCCTGTAGATTCCTGTTTATCACCCAGCTGAAAGGAGAAAAATCATACACTATTATCTGAAAGACCTTTGAAAAACAGTTCTCATCCTAGCCAGAGGACATCTGGTGGTAACTCTCGAGGGAAAAGAACTTGTGGCAAAGAGGGGTGGGAGGTTATTTCAGAAATAACAGAACAGGAGCCATAACGGAAACTCTGGGAAAGGAGCCAGTTGATTGAAGCCAGAATGAATGGCAGCAGCTGATACATTCAGCAGCAGGTAGGCTCATTCCCTGCAATATGAGCCCCTAGTGCTACTGCTCTCAGAAATGCCAGCCTGCCCTCGTGCTCAGGAACTTGGAATTAGCTGTTCAATTTGAAAGCTGCATGCGTTTTGTCAAGAGCTCCCCAGCTATGTGTCTAGTTATGGGCTGGGCAGTCTTTCTATGTATGCCAAAGCAGCAACGCCTGGTACAGTCTCTTTAGCATCAACAGAATACATTCTAAGTACACAGGTAAGACAAATATAAAGGACTGGGCTTAATGAAAGAAGAGTAAGAGTCCAAAAAGGAGAGGCAGGGGTTCTCTCATGGTTGCTGGAGGGCAGTAAAAATGGGTGCTATGCTCCACAGCATTCCGGCCTCTTGAGCAGGGGATAGAAAATTGATTGTTTGCCTTCATGTGCCAAAATGCAGTCACTGAATTTTGTTACTACTTCCAAGTGCTTTACTACAACTTACTCATAAACACAGCTGTCCCTTCATGATGACACCACCCAGCTGGACAGAAGGTTACTTTTTTCCTATTACAATTGCAGAATTCTAAAAACCCTAACACATGTGCATGCACACATGCATGTACACACATAGTTGTACTGTTCCCTCTGGCATGAACAATAACAGCCTCTGCCAGAATGCCAGATGAAGCTCCTAAGGGGGGAAATGACATTGAACCTTCATTACTGATCATGGGGATACAGCAGGGATAGGGAGCTGCCAACCTATGGACTTAATGGGACCCCAAACCAATGCACATCAATTAGTTCAAAGTCATGCCAACAGCCTTGCCAAATCCTTGTCACTTCGAGAGAGGGCTGGATAGATAATAAGCTGCAGTCTCCAGAAGACTTGAATGTTGCAGGAGGAACAAAGCGGAAGTTGAAGGAGGAACAAAGCCAGGCGTGCTCAAGCACTTTGGGGATTAGTTGAGTCCTGAGGGTGAGTCCTGAGGTTAAGTGTACTTGGTTTTCCCTTCTCTTTGCATTTTTCATATGGAGAAGAAAACTTGGGGCAGGGGAGAGAAAATAGGCCCACAACTGAGCTTCTCCAGCTGGCACCTCAGCTGGGGCAATCAGTACCTTTGGTGACTCCTGGTGCAGTGGGTGGCTGGTGGTGGTGGTGGGGAACGGAGGGTTGTCCCGCTCCTCCTGCTAACTTGCTCATCTACATCCTCCTCCCTGACTGCCTGCCTCCTTATCCTGGCTGCCCCTATCTCCCTGCCAGTTGTCCAGTTGCCCACCTCCCCTTGCCTCCCCTCTCCAGCCACTGTGTCTTCCCTTCTTGTGCTGCTCCACTTCAGGGCTTCCTCCCCAGGGAGAAAGCCCCATGATGGAGCAGCTGGGAAAGTTTCTCATTCATCCCTCCTGCAAAATCATTTAGCTTCCTATTGAGCTAAATAAATTCCCACATTGAAGGCAGCAAGAAGTGGATACCTTCTCGGGATCCCCTGCAATTTGGGTAACAAACAGCAATAGCAATAGCGCTTACATTTTTATAACATTTTATAGTGCTAAGCACTCTCTAAGTGGTTTACATTTCAGTGGCGTTACTGACTGGGGTGTCACCCAGTGTGTCAGGACTTTTGGGGGTGGGGCCAAAAGGGCATGCCCCTCACCTTACTGCCACATCCCATTACTCATGACTAAACCAGCACCCAGCAGGGATGGGGGTGCTCTGGGCACTCTCCCCTCCCTGACAGTGGCATCCCTGCACCGGGTGTCAGCTGGTGTGGGAGCGGAGCTTCTGGAAGTGGTGCATCTCCCTCCCTCCATGCCACCCTGTCTTTTTCCTGATGAGAAAAAGGATGGGATTGTGCAGGTTGGGGGTGGCAGAAGAACATGCAGGGGAGTGTGAAGACAGCATGGGGTGGGAGCATGTGTGGGCATGGTGCATGGGGGAAACACAGGGGAGAGCCTGACTGGGTGTTACACCCCTTTCTACGGTGTCACCCAGTGCGGGCCACACCACCACATACCCTCTAGTGACACCACTGCTATAAGGTCTTAGCCAGGTGGCCACAGGAGACAGCCTTCTCAGCTGTGGAACCAAAGTTATGGATTTTTTTTCCTTTTGGAGCTTCATTCTGGGGCCAAGTTAAAAGATGGCTTTTTATTTTTAAAAGTTTTCTTTGGGATATAATTATTTTATCCATATCTGGTTTTAAACTGTAAACTGTTTTGACTTCTTCTAAATTGTTAAATTGTTTAATATGCTTTTAGACTCTTTGAATTATTAGTTTTACTGTTCTACATTTTTAAATTGTTTAAACTGATTTTAATATAAGCTGCCCTGAGATCTTACAATAATAGTATAGTTTAATTTTGAGCCAGGCTGGCTAGCTAAAAAGCTTCTCATGCCCCTGCTTCTCATCCACACACACACATACACACCGTAAGCAAGGAAACAATTGGTTCAAGCCATGCAAATTCAGATGCAGTTCCAGATGTTACAGCCTGCAGCAGCCAGGAAGGTGGCTTTAGCCAGTTATTATACATACAGTAGCAGCAGGGTAGGAACCTGAGGTGAGAGTTCAAACCACACACAGAGCACAGAGGGTACTCTTAAGACCAAAAGGATTGGAGTAGGCCCACTTCCAATCTGGATCTGCTCACTTAAAATAATAAATCCCAGCTGCATATAGAAACACTGCACTAAGCAAACATTCTGCCTTCTGTAAGTTCTTTCCATAAAAGTCAAAATGAAGAGGTTGCTAATAGACAGTGGAGCCAATCACTCCTTAGATGGGAGTGCTACATAAGATCACTCTTTGTTTTCTAAAGGATGAATATCTTAAACTATGGAAGATTTTAAAATAAAACCTTGTTTAAAGGGAAATGGAACAATTGGAAATTTGGTAAGAAAAAACATACATTAATTTCTTTCTCAAAAAGAGGGATGGGGATGAAAAGCCACACAATTTCCAAAAAAGCTTAAATCTCTACTTCAGAGCAGCCAGCAGAGGGAAACCTAATCATAAAAATAGCAGTACTGGGATCAATAAAATAAATCCAGGCTTTTCATGACCAATATCTATAGCTGATGCAGTATGTCCTCCCATACAGCTGTTCTCCACATAACTGCATTCATGTGATATACCTGATAGTCCTGGTTGGTATAATAAGAAAATCACACTTCTAGATGCACAGGTGACATGCCGAATGATAAGAAACATAGTGTATTATGCTGATGAGAATCACCAACATCCTTTATGTATTCATATCCTTCCTTTTTTCTCAAAGGTAGGGTTCAAGCCAGCATGGCATAGTTGTTTAAGTGTTGGGCTACGATTCTGGAGACCAGGGTTCAATTCCCACCTTGGCCATGAAACCGACTGGATGGCCTTGGATAGGTCACACTCTCTCAGCCTCAGAGAAAGACAATGCTAGCTCCTATGAACAAATCTTGCAAAGAAAACCCCTTTATAGGGTTGTCTTAGGGTTGCCATAAGTCTGAAATGACTTATAAAGGCACATATCTCACACACAAACACACACACACACACAGGATTGAAGGGAATTTACAAAAATTTAGACAAATACAGATTAATATACATATGTAAAATATTTACTGTTAAATTGCAATTAAAATATTTATAGAATTAAAATTGTTTAATATATATCCATTAGAAAGACAAGAAATAAAATTAATATTATAGCACACTATTAAAACCCCTTTCTTTATAAACTATTTGCTGGAATAAAAAGTTTTCACCTGCTAATGGAAGGACAAGAAGGAGGAAGCCAGTGTATCCTCCCTAGGAAGGGAATTCCAAAATCTGGGATTGGAGCAGCCATCAAGAAATCTCTCTCTTGTGTTCCCATCCCTTCTCTGAGGATAGGATGACCCATAGAAGGATCTCCCATGAAGATCTGAAAGCCAGGCAGGCTTGATAAGAGCCAAACTACTAGCAGAAAGGCCAATACAGTCCTAATGGAACCAAGACATACAGAGTTCTGTGAGTTGCAATCAGAACTTTGAATTGTACCTAGAAATGGACCAGAGCAGGTGGCACTTTTACAACAAGGGAGTCTTGACCTCCTTATAAACATCCCCATTACAACAGTCTGGCTGCAACTCTTTAGGCCAGCTGACATTTCTGAGCACTTTTCTAAGTCCCATTTAGACAGTGTTACAGTAATGCACACATGATATAAGTAAGGTGCAGCTTGCTGTGGCCAGCTCTGATAAATCCTTAAATGGGGGTAACTAGTAAACAATTTTTATTGTGCAAACAAACTCCTAGCTACCACAGAAGCCTGAGCATCCAAGCTAGCAAATAAGCCCAGGAGTCTGCAAATTCCAAGGTCATGTTTTCAGGAGACACAGGCTGAATGCCTATTCCCTGTTTTGTCTTTTCATTGACCAGATTAAGGTTCACAATTTTTGCCTTCATCTAACTGATTTCAGATGACTGACAATGGCTTAGAAACAATATAGCTAGCTTGGATTTAAGTGGAAAGGAGAAATAAAGTTGGGTGCTGTCAGCTTAGTGGTGGTATCAGATAACTCTGAATAACCTCTACCAGCAATTGCATGGTTATGTTGACTAAGATGTGGGACAAAATGGAACAATGAGGGATGCCTCATGGCAACAACCAAGAGGTCCAAACAGGAATTCCCCAGCACAACTTTCTTCCCTCAATATAGGAACTGAGCCACAATAAAACTACCATATAGACTACTGGTAAACTATATGTTGACCTTATGTATAAGTCAAAGGCAGGTTTTGTGGTCAAAACTATCCATTTTGATATGACCCACAGATGTCGAGGGTACAATCTAGTGGGATGTAACAAAGAATGTAAAGGATGAAGCAAAGAAAAGCAATGCAAAGAACTTTAAAAATTCAGACAGACATAACTGTGCACATTCTACAGACCAGATGGATGAGAGAGTAAAGGGGGCTGATGCTTCTTTTGGGTGCTCCAAGGAGAGCTTAAGCTCTCATCTTTCACTAAGGGATGGTTCCTTTTTTGATAGGAGTTAAAGTTTAGTATTACCTTAACCTGTGGATAAGTTGAGCCAGGTTTTCTGGGTCAATGTTTTGACTACAATTTCTAGACTTATACATAAGTATATACAGTCTGTCTCCAAGGACTCTTTCAAACGGGGAGGAATTTCTCCCAACTCCAAATGGAGCCAATGCGGATTTATGTAAATTCGCTTGTTTAGCAAATTTACATGAACCCCTGCTCCGTTCGGAATTACTTCCCATTACCCGAAATTAACCCCCTCCTGCCCGAATTTGCATGCGAAGCTTTAATTCGCAATAAGGTAAAACCCATGATTGCATTCGAATTGGCTTCCCTCCTGCCCGAATTTGCATGTGAAGAGTTAATTTGCAATAACATAAAACCCATGATTGCATTCGAATTGACCTTAAATTATACTTCCAATTTAGCCTTGTATGAAAGAGTCCCAAGTCCCTTTCCAGTGGCATAGCCGAGAAGGACAGCATGATCAAGAGCAGCAAAAAACAATGACGACTATAAGAAGAACCAACAGGGACATACTCTCTTTGTACAGTTCTTAGCATTAGGTGTTCTCCAAGAATATCAAGACTGTATCTACCCCCAAACCAATCCTAAACCATTAAAATAGATCTATATAATCTGTGTCACCCACAAATCCCAGGCATTGAGAAATCCAGCTACATGAAAAAAACCCCCAAAAACTGGAATATCTGAAACTGGCATGACAAAAAACTAGCTCTAGAAGCTTAGCATTCAAAAACAGTGTCAGGCATTCTGCAAAACACAGTTCCCCACCAACGTATGAAAAAGAAAATACATTATAAGGAAAGTATTGGTATAATAGGTTAATCATATTTGGCCATGTTGACTTGGGTTGATGGAAGCAGAAGTCCATCACATCTGGAGAGTAACAGCTCAGGAAAGGCTACTCTAAATCTTAAATCTTGGAGAGAAGATCAATTAAAGTCATTATAGGAAAATTAATTTATCATTAATCATTTTAATTGGCATTTTCCTTAGTGATTGAAAAAAAGACTTATCATTTCTTAGTGATTAATTATTAATTTAAATCTATGCATCCTATTTGTGAATGCTCCTGGTACTTACTAAATATTTCCCTAGCTATCAGTGTTTTTTTCCACCAAAAATGACCTTTAAAAAAAAAGCAATGGAAGTCTCTGTTAGCAAGATTCATTACTCTCAGTAATCACAATATCCCAATCAGACCTACTACTTAAAATAATTCTTTTGTATAGGAAGAGCAAACCTAAGGTACACTGTATACATAATTAAAAAGTGACACATCATTTCAGCAGCAACAAAGAAGGCTGAAGATAATAGCCAAAGAAGGACTTGCTGTTGATGTCCCACTCTTCCACCAGCAAAGGCTATAACCCTACCATTTTCCAATGATTCCATGAAAAGCTGATCCAGAACTCAGAAATTACTAGCAAAAGATTAGTTATTTGTAAATAATTAGTCCTAGCAATAATTACATGGATATCTAGCATGTTGTAGTTGTTTGAGTGTTGGACTGTAACTCTGGAGACAATGGTTTGAATCTTTACTCAGTTATGAGAACCCACTGGGTGACTTTGGGCAAGTCACACTCTCAGCCTCAGACGAAGGCAAAGGCAAAAGCCCCTCTGAACAAATCTTGCCAAGAAAACCCCGTGATATGGTCACTTTAGGGTCAGAAATTACTTGAAAGAGCACAACAACAAGCAATAACTAACACATAACTGCAATTATTGTAGTTCTCAACTACAGTACATCCACTGAATTAATGGAATTTCCCTGTTCAGCCACAGATTTAATGGGCCTACTTTGTTTGGCACTAAACAGCAAGAACCAGGCCTCAATAACAGTAGAAATTAGAACTCATTACTTAGGCATCTTATGTACCACAACCCAGCACATTGTCAGTTTTTTATTTTCAAAGTAGCTGAAGTGTAATTATTAAGTTGCTTTTGGGGCTTTCTAGATTGGCAAAAAGAAGTGTGTTCATGGCTGCATGAAACTCTAGCCTTTAGATGAGAAAAAGGGAAAGTGTGCCATGAAAACGCTTTTTTTTTTTTTTTTTTTTTTTTTTTTTTTTTTTTTGCGTTTTAGGGGAGAAGAAGGGCCTTTAAAAAGGTGCTGGTTTTCCCAGCTTCTTTTTTAAAAACTGCGGAACAGCGCAGCTCCATCTAAAGGCTGTGGTGCAGCTGCTAAGCATTAAGGAAAAGGCAACTTCATGTCACACTTTCCTGCCAATCTAGAAAGCCCTTTTGAATCATAAAAGAAAAAGTTAATGAAACTGGAACCTTGATGGTAACTACAGTAATTAGTTGGCAGTAACCAACTAATCATGAACTGCTATGAATTGCTTTTTAAATGCAAATTTTCCACTCATGATCATTTTGACAGAGAAGCTTCAAGTTAAACTACAGATGCCTATAGCTTATATTTTATCATTTTTATCTATCTGTCCTTCCCTTGTTTATTTTTTTTTTTAAACAGGATCACTTTCCACAGAATTGATGAGTGAAAACCTTCTAAAATGGGCTTCCTTTCATCTTCAGGGAACAGTTAATTCCTGCAAAGAAGGTTGTGAAGTTTTTTTATAATTCAGTAAAAGCCTAAAAACCAGAGGAAAAAAAGAATTTGGTTTATCTAAAACCTCACTTAATACTTCTAAGTTTCAAATGCTTTTCTTGTATTTTCATCTCTTCCTAAATGAGTACAGCTGTATTTGAAAACCTAAGGTAATACACATTCCCTGCCACATATGTTTAAAAAAATATTGATGTTGATATGCATGGTGATGCAACATGAAAAGAGAAACACAGGCACCTCTTTTTGAAAGATAATTAGTACGCTGCAGTATTGCATAATGGTGTTTTGTATGATGTGTTTGTATTCTCAAGAAATACTGTATGTTTCCCCCTCTCCTTATTTTTAACAAGGCAGAGCTACTATAATACTCATTGTAGAGAAATGGAGTGTGATAACAAAAAAGGAAGAACAAGATACCTCTTCTACAAGATCTGAGAAATGAAAGCAAAATTTAAACCAAGAGTGGGGATGCTCTACAATCAGCAGAGGAATAAATTACATGATCAAGTACAAATAAAATGACGGAAACAATGTATGGAAGAACTATATAAAAGAGATGAAATGGTGACAGATTTATTCAAGGAAGAACCATATGAAGACAGCCTCCAGCTGTAGAAAGTGAAATGGAAGTTGCTGTCAGAGCATTTGGGAGAAATAAATCACCAGGAACAGACAGTATACCAATAGAGCTGCTTCAACCTAAGCATGCTCAAGCTGGAAAGGAAGTGGCAATAGGAATCATATTGCAAATATACACTGGATAATTGGGGGGGGGGGGGGCAGGGGGCACCAAAAAATTTCAAAAGAAAATCAGCCTGTGCTTTATAGATTATAGTGAAGCCCTTAATTGTATAGAGCGTGAAAAACTATGGATTGTTCTTAAGAAATGGGTGTGCAACAATGTTTGGTTGTCCTGATGTGTAACCTGTACTCAGGGCAAGAGGCTACTGTTAGGACAGAATACAGAGAAAAGGAATGGTTTCCAAATGGCAAGAGGGTCAGACAAGGCTGTAATTTATCACCTTATCTTTGTAACTTGTATGCTGAACATATCATACAAAAAGAAGGAGTGGACTTGAGGTAAGGGGATGTGAAAACTGAAGAAGGAATATCAACAATTTAAGATATGCAGATGATACCATACTACTGGCAGAAAATAATAAAGGCTTGGAATAATTATTGAAGAAAATCAAAGAAGAAAGCACAATGACAGTTTACAGTTGAACATTAAGAAATACAAATAATGACCACAGGTGACTTACATAACTTTAAAATATCTCGTGAAGACACTGGAATAGTTAAAGATCTTTCATACCTTGGATCAATCATTAATCAGAATGGAGACTGCAGTCAAGAAAGCAAAAGAAGCCTAGGTCTTGGAAGCTTAGGACTTCCATGAAGGAACTAGACAAGATCCTGAAGTGTAAACATATATAATTGAATGCAGTGGGCTTTTCCCTTACGTGGGGAATCCATGCCAGACCCCTTAGTGTAAGGGAAATTCCACGCATGCTCAAGCCCTATAGGAAGTAATGGGGGTTGTGCACGCTGTGCGCCATAAGCATGCACCACCGTCGCGCGTTCCATTACTTCCTGTGGGTGCCGCACAGCCACTTCCGGGTCCCAGCTTCCAGCGTATGTTGGAAGCTGCGTAAGCCGCACCCACTGTACTAAAATTTGTACATGACAATGTATTTCCCATTTCTATGTATGGTTGTGAAGAAATCTGACAGGAAAACAATAAACTCATTCCAGGAGTTCTGAGGATATTGTGGACTGCTAAGAAGACCAATAAATTGGTCCTAGAACAATTCAAGCCTGAATTCTTCCTAGAAGCCAAGATGACTAAATTGATACTATTGCACTTTGGCTATATAATGAGAAAATCTGACTCATTAGAAAAGACAATAATGCTAGGTAAGGTAGAAGTACATTCCAGAAGGTAGACTCAAGGAAGCCAAGGCCCTCAGTCTCCAAAATCTGAGCAGGGCTGTAGATGATAGGATGATTTGGAGGTGTTTCATTTACAGAATTGACAAAAGTTGAAGTCCACTTGACAGCAGTTAACAACAATAGTAAAGTTGAGCACAGCTATACCATAAGAACCAATGGTTTGTATTTAGAAGCATGGCCTGAAACAACTGTTATGTTCCCTCCCTCCTAGTGCCTCTCTCCAGAAAGCCCTCTTGAATGGTATGGGGTGCACTTTTGACATTACAGTGAAGGAAGGGGCAAGCAGAACCTTAAACAAGCAGAAGTTGGTTGGTGAAAAGTTCATCCATCCTTTTCATGGTGAATTAAACCTTCCTATTGTAGAATACAGAACACACTTCACACTGTTCAGAAGAGGCTATCAACTGTCTGTGGGAAATTTTCAGGGGCTGCAGGAGGAAGAAGAACAATCTATTTCTGTCTGAATTGAATCCATTGATACTGTACAACCCCAGTGACTAGAAGTGAACTTGATGTCTTCTTCTACTTTCAAGTCCTTGCTTACTCAACCAGTGGTACACCAGTATTTTGATATAATGATCCTAGGCTTCATTTTCTAATAATAAATTATTATTATGGGATACTTCTCATTATTCACATTTAACATCGTTGGGCATATGATAAAGCAAACAGAACACATCTCTAATGTAAAAATGCAAACAGCTCTAAACAAACCCAGACTAACAAAAAAAGTTAGTATGATCCCTCTGACTGTTCTTGCTTGTGGTGGGAACCCCATGAAATTTTGAGCTTTGTATAAGTCCTATAAAAGCAGAATAGGGAGAACCAAATAAAGATAGCTTGATAAAACTTGCAAACACCAGCAATGAAAAAGCAACCTTTACCTCTTTTTTGGCAAAATTTTACCAAAAAATAATGTCACATGTGGCAAAGACAAAAGAGAACCACCTTCTCCCAGGAGCTGGATTGGATTTGCTGTGTAAATTACAAGAATTGGGCCAGATCTTCAGCTTGATTTTCTATCCTTGTTGCTAGACAAAACAAAACAGAACAAAATCCCTCTTGAAATTACACACTTAAGATGAAGTCTGAAAAGTGTCTTTGGCTCCTGCCATGGTTGCTGACAAAAGGTCTTGCCCAAGCAACTTAAGAACTAGCCTGATTCCAACCACTGTCTACAATATATTTCAGGGCCTTCTCTGAAGGAAGCTACTTTGAAAGATTCTGTGAGATTCAGCTGTCAGTACTTCGTTTTTCCTTCTCTTAAGTGGTAGGTAATTCAGTGACACATTCTTTAGGAATGTTCTATTTTTGAGCCATGACAATTTTGTATGTGCTATTCATAAATCTTTTCTATCCCCTTTTCACATTAATCGGGGTGGAGGTGGGGGACTAGCTATTTTGTAAAACTTCTGTATTAAAATTTGTTCTCACATTAATATTGTTGTAATAGTCATATGTGCTTTTTTTAATATACTAGAGTACATTTAAACTGAAAACTGCACCACAACATTTGACTTTTTGGACATGCAGGGAAAAATATACCTATTGCAATTAGTTCTGGAATTATGAACTATACAATTTCAGTTCCATATAAAGACAGTACAAAATTCTACAGCATTCATAATTTCTTATAGAGCAGTGAAAAGGCAGAAATCAAGTGTGTTGGATCTACTTTGTATTTTTACTAGCAACATATGAAAAGGAAAAGAATAAAAATGTACATATTGAGAATTAAGGAATAAGGAGTCTCTGAGCCTAGGAATCTTTTTTCTTTACATCAGAATGCACACTCCTTTCACATAAAAGTCCACTGCTGAGTACTCCAACTCCATTGATACTTCATTTCAGTTTACATCTTTGAGCTAGGAGTGTAATGCATGTCTTTATCCATCTCATCTTGTGTCCCTCTCCTGGAATATTTAAAGAAATATGCCACCTTCAGTCAGAATAAAGTACTAGCAATGCAATTCAACATTATTGTAAACTGTACAAGAACAGGTTGCACCTCTCCAATAACCTTCAAGGTTAAGGAAGACAGGAAAGTAACATATCTTGCAAAATTATAGTGAGCTGATCCACACAGAAACTACAATGGAAGTCTAAATTAACAAGCACATACTTAAATTGGGAGGCATCTAAATACCCCAAAGGCACCAGATCCCATCTGAGCTTGGAAGGTAGGTAGGGTCATCCCTGGTTAGTATCTGGATGGGAAACTGCTAACAAATACGAGGTGCTGTAGCCTATATTTCAGAGGAAGAAATGGACAAAATCTCCCATGAGTATTCCTTGTCTTAAAAAAAACCCCTATGAAATTAATGGGGTCACCATAAGTCAACACGTGACTGAAGGCATATATATTTACACATATACTTCACTTAACTACCACTCTAAGAAAAGGAATTTTGCCCTACAACTTTTAAAATAGATTTTGCATCCTAATAGCAGAATTGAACATTGAAGTGTGTAAAACTAGCCAAAACTTGGCATGGATATTGAATTGAAGGATGCCATGGGCCTGCTGCAGTTTCATCTCAACCTATTTCCTCCTTTTTTGATGTCCTTTCCATTTGGCATGGTCCTGCTGGTGTTAAGGAACTTTTTGTTCTTAATGAAGAAGCTCTGGATGATAAAGAGCTATAAGGTTACAGAGTCACATAGAGATTAAGGGTGTATAATTTCTTCCAACCACAATTAAAAAATAGCATCTAAACATGCTGAGGCATCCTGCTAAACAAATGGTCTAATGTCACAAGTTTTTTTTTAATATTATGAAAAATTAATTTAAACAAAAAGCATTGGGTTTTGTACAAAAATAATGTTATTGAGTATAAAACAGTGAGTATTGCATCAAATACATTCTCTGCACAAAACATTGTTTTGGGAGCAAATGAATTTTTCATACCAAAAAATCTGTGTAATGCAGGAAAAAATAACTGAAAAAATTCCAAAACTCATTTTGTTGTCCAATGGAGAAATAACGTCTGAAATCCTTCACTCTTGCATGTAAGATAAAAATAAGCCAAGATATATACCCTTGCCAGAAGCCAGAAGCTTCTATGACTGCATGGTGAGGTTTGCTAAAGACAGTACCTGTCTGTATATGAACCTCCAGAAAATGAACAGAGGATAAGGCAGCATCCAGAACACTAGCTTCCCTGCAGAGATTCCTGTGGTGAGTTAGTACAAAACAGTTCACAGTCTGAGGAAAGCAGAATGAAACAGAGTCTATGTTTACTTGTTCTGTGCTAGCTTACGAGGAGGGTGAGTGGGTGTATTTATCAGTGTTTGTGTGTATCTTTGTATGTCTGTGTTTATGTGCCTAGTAAAATTAGCCAGGATTCAGAAAGGGTTTACTTAGATGACTCAAGGTCTGCAGAGGCAGCCTTACAGGAAAAGCCTTAATCTATGCAATCTCTTGTTACCCATAGTTTAACAAGCAGCAGTTATGGCTTGCAGATGACTTTCTGGATGTTCCCCATGTCATGCAGTTATATGAGTGACCTACCAGTATGACTTTCAGAACATTAAGCACAAAATATTCAATCTGTAAATAAAACTCAATTTCTTATGGTTTTGAAACGTTAGCCATTGGTACAATGTGCTTCAGGGAAAAATAGGTTATGAGGTACCACCTAAACATTTTGTTCATAAATGGTTTGTTTTCTAAGATGTGCTCTGGCTTATTTTAATAAATAAATAAATATGTCTGAATATAGCCTGTTTTCTTGCTTTCTGTTACACTTTTTAAATAAACATGTGCGAAGTACACCTGTTCTGCCCCCTTCGCTACTCTGCACATATGGAAAAAAGAGCCTTCTCTTTGTGAAGGCTCTCCATGCAACCAGGAACCCTGGTAAATCAGGATTCTTTATTAAGTTGAGAACCTCCAAGCACACCAGAATCTCTTTTGTTGTGAATGCAGTGGAGGAGGTGAAGCCAGCACACTCCTTCCTTGTGTGTTTTTGTAGAATTGCTAATTTCCAAATTATTTTCTGAGCCAGGTACTGAACCTTGAAAATACACCCTTTTTAACCAAAAGAGAAAATCTACCTGATAATACACATTTACAAACATTTTGACCTTAGGATTTTGAGGTGGATATTTGACTTCAAGATTCATTTATACGTACAGTATTCTAATATCCATTGCTGCTTAGGTATGATTGATACAGGTTGGTGTCATCTCCCTGAAATTTGTAATAAGCCATGCAATACACTATTCTTGCTGCATTTGCTTAAGTGTGTGTGTGTGTGTGTGTGTGTGCACATGTACGTGTATAGACACACACAAGCATATGTATACATGCACACATAGAAATCCTTGACAAGTATTCTGTTACCTAGTTTAAATAAATTACCTTAAAAGGAGAATTTGGTTCATGTGGCTACATTTAACATCAACACATGCTACATCTATCCAGACAGATGGGGGATAAATTCTTGGCTGATACATGTACTTTAACAGCTAATCTGCCCACATAGCACAATTTATAAAATATAAATGGAAGAAGATTTCTTTCCACACATGTGTTATCTATTCCATGCTTGTCAGGCTTCCCTAAATATGATTTAATAATTAACAAGCTATTAAGTCCTGTGAAATAACTCCTAGTACACTTCAGTTACTGTCCATATATGGTTCAAAGCTATTACTAACATTGCAGCCAATCATATTGAACTCTGCTACACTTTGAGTGGACCTCTGTTTGGAGTGATATAGTGATCTGCAGCTTCGACTACCCACAGATCACAGCCCATATTTTTCAATGGTAGCGCATGTGTGTGGACGCGCTGATGTGGACATACACATGCCAAAGACCACTGAATAATATGGGGTGTAACTTTTCACATTTTTCCAATTTGGAGGTGGCCCTGAAACTGAATCTCTGTGGTGGGGAAGGGTCTACTGTACAGCCCACAGTGATTCTGTCTCTAGTCATATTCCAACAGGGCTTTATGTTATAAGCTAAGTATCTTTCCTAGAAGCTTAGGAGGTCTGAACGATACAGAAAGTCCAAGTCTTTCCAAATTATTTCACCACAAACAGGACTGTGCAGTTAAGCCAACTTGATTCTACCAAGGACAAAGCAGTGAAATAGCCAGTACAACATTTTGATGTTTTTGGCTCCCCTCCCTGTAAATAAAGCTCCATTTGTCACAGAATGAATTAGTTTGAATGTAATAGTCTAGTTTCAAGAAGAGGCAATACTTGTACCTAAAATCCCCAAAGGTAATGCAAATCCAGTGCTGCCAGAATGCTTTCTAGGTACTTTCCAATGGGATTTTCTACTGAGACTTGACATGAATATTCATCTCAAATCTTCTGGCATGGAACCGGTTGGAAAGAAAATGATTCAAAAATCAGTGGTCCTGGACATGGTGGGGACATGCATGTGAAAGACTGTAGGAGGTGGAAACTATGTGTGGTATAGTAGACAGAAAGTTGGACTAGAATCAAGATCTTGGGCCTGAAGGTCACTGGGTGACCTTGCACAAATCATCATCTCTCAGTCTAACTTGCCTTACAGAGTTATGATATAAATATTTGTAGAGTTCTTTGTGCTCCTTGGAGGCGTGGCATGATTAAAAAAAAGAATATTTAGATATATTTCAGAGTTTCCAATTGGCTATGAAATGTATGGGTTCACCATAAGTCGACAGGCAACCTGATGGCACATACACTACAAACACTATACATTTAAAAGGTTTACAAACACTATTTAGAAAACAAACAAGATAAATAAATGATAGTACAGAAGATTTAAACTAAGGATTGAGATCTCATGAGAATAAAAATTTCAAACCTATGGCTCAACACTATTAGCTTAAGGCAACACTTTTAAGACTCCATTTCCAAATTTCACTCCTACTTAGCTTTAATTTCATTAACCTTAGTCATACTACCAATCGTAGTCATAGTACCTCTGGTTGCAGTGGAAAGTTCTCACAAGACCTTTTAGGACAGCTGCCAGCATACAGCTGATGGAAAATTTCAACACATTGTGCACAGATTATTAGAGAGGGCAGCTTTCTACTGATGCCAAAAAAAAAGGGGGGGGGGGGCAGGAGATAGTCACTGCCATCTATTCTAGCACATAGTAAGTCTGATAAGTAGCAATCAACAACGTTTTCATGGTGTCACCAAGTAATGATCAGGCAAATAGATGATCCTCTTGCTTTGCCCCTATTGAACTGTAGATACTTTTCACTCGTTGGTACCAAACTATTGGTATTATAGTATAACCAGTAGCATCTTTCTTTAAAGAAGAAGCATTATGTCATATATTAGCCTCAGCAACCATGATTCCAGGATAGTTATCAACATGTCACTAGCATCATAGGGCTGATTTGCAGAGGAGGAACACACAGGTCTGGTAAAAATTTGAGAGAATGGAATCAAAGATGGCTTCTGGACAAAATGAAAGGGCCTCTCAGAGTTCAGAGATGGAATTTCAAAGAATTGGGCAGCATCACATAGAAGTTGCTTATACATTTATCTGCATTGTGCCTGACTCGCATGGAAAGCATTTATAGGGGAGAGGCCCCTGGTCTAGGGCTGGATGGGAAAGCAATTAAAATGGGATGAGTTCAGAGCTGGGCTTTTATTTTACATCACAGGCTGCCAATTCATGTCTCCTCCAAGCCTTACTTTTCCGTGCTGTCTCTTCCCTCTCCAAGGAGTTCACCATTTACTATATGCAACCACAAGATGGCAGTAATAGGCTTTGGATGTCAAAAGCGACCTAAATTGAGAAATATGCTTGGGTCTGCTGTAGCAGTTCAGCAAGGAATATCCAGAGCAGCCATGTAGTCTGTCTGCTCTTCAGGCAACAACCCACAGTCTGGGAATAGACTCTGAAACCCATTATTCAATAATGTATAGATGCCTTCCCAATGTTAGAGAAGCTTTATGACTGGGTGACTAAGAAAAGTGGGGCAGTTTTTCCTGTTACCAGGGACTTTAGCACACTTCTTGTTCTGTTTATGGTACTAAAAAGAAAGCAGAGGGTGATCTTCTTGGAGGAAGGGATAAAGAGTAAGTGGTGTGTACATTTTTAAGTGGCCAGACTTGAGTCCAAGTTAAAGCCTATTCAAATACTGAAAAGCGTACTTATTCTGAACCATTCTAAAATCATTTGAACAGCCATACAGTATTAGGACAGACCACTCCATAAGGGGACACATGTCCTGCACTTTTAAACGTTGTGCAGAAAGAATTTCAGCAAGTTCAGTTTGCATGAGAAGCTACACCTGGTGTGATTTAATATCCTAATCAACCTAAGAAGGCCCTCTGAAAATGAAGTCCTCTTTTAAATAATGCCAAACTGAAAATCATTCTCACTTGCTCAAAATATCCCTGCTTGCTCAAATGAAGTGTATTAGAAATAAGGCAAGGTTAGAAGACCTTTCCAAAACAGGCCAGCTTTGCACATGCAAAGGATTTGAGGAGGCTGAGCATTCAACAGGCCATATTCCTGGCCTGCATTCTTTAATGGAACTGAGCTGTGAAGACTGTAGTGTGCATGTCCTGCTTCAGATCTGAATCTGTATCAAACCATGAGCACTGCATTTTTCTTATAGATTAATAGAGGTTTTAATGTATGCACAATGTGTTCCTGCTTCTTCAGTTGTAGCTAATTTACATTTTTAGGTGATACCCTGTTGGAAACCAAGCCAATAGTTCTGAAAGGTCCATGATTCCATGCTCAGGTTAAAGCAAAACTAGGATGCCTTTGAAATGTACACACCATGAGGGAGCAAGACACATCATCATCATCTTCGCATTAGTTTTGGCAAAATTATGCAGATTTGTTCTAACTTGCTTGTTCATCACAGCATCAGAGTTGCTGTGAATCCCACTGATCCTGCCATTCCCCTGCAGATGTCCTGATAAGAAACCAGGCAATGAAAGTGAGTGTCTTGTATCTCAGGGCATAACTGCAAATAGCACCACATCTCTCACACACATGCTATTGACCCACAAAATGAAGAATGTTATTTGCAACAACCTTTCATTTGCCTAGCTTCAAGCAGAAATCTCATCTGCCAGCTGGGTTTCATAGGAAAGGAGAGATATTTCATGCAACATTCTTGGTCTTAACACATCAACAGGCCTTAAATGGCTGTACAGCCTTAACAGAATATTGTCCTTATGAGAGACAATGCCGCCAATATTTCATTTCAACCATCCCCCAGTATTTATTTAATGTTTCCATTATGGACATGCTGAAGTGTTTCCTGCCAACACCTTGCTTCAGCACACAATTCCTTTCAGCAAGATGGAATGAGAGGGTTGCTACAGCAACACATGCAGAAGCAGGAGTATTACTGGTAGAATGAACACACTATGCAGGTTCCCATTCTCCCAAGATGCCCAGCCCCAAGTGGGGGCATTCTGTTATCTGTGTACAGGTGGAAATGGATGCAGAAATAGTTTAAAGAACCCGCTAACTACATGAGTCAAAACTGCATTGGAGTCAACAGTATTTTCATTCTTCAATACGAATGACAATAGTAAATACAGTAAATACATTCACTGGGGTTAGGGACACAAGACCCCTGTGAAAGAGGGAAAATCGCAAATAAAAACACTGGTTTTTTAACCAGAGAGAACACCTCTCTTCACAAGAATTCTATGGTCAAGATCTGGCAGGAGTTGACCATGCAATTGCACCAGAGAACCTACAAATGCCTAGAGAAGTGTTCTCTCTAGGACTTTCTAGGTTCTCCAGCATGACTTTTCGCAGACGTTGGCAACAGAGTCATGCTGGAGGACCTATAGATTCTTACAGAGACCATATTAATCAAATCCATGAATAATCAAATCCGCAAAGGTCCAAGTCACAAATATGGAGGGCCAACTGTAACCTTACACACTTATGAACTGGGAAACTCCATTTTCATTATATCTAGAATGTCTCAGCAACTCTGTCAAGAGTCAGAATCATGCAACCCTCCGGATGTTGTTGAACTGCAACTTCCAAGCATTCCTTGCCATTGACTATGATAGCTAGAACTACTCAGACATGCAGTCCAATAAAATATGGAGGGCCACCTGATTCCCACCCCGATCTACATTATATTTGCTTCCAGACCAATTCCTTTGCAGATCAATAGTTTTTACTTGCAGCTCCAACATACTTCTAAGTTACTCATAAGTTTCACCTAGAATCTGGGTGTCAATGAGTCATGAAAAAGTAGATACAACTAAAATAAGCAAACAGCACTCCTTGGCTAAAGCACAGGGAAGTTAAAGAACAGTGTTAATGAATGTTCCATGCCAAAGTGTTTAAAGGCAGTGGTAATTATATTTCAAATTAGAGCTGACCTTGAACTCCAATGACTGCCAATTCTTTTCCAGTCTGAATTCAAGATTCTGGTGCTGGCTTTAAACTGCTTGGAACCTCAATACTTGAAGGAGCATCTCTCTGAATATATACCTACCTGGGAACTGAGGTCTACAGGAAAGGTCCTCCACTGTTTCCCCCAGTAGGAGCAAAACAATGTGGGAGGACATGAGAGAGGGCCTTCTCAGCTGATTTTGGAACCCCACCTTCAGATGCAACTAATATCAATATTGGTTTTTTTACAGTGCCAAGCCAAAACATTTTTTCACTAAAGCCTTCAGGAAATCATTTATTTCATAGTATACATGTATATGGTTTTGTTGAAGTTTTTAAAGTGGCTATAATAATAATAATATAAATTTTTAGTTCTAACCCGCCCCTCTGCGCAGCAACCAGGGTGGTGTACAACAATATTTTAAAAAGGCAGAAGTTGAAAAATATAGTATCAACAGTCTTATCCCTCCCTCCCCTTAAAAATAAATTAAATTAGAAGAATTAAAATACAATTGAGACAACATGGATGCAATAAAATCAGCACTGAGGCAGCATAGGCAGTGACATTGAAGGGGGGGCGGGTGGTAATCCGCTCCATTGAGCTGGGAAGTTATTCCGGGAAGGCCTGCCCGAAAAGATCTGTCTTTACTGCTATCTAGGCTATCTAGGGTGGAAATAAGATGGACCTCATCCGGCAGGCCATTCCATAGCCAGGGAGTGGTCGCGGAAAAGGCCTTCTGGGAGGTCTGCAACAGCCTGGTCTTCATAGTCAGTAGCAGATTCCTCCCAGAGGATCGTAGCGTGCGGGGGGGGGGAATCGTACGGGAAGAGGCGGTCTCTGAGATAAGATAGACCCAAGCCATGTAGGGCTTTAAAGGTTAAAACCAACACCTTGTACTGTGTCTGGAAACCAATCGGCAGCCAGTGGAGAGATCTGAGCACAGGTGCTATGTGTTCTCTCCTAGATGTTTCAGTAACTAATCTGGATGCCATGTTTTGTACTAACTGAAGTTTCCGGGTTAGGCACAAAGGTAGCCCTATGTAGAGTGCATTGCAGTAATCCAGGCGAGAGATTACCAAAGCGTGCACCACAGATTCCAGATCCTTCCTATCCAGGAAAGGGCGCAGCTGGAGTAACTGTTAACTGTTGCTTTTAATGTAGTTTTTACCACTGCTATGTTTAATATGTTTTTATCTTGTTCAAATTATTATAATTTAGCCTGTATGTGTTTTAAATTGTTTGTATTGTACACAACCCTGAAATCCTATGATAAAATGTGTAATAGATGTGTTTAAATCAATGACTAAATATAGTAATGACTAGGAGCCAATGCTGGATTTGTCTTCCAATCTTTTATAATCATTTAAACTTGGAACCATCATCTCGTGTTCTGATAGTGAATGCTACAATTTAATATGTGCTATGTGAGGAAGTTTTTATTCTCTTTTCCTTTGAGAGATTTGGCCAACTCTCAGCTTTATTACATGACTCTGAGTATTGTGCGAGAGAAGAAAACTTTCTCTATATCCACATTTCCCATGCCACGCAAAGTTTTACAATCCTCTGTCATACCCTCCCTTTCTCTACTTTATAAACAAAATAGAATTTTTCTAGTTCTACATTAGCTCCTTGTATGAGATACAAATCAAAATTCTCATTATCATGGAGCATAGATTTTTTCTTTTCTCCCCTGATTTTTTTTTTGGGGGGGTGAGGATGGGGGAGCTTTCTGGAAGAGCAATCAGGCAATTTCTAGATGACTATTACATCTCCAGAATGCATGTCTTGTGAGTAAGTTCAAGTCCTTAAATCATGGGCATTTCTCTTTAAGAGTAAATATTTAAAACTCCAGGATCAGCGTTGACTTTTGCTGACACTGGGGTTAATGGAGATAGAGGAAGTAACATCAGAATGGCTAAGTTTGATATTTCACAAGAAGCTGGAAGAAAAGAACAAAGACTAAGATTAAATGGTTTAGATAAAGAAAGTTGGAATACGCAATGAAAAGGGTCATATACATTATTTTAGAACACAAAATCGCTGTAATCAGTATACCCAGTACTAGAGTACAGTCATCACATGTTGCACCTATCCAGTGAATGAAACCCAGCAGATAATTATCAAAGCCCTGTGATAATGTGTACATGTGCATGTGTTTATGCATAGACCTATGCATATGTGTATACACAAAGAAAGTGAGAGAAAAGCAACACACATTACAAACAGGTGTAATCTTGCACAAAAAGTGTATGGGAAGGCAACTGATAACATAAAAAGACATGTTGCTTTTCTTGTGCAGTGAACACTGACTGAATGAACAAGATGGCACTAATAGAAAGAGTATGACATTGTCCTATTGGCAGATGTAAGCTAGATTCACAGCTGCAGTAAAATAACTATACAGCACCCTGCCAAAATCCTGAATAGATGTAGCTGTTAGTTTTCTCCCTCTGGTTGTTGTCGATTTTCTACTTAAGAAATGAAAGAGTACCAGCCACAGCATCTTTGCAAGCCTAGCACAAGCATTTATCTTCTGTTTCTTGCCCCACCCCACTTACAGCCTAATGCTCTTGGCACAATCAATGTAAATCATGGGACTCAACCATCTTCCAAACCCATAAATATGTTGACATTTTGGAAACAGAACTCAATACTGTAGGACACTTGCAGATTCATGTATATTTGAGCCATGATAGCAGTCCCAACTTGATCTCTGCTTCTGTAATCATTCTGAAGAGGCCCCTTCACTTATCACAATAAACTGTCTATATGCCTACATGGTCTTAGTGAGGGTAGAAGGAGTGCAGCATTGGCAGAAACAGTTTGGTACATGATAAAACAGTCATTGGCTGTGTGTCATGACAGCAACCACTGGTACCCTCAGTAAGACTGAACAAGCAATCCCTTCTTGGACACAGGTATGGTTTAGATTCTTTTCAGTTTTTATAGATTCTAAAACATAGTCTTGAAAAGGATACCCAGACAGCAGAAGAGGCAATGTAACTGCTGGCACCTGCTCGAACTCTACATCACACTAGTGTGTAGGAAACCACTTCACATGAATAGTGCCACTCCCCAACCCCAATGCATGTTTAAGCCCCCCTCAAAAAATCTTAAACTCATCAAGGCACAATGTAACACCAGAGACACAAGCCAACTTTCTCTCCTAAATGTTTTCACTGACTGTATTTATTTGTTGGCACTTACAGATGGGCATAAAAATATTTAACAGAACTTGTTTATACGCAGAGACTGAGCTGCATATAAAATCCTGAATGAATCTTTACTGAATTACCCAAATGTCTTGAATTTTGGAAACGAAGGGAAGGAGAAAGAAACTTTTATATTGAAAGCATCATGGCAATCTTGCCACAGAAAATGTCTGCATTTCCCAAAGTTTTCTGCTTGCAACATTCTTCAAGATTTATTCTCCAGTCTTTACAAGTGGCTAACAAATCCTTCTGGGACTTGAATAGCACCCCAAGGTGTAGTTCTGCACTCCTACATATTTCTGGCTTGTTCCAAATTTCTATTATTTTGGAGCTGTGAAGAGCCCAAGAAACAGCAATTATGACACCTGCCTGAGGTAATTTACTCCCTTGTGCCTACACTCATTTAGCTAGCATTTTTCTGTGCAGCCCAACTGACCCCAACAGCCCCAGAAATGTCTATCCAGTCATGACTGAAAAGCATGCACATGCTCCTTGCATCATGAGTTAAGGTCTCCAAGAAAAGATCATCAGGGAATGTCATCTGAGAGCCCATTCTGCTCATTTGCTATCATAATTATGCTCCCCCCTTTCTCCACAATATCCCATGCAAATATATCCTGCTGCTATAATCACTCTGGCATTTCATTACCTTGCCTAGACATCAGCCCTTTTGCTGATTCTCTCTCTCTCACTCTCTCTCACACACAACACACACACACACACACACACACACACACTTCCCACCCTGAGTAACTTTACTCATTTTATTACAGCTACCACATTCAGGGCTGGTCTTTATTATTTATGTTCTTGTTGTTAAAGTGCAATTGCATAAAAAAGAGAAAAGCCCAAGAAAACTATTCATATGTCTTAGCCTGACAGTATAAGCTATCATCAGAATGCCAGATTCCAGAAGAAGGTGATGCCCTGACTGAGCACTAATGCCAGGTGTGAAGGAGGAGGCGAGATAGGAGGTCAGTATTTGAATGCTTGGCCCTGAATTTAGTAGCAGTACTAAAATAAATCTACAAAGACCAACAGAAGCAAAGGTAGCCCACTCTTATTTGGGCTACAGGTTGCCAATAAGCAAGAAGCTTCATTTTAGGCATATAAAACAGGTTCCATAGTGATTAAGGATAGAAATAAGAATCTAAAATAAGTTGACATGTGTTCTCAGGGGCAAAAAATGACCTATTTTAAAGCAATACTTTCTAGCCAGTCAAAAGATTATGACTACACCTAATGACAATTAAGGCCAACTGGAGTAATCTAGATGAACCAATGGAAACTGCTATTCATTCACTCAGTACAATATCTGATTGTTATAGGGTTTTCAACTTAGGTACCCATTTGGGATAGGATGGTTAAGTAACTACTGCTGTGTTCCTTCAAGTCATTTCTGATTTATGGAGACCCTAAGGTGATTCTATCATGTAAGTGTCTCTGCCAAGGTTGCCAGGTGGCCTAGTGATTAAAAGGCCAGTGCTCATGATCTCAAGATACTCTAATTTCTCTTCTTAAATTAGAAATTGTTGTTTAAATTGTTTTAAAACTGGATTCTAGGATTGTTTTTAGACTGCTTTTAGAAGATTCTAAAAATATTTTGATGTGTTTTTTAAAAGGTTTTAATTGGGTTTTGTTGTTTTTTACTTGTTCATCAACTCAGAAATCCTTCTGGGCTCAGAAGCAATACAGAAATATTTTAAACGTATAATAATAATGTCACCCATTGGGTTTTTATGACTGAGCAGGGATTCGAACCCTATACTCAAGTCACAGTCCAATGCTCAAACTGTAGTACCAATAAATTATTAACATTCCTACTCTTCTCTGTGGATTTTTTGCTTCTTCAATTCCCTTAGAGTTCCTCAAACCTGAAACATTAAAAGGGAAGCAGGGAATAGTCACATACTGCTAAACTACTCAGTGTGGCACAGTCAACTTCAGTCTTCTCATCTGAGAGGCCTCCAAGGTCCTCATTAAAACATGCATTCAGCAAGTCTCAACAAATTATCTCAGCTGCTACTCCTGCATTTTAAGTTAGAAGAGGAGTTGGACAAGTTGACCTGAATGGGCCCCTTTTCCCATCACTTTGTCACAGAATCACATTATTACAGAAATGCGTTGAAAGGGATTCTAAGGCTCCTCTTGTCCAACTCCGGGATAAAGTAGAAAAAGGATGCTTAATGTCCATCTTCCTCCGAGCCCAACTCCCTCTGTTGCCTAGTGACAAAAGAGAAGTACCTGGCTGGTGTACAAAAAGACAGAGACAATTAATTAGTCTGTTGGACTTTAACTCCCAGAATTCTCCAACCAACATGGCCTGAAAATTGTATCCCAACAAACTAGCTCTTCCAAGTTCTGACAATGTTTGCAAACAAAAGGAGGAAGAGGACCATGGGGCTTTAAAAAACAATAGCAACTCTCTATAAACAGAAAGTCACCTCTTTCTCACAAAGAATAATTTTCTTTTTCTGTGGCATTTTTTCTTTGGGGAAGGAGCATTCAGAAATGCATGCTTCATCTGTGGCCTGAAAAAGCACATTCCTCCTTTTTCTGCTGCTTATTGAGACCTAGATTATTGAACAAGCAACAGAATTCGAAGAGTCCCAAAAGTTTGTTCATTATGTGGTTTAGCTTAGTCTCTACTGGAAAGCTGGCCTCTGCCATGTAATAAGCTTAATTCTCTAACTTTCCACTATTACATATAAACACACCCACCAATTTCAGACTTCAGGACATGTGTGCATGCACAAAAATGCAGCTCTCTAACTGGCATAGTATTTAGAGACAGAATCTAATGTTCAAAGAGACAAATTCACAAAAACGTCCCTTCTCCATTCAAACACTTCTTCTAATCAAGGTGCATTAAATGTGTGGGCTTTCACACATTTCAGCTTCCCAGTTAGTATGTGAGTACTTGGAGCATACTTTGAATGGCTTGTTTTAGGGGAGGGTTATTTTTCTTAATGTTATATTTCATAGTTCATTTACTTAATTTCAAGCTCTCTTATATAATAATAATAATAATAATAATAATAATAATAATAAAAAAATTTATTTCTAGTCCGCCCCTCTGAACAAAGCAATTGGGGCGGATTACAACAGAAGTTAAAAACATAACGTACAGCTTTAGATTGTGTATTACCAAATTTCAAGTGGCTTACTCATTGGAACATATCATGCCAATAATAGCCCAAAAGGCAAGTGAGTGAGATGTAAACAATGTATATAAAATCTCCAGAATTCTACTTCCCTTGGGTATATATTTCACCCAGACCACAGCCGGTGACACAACACAAAGGTATTATTGCTTCCTTTAAAAGCGTGCTTCCAAAGAGCATACCCCACAGGGAAGCACTCCTTCACCCTTGTGAAATCCAGTGGGATCCTTATGTGCGTACAATCTGTGGCTATTGTGGTCTGCTGTCATATCTCTCCTTTGTGAAGAGCAACACCATCACTCAAAACCCTACAATGGCCAGCTGATCCCCATATCTCCTTCTGAACACCCTGTGTTGCTATGGAGATGGAAGCAGTGCCTTTACTAAACAGAGGTCATGAAAGCACTAGAGAAAGGGAAAGATGAGGAATATTGGAGCAAAGCACTGCCTGAATGGGTAAAGAAACAAAGAGAGGGTGGACAGAGAACACAGTGTAGACAGTATCATAAGGATGTCAGATAAATATTTATTCTCTACCAGACAATTTAAATCAAAGGGAGGAACTGCAGGAGGGAAAATCAGAGCTTGAGAAAGATTTCAGCTCTCCAAATTTTCCTAGCCAACATGTTGATTGGTGATTTGGGGACTTGTCGTCTAAAACAGTGCTACTCACAGTGGTTGTCCCTGGACTGTTGCTGGTTCCCAGGCTTCTAGTTCCTGGAGAGTTTCCAGGAAAGAAAGAAACAACTCCAGCTATTAGCTACAAATATGGCGCTGGTTCCTGGCACAATGGAAAAAAATAATTGCCATTCTCCCACATTAGACATTTTGAGAAGCAATGATCTAAAAAATAAATTTCCCAGGCTCTAAGAAGGACCCACTACACTAACCAAGTAAAGCATGAACAAGCCAAGGTGTACCACATAAAATTCATTGATCTTCATTAAAGCTTCTGCAGCAGGCTTATTTTGTGCAACTTCTCAGGGCCTTTTCTGTGACTGCACCTTCTGAAAGAGGCCCATCCCTTCCCTCCTGACCTGATCCCATCTTTCATCAGTTGGTAGAGATCTCCCTCTTTTCAAAGGCCTTTTGCCTGCTGAAATAATTTGTTTTCTTCTGTTCATTTTTATTTTCGTCAATTGATGTTGTTTTAACAATGTTCCCTCATGTGTAATCTGCTCCTGGTTTATTTTTTTACTGTTTGAAATTATGCCATTTATTTGTTTATTTAAATTATTCCATTTAAATTGTGTCATTTATTTGTTGTTTTACTTGCTCTGAATTCTGTTTATAAATAACTATCTTTAACCGCCATGAGCACCTCCTGGAGAAAGATTGTACATTTAAATAATAAATAAACCAAGAGACTTCTACTTGCTGACAGCAGTTCATCTTCCATTTTGCTGCATCCTACCTCACCTTCAAAGAAGCTGGACCTGAGCATTCCCAGCAGCGGGCTTCCGCACATCTATCTTGTTTCCTTTTTCAGAGATAAGGAAACAGCAATGCTGGAGAACTGGCTAACGGCCAGTAGGGATGCAAGCTAATGCTTCCAATTTCTCCCAGACTTCCATTCTTTCTGCACTCCCAGTTTCCCCATCCACCAGAGAACACAAAGAGGGCCTTTCCTGTGCTTGCTTCAAAACTATTTTCACTCTAGTAAAAGGGCTGAATGCAGGAACAGCATAGTTAAGAAGCATGTGTCTTTTGCCCCTTTTCATGAGGACAATCTATCCATACAAGTAAGCATGTTTCAAATGTCTGTGGTGTTCACTGTATTATTTGTCTCATTGTTACTCACCCTTTCCTCTAAGATGCAACGGGAAAACTTAAAGAGATGCTCTCATTCTTTGTTTTTCTTCTGAAGAAATGTCTAAGGACTCACAGGGCTCTTCAAACACCATGTCAAACAGCTACTCAGCCATGAGGGCTACTGGATAACTTCAGCAGAACAGCTGCTTGACATGGTGTTTCAACATCCACTACACTATTGTTATTGTGTGCCTTCAAGACATTTCCAATTTATGGAGACCCAAAAGCAAACCTATCACGGGGTTTTCCTGGCAAAACTTGTTCAAAGGGGGATACAAAATCCAAAGACTCAAATTTGACATGTTATTTAATAATTTCAAAATTCCAGTTGGAAAATGTCCAAAACCTTCCTTACATTTGGAAGCCTAGCTCCCAATAGTTCAGATTCCACAGCAGCATCAGCTGACCTAATGAGATGTCAAGAGTTATGAAAACTCGGCCAGCAAAGTCTCACTCTGACATCGGACCAGATCATCCAGTGGTATCAAGAAAGCTGGGATAGGCAGGAAGGACAGAAGTAAAGTAAAGAAAGAGCCAATAGGAATGAGAAGCTAAAAAAATAAGATGGACACAAGATACAATTTCATTAAATAACAAAAACACAGACTCTTGTACAGATTAGCCTCACCTCCAAAAAGGATTAATTATTCAAAATATTGTGAAGTTGAAGGCTTTAATGGCCATCATCCATAGTTTTTTGTGGGTTTTTCACGCTATGTGGCCATGTTCTAGAAGAGTTTATTCCTGACATTTTGCCAGCATCTGTGGCTGGCATCTTCAGAGAAGATCATCTGAAGATGCCAGCCACAGATGCTGACAAAACATCAGGAATAAACTCTTCTAGAACATGGTCACATAGCCAAAAAACCCACAAACAACAACAACAACAACCAATCAAAATGTTGTTCAAGGAACTGAAAATTCAGGCTCTATGGATTCCAGTGACCTCCGGAATTCTTTTCTACTGTGGTAAACTCAAAAATAGCTAAACCAATGAAAGCCAGATAGGCTGTGACAGTTCTGACTCAAAAGCCCCTCTGTGACATCACAGCAGGTCATCTAATGGAGCAAAGGAGAAAGGAAAGGGATTAACAAGGAGAGGAAAGGAAAGCAAGACATTAAAGTAATCCCAGCTATACTCACACACTGCAGACTGCCCCTTGACAGTACAACATATTAATACATGGACCCCAGAATACATATTTGTTCTACATATCAGTCCTCTCTCAAGTCTAAAAATAATACATGCACAGTCACCCTCCATTTTTGCAGACTTCAAATCCATGTCCCTCACCAGTTCATGGGCAGCAAACAGAGGGGGACAAAATGGGCCACACAGTGCACATCACCTTCCAAGCCAATGGAGCTTGAATATCAGCGATTTTCTGTTTTTGTGGGGTTATCCAGAACAGATCCTCCACAAAAATGGAGGGGCTACTGTATTTAAATACAAACACACACACATACACACACACTAAAGTACCTTCACCTCTTTTCCTTGACTTCTCCAATCACCTGTAGACACTTGTGTTGGGTCTCTACAGGAGACTGGTAAAATAGAAATGATCTAGGGTGAAAAGCAGCCTCTCCAAAAAGATAGCAGGGAGATGAGAGCCAAAGCAAGGCAGTGGGTGGCAGTGCCACAGATTCTGCCCACATCAAAAAGAAGATGAGAGAGCACTACGGGGAGAACTGAATTTCAGCACCTTGCAAGGGAATCTATTAGCTCCTTACCTATTCTAAAATCCTAGCCTTTTCAAATTCAGGGAGAAGTGAGCCCATGGAAAGTTGCCCTTTAAAAGCAATGACTGGTGATAAAATAATGCTCTCTGAATAACTGAGACTCACTTTTCCTTTAAACAACCAGAAAGGTCCCATAATTAGGGGGCAGAAGTACAAAAGCAATCTAATTGTTGTGGGGGCATGGGTACCTCCTCTACTTTTCATCACCTATAGTTGTATGTAACCTCCTGGGCTGAATAAGAATAATCACTCTTTATAAAGGGACCTGAAGAGTTATACATCTATGCATACAACTAGTTTCTGTGTTGATGCATGTCCTAGTGTGAACTAATGCAACTCCAGTAATACTTGTAAATACTGTGTACATGAATGTTTCATAGTGTTTACATACAGTTGTGACCTAAGTACACATATGACATCTCACTGTGTGTGACAGTGGCACTTGTATGCCTGTGTGTGTTTGTGGGTAGCTGCATTTGTTGCATCACTCCCTGGTTCAAACACAAGTTGAAATTGAGAAGTGATCCCTCTGACACTATAAAGGTTTTAACAGTGAACAGGAATTTGCTATAAAAGACTCTGCTGTAATTCTGAATCATTATATTAGGGTCCCATTACTCAGTAGCAGGGGCAATGAATCTCCTCAGCCAGGGAAATATTTTAAGTGATTGCAAGATTTCTTTCAGCCAACTAAAAAAACCTGCAATAAAAGGCCATATTGCACAGCAATAAAGATTCTTCTGCCCCTATAGAATATCCCTAGATCTATAAATCTTTGCAGATTTGTGTGCCCCTACAAATTGAACTACTGACGTAATGGGCTACTGCAATTACATTTAGTTTAAAGAGCAGTTCAAACGGGAAGCCAGTGGTTAGTTTTGACTCTTTAAGGACTTCCTCCCTCAATTGCCCTGACAGTTAGAGAAGATGAGAATTATTCAATCTCATGCTGTCCTAGGAAGGAGAATGTTAGAATCAATGGTAGTTCTTTGCCAGAGGTTAGGGGTGGGTTCTATCTTCATGTATTAAACTACTCATCTTCCCTAAAGTCAAATTAGATGTTAAGGAGACTGTGCATTCCCGAGAATTAACACTTATTAGTACAAACAAGGCAATTTCATCAAGATACATGCCTCAGCCATCAGACTTGCATATTAAACTTGTATTTAGCTTCCAATAATCAAATACAGATTATGGGGCTAAACAGACAGGCAAAAAGAGGTGTTTTCAGGCTGTCTTGAAAGTGTGGCGTTTAGATGACACATGCCTTGAAGCCAGCAGAAAAGTGCCCTTATGCAGAGAAAAGCTGTTTCAAAAAGAAGGTTTTTCTCCCTGCTTCTTCCTGGTTTGAAGCAATGTCATGTAGTCATGACATGAGCACTCCAGCTGCCTTGGGAGCCAGCAATGTGGTTTCAATGTGGCTTCAGATATGGCAGCTTCAAGCCACTTTTTCCTGTGCATCTGTTTCACCTCTATGTTAAATGCAAGATATGTAGGTGAGGAAAATCATTCACCATCATAGACCTATTTCAACACTTGGGGAGCAGCTCACCAAAAAAGATTCTAAACATAAAGTCTAGTTTGATCCCTCATTCCTCATTTCTGGAAAGGAGAGGAAAAAGAATCACAGGCTCTGTTCCCACAGAGATTTCAGGAGCTGCTACAGTGGAAGGAGATAAAGGAATCCCTCAATCTGTACTTTCCTGTGTCCTAGACAGAAGGCTTCCTCTCTACTCAAAGGTGCCATTGCTCATCCAGGCAGTCCCTTTCCTGCTAAAGGTATAAAACGTTTCAGCTAAAGATTGAGATGTTCCTAAGCAACAAAAAGATAAAGTCTGCCTACTACCTGCTACACTTATCTCTGTATCTTTCCAGGGCCTCCTTCTTTCCCTATCTGCTCTCCTGCAGACTTAATAAATTTTTCCCTCAGACACAGGCTCCAGAGACTTTTGCTCCCAGGTTTTTATCTCCCCCCACCTTCAGCAAGGCTGCTTTAGTCCCAGAAACCAAACAATTTGTTTTAAGCCAGGGACAGGAATTGTTTGGTTTGTGGAAGACAAACCTCTGCCTTTTATGTGACCCCTGGAGCCCTCTCCCTTTGCATTTTTTTTAAAGTCAAAATAAAAGAATCTGCTTCCAGAGGCTTCCCAGGATCATGATTCTCCATTTAAACAGTTTTTCCCTTAACAGAAACACATATTGACAGCCCAACAGAATTAATACAAATAGCAAATTTCATTCACCCAACTCAAGGTGCATCGTGCCCAAGACCAGTCAAATTATTTTGGCAATTGAAACAGTGGGTAGGTAGGAATCATGAAGATGAAGGAAGGATGCACCACTCCCATTTTTAAAGCTGAATTTGAAAAAATTACTCCTTGCCTATTGCCCCCAGAATCATGCAGCCAGAATGACCAATTTCTCTCTAGACACTGAGTGTTTCTTCTCAGAGTCCACTGTACAATTCAGTGAGCTGTTAAATGAAGCAACAGCAGCAGCACCAAATCCTCTATAAAATAAAAGAGATGTATCCTTCTTCAAGCAGCACTGAAGTGAAACAGTCTATTTCCTCATGCCTTTGTTTGCTATAGTGAACAGAGTTGCTGGTACTATAGGAAACTGTGTCAAAAAGAAATCTCTGGGGCACTTACTACACAATTTCAGGCAATAACAACCTGGATTCATTAAAAAAACAAGAGTAACAGTGCTCATTTTCATGAATAATCTGCTACAAAAGTGACTCTCTAAGCTAGTGAATGCCAACAGGGCATTTGCCTAGACAAGGTCATCAACTAAGACCAGTCCTGGTATTACGCAGTGTTAGACAGTAACCTTAAACAGCAGATTTGGGTTATTATGCAATGGCAGTCAGAATATGCCTGGGTACCCCACAGGCAATCAAGTGGCAGAGGGGATGGTGTTGCTCCAAGGAGCTCCCCAGATGCTACCGCATGCCTGGGGAAGGAGCCAGGAAGGAAGGAGCAGCCTCCACTCCCAACAACCAGCCTAAGTACATTGGCTGAGATTTACAATCTGCCAGCACTCTAGTAAATCTTGGCAAAGATGTTACTTGAGTAAAAACTGTGATTGCACTTACTGGGCACTTGGAATCTGCCAAAAGGCATTCAAGTCTCAGTGATGAAAACAGCTTGCATACACTAACTTATTCCACAGAGGTGGCAGAAGAGATAGTGGACTGCAGTCCTCATACACCTGGCACAACCATCTGAGTTACCACATCATTCTTGAGTTTGGGAACTAGTGGATCCAACTTCACACTCCAGAGAACTTTAACCAAGACTGGTGATAGGACCTTCTGGGCAAAGCTCTGTGCTGTGGAGAGAGACATGTCTGTCCATCTGTGCTAAGTGGTTCATGAAATTCCATTTGAAGGTCTCAGTGGAATTCAAAGTTGTTCCAACTTAACAAGAAATGGTCCCAGATGTTATAATAGTTGCATGTCACCTCATATTTCCTCAACTACTTTCCTGCATCAAATGAACTTGATGAATGGTAGAGGATAACCAATACAATTACAATCTTTTATATGGAAACCTCTTGCAATAGAATCAGCCTGGCTTCTGCAGCTGAGTGTAGCTCATTATCTAAGGAATGGGAGAAGCAGAGCTTGAAAAGGTCACTTTAGGGGGCTTAAATCCAATTGCTATTTCCAACTACAGTGGGCTCATTGAAGCAGTGGGGTGTGCATAAATTTTGACCTACCATTTAGTGACTGGTTCAGTAGGTCTTCTCTAGTTAGACATAGCAACTGGACTTCAGTCTTGGACTACAGGTGTGGGATTCTCAGAGACATACTCCAAAAAAGTAATAAAAATAAGCATTGGGAAAAACACGGAAATTGTTATATGAAATGAAGGCAGGCCTCCAGGCATTTCTACTGCAACAGCTTCTCAGCAGTGATGAAAATGTATAATTCTTCCATCTTTTACCATGTTGTCAGGGACCAAGAAGACAAAAGCCTTCCTAACCCCTTCTTTCACATATAATGGACTATGATCTTTCACACATTATGCAATTACCACACATGGTGTTTATACTACACATGGTATAAAATTTATAATGCCTTATAACCTGAAATTATACAGAAGTGGAATCTTGAGCCACCGATCCCAGAGGCAAAAGCAACTTGTTAACACTGCCTCCTCTGTTAAATTAATTCCCCTTCACCTACTGGCATGAGCAGCTATTTAAAGGAAAAAATTATCAGCTAAAAAGTGCAATTGAGCTATTTTTGCTTCCTTGATAACCACTTATTACTTTAGTAAAAAAAAAAAAATCTAGGTCAAAACCTCATGCCATGGACAAAGAATATTCATAATCCCCCTCCCAAAAAATAAAAATTCAATGGTAACCCACTACAAGGATGTTCATTGTCAGTTCTGCCTATAAGAGACAGTAGTATATTCAAAACTATTACAAGTTTATGATAGTGCATTAAGAAGCTGGGAGCAGACAGAATTTTATCAGTAATGGCATATTCATCACTATTAAAGACTTGAAGAAATACTCATGCTTCCTAGAACCTAATCATATGTATTTTCCGCACAGAGGAAATCATATCTCAGTGTGTATGAAAAATGTTTACAATTTTTTAAAAAAAATCCACTTGGGACCATTGTGAAGAATACTTGTGAATGCAAACAAAGCTGGGGGAAGTTTGCATCAAAAGAAGTGACAAGATGCTGATTTTTTGCTAGAAAATGGTGTTAAGGAAAAGACTGTTTTGCCCTATTGGAAATTATGAAGAATATATCTGAGTGCTATCTGTTTGGGACAGCAAAACAAAGCCTCAGCAGTTGTAAACCAGCAATACTAACTCAGATAACACTTTTCCAGTAGAAATATATTCTAAGATTCTTATAATCTGGTTTGTACTGTTTTAAAGAAAGGAATTGAAGTTTATATCCAACATAATATCTAATAACATGAAGAATCTAAATGTCTGTCCCACTAAAGATGTTAGAATAAGCATGTGTGGGGTGGGGTGGAAAGAATGTCAAGAAAAGCAGCTCCTCTTCAAAACTGGAGACTATTACTTTAAAGTAGTTCTAAAAGTAAGTCCACAATATTAACTGTTCACCATTAACTTTGTGGCCCTTTAAGTTGAACTGTCTTTTTGTCTTTCAAGTCTCCATTCCTGGCTCTGAACCCATTATTGGCTTGGATGGAGGAACATTCAGCTGCTTAAAAAGGTCTCTTTGCGGGTTATAAAAATGGCAGCTGCAAGAGTGAAATCACTGCTCTCACTTTAAAAGATAAAGCAAAACTTTGCTTATCCATGGGAACCAAGACATAAAGCAAGAACTGGTGGGGTTCAAAATTCTTGTTCATACCTATTCAGAACATTGTGCTGACATGGAAGCTTTATCTCATCATTAGAGGGACAGGAAGGCAGAGGGCAGAGGACCATGGCTTCAATGAGGTATAGTTGAGAAAAGAACTTTCATTTCAACCAGATCAGCATTTCCAGGCTAGTTTCTGCTGCTAAGCCATGTGAAACTCTCTTAATAAATCTAGAGGAGTTAAGAGACCCCAAACTTGAACATCATCAGGCTTAAGCCTGCCAAGCTTTTAAAAGGTATTCAAAGTTTCTCAGGAAAGAAAGTCTATAAATCTAGTTAATTAGGTTTTCACACACACATACAGAATCCCAAATGTGTTCTCCATTTACCAGAGTGTACTGGGATTCAGCCTCTCGTCCCATTTCTCTGCAATGGGAAACTCTTCAGGCATACTCAACTCTCACATGGACTGCAGATACAGAGGCAACCATCCTCACACCATTCATTAGAAAAATGAGACATACACCCCATATTTCCAGCATCCAGCCAGCACTGAAAAGTGAGAGGCTGAGAGAACGAGAATGGGAGCAGGAGCACCCTGTAGTCAAAAGGGGAGAAAACAGGAGGTAGAAAAGGTCCCATGGGCACCAGAAAGTAACTAAAGTTCATGGCAGCAGAGGCAAGGTTGGGATAAAAGGAATAGCAAGCATACCTCCCCACACCATATCCCCACAATGTGTGTCAAATAACTGCAAGTCTGGCTTTGTGCAAATGCTCCAACCAGTTAACACAACCTTCATACAAGAATGAACTCCCTTTTTCCTTCCCTAGCCACATTAACTCTCCACATCCATATTAACAAGTTGAGACATGCATCACCAAACTCCTGCAAGACTTAATTGTTTGTAAATAGCGGTCTGAGATGCAGTTGTAATACTTGGTCACTATTATCCCGAAACATTATTTCATGGTTAAATTTTCAACCTATGCAATAAATCCTCTAATGAATTCATCTCTTCAGACCAGTGGTCCATAGTGATGTAGAGTTAGTTTTCAATTTTGCTCTATCCTCTGTTTCATCACCATGACTGAGTTACTTTCTGCAGCTGACCGGAGTGCATGCACCCTTTGGAGCCAATTGTAAAAGTGACAGATAACAGCTAAATACCAGGCTTAGCCAGGCAGAACCCCAAAAGAGGAGCCATGGGCAAGCATCTACCAAAGGAGCCAATTTGTTAAAGAAACAGAAGCTATTCTGCAATTTATAAACTTAAGATGTGAAAGAATGCTCTGGAAATCTAAACATTAACACACACACACACAAACACACACATCCCTTTCTTGAATAACCCAAACGTATCCATAGCTAGAAACATAAATGATTAAAAGCAAAAGAGTAGGAGCAGAAGCAATGTGTTGTGCTAAACAAATCTCTAGAAAGGTTCTAAGATGCTTTGTTCCCACAGATGGAGTTGTAGTCTAGAACAGCAAGCAAATAGCAGTTCCTCTCCTTTCTCTTGTAAAATAAAATAAAATAGATTGAACAGGCATATGGAAATTCAAAATTACAGATGGGTCTTTTCTTGGATTTCTGTCTTGTTTCCAGGGCAACAAGACTCAGTGTCATCTGCTAGTTGCCATAGCAATTTCACCTGATTTCTTGTTGAGCAATGTATTGGGAGATAAAGCAAGACAGCTATTTTTGCTGTCATAGAGTTCCTGGCTTTATACCTTAAAGTTATTCAGGGAAAGGATAAGAAAAGGGCCTTTAAACAATTCAACCAACAGACTGATTCAAAGGGACAGGAAAAAAGGACTGTATCTAGCCACAGTAGAAGCCATCCCTTATTTAACTATTTCAGCACCAACAAGATATAAAGCATGCTGTGATCGTTATCCAACTTTCTATTTAAATTGATAAATCACATTATTGATAAACTAGCAATAGAAAAATTAATGCTTCATTTTGTTACCTCTCTTTGTTACCTCTACTTCAGGGAGAGAAAGTGTAGTATGTGAGCCACTCATATCCTCCCACCCCACCCCACCCACAAACAGCCTTCAGAAGGGTTATGGGACATTTTTTACCATATTATGAACATGTCTAGGACATTGTAAGCCATGTTTTGTGATAAGAGATGGCCTGGGGTACAGCAGGCAGGGCATTATATTTTGATTATATATATATATATATATATATATATATTCAGAGAGTGAGGTTGGGGGGAGGGGATAGCCCTCCAAAGTGTCCTCAGAGGCTAATGTAACTCCTGTTCTCTGACAGTTGTCCACCACTGTTGTGCTTCCTCTTAATAAGCAGACAGCACAGTTGGCTCTCCATGTTCACAGATTCTACATCCATGGATCATAATGGCTTGAAAATATTTTTAAATATATGCACTCCCCCCAAAAAACCTTGATTTTGCCATTTTTATAAGGAACACCATTTTACTGTGCTGTTGTATTTAATGGGACTTGAGCATCCATGGATTTCAGTATCCACAGCAAGGTCCTGCAGCCAAAGTGCAGCAGATACTAAGGGCCCACTGTATCAGTTGTTCAAATTATGATGATAAAAAGAATATATTTCTGCCCCAGGATGACAAATTGTTTGGCCCTCATCTCATAAGACAACTCAATTTGGGCAACAAAGGATTCTTCCTATATTTGGGTAAAGGATTAATTAAAACACACGCTTAACACCTCCTTATAGATCAGGACAACTCCAGGCCTTATCTGCTAAATTGTATGTTTATTTGACATTGGTATTTTCTCTACAGCAAGAGGCAGGAAATATAATTAAAACTATTATTTATAATAATAATAATAATAATAATAAATACATTTTATTTCTAACCCACCCCTTTGCTCAGCAACCGGGGCGGCATACAACAAAATTTAAAACAAACAACAGTTAAAATATTCCTTCAACCCAATCACTAACCCTCCCGCCCCTTAAAACTAAATTAAACCAATGCAGAATTAAAATAACAGTTAAACAACAGAATACAATAAAACCATCTATACAATCAGACAGGCAGTGGCATCAAGGGGGGACGGGTAAACAAACATCTCCGTAGCCCGGGAGTTATAGAGCCGGGAAGTTATTCCAGAAAAGCCTGCTGGAAGAGATACGTCTTTACTGCTTTTTAAAAGCTATCAAGAGTGGAGATAAGACAAAAAAAAACAAAAAACAAACAAACAGCTTCATTTATATACCGCTTCATACCCTTAAGGAGTGTCTAAGCGGTTTACAATTGTAAGCTATTTGCCCCCCAACAATCTGGGTACTCATTTTAGCAACCTCGGAAGGATGCAAGCCTGAGTCGAGCTTCAGCCCTTTGCTGGTCTTGAACTCGCCACCTTCTGGTTTTGAGTGAGTGGCTGCAGTACAGGCATTTAACCACTGCGCCACCAGGGACAGATCTCATCTGGCAGGCCATTCCATAGTCTGGAAGCTGTCACAGAGAAGGCCCTCTGGGCGGTTTGTGACAACCTAGTCTTCATGGGCAGTAGCATGCCATATTTTGTACTAATTGAAGTTTCCGAGTTAGGCACAAGGGTAGCCCCATGTAGGGTGCATTGCAGTAATCCAGATCTGAGGTTACCAGAGCGTGTACCAGAGTTTCCAGATCCTTCATCTCCAGGAAAGGGCGCAGCCACAACTGACTGTCGCATTCACCTGACTAGTCATGTGAAGCGACGAATCTAGGAGTACCTCCAGACTGCGAACAGAGTCCTTAGAGGAGAGTGTGACTCTGTCTAGGACTGGAAGTTGTATTCCCAAACCTGGTTTTGGGCCCGTGACTGTCAGTACCTGTAATAATAATAATATTATTATTATTACATTCCAGGAGATTTAAGTTTTAAAACCTATTAGTGGAAGGCACGTGCCTCTAATACTGTTTCCCATCTATCCTAGTGCAGTACTCTCAAACATCACACTACACATATTCATATCTGAGTTGCAAATCTCAGTTACTCAACCAAAACTTTTACAACCAAGTAGGCAGATGAACTTATTGGTGTGAAATCTGATATGAATACACCAAAACTGAAATCTCTTCACCCAGTTCATCAAGCTTCTCAAGTGAGTAATACACAATGAAAGTTGAATGTGCATGTATGTGTGCCTTCATGTTGCCTGTTAACTTATGAAGACCCCATGAATCTAATAGGGTTTTCTTAGGCAAGAAATACTCAGAGGTAGTTTGCCAGTTCCTTCCACTATGTATAGCCATACTAAACACGACTGACCCTACTAAACTTCTAAGATCAGACCTGGCTTTTAGAGTATTTAGGCCTATTGTTCTTCTGCCCTTCTTTTTGTTGATCCTTCTTTCCCAGCATTATCCAACACCCATGCTCCTTCCTTGTTTTCCTCTTTGCCATCTCTTAAATCACCCTTGCCTTGTTTATATTCATAATCAGCCTTAAAACAGAGTAATTTAAAACAATCAGTCTGATTCAAGTGTTTCTCCACAGCAGGCAACCATACGTTAAAATCAATCCAAATTATACTCAGAGGTCCATTTGGAACGTAACTTCTCTGACTGTGGTCTAAGCTGCAAGTGGGGGGGGGGGAGAGAAACACTGCCTTCCCAATAACTCACAGAGGTTTCAGCTATTCAAGCTCTTCTGATAACCCTTGTTCTTACACATGCTCTGTGGTACTAAACCAAAGCACAACTGGGTAAAGAAAGCACAGAAACTAGGTTTCCTGCTGAGAAAGGGGAAGCAGCCAAAGGGAACTCTCTGATTAGCATCTGCCAAGCTGTGGGTGAATAATTCAAAATGAGCCAGCAAGACTCTCCAGGGCCTTCATCTCCATGACTTGCTTCACCCAAATACTTTCTATGTATTCTGGAAGGGTAACCTCCTTTTCCTTGTCTAGTCAAAATGGGAGTATCTTGTTGCATGTTAAGAATTAATATTTTTCCATGCATAAGCCCAATCACCCTTAGGAAGAAACCAAATGAGCAACCAGCCCCAGGTAGCTAGAAACCTAATGAGCAGTATTCCCCCAGCTAATCTAATCAGGGCATCTAAAAGACAAACATTTATCCAGTTGATTTGCCCTTGTTCTTGGACAGTTTACTGAATATCACAAAGATGTAGTGGCAGATAATAAGTGCAAGATCCTGTCCCCATAGGTCCAAAGAATTGGCATATTAAAATATATATAATTAAACCTTTAAAAGTAACTTCTCAAAGCCAGAAAAGGCCATAAAGGTATGAGATGGGTGAGTGAGTGTTCAACTTTAAGATAATGTGTGTGCAGTCTAAGCACTGAGATGATGTAAGCTAACCACTCAAAAATAAGATTCAAATGTTAAAATATCACTTTAATCACAATTCTTATTTGGGCCCCATTCATACTAGCTCATTTGCCCTGGTTAGATCCGGATCAGATCATGCATGCCATTATCGAATCTCTCCGGAAAGAAGTTCATACTACCCTTTGCCCCAATCGATGCATCCTGGTGCATTTTACCCCACTAAAGTTCATACATGCATAAGTAACGATTAAAGATGGAGCCTCCTAGTTGTCAATCAAATGATGTCATGGTGCCGTCTGATGCAGCCATTGGCTGCACGAGTACTCCATCCGCACTTCACTTTTTTAAAATTTGATAGAATATGCACATGGAGCATAGCGCTGGGAGCAGTGCAGCTTGTGAGGATCCCTTCCCCTCCCCCTCCTCTTTTCTCATCCCTAGGAGTGCTTCATCGGGCACTTCTGAATTTTTTTATTATTTTTACAATTTGACAGATTATGTGCATTCTACATGTGGCTATTTAAATGGGAGGGGGAATCCCCAATCCATATATGGATAGTTGGCTTTCATATATGGATTGGGGTTCCCTCTCCCTTAGTTTAAATGCTCAATACGAATGGGGCTCTTTCTTCCTCCCGTTTAAAGAGCCCCATGTAGAATACATATAATCTGTCAAACTGTAAAAATAATTTTTTAAAAATTCAGAAGTGCCTGATGAAGCACTCCTGCTGCAAAAAAGACAGCACCGGATCAAAGCTGGTGGTTGCAGGGAGAGGAGGCATGTTCTGCCCCCTGGCCTTGACCCCTCCCCTGAATTTGAACTAATCTTGATCGGAGCCAAGTTCACATTCGATTGAACCGGTTTTTCTGAAAAGAAATGGTAAATACCCCACTTTCAGAAAACCCAGGTTTAGGGGGATTTGCACCGCAACGGGTGTGCAAGATCTGGATTCCCTAGTGAAAAAAACGGCGCCAGTATGAACTTCTTGATTTTAATCCGGGTTACAAACCTGTTTATATGGTAGTCTGAACGGCCCCTTTGAAAACAATGGAAGAAAACTGCAGAGGGCTCTTGTACCTCTAATGGCTGTATAAAAGCAGGGGTTTCAACAGGTATTGCCGGTTATCTGGTTTCATGGCAAGCAACACCTGCTAAAATTTCCCCTTCTTAGATAGTTTATCTAACTCTCTGAATTCATTAATCTTTTGCATCTAGTTGTCTGTAGTTCCAATCTTAGGAGTGTAAACCCATTCCTGTAAGAAACAAGCAATAAGGGTAAACAACAAATATGTGTTCTTATCAGAGAACTGTTACGGTTGAGGGTGCAGGGACTGGCTTATTAAAAATAAAAATTAGGACACAGGCAAAGTTAAATTCGAACACCTGGGATGACATATCAGTCCCTGGTTTCCAGCATCAGCTCTGTAATACTAAATAATAACTATTCGCATTGGAATTAAAATCAAGGGCACTTTTACACCACGCTATTATAGCTATACAATTCCACTTGAACTACTATGGCTATATCTTGTGGAATCCTGGGATTTGTAGTTTGGTAAAACACTAGAGCTCCCTCGCTGAGAATTCTATATACCTCATGAAAGTACAAATCCCAGGATTCCATGGGCAGTTATGTCCCTTAATGGCCCAGCTCCAGGGATAAATGAATAAAATAAATTATCTAAATCCATTTCATTCTGATTTCAGATTGAGATGGCTTTGTTCACTTTAGTGGATAATCTACATCAGGGGACAGAGGAGAATGTGCCTCTGTTGATTCTGCTGGACTTTCAATACCAGTGACCAGGCTACCCTTTCGGGGGCCCTCATCAGGATGGGACTTTAAAGTACTGTTTTACAGGGTGTAATTCCTTCCTGGACGAGCAAGACCAGAAGTAGGTGCTGGACAACTCCTCTTTGACTCCTTCGCCACTGGTCTGTGGGATCCCCATGCTGATCAACTTCTTCATGAAGCCACTGTGAGAGGTCATCCAGAGATTTGTGGTTTAGTATTACCAGTAGGCTGATGACACCAACCTCTAATTCTCCTTTCCACACAATTCCAAGAAAGCTCTTTCTGTTCTAAACCAGTGTCTGGCACTAGTAATGGATTGAATGAAAGCAAACAAAATGAATACCTGTCCTTACAAAACGGAGATACTCCTGGTAGGTCAAGAGGCAGATTGGGGAATAGGGATTCAACCTGTCCTGAATGAGGTTACATTCTTCCTAAAAGCATAGGTTCACAGTTTGGTTGCACCTGGAGCCCCAGGAATCTGCAGTGACAAGGAATATTTTTGCACACTTAAATGTGCAAACTGCACCCATTCCTGCAGTTATCTGATCTGGCCACAATGACACAGATGTTAGTTACATACCATAATAGACTGGATGAGGGCAAATGAGTTGCAATTTAAACAAAATAAGACAAGA
Organism: Urosaurus nigricauda; assembly: GCA_034509955.1. NCBI lineage: Eukaryota > Metazoa > Chordata > Lepidosauria > Squamata > Phrynosomatidae > Urosaurus > Urosaurus nigricauda. The sequence goes on along the minus strand of JAOEGL010000004.1, from coordinate 43,756,045 downwards.
GGTCAGCTGGAAGGCAGATGAGGGAATAGAATCATAGAAGAATCATAAAGTTGGAAGAGACCACAAGGGCCATCCAGTCCAACCCCCTGCCATGCAGGAACGCTCAATCAAAGCATCCCTTGCTAACCCATCTAGGAATATTGAAATTCTTTTGAAAACTCTAAATGAATATAGTAAAAATTTTATTAATTTGCTATTAATAAAAACAAATCCAAGGTATTAACTATGAACCTGATGGAAAAGGAAAAACAAGAACTTATTATTAAATCAGGATTCCAAATACCTCCCCTCTAATTCATGGGGTACCAGGCTTAGGTACAGGCTAGCTGGTAATATCTCCCTATGGAGATCCTCAGGAGAGGCATTCTTTCAGTCCTATCACCTTTGCAGGTATGGCTGGTAAGAGGAAGATATCAGTGGCTGCCCTTAGGCTTCATAACTCCATCCCTAATGAGGTTAGAACGGCTCCTTCCTTGTTGTCATTCCCTGGAAGACATTTTAAAAAAAATATTCCAAGAAGCTTTCAGAATTGAGGATTTTGAAGGAAGAGCTTTTAATGGGATGCTGTATTGTTTCAAACTGTACTGTTTTAGCTGCTTTTAAAATAATTTTATGTGTATGTTTTGTTGTTGTTTTTGTTATTGTTGTGTGACTTCAAGTCATTTTTGACTTATGGTGACCCTAAGTAATAGTTTGATTGTATTATAATGTTTGACTCTGTGTGTTTTCAATTATATTCTAACCATTTTGGGTTGTAAAATGCCTTGAATCCCAATCTGAGAGAAAGACAAGGTATAAATAAAATTTTAAAAGAAGAGGAGGAAAAGGAGTGGAATCACAGTGCTGTATATATGCAGTATAAAAGAGCCCCTGATAGCAGCATAAAACTAGAGTATTATTTTAAATCACCCCTATTATATAGCTTTAAATGCAGTTTTTAAAAATCTTCTGCAAACCATGTGGTAGTTAAGGGGGCAACCAATTTTTTAACCCACCATGACTGATGGGTTAAAATCATATTTGATTTCTAATTTAGGACAGATATTCCATGTGACTGCATTCTCCGATCACACATCCCAGATAATCTGTATTATAACTATTATTTTGCTGATCATATTCACATAACATTGACTCCTTTGTTTGTTTAGCATATTCAAATAATGTGGGGTCAGCTAAGGACACAGTGTTTGAGGACCAGATTCTGTGCCAATAGTACTATGCAGTCTGTAGTTCATTCTCCCTCAAGTTATAATGTCTAGGATGACAAATGCCTCCTCTGCTGAAACCCTTTGGGCTGTTTGTTGAATTCCCTTTGTAAAAGCAACTGCGCTCACCTAGCACTCAATGAACTCATTGCTACTCATAGACACATGACACAATGGATGTTTCCTCCACAAATTTAAGTGGGGAGATTGCATATAACACACACATATACATAATCAGGACATTCAAATGTAATTCATTTACTGCTTTTCAGTCTGGGTTTTCCTACTAAGAACTAAATGCTAGTACCAAAACTTCCTGAGTTGTTAGAATCTACAAATGTTTCCTTCAGGCAGCTGCCCAAATACACACAAGTAATAATGAATACTATGACACAAGGAATCATTATGAACCAAAATGAATGCTTTCATTTGCACCAATCAAGGGTTGTTGGGGCGTTTTTTGTCTCTGTACTGAGCCAGCTCTGTTAACAATGCTGACTCTAGCTTTCTGTTGCCTTCTGCTTGGTGTACTGTACTTTAGGCTGGTTTAACTGCCTGAGGTTAATGAATTCCTTTTCACTGGCTATTTCTTGCCACACAGACTGAGTTTATAGCTGATCTTTAGCAGAGTTTTATTCCCAGGCAGAGTGGAGTCTCTTTTTACTGCAACCATGATTGCATGGCATGTGGGAAGGAAACAGAACTGTAGAGACAATGACAGCTTTGTGTCCGATTCACCAAGTTTGCGCAAGGCAGATCCAGGAGGAATGCAGAGCTATACCCCAAACAATTTCTCCCACAGATTATTTGGCACGTACGCTGCCTTGTGTGTTCTGTCCCTAAGGCCAGCCCAGACACGGACAGTGATGAGGGCAGCAAATGTTTGCAGACTAGAAGTGTATGTCTGAGCAGGGGATGTTTTACAACAGACCACTGAAAACTGTGGATCCTATTCAGGTAATATCACCAGTATGCCCAGAATGATCAGACAGAGATCTATGCTTGTTTCATCACACTATGTCTAGATTTAGGGAAGGAAGAATGGAATCCGAGTTGCCATAAGTAGAATCTTACAGGCCCCTATAACCCTTATTAGTTCAAACCTCTTTTCTAGCAGTTCAGTAATAGTATGATCTGTCCTTCTATCCACTCTCTCTCTGCGAAAGGGGATTAGCTTCTAATCTGTGCATATTGTCTTATCTTCTGTACAGTATATCTTCTTATCTTTTGGTGTAAGATATGACCTTCCACTACATCAGTAGCATGAGGCTGTAACACAAGTTGTTCTATGCTGCTTCATTAATGTTACATCAACAAAATTGCAAGATGGCTATTACCAATTGCACCTCAACTTCACCCATTGTGGGAGTCAGAACAGCACTTGGCTAGGCTGTAAGCATCTCAGTAGTTCTTCCCAAATTCTCAAGGACCTTATATTAACAACATGATATGGGACTACAGGTATATCACTTCGCCACCATTTCTGCTTCAACTGAAGTAAAGTAATATCAGGATGTGGCATCAGAAGAAAGGACCTAAGTGAAGGCTTCAGTGTCACAAAACCAGATTTCCATTTCTTGCCAGCTCTGTTAAGCTATAACAAAATATTCTGGTCACTGTCATCTATAGCAGTGGTTTGCAAACTCAAGTCCCAAGATGCTACTGGACAACTCCTATAATGTATGGCCATAGACTATGTTAGATGGGGCTTCTAAGGAGAGAAGTCCAAAAACATCTGGGGACCAATCCTGTGGAGTGAGTGCTTTTCTCAATTAACCTTACATTATAGTTTAGACTGACCTCTGTGTCATGAAAGATAAAACATTTCATAGGCATGTATTTCCTTACAATAATATCCATTTTGTACCTCCCAAGACTGACAAAAGAAGGAAGTATAACTTATCTCCAAAATCCATATACTTCACAGGGTAGTGATTCACATAAACAGTTTCAAAAATAGATGCAAACACACCTTAATTAACTTAGTCAATTGAGAAAATGTACAAAATACATACATTAGGAAAAATGCATTTAGGAAAATTATGTTCTATAGGGGAAATGTACAGTGGGCCCTCCATATCAGCAGGAGTTTGGTCTCCATGTCCCCCGAGATATGAAATCTTGTGGGATCTCAAGCCCATATAAGTCTGTGGACAGTGACATGCATGTGTCCACATCTGTGCACCTGCGTTCACACAGCACACTGACTTATATGGAGTGGGGCTAATGCAGACATGCCAAACAGTGGATAGCTAGCCTGCCAATGCAATGGGCTAGCTGTATACACAAATATGCAAAAATTTACATGTACGAAGGAGAGAGGAAAAATCACCTGATAAGAAACTGGAATGAGACAAGAATGCTGGTAGGATTCTAACATTCTGACAGCGCTATGAAACCAACAAGCCATCAAATCTTATTCTGCACTGCTACACATGAGGCATCAGAAAGAGCAGCCAAAAAGTTGTAGCATTCTAAGTAGTATAAATGTTGTACATGGCACTGGAGTCCTAAAGCTTCCAGGAACAAATATTTATTTTTAAACAGTATTTTTTCCCTTTGGTAACAAGGTTCCCAAGGTAGCTTATGCCTATTTTTTAAGTATAGTATAAAATAGCAATAATTAATAGCAAAGAATTAGAAGAAACATCAAAAATAAAATAAATCTTAACAAAATGAGAATAATTAAAGCAAGGCAAATGCCTGCTAAAACAGGGGTATCTTTACTGTGCATTAAACATGGCACTTTATTAACAATATCACAGTGGAAATTTTTTTCTAAGTGTATAACTTCTCTAGTATGAAGTTAACATCAAATCCAGAAAAGTCTATCCATGATCAAGCAGAGAGGGCTTTTTGGTTATGCAGTCTGGGACAGGGAGAGCAGTCCAGCCCTACTGCCAACCCCACACCACCTCCACACTCATGCTATGTCAGGCATATACACATTTTTATGAGCACTTAATTGGGAAGCTCCAGTTGTTCCCACAAAGTTGTTTCAGGATGAGGAAGGAACAATATAGAAGCACCCAGCCCTTAGTTCACAAAAGAGTCCCCAGAATTGGCTGCTCCTCTATTCCAGAGTTTGGAGTTAGCACATCTATATTGCCTCCCAGTGGAACTAGTGGGGGAAGAGACACACATGGGACAGAAAGCAGGATTGCCCATAAGCTTCTGTTCCCCCAAACTAACCAGTAGAGCTTTGGAACAAAATAGAACATCCACCAGTTCACGTCCACAAACCCCAGTTCGCATCCACATGCACAGTTAGAAGCTATTATACAGGTCATCCCTCTGGGTGAGTGGGAACATTCCTGTCACTGGACTTCCATGAACTTCAGTTCGCAAATGTACTTCAAGAGCTTAGTAATGCTCCTTCAATGAGGAGAGCATTAACTGGTCTGGATGAGTAAAGCATTAAATGGGCTGAAATTCTTCTCCACTTCCAATTAAAATCAAGATGGTGTAAAACTATCAAATTCAGGGTAAACAGCTTACATTTCCAAGTCATTCTAAAGGAAGCTGAAGGTAGCTTACCCTTTTCTAGCTGGGAAAGCTTTATTAGCTGCAGATTTTGGCTTCAGCCAATTCCTACCTGATATTCTTCAAATGCTCACAGTGAACTCAAGCCCTGGCATAAAGTTGGGGTTTAGCATGTGTAGCATATGTGAAGTGCATCAAAGGATTCCAGAGAAAAATCAAACCCCTTGACTGCACAGATCATGAAAAGCTATAGAACATCCTTAAAATTTGGGCATGCCATTACATCTGATAATCTTTATGACAAATCTGTACTTAGGACAAGAGGCTTCTTTTAGAACAGAATATGGAGAAACAGAATATGGTTCCCAATTGGCAGGGGGTCAGGCAAGGCTGCATCTTATCACCCTACTTGTTCAACTTATAAGCAGAAAATATCATACAAAGAGAAGTCTTAGACTCAGAGGAAGGAGGAGAGAAGGTAGAAGGAAGGAACATCAATAATCTAAGATATGTGGCCGACACCATACTACAGTACTAGAGGAAATCATCATAGACATGGAACAATTACTAAACAAGGTCAAGGAAAAAAGGACAAAGGCAGGCTTGCTGCTGAAAATACATTTTAAAAAACCCAAAAATAATGACCATGGAGGATTTACATAAATTGAACCTAGACAATGAAGAAATTGGCATAGTTAAGTATTTACCATACCTTGTATCAAATATTGATCAGAATAGAGACAGCAGTCAAGAAATAAGAAGACTAGGAATCGGAAGGGCAGCCATGAAAGGACTAGACAAGATCCTAAAGAGTAAAGATATACTAGTTAGAATCATCTAAGCCATTGTATTCCCCGTCACCATATATAGATGTGAGAGCTGAAGTGAAGAAAGCAAATAAAAAAGAAACTCATTTGAGATATGATCCTGTAGAATAGTGCTGAGGATACCATGGACTTTGGAATTCTCCCAGGAAGCCAAGATGATCAAATTGAGGCTGTCATACTTTGGTCACATCATGAGAAGGCATGACTCATTAGTAAAGACACTACTGCTATGCAAGGTAGAAGATAGTAGAAAGAGAGGAAGATCACACACCAAATGGCTAGACTTAATCATGGAGGTCATGGACCTGAATCAACGGGACCTAAGCAGAGCAGTGTATGATCGAGATGATTGGAGGTGTCTCACCCACCGGGGTTGCCATGAGTCAGGGTTGACTCAAGGGCAGTTAAGAACAACATGTGTGCCATCAGGCAACTGTCATCCCCACATGGTCAACACAACTCAGTTATTGATGCCTGCCCCCAAGTGGTTCTGTCCAGGAGCTGTATTTTTGATTTTCCACAATGGCCTTGAGTAGCATCACTGCAACCAACTGTGACAAATTGAAATGGCGGTTCCAAGACACCTGCTGTTTATTGCTGCTATAGTCACTGCTGTCACTATTTCATTCACCCAAGCCAAAGACTTCACCCACAAAAATGGGCCAACAATGTACAAAGGGAGGCCATCAGCAGGCACTTTCAAAGTAAGTCCTGAGAACAGGAATTTACAGTGCCCTGTTTCCTATCTTTGTGGACTACAACATCCACAATCCCTCAGCAAGAATCTGGGGATGCTAGGAAGTATAATTCTCAAAAGTAACTGTTCCAAACTCTGATTGTTTATGTCTATAAGTCAATCACATGAGTTAAGTTTTTTTTAAGCTAATGAATTTCAGTAAGTGAAAAGATGTTAATGAAGACACAGAGATGATGTTCTAATGGGTAGAAACACCAGGAGGCCTGGATTTAACAGTGTTCTTTTAGAATGCTTTCTACATTCATATAACCAGGACAGTATACTCATATGATCTTGTGAGGCATGAATGAAGTGCATACACAGAGAAATCTGGGTGACATCAAACCAAGAGCATGTTCGCAAAGCAATCCAGATCAGTATCAAATTGTTCAGAATTCTCCTCTTCTTCCCACTTCCCATCCCTGTCCAGTCCTTCCTGTGAAATCACGGGAAGGACTTTCAGACAACATTGCACTTATTCAGACATTATTCCATCTGGAAAGCGCGAGTGACAATGACCATGTGGAAGTTTTTCAAATGATGTTGCACTGATCCTGTCATTGTCCCATTACTGAAGGGGCAATGCCTGGCATTTTGCATAAAGGGGAGTTTGCGTTAATGCAATGCCACTTCAATAACAGGATAATGACAGGATCACCTACATTATGAAAGGCTTTCACATGATCGCTGTCATGGACGGGATAAGGACACGGGAGCGATCCTGTCCCTATCCCATCTGTGTATAATTATCTCCCTTGCATTGGGGAAGAATAAAGACAAGCAGGAAAAGTTTTATTCCAAGAAAGGAGCAATTCACATTTGCTTTCTGACTATTGGATTATATGGGACTATGGGACTAAATGAACAAGGAAACTTTTGTCCCTATCTCCTGGGGATTAGATGCTTGTTTAGAGAAATGCATGGCAAATACCATTCTCCATGAGATAGAGACAGCCTGAGATAGACTTCATGGCAAAGAGACAAAGAGAGAGAGAGAGACAGACAGACAGACAGACAGACCATCTGTCCATCAGAGTTAACAGTCTTGTTCTATAACTACCTGTGATTCTAATAACTCTTCCTTTCTTAATAAGAATGCATTGCTCCCATTCACAAAAAGGTTTTCATTTCAAAGCAATTTTAAAACATAATGTGAGGGGAATCTCTGAAATGCAACCAACTATGTGGCAGAATCCAACAGCTGCTGCATAACCAACAGCAACATCACCAAGCAATTTAGGACAGGATATTAAACTGTGAGTGAAGCTGAGTCAGGAAAAATTGAATTATTTAGACTGGATTTTAGCCAGAAGGTTTTAGTTTCATTTTTGCAAAAAGAAGAAAGAAGCAGATTTAGGTACTACAATTTTATGGTTTAGCCAAAGACAACAGGAATTCAGAAAGACAGCAGTTCTGATGTGCATCACAAGGGGGCTGAATGAAAGGGAGGTATAAGCATATTCTAGTCATTACCATCATCAGGAAAATTACCACTGACCCCTGATGCTTAGCATACAACCTAAAGAACCAGAGGGTCCATTCTAGTCCAAGGTCCACATTTTTAAGAAGGGGTAATTATAAAAATGAGACTGACACAGAAGTTTTAGTATGTTTTTTTTTAAAAGGACTGCTATTTAGATTATTTGGGTTGACATCTCACACACTCACTTCATTCAGTTAACCAACTGCACACTTTCTCTTTTAAACTCTAGGACTGTTAACCAAGCCACACTAGTTAACTTCTCCACAGGAAAATGGCAAATGTGTCCTAAAAGTCCTTCTGCCCAAATGAAAGCACAACTGTCCACCTCAAACATAGACTCCCTATCATGATCATCACTGAAATTTTCCCCAGCCTTTAATGCATTTAATCCTGGAAAGCACACTTTGGAAGAACAGCACTCTTTTCCTTTCTTAAATAGAGGGTGTGTATCAGAGTTTAAATAGCTTGTATAGACCAGAAAGAGTGAATCTGTACAAAAACTGAGTATCGATTGCTGGAGCTGAGATCTCTCGCTCAGCACAGTAATGCCCAAATATGGGCTGGAGTAAGCCAGCATGGTGTAGTGGTTTGAGTGTTGGACTATAACTCTGGAGATCAGGGTTTCCTTCCCTGATCAGCCATGGAAAGCCACTTTGTGATGTTGGGCGAGTAACAACTCTCAGCCCCAGGAAATCCTATGATATGTTTGCCTTAAGACTGCCATAAATTGGAAAAGAGTTGAAGGTACACTAAAACATGGGGCCAAGGAACAGTCATATACTGCAAGTGAACTGGAAGCATGACACAATAAATATATCAAGTGATTAATCAAAGTTAATCAGTTCTACATACAAGAGCTTGCCTATTGTTCCAACAGATGTGCAAAATGGAAAGATTTTAAAACGTGGATTGAGTGTGCTGGTACTATTTTAAACTAAATTGTTTTCATTACTTTCAATCTCTTAATTGTATTTTATTTTTTAATGTGTCATTTAAATCATTTTAATAATACCAATAATTTAATTCCTTTTTAATGTTCACCTTTTAAACTGAAAGCCGTTTTTGAGTCCTAATTTTGGAAGAAAGGCAGGATGGTGGTTATTATGATGATGTCTCTGAGTTATTACCTGCTCTGGTCTTACTTCTCTCTTTTCCATTTAGCCTCTTTTGAAGGTATGATTCTGACACATTTCCATGCAACAAAAGGAGCTGGTTCTGCATATAAGTTAATTAATTTAAGTTAATTAAGGATCCATGGGTGTCACTGGGTTAAATCTAATAAGATGTAGTACTGCCAAGGTACAAAGATCCCTCACACATGGGTATTTTAGAATCTATGTAAATCCACATATATGTCCAGAGAAGACGGTTGTTAACAAGATTTAAGAATGAAGTATGCCTTCAATCGTAATTCTGACAGGAATATATGACCCACCATGTGTTTGATGAACACTATACTTGCAACCATGTTATTTTTCCAAATTAAAATATAGAATGTAACCATGTTACCTTTCCACATTAAAAGATAGAACGGTCTTACTCATTTCATTTTAATGTACTATGGCAAATAATATGACTTAACTCTATGGGTTACACAAAATATTGATTTCCTTCAGGAAGAAAAATGAATGAAGTTAAAGAAGACTTCATATTTCTCATCATGGGGTGCATGATTAAGCAATGACAGTCTTATTGCTACATTGATGATTCTGCCTACTCCAGAGGGAATGTACTCAATTGACACATGTACTCAAATCTGCATGTAGCTGACATTCTAAGAACATGAGGCTAATAGGAATTATTTACAATGAAGGGCCTGGAAGCAGGTGATAATGTCAGAAAATAACTGACCTCCATGAAACAATTGCACTTTACTAACCAAGATGTATATACATTTCACACTTCTTATTTGCATAATTGTAGCTCGGCTGATGCTTTCCTTTCCTTTCCTTTAAGCAGTTATAAAGAGAACAAATAAAGCCTTCTGCTTCAGGGTGCAGGAAAAATTAAAGACATAGCTATAATAGACAGCCTCCTTCACTACCCTCTCTATAGCTGAGGGGACGTTTGTTTCAGGAAAGATGAAAAATTCTGTAAAAGCTGGCCAGCACAATGAAACATTAATCTCCAACCAAAAAAGGAATTTTACTTTCTCTATTCTGAACTGCAGTTGTTTATACACATATTAAGATTGTGGTTGGTATTTCATTCTGATCACACTAAATGGGATATTTGGGATAGGAGTTCCCAAAGCACTAGAGAAAACAACCATATGTTGTTAATACTTCGATCAAACCCTTAACAGAAAGTAATACCTTTAAATTCAGTAGAATATGTCCAAACAAATAAGGACAATCACATTCAGACTGTAGGAAAATTTGAAAATAGCTGTCATAGAATTTACACCTACAGAACACAGAGAGAAGAATTTAGACTTGTGAGCTGAAGCAGAAGCAGAAGCTGTAAGTGCAGAAAGCACTCAAAGGACAGTCAGCAAATTAAAACACAAGCAAGATGCTACCTTCTTACGCAGACAGTTAAAGCACCATGAGCCAAATGCAGAAAACAATACAGTAACCTACCCAGTGTACATTTTGCTATATCAAGTACAGCACAGGAAGAACAGTATGCAAAGGGATTTTAAAGTATCTTTGAAACTAAGGGGTTAAAAAGACCAGCACTAAATGCTAGGATCAGGCTGGAGTGGGGGTGTGGTGCCCGCACACCAGCCACCCCAACTCCTCCCCGAGGCTGGTGTCACGCCGCATGCTTGATCACACTCTAAAAAGGAGCGGCATTTTGCTGGGTCTTTTTTTAAAGCAGAAAACTGGGGCCATGGCATGTGTTTGCTGCTGCCCCGATCCAGCACTGAAATGGGCGCTGGCACATCACTCTATTGGGGCGGTCTGTTTTGCCCCTAACTGCAAAATAATAATAATAATAATAATAATAATAATAATAAAAAATTGTCACATAAGCTTTCAGAGACTTGGTCTTCTTCCTAAGAGGAAGTAGACCAAGTCTACAAAAGCTTGTGCTACAACCTCTTCTCCATAGGGCAGGTCTATACTGGGCAGAATATTCTAAGCTGCGCCCAGAGTATTCTGGCCCTGATTTCCGACCATTACCTGAGCTTTTTAGATCAACAGCGAGCAGCTGAATACACAGTGTCATACAGTGCTGCCTGTTGCCGCTGCCATAAATCACTCCCTCTGACTCCAGATACAAGGCACCCAGCATCAATCACATGGTTGGGCACCTCAGAGTTACTTGCTCCACCAGGAGTGGTGCCAGGCAGCACAGCAGCGTGCTGTATAGACAGTTGCCTGGGCAGGATAATGCAAGGGCATGGGGGGGGGGGGAATTATTATTCCACCTCTGCAAATAGCCCGTGGAGACATGTCCCTTTAAGCAGAGGCTGGATGGCCATCTGTCAGGGATGCTTTGATTGGGAGTTCCTGCATGGCAGGGGGTTGGTCTGGATGGCCCTTATGGTCTCTTCCAACACTATGATTCTATGATTCTATGATTCCCCACTTAGTATCAAATGTGCTATAAAATCCTTTTTCATACTGTTAGTTCAGACTATCACAACTATGTCTCTGAATTCTAGCACAGGAAGAAGTTAAAGTGTGTTTTAACAGACCTTGCATACTACACTAGGATCCTTATTATATTTGAAAAGAAAAACTACAGCCAGTGAGACAGCAGCAGCTTCTGGCTTACCTGCCCACACAACAGTGTGGTTCTTGCTCCGGAGGGGGGGGGCAGTGGTAAATTCGTGGTTTTTGCCAAATGGATTTTTCCAGCAGGACAAAAGCCATACATTTATATCAGTCTCCCTCAGCAGTAGAATGGAAGTGCTTCTTGGGCATGTGGGAAGGAAAGCCAGAAGCCACTGCTGTCTCATTGGTTTTCCTTTTCCTTTTCAAATGCACTAAGGCTCTAGGTTGGATTATTATTCTAACTGAAGTCAACTGTGAACTGCAATGCTGTCTCTGTGGTTCTGAAGGTTTACAGTGTTTCAAGATAAACTAGAAGCAACAATTCTTACTCCTTAGTTCTTTGTCAGAAACTATGTTATAACCAAATGTTTATAACTCTAAGACTTCATCCGTACTGCAGAAATAATCCAGATTGACACCACTTTAACTGTCATGGCCAAATGCTACGAAATTCAGAGAACTGGTTTGTTGTGGCTCTCTAACAGATAAGGCTAAATGTCTCACAAAACTACAATTCTCAGAATATCATAGCACTGAGCCATGGCAATTAAAATGGTATCAAACTGGATTATTTCTGCAGTGCAGATGCAATAAAGTTGTGGCTTTATAAAACCTAAGGGGGAAAAAACAATTTAAAGACCATCGGATATGCAGTACATTATTCATTTCCAGATATCATCACAAAACAGTCTAAATTCAATCCCTGCAGCAAGCATAAAGATGACCTTATTTACACATGTAAAAATCAAAGAGCCAAACCACGCAGGATCCTTGACTTAGCCAAGCACTTCACATTCTGATTTCCACAACCTCCTCAGAAGGATTTGGGCATCATCTCTAGCCCATATGCGGATTTCATTTAGCCCATAAATCCTCCCTTGGCCATGAAGATCACTGTACAGGATTAGGCACAGCACTAACACCTCATATCAGCTCTATCTTTTATGGCCAACAGCAGCTGCTTGAAAGAAGTGCAAGCACAAAAATGTGACAATGTGATAACACCACACTTTTGCACAATAAACTAAAAAACTAGACCATGCTTTAATGTGTTCCTTTTATCTCAGGAAATATAACCTCCCTGCCCAGACTCATCCTCTGCCTCATAAGAGCCACAGCAGGTTTGATATGTTGTTTCTGAACAGACCTCAGTCATTCAGCTGTGCAGTCATAAGAATTCAGTCCTTGAAGAAAAAAAAATGATTTTCCAATAATATGTTTTTACCAACATTCTTTCAAATTAGGAAAAATTACATTTCCACAAAGGAAAATGGGTACAAGTGGTTTAAACTGCTAAATTAACAGGGTGTACACCCCTGGCTTGACAGGACATTGATTTATATGACACAAAGCAGAGTCTTCCTTATTCAAAATGCTTGGAAGCAGAAGTTTTTGGGATTTTGGATTTTTTCAGATTTTGTAATTGCTTATACATAATGAGATTTAGTGGAGATAGGACCCCAGTCTAAACACAAAATTCATTTATATTTCCTATACCCCTTATACACATAGCCTGAAGGTAATTTTATACTCAATATGTTTAATAATGTTGTGCATGAACAAAGTTTGTTCACATTGAACCACATCTCTATCTCAGTCACCCATGTGGACAATTTTTGATTTTGGAGTGTTTTGGATTCCTAGATAAGGGATAAAAAAGTATGTCAAAGACTCAAATGTATATTTAACAAACAAACAAACAGCTTCATTTATATACCACTTCATACCCTTAAGGAGTGTCTAAGCGGTTTGCAATTATAAACTATTTGCCCCCCCAACAATCTGGGTACTCATCTTAGCGACCTCGGAAGGATGCAGGCCTGAGTCGAGCTTCAGCCCTTTGCAGGTCTTGAACTCGCCACCTTATGGTTTTGAGTGAGTGGCCGCAGTACAGGCATTTAACCACTGCACCACCAATTGAAATTCAGGCAAGAAAAATGCAACTGTATAATCATAGAAATTTAGAGTTGGAAGAGACCACAAGGGCCATCCAGTCCTACCCCCTGCCGTGCAGGAACTCCCAATCAAAGCATTTCCGACAGATGGCCATCCAGCCTCTGCTTAAAAACCTCCAAGGAAGGAGACTCCACCACCCTCCGAGGGAGTGTGTTCCACTGTCGAACAGCCCTTACTGTCAGGAAGTTCTTCCTAATGTTGAGGTGGAATCTTTTTTCCTGCAGTTTGCATCCATTGTTCCGAGTCCTGTTCTCTGGAGCAGCAGAAAACAAGCTTGCTCCCTCCTCAATGTGACATCCCTTCAAGTATTTAAACAGGGTGATCATATCACCTCTTAACCTTCTCTTCTCCAGGCTAAACATCCCCAGTTCCCTAAGGCGTTCTTCATAGGGCAAGGTTTCCAGACCCTTCACCATTTTAGTCGCCCTCCTTTGGACACGCTCCAGTTTCTCCACATCCTTTTTGAATTGTGGTGCCCAGAACTGGACACAGTATTCCAGGTGGGGCCTGACCAAAGCAGAATAGAGTGGCACTATTACTTCCCTTGATCTAGACACTATACTTCTATTGATGCAACCTAAAATTGCATTGGCCTTTTTAGCTGCTGCATCACACTGTTGACTCATGTTCAACTTGTGGTCCACTTGGACTCCTAGATCCCTTTCACATGTAGACAGTGATTAATACGTCTATCTTTTTCCACAGAATCTTCATATTGAAACAAAATGAGATACTTTAACACCAGTGAAAATGTTTGTTTTGTCATGATTTCACATATATGGAAACCAAAGGAGAGGACAACATAGGGAGCAGTCTTTTATCAAGTGAGAGCATTGATATATACACATTTTCTATAGCACACATTCAGCACTAGGAGTGGGCATGTGCCAGTGAATGAAGAGTCGGATTCACTTCTCAGGACTTGAGATGTTCACACCCTACATTTTCATTTTCCCAAAAACCACTTCCTTCATTTATTTTTCAAAAAAAAAAAAAAGCCACAAAAATACCCAGCAGGGCCTCCCATGCAAGGCTTCAGGATGATGCAAATGCCATACTGAACAGCTGTAGATACAAACACACAAGCCTATTTTAGGCCATGTGAGCCTCTTTTTCAAAACTGATGGATGAAAAGCAGAAGTGACCATTTTTGTGACCAAAAAAGAGGGACATGGGGGAATCTCAGAGGGTATACTTTTGCCCATGAATGCTCTATACTGACTAACAGCACCTCTTCAGGGTTTGAAAGAGCATCATTTTCCCAGCCCAGTTTGGAGAGGCTGGGGATTGAGCCTCATGTGTTCTACCTATGGCATACAGTTTCCACACAGTATAATGTATCCTATTAAGATACCATCTCTATATAAGCAATGGCACAGGTGAAGTGACTCTTGTTGCATACTTTGCACTTTATTTTCCAAAAGACCATCACATTCTATAAATCCCTGTAAGGACTCATGCATCATTATCTAACAAACATTTAATATTCCTTGATTAAACTGATAAAAGATCTTAGTTTTCAAAATCTTTTACTGTCAACAATAGCTTTAAGACCACAAAATTATTCTTGCAATTCATTTCTGAAAACATTTTCAAAATGATAATGAAAGACATTCAGTGACGCAAACCTGGAATGACAGTGGAGCTAATGGTTCAGTTAACATTATCTCAGCCAGCAAGGTACTTCGTTGAAAAGACAGCTATGATCACATTTCTTTTTACACATGCATCTCAGCAGATGTGACTTTATTACACATTGGAATTATTCTTTACCTGCTAAAAACAATCTTTGAAAGTCTTGCTTGGCTATTTTCAATATACTGAGAAAGCACAAGTGGGACTTGTAAAGTGCAGTGTTACGGTATGGAATTCTCCTAATTTTCAATGAATAATTTTATACCAAAATTTGCTCTTTCATCTTTTGGTTTTACCAGTGTGATAAAGCAATAAAGATTTGGAGATAATGTAAAAGACAGGAGTAGCACAGTTTGGGTACTTGCACAGGCCTGGATAGCAAAGGTCAAGAGTAACCATTCCCTCATCCTACCAGTGTCTCTACCTTAACAGGGCAAAGGAGGAAAGGTCACAGTCCCACTGAAAAGGACAGATACCATGAGACAGTTCCAACACATGGGTCAGAAGTTCTCCATCCATGGGCCATTGGTGGCATTTTAGATAGCAAAGCAAGACAACTAGGAAATATGAAAAAGGTTTATGATATTTTAAAAAACCTGACAGAGAGAATATACTTTACTTGTCCTGACACTGAACTTTGTGGCCATGCAATGAAATATGGAATACTGGGGAAAAAAGAAAACTAAAAAAAGTAAAGGAAACTTCTTCAAACAACACAGTATTATATTCTTTTCATTGTCTACCAGGAGTTTCTAACTGGAATTTTGGACCAATGATTCAGATTCTATCCCACAATCTATGAATCAGTGACATATCATTGGAAAATGTGGAATGTTCCAAGTAGTGTCACTTTTTGTAATTATGCCATTTTGATCCTAGTTATGGTAATATCATTAAGATGTTTTGGAAATGGTCCCAGAATACCTATCACCACCGAAATCACATTTGTTTCCTTTTCCCAACAGCACTGAATCTCAATGAGCACATCTCAATATTTCATAATCTTTCCCATCTCTTTATCTTCAGTTCTTGTGTAAACTACCTAAAGCTTCTCTTCACCCACTGCACAAAACTGGACTACATGGATATTTAGTCTCTTGTTTTCCTCTTCTTAAACCAATATTATGGTTTAAGCATAATACTGTAATCTATTAGGTAAGCTATCTAAGTTTGCATCCATCTTATATGGGACTCAATAGCTATGTTCCATTAATGCAGTATAATTTCACCTTAAAGAAGCTATTACCAGAGGGAGGATATTGATCAATTAACATATATACTTGACTATAAGCCGACCTCATATATAAGTTGAAGGCAGGTTTTGTGGCCACAATTATGGATTTTGGTATGACCCATGGATAAGTCAAGGGTAAAACTTTCCAGCATGTAACAAAGAATGTAAAGGATGAAACAAAGAAAAACGATGCTAAAGATATTTTAAAATTTTGACAGGTGTAACGGTTTGTGCTCACTCTAAAGACTGAATGGATGAGATAGTAGAGCGGATAGTTCTTTTAGGTGTTCTGAGAAACAAAACACAAAAGCTTCATTTATATGCCACTTCATACTGCCTAAGCAGTGTCTAAGCGGATTACAACTGTAAGCTATTTGCCCCCAACAAACTGGATACTCATTTCAGTGACCTCGGAAGGATGCAAGCCTGAGTCAAGCTTTAGCCCTTTTGCTGGTATTGAACTCGCAAACTTATGGTTTTGAGTGAGTGGCTGAGGTACAGGCATTTAACCACTGCACCACCAGAGAAGAAATTAATCTCTCACCTTTCACCAAGACATGGTTCCTTTTTTGATAAGAGTTAAAGTACAGTACTTACATCGACCCATGGATAAGTAGACCCAGGGTTTTTGTGCCATTTTTTTACAGTAACTAAAATTTCTATTGATTTCCGGACACAGTATAAGGTGTTGGCGGTTACCTTTAAAGCCCTACATGGCTTGGGCTCAACCTATCTAAGAAATCGCCTCCTTCCATAAAATTCACCCCACACCCCCAGGTCCTCTGAGAGGAATCTACTACAACCTATAAAAACCAAATTAACAGCAACCTCTCAGAGGGCGTTTTCCGCTACAGCTCTCAGGCTATGGAATGCCTTGCCAGCAGAGATCCAAGCTTAGACAGCTTTTAAAAACTGTCAAGACGGATCTCTTCTGGCAGGCCTTCCCCGAATAGAGCAATCCAACTCACTCTGAGCTCTCCCTATTCCATCCAACATTATATACCAGAAAATCGCTGTTTTATATTATGTTGTTGTTTTTAACCACTGAGTTTTTTCTCTTTTAAATAGTATTATATTTAATTCTCTTTTAAAGGGGGGGTCTATCTTTTTTATCCAGGCAATGTTTTATCTAAATCTACTTT
This sequence comes from Urosaurus nigricauda, assembly GCA_034509955.1. NCBI lineage: Eukaryota > Metazoa > Chordata > Lepidosauria > Squamata > Phrynosomatidae > Urosaurus > Urosaurus nigricauda. Next base: position 43,738,619 of record JAOEGL010000004.1, on the reverse strand, counting down.
ATCTCATATAAGCTGCCTTGATTGCCCAGGCCGAAAGGCAGGATACAAAAATAAAGAAGTTGTTGTTGTTATTATTATTATTACACGTATACATGAGCATATACAGTAACTTAAAAGTTGAGTCAATTTTTTAATCATAGTATCTCAAGAGCAGTGTACAGTATATTATACCCTCCAACTCAGAGAAGTGAAAACATAGAGACAGAAAGAGGAAGTGACTCAGCCCAAGGTCAATCAGGGCAGATCTAGGAACTTGAAAAAGCTTATGAGACCCTGTTCCTGAATATGGAACTAAGCCAGTCAAATAAATAAAAAACTCTTTGTGAATATTTTGTCATTTTCCGCTGAACTTACATCAGAAAGTATGCAAAGAAAATCAGAAAACTGAGTGGCAAACCACTAAGTCCTGACTCTTTCATAATTAGATATGCAGTAATTCTTTCAAGTGAAAGGAAATGGATAACTTGAGTTGTACATATTCGTTGGGTGGACTTAAGAGCAAAGTTTACTTAAAAAGTGAAAGAGTGAGTTGCCCAATGTCACCCAGTGGATTTCACAGCCAAGCTGGGAATCCAACACTGGTGTCCTAAGTTGCAGTCCAACACTCAAACCACTATAACACATTGGCTTTCAATGACAACCATACTCAGAAAACATAACTGACATTATTCCTAGCTGTAGAAATCTTTCAGGAATCAAGCAGCAGGCAAACATTCTAAATGGGCCACACTGATCTTTCTGGGATGTCATGCACAAAAATACTATCATCATTTTGCCAGAGACTGTTAACCACATGAGCCCCTCGTGCACGCAGTCCAGTCATACACAAATAGTGCTTTCAATGGTCTCTTCTGTTAAAGCATTGTGACAGGCTCATGGCTGTAGAGCCCCAGGGCATGTTAGCTAGAGGAAGGGAATGTCAGATTTCCAAAGCACTCAAATGTTAAACTATATAATTGCTCACCTTGTGCCAAACAATTCATACAGAATGCATCCCACCCCTTCACTCCAGCAGAGAGGCAATTACTCCCTATGGATAGCCCCTTGGAGGTTTCATGAGCCCTGCAGTTGTATAGAAAACTAGATACATCAACCACTTGAAGATCTCAAGATGGATGGAATCCCTATGACCACACCTACTGTTTTCTGTTTAGTGAGAATATTAATCAGCAAGGCTCTTCCTAAGTCTTAGGGGTTGTCTACATTATTAAAATACCCTTCATTCCAGTTGGATAGAATGCAATCTGGCCACATGCAATTCAAAGGAGTTTGGGCTTTTTGTGGGATTGTGGGATGGTTTTTTACTGGAGTATCTGCTAATATGCAGAAATGTGCATATCAAAGGTGTGGCCATCTGTCTGCTTAGTTTGGATTCCGATGGCTGCAAATTTTCAGCAGAGGCAGGGTGAATAGATGCAAATTTCTGCTGGAAAGTGAAGACAATTACTGTATCTGTTGATGTGACTGCATGAAAATCCACAGCAATTCACATAATACACTTACATGTAGACTAGCCCTTAGAGAAGGTAAACTTGTGGAATGTCCTCCCCTTGGATATCCTTAGCTCAGATTAGAGTTGCCATGTGGACTGGGAAAGGGATCCATTCATATGAATCATAGAGTGAATGAATACTCATGCCAACTCATGTACTCAGTTGCATTATCCAACTTATCCAGGGAGCTTGATAAATGCTTTGTTACTATGGTTGTCAAGCCAGCTTTAATACATAGCAACCTTATGAATTAGGAATCTCCAAGGGACCTCCATCTATAGCCTGTGGTCTTGCAAACTTGTGGCTTATGGCTTCCTTTACTGAAACAATTCATCTGTAATATGATTTTCCTCTTTTTCTACTGCCTTCTACTTTCCCCAGTATTATTATCTTTTCCAATGGGTCGTGTTCTCTCATGAATTGTCCAAAGCACAACAGGCCCCTACAAGCCCTCATGGAAAACATAGTGAATAAGCAAGCAATAACTTGGTGGAAATCAGAAAAATCCTGCAGACATTTAAAAAAACACTTACATTCAGTAACCATATAACAAATACAATGTTAATCATGAACTGTACTGTAACTGACATTCCCAGAATTAGAAGATTTTTTTCTTCCATTTAGTGTTGACAAGTTTTCAAAACAGCAATAAGAGACAGCCAAACTTCATGACACATAGGACTAAAAATCAGAAAGGTGCTTTTAATACGTTTATGTTTTGCCTAAATACCAAATGAAAGTATTGATTTCTGTTAAACTAGAGCATGTAATTTTATTTCAGTTACTAGAACAGATCTTTTTCCCTTGCAACTCAAAGACAAACACATACAAATAGTGGAGCTGACTATCCTTATGCTGGGAGGCTTGGTCATAAAATCAGTCCACTGAGACAGCTGTTATCTTATATGAAAAATCAGAAATCACTGCTATAGTACATAATAAAATGAGACTGTAGCATAATTAATCCATCTTCCCTGTTCTGAACAGTATAACTTATCTGAGTTAAACAAACATGTTGTATATTCTGTGCACTTCTCTTTGCATTCCCCCACCTCAAAATTGTACTTTATTTAGATACTAATTTAGATACTATTTAGATACTAATCCCCGCTGACAAAGGCTATAATTCAGTACACTAACCTGGATCTGGGAAAGTTTCAAGTTTCAAGATGTGCCTACTAATCTCCTGTGTTGTTTCCTATAACCAGCCCCTAGAATTTCTGCACAACAGAAAACAGTATTTCCTATATTACCATCTTCTGTGTTCAACATGGTTTTACAATCAAAACAGCTAAAGACCATGCCAGGCCAGAAGGTGTTCTATTCCTTCCAACCACATAAACCATCAGCCTCAGTGAACTGTGAGACACTCTAAGCATATCTCTACAACCTGCCATTACCAGGGCTGTCAACAGTTTAATATGCCCACTCCTAAAGCTTACTTCCACTATTTTAATTTTGATTGCCACATGGACTTAGGATACTGTACATGTGGACATGTGTGTGCATGCTCCCATCATTGTAAGGAAATCAGACAACTAGCAAAGAAACCTGAGGGAACAAGACAAGGAAAGAAAAGGAGAAGAATCAGTGCATTACTGTGGCCCACAGAGTGTTTTTAGCTAAGTGAAGCATGTATACCATTCAGTACACCAATAATGGGATGCTGTATACAAAAAGCCAGTCCCTCTAGTTCATTACTGTCTTCTATAGGAGTCTACAGTCAGCACTCCAAAATTTCAAACCGATTTCCTTCACAACCCTATCTGGAGATCCTGGGAACTTTGAATTTAGGAACTTTCAAGTGTGTGCTCTTCAGCACAGGGAAAGAAATATGAAAGTGCCAGTCACTATAATAGATATGGCAAGATCAATGGATGTTTTTTAAAAAAAATAAGTTACTCTGCCCTGGCTTCTCTGTGATATCCAGCTATTTAAGTAATTTTGACAAGACTACTTAGCACATTACATTAAAATACGAAACTGGATGTATGGTTTCTTGTTTCATAGCTTTTATTTTATTATATAATCCAACTTGTTTTAATAAGAATATGGTGAAACCCATCAAAGTATTTGCAAAAAGAATATTACAATTTTTAAATAAATCAACTGTGAACTGCCCCAGACCTCAATACCAATTATTTATGCATTCTTCATACAGTTACATATGTCTTTGCAAATGGAGTGGGATAGGATGAAGGTCTCTGCAGGGAAATTAGCCATCAAAACTTTGCAAATATCTGATCAGATTGGATGTGTTTTTCTTTCCGTGAAAATATTCTGTGTTTCTCAGCTTTTCCCAGCAGTATGATCCAAGCTGAAGGTATCTGTTTTCTAAAGTCATCATGTGGGAGGCATTATCAGGCTGAAAAATACAGATGTAGGATGCAGAATTTCCATCTCTTGGGTCCCAAAATGAAATTGGCAACAGTGCTGATTTGTCTTGGAAAAGTATGAAAGAGAGCTGAGTAACGAAAAACCATAAGTATATCCCTAGTCTTCTTGATCCAAATTTAGTGCTCTCTCTGCTTCCCTCTTGTTATTTTTCCACACTATAGGAATCACATTAGTTGTTAAACTTTTGCAATGTTTTAGCATCACATTTTGAAACCAGAAACTACTGAGGCAATTAAAGGGCTGTGCTTAAAACAAGCTGCAATCCACACTCACAGAGTCAACTCTAGTGCTAACCAATATAAGTCAACAGATATGGAAACCAAAATGATGGACAACAGATTGGAAGTGATCAATATACATCCCCCTCCACAAAAAGGGAGACACAAGAGACTGCAGCAACTATAGGACCATAGCACTGATTTCTCACGCAAGCAAAATCATGCTCAAAGTTTTGCAACATAGACTCCAATCATACATCGAGAGAAATCCCAGGATTTCAAGCGGGGTTCAGGAAAGGAATCATAGAATCATAGAATCATAGAATCGTAGAGTTGGAAGAGACCACTAGGGCCATCCAGTCCAACCCCCTGCCATGCAGGAAATCCAAATCAAAGCATCCCCGACAGATGGCCATCCAGCCTCTGCTTAAAGACCTCCAAGGAAGGAGACTCTATCACCTTCCGAGGAAGTGCGTTCCACTGTCGAACAGCCCTTACTGTCAGGAAATTCTTCCTAATGTTGAGGTGGAATCTCTTTTCCTGTATCTTGCATCCATTGTTCCGGGTCCTGTTCTCTGGAGCAGCAGAAAACAAGCTTGCTCCCTCCTCAATATGACATCCTTTCAAATATTTAAACAGGGCTATCATATCACCTCTTAACCTTCTTTTCTCCAGGCTAAACATCCCCAGCTCCCTAAGTCGTTCCTCATAGGGCATGGTTTCCAGACCCTTCACCATTTTTGTCGCCCTCCTTTGGACACGCTCCAGTTTCTCAATGTCCTTTCTGAATTGTGGCGCCCAGAACTGGACACAATATTCTAGGTGGGGCCTGACCAAAGCAGAATACAGTGGCACTATTACTTCTCTTGATCTAGACACTATACTTCTATTAATGCAGCCCAAAATAGCATTGGCCTTTTTAGCTGCCGCATCACACTGTTCACTCATGTTCAACTTGTGGTCTACTTGGACTCCTAGATCCCTTTCACATGTAGTTTCATTCAGCCAGGTGTCACCCATCCTATATCTGTGCATTTTATTTTTCCGCCCTAAGTGCAATACCTTACATTTCTCTGTGTTGAATTTCATTTTGTTAGCTTTGGCCCAGCTTTCTAGTCTATTCAGGTCATTTTGAATCTTGATCCTGTCCTCTGGGGTATTAGCTATTCCCCCTAATTTGGTGTCATCTGCAAATTTGATTAGTATGCTCCCAATTCTGTCATCCAGGTCATTGATAAAGATGTTGAATAGCACTGGGCCCAGGACAGAGCCCTGTGGGACCCCACTGGTCACTTCTCTCCAGGATGAAAAGGAGCCATTGTTGAGCACCCTTTGGGTTCGGCCAGTCAACCAATTACAGATCCATTTAACAGTTCCTTTGTCTAGCCCACATTTTACAAGCTTGTTTGCAAGAATGTCATGGGAAACCTTGTCAAAGGCCTTACTGAAATCAAGATATACTATATCCACAGCATTCCCTTCATCTACCAAACTGGTAATTTTATCAAAGAAAGAGATTAGATTTGTCTGGCATGACTTGTTTCTCTGAAACCCATGTTGAGTTTTTGTGATTATGGCATTGCCTTCTAGATGTTCACAGACTCTCTGTTTAATGATCTGCTCCAGAATCTTTCCTAGAACTGATGTCAGACTAACTGGACGATAATTGTTGGGATCCTCTTTTTTCCCCTTTTTGAAGATGGGGACAACGTTTGCCCTTCGCCAGTCTGCTGGGATCTCTCCTGTTCTCCAGGAGTTTTCAAATATGATTGCCAATGGCTCCGATATTACTTTTGCCAGTTCTTTTAATACCCTTGGATGGAGTTCATCTGGTCCCGGAGACTTAAATTCATTTAGATTAACAAGGTGTTCCTCTACTATCTCTTTACTTATTCTGTGCTGAAATTCCCCTATTCTGTTCTCTGCTCCATTATCCTCAGGTTGAGCACCCTTTGCCTTTTCTGAGAAGACTGAGGCAAAGAAGGTGTTGAGTAATTCTGCCTTTTCTCTATCTCCTGTTAGCATTTTGCCATCTTCTCCACGCAGTGGCCCTACTGTTTCCTTCTTCTTCCTTTTGCTGCGGACATATCCAAAAAAGCCCTTTTTATTGTTCTTAACCTCTCTAGCAAGCCTGAGTTCATTCTGCGCTTTAGCTTTTCTGACTTTACCCCTACACATGCCTGCTATTTCTTTGAATTCCTTTTTCGTGATTTCCCCCTTTTTCCATTTCTTATACATGTTCCGTTTCAAACTTAGCTCAGTTGAAAGTTCCTTAGTCATCCATCCTGGTTTCTTGAGACACCTCCCGTTTTTCTTTCTCACTGGAACTGTTTGAAATTGTGCCTTCAGTATCTCCCTTTTGAGAAAGTCCCATCCATCCTGAACTCCTTTATCTTTTAGTATTTCTGACCATGGAATCGCCCTCAATACTTCTCTAAGTTTACTGAAATCCGCTCTCCTAAAGTCTAGGATGCGTGTCTGACTCTGCCTGGCTTCTCCTTTCCACTGTATTACAAACTCCAGGAGAACATGGTCACTTCCACCTAATGATCCCACCACTTGCACCCCATTAACCAAGTCATCCTTGTTGGTTAGGATCAGATCTAAAATAGCTGACCCCCTTGTTGCCTCTTCCACCTTTTGGACCATGAAATTGTCTTCCAGGCAAGTGAGGAATTTGCTAGACCTTGAGGATTTTGCTGAGTTTGACTTCCAGCAAATATCAGGATAGTTGAAGTCGCCTATCACTACTACATCTCTCTTTTCTGACTGTGTGGTCATCTGTTCTAGAAAGATATCATCCAATTCCTCAGGAAGAGGCACTAGGGACCACATTGCAAACATATGATGGCTCCAAAAGAAAATCAGCATGTACTTTATAGACTCTAGCAGAGCCTTTGACTATGAACATGAAAAGCTATGGAATACCCTTAAAGGCATGGGAGTGCCAACACATCTGATAGTTCTGATGAGAAATCTGTATTCAGGACAAGAGGCTACTGTCAAAACAGAACACGGAGAAACAGAACGATTCATAATTGGCAAAGAAGTCAGACAAGGTTGCATCCTTTCACCTTATCTGTTCAACTTGTATGCAGAACATATTATAAGAAAAGCTGGTTTGGACAGAGAAGAAGGAGGAGTGAAAATAGGAGGAAGGAATATCAGCAATCTAAGATATGCAGATGACACCATAGTACTAGCAGAAAACCTAAAAGACCTAGAACACCTACTAAGGAAGATCAAAGAAGAAAGTGCAAAGTTAGGCTTAATGTTGAACATAAAGAAAACAAGAAAGATGACCGAGGACCTTCACAAGTTCAACCTAGACAATTAAAAAATAGAAATAGTAAAAGTATTACCATACCTGGGATCAAAGATTGATAGATAATGGGGAATGCAATCAGGAAATCAGAAGATTAAGAATGGCAGGGTGCCTATGAAAGAACTAGAAAAGATTCTAAAATGCAAAGATAAACAACTCAGAATAAAAGTTAGAATCATACAAGCCATCATATTCTCTATTACTGTGTATAGATGTGAAAGCTGGACAGTTAAGAAAGATGATCAGAAGAAAATCAATTCATTTGAGATGTGGTGCTGGAAGAGCGCTGAGGATCCAATGGACAGCCAAAAGGACAAACAAATGGGTCCTAGAGCAGATCAAGCCAGAAACCTCCCTGGAAGCCAAGATGACCAAACTGAGGCTGTTGTACTTTGGAAACATCATGAGAAGGAAGGACTCATTGGAAAAGGCAATAATGCTGGAAAAGGTGGATGTAAGTAGGAAGAGAGGAAGGCCACATGCTAGATGGATGGACTCTATTAAGGAAGTCATGGGTATGGGGTTGCAGGAATTAAGCAGAGAAGTGGAAGTCAGGGGGTCTTGGAGATGTCTCATCCATAGGGTTGCCACGAGTCAAGATCGACTCGAAGGCAGTTAACAACAACAATAACAACAAACTTTGATAGAGATATCAGAGTACAAAAATATGTCTCATGGCAATTGAAAATAGTCAGCATGTCTTTACATCATTGTGACTCTCATTAAACACTACTTATGAAAGAATTAGGGTGATGATTTCTCGCATTTCATCATGGAAAGGAACAATTCAAATACTGTAAGTATGTTTTATCCTCAATTTATTTGGGCAGTTCATATTTTGTACTCCCACTGAATTTTATAAAAGAGAAATGATCACCACTTGCTAAAGTCAAGACATGAATGCCATCTTAAGATTAAATCCTTCCTTTAGGAAAGGATAGCCTTATATGTGAAGGTTCCCCCATGCCCAAGAAAGCCAGCAGGCATCTCAATTCATCCATGACTGCCTGAATGAGCAATCTTCATCTTCATTAATCAGCCTTTGGGTGGTATCATGGGCTTAAGCCTCTGCAACAAAGAAGTGGAAATTATGTTCTCTCACATCATTATAGAGTTTAAAAGCTCATAATTCTTACATAATCAAACCCTAATATTGCAACAGAAGAAAAATATGGTATCATTGAGGGCCTCCACAACAGCTCCACAACAGCTCCCAGTGTGAGGAATATACTACTCGGGCACTCCTAATATGAATTATACAGTTCTTCACCTTAATTCACAAAGGAGGCAGTGGGAAAAGAGAGCATTTCAAAGGCTTGTGAAATTAAGGAAAACTCTAAGCCAAGCAAACTATACAACCAAAAGACCAGGAAGAGAAAAAAGATTCCCTCCAACTTCAACAGTTGATCGAGTATTATTTTATTAAGCAAATTTTAGAACCAAATATTAATGCAAATACAGAAGTAATTCTACTTCAAGTCCTTCAAAGCTGAGCTGGAAACAAAAGGTTTGACTATGCACTATCACCAAACACTTGGCTATGCACATACACACAACACTTGGCAAGAATTATGAAAGCACTAAGGAGGTACCTTTAAACTGGGTTGATATTAACATATACACTCATCCCTCCATATTTGCGGGTCTGATATTTGCAGATTTGATTATTTAAAGGACCTAGAGATTCTTAGAGAGAATACTCTACTAGGCCTTTAAGGCTCCTCCAGTGCAACTCTGTGGTCAATGTCTGGCAGATGTTGACCACAGAGTTGCACTGGAGGATCTAGAGATTCCTAGAGAGGTGTCCTCTCAGGTCAAAACATGGTGTTTTTGTTATTTGCAGTTTTTCCATATTCACAGGGGTCTTGTGCCCCTAACCCTAGTGAATATGGAGGGACAAGTGTATTTAAACAATCACAGCTATACTAATATGAACATGTCTCTTGGCCTATTCTGTCACTACAGTATTTGTGCTATGAACTTTAATGGTTATGGCTTTCCCCCTAATAACTCAGGAACTGCAGTTTAGTTAGCTACTAAGAACTATTTGAGATCCTCAGCCTCTGCAATTTCCTTCTCTTTCCTTCATCTTCATCAGTGGCCCAGAACTACAATCATCTAAGCTCCCAGGAAAAAACAAAGCAACAGTGTTTCTTGTCATCTGTCAAGCTGTTTTATTAACCTGGTAAAACGCTGCACACAGTCTTCCAAAAAATTAAGGAAGAGCTTACTTTTCACTGGCTATAATGGAAGCACAATAAGCCTGGCTGCACTCTTAAACAAGGGTAGAGGGCATGTGGCCCTCCAGATATTGTTGGATTGCAAGTCCCATTAGGCCTAATTAACATAGTCAACGCTAAAAAGGATGGTGGAAGTTGCAGTCCAGAATATTTGGAGGGTTGCACTTTCCCCGTCACTGCTCTGATAGAATCTGTGAAGAATACATCTGAACCCAATGTCATCTGACAGGATGACTGGTAGTGTATTAATTTTTGTCACAGTTGAATGGCAGACTAATGCGCAGAATTACAGAATTAGTACTTATAATTGTTCCACTACAGCCTTCAAGCATGCATAGCCATGATACGGCATCACACTACAATTTATCAATATATTCACACTATGTGTAAGATATATTGACAGAAGCAATCCTTGGATATAAAAAATGTTTGCAGTTAGTATTATAGTCTGGAACCACCTCTCAAATAAGGATATGTAGAATGTTTTTTGTTTATCTCAAAGGCCTGTCAAGAGAGTAGTGACTCTATTTTCTTCAGGAAATTTAAAAATTTCACTTTAATGACTGAACTGCCTTAAATTTACATAGGCTGTTCTCATTTTTCAGAATTGAGATTATAAAGGGCAATCTATACTTCTGGTAGTCAACATAGGTCTAGGAATTCCACCACCAAGCTTTGCAAGGAGTCTGTTTTCCTTCCTAAAATTTCTCCCCCACCCATATGCCCCTTACTACCATCAAACAGAGAGAATCAATATGGGATATGAACTCTTGGCACCTCTGCTTTTCCTGACAATTCATCCCACCACCCTAATCATCTGCCTTTCTGCACTGACAAATGATTCTACATAGTTTCTAGGCTCATGGATTTCATGTATATGTGAATCAACTAATGTTTTTCAAAACTCTCCCAAGTAAGTAAAAGTGCTCCAGATCTGAACCAAGAAGTCCCTTTATGCCATCAGAGCAGACAAGGCAATGAAAATTGAAGGGTCATAATATATCCACAAGACAGAGCATCTGTGACATCACAGTAGATCATCCATTAAGCAATGGGGGCAAAGACTTTTCATAATGATAATCTATTTGCTATTACAGAAATAAAAGGGAAAAGACCCAACTCTTTGGAAACATGGTGATGGGGCAGAGTTGGAAATCATGGACTGCTGAAAAGACAAACAGATGTGTTCTACAGCAAATAAAGCTTGGAATCTCACTTGAAGCCCAAATGAATCTGTCATATTTTGGAAGATCATGAGATTTTCAGACTCGTTAGAAAAGACAATAATGCCAAGAAAAGTGGATGGAGTAGGAAAAGAAGAAGACAATATTATAGATGGATTGATTCCATAGAATCATAGAGTTGAAAGAGACCACAAAGGCCAACCCCCTGCCATGCAGGAAATGCAGGAAATCACAATCAAACCATCACCGACAGATGGCCATCCAGCCTCTGTTTAAAGAACTCTAAGGAAGGAAACTTCACTACACTCCAAGGGAGTGTGTTCTACTGTCAAACAGCCCTTACTGTCAGGAAGTTCCTCCTAATGTTGAGGTGGAATCTCTTTTCCTGTAGCTTGCATCCATTGTTCTGGGTCCTGTTCTATGGAGAAGCAGAAAACAAGCTTGCTCCCTCCTCAAAGTATAGTATGCCACAACCCATAAAGTGTGCCACAACCCTATGTCTGTAGCACCTAGGCTGGGCTATTGGTGACCAGGGCTCTTTGAGCTGACTTGATGGCAAATAATAACAACAAAATATGTTTCCACTCAAATTTAGATCTAAATTTTTAAACAGAGATACAAGGCCATAATCAAAGGTACTACATGGAGTGACCATAACCTGAGACCAAGTTGAAGCCAGTTAATAAACTGATCTAGTAACAAAGTAATAAAAACTAATAATAAAAATAAACTATATAATAATAATAATAATAATAATAATAAACTAATAATGAACTGGTCTTGCAAAGATAGTATTTCACTCAGTAATGTTGTCTTCTGTCACCATTTCCCTGACATTCCCAAGTATTATTATTATAGTTCAATACACTAATATGTTATAATAAAAAGTACTAATATTCTAACTAAATAATACCTTCTTTTTTTCTGTATAAGATGTAGTCAGTATCTGCTAAAAATACAGAAACTAAAAGAAATGAAGATGCATTTGGTGTCGATGCAGAGTAGGTTTGAAACAAGACTTGAACAGAACGTTAAGTGATCTTTAAGAACATGCAGCAAGAGGTACTGAAGATACTGCTGGTAATATTGTATCAATGTTATGTTACTTTTGTATGCTCCCAATGCTGAGCTCAGCACATTTTTATATTGTGTGTGTGTGGGGGTGCACGTGCATGCATATGTATATGAACATCCACACCAAATGATTGCTGCATTTGAAGTTCACAGATTTGGAACCATTTTAAATGGGGGGGTGGCCTCCTCCTGGCCCACAGCTGGGTGGGGTCCCAATCTTTCTTGCTTCTCCATGGATGTACACCACCGAAGACTACTTGGCTTTCACACACAGTCTCTAATGTTCCCAAAGTGTCCAACAACTTTAAAACTCAAACTTTCTCAGACTTGTGGGTAATACAAACAGAACCAACACCCGCTTAAACTTGCCTAGTCTTCCCAATTCATCTTCTAAGGAAGGGATCCTCTTCCCCAGGCCTCATTCCCTTTCTCCTATGCCTCCCACTCCGCTTTCTCATTGCCTAGGCAGCCTTGCCCTATCCCCCACTTGTCACCCTGGATGTCCTGCCAGTCTCCTTCACGTAGGCTGGAACTCCTGGGAATCCAGGAGCCTGGCCTAACATGAGGAGAGGGTAGTGTGTCTAAGGGCTTCTCTCTGGGGCTCCATCCCTCAGCCCTTTGCCTGGGCTCCATTCCTTCTTCTAAGCCCAGCAACTCTTCCCCCTTTCTGGAGGGAGTGGGGTTTACCAGGGTCTTTGAGGGTCCCTGGCCTCTCCCACTCTTCCTCTGGTCACTGATGCCCCATCTCCAGAATCCCAGCCGCCTGTCTTTGTCTGCCTCCTCGAGTCCCGGCATGGTTCTCACCCCCTGGGCCCCACCCTACAAATCCATTCTCCCTAATACCTTCCTTCCTCAGGTCTAGGGCATCTAGCAGTTATCTTCTTGGCAGCAACTCTTCCCAAGCCCTCACATCCATCCATCCTCTCTCCAACCCCTCCTTTTAGCCCCTTGTCCTCACAACTCATCCCTCCCTTCTCTCCTCTCCTCCCACTTTCCAGGGGCCTTGAGGCATATTCTTCAACCTCTCAGCATCCTCAGGCAAGAGCTCCCTCCAGCTCTGCTGTCTCGTCAGAGGTGAGTAGCAGAACACCCTAACCCTGCCTGGGATCTGTCACAGGATGCTGTTAGCAACTAAAACATCTGCAGTTATTGCTCTCCAGCACTAAGTACAGTTTCTCAAGCATTTTTAAAAGTATGCTGCAATGTTTGTAGTGAAACAGGTTTACTATGTATCATATACTAGTTCCTAAAATGATCTATATCAGTAGTTCTTAATCTTTTCTTTACCAGGGACATCCTTTACATATATTTTGTTGCCACAGACCCCCAAGACTTAAGATTTAAAACCAATAATAATAATAATAATAATAATAATAATAATAATAATAATAACTGAAAATTGAACCATTAACAATGACACCATCTGTTAAAACTTTCCTCAGAGGTACCAGAAGGGGAAGGAAGACTTTTCTCCTGCTTTTTTTCCCATTAGACTATGGCTGGAGCAATTGAATGGTAACACATGGGTCCAGCTACCTTTACATACTCCCTGTGAGGACACTTTGGCCCCCTGGGGGTCCATGAACCACAATTTAAGATCCACTGGTCTATAACATGACTGGCTATTTGGTTTGCTCAGAATCATGGACCCTTTCAGAAAGGAAGATGTCAGCCAAGAAACGTAATGGAAAGAAAATTTATGCAGGATCAGATGAAAGGCTTGTTTAGTGTCTACTCCCATCCCCATTTTTCCTCTCCTGATCCTTTCCTCTCTCCTTAACCTTGAAATCAAGGCCTCAAAAATCTATTACTCAGGGCCTTGACAGTGCCAGAGCTCAACTTCTTATTGAGTGAAGAAGCTTTAATATGGCAAGTTCCTCTAAGTGCAAAGACAAAAAGGCCATACTATTCTATATTAATTCTCCTCATGTCTTGGTTATTTTCCTTTGAATCAGAAGACAACTGCTTTATGAAACATCCCTTTATAACTGAACTTTTCAGAGCTCCCTCTCACAGCAAGGAAAATGAGTTTCTACACCATGTGATCTACAACTTCGACAAGAGAATTCTATCTCCTGGTAGTACAGAGATTCACCTCTTGAAACCCAACAACCTCTTCCTTAAGGAGCTGGCTAGCCCAATGTATTCCCTAAAATTAAATAAAAAACACATTACTTCCAAGAATGAATATGACAAAAAAATGAAGCAGAGAATGAAAGAAGCAGCAGGGGAAAACACAATCTGAAAGGAGCAGATTAGAAAGCAGAAAACACAATGAGCATCTGATGAGTGCAGCTCTGCAGTGTCACTCTTGCTTTACCAATAGGCACAGCATCTGCTTTTGTGTAACTTTTGTATAAAGTAGAGCTACAATGCAGATGACATTTCTTTCCCTACCCCCACATTGACCCACACATTCTAAACTAGACCAAATAGCAATGCTTTCTTAAGACTACTCAATTCCTCTTCCTTTGCCTGAGATCTGCCTCCCCAGGTGTGGACAACCTGGCACAGAAGCACATGTACAGAGCCTGGAAAAGCTGTTTTTCTGGACTATAAGTCCAAGGCTACTGGCCACATTGGATGGGGAGTTCTGGGAGTAGTAGTCCCTAAATGTAACTTTATAATGCCAAAGTTCTGGCCATCCACTACCCTGATCATTTGGCCACTCTTATGGGACTCATAGTCCAAAACATCTGGAGAACTGTTGCCCTTAATATGCGGAGAGCACTAGGTTGCTTAAACTTTAATTTAAAATCCTCCCCATCTCTGCACAGAGTTTTCATTCAAGAAACTTGCATGAAGTGAAAAAACCTTTGCAGTGCATGTCCTGGGTGTCTCAAGGGGAAATGGGAGTACACCGAGTTTCTCATAATAGGAAATGAGAAATAGGAAATGAAAGGGTAGACTTGGAAAGCCACACTTTAGGACTGTAAGTGAATGTCACTATGTTCGGCATACAATTTCCAAAGACTACTGCCAACAGAAATGTGACTGAGAAGACCATAATGCTGCTAGCAGGACTGAAGTCACTGACTATAAACCTGGATCCATCTTACATTCAGTTCTCTTTGCACTGTAACAGGTAGGTGTTTCAGTATATGAATACTTTCTCCTAAAACAGCAGTCAAAGTGGATAAATACAATACAGATAAATACAAAACAGTAATTAAAACAATTACTAATAAGCACCTTAATTGAAAAAAAGAAATCACTAAATTGAATTCTACCTATCTCATACTGAACCAATCCACCATTTAAGTTTCTTTTAAGTTTCAAAATCAAAACATAATGTAAACTTTCATTAGGACCAATACAGTGTTACAAAAGTGGCGGAAAGCTCACACCACTTTTGCAACAGTTTTGTGAAGCTTTTCTAGTTCAATAAAAGTTATTGCCCAGCTCAGATTTTTAAAAACCTATGGACCAGTTCTGGTGCTTTCACATCTTTTTCTTTTTATCTCACATAACACGCAATGGGTTAATAAGAGGGGAAAATACACACTATTTGAAATGATATTGGAAACTATAGAACTGGAATATGGAAACTGAGCAACAGACCTGAAGTCAGGGATAACTCTGAAATTTGTAGGATTCAAGGCTGGGAAAAAGCCCTATATCTTTAGGGCCAGAATTGCTCCATGATCAACACAAAGATGTTCTGTCACAAATGGTTGGCATAATTAAAAAGAGGTTATGCAGCTTTAAAATGAGGTAAGCTGTAGTACATCAGTGACCTGGAACAAATCCCTCAAGGTAATTCAGCCCCAACTCTCCCTGGGTGCCTCCACTGAAGCTTCTAATGAGATCTGAGATGAATATTCATCTCAAGTCACCTGGCATGACGCTGGCTGGGAAGAATATAATTCAAAGAAGCATTTGTCCTAGAAAAGGTGGAGCTGGTGGATGGCGAGTGGAATGATAGGTACAACAGCACAGTAAACAGAGCATCAAAGTAAAACAGAGGAGATGGAGGTTCAAGTCCCCAGCAGCTATGGGGCTCCCTGGGTGATCTTGAGATGCCCCTTCTTTCTCAGACCAGCCTATTTCAGAGAATTGGAGGAACAAAAAAATGAAAGAAACTAGTTATGTCCCCAAAGTTCCCAAGGTAAAGGACAAAATACATTTTGGAAATGAAATGAGAATGTTTGTTGAGGTTGTTTTTAAAAAGTACTCTATTACAATAAAGTTCTGTTCAAGCAAGACCTGTTCCTGAAAATGTCAGATCTGGTCATGGTGACAGATGCCTTGATTACATCCCATTTGAATTACCCACTCTACATGGGAAGGTACTTCAGCAGAGCCAAAATGTTTTGGCTTGTGTACTGACTGGGGGTTGTTATAGGTATCCCTTATAGAAACAGTTCACTGGTTACTGGTTCATTTCCAGGCACAATTCAAAGTGCTAGTTAGGTTCTATGAAGTCCTATATTGTTTAGGTACACACTAACACTGGAGCTTATCCCATGGATTGCTAAATTGATTTACCTCTATCCAGCTTAAAGCTTAATTTGGGCATCATCCTGATGTTATCAGAAGATTTTTGCCACCAAATTTGCCACCCAAATACATCCCAGGTGCATCCCCGCTTCCAGGATCGCTCATTGCAGCTCTTTTTGGATCTGGGAGTTTTCTAGCTTAAAAAAATGACCGCCAGAGCACTCCTAGAAGCAGGGATGGACTCGGACTGTATTCAGGAGGCAAATTTGGTGACAAAAACCTTCTGATAACATCAGGATGCTACATGAATTAAGCTTTAAACCGGATAGAGGTAAATCAGTTTAGTAAACCATGGGATAAGCTCCAACTGTATCTCACTCTATAAGTATGCCCAATTCTTTAAATCTTCAGGGGAAGACTTTCACGGCCTCACTGTTGTTGCAGCTCCATCAGATTAGGACATGTAAGAGGGTTTTCTCAGCAGCTGCTTCCTGGTTGTGGAATTCCTTCACACAGGAGGCTAGGCTGTCCCTTCTCTGTTCTCCTTTCATTGGCAGCTAGACCTTTTTATTTAAACAGCATTTGGTGGTGAATTGGTAGTGCAGTATGGTTTCTCCAATGGGGTATGTGTGCTCAGTCTTTTAAATCATGTCTTTAAAATGATGTTATGTTGTCTTAAGTTATAGATTTTTTTATATGATAAGTAATTTAACTAAAATTTCTGTATCACCATGTTTTTAGTTATAGTATTGTTTTAACCATGTTATAAACAACCCCCGATCCCACGTTAGGATAAAAGTATAAATATAAATAAATAAAATATACAAGAACTGAATGATTTTGATCCAACAATACTGCTTTTGACCAAAGTCATATCTAGTTCAGTATCCTGTTCCCATAGTAGCTGACAAGGTGTCTATGGAAAGGAAGACTACTGTAAGACATCAGAATTATACTATCCTTCTGCTCATGTTCTTAACGACTGATATACAAGGCCATACAACTTCAGAAACTGGGGGCCATATTTAGCCAACATGACTAATAGCCATTGATAGCCTTATCCTCTATGATTTTGCCTAATCCCCTTTTGCAGCCGTCTAAATTGGCAGCCACTACTACGCTCTAAGGCATCAAATTTCAGACTGTAACTACTGTATATGATGTATTTTGCCTAATCCCCTTTTGCAAAATAACACTTTTGTTTGTTTTTCTTGAATACCTCACCATTCAGCTTTACTGGTTATCTCCACATTTAACTACTGTGAAGGAAGAAAGAAAACCACTAGCACCCAAGTCCACAAAGCTCTACAGCAGAGCTAGGCAAGCTGGTACCTGCCTGATATTTTTGACTACAAATCCCGTGAACAAGTCAGAATGGCCAATTATCAGAGATTATGGGAACTGATGTCCAAAACATGTGGAGAGCTCCATTTTGTCTGCCCCTGTTCTAGAGTCTAGATTCACATTCTTTATAAGGAAGATGTTTTTTGCAAGAATGTTTCTATGCAGCAAACACTATGGATAGTTCTTCATACTGAGTCAATTTACATAACACATATTCTCTGATGAAACCAAAGGCTGTTTGACTAGATGGTCAATATGGTATCGGGGGGCAGGAGGAAGAGATGATAAAAGAACAGCCTCCAATTGGTCACTTTACTCCTTACCTCAAACTGGATCAAGAGATGGTCAAAGCATAAAGCAGAATGTACCCCTCAATTCTTAATCTATCATTTACTTTCCCCTTTGAAAGATGTTTTTTTCTTTAATAAATGTTTGTGTAGTTCCTGTCACCTTCAGTCTTTGTCAGTTATTACGGGAATAGGTAGTGCAGGGATCCTGAATATGTTACCCCCTCTAGTAAAGCTAAGACAAGTATTCCATAGAATACTGCTGTCAGTAGAGGCACCACAAGCCCCATACATTTAGGATAACAGTCCTCCATCCCCACCCCCTGCTAGCCTGAGAGTCTGTTCCAGATACTGGAAACAGGGCATTTATATTGAGTGTGACATATAAGGCATTTTCCTGGAAATAATATGAGAGACAGAATTTTTGTTTGTTCTACTGCCAGTTCTCCTGCCATCCTTGCCAAAGCTTTTCTCTTTGTGATGAGCAGAAGCTGCAAGTAATGCAAAATATGACTGAAGTGGGAGGGAAGGAGGAAATGAGAGGCACAAAGAGGAACCCATAACAGTTTTCAGCTCCCTTTCCTGTGAATATTATTATCAATTATCAGCTGTTCCATTCTCACCACCCATCAGCTGTTTTATAAATTGATCCTTAACTGCTCCTTAGCCTACCTCTCACTATCTTTTGTCTTTGTGGCGTCTACTTTGGTTTTTGCCCCTCCTTGCTACCCATTACATTTTACCTGGCTGGCAACTGTACGTTGGCTCATTTTTAATTGCTTTTCACCTCACTATTTTTCCTGCCCTCCATCGCATTTTCATATCCTTTCTGCCACCTTTTCTTGACAGCACATCAGCTGCAACTTGACCTCAAAAAGGGAGGTAAACTTCCTTGTCTTGTCTCCACTTGCCACATTAGAATTTTGCTGCTGCTACTTGGGTGTATCTTTTTGTTTGCCAGTCATATCACAGAGCTGTTTATGCACTGACCTCCCTTCTGAGTGCTGCTTCCTATTGTGCTGACAGTGGGGAGGAGATGATTATGAGTGAGTGTACTGATTGTTTTTCAAGTGCTGTAGGAATATCTTTTGTGGTTTCCTGATGCTAGGACTGTCATTTCTTTGTTACTAGGTTTATTACCCATTATTTGGTGGCTGGAGAACTGGACAGGAATTCAGCCCCCCCCCCTTCTCTATTAATTGTGCTATCTTGCTCTGATGTCACATCATGTCGTACAGTCAATGTTTGATTTCCTACTTCTTTCTTGTGTATTTATTTTAGCTGTTTATTTTTAACCTTATTCATTATTTTGAGCATGTACACTGGATGAGAAATCAGGTTTTCAAAAAATGCATATAGCTCCATCTGTCTTTCCTAAGTCTGATGGTGGAAGGGAGTAAAGAAATGGATCAGGTTTTTCATGTTTATTTCAACAATATTTGAAGTGTAGTAATGTAACATATATTTTATCACTAACTTAGAATTAGCGTAGATGCAATAAAGTCTCCTCGGCATAAATGCAATTAGCAAAAGGTGTTTTAGCTTTTCAGTATAAACATAGCATAGTGGAAGTTTTCCACTAACTTACCTATTTTTGGTCTCAAGTTTTTTGCTCTTTTTTTTTTTAAAAAAAACACTAAACATCCACCTATCAGAACAGTCCTGCAACATTAAAGCTCAGGCTTCTCATTGACTAAGGAGATGTCTCCCCCTCCCCCATGCTTTAGGGTCCCAAATTATCCCCCTAAAGTTTTTTGAAAAAATAAAAGTACTTTACTTTATCATTCTATTCATTTCTATGGGGAGGAGTGTCATTTTTAAGAAAGTTTTCCCAAACTGAAAGTTCACTAATAAATCCAGCTTTGAAAGTTACCCAGCCCATCACTTCCAACTCAAAGACCACAATCCATATTCCACTGTGACCAAAAAAAAGTGAATTGACAACAGTATGAAGAACTAATTCACTATGGCCTAACTCTAATGTAGAACTATTAGGCATGCTTAAGCCTATTGATTTCAATGGGTATAAATGTGCCTAGCTCTACAGTGGATTTGGGCCAACATTCTCAAACACATTCTGACCTGCAAACACTGTCACAGGAATGCATCAGTTGTTTACACCCAAGGTTTAGAGACACAATGAATATCAGGCTTCATTTTCCCTAGAGATGGGAAGAATTACTTTTTTGGACTGAACCTCCCAGAATTCCTCAACCAGTATGGCTACTAGATTAAGAGATTGTGGGAGATGAAGTCTGAAAAGTATTATTTCCATCATCTGAACTTCCACATGTTTGGATTTGATCCATCCAGATTCTACTTTGCACAGTTTTTGTGTTAGAGGTACTCAAGAAGTGAGCTCATACACTTGGAGAAAAAACATATATAGAGTATCTTAAATGGTTTGGAACAGCCAATTAGCAAGTTTAAATATGTAAGAGCACAGAAATCTTTCACCCAATTTTCTTCAACTTTTCAAACAGTGTGCAACTTTAAAATCTGTGTTAAAACTAAAAAAAACTGCATTCCCACTTAACTTAACCCAGGACATTGGTTTAAAGTGAAAGAAAATGACCAGATCATGGTCACTTAGTGATGTTCAGTGCTCATTGATTTGAACCTAAAAGATCTTTATCTTAACTTTATATGCTAAAACCTGCACTGCACTGGCTCTCCTACAGAGCTGGATAGAGAAAAGTACATTTTAATTTATTTAGCGCTGGCATACAAATATATACTTGTGCCTCTGTTTGAGGTTTCAGGGACATAGAATTTTGACTTTGAGCACAGTTCCTTAGATCACCAACTGCTGCTAACAATTCTTTGGCCTATATAACTACCAAACCCATTTCCCACAATATTTTATAACAAACCTAAGCCTCTAGTTGAAATGAAATGTATAATTTGTATGACGAAAATAGTAACTATAAAAACAGATGTTTCTGCTGCAAAATCCTCTAGAGAGCCCTCCCAAAATATAGAGACATTCCTCCTACAAGATATAATATTCTTTATAAAGCCTCAAATATTATTCAAGGTTATTAATAATTCTAGAAGCATCAATACTTTATTTAGGTTGTCACTTGTAAACCATTAGCTCCCAATCTCTGGATGACTGAAATATGTTAAGGAGAAATTGCCAAACCCTTCTGACCAAGCCATACATATATTCACAAATTTACAATTCCCTGGGTCTAAAATAAAAACACTCTACACCTCCTGTTAGATTTTATTTTTCCCTAAAATACCAAAACACAGGTTCCACAGCATAACAACACTATTTTTGAACAATTAAATGGTTCTGAACAATTAACATGTAAATGTTGAATCCCATTTTGGGGAAAAAGCTGGATATAAGTCCAATGAATAGATAAATGTCTAATTTGTTGTTTTGGATCACCTACTGGGAGAAAGGTGGGATCTTAATTAATTAATTAATTAACTTCGAGATTTTTATAACTGTTTGGGCACCTTAGACTATGTGTGATCCAGATTTCAGCTTATTGTTATAAAAGTAGCATAAGAATTATGATACCTCAGTCAATCAATGAGGCTCAAGCATCATAGTTATGGCCACTGCTTAACACCCCAATTCTGAATGCACTCAAATTAAAACAGGACTTGTGTTAGGGTCAATTTCAACTCAAGATCAAAACATTCTCATTGGTCAGAACTTGTGGTAGCTCTTTGGAATTTGTTGTTGCACTTTGTTGTTGCTACACATTGTAAGCTTACAATGTTAGCTTACACATTGTAAAATGCTTAGGGAGTGCTTAAATGCACTGATAAGCGGTATAGAAATGTACTTGTTTGCTATTGCTATATGCCTTCAAGTCATTTCCAACTTATGGCAACTCACTCACTGAATTTCCATGGCGGAGCAGGAAACTGAACTCTAATCTCCAGGGTTGTAGTCCTATGCTCAAATAACTACACCCCCAAGCGACTCTGCTTAAGTGCACTTCTGGTGATAAAAAAAACAACAACTAGGTACAAAATTACTCTGAGACTCTGGAGACCAGGGTTTGATTCTCAGCACAGCTATGAAACCCACTCGGTGATCTTCGACAAGTCACATGCTCTCAGCCTCAGGAGAAGGCAATGGAAAACCTCTTTTGAACAAATCTTACCAAGAAAATGCCATGATAGGTTTGCCTTAGGGCCACCATAAGTCGGGAATCACTTGAAGGCACACAACACACATGCAGGAGACACACAAAATGAAAAGCTTATTTAATTTATTGGGAATGACTTCCAAATAAGCATCACTACAAGCTGGTTATAAGAATATTAAAGAGCTAAGAAAAGATCCTTTATTAGAATTCTTCATCCAGAATTCCCTCTCCTGACATAACCTGTGGCTACATTGGCAAGGGGATTCTGTGAGGTGCGTGCCAAAAGCAACTTCTCCAAATTCCAGGATATTAATAATTAGGCCATGTAGCTGGGGATTCTGGGAATTGTGGTAAAAAAGTTAGTTTAGTGCTGTGCTATAGTAAAACATTTATAAGAAGGAGCACAATAGTTAAAAGAATTTTCAAGCGAAAAAAGGGAACAGAGTGGAATTATTCTGAGAGTATTGTTACTAAGTCTCTGATCAGACAAAGGATGAAGAATCTCTCCAGCAAAATCCAACAGTCATATCTAACAAGGTCACTGCTCAGTAGAATTTGATGTAAGCTAATGCAACTGACCTAAGTGACAAAAGGCCATTCTTAATGAAAAGGCCATTCTTAATGAAAAGGCCATAATGTAGTCGACATAACTCAGAGTTAGTTTTGCCAGTTCCTTCCTCTGAAATATGGCCTACAGCACCTGGTATTCATTGGTGGTCTCCAATCCAAGTACTAACCAGGGCTGACCCTGCTTAGCTTCCACAATCAGATGGGATCTGGTGCCGTAAGAGTATTTAGGCTAGAAATTACACTCATCCCCCCATATTTGCGGATTTGATATTTGCAGATTTATTATTCACTGATTTTATTAATATTTTCTCTCTAGGAATCTCTAGGTCTTCCAGTGCAACTCTATGGTCAACTTTAACTAAAAGTTGCACTAAAGGACCTAGAGATTCTTAGAGAGAATACTCTACTAGGCCTTTATAGATCCTCCAGTGCAACTCTGTGGTCAATATCTGGCAGATGTTGACCACAGAGTTGCACTGGAGGACCTAGAGATGCCTAGAGAGGTATCCTCTCAAGTCAAAACATGGTGTTTTTGTTATTTGCAGTTTTTCCATATTCACAGGGGTCTTGTGCCCCTAACGCTAGCAAATAAGGAGGGGCAAGTGTATTTAAGTAGCAGTAATTTCATTTACACTGGAGAGCCACTGTGGAGTAGTGGTTTGAGCATTGGACTAGGACTGTGGAGATCAGGGTTCAAATCCTGGCTTGGCCATGTAAACCCCCTAGGTGACCTTGGACAAGTAACACTCTCTCAGCCTCAGAAGATGGCAATGACAAACCTTATTTGAAGAAACTTGCCAAGAAAACCCAATGACAGGTTCAACATAGGGTCACCATAAGTCAGAAACAACTTGAAGGCACACAACAATAAAAAGTCATCTAAAACCAGAAGGACTGAGGATGGCTAGAAAGTTAAATTTTGCTATCTCTCTAAATTATGATGGATATCCATAAAAGAAGCGGCTTTAACATATTCAGTGCCATAGCCAAAAGATAGGGAAACCCGTCTCCATACCAACCATCTACTAAAAATCTACCTGCCATCCCCCTCTATCCCCCCTGAAAGCTGGCCAAAGCATACCAACTTTGTAGCCACAGTATGCTTCAATAGCATGGAATATGAAGGTGGCATTAGGCATCTGCACAGGATGCACACCCCAGGGACATTTTGTAAAGATATGTATGCCTGGAACTAACCTGGAGTTGCTCTCCATAACACACAAACAATGAAGCAAAGGAGAAACAATTCTTACAAAGAGGAACATGATAAAAATTCAGCACATATTCAAAATCATTAAATCAGTTTCTTCGGTGTTACAGCCCTTGGTTTTGTAATCTGCTTTCTTTTTCAGCCATTAGACTTCACCAGTCGGTGAGTTTAAAATGGGTAACTTTACAAAGCAAGATATTAATAAACTTGTATTGGTGAACATAGGCATGTACTCTTGTTTAGGAATGTAATGAATGGTAAATTCATAAAGAATGTGGTCCACCAACCCCAGCATTCCTTGCAAGAATCTCAGGAACTTGCCATCACTGCAGTCCATCAGTGATCTTCCACTGTATTAAGATCTCCTTCTACCCAGCCCCATCTCATGCAGTTGTCTACAAAGCTGCCACATTCGCTCTCTCTCTCTCTTGCACACAGCGAAAGAGAGAGAGTTTTAACAGAATCAAAGACCAGAGGACCAACCTCCAGAATTTAGGGACTATTCTAGAAAACTGTATGTTTATAGTAAAATGAAGATAAAAGCAAGAAAGAGGAAGAAACATCTTAACCATTGAGACAATCAAGATTTTGTCAACATCAGCTATTTTCTGTTTTAGGTTATGAATAGCTTCGGATATATACACATGTCAACCCTATTGTTTATGCACACAGATTTAAACAAATCTTCTCCCATGTGGCCCCACCTGCAATACAAATTGATATGTACTGTAAGCAAAAACAGACCCAAGTCTGTGCTACACAGACCACTTTAACAAGAAAAATTCAATATAAGTCACTATCTATTTGAGGCAAGGAGGGAATAGCTCATTTCCATATCCCACTAATGCTAAATCCAGAATAAAATTCTGTAACACTCAATCATTCTGGATTATTAACATGAATTACCCTGCCATACTTCTGAGAGTCTTTTGATCAATTATAGCAACAAGCTACTAAGATGACGTGGTTTTCTGGAAATGTTCTCTTTGGGTTGGGTTGTATTAACCAGCAATGTGTTAAGGGTATCATCACTCACACAGGTGAATGCATAGTTTTCTCAAATGGCTAAATTTAAATTCTACAGATTCTTACATTTTAGAACCAGAAATATATCATCATGGACACTGTGATTATGGTGCAAGGCTGAACTATAAGAGAAGCTAGACTCAATTCATTGAATTGTCATGTTCTCTTTTTATTTCTTTTGACATATTTATAGCCTGCACTGTATCCAACAAACCCAAGATAGCTCTATGTAAGTGATCCCATTTTGTCTCCACAATATATAGCAAGAATGAAAGGCAGTGATTTTACCAAAGACCTACAGTATTCAGAACAGTTTAAGGGTAAGCAGGAATTTGCACTGGAGAGGTCCAAGTCCAGTCCAAGTCTATTTCTCTGCCAAGTTCAGATGTTCACTTTTCTAAGCCAAGATATGCCCAAACCTTGTATCTATGCACTCCATCCTTTCCCTTCCCGTTCCTTCTTCTCTTATTATTATGCCGTCAATGAAGATTCTAGGTAAATTACAAGTCGAATTCATGGTTTGGCACAGTTATTAGTAGACAAAAACACTGAGTTGTAGCCCTAAACCTTAACCGACTCTAGCAGAACAGAGAAGCCTACAGAAAAAAACAACTGAGTATTGCTCAATTTTATTGAGAACTGAATAAAAAAGTGGGTTTGCCAAAATGCTAAGCTAGCAAGACCCCAGGATTCTTACTGGCAAACCCACTTTTTTATTCTGTTCTCAATAAAATTGAGCAATACTCAGTGATTAGTAGCACAAGGCAAATACTGAAGCTATGGTTTGAAGTTGGTTACAGATCCTGGTTTGTTCCTATCCTGGAAATAATGTTTACATTTTGGATTTAACAAAATAACTATAGTTAATTCACTCAGGAAATATTCAAGTATAGTGTACTGAGAAGTGAAAGGAAAGGGGCAGCAAAACAACCAATTATGAACCAAGCTGAGAATGGAAAACTAGTGTTGATCAGCAGAACACAAAGCTAGAAGAAACTGCTTTGTAGGTTCCAGGCAAAGTCTCTGTAAGTCTGAAACATCACTGAAGTGCATCCGCCTCTTCTCCCGTTGACGAATCGTTTGCGGAGCAGCCATATCTGTAATAATGGTATCTTCTGTTATGCAAACAATGGCTGCTCCATAAACGCTTTGACAACTTAAGAACAGCAAAATGTTTCAATGACATTTGAGAAGTGCGACCGGCAATCCCACCTCCGTGCTTCTGAAGCGTTTGGGCCACAATTCCAGTGCAGTAAGTGCCTCGTGTGATAAGGACCATAGAAGTACAAGAGTGCCTGTCTTGGATCAGAATCAACTTGAATATACTACAATGTCTGCCTCTAGTTTTGCTTGACCTTACATGCAACACATTACAAAATACTATAAAAAATAATCACATTGCCATATCACCAACCTAAGCCTATCTAAAATATTTAACAAGTAACTATAATTGTTTTTGCTAAAAGAAAACAAACATATTTCCAAAAGAACTGTTCATATCCTAAAAATATTCCCTGTAGTAAGTAAAAGGAAAACATTAAAAAGTTGTTTTGATTCTGGTATGTTAATTCTAACAAAAAATGGCAAAATATTAAATATGGCATTCTAATCATGTGGTAGACTCTGTTTTTGTACATCCTTAAAGATCTCAAAAATATTAACATTTCATACACATTTTTCATATAATCAAAGCATTTCACGCCCAGCATATCCCAAGAATCTATACCTCCTATAAAATGGCTTCATTATTATTCTCATAATTTTCCTAAAACTCTTGCTAAATATCAGACCCATGGCTGAATACAGAATACAGCAAAAGGAGAAATGTGATTCACAGTAAATGCAAGCCAATCACTTCATACTTCACAAATGAATGTAGAACACAAAATGCTTACAGAAGAATTTTATGATGCAATTTTTAAAGGTATATAAAAATGCTACGGAAAGCTGTCCAGAAAAAATGTATGTCATTAAATATAGATATAAATGCACTGTTAGGATAAATTACTTACAAAAACAGTATCTATTGAAGAAAATTATATATGTGTGTATATATATATATATATATATATATATGGGTGTGGATGGGTGGGTGGGTGTAAATAATACATATTTTCACATAATTTTTTTTTCTTTACAAAAATACAAACTGATACCTAAAAAGGTGAAACACGTGTAAGAGTAGAAACTGAGATAAACCACACCCGACACATTCATCCATCCCTAAATTGAAGTACTGTAATACTTCATCTGGGTATATTTCCATTTCCCAGTCTCAGGAAGATAGTACACACTTGTTTTTTAATTAACTTTTTGTGATTAATAAGGACATTTGGCTAAATCAGATAAAAATTCTTGAGATTTTTATCAGTCCTAACATACGTGTGCACATTTGCACATGTTTCACTAAGGAAATCAAAAACCCCACATCCGCTTACTGCTAATCCTCCACTCTTTCTCTATGCTTTCTCTGCTGCCAGCCTTTCCAATATAACCCTTCTTTTAAAACCACTGCTTGTTTTTCAGCAACTGAAATTCCTTTTGGAAAAACTTCACCCTGCATTCTGGAAGCCCTGAGAATTTCAGAAACTTATTCATTTTCCAGACTGGACAATGCTAACAAATTTCAAAAACTGACCAAGGTTTCTGATTTTTGTGTGCCCTTTTGATGTCATTCATACACTTAAAGAACAGGAAAAATGTGAGACTCAAGAATCAAAGCAAGCAGCAGCAGTTCAAAAGCCCTATGTGCTATTACATACTACTTCTATTTTAGTTCACTTTCAAAGTCAATTTAGTCCACTGACAGTAGCAAACTGACTTGAATTATACACCAAGAAACACATTGGCTACAAGTACATCTATACCAGCTACACTTAGCATCATGTTTGAATATCCCATAAAATTGTGATGTAAGGCATACTCATTAAACTTCACACCACTGACAAAAAAAAGTGTTTCGATGCTTGAGAAACTTGGTCAAGAAAAAAGAACAGCCACAACAATATTCACACTTTGCACCTTGGCTGGAAAATTTATTTCCATAAATTTTCCTGTGTAGTAGTAGTAGTAGTAGTAGTAGTAATAATGGTTTGCATGGAAAATCTCAATTTTGTACAAAAAATACAAATTTGTGGACAAAAATTCCATTTCTGCACATAAAACACATGATTTTTTTTCTACACAGGAATGCATGTGTTTATGCAAAGCGTGCAACTTTTACATGAATTGCCTGTAAGATAACATTTAAAGAATCACTAGGATTACTGCATAGAGAAACCCTGTTTAATTTTCTGCCTAACACCAGTTTTGTACAGGAAAGCCACATGTACTCTTTCACAAGCAAATTTTCCTTAACCAAGTCCCAAAGTGCAAGCAGCACTCAAAAACTGCACAGAAACATTGAGTCAATCTAATCGCACTGAGTGGGAAGAAAATTGCTGAAATTACTCTTTCTTGCATGCAGAGACAAAATAAACAAATATGTACATCCCTACCACAAGCAGATGGATGGATTTTCTCTTCATCCTGAGTCTATTCACTGATTAGATTTCCAGGTTTCACAGCACAGATATTAAAACCTTTATTGACTTCCTAGATGTCCCTTGTGTTGTTCTGGTGAAAATATCACAGGTTGTTCTCATTTTAACTTCTTCTACTATTATAAGAGAAATTCACTTCTTCCTTTATTTTTCAAAATCCTGACATCAGATAGAATCTTCCTAACAAGTAACCAAGAGGCACAATCTGTGCTTTTCTTTACATCAGAAATGAGGAAAGTGTGGTCCCCAAAGCTTTTTTGCAAGCTGCAAACCCATGAGGACACCCTCCCCTCAAAAAACAGAACACAATGTGATTTCTTCCCACACACACACACAAAAGTAGTCCAAAACAGTGCAAAAAAACCCAGCCAAATCAGTGGTTTTCTTATTTCACCAAGCCACCCCTCCACAAAAACCATGGCTAAAACGACACCAGAGTTTATGTCATATCACTTCAGTATAAATATCCCCATGCAGACACCCCTACCCTGTCGCCTACCCCAACCCAGTTGGTCACCACTTCTTTATAGGGAAGAGAGGTAATTGTCACATTCTGAGCTGCCCACACATCCCAGAGACATGCCTGTATTTGAACATAACACTAACCCATGATTTCACAATACAAAAATGAACACATCTTTCCTTTGGCTTCATCCATTATTCCCTCTCTTTGAAGTCAAAATCTTCAATTTTCCTTTAACTTCATTTTGTGGTGTCATTCAAACTATAAACTGTAGTTAATCTTTATTCTGGTCAATGAAAAGAAGTCAGCTTCATATACTAAGGTTTGAACCTGGTTTCTACTTACCATGGTCAATATTAACCACAATTTGGCCAGGTTTAGAAAACATGCAGGTTCATTCTCTGGTTAAGCATTATGTCGGAATGCTTAAAAATGTGATATGACATATAACTACTTGAATGCATATTGAGCGTCGTGTATTGTTTGTGAGCTGCTTATACTACTAAGAAGTGGAAATACAAAAATGTGGGGAGGAAATATGTTATCTTCCTTTCCCTAGTAACATGTGACCTCTGTGGCATTTAACTAAATTCTGCAAACCTGTTGAGATTGCTTCCTCAGCTCCATCCTGGAAGACAGTGTTTTAATAAAGGAAGCTTCTGCTGAGGATTTTGTAAGATGGAATCTGACATCACAAATCAAACAGAAATTGAGGTTATCTTGTCAAAGACTATAAAAGAAATCTAGCTGATACTGTGTTCTTAGATTTCAAAATAGCCTTTCATGAGGACCTTTATAACAATCTCCAAAAGAGCTATGCAGACACAGGATAATATGCAGCATCTTTTTTAGATCAACTGATTAAATATAGGAATTAGGCAGAAGGAATTTATGAACTGCTATCTCAATGGACAGAGGTGTGCAATGAGATGCCTCTAAGTATCTGTGCTGAAACCTGCTCTTGTTAACGTATTCATTAGCAACCTGAAAAAAGGTGTGAAAAGATTTGCAGATGACGCCAAATAATTAAAGTAGTTGAATCATAACCATGCTGTGAAGAACCTCAGAAGACTCTCATAGCTCTACAGGGATAAACAACAAAATGGCAAATGAATGTCAGTGAGGGCAGATGCCAAATAGAATACTGTACATTGAGGATTTATAACCCCCCAAAAACATTGAGCACAGAATTAGGTATTGTTACTTGTTGGAGATATCATGAACCCACAAGATTTCTATTTGTGAGTACTAAATGTTACAGTCACTAAAACAAGGTGTTTTTATTTTTATTTTTTATAAAAATGGTCTGCAATGCACATCTTGAGCAGTTTAGCTACCTCATGCAAAAGGAACAAGCAAGCAAAGTTGGAATAATAGAAAAGAGGAGCAACAAAAATGCCTGGGAATATATTGCCTTTTATGATAAAGAGGTTAGAATATCAGCCCAGAAAAGTCATCTAAACGACAAAAGAAGTATAACAGGACCACTCAATGTGGTGGTCCCTGGACCCATTCCTGTCCAAGAGCCATTGGTTGTAGGTCTTTGGAGAGATTCCAGGCAAGAAAGAAACAGCTGTAACCAACGTACACAAATATGGTACCAGTCTCTGGCATATTAAATAAATGCCAGTCTCCTGTATCAGAGAGTTTGAGAAACAGTCTTCCAGAAGCCATAGTTTTCTCATAGTTCACACTTTCCTCTCTGATTGCAGTTAGAAATGACCAAAAATATAATTTAATCAAAGAATGAGTTAATCTGATGGATGACAATGGGCAATTAAAATTTAGGCTGTTCCTACTATAAAATTTACAAGCCTACAAGTGGGAGGCAAATGGGGGAAACTCAGTAACGTCTTGGCACCTGCCTAGATCTTGTACTGTCACGAAAGCAATTATAAACAAACCGAAGCATTCAAATTTTGCAGCTGATGGGGCAGGATACTAGATTAGATGCATGTACAACTGATTTGGCAGAATATAGTCTGTATACTCTTTTGACTTTCATATAACCTTCCTTCCCTCCATACAGATGACCAATGCATGGTAAAGCTTGGTAATCTACATGTGCTTAAAATGCTGGAGGGAATGAAAACAGAAAAAATCAGGTGTTCCAGGCTAGCTCCTAATTCTGTTTTTTGCAAGATTATTAAAAATCAAGCCCACATGCTTCTATATGCTCTAGCATGGCAAGAGGGGCCTGGTATCTATTAATAGGAAGGGTCAGAAATTGGGTTTCATGTTTTGCTTGCCTTTCTAGTTTAAGCTATGTTTGGCATAACCTTCACCTTTTCAATTTATTTCTTCCTTAGATATGGAGAGAAGGGGGTACACTGACAGCAAGTCAATACGCAGCCAAGACTGCAGCACACTCTCCTTTCTGGATAGAGTGCTGGGGAAATAGAAGTCCAATCATCTTCCTTAAAAACACAAACCAGCTCCGGAGCCTCCTACTTCATCCACTGCCCATCTTCCTACTCCTGCATCACAATATTATGTGCTTTTTTGCATATTCATTTGTATTTGCAAACCACAGAACCTCTTCTTTGGAATAGCCAAGAAAATGAGGGAGGACATACCCACAAGAAAGTTTCAGTGTATGAATCAACAGTCTTTCAGTTCCTAAATGACTTACCTCCCTGTTGTTCTTTCCCATTAACCTGCTAAAACCACCCTCTTCAAACATGTACCTCTATTTTTGCTAAACCAGTATGGTGTGTCACACATTCCCCCAATTCTGACAGCGTCCAGCTAACGTCTTGAGTTACACTGGCTCTGCACTTCCTCTAAAGTTTCAACTGATTCTACTGACCTTGGATACTAAAAACTGATTTGTATGAAATGTTTTCCCTGCACAAAGATAATACATTGTTGTGTTTCATAATAAGCCATGTGTTTAGTTTGCCATAATAACATTCACACCGCTAGAATACGATGATGCCAACACCGACACCGATGATGATAATGATGATGATGATGAATCATAGAATCATAGAATCATAGAATCATAGAGTTGGAAGAGACCACAAGGGCCATCCAGTCCAACCCCCTGCCATGCAGGAACTCCAAGTCAAAGCATCCCTGACAGATGGCCATCCAGCCTCTGCTTAAAGACCCCTAAGGAAGGAGACTCCACTACACTCCGAGGGAGTGCGTTCCACTGTCGAACAGCCCTTACTGTCAGGAAGTTCCTCCTAATGTTGAGGTGGAATCTCTTTTCCTGCAGTTTGCATCCATTGTTTCGCGTTCTAGTCTCTGCAGCAGCAGAAAACAAGCTTGCTCCCTCCTCAATATGACATCCCTTCAAATATTTAAACAGGGCTATCATATCACCTCTGAACCTTCTCTTCTCCAGGCTAAACATCCCCAGTTCCCTAAGGCGTTCCTCATAGGGCATGGTTTCCAGACCCTTCACCATCTTAGTTGCCCTCCTTTGGACCCGCTCCAGTTTCTCCACATCCTTTTTGAATTGTGGTGCCCAGAACTGGACACAGTATTCCAGGTGGGGCCTGACCAAAGCAGAATAGAGTGGCACTATAACTTTCCTTGATCTAGAAACTATACTTCTATTGATGCAGCCTAAAATTGCATTGGCTTTTTTAGCTGCCGCATCACACTGTTGACTCATGTTCAGCTTATGGTCTACTTGGACTCCTAGATCCCTTTCACATGTGGTCTCATTCAGCCAGGTGTCCCCCATCCTATATCTGACGATGATGATGATGATGATGATGATGATGATGATGATAGTGATCTTTATTTATAACCTGCCTTTCCCCCAAACCAGGACACAAGGTATACAAGAGTGGGATCTTACACATTTTCTTTACAATGGGGTGGGGGACATGGTAACCCATGGGAAACTACCATTGTTATTGTGGTGGTGGTGGTGGTGTGGTTTCAAGTCATTTTTGACTTACAGAAACCCTAAGATGGACCAAACCTATTATGGGGTTTCCTTAGCAAGGTCTGCTCAGTGGAGGTTTGCCATTGCCTTCCTGAGTCTGAAAGTATGTGACCTACTTAAGGTCACCCAGTGGGTTTGATGGCCAAGCTGGGAAACAAACCCTGGTCTCCAGAATCACAATCCAACACTCATACCACTCCCCCAAGCTGGCTCTCTAGGAAACTACCTTACACAGAGACAAATCTTTGATCCATCTCACTCTGTTTTGTCTGAATTAAAGCAACAGCTCTCCGGGATTTCAGACTCATCTTTTCCCAGGTCATCATGGAGATTAAAGAACTGAAACTTTGCAGGAAAACTTATGTGGAATAGTGCCCTATTCTTGTATCCTCTGTATTCACCTAATCCTTGTAGCAGTGTTGTGTCTCCACTGCACCCTCCCCATAGTCTAACCCATATACCACATGTCACAGGTTCCTCAGTCTTAGGCCCACAGCTTTTCTTTTCCTTCCAGTCCTATTCAACAGTTGCTCCTTATTCGCAGCCACCCTTGTACCTGGGCTCCTCCTCATTTTCAGCTCTGGTCTAACATTCCTCCAACGTAACGCCACTGTTGTAATCTGCTTGGATTCCCCGAGATTAAGCAGAATATATTTTTATTTATTTATTTATTTATTATTGAATCCCCAATCCCTTTCCTTTTCCTAGCTCAGTAGCAACAGTTGCCAGTCAACCCAAAGGGTGTGGTAAGGATTTTTTTACAAGATGGCTCAAGAATGAAGACAAATGAAATGGCTCTTTAAGTTTTTAGGGGTCCCACACTACTGTGGTAACCATCCTCCCAGGCTTTCTGCATCAAAATGCAGAGGCTTATGTGTCAGTTCTATCTTCTGTGCACACTGATGTGTAACCCATGAGGGGAGGGGAGAGCAGGGAGTTTTGTATTTTGTAGTGATGGATCCTTGCATGATATTGTACAAAAACCAAACCATTGAGGCTCTAAGGGGTTCTCTTAGTTATTATGCCTATCCTCACCCTATGGCATTTGTAAAGCAGTTGCCCCTGGGCGGATATCTCAACCAGGAAAATTCCAGGTGGGGAAGAGTAACAGCGGCACTGAAGCACTAGCAACTGCTGTTCCTATGCTGATCTCTCTAGTAACCAAACAGAGTCGATTCCTCTCTCTATTTCTCTTTTAGCTCAAGGATGCATCACCATATCCTTCTCTCCCTACCATCCTGTACTCCCACTATCATGGTGCAGGTTTTTCTTTTCGGCTGCAGCTGGCACAGAGCTGTGTTAGCAAGCAACCACTCCCCTCTTTCACCACCAGCAAGCAGAGGCATACTCCGTGCCCAGCACATCTGCTCTATCCCTGTGCGCACACCCCCTTATGTGGGGGAAAAAAACGCATGCACAACCTACGTTTCAGCTCTCCGCAGCATTTCATCATAGCTCGTACCCAGTCTGCTTTGTGGCTGAGGGCACATGTTGCAGTGGCAATTCCTGCCTGTCTCTCACACACATACACACCTACCGCTGCACACCCATAAAGTGGCTGCAGGAAAATCAAAAGGACACGGAACGATACAGAAAGCAATTGCTTCCACAGTCCTTCCTAACAGAATATATGTGCTGGCATTCATTTTAGCACCAATTCTTGCATGCCCTGAAATCCCTCCTTTCATTTATTTATTTAATTTTTATTAAATATGCTGCCTTCCTCCCAGAGTATGGTCCAAGGCAGTTCACAGAAGAAAACATACACCCAGTTGCAGCGAAGTCTTGGTCTGCGTTTCTTCTGTTTTTTCTGGTCTCTCTTGCTAATTCAATAGGGGGAAAGAGGGGGAATGATTTCTCTGCCCCTTCTCTTCCTTGACCCCAGGAGAGCAAAAGGAATGAGGATCCATCCATAAGGCACTTCTACAGTGGACTCTTTGTATCCATTGGGGCTTGGTTTCACGAGAGATACCAAAATCCATTGGTGCCCATTTCCCATTATATACAATTGCAAAGTAAAATGGTGTCCCTTATACAAAATGGCAAAATCAATTTATTTTCTGAAATATATACAGTACATATTTCAAATTACAGATGGCTGAATCCATGGGCAAAGAATCCATGGACAGAGAGGGCCAACTATCCTACCTTTTCCTGTATTAGCTAGGGAATCCTGACCCATATTTACTATGTAGGCCAGGTTACAGTCACCTTGAAGGTGACTTCTCTTCCCCAGAGAAGGCAGACACTAGCAGTGATGCTTCAGAAGAACGAAATAGGAAGGTGACCAGAAGCCTCCCAGGGTGCTGGAAAACCATCAGATTGTAATGGTACAACCAAGGGTAGCCCTTCCTTTAGAGTGGAACCTGTTCCTCACACTTCACACATCCACACACAGCACAAAGCAAGGCAAGCAAATGCTAAGCAGAACCTGTCTGCAACGGGATCCCTTCGCAAAGGAGGCAACAGAGGAGGGGAAGAGGACAGGGGTCAGCCGGCATCCAGTCTGGGGGGGTCCTGGCATATCCACAGCGGGAGGCTGTGATCCTCCACAGAAGATGGGGGTCAGCCAGGATCTGGCCCTGGGGCTCCTTCCACAGATGCAGGAGAATGTATGTGATCTTCCACAGAGGATGGGGTCAGCCAGGAATCAACCCTGGGGGTCTCTGAATGGAAGCGGGGGCTGTGATCCTCAACAGAGGACCAGCTCAGCCCCAGGGGAGGGGTGTCCTTGCATGGATGCAGGGGCCTGTGATCCTCTACAGAGGACTGGGTCAACTGGGACCAGCCCTGGAGTGGATCTGGCCATGGAGGTAGGGAGTTATGATCCTCCAAAGAGAAGCAGGTCAGCTAGGATCTGGCCCTGGGAGTCCTTGCATGGAGGACAGAGCATGGATGCTAGGAGCTGTAATCCTTCACACAGGACAAGGTCAGCTGCCCTATCCAGCCCCAGGGACCCTTGCATGGAGACAGGAGGCCTCGATCCTCCACAGAGAACAGGGTCAGCTAGAATCTGGCCCTGGGAGTCCTTGCGTGGGTGCAGGGGTCTGTGATTTCCCCCACAGAATACAGGATCCGCTGGGATCCAGCCCTTGCATGGATACAGGACGCTGTGATCCTTCACAGAGGACAAGATAGGCAAAGTATCCAGCCCCAGGGACCCTTATGTGGATACAGGGGGCTGCGATCCTCCACAGAGGATGTGATCAGCTAGGATCCGGCCCTGGGAGTCCTTGCATGGATGTAGGGGGGGAGGCACAGAGGAGGGAATCCGTCCTCCTTGCGGGGGTGCGGAGGGTGTGATCCTCCACAGAGGAGAAGGGTCAGCTGGGATCTAGCTCTGGACATCCTCGCATGGATGCCGGGGGCTGCTGTGATCCTCCACAGAGGACGGATTCAGGCAGGATCCAGCCCTGGATGCAGGGGGCTATGATCCTCCACAGAGGAGCAAATCAGCCGGGGTCTGGTGCATGGATACGGGGGGCTGCGATTCCCCGACGGAGGACGGGATCGGCTGGGATCTGGACGGAGGGAGAGGAGGGCTAGTGCCGCCGAGGCGCCTTCCCTTCCCTTGCCGTCCAGGGGAGAGACTCACCGAGCATCTGGCTGAAGAGGAGCTGCTCCAGGTCCCCCAGGACGGTGACCACCAGCTCGGGGTCCACCTTGAGGAAGGCCTTCTCTTCGGCGCCGGGGCCCCCTTTCCCGCCCCCCGTCTGGGGGCTGCTGTGGGGCTGCTGGGGCTGGGTCTCCTTGGGGCCCGGGGCCGAGGAGGGCTTGCCTTTGAGGGGGCCCTCTTCGTCCTCCCCTTCGTCCTCGTCGTCGTGGGAGCGGGTCCGGGGGGGCTCCTGCTGCTGCTGCTGCTGCTGCTGCTCCTCCTGGGGTCCTCCGGGGCCTTTGTTGGGGGTCGGGAGGGGCTTGACCTCGGCGTAGGGCCCGCGGGGGATGCGGCTGGGCTTGCCCAGGGAGGGGGGCAGCGGGGCCAGCGGGGCCTTATTGCTGCTGCTGCCGGGGCCCATCTTGGCCTGGAAGAGGGAGTGCTCCGAGCGGGAGAGGGCCTTGGAGAGCAGCGGCGAAGGGGCCTCCTTGCCTCCTCCGCCGCCCTTGAAGCCCCCGGCCCTGGCGAAGCCGCCCTTCCCGGGGGCCGGAGCCAGGCCCTTCTTGGGCACCTTCATGTCGTCGCTCCACTTGGGCTGGGCCTCGTAGAGGTGCATCTTCTTCTCGCTGTCGGTCAGGAAGGCCAGGTTGGTGAGGGACTTCTGCTTGCGGAGGTTGGAGCCCAGCAGCCGGCCCTCCCCGACAGAGCCCCCCCTGAAGACCTTCAGCTCCGGGACGCCTTTCGACGGGGCTCCCCCGACGGGGCTGCCTTTCGAGGGACAGCGCTTCGGCATCATCATGGCTCCCCGGGAGGAAGGCTTGCCCCCCGCCGAAGTGAGGAGATGGCAGCAGCCCTTCGGCAGCAGCGGCTCCGCGTCCAGCAGCCCTCCTTCCTCCTGGATTCTGGCTCCTGGGTGGGGAGGAGAAGGATGGGGAGGATAGTGGGGGATGCTGCTGATGCTGGGGATGCTGCCAAGGCTCCCTCCTCCTCCTCCTCCTCCTCCGTCTTCTCCGCCTCCGCCGAGCCTCTTCCAAGCATCGAAAAGCCCAGCCCCTGAAATGAAAGCAGCACCCAGGAAGGAAGGAAGGAGGGAAGGAGGGAGGGACAAGGAGAAGAAAAGGAGGAGGAGGAGGAGGAGGAGAGAGGGAGGGAGGGAGGGAGGGAATGGGTGGGGAATGGGCAAGGAAGGAGGGAGGGGGAGAGAGGAGGGAGGGAGGGATAAAGGGAGGGAGGAAAAGGAAGAGAGGGAGAAAGGAAGGAAGGAAGGGAAGGATAGAAGGAGGAAGGAAGAAAGGAAGGAAAAGGAAAGGTGGGAGTGAAAAAAGGAAGGAAGGAAGGAAGGAAGGGGAAAGAAAGGAGGGATAAAAGAAGGAAGGAGGGAGGGAGGGAGGGAGGGAAGGAGGAACAAAAGGAGGAAGGCAGAGAAAGGGAGGGAGGGAGTGATAAAAGGAAGGAAGGAAAAAAGGAAAGGAGGGATGGAGGAAGGGGAAAGAAAGGAGGGAGAAAAGAAGGAAGGAGGGAAGGAAGGAAGGGAAGAGAGGCGATCGAAGCAGCCCTTCCCTGCCCGAGGCGTCCTCCGCCGCCAAAGCCTGGCTGAGTGAGGAGGAGGAGACGCTTCTCCTGAAGGGCAGGAAGGGGCACCAAAGGACCTTTCTCTCGGCTGCTCTGCCCTCCCTCCTTCCCCTCCGCTTTAACTCGTTGTCTGACCCACTTGCTATGGAATTCTGGGAGTCGGAGTTTGTTGTGGGGCCCAGAGCGGAGCCCACAACAAACTCCAG
Organism: Urosaurus nigricauda; assembly: GCA_034509955.1. Lineage (NCBI taxonomy): Eukaryota > Metazoa > Chordata > Lepidosauria > Squamata > Phrynosomatidae > Urosaurus > Urosaurus nigricauda. Next base: position 43,700,414 of record JAOEGL010000004.1, on the reverse strand, counting down.
CTCCCAGAATTCCATAGCCTTGAGCCAGAAAAAGACTCATAGCGCTGCCAAACCGGGTTCTCTCTCCATGCCCAGGGCATGGTCTACGTCCTTCCAAACCGTCTTCCCTTCTGAGCATCCCTGAGACGCAGGAGTTTCCCTTTATGCGGGAGGGTTTGGGGCTTTGACTTGGTCCGGGCCTCCTTTTCCCTGGAATGGCCTCCCTTTTCCCAATGCCTTGGCCTCCTCCTCCGGGATCCTCCCCTTCGGTCCCCCTGATCCAGATCCAGGAAGCCATGCCCAAAGGAGCAAAGGAGAGGATCATCCCAAATCCAGAAAGGCCCATTATTCACGTCGCACGCTTTCCGGCTTCTTCATCATCAGGCATCTCAACTGAAGATGACAACCACAACATCTTCACCAAATGCAGGGCTATGACTAACATTGTCGTTTGCTTTTTCTTTCTTTCTCTTTGGAGTTTATCATACGACAGAATTTGGGGGTATAATGCAATGGCAATCCCAATGCAATCATGGGGTTTCACGTAATTGCGTATGAGTGTATCTCATGCAGTTTTGGGCAACGGGAAGTCATTCCGAACGCAATCATAGGTTTTACATTAATGCGTATTAAGAGTATCTCATGCAATTTTGGGCAACGGGGGGGGGGTCATTTTTGGGAAATGGGAAGTCATTCTGAACGCATTCTGAGTGCAATTAGATTTCACGTAAATTCACTAAACTAGCAAATTTACATGAATCTGAATTGGCTCAATTTGAAATTGGGAGAAATTCCTCCCGTGTGATAAACTCCATAGTCAGAAACTGATCACTGTGGAACCACAAAGGAGGGAACTGCTTTGCAAGGAAAATCTGAAGAGGACTTTCATCCAGTTTCGAGGAGACTTTTTTCTGTTTTGAATACCAGAACTCCTCTTTGTCACATATATACCTGCAGTTGAGATTGTGGAGGAAAGGGTTCCAGAAAAGTGGACCGACTGTCTTGAATCCGGATGCGGATCCCTTTATTGGACCAACCAAAATGCATGTTATCCATGTTGGATGTTTTTGAAGCTCCATTGGCTTCTTTGTCAGGCAAAGGTGTTAAATAGGAGAAAGAAAGAAAGAAAGAAAGGCCCTTATTAGACAAGGGGTTTTGCAGCCCCAATCCAGAGTCACTCTGCATCCATCCAAGTGAATTCAGTAACAACCGAATTCACAGAAATCAGTTCCAAGGTCACTTCAGATTCAATCCGAATGGGTCTGGTGTGATAAGGTCCATAGAAAGGTCAAGCTATGTTGCTGTTGTGTGCTTTCAAGTTGTTTCCAGCTTTCAAGTTGTTTCCGGCGACCCTAAGGAGAACCTATCAAAAGGGTTTTCTTTGCAAGATTTGTTCAGGGGTGTTTGCCTTTGTCTTCTTCTGAGGCTGAGAGAGTGTGACTTGCCCAAGCTCACCCAGTTTCCATGGCTGAGCAGAGATTAGAAACCTGGTCTCCAGAGTCTTATGCCATGCTGGTCAGGCTAAAGACAGGAAGTCTTTAGATGTCAGACGGATACCAGTTAAGAAGCTGTAAGTCAGACATAGAAAAGTACTATCCTTTTTGTGGACTTCAGTGCTCCCCAAATTTATTTAAAATTAACATTGGAGTTTGCTGCCAAAGTTCAGAGGCAAACTACTAAATATACTAGAGTTAATAGGAAAAGAAATGATATTTACGTACTATCCCAATGACTATAATCAATGGTATTACCAGCAGCACAGTCAATATTATATTCAGTAATCAATATCACAGCTAGTCATAGTAAATACCATATTAAGATCAATTAAGTACATTTACCATATTCAGTACAAATACTATATTAAGATCAATTAAGTACATGTACAATTTGTTTATGTACCAATGTAATAATAATAATCAAGTATGATGGGGGTGGCGCAGTGGTTAAATGCCTGTACTGCAGCCACTCACTCAAAACCATAAGGTGGCGAGTTCAAGACCAGCAAAGGGCTGAAGCTCGACTCAGGCTTGCATCCTTCGGAGGTCGCTAAAATGAGTACCCAGATTGTTGGGGGGCAAATAGCTTACAATTGTAAACCGCTTAGACACTCCTTAAGGGTATGAAGCGGTATATAAATGAAGCTGTTTGTTTGTTTGTTTTGTTTGATTTTATTAATAATGAGTGGCGGGTTCTATTTCTTAACAATGAAATCTGAATATAAAGTAAAATAGAAATGGAAAAGTAGTCTATTTTGTAGTCTATTTTGATCCATTTTAGGCTTTCCCCCTAATTTTAAAAGTCTGCTAAGATCCACCCCTCCCACTGTAGCCATATGCCTTGGGATTCAGTACTTGCCCAGCCATAAAAGTCATCCCTGACAATTAGAAAGTTGTCTACGCCTGGGCTAGATGAATTTACCAAGGCACAGAGTTCCCCATCCTGATTGTCACCACAGAGAAGATCATTCCCTATGTTCTCCACAACTGCACCTGACAGAGAGGTATAACACTCTGAAAGGACACACACACCCCTCCACTGACTTTATTGGATTGGGAAACTCATATGGGAGAAAAAGATCCCACTGCTATCCTGGTTCTAAGCTGTTTAGGATTTTAAAAGGTAATGTCAACATCTAGCTGTGACTAGAAACAGGCCAGTGGCCAGTGAAGGTGGGTTAAAAAACAGTCACAAGCTTTCAGAAGGGAGAGTTTTTAAAAGCTAAAAGAAATCACCTTCTAGATATATCCTTCCAAACTTCCAGACATTATATTGGTTAATAATATTGATCAATAATATTTCCAAGGAGTGGAACAGATAGGAAAAATAAAGTGATTTCCAAATGCTTTGAAGGTGGGATGTTTAGATGACATGCTGCCAAAGCAGGCAAAAACCAGTCTGAAGCCACATTCCAGGACTAAAAAACCATGCTCCAGGGCTGTAGTACAGCAAAAAATGAACATGTGACATCTCCAATAGATGTAATTACAATATACACAAACCAGACAGTCCAACAGAGGGGCATGGGGTGAAGCGGGCATGTTGGGGACTCCATGATTGTGCTTTGCCAATATATCACTAGCACACCGATGCATCAATGGACTCTTTCACACAGGAGGAATTTCTCCCAACTTAGAATGCAGCCAATGCAAATTCACGTGAATTCCCTTGTTTAGCGAATTTACACGAATCCCCATTGATTTCGGAAGACATTCAGAATGACTTCCCATTACCTGAAAATGACCCCTCCTTGCCTGAAATTGCGTGAGAAGCTTTAATTCGCAATAACGTGAAACCCATGATTGCATTCGGAGTGACTTCCCTTTTGCCCTAAATTGCGTGAGAAGCTCTAATTCGCAATAACGTGAAACCCCATGATTGCGTTTGGATTGTCCTTGGATTATACCTCCAATTTCCCACGTCTGAAAGAGTCCAATGTCATGAATATGTGACTGCGTGGCTGATCAAAGGAGCAGCTATCCAATGGGATGGCATATAGGCAGCCATGGGAGGTATTTTGGGGTTACTGGTATTGTGTTTGGGCTATGGTGCACATGTATGGTGGGGAGACAACAACAACAAAATACCCAGCAGTGCAGTTTGATGCCCTGCCACGCAGATTCAACCTGCCTTGGGAGTGGCCTGTGTGTGGGCAGCAGGGTTTCGACCCACTTTGGGGAAAAGCAGGATCAAGCCACTTTTTCCTGCCCCCCTGTTCTGGGCCCAGGAAAGTGTGTGAACCACTATATAAATCTTTAAATTGAAAGTTAATACCATCTTAGTACTTTCAAATGAGAGAGGAGGAGGAGGAAGAGGAGGACGAGACAACGATTAGCCTGCAGATCAAAAGGTTTGTCATTTCTCATTTCTGCAGTCTCTAGCAGTAGACATCTGCTAACACACAGCTCAAAAAATACTGACTTGGAACTTGTTTTCAGTGGAATATCTCCCAGATTAACGTTTATAGGAATGCAGCTTCAGTGTAAATAGCAACTGCAGTAGTACTGAGCTGGGGACGGGGGGGGGGGGGTGTCCTATGTGTGGCAGGACTGAGACAATATATAATTTATTAGTCCAGCTTTCAATAATTTTTATGTATAACCATAACTGGTTCAGCCCGGCAGAAGTGCTACTCAAGACAGTCATCCATTCTGAAAAAGGAATATCCTCAGGGATCTTGAAATTTAGCAAATGGGGGTCAACATGACGACATCAAACCAGAGCAGGCACATTTGGTTTATCCCATGAGGTGGAGCTGCGGGTTCCAGAGGTATCCATAAAACAAACTGCTTAAGAGAAAAAATTCTCACTCAATCCTGAGTCACCACAGCATTGCTGGTCAACTGAAGCAAACCCACACATCTCTGGCCAAGTCAGATAAAGTAGAGCTGGCCTGTTATCTCTGCATGAACAGACAGTGACTTGGAGCCTTTAATGTCTCATCCTTGTTACTCATACAACTGAGGTTTTGCTGTAGTTGGGATTCTGGTTGCAGCTGTTCATAAATACTTTGCCTTCGGGACATGTGCAATACTGCATTACAAAGAGGAAATGCCTTATCAGAGGTGGAGCAAGAAACAAAAGAATCTGAAGAATCAATCTACCGAAACTCCTGGATTAACTGGTAGAGAGTTCTAGCACAAAATCCCATTTCCTTGTATGGGATCAAATTCATCCCTGTTGAATCCAGCCCATCTCTCTTGTGTCCCTGGCACCATTTATTCACTCCAGTTCACCTGTGACTGACTTATTCCAGCCTCTCCTCTTAGCTAATGTGCTTCTCTGCTATTTCAGTTAGTTTGACGATACACTGAAAAGTGAAGCAAGGTCACTGCAAAAATGGACCAAGATGTGCATTTGGTCCTGAAGGAGTTGATCTGAATTACTTTGAGATCAAAGAGAGAAGACAAGGATTCAGAAATTGAGGGGTGGGGAATCCTTTTTGTTTTCCATATTCTGGGAAGTTCAAAGCACATTGGAGAAATAATCCAGATTTAATTGCCCTGGCTCAATGATAGGGAATTCTGGGAACTGTCATTTTGTGAGACATTTAGCCTTCTCTGTCAGAGAGCTCTGGTGCCACAATAAACTATCTGCCCCTCCACATCCCCCTAACTTGCTCACCTGCCTCTCCATCCCTGGACGCTCAGTTGCCCCCCACCCAGCCAGATCCTGCAATGGTTGCTGGGAGGTGGCAGTAGCAGTGGCAGACTCCTTTGCCTCCCTACCCAGCTGCTGCCTTGCCCAGTCACTCATCCAGGGTGGCTTAGCAAGTGAGAAGCAGGAGGGGACCAAAGGGTCGAATAGGCACCCTTCCTGGCTGCTCCATCACCAGACTTTCTCCCAAGGGAGCTCTGTCACTGGGCTTTCTCCCCAGGGAGAAAACCTGGCAGCAAGGTGTGCATTTGCCCCTCCTGTGCCTCCATCACTGGGCTTCCTCTCCAAGGAGAAAACCTGGCAGCAACAGAGCAGCCAGGGCACATGTTTGCCCCCTCCCCTCTTCCTTGCCTGCCAGTCCACCCACCCTGGGCTGCCAGGGCAATGGCCACTGGCAAATGAGGCAATGGGAGGTGATGGAAGGAGTATGCATTGATCCTCCTCCTCTGCTGCCTTGGCTTCCCCCTAACAGAGAGAGCCATAGAAGAAAAAGTGGGCACCAGGCATGCACGCGCATACACCAAGGATGGAGGAGACCCCAACCAATTGTCACCCATTGTGGTTCACACATCTTGCAAACTCCCAATGACATCACTGCTGCTGAACAACAGAACTGGGTCACTATCATTGAGAACCTGGGAAACAGCCACTAACACTTACTGCAGTCCATGGGATAAAATGGCTGTGATACCTATGCTCTTTTATGGGATGTTTCTGAAGTTTGGACTTTCATGTCAAGGGCCCTTCAGAAGCCCACAGTGCAGAAAACAGACCAGGTGTTTTTCCACTCAGCAAATCAGAGTGGAACACTATGTCTGTCCTACAAATTGGACGATTTTCGGTTTCCTTTTTAATGCAAAACTGGTTGCTCCAATGTGGAATAAAGCCCCCAGGGTTGTTATTTGTATTCCAGTAAGGAAGCTTAACTTGGTGACCCATGAATGTTCATTTCTGAATTTCCAAAAGTGTATTCAGTCCAAGCTTCCTTTAAAGAAACAAATTTCATGCAGGCCACACTACTAAAATAATTACTACTACTACCACTACTACTACTATTACAACTATTCCACGCATTTCATGGATTGTTTTCTTTTCCAAATATCCACAGCTAAGTGTCAACCTCTCCCTCATTCCTGCCCCAAATTTCCCAAGACCTACGAAGTTTATAGAGAAAATCCTTTGCATAAGAGCCAAAAGTCTTTTATGCCAGCAAATTTATACTATGCACTCATGCTGTACATGATGCAAAGCAAAGCATTTCATAAATTATTTTACATGCTTAATATTACTGCAATATATCTCTCCTTACAGAAGCTGCAATTTTTTTGGCAAGATTTCAGAAGGTAAAGAGAGAGGCAGCCAAAATTCATTAGAAAGCAGGAAGCAAGCAACTTTCAGGACATAACTACACCTTATACAGTGAAATCCCAAAGGGTAGCCCTCTTCATCTGCTATAGGAAAAAACAAAGTCTTGTGGCACTTTACAGAGGAACAAATTTATAATGGTATATGCTTTCATGGGCTACATGAAACACATCCATCAGTGTTTATATGTATGTATACATACTGGGAGCAGTAGTCCAGCAAATCTGGAAAACAGAAGATTGGGGAAAACTGTATTTTAACACTATTTCATTTTTATTTGCTTTTCAAGCTATTTATTTTAATTAACTTGTTTTACTGTTTACACATACTTGTTTTATTTATTTACTGCCTTGATTCCCATTTGAGGCACAAAGACAAGCCACAAATAAATAAATAAACTAAAATGGTAACCTTGTGTTGGACTTCTTTACTCCCTCTGTAACATGAAGTATATATTTTGCCTTGCATTTGTGGTGTCATTACATAGATAATTTCTCTTCTCCAGCAGTATCAAGTGACATAATGTGAAAGACAGATAAATGTCTTTGACAGACACAATGCATGCAAATTCTACAACTCAGAGAAGTAAGGGAATGTTAGGTTTTGGCAGTAGGCCTCTGCTTGAGATCCTTACTTCAATGACCTTTGAAAAGATTTACTCTGGAGTTTATCAGACGGGAGGAATTTCTCTTTATTTCGAATGGAGCCAATTCGAATTCACGTAAACTCGATAGTTTAGCGAATTTACATGAATTCTAATTGTGTTCAGAATGTGTTTACAATGACTTCCTATTACCCAAAAATGACTTCCCATTGCCCAAAATTGTGTGAGATACTCTTAATAGCCAATAACATAAAACCCATGATTGCATTCGGAAAGACTTCCCTTTTGCCCAAAATTTCATGAGATACCTTCTAAACAGGTATTTAGTGATCACAGTGTATCACTGTTTCTTGAAAAAGTACTTTTCTCCTGGATTTCTCTATCAATAGTAGTATTAGGACAATGCACCCATAATCAGGGAGATGTTTACAGGGAAATAGCAAAACTGTCTGCATATGTTATTGTTAATTTAGATGTTATAACAATAAACAAGGAAATAAACATCTGTTTGACATCTGTAAAGTTACTTTAGAATTCTACTACAGAATTCCATAATCACTTTACACATGCCATACATGTCACCCAGCAGTTATTTTGAGTGGTGAGGAACCTACTAGGTTCAAGCTCAAAGAGTTGGGGAGCCGAATCTTCAGTTGCCTGCTATGACAAACCCGTAAGGCACTTTGAGGAGAAAGTTGCTCTTATTCACTCAGAACATGATGACACATTTATCACACAGTCTGGGGACATGTTCAGTTTTCTATTTGGCCAGTTTTCTTGGGATTAGTTTCAACTGCTTGAGGCAACATACAGTATTTGAATCAGTTCAGCCCATGACATGTAAGCATGACTCTTGCTCATCTTGGCTGATAAAATCTAGCAGAAACAGATTGATTGGATGGGTCCAGGAGATTGTAAATCAGTTGACCAGATGAGTCCAGGAGATTGTGCCATATAGAACGTGCCTGCTGCCTTGAAAGAGGCTCTAGTTCATCCTGTCATGAAGTGGAATTCCCTGGATCCAGAGATATGTGAGAAATACTACCCTACTGCTTATATCCCCTTTTGAGGCAAAGTGCTGTCTATGCACAGGAGTTTGCTTCACGCATGTAGGAGTTCCCTTTGGAAGGGAGACTGATGTGGAAAGAGTTTGATGCAGGTGAGAGATTAAAAACTACTTCTCTCATAGTAGAACCTAAGTAGCAGGACAAATAGCCAGCTTATTTTGACCCAGACTGCTTTTTTTCTCCAAAGACTGTAGCTCTTCAACCAGCAGAAATGGTCATATCCAATAAACCAATTGCATACAATGCCTCTGATGACCAGAAAAAGCTTGTCTGGAGCTTAGTACTTTTTTCATCAGGGGAAATCCAACTGAATGTTAACAGAGCAGTAGTAGTAAAAGGCAAAAGATTTATACGATCTGAAGAGAAACCAGAGTACAGAACAGAAAACCCTATTGGCAAAGGTATGCTGAACTGGCTGTGCTTGACACTGGGCTAGTGGTTATTTCTGTTACAAAAACTTGACTTCTGTTTGCTCAAGCACAGGAGCTATCAAAACATTTAAGCAGTGTGACCCATGAGGATCCTGGCCACAAACCCATAAGAATCCTGGTCCAAGGACGAAGTTAGTTCATCATTCTGCTTCTCAAGAATCTTAGGATCAGAGCTGGAATAAAATATTTGGGAAACTACAACTTCCAGAAGCTCCCAGACCATGCTGGCTAAAGGATTCTGGGAGCTATAGCTCCCAAAAGTAATTTTTCCAAGCTCAGCTTTTCCAAACACACATTTATCTGAAAGGAAAGATTTACTCAAATTCAGTATGGCACTTCCAACCAAGCAAGTTTTGAAACAATAAAAAAAAATAACAATCTGGCTACAGCAAAGTCTGGATGAAAGCCAGAAAATGAAGAGATAAAGAGGCCCACCACTCTCCAGAAGCATATAGACTGAACCACCCTTCTCCACCCCATCCCCAAGCATGCCCTGGAGACTGGGAGGGTTCTGAATGCTTTTCCATCACCAAAATAGTCAAATAAACAAATAAATAAATGGAAGTAGGTTCTTTTTTTTCTTTTGTCTAATTACCTTCCTGTGGGAGAAGGCAACTAGCTTGATTCAGGAACCTGACAGATGATTCTCGGCCAACAGACAGGAGGCATTTCATTAGAGGACATTACTGTGGGGGTTGTGGAAAAAACGGAAAAATCTGAACAAACAAAAACCTTGCTTTGGGAAAAAATTTAAGATTTGTAGTCTTATTGCATGAGGCATGTAAAGTGCTATTGCATCTAGATAACAGCACCTTCTTCTGGTGCTTACCACATGATGTCCTCGCTATTCTGTTGTTGCCTGGTGGGAGACCATTTTAATGCAATTCTTTTTACTAATCCAAAAAAAAAAAAAATATATATGTGTTATTGACCTCTTTTCCCACTTCTGTCATGCTATGATTTCCTGTGCAGAAATTCAATAGCACTGTTATGCTGATTTAGAAATGTCAATGGGTAGACAGTGGGCATGTGCTTTGAGTGGGAAACACAGCCCCTTTCTGGAGTTTATGTTGCTACAACAGGACATCATCACAGAATGGTAAAGACTCATTCTTTCCCCTGTCTTACACATACACACATGCTGCTTTAGGATCGAGGTGCATAGGATCATGATGAAAGAGACACACAAGAGATAGGGCAGGAGCTCTTGGCTTTGACTTTCTGCTTATACCCTTCCTGCTTGCTTGTGCTCTCTCCTTTTTTCCTGTCCATACACTGTTTAGTAAAAATGACTTGCCTGGGCAAGGGAGGAGGAGGAGTGAGGAAAAGGCCTGCCCATACTTGTTACTTACTGGCTCCCAGCTGCCACTGCCACTGCCACAGCCGCTATGGGGAAGGAGTTAAGCCAGACATGTCAAAAGTGGTGAGAGATGAGGGAGCTGCCCCGTCATTGTTATCACAATGAAAAGTGGAGGGGATAATCTTGGAGGAGGTACTGGGGAGACAGTCTGCATGCAATAAGGTTTTTACACTAATGGGCACAGTAATCCCAGAATAGATCTGAAGTGGTGAAAGGTAAGCCTGTAGTGTTGATTGCATAGCATTTTTACAATGGAATGGTGTGATAAGGTTCTTGAACTTTTCTGACAGAACTTGTGTGATAAGGTTCTTGAACTTTTCTGGCAGTAGTGCTTATAAACAATACTTCAGGGAATAACAGAAACTATAATCTTGAATATGGAAAATAATCAAGCGTCCTACAGGTTAAAGCTTGAACTGAAGAATCCTACATAAGCATGCACACAAACACAATGAACAGAATAGAAAGATCCATATGTAGAAGGTTAAACTCTTTCATCCTTGAGACAAAGAGGTAATAATAATAATAATAATAATAATTTCTAACCCGCTCCTCTGAGCGAGCAATCGGGGCAGGGTACAACATTTGAAAACATATACAGTTAAAAATTGCAATCTATACAATCCATACCCACCTCCCACCCCTTAAAACAGGATTAAACTAAATCATAATTAAAACAGTATCAAATCTAAAAAACAACACTAAATCTCGAGGTCCAATGTGGCGGCCAGATGTTAATGGGAGATGGAAGGAGGTAGACTTCATTCAGGCGGCGGGAGGGTTAGCTACTATCAGGGAAGGCATGCCGGAAGAGATGCATCTTGGTCACTTTCTTAAAGCCATCCAAGCTTGTAATAAGACGCATCTCATCTGGCAGGTCGTTCCACAGCCTGGGAGCAATAGCAGAAAAGGCCCTCTGGGAGGTTTGCAACAGCCTAGTTTTGATAGGCTGTAGCAGGTTCCTCCCAGAGGACCGTAGTGTACGAGGGGGTTCATATCTCTTTTGTCTTTCAGTTCAGAACTGCTAAAACATGAAAACAGAAAATAAAACAACTAAACTAGATCAGATATGTGTAACTAGCAACTAGGTGTGAGAACCTGCTCTTAAGAAGAATGAATATAGTGACAAGAAGAAGGCATATTTACAGTTGAGCAGTGGTGGGATGGTGTACTTGGCTGCAAAGATCGTCCCACCACTCCTCAGTTATGGATGCCTTCAGGATATTCACCTAAAAAGTACAGTGGGCCCTTGGTATTTGCTGGGGTTTGGTTCCAGGATCCCCCATGGATACCAAAATCCATAGATGCTCACGTTCCATTAAATAGAATGGTATGGGGAGGGAGAGAAGAGGCAGGCCCAGCTCCATCAGAGCTTGCCTGAGGAAAGAGAACCCTTGTTTATCCACTTTTGTAAACCGCTTTGATCTTTTTTGGAAAGGCGGTATATAAATATATTATTATTATTATTATTATTATTATTATTATTATTATTATTATTATTATAGTAAAATGGTGTCCCTTATATAAAATAGCAAAGTCCAAGTTTGCTTATTGGAATTTATATTTTTAAAATAAGATTTTCAAGTCATGCATGGCTGAATCCATGGATAAAAATATTCGTCAATATACAGGACTGACTGTAATATTCTAAAGTCTAATTTGTAATGATATTTAACTAATAGTTGAGACTGGCAAATTCAGACAGAGCTAAACCTACATGTTAGGCATTTTATGACCTTGTCACTCAAAAAAGAGGTAAAGCATGTTTCTGAGTTTCAGCTGCCTCCCATGTGAATCTAAATTGCCAATAGTGTTGATTAAGAAACCTAAATTAAGCAATAAATACAAGTGACACACTTCAGACTAAGTCAAATGGAAGGAAAATCAATTAACACTGAAGTAATTAAGATCAAATAGTAGTAAATGAAGACTTGTTCTAATATCTGTATCTGTTTAAGGGACAGAGGGTTCCTTTTCCAAATAAGGCATGGTTTAGCACAGGAATGAGGAAAGCTTTTTTCTCAGGTGAGATGAGCGTTAGCAAGCCTCAAACATCAGCAGTCATCACCTTCCCATGTGGATCAGAAGCATTCACTCCCACTTTGAAACTCACTAGGGTTCCTCTCTGCTTCGAAATTCTGGGAAGTCTTGTCAGATTAATTATTATTATTATTAACTATTAATTTCTGTTATCCAAGTCAGCCTTCTGCATTCTGGTCCTTCACCCACCCTGCCAAATGTTTTGGATTTCATTTCCTACCAGCTTTGTCAATGGTATGAAATCCAGGGATTTTTCATGTCACTTCCCACCAGCAATAGCCATCCCTTCTAGTGCTCATGGATCCTGAGAGTTATAGTTCAAAACAAGTATACCCAATAGAGGAAAATTTAAATTTTGCTCATAATTAGTGTCATGGACAAGGAATAATGCCACTAATCCAGCACACTTCTGATATTCAAATCTAACCATGGAGTGAATTTTAAAGTGTTAAACAAGGAGCAGATCACCTGGTAGTCACAGAAATGTATCCCACTCAGCGCAGATATTAATGCTAGATAGGTAAGGATATCTTATACCCTGAAACTGACCCAATGTGGCAGGGAAAGTCCTGATTAATCCTCTGTCATCCCACTCTTTCAGATGCTTTTAAAATGTCCCAGTTTCTATCACACTGGAAGGAAGTCTCAAGAGGAGTACCATGGAGTTCTGTCTTAGGACCATTTTTCTTCAACATTTTTTATCTATGACTTAGATGATGGGGTGGAGCAAATTCTTAGCAAGTTTGCAAATGAACAAAACTGGCAGGGGTGACTAATGCATTCAAAGATAGAAACAGAATTCAAAAGAACTTTCATAAATTAGAAAATAGGACAGAAATTAATAAAATTACCTGTGAAAAAGACCTTGGGTTTATTGTTGATCGCAAATTGTACATAAGCCAGAAATGTGATGCTACAGCAAAGAAAGCAAATGCAATTCATCCAGCATTAAAAGAAGCATAATTTCCTATTTTCCAAGATGTATGGAAAACAAAACATATATAGAAAGGTTGAAGGAGTTGGGCATGTTCAACTTGGTGAACAGAAGACTGAGTAGTTGCTAAAGGAGAGACTGTTGCCAATTACAAAATCTATCCATCTAGCTATCCATTCATGTAACCATCTATCCATCCTAAAATAGTTGCCATTATGGGGTAGGCTTAGTCAGACACAACAGTTAAAGCAGCTTTCAGACTGCTCCAAGGCATTTGGCTGACCACTAATAGAAAGATATGCAGTAAATGAAGATAAAAGACTTGCTCAGGTCCAAAAACTTGGGCATAAGGCAGGAGTTGGGTTTGAGCCATACAGTCAAACTTTGTGTGTATGTGAGAAAGAGTGAATATAAAAACCTTACAATTTTAATTTCTAATTTTATAAACTTTCTGTTTCATATACAAATAATAACCTGCTTGGGTTTTTTTAACCAATAATTCTGTGGTTTTCTCTTCAGTCTAATGGAACCCCACATAAATAGGGACTCCAAAAACGATAGTGATGATGGCAGGTAATGATTTCCTTGGAAAATGAGGTGGGGGCAGAAAGCTTCATAAGAACAAATTAGGAAATGCTGGACTAGACATAACCAAAGCATTTCAAACATCAAATGATTGGACAAGATAATGATAAAGATATGCAATATCCCAACAGGGTCACTTTACACTCATTAAAAAGTAACTGCAGCTAATTTATGTAGTAAAAGTACCAAAAAAATGAATGCAGAGAGTATCTGAAATACATGTTATTCAAATAATTAGATCTGGCATGCTACTTTGTCTCTCAGCTCTTGCTATCTCCACACACAGACATGATGTCTGTGTATACAGAAAAATCATGACTCTTTCATCAACATAAGTAAGAATTCACATTCACCATATTCTAAATCAAAAAGAAGGATCTATAGGGATTTCTGGGAAAAGCTCATATTGTCACACAGTCATACAGCCAAAACAGCTCACAATGCAAAATGGAACCCAAACAAAAGGCTCATAAAATGCTCCATGGTTTTATCTTCCACAAAGCTCTAGATATCTTGTATGATATCCTTCCATTACAATCTTCCTTAAATCTTTTGAACTGTTATACCCTGGAAGCATATTTTTTAATATGTGGAACATGACAATAAAAAAATCTTACATTGATGTTGCCACATTAGAAGTGAGAAACACATGATCTTCCAGATGCTCTAAAGTACTAGTCCTATCATCAATGCCACTCAGCATGAAAAACAGTAAAGAATTGTGGGAGTTGTAGCCTAAAACATCTGGAAGACCAATGGCTCCCCAGCAATGGAGTAGCACATGACCAGCTACGTGTACTTGCTCCAAAACAGTTGGTGTGGATGGTTATAATAGACCTTAAGCAATGTTCTTTCACTGTGGTACTCTGTGCATAGAAAAGTAATAATTGTAAATACAAGCTACAGATATTGTAAGACTGCTGGTAACAAACTAACTTCAGCAGCTGCTATGATCTTCATAGGGTTGGGTCTATAGATCACGATGAGAATGAAAAACAACTGAATACTTCCCAGGGAGCAGCCGTGCAGCAAAGACCAGCTGCCCCCACTACTAGGAAAATGTAAAGCCCTGCCTCATGGTCCTTTACAATGAATATCTCCCTACAGTGTACTTGGACTGAACTGTGGAATTTCTCAAGTCTTGAGGGATTTTTTTTACATGTTTAGACTTCCAATTATTATTTTAAGAACAGGAGATAAAATCTATTTAAGCACTGCTTACACACACACAAACCAATTACATTTGTGCTAGCAAACTGAACCAAGGAAATACAGTAATCTTTAATGATGCTTTACATTTCACTTCTTTGAGAAAGCTCCTTTTAAAAAAAAGAATCTGTATCTTATACAGGTGCTAGAATCTCCCTGCCCCCACTTCTAATGCCCCTCAAGTGCTAGAATTCCCTATGCCTCCTAAAGTGCCTTTATACTTTCAGTGCTACCTCCAAGTCCAAATTCCCACCATTCTAAATCAAAACTGGATATGGATGTTCAGACATTTAATTTTTTTTTAAAAAAATTATTCACTTTTGCTTACTTTTTGGCCTTGTGCAAAAGTAGAAAACTGGTACCCAGATGCTCTGATTTTACCCATTCTTGTGTTATATACACGTATTCCACATCCAGTGCACAAGCTAGATATCAGAGCCCAAAGCTCTGGAGAATCGGAAAGGGGTGGAATGGAAGGGAGTGGAAATGGGGCTGAACAAGGAAATAATGCGTATTATTGGACAGGAGAGAGAATGCCACTGATTCCGCCGGGAGTCCCCAATCTATTCCTCACAGCAGTCGATTTTCGAGAATGAAGAATTCTCGAAAATCGGCTGCTGTGGGATGGATGGGGAATGGATTGGGGACTCCCGGCGGCATCCACAGCATTCTCCTGTGCAAGAATATGCGTAATTTCCCCATTCCAACCTGTTTCCACTCCCTTCCATTCCGCCCCATTCCGTTCCTGTTCCCCAGAGCCCATGCGATAAACTTATTTATCACTGCTTTATTTCATCAATGTCATCACCATCAACCACAAATATTTCTTTTGTACCTCTGAGGTTAACACCATCACACAACTGGGAATCCCAATGTTTCTGGGATTCCAAAAAAATCCACTCAAACTGCCTCAAGACACAGTTCACCCCATAAATAAACCCACTTGGGCACTCCCACTTTGGTCCAGTTGGAATCAGGAAGAAACTCTGTCGGATTCAAGTCTGACCCCTCAGTACTGCCGTCTCTGCCACACAGTAGCAGACAACGGCTAAACAGAACACCCCTTTGGGGACGCTACTGGCGCCTCTTTCAGCATCGGATCAGGGTCGCAGCAACTACATGCTGCAGCACCAATTTGGCATTTCCATGGCTCAAATAGGGGGAGCAAAAAAGGCTCCTTCTTGCACCACAGAAAGGGCACCTTTGCCGCCATGGCAGCACCTTCTGGCACTCCTTTTGGTGCTGCGTCATCTGGATGTAGTGCCAAAGTAGCATCGTGACACCACCCACTGTGTCCACCCTAGGCTTTGGGGAAACAGCAAAATGATGTAAGAGAGGATTTGCTTCACAATATGCATGCAGTTCTTCTGTCTCTGCGGTCAAAATATATTCTGTAGAGTTTTTAAACACACACACTTATAGAAGTACAATGGAGCCTTTCTTTATGTGGGGGGTCCGTTCCAGACCCTCCTGCATAGGGCAAATGCTGCACATGCTCAAGCCCCATTCAATATAATGGGGCTCATGCATGGTGTAGTGGGTTGACTATTGGATTACAACAAGACCAGGGTTCAAATCCCAACTTAATCAGTGAAGCCTACTGGGTGACCTTGGGTAAGTCGCATTCTCTCAACCTTGGAGGTTGGCAATGGCAAACCTCCTCTGAGGAAACTTGCTAGGAGAGCCCCGTGATCGGTTTGCCTTAGGGTTGTCATAGGTTGGAAACTACTTGAAGGCACACAACAATGCTTTCTTGCTGAGTAGTAAGCTTACCTACTGAGAGACTGCTTGCTGTAGTGATTTGAGCATTTGATTCCTCCTCAACATTAGGAGCAGCTTCCTGACAGTAAGGGCTGTTCGACAGTGGAACACACTCCCTCAGAGTGTGGTGGAATCTCCTTCCTTGGAGGTCTTTAAGCAGAGGCTGGATGTCCATCTGTCCGGGATGCTTTGATTGGGAGTTCCTGCATGGCGGGGGGTTGGATTGGATGGCCCTTGTGGTCCCTTCCAGCTCTATGATTCTATGATTCTATGATTCCATGCTTGTGGCAGCGCAGCACATGTGCATTATTCATTTAATTGTAGCACGGCTTCCATGTAAACTGGAAACCATGTATGGTGCACCCGTGTACACATATTACACGTATGGTGCGCCCACGTACACATATCACATTTTTGTTGCAATTTGCCATCAAGTTGACATATGATGACCCTGGTAATCAATTGCCCTGCTCAGGTTTTGCAAACTCAGGGCCCTGGATAATCTATCTCTAGTTCAATCTTCCTCTTTTCCTACTGCCTTCCACTATCAAGCATTATTATTGAGCCACATCATTTATTATATGTCCAAAGTATGACAGTCCCAATTTAGTCATCTTCAGTTTTAATGAATGTTCAGACTTAGTCTGCTCTAAGGCCCATCAATTCCTCATTTTAGCAGTTCATGGTGTCTATATGCCAGTGCAGCCGGGCACTTTGTGATGCCCTAAGGCCAAAATTAGGGCTCGATAGGACTGAGCATCCAGATGCGCCCAGTCCTAGTGATGTCACTCCACAGAAGCGGCATCATAGGGCTGTGTTACAGCCTTTATGACACCACAAAAAAGGAGCTGCTCTAGGTGGCTTCTTTTTAAGTGTGCATCTGTGTAGCAGCATGCAAATGCTGCTGCATAGCTGCGCAGCAAAGAGGAGCAGCGTTTCACTGCCTGTGTGTACTGTCCCTATATTACTCTTCTCCAGCACATTTCACATGAGTTGATTTTCTTCCTTTCAGCTTTCTTCACTGTCCAGCATTCTGACTTTGCTAATTAATATGTCTTTACAACTGAGGGTCTTATCAAGGTCCTTCATGGCTGCCTTTCCAAATCTTAGTCATCTTCTGATTTCTTGACTGAAGTTTCCATTCTGATAAATAACTGAACCAAGGATAAAGACATTTTTTAACTATTTCAATGTCTTTGTTACCCACTTTAGAGTTCCATATATGTCAAATAGAGTATCTATCTATCTATCTATCTATCTATCTATCTATCGTAGTCTCTCCACATCTGTGGCTTTGACTTTTGTGGCTTTGTGGCTTTGACTTTTGTGGCTTTGATTATTTGCAGATTTGATTAAGGTGTTCCCTCTGGGTACTCCAGCACAACTCTGCCAGAAATTCCTAGATAAAACATTTTGCTAGGCATTTGTAAAATCCTCCAGTACCATTTTGTGGTTACCCTCTGGTGGATGTTGACCATAGAATTGTGCTTGGGGGACCTAGAGAATCCAAGAGTGGTGTTCTTTTGGTTTAAAAAGTGGTTATTTATTTGTGGCTTTTCCACATTCATGGGGATCCTGCACCCCTAACACCAGCGAATGTGGTGGGCCCACTGTATCTCCAATACCTAAACATATCAGATGAGTGTAGTCATTTAGACCAGTCATCTCTTCAGTGTTATCATCTTTCTTCAAACTTCAGTCAATATCATATCTCTCGCTATTAACCTGCCCAACTTGTAGGAGCTTCAGAGAAGGCTTTCTCTCTATCCCACCACCATCAGAGCTTTGGTGAGGATATGAGAGAGCCTTCTCTGTAGTTGCTCCCAAATTGTGAAATTCCCTCCAACAAGAGGGTGAGTTGGACCCCCGTTTGCATTCTTTCCACTATCAACTTAAGACCTTTTCATTTAGGCATGCCTTTGGGTCTCAACTTACTGAAGGAAAAAGATATTTTAACAGAGCAAGATGTAATCTGCACAGCAGAAATAATGCAGTTTGACACCACTTTAACTGTCAGGGCACAACACTATGGATTTCTGGGATTTATAGTTTTATGAAATATTTAACCTTCTCTGTCTGAGAGACCTGGGCCACAACAAACTACGAATTCCAGGATTCCATAGCAGTGAGCTCTAGCAGTTAAAGCAGTGTCAAACTGTTTTATTTCTGCAGTGCAGGTTGGACCCATATTATACTTTTATCCTTTTTAGTGTGTTTTAATGTTTTGGGTAAAAGACAGCATGATGTAGTTGTTTTGAGCAATGGACTATGACTCTGGAGACCAGAGTTCAAATCTCTGCTCAAGCATAAAAGCTCACTGGGTGATCTTGGGCAAGTCACACTCTCTCAGCCTCAGAGGATGGTAGTGGCAAAACGCTTCTGAAGACATTTCCCAAGAAAACCCTATGACAGGTTTGCTTTGTGGTTGTTGTAAGTCAAAAATGACTTGGATGTACACAACAACAAAATACTTGTAAGATAATTGTCTATTTAGTTTTCTTTAAAAACTTTTCCATCTAATAGGTTCTAGGTGTACTTGATTTTAATTTGTTGTATGCTGCCTTGCTTCCCATACTGGGAGAAAGGTGGGCTACAAATTAAACAAATAACTTTTAAAAAATCCAACCTGATTAAACTAGAATTTGTACAGAAATCTCTAGAGAGCAACCATAACTCAAAAATTTATTTTCTCTTTGTAAAGAATGCAAATCAAAAAGGTCATGGCTGAATCTCAAAGTTAGCATGCTAGAATGAGTCATAATTCACAAGCCTAAATGGGCTATACTCTTCCCATTTATGAGTATGAATTTTAATAGCTAAGAGTACAATACTGAATCTGTTTCTTTGGACACTTCCTTTCTCACCATCAGGAAAAATACACCGTGGATTACATGACACAATGAAAGTACACCAGAAAACCATACCAACCCTCATGGGGGTTTTAACCTTAAGGTATTTGTTTGCTTATGCATGTCCATCTACATTTTTTAAAAAATCAACAAAACCAGGAAGCAACATATCTCAGATCAACAGCAAACAAGGAACAAAACTGAGCAACAGATAACAGCTCTTGGGAAATTAAAATGATCCATTGAATACCCTCTTAATTTTCTCCCCCTTACTGTTTTTATATTCTTTGCACATCCCTAGAGCATCCCTCCATTCTCTTCTTCAGAGCTAGCTCCTTTGCTACCTTGGCAACCGCTATCCCAGTAAGATTCAATTAAAAAAAAAAAAAAAGAATTGGAAGAACAGAGAGGTCTGATGTATTTACAAAATCAATTTGCACAGAGAAATTTCTTCTTCTCTCCTCCCCATCTATTTATTCTTATAGAGAAAAAGGTAACTCAGATACAGATTCCCCTCTTCCTTCCTCCTTCCCCACCCACAAAACCCCCTGGTGTATCAGTAGCTGCAAGAAGCTGCATGTAGCCTGCAAGCACAGCTGAGCTGGAAGAAATAACAGTGAATGGTTCATTGAAAAATGACTTTGTAACCGTGGATTCAACCATTGGCCTGGTGGGGGGTGCAGGTAAAACATTTCTGCAGACAGGAAGCACCACGAAGCAGCTTCTATTAAGTGCAGAGGCTTTATTTCCTAATTATCTTTGCCAAATAACTCCCCTGTGAATATAAGATTTCTCCGTGTCAGAGTGCATCTGCCATAGAGCTCGATTGCTGCCTTTCCCCTCTAATTTTTTAATATAATCTCCAGACTCATTCTTAAATCTATTTTGAAATGGGCTCTCCCTGCATTTCAGAGAAAACAGAAGAGAAGGAAAAGGCAGAGGAAAGGAGGTGCGCACAGTCTTTGAGCAAAGATAATTGGGCAATTAAACAATTAGTGGAAAGAAAAAATCCCACTGTATTACTCCTGCCATGTCTAACTGGGGGTTAATTTCAGTTCCAGGCTCCTGATGGAACACAGCCTGACCAAAGGGCCTGTTTTTCTTCCAAGAGAGCAGCAAAATGTTTATCCTATATATACTGCTCATTCTCCTTTCCTCAGAAGTGCAATGTTTCATGGGAAACATCCCTGTAAAGGTAGGGGTTATGTTCTCACTCAGAAACATTTTGTTTAAGAAGAACGGGGCTTGTTCTGGGCAAAGAGTTGAAATAAAGCTTAAGAACAGTCAAGTAATATAGTTGCCATGCTGTGCATTGAACTACTCTGGAATGCTTGCAACATATCATATACTGCAATGAAACAATATATTGGCTGGATGACCTCAACCTCCCTTCCAAAACCAGCAGTTGTCAGGTTAAATGAAAAGAACTGTGTGGTCAAAACTGCCAAATGGGGTCTGGCTACATCCAAGAAAACATGGTCAAGTAAATTTCCCTTAACACAAAACTAGTAGCTTCCAATGACTTCTCCCAGAAGAAACCAAATCCTGAGTAAAGTGTCTGCATCCCTGGAGTTCTCACTGCTCTCAGAAATGGGCTGCAAAGATGCAGCAGTATAAAAGGATTTTAAAATAACAAGATAATCTGTATGGATGATGGAACTATTCCGGGCAGGGCAATGAATGAAAGTCCCAGTTTCTCTGAAGATGCCAGCCACAGATACTGGCGAAACGTCAGAAAGGAACTCTTCTAAAACATGGCCACATAGCCCGAAAGCTCCACAAAAAAGTATCCCAGTTGTGAGTTCTTGACATTTCTGGTTAGAAAAGAATACAATCACCTCACAAGGTTGCCTTTGGGAATAAAGAGTTAATAAAGAGTTGTCATTCAGTGCAGAATTATTCTGAAATTCCTTTGCCCCATATATATATATATATATATATATATGGAATTTAAGACATCTTTATGAAATGGTTCAGAGCTGCCCATAAATGCTATTTTTTCTGTTTTTAAAATTCAAACTCAAGTTTTGCCAGCCCTCTAGATACATTGGATTACCCATGGCACCAGCCATTCCAGTTGGAGATAATGTAGGTTGTAATCCAATGCATCCAAATGGCAGGAGGTTAGAAAAGGGTGCTATAATATGTTCCTGTTTTTAAATTTTTGGATTTTCCTGCTGGCAGTTCTCCTAGTCCAAATGTTCTGAACTGTCTTCTTCTATGGGATATTACCAAACACTCTTATCTCACACATGCCTGGGATCAGCATAGAAATGTCACAAAACCTCAGCTTCCATTTCATTTCACACACACACAAACACATACACAAACATCAACTGACATAATACATCTAATAACAACACACAAAAAGACAGCACACTTAATTAGGACATTGTGGTCTAGTCCACAAAAAAGGTGATACAAAAGACTGCGGCAACTATAGAAGCATAGTTCTAATCTCTCATGCAAGCAAAATTATGTTCAAAATTCTGCAAAACAGAGTCCAACCACACATGGAAAGAGAACTCCTAGATGTTTGTGTGGGGTTCAGGAAGGAAGAGGCACTAGGGACCACATTGCAAACATATGGTGGCTAATGGAGCTCATTAAGAAATTCCAAAAGAAAATCAGCATGTGCAAATCCTTTGACTGCATAGATCACAAAAGGTTAAGGAAAGCCTTTAAAGACATTGGAGTGCCAGCACATCTGACAATCCTGATGAGAACTCTGTACTCAGGACAAGAGGCTACTGTAAGAACAGACCATGGAGAATCAGAATGGTTCCCAATTGGCAAAGGGGACAGATAAGGCTGTATTCTTTCACCCTGTCTGTTCAACTAGCATGCAGAACATACTATACAAAAACTAGGCTTGAACACAGAAGAAGGAGGAGTGAAAATAGGAGGAAGGAATATCAAAAATCTAAGGTATGCAGACAACACAATACTAATAGCAGAAAACATCACAGACCTGGAGCAACTAGGCTCCAGGCTTATTGTTGAACATAAAGAAAATAAAGATAATGACCATGGAGAATTTGCACAAATTCAACCTAGACAATGAGAAACAGAAACTGTAAAGGCATTCTCATACTGTACCTAGGATAAAACTTTGATCAGAGCAGTCAAGAAATTATAAGACTAAGAATGTGGAAGGCAGCTATTAAAGAACTAGAAAAGGTCCTGTAATGTAAATATATACAGTGGTCCCCCGGGGTACGAATCCCCCGGGGTACGAAAACTCCGGGTTACGAAAGAGCCGGGGCCGAAAAAACGGCCCCGGGTTACGAAAAAAACCCCCAGGTTCCGGAAAAAAAACCCGCACGCAATTCAAATACCACAAAGTTTTTCCCTATACTTACAGTGGTCCCCCGGGTTACGAATTTTTTCGACTTACGAAAGTGGTGCCGGAACGGATTACTTTCGTAACCCGGGGGACCACTGTACAGCTGACCACAAAAGTTAGAATTGTTCAAGCAATTAATTGTATTCCTATTTTCATATATAGATGCAAGAGCTGGATAGTTAAGAAAGCAGATAAAAAGAAAATTAATTTATTTCAAATGTGATGCTGGAGAAAATTTCTGAGGATACCATGGACAGCCAAGAAGTCAAGCAAATGGGAGCTAGATCAAACCAGAAATCTCTCTGGAAGCCAAGATTACTAGACTAAGGTGGTCGTACTTTGACAATATCATGAGAAGGCATGAATCATTGAAAAAAATAATGCTAGAAAAGGTGGAGGGAAGCAGAAAGAGTAGAAGGCCAGTGCTGGATGGATGGACTCTATAAAAGGCCTTCCCGGAAAACACCTATCGGCTCCAAATCTTGGTCATTTTCTAGTCTTATCCTTTTATACAGCTCAAGGAACTTTAGTTTGTTATTGGTTATTGTTGATTGTCTATTTGCAATTTGTTTTACCTTGTTGTTGGTTTAATCTCTTTTTAAGGGGGGGGAGGTGGGGATAGGATTGGATTTTAACTGTTGATGTTTTAACTTTCTTCTGTACCCCGCCCCGATTGCTCGTTCAGAGGGGCGGGATAGAAATAAAATTTATTATTATTATTATAAAAGAGGTTATGGGTATGAATTTGCAGGAACTGAGCAGAGGACAGGGAATCTTGGAGATATCTCATCTACAGGGCCACCATGGGTCAAGGTCAGCTCAAGGATGGATAACAACAACAGCAAAGTCTAGTTCATGAAAGCTTGTCATATATTGGCTGTTAGTCTTTGAGATGCTACAGCACTCTTGAGTTTTTCCAGCCAGTGTACTGTACTCCTTTGGAATTGCTGCTGCTGCTGCTGTTGTTGTGTGCCATCATGTCATTTATAGCAACACTAAATCAAAGCTATCATGTAGTTTTTTCTGCAATATTTGTTGGGGGGAACGCCTTTGCTTTCCTTTGAGGATGAAAGAGTGTGATTTATCTATCCAAGGTCACCCAGTGGGTTTCTGTGGCTGAGCAGGGATTCAAATGCTGGTTTCTCAGAATTCCTCTCCAACACTCAAACCATAACACCACAACTGGCTCTCCTGTGGAATTTTAAAAATGCATGCATGAATGAATTTATCCCCCTGTTTCCATGTTCTGCTTGCCTTTTTTCCAGTGTCAAAAAGGGTAACCTTATTTGTCTAACATTTCCAGACTTCCTTCCCTCACTGTAACCTTGGATGATCTTGTGCTAAGAATGAAGCTATTTGGAGAGTAGCATAAGGAAGTCGGCAGTTTAACTGGAAGCTGACTCTTTGCTTTAAGTGATATGGCTGAACAGTTGCTGCAATGTCAGTTTGGTTCATGTATCTCAGTTAGAATTGCAATTGAGTGAACTCTGCACCATTGACATACCACCAAATAAGTCCTATGTGCTTGGGAATGTGGCAGTTCTCACTATCACTGGAGAGCCAAGTTACTATTTACCTACTGGGCCAGGAAATAACCTTGATGCTCCTTGCCACTTTCCCTAGGCCTTGTCCACACATAAATGTAAAGGCAGTGCAGCATCTGCATCTCCTCTCTCCTTTCCTCCATGCAGCTGGGACTCAGTGAGTGGGAACTATTCTCTGTGCCAGATCTCCATTCACCCATCCTTCTAGCCTGGTCACGCTGGATAAAATTTCACCCACAGGGCCAAGCAGAGGCTATTTCCAAGCCAAATGCTATAATTTCCAGCCACAGCAAATTAAACAGCAGGAACTTGTGGAAAGGCTACAGGAAAGATGTGGCAGTGACCCCCAGCTTTCTATTCTCCCAGGCAGGTCACACTCCAGGCCAGCTGGTCCCGGCTGGCCCTGGACTCACAAGGATCATATGTCCTGATGAGAGTGGGAAAGCAAAGACAAACCCAGGGCAGTTCTGTTCCCACATTGCCAGAGTCCTTGATAAGATTATGCTGCAGCTGGGAAGTATACAGTTTTCATCCCCCTCCACACTGGTCTGTCAGTGTTATATATCAGTAAACAGTAAGGGAGAACAGAGAAATCTGGCAGTTTTTGCCGTCTCCTGCACACTAATTTTTGTCAGGGATACAGTACTACAGACAGTACTAAAGGAGGGCAATGCTCTTAAACAAAGAATTCTGCACCCCCAGTGAAATTTTCAGTCTGCTGTTACTACCACTGCAGGGATTGAGGTGTTAAATGGTTCACACTCTAGAACTTAGATTTGCTGTGTTCACATTTCATCAGGAATGTTCTCTTTTCTTTGGATGCCTATGCTGTATTTCTAAATACTCCACTAAAATTTTCAGTTACTGAAATGCAAGGAATTTGGAGAAAGAAAGAAAATGTCATGGGAGGGCAGAATTATTATTGGTGGAGTAATGTTCTCACCCGCCCCACAGTTTAACTACGAGTGACTTTTATTTTGTCCCAAAACATGAAGACGTTGGCAAATGTAAGAAATTCTTCTTAAATGAAACTGAAACGTAATTAACCAACATTTGTACTGACCCATTACACTAGGTACAGCTATCTCCAGCATAAAAAAGGTGTGGCTGAATATGTATTACACAAGATTTCAAACCCAGACTTCTAAAACATTTAAGCATTAGGTGTGCATTTCTTCATTATTTTTATTATATTTCTAGAAGGAAGCAATGAATAATTTTTGTGATTTTCTTCCAGCAGCAAGAAATTCTTGGAAAACTGCAGTTTTCAAAGCCTGTTAGCAATTTGCGCAAGATTTTTTTGTGTAGAAAATTACAATTTCTGCATGAGAAGCAACATTTTCTGCACATATAAAATTTGTGTATAAAATGCTGGCTTCCACACAAAACAACTATGTATGAATTTTGTGCAGTATAAGTCCTGAACTTTGAAGATTCTTATCAGCCCAGGATTCTTCTCATCAGGGTTTCTTGACACTCAAATATGTTTTAAAAAATTTTTTTTCAAAACATTTCTATTAAGCACTCAAAACAGTCAAACCCTGTCTTTCAGCTTCACATTTTCACAGTTTCTCCCACATTTGAATTCGTTTAAGTCTGTAGTTCTTTCCATCTTATATATGAACATGTAAGTGGATTTTGATCAATTCTGGGGGCAAAACAAACAAACAAACAAAAAAACCAACTGAAACAAAGTTCTCCCCCATCCCTGTGTGGCCAGTCCTTGAGGAGGAAATGGAAACCAAAATGGAAGGGATAATGACTCAGATACTAGTTCCTCAGTAGGTTAGTACTGTACTGGCCTAAGTTGTGAGTGTAGCACAATCATAGAATCATAGAATCATAGAAATTTAGAGTTGGAAGAGACCACAAGGGCCATCCAGTCCAACCCCCTGCCATGCAGGAACTCCCAATCAAAGCATACCCCCGACAGCACAAGGGGGAGCTGTGTTACTGGGCTGCTGCTTCTCTAGTCAAACAACTCTTCAGCCTGTCATCAGATGGAAGCTATCTGTCCACAACTATCTCTGCCCCAGGTAAGAAAATCTCATCATCTTGCCCTCCCTCCCATGTCTACTTCCTCTGTAGTCCAAAAACACACTGCAGAAATCATCCAGTTTGACGCCATTTTAACTGCCCTGGCTCAAAGCTAGGGAATCCTGGGGACTGTAGCATTTGTGAGACATTTAGCCTTCTCTGTCAGATAGCTATCATGCCACAATAAACTACAATTCCCAAGATTCCCTAGCACAGAGCCTGGGCAGTTAAAGCAGCCTCAAACTGGATGATTTCTGCAGTGTGTTCTTGGAACTATGTGGTCTCAGTCATGGCCATCTACAGATTATTCTGTTACAAAGGCCAACAGAAGTTTGTATGAAAAAAGAGTTGTGTTAAAGACCTTCTTGTAAATAACAAACATTAGACACAAACAAGATATTCACTTATGAAACAAATAAACAAAAATAGTACAGCATGTTAATAACAAGAATAGATAATGAGAACATAAAACCAAAAATTCATTTTATAGATTGAGCCACAAACCATGGTTCTGGGGTTCTTGCTCCAGTAATTCTAACTACTGTGGGCCCTCGGTATCTGCTGGAGTTTGGTTCCAGGACCCCACATGGATACCAAAATCTGTGGATATTCAAATCCCATTAAATACAATGGCACGGTAAAATGGTGTCCCTTATATAAAAATGACATAATCAAGGTTTGCTTTTTCAAACAATTTTAATAAGTATTTTCAAGCCATGGATGGTTGAATCCAGGGATATGGAGGGCTAACTGTGCATGAGATAGGAGAGTGGGGCTGAGTGTGCTGCCCCCCACCTTCCATACCACATTGTCACTACCTCCTTCCTCACAGTGGAAAGGGAAAATAGGGAATGGAAGAGGAGCTGTTTTATGTATGGTGATTCCCTGTCTGACAGTCCTTCACTAAAGTCCTTCATTAAAAAGTGATGGATAGTGGCTACCATGTCAGTAAGAAAATGAACGTATTCTGGATTTGGGTGTAGACTTTTAAAGTGCTGTTTGAGGTGTTGAATTTATTGTGGACATATGTTTCTGTCCCTTGAATAACTCCTTCACAGCTCAGATTAAAACTCAATGGAGATTCACCATGCCATTCACACGACATCTTTTAGCTACTACTCTTTACTCTTTTGTTAATCTTCTGTTCTTCAGGATGAATATACCCAGATCTATTAATACTCACAGAGGTAGAATACATGTCATGCTGTTGTGGCTCTAAGACAGTATACAACCATTCTCTTACCTTCTCAGTTGCATCCTGCCTTATCCTCCAAGCCTGAAAGACTATCAATGTATTGTTTGCTTTGTGAACAAAATTGTGATGTCCTCCATATGAACAACCATCCTTGCAGAGCATGACAAAATCTTTGTCTATTTCCACATTCCCCTCTCTTTAGCCCTGTGCCAGCTTGCTTTACAGCTCTCCCCTTTTCACTGGATTCTCTTCCACAGACTCATTTCCTCCACTTACTCTTCCCTCTATGCCCTTTTTTTGGCCAACCTGCCTCCGGTCTTTATTTTAATAACTATTTACTTCTGTGTTTATACTTATGCCTTTCTAATAAAATATTCAAGACAGTTATACAATAAAAAATAAAACACTACATAGCAATAAAAACAATAAGCCACTAAAAACAAAAGGAGCTTTTTTGCTAAGATTGCTCATATAACTCTCCCAATCCTAAGGGCTTGGGCAAAAAAAGCTGCCCAGAAAAAATGAGGGCAGAGATCATGAGATGCAATGCCACTACCTCCTCCTTGTGCAATTAAAAATGGCAAACAATGCCAACCTCTTTTGGACTGGGAATTTTCTCTGTGGCATTCCCTTCACCACAGTCACAAAGACCTGCCCCTAGGCTGTTAACTGAGATTGCAAAGGGTCTAGAAGTCATGCAGTGCCTTCAAGTGAATGCACCTAAACAATCATGTTGGGGAAGCTACCATCTGCCCTTTTTTTCACCTCTAGTGCATTTCATGCTATTAGGCATATTGCTGCCTTCCCCACCATCCTCAGTAATGATTCTGTCCCCCCACCTCACCCTCCAGTGCACTGGTCATGGCATGACCCAGCACCTCAGGAGCTGCTGAGCTCCCATCTGTCAAAGAAGTCAGGTTACAAGGAGCCCTGGACACGTGCCTGACAATCCATCTGCCTTTGCACATTTACACACAACACATCCGTATTTGCTGTGGCAGTGATAATGGAAAAAATAGTGCAATGCTGAGCCCCAACAAGGCAGGTGCATGTCTAACTCCCTTCCAATGCCCTCATTCTAAAAGATCTCCAGAGATCTTCCCTGGCTATGAATCAGATCCTAAAAATGGCGGCAGTTTCATGCGCTGCTGCTACTGCAGCTGCCAACCCTACAGCCAGGGAGCTTTCATTCCCCTCACACTTCTATTGTATCCAAGACTGGTACGGAAGCCTCCTTTCCTGTCTCTTAGTGACCATCTTGTCAAGGGGATGGTTGAAAACAGTAACATTTCTAAGCCCTGCCCTAAGGCCACGTTTCACACTCACTCTAATTACATGCATTTCTCAGTCTAATTTCCAGTGCCCTCGGCTAACAAGCAATACATTCTGTCCTTCCCTATAACTCATCAGGACAGAGGAACAGAGAGATGTTTGAAAGAGAGAGAAAAAGAAAATGTGGATGCAATCTTGGCCATGTCTGGTTCTGGCTCTGACCATTATTTGCTTCAGCCTTACACACTGCCAGCATGCATTTTTCACTACATCACCCAGAAGAGAAAGATGGGAGTTATAGTTCAAAACATTTAAAGGACAAGAGGCTAGAGAAGGCTGTGCCTCCAGGAACTTGCACAACAAGAAGATAGTCTGTTTTGCACTGGCATCAGGGAGAGGAAAACTTTGCTAAAGGTGGTGACAGTGAAGAGGCCCATCAAGAACAGGAACAGAATTTGCTAGGGGCTATCCTGATTCATTAGTTTTTGTGACTATACACTTGACTACTCCAGACCTCTAGAAGTTGTTGCACTGCAGTTCCCATCGGCCCTAGCCAGCTCAGTCAACAGTAAGGACTATTGGGAGTTATAGCCCAACAACATCTGATGGGACATATGATTCTTGCCCCTGTTTTTGAAGGGTACAGGGAGTCTGGGGTTTGGCTAATGCTGAGGGAATTCAGGCTGGGGTGAGGCCTATGGATTTCATTATGGACCAACCTACCAATAATTAAAGTACGGAGCTGACCTGACCAAATCAATTTCTGTCTGCCCATTCCTTCCCTCCAGGGAGTCCTTTCTTGCAAAAGCTCCTGAATGGGTCCATAATCCTGTTACCACGCACGTGCTGCCCATTCTTTCCTGAGAAGCCCCAGGGAGGATTTGTATCCAGTGCCCTAATGGGACTAATTCCTTTGCAAGTCCTGTAATGTGACTTCCAGTCATAATGCTGGAACTGCTGAAGTGGGAGCACAGGAAGATTTCATGCAGATACAGCATGAGTCAGGTATGGATTCTAGCTTTCACTTTTCCTGGAAAAGGCAGCTATTGTATTTAACTTGTAGTTATAAACAAGTTTCCATCAATGGTCATTCTCTTAAAAAATGTTTGCTCCAAAGATGTTACAGAACTAGATAAAATTTGAAAATGTGAATGGCATCACTCAAGCCTTTTCCTTTAAATTATTTTTCCTTCAACAAAAATACAAAGGATCATGCAACAGTAAAACTTTGC
Source organism: Urosaurus nigricauda (assembly GCA_034509955.1). Taxonomy (NCBI): domain Eukaryota; kingdom Metazoa; phylum Chordata; class Lepidosauria; order Squamata; family Phrynosomatidae; genus Urosaurus; species Urosaurus nigricauda. Next base: position 43,670,450 of record JAOEGL010000004.1, on the reverse strand, counting down.
TTCAGGAGGCAGGCATGACTTTTTAGGTTATAAACTCTTTTATAAAGGGGAGACAATATGAGTGATACATCTGCAACTCATAACTTCAAAAAAAATTATCTTCTTAAGAGAAAGGGAAGAAGCAACATCTCTGAAACACAGCACCTTCCAAAGACCCCAGGTCCTCATATCTCCAAGTAGGATTGGGAAAGATACATCTGAAAACCTGCAGATGTTTGTTGTTGTTGCGTGCCTTTAAGTTGTTTCTGACTTATGGTGACCCTAAGTCATGGGGTTTTCTAGAGCTGAGAGTGTGTGACTCGCTGAAAGTCACCCAGCAGGTGTCCATGGCCCAGCGGGGAATTGAACCCTGATCTCAAGTTGTAGTCCAGTACTCAAATCACTGGCTCTCAATCCTGGAGAGCTGCTGCTAATTAGTTTTAGATAATATTAAATTAACTGGATTTATGTTTTTATGCAGCTTCCTAGATTCCTTACAAAAAGATGAAGGTGGGGAAGGGATGATAATAAGATCAGCCATCACTATAGTGTCACATCCACTATCAACTCCCATACCAGAGCTCAAAAAAAAAAAAAATCCAATTTTGGACTACAATTCCCAGAATTCTTCTGGATAATTGTAAAAAATCATATTCCAAATAAAAGAAGCACACACACCCCCTCTGAAGCTCTGACCTACTGTGCAGTTATGTTTCACACAGAACTGGGAATCAAAGATGGAATGCTAGTTGGTGGGCCAAAAACTGCCCTGGCAAGATTAATTGCCTTCTATCAATCATTTACAGTACATGGCTGAAATCCTGTATGGTTGAACATGTTAGTAGTCGGTTAGTAGTTAGTCTGATGTGGATCTATGCTAAAAAGGTAAAGGTAAAGGTAGTCCCTTGACATGAATGTCTAGTCTTAACTGACTGTAGGGGGCGGTGCTCATCTCTGTTATTAAGCTGAAGAGCCAGCACTGTCCGAAGATGACTCCAGTGCTCATGTGGCCAGCATGACTTCACCGAATGCTGTTACTTTCCCACTGAAGTGGTACCTATCTATCTACTTGCATTTGCATGCGTTCGAACTGCTAGGTTGGCAGAAGCTGAGACTAGTGACATCAGCTCAACCCATCATGCGGCCCTCAGGCCTCGAACTGCCAACCTACCAATCATCTGATCATCAGAACTGGCATCTTAACCACTTAGCCACCACATCCCTGGATCTAAGCTAGGCTGAACTATATAAAACCCCTCGACTTATTGAACAGCCTCTGAAGTCTCCTTAACAGCCATTCTATGCTTCATGAGGGGTGGGCAGAACCACACACAGAAATATCTAGCTGCATCACCATAGCCAGATGTTAAATGATCACAGCAGTGCTGAGACCTGACTAGATCACTTTGCATCTGGCTACATCTCCATAGCCATATGCTTCTGGGATTGTGCACACTCCACCGAAGCACAGAATGGCTGTGCTTGGGGTTTCAGAGGCTGTTCAGTAAGTCTGGGAGTGCTTTGGGTAGTGTAGAGGGAGGAAGGGAATATCAACCATATCAACCTTTGCAGTGTACTCCAAAAGGACATGTATATGCATAAGGGAAATAGGAGGTCAACCCCTAACAGTTATGTAAACCTGAAATAAGGTTACTAGATTCAATATTATTGGTCTGGACACTCAGTGTCCTAAATTAGCATAAATGCTTCACACTGATCCTAAAAACAAACAAACCCAAAACCAGTAAGACACAGGAAATATAGACCTGCCTGTACAGACTGTTCTTGGTCTCTTGGCAGCAACTCCAGAATGACATATTGATGTTCAGTAGACACTCTTAACACATTTAAGTTGTTGTCATATGCCTTGAAGTCAACTCCAACATTCGGCTATCATATCATAGGGTTTTCTTGGCAAGACTTATTCAGAGGGGGGTTTGCCAGTGGCTTTCTCACAGGCAGAGGGGTTGGGACTTGTCCAGGGTCACCCAGTCAGTTGTCATGGCAAAGCAGGGATCAGTCCTAGTCCATCACTCAAACCACCACAGCACACTATTTCTGTTAACATATTTAAGACAATGAATTTAAGGATAAAGAAAAACATGTTCATCCATTTTGGGAGAGCAGAAGTTCCATTTCTGCAGAAGTTCTTAAAGATGGATCATTATGGGGTCCACTTCAGGAAGTGCAAAACAATTGTGACTTTTATTTCTTTGATTTCCTTCCTGTTACCCAGTAAATTATATTTAAGTGCATTTTTATGGAGAGAAGGTTCATAACATTCATTAGATTTTCAAAGTGATCTGTGATCCCAAAAAACATTAAGAACCACTGAGTTGAAGCGTTGTCCTCACATAGGTATTAATCTATGCACTTCCTCCAATAGCAAACTGAGCTAATGAGTGCTAAAAGGACTGTAGCCAAAATAGAAAAACTGAATTACAAGCAAAAGGTATGAGAATGCTCAGGGGGATCCCATCATTTGCAGAATTTTAAAAATCTTGAAGAAAAATGCTACAGGAGTGAAGAAAAAAATTCCAAAGAGCTTAATGAAGCCTGGGCATGAATGTTCAGCACATAATGCTGAGGGTCTGGTGCAAGATGGAAAATGAGAAGACAGAAAGAACATCGCATAGATTTGATTGTCCCAGAAAAGGGTATGTTTGGCTAATAGGAGAACTGCACACTTCAACACTTTGTCAAAGTCCCATAGACAGTGTTGCTTAATGACCAAGTAATACTTAGATGCACATTTCCAGTTAATCTTATTATTCCTGTCAAGTGTAAGATCAAGTTTTCTCTACCAACAGCAGCATGGATATCATACAAAAATACTGCACAGATATTTGAGTACAATGCTAAAAATATCAATCAAGTCAGGAAAAACTAAAGAAAGACTGCAGATGATTGCAACCTACTTTTTAGATTACTTGGCAATGACTGTCCATATTGGGCCCTTGTGACTTATCTGTAAAATATCCTGTTTACCACAGAAACCCATGTAATTGTCCCAGCATAACCTACTGTTCAAATGAGCACAACAGGAAAGTAGATACGCTTCAGAAGGTTACCTTCCCAGGGCTACATCACAGCCTCTCCCGGTGAAACTAGAAATGTTCAGAAGTCACTTGTGCTATTTTACAAAATTGAAGTTAATGCTAAAAGCACCTGTGGTGCAGGACTGCCTTGTTTTAGAGGCAAACTGCCTCTCCTATATATCTAGATACAGATATAACTATCCATATTAGAAATAATTTATTTACTGTTAAGAGCTGTTTCATAGTGGAATAGACTACTTCAGAGACCAATGGACTTTCCATCTTTGGAGAGCTTTAAACACAGGTTGGATGGCCATCATTCAGGAGTGCTTTAGGTATGTAATTCCTGAATGGCAAGGGGTTGGACTAGACTGGTCCTTGTGTCCCTTCCAACTTAAAGATTCCATATTTCTATCAGTATTAGGAGGAGGAATGAGGCCCTACAGGTTAACTGGGAAAGAGAAAAAATATCTCATTTCAAAGAAGCCAGAATCCCTGAACCAATTTCAAGATATTCCCCTTTCTTGGTTAATTTACCCAGTTATGCAAAAAAAACAGGAGTGGGGAAAACAAGAAACAGTGGTTTCCATGCCCTACAGCACTACCTATTTAAATTTTGGTAAACTATAAACTATAATTCACATCTTAACGTGACATGTAAATGTGTCCAATGAATGTGACCCTGTTTGAACATCCTAACTGCAGTGGTGGTGGTTGTAAAAAGCCAACAAAAATCAGGAGAAACTAGAGCTTCATGATGTAGCTTGATTTTTCCATAATACACTGAATGTATCTACATTTGGATCCGACCTCTACTGAAAATTTCATCCATTTCCAAACCACCACTAAAGCTTCTAGAAGTGTTTATATAGCCCACAGGTGGACAGCTACGGAAGGCGAAGAGACTGCATTAGCCCCCTAGGAAAACCTGGAAGGCTGCACCTGGTACCACAAAAACAAAGTAAAAATGTTTTGCCTCTAGGGTGCACCAGCACATTATCACCACATTTTGGCTTTCAAAGAAGTCTTCCCCTGAGCCTAAATTGGCTCTGGAGGGGCCAGAAAATGTGGTGGAAATGCACCCCGTGCACTATAGTGGGCATTTTGGAGCATTTTGAGGCAAAACAAATCTTTTGAGAAATTTTGCAAAAATTGTTTTTTGACTCCAAGAAGGTTCAGTGTAGCCTCCAAATGTGATATAAATGCCTTTCATACCTCGCAAGTGCATTTGAGGGTTTTCAGTATTAAATAAACTTTCTGAGCAAAAATATTTTGCCAAAAAATATTTTTCATCAACCACAAAAACAGCTCTGGGAATGCATGGAGCCTACAGAATGCACTTTTCCCACTCCTATTTAACCAAATGCTGTATAGTGGTATGTTATAGTGAGATGCTAGAAATAACCCCTAATTAATTATCCTATCAATGCTGAGCATTATCACTGAATAATAGCAGTTGCAGTAAAAATTGCTTCTGCAATTCCTTTCTGTTCAACAAGGAATGTTTTGGTTAGAAAGGTAGGTAGTACCATATAGAAAAAAAGAATGTCTGAGCAAAACGTGCAGAAAACTCAAATTTAAACTGGAACAGGCTAATCAGTGCACATTTTCCTTAATAAATATTCCCCAGATGCCCTGCACAATTTGGATATGGTCTTTTTCAGCCATGCAAATTCAATTCTATTGCTTCAGATCTCAACAGGCAACTAGAAAGGCATCAAAAATGGCAGGTGCATACATGTGGGTGCATACACACACCCACACACACATAATGTGCAGGTTTCAGACACTATTGCTGAAGTAAGGGTGTTTGTTGCAGGCATGTCAAAGAAAGGATACTAAAGTCCAAAACACACTGCAGAAATAACCCAGTTTGAGACTGCTTTAGCTGCCCCAGCTCAATGCTAGGGACTCCTGGGAACTGTAGTTTTGTGAGACATTTAGCCTTCTCTGTCAGAAAGAGCTCTGGTGCCACAATAAGCTACAATTCCCAGGATTCCCTAGCACTGAGCCTGGGCAGTTAAAGCAGTCTCAAACTAGATTATTTCTGCAATGTGTTTTGGACTTAAGTGACAAATCAATATGACCATTCAATTTAAAAAATAATAATAATAGAAAATCATATAAAATATTGTTACTACACTGACTACCAATACTGGCAATGTTTGCACATATCTGAAGAACTTAGTAGCCAAAATTATCTTTTGTAGGATCCTTTATATTTTACATTCACCTACTTTTAATGGATACATTGGATGAGTTGATAAAGCCCTTTTCTCATTCAACAGGCATGAGGAATATATCCTGTGATACACAAATAAAAACAGACCAAAGCTAGGGGGGGTAACCCAAGTTTCAAGCCTACTTCAAAAGATGTGAAATTAAAATGTTATGCCCATAGGTCCAGTACCAGTCTGTTGCCGTTCAGGCTACATTGGTGGTTACCAACTCCTACATTCAGCACACAAAAACAGACCAAACACACTGTGCAACCAACCATGTGCTATGCACTCTGACTACTGGCTACCTATAAGAAAGAAATTTCTACTTACCCATGTTTCTCAAGCTGGGTTCAAGCCCTTCAGTAGGACTAGGCTGCTGCACTTCGTATGCATGTTCTTCCTTAGGAAGGCTGTTCCGGTCTTTCTCATTTTGTCTCCTAGTAGGCAGAAAAAGCACACCAGGTCAATGCCACTCTAACCATCATGCATTTGTTTAGCTACAGCCGGGGGGTGGGCAACTTCCAGAAACCAAGGGATGGCCCCATGCTATAGGATTGTCCTCATTCTACACCAACCATTTCTGCCCACCTGGATGCTCTGTGTGTCATCCTGAAAAACAGGAAAGGGGGATAACATTGACCAATGACACCTCCCAAAGCTTACAGATTTAATAATTGGCCAGTTGGAGCCATTTTCATCAGGGCCAGACCTGCTTTAGGCATAAAGGAAGAGTTTATTTCAAAATAAGTTTGTTCACACAGTTGCAAGATAAACAAATTGCATGGAGAATTCCTTATAGTTCAGTCCATTCTTCATCCCTTTATGTGACCTCTGTACAGGACTTCTGAGCAGGTCCTTCTAAAAGTCACTGACTTCTTTGACCTAAAGTGACAACTCACATGATTCAATTGCCATAATGAATGTTTTGGCTGCATAAAGGTTCAATGAGCTCAGGACATGTTAAAATAGCTTTGTTGCTATTGCACCATGTACCTCCAGCTTACAACTCAACATAGCTCATCTTCAGTGTTCCTCAGCAAAGCTTCTGCAGGTCAGTTGAACATGAACAAGAAAAATGATAGCTGAGCTGAACACTAAGGGAAGCAAACACTTTTCTCTGAGCAATCTAATGCATAGATCCACTGAATTCTTATCTAATCAGGCCTGGCCTCAAGTAGAAGAGCCCTCTCTCCATGTACACCATCTTACCCAGGAGGGAGTGAAAGGACTGGTGGAGAGGCCTACCAACACCATCAGGCCTGGCCTCAAAGTAGAAGAGCCCTCCCTCAATGCTACACCATCTTACCTAAGAGGGAGTGAAAGGACAGGCCAAACTCCATCAGGCCTAGAGTATGAAGCAGAGCCCTCCCTCTAGTCCGTCTGCCTTGGTTCAGGCATCAGAGGGAGAGAAGAACTGCTGGACCTGATCCCCTTCCCCAACACCATTCCCTTCTCCTATTGTGTCATGTCTTCTTAGATTGTAAGCCTGAGGGCAGGGAACTGTCTAATTAAAATAATATTTGTAAGCCACCCTGGTAGCCTTTAGGGCTGAAGAGTGGGGTATAAATAAATATATAAATAAATAAATAATCAGTTTTGTCATAGTTATATCTAATTTGGTTCTAGCACTGACTCTAACATGGAGTTGCTTCTCTCGTTAAGTGTCCCTGCTATGGTTCCCATCTGCAAATTTCATAAAATGATACCCTTTAGCAGAACATGGAAATGTTACCTTTTTGACTACAACTCCAGAATCCTGAGCCAGCATAGCAAAAGTCATGGGAGATTCTGGGCATTGTGGTGAAAAAGGATACTTTTTTTTTCAAGCTCTGACCTTTAACAAAAACAAAAAAGTAGTATTTGGGGGAGGGGGGGGACACTGCCTTGACTGTGTTTGCTTTAGTGGAAAGTGAGCAATCCAGGGACCTCCTCTCTCTCCCGAGGGTTGAAACTGGGGCCTTGTTCCCACTACATTTAAATCCGGATCGTGATCTGGGTTAACCAGGCATGGTTCCCACTGTGTCCAATTTCAGAACTCGATTCAGAAAGGGGGGCATGCCTTTTGCTTATTTTTGTCCATTTAGCCCGTGTCAAAAAGACACTAGTAAAATTGGATGTTTTGCTGGGCTGAATCGATTTATTTAGAAATAAATCAATTCAGCCCAAGTGGGAACCACGCAGATTTGAATCAGAATTGAATCTGCCGTGGTTCCCACTGGCAGCCCAGCATCTCCTGGCCCCCAAATCCCCGGCTCAGCCTCCTTACTGGCTTCTTTGGCTGCTGACCGGGTTACCTGGGCTTTTTTTTTAAAAAAAAAAAATTCCTGCAGTCAAGGAGGCTGGAAGGAGGTTGCAGAGAAGCCTAAGCCTTGTGACCTCCTTCCCGGCTTTTCCCCAACTTCTCTGCAACCTCGCCTCCCCAGCCACAGGAAATTTTTTAAAAAAGGCACAGGGAACTCGGTCAGCAGCCAAAGAAGCCGGTAAGGAGGCTGGGCTGGGGATTTTGGGGTCAAGAGAGGCCAGAGACGCAACGGGCCATCGAGCTGCCCCCCCCCTTACTGAACCGATTAATGAAACCGGCGCAAACATAGTGGGAATTATGGGGGGGGGGGTTCAGAATCAGTTTCAGGAAACAGATTTTCCGATAAGTGGGAATGGGCCCTGGATGACTCAGATAGGAACATCCAGAAACACTTGTCAATGATTTCACACTTACAGACATGCTACTCACCGATAATGGAAAGGGGCTACAGTGGCCATGATGGGATGGTTGTGCTGTGGAACAGAAGAAAAGCTGATGGGTCCAGTGTGTAGCGCAGGGCCCTTATTAAGGTTGCTTGTATCCAATGAGATCACCTGAGGTTTGTCTTCCATTTTGGATGTTCCACTTCCTTTCCAGTTTGTTTCTGAGGTCCACTGGTCTTTTACTGGACAACTCTGTGGCCTCTTTATGGTGGGTCCCTCTGAAGACCTGGACAACAAAGTCTCACTATACAGGCTGAGATAGGAAGGGCTCTTCCCTGGGAAGTGAGAGGTTTTTGCAGGTTCAGAAGAAGTGCTAAGCTTCCCAGGACCTTTCTTGACACTAAGGTTGCTACTGTCTTCTGTTTGTCTTGTGGCATCCTTTACTCTCTCTGTTGCTTGTACAACAGCCTTCTTAGCTGAGTTGGAATTTCTGGAACTGACCTTATGCACTCCCCGGGGGCTACTGCAGCCAGACACCATGCCCTGGCTGAGATTGGACTCTATCACATCCATCCCAACATAACTCTCAGATCCCTCTGCTTTCTTGAGACCGGGCTTCTTCTTGGATCCTTTGGGAGTTCCACTGCTTGAGCTAAGCACTCCCTTGCCTGACCTGGGCGATGGTGCTCTCTGTGAGGGAACCGCTCCCACACTGTTCTGCCTTGGGGGTAATTTTGGCGATGCCACCAGAGTGTGTATCTTGCTGTGGGATGCAGCTCTGGGAACAGGAATGGAGGAGGCATAGTGGGTACGTCCAGCTGCGTTCACATTGGCTGTTCCATTCATTATCAGGAAATCTCAGCTGGCAAGGAAAACCTGGGAGGGGGGAAATGCAGAGGAAGTTAAGGCTGGAAGTTTTACAGCCAAGTCTATCTATCCAAGGAACTTGCTAGGTTCACCAAGTGGTTCACTTCTCCTTGGGTCTCTTTTTACTGAATATTCATGTTACTGAAAAAAGTGACGCCCATCCCCTAAGAATTAATTACTATCATTGCGTTTTATTCATTAAAATGAATATTATTAAAATATTTAATCTCTGACTTCCATGATGGTATTATTACTAATGGAAACCATTTAAAACAATTCAGCTTTTAAACAATGAAGATCAATTGAACAGACTAAAACATATTAAACAATCATTTCAACATATTAAACATATTGGACAATAATTTCAATGGACTAAAACTATGTTAATCAGTTTAACAAGCTATAACAGCTTTTCAAACATGGACAATGGACTCTTGGTATCTGATGGGGTTTGGTTGCACGACCCCTCGTGGACACAAAAATCCACGGATGCTCAAGTGCCATTAAATACAATAGGACAGTAAAATGGTATTCCTTATATAAAGTGGCAAAATCAAGGTTTACCTTTTTGGAATTTATATATTTTTGGAATCTTTTCAAACCATCAATGGCTGAATCCATTGATAAAGAACCTGTTGACAGAGGGCCAACAGTACTTCTTGGGGAGAAAAACAGTCCTCAAAGGCTTGATTTTAAAAAGCCATATATTATTTTGGCAGCAGAATGTATCAGTGTCAGAGTCAAGTGACACTTGTAAGGGACCAAGGAAGGCATTCCACAAACAGAATACTAATGGCATGTACTGGGTCTTAAGATGATAATAACAAAAAGGAAGAACAAACTGTAAATTGATAGTAATCTTAATACAGCCAAACAGCACTTACCTTTTTCTGAGCTAGTGTTATTATCATCTTAAGACCAGTACATGCCACTGATTTTTCATGTCCTTAAATTTTTTACAAGTGTTTGGATTTGTGCTATGTTAATATAACATTTAATACAACATTTAAACCACAATTAAACCAGGAAAGAAGCAGCTCTGGTGACATTTATTGCACAACAACACCTCTGACCTGCAGCTGTTCTGTCTCAACTTGTCCTTTTACATTGGCCGGGGAGGGGTGGGGACTCATCAATGGGCTGGCAAGTGTGCAAGTCCCCAGGTGCAAAACATTGCTCCCAGGACAGCTGGGCAATTGCCAATCACATGGTTGTAAGTGTCATCTCCTTCCCTACGTCCTCTCTCTCCCTTGATATTTCCAAGCACCCTGATTTTGTTGTTTTTGTGTGCCTTCAAGTTGTTTAACTCTTTTTTCCTTTTCTTCCTTTTTTTAAACTTCAATCACTATAGTAGCATTCCAGAATTGTTCAGAAAAGGGTTTTTTAAAAACAAACAAACCTAAAGGCATACTGGGTAGGGCATAAGACAGGGAGATGGGGTTAAGGAGAATCAGGAAGACTGTTGAGAAGAGGTACAGTGATGGCTTCTCTACAAGCACTATGTTTCCTTTCTTCTTTTCTTTTTTACTAGCATGACTGCTGCGAAAACAGGGCTCATGTGGTAAAGTCCCTAATCAAATATTTCAGCTCAACTATTTTTAGCTATACAAGAAAAAAACATTTCAGATAGTTATACTGTACATCATATGAATTAAGATGACATTTAAAAAAAATTCTGATCTCCTAAATATAAATCACACATATTAAATCAGATCTGGAAGGCAATGGCAAACCTCCTCTTAACAAATCTTGCCAAGAAAATACCATGATAGGTTTGCCTTAGGGTCACTATAAGTCAGAAATGGCTTGAAGATAACAACAACAACAAAGTACAGTAGTTAAGGGTATCAGGGGAAAAATCACAACACAGAGATGACTGAGAAGATAGTATGAATATATACACACAAACACAACACAGAGATGACTGAGAAGATAGTATGAATATGTACACACAAACACATGCCTTGCTGTCAAAATGTGAGGATTCAGTGAAGTATGTAATGAAAGAACCAATTTCTTCATTTCTACATTTCTGATGCTCAGTTTCATTACATCAATAGCTGAAGACTAAAAATGACATATAGTCCAAGAGTTAGCCCAAGAAATGATCTCACATTACAAAACTTTGGTTGCAGTTGAGAAACTTGAAAAACACCATATGTTGATTAAGCTGTTTCCCTACACTGGAAATCCTGCTGCAAGGAATGTTTTTGTTTGCATATGCCTTCAAGTCGTCCGTCATCCTATGCCAACCCCATGAACTTCATAGGATTTTCTTGAGCAAAGAAAACTTTGAGCAATTCTCATGTCCACCTGGGGATCCGATCCCATTGTTTGAGAAACACTGGCCTACAACATCTGGTATTCTTTGGCAATCTCCCATCCAAATATTAACCAGGGCTGACCATGCTTAATATTTCAAGACCAGACACAATCTGGTGCCTTTAAAGTGTTAAGACTTTCATTTCAAGGAATAGATAGATATTTGATCAGGAGAAAAATTCAACAGAATATACAGGTTGAGTCTCCCTTAACCAAAATTCTAAATTCTGAAATATTCCAAAATCCAAAATTGTCCACATGGGTGGCTGAGATAGTGACACGTTTGCTTTCTGGTAGTTCAGTGTACACAAACTTCATTTCATGCACAAAATTATAAAAAAAAACCTGTATACAAAATTACCTTCAAGGTATGTGTATAAGGTATATATGAAACATAAATGAATTTCATGTTTAGACTTTATCCCATCTACAAGATATCTCATTATGTATATGGAAATATTCCAAAATCTAAAAAATTCCAAAATTCAAAACATTTCTGGTCTAAATCAGTTTGGATAAGGGAGACTCAGCCTATAAAGTTGGTATTATCAATAGGATGCAGGCCATAGTTTCATTGGCATGCTGTCATCACCAGATTTTTATTTATTTTTTTATTTAGGCCAAATAATAGCTATGCTATTTTTTCAGCAATGTAGCAAGCAAGGCAACAAATGTATATTTTTATATCTTGTATAAATACAAACAAAAAAAGAAAAGATATTAGCAGGAATGTCTTACAGCCTGTTGAAGTGACTCTTATTTATTTCACTACTGAAAAAGAAGAAATCATTTACTTTTTTAAACACCACAATGAATTACAAAAAGCCAATTACTTTATTTAAATAGCTTTCCAAACTTTGCCAATTTTAGGAAAATCTTTCAGGTTAAAGAAAGACAATGAAATGTCAGTACAGGAGCAATCTAATTGTTTACAACTCATTCTAGAAACAGAGATAGGAATGGGGAAAATAACATTTCTCTGTAGCTGGTATAAGTACTGTAGCAATGAAATATTCTCAACTGTATAGCAAGCAAATACATCACAGCAAATACACCACAACAAACTATGGGAAAAGGGATACCACTTATACATTAGGAGAACTTCCTGATGGTAAGAACTGTTTGACAGTGGAACACACTCACCCAGAAAGTAGTGGAGTCTCCTCCTTTGAATGTTTTTAAACAGAGACTGGATGGCCATCTGTTGGGAGTGCTTTGATCATGTATGCCTGCCTGGCAGAATGGGGTTGGACAGAATGGCTCTTGTGGTTTCCTCCAACTATATGACTCTATGAAATTCAAGACCACAATGCACACACTGTGTTTGGAGCAAATTATCAAGTTATTTGAGGTCTCTTCCAGACTCAGTCACAAAACTGGACATACATTTTTGTTTCAGGGGTCTCAGCTTTTCTGTCTATAAAATGTGAACAATGGGAACACCATCCATATCTACTAGTTCACAGTAATAAGTGAGCAAAATACAAATCTTTACCAAGGTAAAGCTTCTCCAGTGTAAAGCTGAATGAGTCTCCATTCAAGAATGTCAGTGCCCAGCCCAAATGCAGAGACTTTGCATACTGCAACCACCTTCTGCTTTGAGGAGGCCCAGTGTCTTACAAAATGTCCTACACTGCAGCACCAGAATCTCCTGCAACTCCTTAGAATCAACCTTCCTGCACTGCAGCCCCTGCACAGGCATGCCCTGGAAAGCAGAGACTGAGGGAGGGGGAAAGGGAGACTTACCCGAATCTTGGGCTACACAGAGTCACCACCACTCCCATGCTGCAGCTCACTCCATGCAGGAATGCAATATTTGGGGAGTTCAAATACTATTGCTCACCAGATGTTTGCTGGCCCAGACATCCTTCTCTCACACACACAGACTCACATAGAATCCTATACTGCCTGCCAAGTGGTTTCTCTAGAGCTGAGAAGCAGCTTCTCCTTCCAATACTAAGCTAATTTACGTTGCTAAGCCTTTTGGGTGTTGGAAGCTCAGTCACCCTTGTCACAGTTCTCAGACCACTGAGCGTTACAGCTCCATAACAATGAAGCTCTAGAGAGTGTGTGTTAGATAGAGGGAAGGAGGGAGGGATGGACAGATGGATGGATAGATAGATAGATCAAATATGAAAAAGAGAAATCCATTTTTCCATTCCATAAACCTTTATTAGGCATCGAACAACAAAAACAATGTTAATAACAACAACAACAGTTCAAAATTAAAACTGGATTACATATCCCTATAAAATTAGTCGCCTTTTAAAAACTTTTCACTTTGAGTGATCATTAGATTTATACCAGATTTTTGTTGCCTCCCTTAAAAAGTCAGCCGTCAATCGTGTAATCTGTACATTACGATCCTCCAATAAATGAACTAAATTTACATCCATCAAGCAGTAATTCATTTCCAATAATTTCCTTAACAATTTCTCTCTCGGTTTTTGATACAACGGACAAAGAAATATAATATGTTGGAGAGTATCCGGGGATAGTCCACATAAACATATTCGGTTTACAAATGAGATTTTCAGATATCTTCCTCTGGTGACACAAGAAGGGTGAATATTCAACCTTGCAAATAGGAAGGCTTTCCTCGAAGCCTGAAGAGACAGTGATCGAAAGTACTTTGGGATCTCACCATAACAAGGGGGAATACCAAACACAGATGGAGAACATATCCTGGGAGGATTGATGTACGTCATTTTATAATCCCAGCTCAATAAACAATCCTTAATTGTCTTGAAGCACTCCTTCTCCGTTAAAGGGAGGAGAGTGTCCAGACTTAGGCCCTTTGTTTTTAATTTATCATCATAGATTTTTGTCCAAATGGAATAATGGTTGTCAGACAAAAGATACCAAATTAAACTGGATCTGTTGGGTCTATAATGGATTTTAAGCCAGGTTTTGTACACCATCAGCCAGGCTGTGGTCTCGAGAGAGTCTAGACCAAGCTCGGCATATAGTGTTAGATGATGAACACAAGATGGGATAGATAACAATTTCCTACAGAATTGTGTTTGTAGACTTTCAACCACGTTGTTAAAAGCTGTTATCCAAACAAAAATACTATATAATAATTGAGGTCTTAAGTATATAACATTGGCCCCCTGTGAAAAAATTGCACAAGAGAAATCCTTTCCTGTTTGTCTTTGCTTTTCTCAACCTTTCCTTCAGCCTATTCCTCCAGCTGCTGTCTTGGCTTCAACCTTGCTCCATCTGGAAGGGCAGGAAACAGAGTTAATTCCTGAGAGGAAGTTTGCTCTGAGTTGTTTGCTTGTTTTTGTTTTTAGAAGTACTTCACTGACCCTATTCCCAATGGTTCATTTCCTAAAATCCTGCCTGCCATTGCCTTGGGAGAGCACAATCTGAGAAAGAAATATATTCTAGAAGCAGCAGGAGGAAATCCCCACATTCTGACTTGTCATTACATCTGGAAAATGGATGTGTGATCATCTACATTAATTAGGTTTGTTCATATCATAAACCACATGACTAGCGCCTGGCCTCAGAAACAAAAATCTGATTCACTTTCACCATCTATGCTAAAAGAAATCTTTCACATCCTTCAGGACAGGGATGGGACACTGTAGGAGGCTAGAGGGTTTGGAGGTGGGAGGCCAAGAGATTTCCCCACCATTTCTGCCCCTTTAGGGGTCATGTTGGCATTTTGCTATGCTTTGGGCGCTCTCAGGTCATTTTAAGTCCAAGAAAGGCCTTTATTAAGCAACAGTAAGTAATGAAAGCTTGTTTCCTGACTTAATAAAAGCCTCTCCTGGGTGTAAAATGGCAGCTGGGGACAATATGTCAAAAATGCATCCTCATCCCCAGTAGGCATTTTGGAGCAAAAAAATATTTTTGAAAAAAAAATTAAATAATGCCTTGCGGCCACAGAATTAACCCCAGGGGTTTATCTAGCTTAATATGTAAATACTTATATATCCACAGGGCCATTTGTAATCCACAGGGGTTAAGTTTTGGACCCCTCAAGGATGCCAAAAACTGCAGGATCTCAAGCCCTGTTGTTTTCAATGCCAATGTGCTGTGCACATGGCCATGGTGGCACAGCCATGTGCCTGGGCCACCATTTGGGCAAATGGGGTAGGGCCATCTGATGATGGTCAAATCTGCAGATACCAAGCCTGCAGTTGGAGCAGGTGGGCTGTATGTATGGCTCGAGCTGGGAATGGGTGGTGATAAGTCCCCAAGACTTAAAGCAACTCATACATAAAAATTAAACTTTCTTTTCCTCTGGTGGCATCTGCCCTGAGATTTATCTGTCTACCTGAAGACCAAGAGAAGCACAGCAATCCCCTGAAACTACAACTGGTGGCCTGGGGTCTGACAACTCTAATAAGCAACACCAGCTCCTTTGTATCCTCTTGATTAGCTAAGTCTGGCATCAATAATACAGCCCTTGCCTGGGCAACAGGATACTTCCTTCTATATTTCAGACTCACTCTTAAATCAGTTTCAGTCACTGATGTGACACCCTCCCTCATCTTCTCATCTGTTAATGGTCACTAATTTATTATCTTGGGCTTTCTAGTTCACCAGCTTTCTCTCATCTGACAACCAATGCATTCCTGATGCTCTGGTGCTGAGGATAGAATCTGCACCTGCCACTGTTCATGCATTACAAAGAATCAGACAAGCAAGATGATGGTGGATGCATCCAGTGTAAAACATTGCTAAGGCATTATGCCAGGAAAGTTCATAACAGTGGTCTTTCCTAGGGAAGACATAAAGATTCTGACAGCAAAATATGAGGGGAGGAGGGAAGAGCAAGGGAAAAGTGAAAGGGATCTCTGGTGATGTAACGGAGCTTCCCACATACACATCCTGCCAGCAAGTGTCGTGCTGCCACGTCAGATGCCAAATGGGTTACACCATGCTGGGCCTGTTTGGAATGTCTCCCATATAAGAGGGAAGGGAAATATAGGATAGAATTTCAGATGCTGCCACGCTGTAAATTAACATGGCTTGATATCACTATAACTATCATGGCTCCATCTGTTTAACTCCTGGGATTTATGGTTTGTTGTGGCACCAGAGCTCTCTGGCAGGGAAGATTAACTATCTCACAAAGCTACAAATCCTGGAATTTCATAGCATTGAGGCATGGTAGTTAAAGCAGTGTCAAACTGCATTAATTTTGCAGTGTAGCTGCAGTCCCAGTTTGATAGAATCTCTGTAATCCCAGACCAGAATCAAACGGGCACTGTACTTAATATTTAAAAACATAACAAGCTGGGAGACACAGGTTTCACGCTCTACAATGATTACAGGCTTTCAGTGTTGTTTGCCAGAATTCAGCTAAATTTTGTTTCTTCTCAATCATTTGACTAGTAAGCCTGTTCAGAAAGATGGGAAAACAGATCAAATTATTGGGGAGGGGGACTTTATTCATCAGACAAGAGTCTTTAGTATTTCACTTTCAAATAGTGAACCATTTTCAAATAGAAACAACAACCACCCAAAGTTAATTACACTAGTAGCTATGAAACACAATGTTCCCCTCCTAGTTATTTTGATTAGGAGAACGGGACAAGCTGCTTCTCAGAGGCAGAGAGGAAAGAGGCACTCAAAGGTCAAGACCACTACAGACAGTACCATGCAGAAGAAACCACCATCTCTTTTAAGTTAATCTTGAATACTAGTAATTAAGGTCAGTCCCTGGCATTAGGTGGGGGGAGACAATTAGCTAAAACAACAAAAGCCAATAGACTTATTTCTAACTTTTCCTTTTGAGCTGTACTGTCTTCATTACTAGATGTCTAGATAACTATTGGAGTTCTGGGGGATTTTAATGATGTGATGGTTATGGTGTGTTCTGCTGATTTATTTTATTTTATTTTGTCTTTTAATGATCTATTTTAAAGTGTTTTGATTCTAGATATTGTTTAATTGTATATTAATAATAACTTTTTATATGTTGCTATTTCATTTTTTATAACTGTTTTAACTGTATTTGTTTTAACGTTTGTAAGCCATGTTGGATCCTAGTATTGGGGAATGGGTGGGGTGTAAATGAATTATTGTTGTTTTTATTCAAATATTTAACAGTTTAGGCCCCTAAAGTACCCTGCTGCCTCTTCTGCAAAAGTTACTATCTCATCAGAATTGCTTAAAGTAACATTCACCTGGCAGTCCAGTCAGCTTCTCCATATGAAATGGGCAGGGGAAGTTTTTTTTTTCTTTAAGGCAGAAAAATGTCTTGGGCCTGCCTTGCTATCAATACTGACCAGCCAAGATATATTTAAAAAGTGCTGTAAGGTCACATCCAGATTGCCATCTTCAGAACCCCCACTTATATTATACTTTGCTTTTACATCCTGAAAGATAACTTCAAGGTGTCTTGATACTTTCATACTGTGCCAGCTACCTATCTATCAGTCTCCATCCATCCTACAGATTACACTATTGCTTATGTAGGAACCTAGGTGAACCTAGCGCTAGCATGCCTAAACATTCCACACCATGTGGTTAGGTTGTATGGCATTCATCTCATTCATGTAGGGAGTCAAACCCTGCATCAGGAAAAATTCACTCAGCAGGAAGGAACTGTAGAACTGGTTATAGCTGAGATCAAACAAGGAAGAACTATCCGGATGCTTCATCTCATGTGACAGGCATAAAAGTGAAATACTAAAAACTCTATGCATGACACTGGACAAGAAGAAAATATGAAACTGGGAGGGATATCAAATACACTAGAGGACAGAAATAGGGTTCTAGATAAATCTGACAGAATGGAAAACTGAGCCAAAACTAGCAAAATGAAATTCTACAGAGATATAATCTTAAGAATTAAAAACCTCAAAACAGCATGTGTATGACCAGCATATGAGGAATGCTGTAGCTATGCATTTCTGCATCAGGAGGAAACTGGACTGGATTAACTTTTACAGGCCTCCTCATCCTCTTTGACTACAGGAAATCATTTTTTAAATTTAATTTTTTAAGTATAATATAATATTTATTCCAAAAATCCACACCATATCACACACATATAATTATCAATATCTTACTCCCTCCCCTTCCCTTTCTTCTTCTTCCTCTTCTCCATACCTTCTAATAATCAACCCTATCTTCCCTACTCCTAATACCCTTCCCTATCTCCTTTTCCTTCCATCTCTCTCCTCCTACCTTTCAAACCTTCACCCCCTCCTCTCCTCATATCTATAATTCACTACTCTATCCTTCTCTTTCATGTGATTTTCACACACTACCGAATCTCCTCCCCTGATTACAGGAAACCATTTCTGCATAACAGATCTCAAATTAATCTTTCATTGAAGGAAGTATAACAGAGATGGCTTCCCACGAAACAGAGACTTTTTCTACATCCCTAGACAAGCAACCATTCACTTACAATCCTTGTCACTGCAAGGATTGGAGGGCACGCAAGCTCTTCCATCACTTTGCATTTGATCAGTTGTTGGCAGTTCTGGAGCAGCCATCTCCTTTTCCACTTAACAAGCAAGGTAAGGAAACTATTCCATTTATATGCAGATTGCTACAGAAACTGCATTTATTTCTCCAGTTCTATAGTTCACTTTGAATGGCAGCATAGATTGTGATTAACAGTAGTTACAACATCATGTGATTGAGGAACCCACTAATAATAAACAGCCAAGGTTGGCCACTAGGAGTTAGGCCAGATTTTGTGCTCACAATATGTCTCCAAAATTCATGCTGATTAACTGAAGTTAGGCTCATCTGTCTCAGGGCACAGTTGTCTATTGAGGCTGGGTGATGACCCCAGCTTTCTCTTTGAAGGCATTGGTTTGGGAAGGGTGTGTCTGTTTTGGCTAAAAAGGGGTAACTGAATTTAACAAAGACATTTTGTTGTCCAGTGCAAAATGGCAAATTCCATACGCACACACACAATTCAAGATGCAGCATATCCCAAGTTATTTAGGCACCTAAGGCAGAAAATCCTACAAATTCCTCTTGCCGAGAGTAAAAATACAAAAATAATAAACCAAAGTAGGATCATACATGCATATGTGGTGGCAATGTAAATATGTACAAAATTTTTGGGAAAAGATCCTATTAGAAATAGAAAACGTTATGAAAAAAAAATAGATAGAAGACTGAGTATAGTTTTGTTATCATTATATAATTCAGAGAAATGGGGAAAAGGAAAAAAAAAGATTTGCTAACAAATTTACTTAAAGCAGCAAGATTAAAAATAGCAAGATGTTGGAAAACAAAAATAGACGTAGAAGTGGAGGATTGGTATAAAGAGGTAAGGAAATTAGCTATAAATGACAAATTCACATGTGAACTGAAAGTAAAAAAGGACTATGGAAACGAAATGACTTCGCGGGGATTTGGAAAGAATTTGTCGAGAAAGTACTGAGGAAAGAAGATGGAATACTACCTCCAGAAGACAAAATGAAAATTTAGATGGAATATAAGGATGGAGATGGCTCTGGGGAAGGGGGGACTGAGGGATATATAAATAATTTGTTAAAATGTAATAGAAGGTAATAGAATGTAGGGAGATATTTGTATATGGAAATACTATTAAAAAATAATAAACCAAATAGCTAGTTATATGCTGCCCATCCCAATAATTTGGACATCCAAAATCAGCTGCCTGTCTCTGTTTAATGATCAGGCTGACCCAGCTCCAAGTGAGTAAGGAGCTAAGATTACACATTTCAGCTATTATTCATAGAGCAAACCAAGGATAATGATAAGCAAAGGGATAATGATGGATGGATGGATAGGACATATGATGGGAAGCTTTTTCAGCAATGCTCTGTTCTCAGGACAAAGGTTACATGCATACTAATGTGAAACATACTGAGCCATCTCCAAATTATTATTTCATTTTTCCCAGCTGTCAGCATGCTAGAAATATCTACAAGATCACCATGTACACTGCTCATTGTGTCCCACTAACTTATATACAGCCCACAGAATCATAGAGTTTGACAGGACCACAAGGAGTGTTTGGTGGAGAGAGGGCCTTCTCTGTGGCTACTCCCAAGCTCTGGAACTCCCTCCTTAGAGAGACCAGGATGGCTCCATCTTTGCTCTCTTTCTTTTTGACGGCAGGTAAAAATATTTTTATGCTGCCAGGCCTTCGCATATTGATATGGGTGCTGTTTTGTTTCTGTTTTAAAGAGTTTTACATTTTTAAATTTTAATAATGTAATGTTTTTTAATTGTTTGAATTGTTTAATTGTTTTTTAAACTTTGTATTTTTAATGTTTTATACTGTTTTAACTTAGACTGTTTTGTTAGTTGTTAGTTTGTTAGCCACCTTGATTCCTTGCACTGGGAGGAAGGCGGGATATAAATAAACAGAATAATAATAATCGCTTCACTCAAAGACATAGCCGTGTTAGTCTGAAAATCAGTATGCAAAGGGATCTTGTAGCACCTTTGAGACTAACTGAAATAAATAAGCTGGTAGCATGAGCTTTTGTAGACTTGAGTCTACTTTGTCAGATTCATGTTTTGCTTGTGGTCTACTAACACCCCCCCCCCCTCCTTGCCACATGGTCTGTTATCCAGTCAGGTGTCATTTATTTATCCTATATTTAGACATTTCATTTCTTGCCTAAATGTAGCAGTTAACATTTATCCCTGCTGAAGTATATTTTGTTAGTTTTGGTCCAGCTCTTCCATCTGTTGTGGTCACTTTGAATCCTGGTCCTATCCTCTGGGGTATTAGCTAGCCCTCGTACTCTTAAACCTGGAACTGATATTGGTTCACAAGCATGATGACTGTATTTGCTCTCCACTTTACTTTCTTTCATAAAGAAAGATGCCACCACCCCCATTCTTTTCAGAGTGCAGATTCACAAGAAACAGGTCTAAATAATAAATCAGAGCAGCAGAAAAGAGATTAGGAGCAAGTGCTAGGGAGGAGGGAGAGAGAGAGAAAGGTTTTCAGCTGAGACTTGAGAAGAGATGTAGAATCAACGAAGCAGAGAGAGATGCAAACTGAAATGAAGTATCTGGAAGGCTTTCATTAACAGTTATATGCTTGATGCCTTTATACTGTGACTACTCAGGAAACTGAGGGGCTTTCTAGATTGGCAAAAATAAGTGTGTTCATGGCTGCATGAAACTCTAGCCTTTAGATGAGAAAAAGGGAAAGTGTGCCATGAAAAGTTTTTTGTTGTTGTTTTGGGTTTTTTTGTTTTGTTTTGTTTTGTTTTGCATTTTAGGGGAGAAGAAGCGCCTTTAAAAAGGTGCTGGTTTTCCCAGCTTCTTTTTAAAAAACTGCAGAACAGCGCAGCTCCATCTAAAGGTTGTGGTGCAGCTGCTAAGCATT
This sequence comes from Urosaurus nigricauda, assembly GCA_034509955.1. Lineage (NCBI taxonomy): Eukaryota > Metazoa > Chordata > Lepidosauria > Squamata > Phrynosomatidae > Urosaurus > Urosaurus nigricauda. The sequence continues at coordinate 43,649,034 of JAOEGL010000004.1, read as the reverse complement.
AAAGAAAAGGCAACTTCATGTCACACTTTCCTGCCAATCTAGAAAGCCCCTGAGAGCCAGTGTGGTGTAGTGATTTGAGTGTTGGACAATGACATTGGAGACCAGGTTGGAATCCTGGCTTGGCCATGAAACCCACTGGGTGACATTGGGCAAGTCATACTCTCTCAGTCTGAGAGGATGGTAATGGCAAACCCCCTCCGAACAAATCTTGCCAAGAGAAATGCAAATCACAAATGATGAAAATGATTTGAAGGCACAGAACAACAAAAACTCAGGTACCTGAGAGCTTCTGTTTAGGTTCCACGGCCAGCCCAGTAGGACAGCAGAGACTGAAAACCAGGCTGTTCTTGCTATTGGATCACAAAATGATGAAGCAACTAATGACACTCAGTTAATCAAGAACAAAGCTTGAATTACAGCCAAGTATCTTTTTGTACATGTCTGTACCACCCAATTTAGTAGTTTATCCTACAGTTCCTCTCTTTGCTAGGAAAAGCTACTATCTATGAGTGAATATCTGCTTCTTTTACAAGGGCAGAAACACAGTACTTTTGTCAAGATAAGACAGCAACTATGATGATACAATAGAGAGACCAGTCACATTGTCATACAGATCCTTATTCTAAACTCCTTTTCCTACTGCTGGGTACAGAAACTCCTGCCTCCTCTTCTTACTCATTCCTGATGTTGAATATTCAGCCATATGTTTAACCTCCCTTCTGCCCATGATCTTTACAGCAAATAAACCATTGTATCCTGGAGGACAGAAAAGAAGCTCAACTACAGATGAGATTGCAACATAACATACATATGAGCAAAACCCAACATAGTGTAGTGGTTTCAGTGTTGGGCTAGCATTTTGGTTGACCAGGATTTGAATCCCTGCTCAGCCATGGAAACCTACTGAAATCACACAGCCTCAGAGGAAGGCAATGGCAAACCCGCTCTGAACAAATGTTGCCAGGAATGATGAATTCTCCTTGAGGTCACTGTAAATTGGAAACAATTTGAAGGCACACAGGAAGAACAACAATATATATGAGCAGAGTCTCTGTCCCTGACAACACAATTCTGCCACTATGGGCAAGAGCCAACTGGACCATTTGCTGACAGAACTGCATCATCATTGGCACCAGGACAGAGGCACTTCCTCTGCAGCTCCATATATACCTTCAGTATCTGTTCTGGGGGTCTGGTAAATCCTCCAAAGCAAGGTTTTGCTCAGCACAGATGGCTATGCTAGTAGATAACCACTGGGGCTGAATCTGAACTGCAAAAAATGCAACTTGACACCATGTTAACCTCCATGGCTCCAATACAAGGAATCCTGGGATTTGTAGTTTGATGTGGCCCCACAGCTCTGTGACAGAGATGGTTAAATATCTCACAAAACTACAAATACAAGAATTCCATAGCACTGAAATGTGGCAGTTAAAGCAGTGCCAAACTGCATTATTTCTGCAGCGCAGATTCAGCTGAGTAGGCATTCTACTCATGCACTTTCAAGTATACCTTTATGGCTATTAGGGATTAGAATAATAGAATCATAGAAATGGAAGGGAGTGCATCCAGTCCAACCCCCAAGGAATACACAATGAAAACACTCTCAACAGCTGGTCATCCAGCCTCTGTTCAAAAACCTCCCACAAAGGTGACTCCACCACTCTCCAAGGCATCATGTTCCACTGTCAAACAGCTCTTACCATCAGGAAGTTCTTCCTAAAGTTTAGGTGGAATCTCTTTTCCTGTAGCTTGAATCCATTGCTCTGGGTCCTAATCTCAGGAGCAGCAGAAAATAAGATTGCTCTGTCCTCAATATGACATACCTTCAAATATTTAAACATGGTTATCATGTCACTTCTTAACCTTCTCTTCTCTAGGCTAAACATACCTAGCTCCCTAAACTGTTCCTTACAGGGCATGGTTTCCAGTCCTTTCACCATTTTGGTTGTCCTCCTTTGGACATGCTCCAGCTTGAATTGTGGAGCCCAGAAGTGTATACAATATTCCAGGTGAAGTCTGACCAAACTAGAATACAGTGGTCCCCCGGGATACGAATCCCCCGGGTTAAGAAAACCCCGGGATCCGAAACCGGCGGGACCGCTACAGTATCCCCCGGGATCCGAAGGATCCCCCGGGATCCGAAAAAAAGGGAAGTCCCTTTTCCTCCGAGGCCAGGCTTCGGAGGAAAAGGGACGAAAGGCTGTCCCTTTTCCTCCGAGGCCAGGCTTCGGAGGAAAAGGGACGAAACGGCGTCCCTTTTTCTCCGAGGCTAGGCCTCGGAGAAAAAGGGACGAAAAGGGACGAAACAGAGACACGAAAGGAAGCCCGATCCGCGGGATCGGGCTTCCTTTCGTTGGGCGCGGAGGCCCGGCCTGGCTTCGGGAGCCAGGTCGGGCCTCCGCGCCCAACTAAAGGAAGCCCGATCCCGCGGATCGGGCCTCCTTTCGTGCCTCAGGCGCGGAGGCCCGGCCTGGCTTCGGGAGCCAGGCCGGGCCTCCGCGCCCAACGAAAGGAAGCCCGATCCCACGGATCGGGCCTCCTTTCGTGCCTCAGGCGCGGAGGCCCGGCCTGGCTTCGGGAGCCAGGCCGGGCCTCCGCGCCCAACGAAAGGAGGCCCGATCCCGCGGATCGGGCCTCCCTTTCGCGTCAGGCCCGGAGGCCCAGCCTGGCTGGGGAAGGGAACCTTCCCTTCCCCAGCGAGGCTGGGCCTCCGCAGCTGATGAAAGGAAGGCCCGATCCGCTGGATCGGACCTTCCCTTCCTCAGCCAGGAGGCCCCCGCCAGGCCTCCGGAACGGATTACCTATTTCCTATGGGAAATAGGCCCCGGGTTACGAAATTTTCGGCTTACGAAAAAGTAGCCGGAACCAATTAATTTCGTAACCCGGGGGACCACTGTAGAGTGATTCTATTACTTCCCTCAATCTAGACACTATACTCCTATTGATGCAGTCTAGAACTGCAATGGTTTTCTTAGCTGCTGCATCACACTGCTGACTCATATTCAGCTTGTGGTTCACTAAGACACATAGATCCCTTTCACATGTAATGCCTTCAAGCCAGGTGCCATTCATCCTATATTTTTGTATTTCCTTTTTACTGCTCACTTGTAGTATCCTATATTTCTCCCTGTTGAACTTCATTTTGTTAGTTTGGGCCCAGCATTCTAATCTGTTAAGGTTATTTGGATTCTGATTCTGTCCTCTAAGGTATTAGTAATGCTTCCTAATCTACTGACATCTACAAATTTGAAAATTATGCCCTCTATTCCATCATCCATGCCATTTATAAAGTTGTTGAATAGCACCAGGCCCAGGGCAGAACTCATTGGCATCCCACTAGCCATTTCTCTCCAGGATGAGGAGGAGCCATTGTTAAGTACCCATTGGGTTTGATTGGCCAACCAATTACATCTCCACCTAGCAGTTACACTGTTAAACAATATGCCTTTTTTAAAAAAAGCAGACAAGCAAACTGAGATGCTTAGGAGATTAAACTCTAGTTTCCATACCCTCCTCTTTACTATTCTGTAATTTCTCTGCATTCCTACAAAACTGAACCATACAAACAGCTCTTGCAATGTTTTTGTCTATGTTAAAAGACATTCCACACATATCACTTTTCACCCATTCCTGCTCCACTCATAGACCTAGGCTTTGAACAGACAATCTTTATAACAGCATGTGGAAAATGAATCCCCAAAGCCACCTGGATGCTAATAACACATGACACAGGATAACACTCTATCCAAAGAAACAGCATGCTTAAGCTTGTTAAGCATTTTCTCCCATTGATCTAGTGAAAAGGAACTGGCAAGGGACATGAATAAGGACTTTTTATAGTGCAACTATTTATATAAAGAGTTCTGAAAGGAGGCTATTGCTAATTTAGTTTTCCTCGTTTCTTCAAAATATATTGCCTCCAAGGCTCAGTACTAAAGAATATTTTTGTACTGTAATACTGAAAGTAATCCTATATACAAAACTGTGATAACAGAAACAGGGCAATGTGCAAATAGGAAGTATGCTTGGATTTCTCACTGACATTTTAAAGGACTTAGGCAGCCATGAGATGTTTTCTAAGAAAACAAACTTGGAAAAATATGTTTCCATTAAGCATATTTAGGAAATATTCAAGCAACACGATCTATCTTGCTCTCAAACAGTTAAGAACTGCTTGGTTAGGACCACACATAAAAGGCGTGAAATTACACTCAGATTGAAGAATATGCAAACCAAAAATGTGGAGGTGTTTTGCATATTTTGAAGGTGATATCCAGCTCTAAAGGATGTAAGAAAAAGAATTATGGAAAAAGGGAGCTCTTTTGGTTACATATGTTGCCTGTAGCATGTAACTCAGCATTTTCCAAAGCTTTGCAAACAACAAAAGCTGACCACCTATCTTCTACAGCTAGAAAAAGAAACAGATGGGTAGTGTGCAAGTGTGTGCAAAATGGTAATGCAGACTCAGCAACAGAAAAGAGAAACTCAATCCAACAGATGCACTTTTCATTTTTAGTCTTCAGTCACCTACATATGTGGTGCTGAAAGGACAGCTCCTGTGGGATATCTTAAAGCCTACATCCCAAATGTAGCTGTGTTTTTAAAAACCACCTAAGGAATGTGCAGCCAGTGTGACGTAGTGTTTTGAATACTTCCTTAGGATGAAGATCTCACTGTTGCTCCTACTTTACACTAAACAATCTATCCATCTTGTCACTCCTTTTCATGCAGCCGTTTGTACTGCTTATCCCTTTTCTCTTTAAATATAGAAGATTTTCATACCTTGCATAAATGTGGCTCAAACGTCGCTGAAACGTCCTGAAAAAGTGGAGGAAATGCATGCGTCTGGAACCCAGGTGTGCTTCCTGAATCATCATGGAAATGTTGCTCCCTCTAGCATCCCTGAATCATTCCAGGGGAGCAGATTTCCTATGAACGCAAACTTTGTATCCATAGGAAATCCACTCCTCAGGAATGATTCAGGGATGCAAAGGAGAGAGAGAGACGATTGCATGACGATTGAGGAAGCGTGCCAGGCATTCAGACACGTGCACTTCCTCCTCCTATTCAGGATGTTTCAGCGATGTTTGAGCCATGTTTATGCCAGGTATGAAAATTTTCATAGTCTCTAGAATTCTTGCTCCTCCATGCTAATTTTAACCCTCCATGCTTATTACTGCTCTAATTTTTATTTCTCCTCCAAACTTTCGTTTTGACCCTATTCTTTGTCATCTATCTCTAATGTACTTATCAACCATTCTTTTTCCTGTGTCTTAAGAATGATAGACTCCTCCCCTCCCCAAAAAATGTTGATTCTTTGGATATTTTTAAAACAGATTTCCCCTGTCCCTAGTTCTATTTCTTACTCACTGGAAGAAGGAAAGAAAATAGGCATAAACAAAAACTCTATCTACAGTTCTGGTCTCATGACTACCTCATATTATGGTAGCTACAAAAAAAAAAGTTCATGACAATATCCATAAGCATTTAATCATGGTAATTCATATCTAAGAAACAGCTGAAATGCAAAGAACTTGGTTTTGCCATTGTTGAACTAGCATTTATCACAAGTTTGGGTAATGTTGCAAAGCCAAATTTTTCTTGATGCACAACTAGCTTACAATGAGTTGTTGTCAAAAGACTACATGTGGTGTTGTTCCCCTCTGCCTGCAACTAAGATCTAATAGGACTTCTGGCAAAGTATAAAACTCAAGTGAAGGTAATGTATAAATCTCTACCAGCAAGGCAACACCAGTGCTCAGAGAGGCTGTGATGACAGTTTGCCTTCTTTTCTCAGGTGCACAAAGCAGCTAGCGGTCTCTGGACACAGCTTTGCCTGTTAGACACTGGTCGGACATGGGTGCATCTGGGTGACATTCAGCTATCCTGCACACTTCAAAGAAGGGTGGAAGAAACAGCCATTACTATCTCAGTCAAGAGCAAAAGCTGCTGCTTCATTCCAAGGGACACAATGACAGCTAGCCCAGGAAACTTCCCTCATGTATCCAGGGGCAAAGGTACTGTGCAAGGTGGTACAAGATATCTCCCTGACCAATGTCTAGAAAAGCAGTTATGCTGCTGTAACCAACAGAAGCCACCAATAAAATTTTGGCCTAAGAGGCTCTGAGAAGAACACAGCCTCACATGACATGTGTTTTCCTAAATCACAATGTGATGCCAGTAGTATGCATCAATATAAATTCTTCTTGTTGTGTGCCTTCAAGTAACTTTCAACTTATGATGACCCTAGGGCAAACCTATCATGAGGTTTTCTGAGGCTGAGAGTGTGTGACTCACCCAAGGTCACCCAGTGGGTTTCCATGGCTGACCAGGGAATCAAACCTTGATTTCCAGAATTGTAGTATAACACTCAAACCATTACACCATGGTGGCTCTCATCAATATCACAATAGGGGAATTAAACATTAGCACTGTAGACTGTGCAGAGCATTATTTATACATTATTTGATAAAATGTATACAACAGTGAAATGCAAATTCATTTCAAGTTAAAATTAACAATTTTTTCCCTATAGCAGCAGCAGCTACTCATTGAAATTCCTGTCCAAAAAAAAAATAAAAATGAAATATGGTCTTCACACTTTGTCTGCAAATGTAGAAAGACCCCATGTCTCAGAGCCAAAATAAAGTGTGAAATGGACTGAGCACAACTGAAACAGTATCTGTAAACACTTTCTCCTAAGAGGCACCAGCATTTCTATTCCACTAATATGAAATATAAGAACACGAATCAAGACCCAAAGGAAGATGCAATACATCTTGCCCAAGAGGTATTGGTTCCAAATCAACCTGGAGAACTCCAAACTCATGGCATATGAAGGGCATCTCTCTTTCTGGCATGTGCATACAATATCTGCTGTCCTTAAGGGCCACTTCCAGTACTGCATTTCAAAGACCCAGGTGCACAACATGTCTGTATCCTAACAATGAATGCAAATGTCCTCTGGGACAGATAACCCACTCCATTCCTGGGGAGGAAGTCAGTTCTCTGGGTTAATTTCAAGAATTTGGCTGCATGTCTGTCTTTTCTGCATTCTTTATCAAATTATGTTAACCTTTCTCCATTTGCATTACAGATGTTTGGAACTGAAGTTTCAAACAATAATATTGAAAACAGACTTCAGAAGAATCAAAACGGGATGGACTTTGTAGTCTCTAACAAAAACGCTTGCCAGTTATTCCATCCCCTGCTGCTGTTTAAAGGACAGGCAAACAAATAAAATGAGGCCATCTGGCTCTGATATGAAAACTGGCCCAGTAAAATTGATATCAGCACGTGGTGGCATAGAATTAAATATCTGGATCCAGATGTAGTAATACTCAGAGTTTAGGGAGTTACTTTTTAAAAAGGTAAACAGGTACCATATTTCATTACTTCTACAACCAAAAATGTTATTATCTGTTACTATTGTTGATGATGATGATGATGTTTCTGACTTATGGGGACCCTAAGGTGACCTAATCGTAGTGTTTACTTGGCAAGATTCCATAGAATCAGAGTTGGAAGAGACCACAAGGGCCATCCAGTCCAACCCCCTGCCATGCAGGAACACCAAATCAAAGCATCCCCAACAGATGGCCATCCAGCCTCTGCTTAAAGGCCTCTAGAGGAGGAGACTCCACTACACTCCAAGGGAGTGTGTTCCACTGTCGAACAGCCCTTACTGTCAGGAAGTTCCTCCTAATGTTGAGGTGGAATCTCTTTTCTTGCAGTTTACATCCATTGTTCCGCATTCTAGTCTCTGGAGCAGCAGAAAACAAGCTTGCTCCCTCCTCAATATGACATCCCTTCAAATATTTAAACAGGGCTATCATATCACCTCTTAACCTTCTCTTCTCCAGGCTAAACATCCCCAGGTCCCTAAGTTGCTCCTCACAGGGCGTGGCTTCCAGACCCATCTTAGTTGCCCTCCTTTGGACATGCTCCAGTTTCTCCACATCCTTTTTGAATTGTGTTGCCCAGAACTGGACACAGTATTCCAGGTGGTGCCTGGCCAAAGCAGAGTAGAGTAGCACTATTACTTCTCTGGATCTAGACACTATACTTCTATTGATGCAGCCTAAAATTGCATTGGCCTTTTTAGCTGCTGCACTGCACTGTTGACTCATGTTCAACTTATGGTCTACTTGGACTCCTAGGTCTCTTTCACACATAGTTTCATTCGGCCAGGTGTCCCCCATCCTATATCTGTGCATTTCATTTTTCCGCCCTAAGTGCAGTACTTTACATGTCTCTGTGTTGAATTTCATTTTGTTAGCTTTGGCCCAGCTTTCTAGCCTATTCAGGTCATTTTGAATTTTGATCCTGTCCTCTGGGGTATTAGTTCCTCCTCATAATTTGGTGTCATCTGCAAATTTGATAAGTATGCACCCAATTCTGTTATCCAAGTCATTGATAAAGATGTTGAATAGCACTGGGCCCAGGACAGAACCCTGTGGTATACCACTTGTCACTTCTCTCCAGGATGAAAAGGAACCATTGCTGAGCACCCTTTGGGTTCAGCTGGTCAGCCAATTACAAATCCTTTTAACAGTTGCCTTATCTAGCCCACATTCTACAAGCTTGTTTGCAAGAATCTCATGGGGAACTCTGTCAAAGGCTTTACTGAAATCAAGATACACTATATCCACAGCGTTCCCTTCATCTACCAAACTGGTAATTTTATTTAAAAAAACAGATCAAATTTGTCTGAAACCCATGTTGACTTTTTGTTGTTATGGAATTATCTTCTAGATATTCCCAGACTCTCTGTTTAATGATCTGCTCCAGAATCTTTCCTGGAATTGATGTCAGACTAACTGGATGATAATTGTTGGGATCCTCTTTTTTCCCCTTTTTGAAGATGGGGACGTTTGCCCTCCTCCAGTCTTCTGGGACTTCTCCTGTTCTCCAGGATTTCTCAAAGATTGTTGCCAATTGCTCTTCCTTCGGAAGAGGTTTGCCACTGCCTTCCCCTGAGGCTGACAGCATGTGACTTGCCCAAGGTATTACTGTTACTGCTGTCCACAACACAGAATTAATGCAATTTGACACCACTTTAACTGTCGTGACTCTATCCTAAGAAATCCTGGAATCTGTAGTTTGTTGTGGCAACAGAGCTCTCTAACAGAGAAGGCTAATATCTCACAAAACTACATAGCCCATAATTCCATAGCATTGAGCCATAGCAGTTGAAGCAGCCTTACTCAATTATTCATTGCTAATGTGTTACCACTACTGTTACTATTGTACTATTGAAAAATACAAGCAAGTTCCTGTATTCTGCCACCTCAAATAACCATAATACTGAGTGGATTCCCTTGCATAGATTCTCACCACCACCATGAACAACAACAACATCCACTGGCAGAAGCACAGTATAGCAAAGAACATGGCTGCCACATATACTGCACATAGATGCTTTAGCTGAGTATGTAGAAGCAGCCACTCATTAAAAACCTCTCCCTCCCCAATCCTCCTTTCCCCAAAACAATTGCTCTACAGTTCATGCTTGACCAATTTCAAGTGTGCAGAGAATCCCTCCCTACTATCTGACCTTGCTCACCCCAATCCAGCCAAAGACAATACCTAGCATGGCAGTCTTATCCCCACACCACGCATTCTCTTTCCCTCTCTTTCTGGCAGCAACAGGAGTATCTTTCATTTGGGCAGAATGGAGGAAGGATGAAGACAAACTAATGTGGAGTCGAAGGCTTTCATGGCCGGCATCCATAGTTTTGCCAGCCACAGATGCTGGCAAAACGTCAGAAAGGAACTCTTCTAGAACTTGGCCACATAGCCCGAAAGCTCTACAAAAAACTAAAGACAAACTAATTTTTCAAAGTTTTTGTTTTGTTTTTTAATTCCAACTAACCGGAGTGCTGCTCTTATTTTCAGTGTGTTGCTTCCTCTTCATGCTTCATCTTCCTTCTATACTCCCTTCTTGTTGTTGGCTCCTCTGTTTCTCCCCTACTATATTACACCACACAAAGAGGCAACACAAGGCAGCTACCCATGTGAACCTTGCCCTTCTCTCTCTCAATCCTATAACTGAATCAGAGCACACCTAGTAAAAAGCAGCAGGCAGAAATCCCATTGCATTACATTACACTGAAAAGTCATGAATTACAGTCCTGGCTATTGCAAGGAAAAAGTAATGTCATTTCAGCTAATTACAGAAGAGGAGGAGGAGGAGGAGGAGGAGGAGGAGGAGGAGGAGGAGGCTACCACAGTAACTTGCCACAAATAACTATTTACAACTGTGCTCTGATTTTTTAGATGACAACCCCTGAAATCAATAGAACAAGCTAGACATGACTGTGATGGATGTACTCTTAAGTCTGCCTAAATTGGAACCCAGTCTCACAAAACAGCATGGGGCATTCTTATCACCAGTAAAATCCCCAAAAGTGATGACATTCTAGTCTTAAATATTCAAAATCTGCAACCCAGAGTCATCTATTTCATTTAAAGCACGTAACCAAGCATCAGAAGCCTTCTGCCCTAAAACTGTTCAGTTCTTTTGCTTTTAACAGCTTAAAAACAAATCAGGTTTGTGAATCTTCCATAACAGGATTGTAAAAAGCAAAAAGAATCATTACTGAGGAAGATGAAAAACCCAATTCCTCCTTCTTTGACCTTTAAAGTGCTGACCACTTTTGTGAATTAGTAGGAAGATCCATTTTATAAGTTCAGCATTACAGATCCCTGGCTCTACACATTTACAAATAGAGAGTACTCTGGAAATGAATACCCTTGGGAAGTAATGAACAGAGGTATGTTCACCCAAATACTACAGTGGCCATTAGAAGCTGAAACCCATTCTACAATTCAGATTAAAGTGTGAATATTCAGACCAGATTCCCCATGGGCTCCTCAAATAGCTCATTAGCCCAGCTATATTTGAGATCTACAGAAGCTTCCAGGTCAGATAGATCTCTTCCTCAGGCTTCCTTTCTTAACTGTGTAGATTGAAATATTGTTTTTTAAAACACCCATTCCATTAAAGACAAATCATTTGCATTGCCATGCCTCGGCTCCACATTTGTTTGGGATCAACACAGTAAGAGAGGAAAAGAAACTATTTTTATGTAGTGCCAATCATCTGTAGCATTATAAGCATCTGTAGGACAGAAGCAGCTTGTGCTGTCTTAGCAGATCGAAAGGAACAAAAGAAATGCCTATTTTTATATTCAGCATGCCATGAAGTTGGACTATGTGCTACATTCAATAGACTAACAGGACAGATTGCTTTTCATAAGTTGTGTTGCTAAAATCATATTGTTCTGAGCTATGCTATCTGGACTTTGCATTGACCCTGGCTGTTGAAGTTGGACAATGTGTACTAATGGACAGTTGGCAGCTGCTACAAGCACCTGCGATTTGAGTCATATCAGTCCAGAGCAGGTGAAACTGCTCAGTCTGGAAGAATAGTAGCAGACTGTATGCAACAGGGGTTAAGTATTTGAGTGGGGCAGAAGGGGCATGGAGAGACAGGACAGATGTCACTGTGGATCTGCTATCACCTGTGTGCTTGCTTCTGTACTCCTGCAAATCTGACCAGCTTGTCCTTATATATGTAAATAGATAAAAGATGAGGCAAGTACTACAAACATCACAATCTTCTCCGATTTAAAGGAGTAATTACTCTAGTTTGGTGTGTGGAAAGGTACCAGCCATGAATCCCCTTCCACACATCAGCCATCTTATGACTGGTGCATGTATGGAAGAAATATTTCACTCCCTTTGATAGACCACTGGACTCAGGAACTCATGGTAGCAGGATACTGGGACTTCTTTCTCATATAGCCAAATGAGGATCGCCTTGGTTCTTGTGCTGGGAGAAACACACCCCACCACCACCACCACCACCACCACACCCAGTTTCAGTTTCAGATGGGGAGGAAGAGTGAAATATTGGCATGCTACATATTAGCCTCCTCTAAGGTACCACATCCACATACCGTATATACTTGACTACAAGTTGAGGGCAGATTTTAGGGTTCCAATTATGGATTTTGATATGACCCGTGGATAAGCGAGGGTATTAACTTAGAGGCATGTAACAAAGGCTCTAAAGGATGAAGCAAAGAAAAACAATACCAAAGAACTTACAAAATTCCAGCAGGCATCACAGTTTGTGCTTGCACTAATGGCTGGATGGTTGAGGAGAGTAGAGGGTACTCACTGCTTTCAAGACAAATGACACTCTTGCCTTTCACCAGAGGATGGTTTTCTTTTTTATAAGAGTTAAAGTACGGTACTTGCATTGACCCATGGATAAGTCGACTAAGGTTTTTTGGGTCAATTTTTTGATTAAAGTATCTAGACTTAAACATGAGTATATATAGTATATCCCAGTGTATTTGACTGCAGCTCCTATTGCCCTAGATGTTGGGCTGACTGGAGATGGTTAGAGCACATCTAGAGGGTGCCTTCTAACTTGTCTCCTGAATGGCATTCCAGTTTCTTCAAAGAGCTAAGCCAAGTTGATTCTGTCCTTACTGGCTCTCCAAGTAAGCAAAATCTGCTGGTGTTCTTTGCAGGTCCCACCTGCCTATTCAGCTACAGCTTCTCCAATGACCTTCTTCTGGACAGACTTCATTGCTGTGATAATCAGTGAATTTTGTTCATACTTCAATGTCTGAGTTTCCCACGCCTATGTTTCAGTCCCTTGGGCTGGAACAGGCATAGCCCCATCTTTCTGTCATCTCCTCCACCCTGTGGTTTGGGGGACAGCTGTGATCAATTTATTTTCATTAGCACTCTGAAATCACTTCCTTTTTTTTAAAAAAAAGTTAATTGGAAAGGGATCAAGTGAAAGCAAAGGATGAAGCCAATTATCTAGGTCAAGCCTGCTCCCTTGTAGGTTTCGTGAACTAGCGTTCACTCTCCTAGAAAAGTGTGACACAGCACTAATGGGGGCTCTTGCACAGCAAGCCTGGGCTTCACTCACCTGCTGGAAATGTCATTTCACTAATTGCACAGCCCAAATTGTTGGTACACAGTTTGTGGGTAATGAACTAGAGACCACAAAGAGGCAGAGCTCAAATGCTTCTCATATAATACGTTATATCTCACAGGGGTGGGTACAAAACTAGTATTCTGCCTTTTCTAAACATGGAGTGAAGGTTTTAAACCAGGGGTGGCCCTCCACATGTTGTTCAACTGCAACCTCTGCCTTACCATTGGGTATGCTAGCTAGAGCTGTTGGGATTAGGGCTCACCCCTCAGTAAGTAATCAAGGCCATGGACTTCAAGTCCATGAAAACAGACAGGCGACTGGATTAATTATATATATAATTACATATTAATCAACAAAAATTAGAACTTTTACTTCTTGGAAGGCCTGCTCGAACAATTAATGCTATGACTGCAGGTTGTCACTGTTTGCAAACTATTTAAATTTACAATATATAAAATAATCTCTGGCTTTTCCCCAGCCAATAATATCAATAATATCATCTGGATGAAAGTCAGTCAGAAATATCCCAAGAAAGCATTCTATTCCTGAGCAGTATGATGTGTATTCCATTCACAGAATGAATGAAATTCTAATTCCACAGAGCTAAGGTTCAGGCTGCAACTAGCAGCTCTTTCAGTTCAAAACAAGTGGGAAACTTCAGCATCTCTGGTCTAATCTGCACTGCAGAAATAATGCAGTTTCACACTGCTTTAAATGCCATGTCTCAATGCTATGGAATTCCTGGGTTTATAGTTTCATGAAATATTTAACCTTCTCTATCAGAGAGCTTTGGTGCAATGACAAACTACAAATCCCAGAATTCCATAGCATTGAGCTATGACAGTTAAACTGTATTAATTCTGCACTGCAGATTAGACCTCTGACTATACTCTGGAGCTGTAAATTGCAGCCTGTCCTTCAAAGATTTCAGAGAAATTGTACATTTCATGTTTTCCACCAAAAATAAAATCAGCAGTTCCAATTTCATAGAGGCATGGATATATATGTGTATACATACACACACACCTTAATCAAATAATTTACAAATTTGCTCTGCGAGTGCAGAATCATCTAGATTTTGGTGCTGAATCTGCCATTTCTAGGATGCTTCCAATGCATTTTTCACATTGCTCACCCATAATATTTATTCAAGTATTTCCTTGTCTAGTAATATTCACTTTGGCCCAGGAGAGTTATTTGGTCTAGCCAATATGTAGTTCACCCCTTTCAGCAAGGCAGATTGCTCCTCATCTATGCCACCCTAGGCTGTTATTTTCAGCACATTTGTGTGTGTGTGTGTGTGTGATGTATTGTCACTTGCCCTGTTACTTCCTTGTTGATTCTGAAGGCTGAGATGGTGAGATGCAGGAAACATTTCCTCCTCCCACATTAATCCAGCACAGAACTGAAGAGGGTAATTATACCACCAGAAAATTCCACCCTTGGCATCCTGGAGGCATTTGACCTCTTATTTTTTGAATGACCTCTTGCTAGAAGGAAATTGCACTGCTAGGCAACCTGGATTAAAGGCAATGGGAAAACTGTTACCTGGGACAGGGGACTTTAGCTTATCAAGATACATGCTAAAGATATACCCATGATCAGAAAATGAAAAAGAGGTAATAGAAGCCCAGGGCTTGAAAAACCAACTTTTACACTCTACCAATACTTCATCACAATAGGAAGGTTTCATAAGTGACATGAAAGTTTATATTTGAGAATAAGCCTCCCTGAATTCTCCCAGAATTCATAAGCAGTCAAAAAACTTTTTTTTTCAACTGCTGCAGAAACTCAACCTGCAGAAACACCGTGTTTTTTATTATACATGTAGATGGGGGAGAAGTGATTTTTTTTCTTTTGAATTTTCTTTTGATTTTATAAACCATGAATATAAAAAAACCTTTTAATAAACAAATAAACTGCCTTCTCAGATGAACCACTTGGAAAATCACTGTAGCTGTACCTTCTTGTATAAATAAGTTCAATTATGACACAACTGCCTTCCTCATAAGGTGAGGGACTTAAATGTCTTTACAGCCACAAGGGAATGCCCACTCAGGAGGTATAATTTTTGATGCTATCACTGGTATTAATAAAATATTTACATCCAGTATGAATTAGTGCATTCACTTCTTTGGTGTGTGATACAAAGTGCTGTGAGAATTGTTTTTTCAGGTCTCTGACCTGTTTCTAGACAACCCAAGGAATTAAGAACATAAAACATAAGAACCTGCCCTATACAGAGTTAGATCATTAGTCCATCTAGCTCAGTTATCATGCCCCAGCCACATGTGCTCTAAATATTTTTGACTACAGACTTCATCCATAGCCATATTGGCCAGGAATGATAAGAGCTGTAGTCTGATAGACTGGAAGGACAGCAAGTTGGACAATGCTGATCTACGCTGACAGTCACTTTCCAGAACAGCACTCTTTTTGAGCCTTAGAAATGAGTCTAGGATTTTGATGCACTTACCACTAAGTTAAAGCCCTCTTTTAGCCTTTTCCAGCTTTATAGTTTAGGGAAGGAGATACTTATGGCTGATGCCAAAACTGGAGGTTGCCTAAAGCATTGAAAAAAATTGTGGTTTGTGCATGTCTAATGATGTTTGGAGGAAAGATCTGCAACTGATTCAGCTAAATCTCAAATGCCAATGCAGATAAGTTCAGCTTCAGATCAAATCATATTTAAGCAATCCAGTTCTAGACTGTAAAAGTACCATCTGAAGCAATTTGGATCAAATTAAGATGTCAAAAATGTATGGTAAAAAGCCAGATAGCGTGTCTTCAACATGACCATACAGGAACACCAAGGTAGTAAACTGTCACAGAAGAAGGCAGCTGGGCTTTGCATGCTGTTAAGCTCTAACACGCAATCTAGGACAAAAATCTCACTAGCACTACTCAATTACAGTGTTTAGAGAAGGAGTAAAGTCACTAAAATTACACAGTCTATTAGCTCCTGCAATTTTTGTTTGTTTGTTTGTTTGCTAGATTTACTTGCTAGCATCAAATTGCTGAAAGAGCTGAAGCGAGGGGTTTGGATGGTGGTTGGCTGTCCTATCAGTTCAGTCTCTATAAATTTCACAACCTTTTGTCTTGTTGAAGAGCATATCCTAATCCTCTATTTGCCTTTCTTGTTAATTTGTTAAACTCGGTAGTAATCATTGGTTTCTGTGTGTTTTAAGAGCTGAAACTTATTTCCCTCACTCCAATTGCCCCTAGTTCTTGTTAAGTGTCCAATCTGCTCTCACAGTATGACTCATTTTTAAAAATAATTTGGCAGCTTTGCAAAAAAGATATCCTCATGCTGTGCACCTTGCCCTGGTTGTGAAACAGCAGCCAGGGGTTCCTCATTACAGCAGTTCATACTGATGCTCTCTGCTTGTCATTCTGGTGCAAGAAAACTGCCCCTTCTGTCTCTGATACCTGTGATGTTAACATTACCCACAGTTCACAGGTTTGTGAACAACAATGTTCAAATCTAAATAAAATTAAATACAGTAAATATGGAAATGATTTCTCTGTTGTACTCTTGTAGCTCTGCTTAGAAAAGCCTTAGAGGTGTTGTGTTCAGCAGTAAATGCACCCTTCTAGTCACTGTGTGTGTATATGTGTGTGTATGTGTGTGTTTGTTGC
Organism: Urosaurus nigricauda; assembly: GCA_034509955.1. Lineage (NCBI taxonomy): Eukaryota > Metazoa > Chordata > Lepidosauria > Squamata > Phrynosomatidae > Urosaurus > Urosaurus nigricauda. The sequence goes on along the minus strand of JAOEGL010000004.1, from coordinate 43,632,428 downwards.
TTACCCACTCTGCAATCCAAGTGGCTTCTGTACTGTTCTTTTGTGCTTGTGTTCAAACCAAGCTTAGACCTGCTAACTCAGCAGTAACCTCTCTCTCGTCCTCTCTCTGCAACTGACAACTCTGCTGCGCTGGCTCTGGCCCACTTAGATACTCTGCCAATTAGGAGCTAGTCCGGCTTCAGGCCCTGCCAGATGGACAGATGCCAAGGAGCTTGTGCTGCTTTCTAATCCCTTTCCCAAGGGGACAGCAAAAACCTAGAGTGGGATTCAGCTGCTGTCACCACAGCAACCATTAATTCTGTGAATGGAGCCGACAGCCCTGCTGGCATACAGCCAGACATGAACCAGCAAACCCAATAGGGCATGTAGGGCTATAGGAGCAAAGAGCGAGAGAGGAGCCCAAGATGAAGCATGGCAGGACAGAGGGATGTGCCAAAGAAATGGGACTAAAACCCTGGAAGACTTCCACACAACACTGTGGATAATATCACACCATACTGTTACAGCACTATTAGTCCACTCTTATGGCTGCCTTCTGTGGAATCCTGGGATTTGTAGTTTAGGGAGGGGCATTTAGAATTCTCAGCCAGAGAGCTCTTAGCCCTCACTAAACTACAAACCCTAGGATTCCCCAGGAGATAGCCATACTAGTTAAAGTGGAATAATAGCGCTTTAATAGTATAGTCCAGAACTGAATGGTGGTAGAAGAGGGGCAGCAGGAATCTAATCCAGCACTGAACGAAGTAATATAGAACTGGAGAAGGACAGAACTGTAGTTGAACTGCAATTCCTTTCATTCTTCTCTATTAGCTCTGCTACCAAAAACCTTGGGAGTTGCAGTACAAAAACATATGGACAGCCATAATGCTAAGCCATAAAGCTCACCCAGTGAGCTTTATGGCTTAGCCATAAAGGAGGAGGCTTGGATGCTAATGGAGGTCCTTAGCACAGTCCCAGCAGCAAGAATTAATTTCAGCATTTCATATATAGCAATTTAACTTGTAACTAAAAGAATTAAATGCTCACCATCACCACATTAAGAATTTTTTGAACTGACAAGTGTTTCAGAATTCTTAATTTAAGAGCAAACCTACAAACCTTCCCGTGCATCATGCTGATTGAAGTTGCAAATCTGTGTTATATTTATCTTGTGATCAAGAAGTGAAAGTGTTAGATGAGCCTGAATTAGCTCTACACAAAGAGTGCCAAAGAGCCCTCTCTGTCCTAATTAAGATCACATCCTCTTCACAGAGAAGAAACACAAAGGAAAATCAGTAGGGAAAAGATGTATGGTGTGGAGTTCAAAAGCAAGAAGCAGCTGATCCCTGCCCTAGATCAGAACTAGGAAAAACTAACTTTTTGAACTACAAACTCACAGAATCCCCTAGCCAGTATGGCTAGTGTCCCTAAAAAAATACATTTTCCAAACTTTGGAAAAGACATCCTAAGTGCCAAGCTTGGGTGCCCATATGCTTTTACCAAACTGAGCACCATTGACACTGTAACCATATACCCTGATCTTCTACCTACTCTGTTTCCCCAAAAATAAGACATCCCCAAAAATAAGACCTAGTACAGGTTTTGCTGAATTGCTAAATATAAGGTCACCCCTGAAAGTAAAACCTAGCAAAGTTTTTATATATAAATATACATACAATATATAATAAATGGAAAAACAAGACATCCCCTGAAAATAAGACCTAGCACATCTTTGGAAGCAAAAATTAATATAAGACACGGTCTTATTTTTGGGGAAACACAGTACACATCTATGAGAAGCTTTCAGGCTGAGTGTGACTTGATGGCCACCCAGTGAGCTTTATGGCTAAACAAAGCTTTCAACGTGATTTTATCCTTCTCCAAATTTAACACTCTATGTGTAGCACTGGCTCACAAGTCTGCATTTTAAAAAATCCATTTGGTCCACGCTTCTTTGGCACAAAAGACTGAAAATGGCAGGATCGATATTGTTAACCCTTGCCCTGCAAGGCATCTTTTAAGTGGAGAGCAGAAAAGGCACTCCAGACTAGAAAAGCATCCTCAGGAGTGACCCTAGTTCCAGGCAAGCCTGCAAGCTTTCCCAGGATTTCAGCCTAGTAAAAAAAAAGTTTAAAAAAAATTTCCCTGAGGTTAAGAACAAGTAAATAGCATTTACGAAAACCACACACATACAGAAGAGAAATGATGTGTCAAGGCTCTGTTTTCCCTTTCAGTCCCAACACATTAATATTAGCTTCACATTCAGGCCAAGAGCCTAAATTTTGGCAGGGGAACAAATTCAGCTCTGATCCAAACCTTGGACAAAGTACAAACAGACTGGAGTAACACCATGCGTGCTGATGCAATTTCCCTGGTGTAACCAGATGGGAATTTGGCTGAGACTAAACTTGCTCAATATGAGCTATGTGTGTGAAGCAACCTTTCTATTCCCTTGTCACCACACCCCCCTCTCCTCTCCTGCTTTCCTAGCCTGTTCACATGACAAAGAATAAATAACCAAGAAGGAGTTGCTGTTCTGCAAGTGACATAAAACCTTTCCTCTATAAATATGGATGTGATCAATGGAGAGAAACCTCTCTGGAGAAGAACATTCTTCCAACTGAACCACAGCCTGGGCAGTTAATTCAATAAGCAAGTTAACCATCTACAGCACCCATACTGTTGCTTCATCTTCAAGACATTACTAGTGCCCAACCATCAATTAACATGTTAAGAGCTTAGAAATAGTCACTACAAACCCAACTTTCAGTTTTAGCCTCCCTTTTTGGCAGATGCTGATCGGAGTTGTGATAAAATTTAGCCAGACTCAGGATTCACTCAGTTCAGATTGCAGCTCCCAGAACTGCCCCAGCCAACATAGCAAGGGTAGTAGGAAGTTTCTGGGTACTGTTGTCTCCATACATTTCCACATTTGAAGTCTGCAGATCACATGACAAGTACTGTACCCTGGAAGAAAAGGAAAGAGTGCCAAGAGACTGCAACCCAACCTTGTTTAGTCAGAAATCTATTATGTCTAATGGGGTTTACTCCTTGGCAAGTGTGCAAAGTACTGGAGCCTTATTGAGGGGTGAGTTTGCACTGAAAACAGCCTTCATGTAGAGGGGATATACACTTACGACCCTCTAGATTTTGTTGTACTCCAAATCCCATCAGTCTCTGACAGTATGGCCATTGATAAGGGATAAAGAGAGCTACATTACAAGAGCATCTGGAAGGCCACAGGCTCCCCATCTCTGATATTATCTATCTATTTATTTATCTATCTATTTATGGACATGTATAGAGGCCAAAGAATTTCAGAAAAAAATCAACCTGTGCTTTATAGATTGTAACAAAAGCTTTGATTGGGTAGAGCATGAAAAAATTTGGATCACTTTTTAAAAAATGGATATACCACAACATTTGATGGTCTTAATGCATAACCTGTACTCAGAAACCATCAGGACAGAATACAGAGAAATGGAACAGTTTCCAATTGGCAAGGCGATCAGACCAGATTGCATTTTGTTACCCTACCTGTTTAACTTGCACACTGAATAGGTAATACACCTGGTCCATCCAATTGAATTCCATTTTGTAAAACTGTTGATATGGAAGGAATCTTAGAGATTATCTAGTCCATTGGTTCACAAACTCTGGGGTGGGACCTCCAGAGGGGCATGAGAATTGCTCAAGGAGGAGCATGAGACTTGGAGGCCCTGATCCCTCCTCCTTCTCTTCCCAGATCTTTTATGTGCTGGAGGGGAAGAGAAAGACCAGGAGGGTACTTGGAGCCTCTGTCTGAGTGAGGAGGACATGATTTATTATGTTAAAATATGAATATACATGAATGTGTGAATGAAAACACATAAGCTAAATAAAAAAAATCTTTATTTATTTATATACTAGGTCAACCGGGGGGGGGGGGTGTCTCCAGATGTAGATGTAAAGGGTAAAAAGTCTGAGAATCATTGACCTAGTCTAGTCCCCAGCTCAACCAAAAGAGTGACAATGGGGCTTTACAGACTGACCAAAAAGGGCAGTCTGAAGCCACCTCCTTTTCTGGCGCACCTTTGTCGCAGCAACTGGATGAAGCCACGAAGGTGCGGTGGAAAAAGGAGCCCGAAAAAGTGGCCCCTTATTGCATCGCAGTTGCGACGCAAAAAGATGCAAAAGGCACCAGAGGGTGACCCTATGATGTCGCAGCTGCACAGCTCCATTTAGGTGCTGCGCACTTGCGACATCATCACTCTGACCACCATGTGTATGGCATTGCAGAGCCAGAATGCCCTCGTCACGTGCTAGGGTTGCGGAGCATCTATTGATTCCACTCCCAGGCAACCCTAGCACGTGACAGGGCGCCCTAAAGTGCCCATGTGTATCGGGCCAATGTGATCTGCAATTGGAACTTGCAGAAGAGTCTCAGGCATGCATCTTTTTAACTAGCTGCAGCTCTCCAAAGTCTCCATTAATGCAGTACAGTCTGTTGCTGACCATATCCATGTGCACACTAACATTGGTATTAGAATTCATAATATTCTAACTCATATAGATGTTTTTTCCATGAGATGCTGAACAAAAAAGTTAGCACAGGCAAATCTTTCATCTGTGTACGACAAACAGAAAATGATCCAGACTACTTTGTTCACTTCTCATGCAACATAAAAGAGAAAATCCCTAGAAAGTGGAAAGCTTGAAGAAAAACATTTCCATTAAGAAGAAGAAGAAGAGGAGGAGGAGGAGGAGGAGGAGGAGCCACTTCATCCACCAGCTGGGCCTCTGAATCATGCTCAACTTCCAAAAGTTGTTCCTAGACTAGCAATAATCATCCATGTATGCAACAATCATACATTTACCTTATCAGTTTGTCATTAATAACTTCAAACCAAATTCAGCTTTATTCAGGTGTATCCAGTTAGAAATGATTTCCTAAGCCACATTTATTTACTTGAAGACCTACATTCTTAGGTCTCAAGGTTCTTCTTTCAGATTCTGAAGGCCTGCTTCAAAATCTTCAGTATAGGCCTTTCATCATGTTCCACCATTGTCAGAAATGCATTTGGGACTTTTCAGTGGTGAAATCCAACTGATGAAATTCTTTCTCCCTGGGGGATTCACAAAGCCATCATGATTCTAATGGAAAGATGAGACCATCTTATTTGATTGACTCTTTCATCCAGTGGATGGAGAGGGGGGTCTGGCTTATCATGGTTTTTTTCCATATATACCTGAAAATATTGTATTATATTTATCTTGTGATCAAGAGGTGAAAGTTGTCAATGACCCTCAATAAGCCACATGATCCCCACACCTGCTGCAAATAAATAAAAAAATTGTCCTCTTTTTGGAAAACAAAAAACAAAACAAAAAAAGGCTGAAGGACCATAAACAATAAAACAGTATTTAAACTAGTAACAGACAGTTCAAAAACAGAACAATGATAGAGTGGAAGGCTGAACAAAGCATACATGAAATGCAATGGGGAAGACTGTTAAAAAAAAAAAAAAAGCAAAATTGCATTAAAAGCCAGACTTAGAGTTGGATCTAAAAGAAAATAATGAAGCTATGCTAAGGGGACTCTATCATTTGTGTACTATTGAAAATTCTCACTTTATGTAAGCAACCTGCCTAAACCCAAGAAGGCAGAGACATCAGAGGAAGGAGCTCTGATGAAGCCCTTAGGCATCAAGCAGATTCATGCCAGGTAAGACAATCCTTCCACATATTTTGGCTAGTCCAGGCTTTGTTAACACATCAAACCAGAGACCAATGGTCACCACTGCAGCTCTCCCACCAGTTCCCAGGGGATCCGACATCCCTTCATCTTCTCAGCTTTTAGACTGAACATGTTCTAGAATTTACATAAACAACCTCACAACACAATTTGCCAGATTTCTAACCTTCTTCCCCTTCCCTTTACATAGCCTGAGTTAGAATCCTGCAGGGCCTACTATAATCACCTTTATCAACCAAATGAAGTGAAGCATAACAAAAGAATGGGGTGATCCCAGAATTTAAAGAGTAGGATGCTTGGGGCAATTATGAGTTTTTAAAGAAGGCCTTCAATGGAAGAGGGAGTTGGCAGTTATGCAACTGGCATTCCCACAAAGACAGCTAATTTTGAGCTCTGTGGGAGTATATGTTGGATTCAAACAAAGGAGGTGTTGTCCCTGTAGTGTACACATTTAAAACAAAGTTACTTTTGTCATAAGCAATCAAATATAGCTTCGGAAGCTGTGAAGATCCTCTAGAAAGGCCATTAAAGCAGTCTGGCTACATATAAAATAGAAAATAAACATGAAGAGATGTCTGAAGCCAAGTGGCAGCCAAAGACAAGGTACACCTGATTTCTCAGCAAACATCCAGCCGCTTAATTTTGTTAAAAGAAGGCTGGATTCACCCCAGAAAGTATCAAATGCATGAAAAGATCTGATACTGGTATGAAGATATGTACACAATGGGGCACGAAGCAAGTCAATAGCTTAGCAACCCAACAATGAAAGATACCAATATATACCATTAGAACTCTGATATTAGGCAATGTTTTCCGAGCAAAATGAAGAACATCCAAACCAGAAGGGGAAAAGCAGGGGATCAATCATTAAAAATAAAGAACAGGAAGGGGGGGGGGGAGTCTAAAATAGTTAGCATTAAGTCTGATAAAGTTACTGTTAGAAGACATATTAGGCACTGGTAACAATGCTGTCCTTGTTCATAGAATCACAGAGTTGGAAGAGACCACAAGGGCCATCCAGTCTAACCCCCTGCCATGCAGGAACTCTCCATCAAAGCATCCCCGACAGATGGCCATCCAGCCTCTGCTTAAAGACCTCTAAGGAAGGAGACTCCACCACACTCCGAGGGAGTGTGTTCCACTGTCGAACAGCCCTTACTGTCAGGAAGTTCCTCCTAATGTTGAGGTAGAATCTCTTTTCCTCGAGCTTGCATCCATTGTTCCGGGTCCTGTTCTCTGGAGCAGCAGAAAACAAGCTTGCTCCCTCCTCAATGTGACATCCCTTCAAATATTTAAACAGGGCTATCATATCACCTCTTAACCTTCTCTTCTCTAGGCTAAACATTCCCAGCTCCCTAAGTTATTCCTCGTAGGGCATGGCTTCCAGACCACCATTTTAGTCGCCCTCCTTTGGACCCGCTCCAGTTTCTCCACATCCTTTCTGAATTGTGGTGCCCAGAACTGGACACAGTATTCCAGGTGGGGCCTGACCAAATCAGAATAGAGTGGCACTATTACTTCCCTTGATCTAGACACTATACTTCTATTGATGCCTCCTAAAATTGCATTGGCCTTTTTAGCTCCTGCATCGCATTGTTGACTCATGTTCAACTTGTGGTCCACTTGGACTCCTAGATCCTTTTCACATGTGGTCTCATTCAGCCAGGTATCCCCCATCCTATATCTGTGCATTTCATTTTTCCTCCCTAAGTGCAGAACCTTACATTTCTCTGTGCTGAATTTCATTTTCTTAGCTTTGGCCCAGCTTTCTAGTCTATTCAAGTCATTCTGAATTTTGATCCTGTCCTCTGTGGTATTAGCTACTCCTCCTAATTTGGTGTCATCTGCAAATTTGATAACTAGGCCCTCAATAATTTCATCCAAGTCATTAATAAAGATGTTGAATAGCACTGGGCCCAGGACAGAACCCTGTGGGACCCCACTGGTCACTTCTCTCCAGGATGAAAAGGAACCATTGTTGAGCACCCTTTGGGTTCGGTCAGTCAACCAGTTACAAATCCATGTAACGGTTACCTTGTCTAGTCCACATTTTGCAAGCTTGTTTGCAAGAGTGTCATGGGGAACCTTGTCAAAGGCCTTACTGAAATCAAGATATACTACATCAAGATATACTACATTGTTAGTCCAAGCAGCTTTAGAAAAGGTTCCAAACTAGGGACACTTGAAGAACAGTCCTACAAAAGGCCTGCTTATTTTTCAGTCAATAAGTTAATGGTTGTATTTAGATACTGTCTTTCATTGAGTTGACATTAGTGTATGCATTTCTTCACAAACAGACAGGAAGACTGGTCCAGGAGAGAACTCAGTCAGGATGAAAACAAAGACTGTGAATTTCCATGGCTCATTGAAGAATTGAAACTGCACTTCCCAAATCTAAGTCCAGATCTGAGTCTAACCACCATAAGTATGTTTCTAAGTGGAGAGGTATGGGAGGGCTTAGAGAAATCAACTGACTTATATAAAGAATGCAAATGTGAAACTGCTCGTCTAACTAAAACAGGCAACAAGTCCCTAAGAACAGCTGCTCTATAACACCATGTTTAAGGAAGGGATCTGGGAGAATCAGGGAGATTGCAGGCTGAACCCCATTTGGTATAAACTGCTAAAAATATTAATAAAAATAAAATGGTCATATACAAAGAAGGACAAATCCTGCTGGAGGGAATAGCTTCTGAAGTGGCAGGATTTCAGCTTTACCCCATTTGTTATAAACTGCTGGAAAACGTTAATAAAGATAAAATTATCATACACAAAGGACAAGTCCTGCTTTTGGTGGGCGGGGGGGGGGGGTGGCGGCTTCTGAAGTGGCAAGTTCTATATCTCTTGATTTTTTATTTTTATTTAATTTTTGGGAAAATGTCAATAAACGCATGGACAGGTGGGATCCTGAAAGGTTGTTGACTTGGAATTCCAAAAGCCTTTTGATAATGTTCTTCACCAAATGCTCCCGAAAGCTGGCCAAGGAACAGGAAGTTGAAGATAGAAAGAAACAGTCAGTTCTTGCCATGTAGGAATCAATCAAGAGAAATAAACCAAGATCAAATCCTGGCTTAATTCTAGCCAGAGTATAAGGTTTAAATGTCATGACAAATAAAACACAGGTGGCAGGTACCTGGCTTGTTCCGCCACTCCAACCATAATTCTCTACAACCTAGTGTGCTTTTTTACCTCTATCATTTCTGAATTTATCAAAATGCTAGATTTAAAAAAAACCCCTAAACAGTAAAGAATTATGTAAAACATTTAGTAAGCAAATGCATACTTCTATGCTTTGCAAAAGTTACCCAGAACACTAAATTATGGGCACCAGATTTCCTAGTGACAAGCACTGGAAACACTAAGATAGGATGGTTTAATAGTGAACATGAATGTTGGTGAAGAAAGGGCGTGTGTATGAGTGTGTGTACTGAATGTGAAACTAGCAACCCCATGAATTTCACATGGTTTTCCTAGACAGGTTTTGCCCATCCACTCCTCTAAAATACAGCCTACAGCACCTAGTATTTGTTGGCAGTCTCCTACTAATCAGGGCTGACCCTGCTTAGCTTCCAAGATCAGACAGGATCTGATGCCATTAGGGGAGAGTGAAATAATCAGAATTGTTTTTCAGCAGATACTATGGTATAAATCCAGTAAAACCTTGTTAAGTACAATAGAATAACAATATGCACGTGACCCGAGTGCTCAAAAGAGAGGCTTTCATCCTGGGTGTCATCCCCTCTCTATAGTGTCAGTATAAGTACTGTACTGATTTCATCCTTCTTAACCTCAGATCCTTTTTAATCCCTGTTCTGTGACTCAGCTCAACACTATCCAAATCCATCACCCCAGCAGCTACCTCAAGGTAACCAATACCACACAGGCTTATACAGCCTCTCAACTCCAAGCCTTTGCTGTTGTTTGAAAAAAGAGAAGGAAAACTGGTAATGCTTGGTAGAGTTATCACAAATCTGTAAACAAACACAGGCATTCTCAGTAATAAGAACTTAGCTGTCCTCTTAAGTGACCCTCATCAGTGATCCCATTATACAACTTAACCCTCTTCACTAAAGCTTCACTTCATCTCCATTTATCTAGATTATACCTTCAGATTCTCCATCTCTGTTACTGTTGGCAGGCCTAGGTAAATAGGAAATGAAAGTGGAGAAACTGATAGCTAAATAGTGGGGTATAAACAAGGTGCCATGCTTGAGAGGTGTGAATGACAGACTGACAGTAAATAAAGGAAACCTGGTATTGGCATACCCTCCCCCCCCCCGGATATGGTGTTTCATAATTAATATCTGGCATCAGACATGTTTTGAGATGTCAAAATGACCTGTGAAAATTAGGAAGTTACACGTAAGGTGTTATACTGACCTAAAAATATGCAAGAGTCCTTGATGGCAATAAAATACCCACTAGATTGCTGATCATGTCATCCCTGCCCCACGCTCTTTACAATTGAGGCAAAGTGAATTCTATCATAAAAGCAGTCAAAAATCACACCTTCCACCTCACCTCAAGCTATGTCCCTATATACTCTTCATGTCTGACTATGTAGGGCAGTAATGGAGAACCTTTTAGAGACTGAGTGCTCAAAAAAACTGGTGTTCCTGCACTGGGTGAGACCCGGTGCTGGGAAGGGGGATTTCTGCAGAGTGGGACTTCTGCCTTCTGGTTGTGGGATTTCTGGGGGGGTGGGACTTCCAGGAGCGGGACTTCTGGGGCAACCCAAGGCACACTCTTTCAGCCTCAGGCTAGCAACAGCAACCCCCCCCCCCAGGAAACTTGCCAAAAAAACCCATGATACAGCGACCCTAAGGTGAAACTAAGTTGGAAATTACTTGAAGGCACCACACAAAAGAGTCAAGCTGTCTCAGCCTCAGAGGATGAAAATGGAAATCTCCCACTGACGAAGCTTGCCCCATAATAGTTTCACCTTAGGGTCACCAGGAACCAGCACTCGGAAAGGAGGGAAGGTGCTCTGGGCCCATAAATTGAAAATGACTTGGAGGCACACAACAATAACAACAACAACAACAAGCATAATAAAGCACAGAAGGCACAGCACAATAACAAGTACAAAAAGAGCCAGTGGTTTGAGCATGTGACTCTGGAGACCATGGCTCAAATCCCAGCTCGGTCATGAAACTCACTGGGAGACCTTCGGCAAGTCACAATCTCTCAGTCTCAGAGGAAGTGAATAGCAAAAATCCCCTCTGAATAAATCTTGCCAAGAAAACTCCATGATAGATTCACCTTAAAGTCACTATAAGTCGGAAATGACTTGGAGGCACACTACAACAACAACAGTAACCATAATAAAGCACAGAAGATACAGCACAAAAACAAAGAGAGCCAAATGGCAGACCTCCTCTGAAGAAATCAAGCCAACAAAACTCCATGGATGGTCTCATTGCACCCCACAAAACTACAATTCTCTGATTCCCATACAGTAACAAGGTGCAAGCCTTCCAGCTGGAAAGGAAAATGCTTCTGGTTGGAAGAGCAGGACTTCTGCCCAGAAGGGGCGGGACACACAGAAGGGCAGCACATCTTCCCTCCTTGTTGAGGCTCAGCTTTCTGTGGGCCATGTGAGGAGCTGGGCCAGCCACACACACCTCCCCACCTCTCCTTGCTGCAGCCCAGTTCTTGCAAACCAAGCCACAACAAGGAGCTGGGCCAAGTGCATGCACTCTGCCTTTAACCCCTACTTGCTGTGGTCACCGAGTGTCTTCAGAGATGGCTTCACATGCCAGAGAGGGCACAGATGCCACAGGCTCACCACCACAGATCTAGGGATTGTCTCAAATCTAATCAGTGTTTTGTTACTCTGGAGTTAAAGTCACTTTTATCAAGTCCATGGGAAAACTACCAAAGGTTGTGTTATGCCATGTGGTAAACTCAAGCACCTCACAAAGATATGAAATTGGATATAAGTATTAGCCCCATCTCTAACCTCATGTATGCACAGGGGTTTCTCTCACTCCCTGTGTCACCCTTAGATAACATTTGAGCCACTCTCCATCTTCTGTGGACCTATCTTCAGGACTGGTAATGATCACCCCCTCTAATTCCCAATCTCTTACTATCTTGCCTTTCACATCTTTCTGTTAATCTTGTTTGGTTCTTAAGGTCGCATTGGTTTGTATGTTTGTATGCACCCTGGTACATTATTAAATAAAACCCTTCTACTCACTGAAACCAAAATCTCTCTGCAGTTGGTATTGGCATACACAGAAGAAAAGATCCCTGATGTTATCCTTCTCTTGCAGGCCTCCTTTTGAGGTATCATATCCCCCAAATTCAAGAAAGGAAAGACTTTATTCAAATAAATATTTGGTGATTAAGTAGCTATGTATAAAGGTCTTTCATGTCTTCTACATTTTTTTAATTGTTCTTGTTACAGTTTTAAAGGCTGCCATATGGTTGAACGTACTGATATTTTAATGTTATATAGTTTAATTGTGTTTTAATTTTTTACTACTAACTTTTAATTCATATAACTTGTTTTAACTTAGGGTTCCCATTCAGGAGGCTCTTCTTTCACTCTACAAGACAGGGCTGGGGAACATTTGGCTCTCAGACATTTTTTGACCTACAACTCCCAGTGTAGCCAATGGGACTGTGGGAGATACAATCTAAGATGCCAAAAGATTCAAACATTCCTCCATTCTGGCTGTAGGACCTGATCTACCTTAATCCAGAGACACACAGCTTTTGATGCATGTGCTCACATAACACTGCTAGATCCACTGAACTAGAACGTATCTCTTGCTTTTCCTTGGATATAAATTGTAGTTAACCCTAATTTTCTTATGCCCTTGCTGTCTTTCTTTATGTGTAAATGTGTTGAGGAGAAGAAGGAGACTTCCTTAGCAAACCCATCATCTTCCCAGTCCTTGCTGCCATTAAGTAAAGGACTTGCCACTGAGTAAAGACAATACTGCATTACATTGTTATAATGCTATTAGTTCACTTTTACTGCTGCAGCTGCCTACTGGGATTTACAGTTCATGGAGGGGCATTTAGAATTCTCGGCAAGGGAGCTCTTACACCTGACTAAACTACAAACTCTTGAATTCCAGAGGGGGCAGCCATAGCAGGAAAAGTGGAATAATAGTGTAATGCAGTATGAAACTCCTGCTGCTCATCATAGTTTCCATCACTGCTTCCTTCATAAGGAAGGAAGCCACAGGAATATAGGACACTGTGGCTGGAAGAGAGCAGTGATCTGAAATGCCATAGACTAGAATTCCCCAGGTCACTCCACCATACTGGCCAGTGAGGGATTCTGGGAGTTAAAGTCCAAAAAAGTAAAGCTTCCAAGCATGGCATGAGAGCTGCCTCTCATGCTGAAACACTGATAAACTTCACTTTTTTTCTAGATTCAGAATAGTATAGCCCCAACCCTTCAACAGAAACTTTCCAAGCTGCTCTATCCAACCCCACAGCCCTCTTGTTCTGTGGTGTAACGGTTTTTAATTTCAGTTTTAAGAATCTCTCAGCCAGTATAGCCATTAAACATTATTGGGATTAATAGTCCCTAAAGGTAACATTTCCAGGCTCTATTTAATGTCACCATGAAAAGAACTGTACAGACCAGCGAAACCCACACATAGGGCAAATCTATTTTGTAGAAATAATACAATTTTACACCACTTTAAGTGTTGGAATCCTGGGATTTGTAGTTTCATATGGTCTTTAGAATTCTCTGCCAAAATGTACTGGTGCCTCACAACTACAAATGCCAGGATGCTGTAGGATGGAGTAATCTCAGTTAAAGTGATATCAAACTGCTTTATTTCTACAATGTAGATGCACCCATAGACACAAACATCCAGGAATAATTTTTCTTCAGGTCTTCACACTTGCAAAACTTCCTACACCTCCTAAAGGTCTAGACATTTTTTGTAAAGGGGGGGGGGGTTGAGCTTCTTGAATTCCTGTAGAAGTCCACAGAAATAAAGCAATATAAAAACATAACTTCTAAAAGTATGGGTGATACTTAATAGTGAACACCATTGGTAAGAAATGTCCAAGAAAAACAGGCTTGTCAGATTTCCATGCCCCCAGCTGTGCTAATAAGGCAGATTCTCTATCTGGTGGTTGATACTGGCAGCTACACTCATATCTGAGATTATGGGAGACATGCCCAGCAGGGATGCATAATCTCTTGCACTAATCCCATGTACAAAGCACTCCAAGAATGATGATCAGGCATGCATTGACTATGCTCTTCCACCACGCAGACACTCTACTAGAACTCTAGAGAACAGGGTTCGAATCCCCATTCAGCCATGAAACCGACTGGGTGGCTCTGTCAAGTCACATCCTCACAGCCTCCGAGGATGGCAATGACAAACCGCCTCTGAAGAAACTTGTCAAGAAAACCCCATAATAGAGTTACCTTAGTCAAAGGTCAGGAAGAACTTGAAGGCACAGAAAAACAACAACAAAGAATCCATTTAGTTAGAGCTTCTGCTCTTTGGCTCTACATGTCTTTGTGGAGAGATAATTTCAACAGGTATAAGGAAAAGGGTGGATTCCCTCTTTCCTTACTGTTGTGGTCGATTTGAGAGTTTGGCTTCACCTCCAGTTACATTTTCCCATCCACAAGAAAAGGAGCATTCTAACAAGATATCCAAAGGTTTCTTTCACACCAAGTCTGGGTTGACAGAATAGCATTTCTACATGATTCACAATCTGAAAGGGTATGAGGGACTCCTATCTTTGAACCATTTGCTTTGATTATGAGCTCAAAAGAATGGTTCATTTGTGTTCAAAATATTCTTAGTAGCAACCACCACCACTTAAACAGCACCTCACATTTAAAAACTGATGCCTTTTTTTCTATTTTTTTTCCTTCTGTTACAAGACCACATTCATAGTTCCTTGTTTATAAATCCTGGTTCTTAACAAACAGCTGCTACTTCCTCATTCAAAATACAGATGATATAAACATGAAAACAGGGAACAAGTAAATTAAGGATAAAAACAAAGCTCATCTGTGTAACTTGATTTTGGGAGGGGAAAAAAGAATGTAGAAGGGTAGGGGTAATGCCATCCCCGAACAGCCATTATCCAGATGTATTAGGCTACATCTCCCATCATCCCCATCCAATTCAGCCATTATCTATGCCAGCTAGGGATGATCAGAGTTGTACCCTGACATATTTGGCACACAGTTGCATGTTAAAACATGGAGATGTATGATAAAAGAAAAACAAGAAATGTGTGTGAAGGACAGTAACAGAATGAAGTACAGTGGTCCCCCGGGATCCGAATCCCCCGGGGAACGAAATCCCCGGGACCCGAAACCGCCGGGGGAGAAAAAAAGCCCCCAGCCAACGAAAAAAAAAAACCCAGGTTGCGAAAGAAATTAGCAACCCAGAAGCTTTAAAACAGCGCGCTTCTGGCACGCTGTGCATTGGTGAAAGAGGTCCCCCGGGTAACGAACACTTCCGGGATACGAAGGTAATCCCGGAACGGATTACCTTCGTAACCCGGGGGACCACTGTATAGAAAAGTTACATACACAGTAACTCCCAGATGAGATACATAGATTTCACTCTGTATTCACACGCACAGGCCCCAAAAGGGTATGTTACTCCCAGATGAGATACATAGATTTCACTCTGTATTCACACGCACAGGCCCCAAAAGGGTATGTTACTGTGTGCCTTCAAGCCCTCTCTGACTTATGGCAACCCTAAGGCAAACCTATCACAGGGTTTTCTTGGAAAGGTTTGTTAAGAGGGGGGTTGCTTTTTATAAGTCAGTTTGGCATAACAAGGAAAAAGTCCCCCACCCCAAGATAATTCTCACTACAAACAAGAGACACTTGCTTTCCTGGGGTGGGATTCTATTCTTTTTTTCAGGAGGCTCTAGTGTTGGACAGCTCTCTGGCGGGTGGGGGGGGGGGAGCTTACAGTATCTTCTATTGCTGCCGACAATAGCCTTACTACAGCATCATTTAAAAAGTGCTCCCAGAGGAAAGGTGCAATTTGGGGGCATAGCATAGCTGTGCTGGTTTCAACTTTAAACTTAAAAGTGGGGCCTGGATCTTCTCCTCTGTCCTACCTTTAAGTACTCTTCACATTTTATTAGTTTTCTATATTTGTGTCATTGGAGAATGTTGAATGTGCAAGACGACATTTCTCCCCTCAATCGGTGTTTTGCAGCAGGTATTTTAGACCTCAGCTCTATCAGTTTTAATCAGCATGGCCAATGGCAAGGGAATATGGGTATGGAAGAATAAAAAAAAAGACTGAAGGAGCAAAGGTTGCTATTCCCTGTTGTAAGAAATGGTATCCAGGGTTGTCTTTCCTTGTTTCATGTCCTTTTCTATGTTGTCTGATAGTTTATACAGTAAACCACTTATATTGTTATATGATTATATAGCAAAAATTTCTTGAGTGTGCTGGTAGAAAGAAAATATTTAATGATAGCAAGCAAACAAAGCAATATCTCAGCCAGATAAAGTAGATGGAAGGTCGATTGCCTTCTGCTTCTCAAAACTGTTATTTTTAAAGCAGCTTTAGGTGAGCACTGCTGGTTTTACACAATCAAGACAGTGTTCAGTCAGCTGAGAAATCATAAAAATGTGAACAGTTCTTGAAATCAGTGACTAGTGCCGAAGAGGCAGAGTGCCTTGTTGCATGCCATTTTAAAAAATAGCTGTTCATGAGATTAGAGAAGCATTGCATTTCCTGAAAAACACAAATTGGGTATAAGAAGTGCTGGAAAATATCCCTTAATCAATATATCATCAAAGGCACAGTCTTAAAGAAAGACAGCTGAGAAATGTGCAATTAATAGTCAAGTCTTTATTATGTAACAAAAAAAAATGTCCAGAGAAGCCTTGAGAGGGAAACTGTAGCAGTTTTCCTTTCACTTCCCTGCTCATGGCATTAAGCTTTAGGAAGTGAAACAGTGGAGATGTAATTGTGTTACCACTGTTTTGCTATTGCTACAGTCTTTCCAGACCATATTAGTAAGAGAGCTCGACACAAAGAGATACTTGAAACCAAATTTGGAAATGAATAATTTTTATAAACAATATACAAAACAGGGAGGATTCTGCTTGGTTGTGCTTCCAGCTCATCAGCATGGCATCTCTGACAAGTCATCCGCTATTATGTTGTCCTATGTAAAAAGAGAAAACTGAATCCCCATTTTTAGCCTTCTGATCCCACTGCTATTACAAATTCAAATATACTGGTAAAAGCATGGTACAGTCAACCATGACTCAATGCCAAACCACTGTTTATGAGAATGGAAGATGACTTGTTTAAAATCATAGAATCATAGAATCATAGAATCATAGAGTTGGAAGAGACCACAAGGGCCATCCAGTCCAACCCCCTGCCATGCAGGAACTCCAAGTCAAAGCATCCCTGACAGATGGCCATCCAGCCTCTGCTTAAAGACCCCTAAGGAAGGAGACTCCACTACACTCCGAGGGAGTGCGTTCCACTGTCGAACAGCCCTTACTGTCAGGAAGTTCCTCCTAATGTTGAGGTGGAATCTCTTTTCCTGCAGTTTGCATCCATTGTTCCGCGTTCTAGTCTCTGCAGCAGCAGAAAACAAGCTTGCTCCCTCCTCAATATGACATCCCTTCAAATATTTAAACAGGGCTATCATATCACCTCTTAACCTTCTCTTCTCCAGGCTAAACATCCCCAGCTCCCTAAGGCGTTCTTCATAGGGCAAGGTTTCCAGACCCTTCACCATCTTAGTTGCCCTCCTTTGGACCTGCTCCAGTTTCTCCACGTCCTTTTTGAATTGTGGTGCCCAGAACTGGACACAATATTCCAGGTGGGGCCTGACCAAAGCAGAATAGAGTGGCACTATAACTTCCCTTGATCTAGAAACTATACTTCTATTGATGCAGCCTAAAATTGCATTGGCTTTTTTAGCTGCCGCATCACACTGTTGACTCATGTTCAGCTTATGGTCTACTTGGACTCCTAGATCCCTTTCACATGTGGTCTCATTCAGCCAGGTGTCCCCCATCCTATATCTGTGCATTTCATTTTTCCGCCCTAAGTGCAGAACCTTACATTTCTCCGTATTGAATTTCATTTTGTTAGCACTGGCCCAGCTTTCTAGTCTATTCAGGTCATTTTGAATTTTGATCCTGTCCTCTGGGGTATTAGCTACTCCTCCCAGTTTAGTGTCATCTGCAAATTTGATAAGTATGCCCCCAATTCTGTCATCCAAATCGTTAATAAAGATGTTGAACAGCACTGGGCCCAGGACAGAACCCTGTGGGACCCCACTGGTCACTTCTCTCCAGGATGAAAAGGAGCCATTGTTGAGCACCCTTTGAGTTCGGCCAGTCAACCAATTACAAATCCATGTAACAGTTAACTTGTCTATCCCACATTCTTCAAGCTTGTTTGCAAGAATGTCATGGGGAACCTTGTCAAAGGCCTTACTGAAATCGAGGTATACTATATCCACAGCATTCCCTTCATCTACCAAGCTGGTAATTTTATCAAAAAAAGAGATCAGGTTCGTTTGGCATGACTTCTTTTTCTGAAACCCATGTTGGCTTTTTGTGATTATGGCATTGGCTTCTAAATGTTCGCAGACTCTCTGCTTAATGATCTGCTCTAGCACCTTTCCTGGAATTGATGTCAGACTAACTGGACGATAATTGTTGGGATCCTCTTTTTTTCCCTTTTTGAAGATGGGGACAACGTTTGCCCTCCTCCAGTCTTCTGGGACTTCTCCTGTTCTCCAGGAGTTCTCAAAGATTATTGCCAATGGCTCTGATATTACATTTGCTAGTTCTTTTAATACTCTAGGATGTAGTTCATCTGGTCCTGGAGATTTATATTCATTTAGGTTAACCAGGTATTCCTGTACTACCTCTTTACTTATTCTGTGCTGAATTTCCTCTATTCTGTCTCCTGTTCCATTATCCTTAGGTTGAGCACCCTTTGCCTTTTCTGAGAAGACTGAAGCAAAGAAGGTGTTGAGTAATTCTGCCTTTTCTCTGTCTCCTGTGAGCATTTTGCCATCTTCTGCACGCAGTGGCCCTACTGTTTCCTTCTTCTTCCTTTTGCTGCGGACATATCCAAAAAAGCCCTTTTTATTGTTCTTAACCTCTCTAGCAAGCCTGAGTTCATTCTGCGCTTTAGCTTTTCTGACTTTACCCCTACATGTGCTGGCTATTTGTTTGAATTCCTCTTTCGTGATTTCTCCATTTTTCCATTTCTTATACATGTTCCGTTTAAAACTTAGCTCATTTGAAAGTTCCTTAGTCATCCATCCTGGCTTCTTGAGACATCTTCCATTTTTCTTCCTCATTGGAACTGTTTGAAATTGTGCCTTCAATATCTCCCTTTTGAGAAACTCCCATCCGTCTTGAACTCCCTTTTCTTTTAGTATTCCTGACCATGGGATCACTCCCAGTTTTTCTCTAAGTTTATTGAAATCAGCTCTCCTAAAGTCTAGAGTGCATGTCTGACTATGCCTAGCTTCTCCCTTCCACTGTATAACAAACTCCAGGAGAACATGGTCACTTCCACCTAAGGATCCAACCACTTGCACCCCATCAACTAGGTCTTCCCTGTTGGTTAAGATCAGATCTAAAATGGCTGATCCCCTTGTTGCCTCTTCCACCTTTTGGACAATGAAATTGTCTTCCAGGCAAGTGAGAAATTTGCTAGACTTTGAGGATTTGGCTGAGTTTGACTTCCAGCAAATATCCGGATAGTTGAAGTCCCCCATCACTACTACATCTCTCCTTCCTGATTGTGTGGTCATCTGTTCTAGAAAGGCATCATCCAATTCCTCTGCCTGAGTTGGGGGTCTGTAGTAGACTCCCACAGTAACATCCCTGTTATTTCCCTCTCCTTTAATTTTTATCCAGATGCTCTCCACCTGGCTTCCAGTATTGACTTCCTGCATCTCTTCACTGGTGTATATATCCCTGACATATAATGCTATTCCTCCTCCTTTCCTGCTTGGCCTGTTTCTCTTAAAAAGGTTATACCCCTCTATTTCTACATTCCAATCATGAGACTCATCCCACCAGGTTTCAGTGATGCCTATTATATCATATTTCCCTTGTTGTGCTAGGAGTTCAAGTTCATCCTGCTTATTTCCCATACTCTGTGCATTAGTGTAGAATCACTTGTCAAAACCTCCTTCGACATATATGGTCGATATTTAAAGCACAAAGAATATTATAATCCACCCATATTCCTATCCAGGATCAATGACAGAAAAATTTCTAGTGCTTTGCATGAATATATAACCTCTCTGTTACAGATCTGCTACAAGCATAGATGTTTATCACAGAGGCTTGTTTTCAAGAACAAGTTCCAAAACTTTGGGAAGCTATTTAAAAAAACAAACAGACTTATAACTCCCAGAATCTTCTAGTCAGCATGGCCAGAGTTTTTTGGGAAAATACTCTAAAAATGTTTAAAAAACCAAACAAGCAGATCTTGACAGAACCCATTGAAATCAGAGGTTGAAAGAGTTAATGTTTGGACAACAATTCTTAGGATGCCCAATCAGCATCTTCATGCTAATAGGAGGGATTCTGGGAGCTTTAGTTCAAAAAGTAACATTTCCAAAAGTATATTATAAGAAAAGCCCTGCTGGGTCAGGAGCCCTGATGGCACAGTGGATAAATACCAGTACTTCAACCAGTATTGCAGCCACAAGGTTGTGAGTTCAATCCCAAGGCTCAAGGGTTGACTCAGCCTTGCATCCTTCCATTGGTCGCTAAAATGAGTACCCAGCTTGTTGAGGGCAATTAGTACCTAAAATGAGTACCCAGCTTGTTGAGGGCAATTAGCTTACACATTGTAAACTGCTTACAGACTACTGAGTTCTTTATTAAGTGATACAGAAATGTAAATGCTATTGCTATTGAGTCAGAATAAAACTAGCAGAAGTGAATTCCATGATTTAACCATGTGTCATATGAAGAAATAATTCCTTTTGTCTGTCCTCAACCTCCCACCAAGAGTTGTCTGTCCTCAACCTCCCACCAAGAGTTCTATACTTTCAAAGACCTTACAAGCAGCCAATAACCTGGCCTGGATAAACTATTATGACAGATAATAATTTGGCAAGAGAAACTATCCTACATCAGCTGCCACTGACTCATTTGCTTACTCCTTCACAGCGGCCACAATGGTTAAACCACAACATCTGGACCAGAAGAGGTTTCCCAAATCCACCATAAACAGTATAAGGGTCTTTGTTTAAAAATAGCAGGCCCCATCTTTGTGTGCTTGGATTGATCTCCATGGATTCAGCTGTGAGAGACTGGGAAGAGAACTCCCTCCTTCACAGATATGAACTATGCTTTCTATCCAACACTACCTGCCCAGGGAGATCAGAATGGCTCCCTCCTTGATGGCCTACCATCAGCAGGTTAAGACCTACTTGTTCCCACAGGCTTTTAAGGAATTGTTATTAGGACAGGCTGGGATGTTGTACCATTTAAAAAAATTGATATCATTTTAGTATATAGTTTTATCTTTTAAAATGTGTTTTATTCTTTTAATAACTATCTGCTTTAATACTGTAATAATTTAATTCCTTATAACAACAACAAAATAATAATAATAATAATAATAATAACAACAACAACAACAACCAGTAATAGAGCATTTCGACCTTCCTAGACATATATTATCTGACTTACAAGGAGCAATTACTGAACAATCAATCAGTTATATTAGCAGTGATATGAACACAGACAATCATTTCTTGGCACATTACACATATTAATACATGTCCTCACAACCAGCAATGTACAAAACAATTCTCTCTATTTTACAAAGTATCTGACTTCAAGCGAACTGATTCTCAGTAAATCAATTTATTGCTGTTATACTTCAGAACTATAGACCAGCCTGACAGAGCTGAATCATTCTACACAACTGTTTGAACTGTCACAAATTGCATCTTTCTGTTTCATACTACACCTACCACCCCCACAATTATGCAACTGCTAATACAAAACTGTGGTTTGATAATAACTCCAGCAGTACATATGAAGAAGCAGGCTGAAATCCACAATAGCTTATGTGAAAATAAATCAGTTTTAAAGGTGCTGCTAGATTCCTCCTCTTCCATTTTCCTTTTATACTGTACCAGATTTATCAATAGTACCCTGTAGTATTTTCCTCTTAACACCAGTACACCTGGGGTGATGGTTAACTAAAACTCATTTTAAAGTCCGTTTTATAGGCCTTTGTATCTGCTGGGGTTTGATTCCAGGTTACCAAAATCCATAGATGCTCAAGTCCCATTATATTACAGTGGCATAGTAAAATGGTATCCCTTATATAAAATGTCAAAATCAGAATTTGCTTATGGGGATTTTTGTATTTTACTGTTTTCAAGCCATGGATGGTCGAATTTGTGGATGCAGAATCTGTAGATACAGTAGGCTGACTATAACAAATTGTATTAGTTTTTTTTAAAAAATATATGTAAAATAAGTCTATACAGCAAACAGAATCAGTGAAGTCTTTGGGGTACACAACAACAGAGGACCAGCAGAACTCCTGATGAATGTGGATCACCAGTGGAAATGGCAGTAAAATACAGAGTGGATTTGCCACCCTCATGGTAGCGGATCCATCAGCCACTCCTGCACAAAAGTGTCCTGACCTATATTCCACCTTCTTTTTCACTTCAAAGTTATACTTAAAGCCATGGGTTGGTACTATCATTGGACAGAGTGAGACAGCGGCCTGAAGTGGCAGTTGATGGGGTGCAGGAGCAGTGGTAGTATCAGCCTTCCTGGCCATTCCTCCTGAGGGTGCTCTGCCAGCCAATCACTCTGGTTGACAATGTAGTTGCATCTGCCCTGTGTCCCCTTAGACAGACTTCTAATAAATTAATAATGAAACTCACAGCCACATCAAAATATGGCTTGAGCCACATATCTCTGTGCCAGCAACCCACACTGCCCCCCACCAAAATTGAATCAGGTGATTTGTTCTTCAGCCTGTCACCTACAGGAAAATGCAGAGGTGAACAAGTAACTCCATCTAAAAACAGTCCTGCATGGTAAAACTATGGTAAGACATCATCCTTTTATTGTCAACTCAGACTGGGTCACAATGAGCCCAAACCTGCACAGGATACAAGATTCTAGGAACCAAGGGCCCAAGCCTCTGGTCTCCAGTCAAAAAAAAAATCATTCAGTAACTGTCATCAAAAGATAAGGAATGGATTTAGTCCTTGACCAATACCATATTTTTGAAAGTAGCCTTTGTATTTGATCATAGTAACACAACCAAAATTAGCATAAGATCCTGCAGTTAGCATACTAACAAGGAGATGTAGCCCAAAAAACTACATAACTTTTTATAGCTTTGGAAGGACACAACACTCATTAAATCACATATCTCCCCTGTTTACCTTTTCCTCCATATCTCTACTATCAAATATTAAAATATAACTGGCAGGATTCGATCTTGTTCTCTTGTATTCCACTAACTAGCAACACATACACTGATGGCAAAATATATAATTGTTAAAAGAAACAACCTCCAAATTAGGCAAGAATTGCAGCATAAGTAATTTTGTTTTCTATTTAACACATCTTTAGCCATGCTCTCCCTCCAGTCCATCTGCCTTGGTCCAGGCCCCAGAGGGAGAGAAGAACCACTGGACCTCATTCCCTTCCCACCACCATCCCCTTTTCCTTTTGTGTTGTCTCTTTTAGACTGTAAGCCTGAGGGCAGGGATCCATCTAATTATAAGATTGTATGTACAGCACTGTGTAAATTTGCAGCGCTATATAAATAAAATAAATAAATAATAATAATAAATAAATAACTGAAATCATGAAGTAACTCAGTGAAATGTTCTTATCCACATATGCAAATTCATCATGGGTGCTAACATTTGTATGGAATCTATGTTCAGTATTGTATGTGGTTTATGTATGCAGCACCCTCTGAGGACAACAACACCTAAACAATCCCAGTCTTCTCTTTTGTGGCTTTCACAAAAGATTATGATTACTGGAATCTCGTGTGACAGAATAGGCACCAATTGGTCCTGCATTTTAAAAGGCAAACATGTATCATGTCATGTGAATGGAGCCTGTGATAAAAGAATGTATGACTGTAGCAAAGATTAGAACAGGAACTAATACGTGCAAATAAAAAGCACCATCTAACATGTTTGAACCCTAGACCAATTGGTAATCCATGTGCCAGTTTCAGCATTCAATATTTTGCTGCGTTAGCAGAGGCAGAAATGTTAATTGTGGGACTACAACTCCCAGAATCCTCCAAAGTGGTTGTACTGCCTGTCGAGATTTATAGTCCCCAAAAGTAACTTTTCTGAACTCTGGTTTTTCATTGCAGTATTTACCACTTCAGCTGGCGAATTGTTGTTTTTCTTTCATTCCTGTGTTAAGGATTAAACTGATCAATGAGTTATCTAAAATCAGAGGCACCACAGAATGTACAAAGAAATGGATGGATAATGAATAACAAAGAGAAAGACTACACAGATGAATCAGCAGCATACAGCTGAATGCTAAACATCTGTTTTTACAAAGCTGTGTGGATTTTATGAACTGGACCACAAATGCTTTTTATCTGTTCAAACCCTGAAGATCTGATGAATGCAAAGCATTCATTGAATACATGTTTAGTTCTCCCGATACTCAAAGTTAGCAGAACTGCCTTCATTTAAATAAGCTGTGGGGATATCCAAAACTATTCAAGTAATGAGTATTACAGAGAAACCAGCATTCTGCTTACATTGGATTCTGATAACAAACTGATAAAGAAGGATCAGTAGAGAATTTACTCTACTTTTGTGTTTATTTTACTTTATTGATGACTTCATAAAACATGGGGGAGCCACTGTGGTGTAGTGGTTTGAGTGTTCAACTATGACACTGGAGACCAGGGTTCAAATCGTCATTTAGCCGCTGAAACCCACTGGGTGACCTTGGGCAACTCACACTCAGAGGAAAACATGATAGGTTCACTATGTCAGAAACAACTTGCAAACACACAACAACAATCATGAAACACAGGATGTATACAATACTAGCCTTCAGGCAATTACTAGATAAATCTGTCTGTCCCAACCACTCTTTCTTCTGCCTTTCCTTCTCCTCTTCTCTGAAATTTCACACATTCACTTAAAGCAGGAGTAGGTATGTTTGGTCCTCCAGATGTTTGGTCATTTTATTTCCCAAACACCTAATCAGCATAGCTGTAGCTTAGTCCAAAATGGAAGAGCAGAAAATTGATAATTCCTAACATAAAATAAGAAAATATGAGGGAGGTGCAAAAGCTATGAGCCACATCTAATTGCTGAATGACCCAGTTGAAGATTCATGCTATGCATTGGAGGGGGGGGAATCATACGGCACTCTAGATGCTGTTCAACTGCAACTCCCAGAATTCCTCACCATCCACTATGTGGACTAGAACAGGTAGGAGCTGCAGGCCAAAAACATCCAGAAGGCTTCATAATTTCTAGTCCTGCTGTACATCCCAAAAACAATTGCATTATCATACATTCAGATTTGCGTGAATGATTACAATTTGTCTTTTACAAACTGTAAACCTACTTTTTCAGGTGTCATAACTTGACCATATAAAGAACCTTTCTCCTTAATTTCCAAGTAATAATAAAAGCATTCCTAATGGTGATAAATGCAGTGCTTTTATTGCCATCCCAAAGTTAAAAGCTGTACACTTGAGAGCTGCATACTCTTTTCCAAAACTGCCTCTAGGTAATGCATGCTAATACCCTTCCAGATCTGTAGCATTAATTTATCGTATAACAAATGAGGCTTTCCCAGTGGGTGACTTCATAAACACAGCTGCAAAATTGTGTCTGCAAAACCACACTTGTCTGTTTACATTGAAATGATTGTATCTTTGGAACAGAAGAAGAGCTACTTGATTAGTGTATGCTAATAACAATGCAGGTGGCTGCATCAGGAGCCATGGAGTTCCTAAACCTCCACGAGACGTAAACTGAACTAGTACTCCCATTCTTGCCTCCTTCACTTAATAGTATGTGCCTTCCCATGGCTTTCATAAGGGGTTTTCCTATCTCTGAAATACACCCCAGTACTAACGAGAAATTACCCTGCTTACCCCCAAATGAGCCTAAGGCAGATGTACAACTTAATAAAAATAGACTATTTACACATAAATCTTTAAAACGTCAACCATAAAGTTAAAAATCTACAATACAGGCATCTCAAGCAGACAGACAGCAATGTATAAAGAGAACTACTGTAGCTAAGCATATGTGATGGAAAATGGTGACTAAGTGCAGGCAGCTGACTGTCTCTGAAGAAGTACAGAACTAGACACCAGAATTTACTGAATCAGGTTAGAGTTTCGTGGTTAACAGCCAAGAGCAGCAAACAACTCTCATATATAAGAAAAACTATGAGGCTTTACAGACCACTCTTTTGGGGAGGTCTGCAGCCGCCCCTTTAAGCAGCAGGATGGGGCCACGGCTGCCTCACTGGCAGCCCCAGAGGCCCCATCCCACCACTTCTGAAGGCTGCAGGGAAGCGGTGAACTGCCACTTCCCCGCGGCCTGAAAGCGGGGTGCAGCAGGCACCCTGGGCACATGCTGCACCCCGCAACCAACAGCGCTGGTGAGGGGAGAAAGGGGCTGCCGTGGCCCCATTCCCCCCGGGTCCTTGGCGTGGCCATCTAAAGGCCGCGCCAAGGACCAAACGCAAAAAAAGAGCTCCCACAGCACGATGTCATCAGGCACGCACAGCATTATGTAAATGCTGCGTGCGCCATGACAACGTCATGGCACACCCGTATGGACACCACCATTTTAAAATGGCAGTGCCCATACATGCTAGGGTTATGGAGGGTGCAAATGCTGCGCCCTCCCTAAACCTAATCGTGCCATACAGGCGGCCTATGAGACCACGATACACTCTACTGTATAGCTAGTATATATAACCTCTGTGGGAGACAGATAAAAGAATTTTTTAGAATAATAAAAGGCCACTAATATTTATTAACACAAGGCAGACATATGGCATCCAGAAAACTGGGTAAACCGCTTTGTAAAATGAACCAATGAGTAATGACCTGAAGTTCACATGCTATGACATTTCCAAGTCAGAATGTATAGCTAGCAAGCACACCTAAAAATCACTTCTTTTTGAAACTGAGAACTAAATACAAGTCCTTCAGAACCACTAGAAGTCAAGGGCTGTAACAAGGCCACTCTTAAGGGCAAGAGGAACAAGGCATGCATTTGGAGTCTCATATTTCAAAGCAGCCTTGGACCTCTGTGCCTGCCTGGGAGAAAGTGAAATTGATGGAAATTGAGTCAATATCCCTCCTTCTTTTCTTTTTACCAGGTGTCCTTCAATATAACCTTTGAGGCTTCCTCCAAAGTGATTCAAGGTTTGCATAGAGAAAATGGGAAGGTTGGCCAATATCCCATCTCCATCAACTTGCTCTAAGGACTTATTCATATTTGTGTATTTATTAAAAATTATTTTGTGTCAAATTACTTACTCGATCCGTAGGGAGAGGCGGGAGATATAAATAAAATTTATTATTATTATTATTATTATTATTATTATTATTATTTATTACTTAGGCTGTAGTCATGGGTATGATTCCCAGGGAATCAGCCCCACAAAATATTACTTCAGACCAGACATGTACAGGCCAGACTGAATTACTTCAGACCAGATATGTACAGAGTTTTAACTGGTAATGACTCATGACTAAATGTGTGAACAATATCTATTGTGAAAAGCTTTACATTTTGAAGTGATGCAAGCTTGGACAAAAGCTCTATTTGAGGTATAAGAAGCTCATCACAACATTGCATTCATTGACAAATGAGCATGCATCCAAAAAATGGATTTCTGTTTCTTGTATTTCCCACACAGAAACAGAGCATTTGAACCTGGATTCTGACTCCTTCATGTTCTTTGGATCACATCCAACTAACTGTAATTAGCAGGGAGGGGGAGAGAAAGAGACTGAAGAATACATAGAGAAATATCCTGGGGAAGAATTGCTGGCTGCTGGTTTGCTTTTATACTAGGCCTATGGGGATGTGACTCTTCTCTTTCTTTCTTTCTTTCTTTCTTTCTTCTATCTCTTTCTTTCTCTCTCTCTCTTTCTAGAAAAAAATCCAAACGTTTTCTCTCTGTGGGATGAACATTTCCACATTTTTTCAATGATTTTTCACATCTTGGGTTTTTTGCAAAAAAACCCAAACAATTCATTTGTTTTAAAAAAAATCTGTGGTTTTGTGGTTAAAACAACCCCATTAAATATTTTATATTTTGTGCAATATGCATTGCTTCCTTGAGAACATGTTGGGCATTGCACTGAATCTAAGCTCCCAAAATGTGAAAACATTCACACACAGAGGCACTCACTGGAGGATGAGAGATTTTACAAATATGACATGTCCAGGTCTTGAAAGCTGGTAAATGATGAGGATAAAGCACCTATAACCTGTTTTGCTTGTTCCCAGTCACCATCCACCCTTTTTCTGCTTGCTACATAAAGGAATGTAGAGAGCGAGACCAGTTAGAGAAAGAGAAGAAGGAAGAGCAGCTTCTTGGCGGCCATTTTAAGTGAGGAGTAGGAGCTTCTGTGAGTCGCATCTGTGAGTCACAAGTGGGAGGAGCTAGGAGACTAGCTCTTTAGATCTGCTCAGAGAGCCAGTTGCAGACCAGTTGGAGCGAGAGAGAGAAGAAGGAAGAGCAGCTTCTTGGCAGCCATTTTAAATCTCTCCCTTTTTAAAGGTGTTTTTGAGGGGTTTCCCTCCACCTCAGAGGAAGTGAATACAAGTTAGCAACCAGGAGATCTCTATAAAGTTATATTCCCAGTAGATTGAGATCACTGACAGAGATTGGTGAAATAGGCCAGGACATCAGGGGCCTTTGACATTGGTGCTTACCGGGGGATATTCTTTGAGGGGGAAGCCCACAGTCCTGTTTTAGTGATTCCTTAACACTTCTCAGTATGGGCACTGAGAGAACAGCTGCAGTCACCTGCAACACTTGTTGGATGATTGTCTTCTTGCCTACAAATGGGGGGAACTTCACATGCCCCAAGTGCAAGTTGGTAGCCCTCTTGGAGGAGAAAGTACAGCAGCTGGAATCCAAGGTAGTGACACTTCAGCATGTCAGGGAGCAAGAGGTTTTTCTGGACACAACGGAAGGAATGAACACAGAGAAAGTCGCTGGGGGTGAGAAGGTCACTTCATGTACGCAGGTGGCAGACAGCTGGAGGAATGTCACACAGAGAAGCAGGGAAATCAGAGATAGCTGTGGGAGCTTGCACTACAGAATCATTTTGAAGCCCTTTCACTTATCAAGGAGGATCAAGAAAAGCAGCATGGACAAACTTCAGGGACACAGCAGGGGAGCCTGGGAGTTTCATCACAGGGAACAGTCGCTGCTAAGCCTTGGAGGAGGCGCGTGGTCGTGGTGGGGGACTCCTTGCTGAGGGGTACAGAAGCAGTGATTTGTGGGTCCGACAAGATGTGTTGGGAGGTGTGTTGTCTCCCTGGGGCAAAGATCCATGATGTGACGGAGAGAGTGACAAGACCGGTCAAACCTACTGACAAATACCCCTTCCTTTTGGTCCACGTGGGAATGAATGACACAGCAAGACACAGCCTTCAGAATATCAGAAGGGATTACGAGGCTCTGGGGAAGAAGCTGAAGGAAATGGACACACAGGTTGTCATCTCATCTCTTCTGCCAGTAGAAAGGCATGGTCCAGGAATAGAGAGGAAAATAGCAGATGTCAACAATTGGCTCCACAGATGGTGTCGCTGAGAACAATTTGGATTCTTGGATCATGGGCTTCAGTTCCATGAGGAGGGACTTCTAGCAAGGGATGGGCAGCATCTCACGCCCGTTGGCAGAAACATTTTTGCCAACAGTCTGAAGAATCTGATCAGGAGGGCTTTAAACTGAGCTATGTGGGGAAGGGAGACAGCATTCTGGAAGGCAAAAGAGCTGGAAACAATAGTCAAACTGACATAGGAGGGAACAAGGAAAACAGGGCAAGGACCCAACAATAGGAGGCAAAAAAACATGCACAGGCATCAAATAAAGGGGACATATGGTCTTCGATGTCTCTACACTAATGCACAGAGTATGGGAAATAACCAAGATGAACTCCAAGCACAACAAGGGAAATATAGTAGGCATCACTGAAACCTGGTGGGATGAGTCTCATGATTGGAATGTAGAAATAGAGGGGTATAAACTTTTTAAGAGAAACAGGCCAAACAAGAAAGGAGGAGAAATAGCATTATATGTCAGGGATATTTACACCAGTGAAGGGATCCAGGACATCAATACTGGAAGCCAGGTGGAGAGCATCTGGATAAAAATTAAAGGAGAGGGAAACAACAAGGATGTTACTGTGGGAGTCTACTACAGACCCCCAAGTCAGACGAAGGAAGGCAACAAGGAGATCAGCTATTTTGGATCTTATCTTAACCAACAGGGAAGACCTAGTTGATAGGGTGCGAGTGGTAGGATCCTTAGGTGGGAGTGACCATGTCCTCCTGGAGTTTGTTATACAGTGGAAAGGTGAAGCTAGGCATTAAAAGAACTGGCAAATGTAATATCGGAACCATTGGCAATAATCTTTGAGAACTCCTGGAGAACAGGAGAAGTCCCAGCAGACTGGAGGAGGGTAAATGTTGTTCCAATCTTCAAAAAGGGAAAAAAGAGGATCCCAACAATTATCATCCGGTTAGTCTGACATCAATACCAGGAAAGATTCTGGAGCAGATCATTAAACAGAGAGTCTGTGAATATCTAGAAGATAATTCCATAATCAGAAAAAGTCAACATGGGTTTCAGAGAAACAAGTCATGTCAGACAAATCTGCTCTCTTTTTTTGATAAAATTACCAGCTTGGTAGATGAAGGGAATGCTTTGGATATAGTATGTCTTGACTTCAGTAAGGCCTTTGACAAGGTTCCCCATGACATTCTTGCAAACAAGTTTGTAAAATGTGGACTAGACAAGGTAACTGTAACATGGATTTGTAATTGGTTGACTCGCCGCACCCAAAGGGTGCTCAACAATGGCTCCTTTTCAACCTGGAAAGAAGTGACCAGTGGGGTGCCAAAGGGTTCTGTCCTGGGCCCAGTGCTATTCAATATCTTTATTAATGACTTGGATGACAGTATTAAGAGCCTAGTTATCAAATTTGCGGATGACACCAAATTAGGAGGAGTAACACCCCAGAGGACAGGATGAAAATTCAAAATGACCTGAATAGACTAGAAAGCTGGGCCAAAGCTAACAAAATGAAATTCAACACAGAGAAATGTAAGATCCTACACTTAGGGCGGAAAAATGAAATGCACAGATATAGGATGGGGGACACCTGGCTGAATGAGACCACATGTGAAAGGGATCTAGGAGTCCAATTAGACCACAAGTTGAACATGAGTCAACAGTGCAATGCAGCAGCTAAAAAGGCCAATGCAATTTTAGGCTGCATCAATAGATGTATAGTGTCTAGATCAAGGGAAGTAATAATGCCACTCTATTCTGCTTTAGTCAGGCCCCACCTGGAATGAGATTCTACAGACTAACATGACTATCTTTGAATTCTACATTAAAAGAGATTATTTTTCAAAAAGAAAGGTGTTCCACAATTTAATTTCTGGACTTTGCAGAGTTGTAGTCATAAATAGAAGTATAGCATTCATCCTGATAATCTCCAAGAAGAGTCCAAACATCCAGGAAGGTGTGTTTGTATGTATGTACATGTACATATACTGTTCACAACTGTGTACTATTGGTGGGATTAATTCATTTTTTATCTACCTGTTACTGTGAAGATTGTAAACTCACATGGAAGAAAGAAACCTGATAGTAGAGTTCCAGGGAATATTAATGTACCTATTACTTAAATAAAAAAAACCTGAGCTACAACTCAACAATACCTTGTGACACTATAACCAAAGATGCTGGGAAGGAGCAAAATTAGGATAATGCTCCTTTAAAAAAGAAACTGGTCCCCTAAATGAAATTTTCCTTCACTCCCCAAATTTTTAGCATTGCAGTAAATTAAATCTGCAATCTTCCATAAATTAAAACTTCCATAATCTCAGAAAACTCGCTATGATAGCTAAGGCTAAAGAGCATTGTAGGTTAACCACCCCCCCCCCCCAAAAAAATTACTGGAAGGGCCACAGTTATTCACTTACGTTCTGGCCACAAATGTTCTTACAGTGATCTTCAACTGAAAATTGGGCAGTGCCTGTTTGTCCATGAAGCCTGTCCAGTCAGGGTGGTTTATAGACCAAAATACATTTTTAGGTTCCAGGGGACCCACTGGAAAACTGGGAAGGCTTCTAAGAACAGACAAGTCAGTTCTATCTCTAAACCCTCAGGACTAAAAAAGTGACTGAAATTCCTGGTCCTGGTCCCTCTTCTCTCCTATATTTCTAAAGCAGCAATTCATCATTTCAGAAGCCATTAATTCCAGCCCCTATCCACTCCCTTAGGCAAAAACACAGCACTCTCTGCTGGAATTAATCTGGTGGCCTTCTGCCTGCATTGGTGCTCTGCTCTGTGTCTTATGAATGAAAAGGACCAGGATGAGCTGCTGATAGAATTGTATGGCACAGTGAATATGATGAAAGAAGCTTCCCAGTGTTGAAACAGCAAAAATGAAGGAAGGGGTTGGAAAAAAATTTTTAGACCACGCTGACCTGGAGGGATTCTGAGAGTGACAGTCCAGAAAAAGTAGGCTTTCTAGCCTCTGGTAGGATAATAGAGGAATAGGAAAAGCAAGTGTGCATTAGTCATTCCTTTGGATGGACAGATACCGTGACAATGAAAAGACTGGAGATTTAAAGTGTCATAGGCTTTTTTCAAACAAAGAATGCATCCTTCAAGCACATCTACTGAGGAAACAAGCAGGGATTGGGTAGAGAAAGTGGAAGGAACATTTTAAGTTCGTGGTCCAGGAGGAGGTCCTGGCTATGCCAGCATCCCTTTTAATCCAAAATGACACATCTTGGCAGCCTTGATGTAGGTCTCATAATGACCCGAAGAAGGAGAATCACAGGAGAATCAGACATGGGATGATGGTTATAACCCCAGAGGCAAATAAAGGAGTCAAGAGGAGGTCAACATGGATGCTGAAATCAAGGGAGCTGGAAAAAACACAGCTCTGGATAATGCTTCCCCAGTTCCACAGTGTAAAATTAAAGAACTTAAAAGGGAAGTTAAACAACACTGTCTCATGTTCTGGAGGCTGTCATTACCCTGACACATGATCTCTGCAAAACACAGCTAAACAATCTTCATATCTCTGTTTCTCTATGCTTAAATTTTCTTCAGACCTATAGTGAATGGGCAAATTAAACACCTGAGCAAGGACATAGAACTGTTTGGGTTTTTTTTAAGGTAGAAGGCCTCAATATTGTCAGGCTGGTTGTTATTAATTTTGCCTATTTAGAGGTACTTGTAGGGGGAAGACAGATTGCTTTTCCCACCTATTATCTTAGAACCTTCCTTAAATATGACTAATGTATACTTAGAAGTGCCTTCCATATATAAGAAGAGCCCTCCCTTCAACCACCATCTTGAGGGGAGAGAGAGGCAGGCCACCTCCTGCTGGAAGCAAGAAGAGCCCTCCCTTCAACCACCATCTTGAGGGGACTTAATTGTCTAATTAACAAATTGTAAGCCGCTCTGATAGCTTTGGCTGAAGAGCGGGGTATAAATAAAATGTATTATTATTATTATTATTATTATTATTATATGTTATTTGTACCTTACTACTAAGGTGGGCAGCAGGCAGTGTTTATTATTCCTAGAAGAGCTTAACAAAAATAACTGTCTTCATATTTCTTAGCACATGATCATTTACTAGACTTGTTATTGATAATTCCTGAGAATTATTATTAGTTATTATTTTATTCATTTACAATCTATCTTTTTTCCAATAATGGGACTCAAGGCAGCTAACAACAATTTACAAACAACACAGATTAAAAGGAAAATGAAACTATAATATAATGAAACTATAATATAAACTATAATATAATTAAACAATTAAAAATATTAAAATATTTTTAAAACAATTGCAATTTTTTTTAAAAAACGTAGGGACCCTACATAAGGCTGGGAAGAAACAGCAGTGAGGCAACCACTATCATGCCAAGGCCCAGAGGTTCTGAGAAGTGCATCTTCCAGCTACCACAGAGCAGCGAAGTATGTTTGCTATTGCCTTCCTCTGAAATATAGCCTACAGCACCTGGTATTCCTTGGCAATCCCCCATCCAAGCACTAACCAGGGCTGAATCTGCTTAATTTCCAAGCTCAAATGGGATCTTCAGGGTACTTAACCTTTTCTGCTTACTGACACTATGAGAATTAGGGCAGAAAGTATCGAATTCACTGCTTTTAAGCTGCTCTGGGCTAATGGCCTAAATACTCTAAAGACATCTCGCCTGATCTTGGATGCCAAGCCACATCAGTTCTGGTTAGTACGTGGATGGGAGGCTGCCAATGAATACCAGGTGCTGTAAAGCTATATTTCAGAGGAAAGAATTGGGTATTCCTCATCTAAGAAAACCCTATGTAATTCATGGGGTCACCATGGGCCAGTTTAGATTGGCGCAAAGAGCCGCAATAAGGGCTCTTTGTGCCACCTTTAGGGTTAGGGAGGGCATAGCTTCTACACCCGAATGGAGCTCCTTTTTGGCAGCGGGTCTTTGCTGCAGCTTTTAGATGGCAGCGGCAAAGACCCAGGGAGAAAGGGGCTGTGGCGGCGGCCCCTTTCTCCCCTCGCCAGCACCGAGGGAAGCCGAGGGAAGCGGGGTGCAGCGGGCACTCAGGGCGCCCCTGCACCCCGCTTGGAGGCTGCAGGGAAGCGGCAGTTTGCCACTTCCCCGCAGCCTCCAGAAGCGGCGGGATGGGGCCGCGGAGGCTGCCGGTGCAGCAGCCTTGGCCCCATCTCGCCATTTAAAGGGGCGGTCTAGATCACTCCCATGATCTGCTTAACACCATTTAGCTTAAGTGAAGGTACATACACACAGCATCATAAAGGTACATACACACAGGCTGCTCTGGGATCTTTTGGGGGGAGGGGAGGGCTAAAGGGAAGAATATAAATGCTTAAAATAAAAGCCTATCACAGATGACATTGGTACCTGGTAAAATTAGCCAAAATTACCAAAGAAATACCATGACAAAGGATGAGAGAGCTAAGGTATGCTGTGAGCAGATTATCCCAAAGTAGAAGTAGAAGAATTCTGGATATCAATAACTGAATGGCTTTCTGAAATTAAGAATCAACACAAAACATATTCTAAAACATTGGCAATACTGTATTATGAATATGCATCATCATAACAATGATCAACATGGACAGATCAAAAATATCATAAAAATGGAAAACATAACAATGGCTTTTTGATGTAGAGAACACAGCACTAATGGAGAAACTAACATACAAGCTAAAAGCTTCAAAGGAAAAAAAAAACAGAAGACAACTATATTTTTGACCATTGTATCCACTGAGGGCGGGTTTAATCATCAAAAACCCTTTCTCTCCACTAAACAGCTATGTCCATAATTGGAGGGACACTTTCTAAGTGATGGGGCAATCAACCTTCTAAACACCGAAATCCACAAATCAAAATGAGGACATTCCTTTTGGGGGATTTGGAATAAATCTTAAAAGAACAACAACAACAACACAACTAAAATGGATATTCTTTATGTACTTTATACCTGTCTTTAAAATAACCTGTTGCCTTCTTCTTTAGTATTTAAAAATATGATAAATTTCAAATAAATAAGAATAAATGAACATTTGCTGCAATTCTAAGCACACTTACCTGGGAAAAAGCCCCATTGCACTCCATTGGACTTACTTCTGAGTAGACATGTATATCCTTTCTCATTTATTTTATGGAACAGAAAAAATAATGTTGAATTATTCAGGGGCTGTTCAGATCTGTCTGGGAAGTAAGAGTCATAAGTTTCAAGGCCACAAGGGATTACTGCACTTCCCCAAAACCTAAGAACAGCGTTTATCTAACACATCATGGTGTTGTGACCTTGCAAGCAGAGGATAAACAAGAGGCAATGGTAGGAAGTTGACATCAGCATTCAGACAGGAAGAAATCCTCACTTTTCAATTAATGACAATGTTCAAACACTGAAATGACCTACAGGATGACTGAAGAATTTCCAGCTGTCTAAATACTAGTATTTAATTTGTTAGCCTTTGTAAAATAAAATTTTACCTAATCTTTCTTAATTACTGTAAAATGTCTTCAATCTCATCTTGGGAGAAAGGCAGGATATGATAAATAAATAACTACTGCAGTGCTTTTAGTTTGTTTTCAGTAGAAGTAATTTCTCTTTAAGTTGAGAAAATT
The DNA here is from genome assembly GCA_034509955.1 of Urosaurus nigricauda. Classification (NCBI taxonomy): domain Eukaryota; kingdom Metazoa; phylum Chordata; class Lepidosauria; order Squamata; family Phrynosomatidae; genus Urosaurus; species Urosaurus nigricauda. Next base: position 43,596,292 of record JAOEGL010000004.1, on the reverse strand, counting down.
TGTCCAGAGGTTTTAATGAAATTCAAAGGCAAAATATTGATCTAGTAGTCTTCTCCAACCTGCTGCCCTGCAGACATATTGGGATAAAAAGACAACATATTTGGGATGATTCAGTTCTAGTCAAACACATCTAGAGAGTTAGCAAAGGCTACATATGCACTGCAGAAATAATGTAGTGTGACACCACTTTAACTGGTGTCAGTGCTACAGAATTTTGAGATTTGTAGCTTTGTGAGATATTTAACCTTCTCTGTCAGAGAGCTCTGGTGCCACAACAAACTACAAATCCCATAGCATTGAGCCATGATGGTTAAAGTAGTGTCAAACTGCATTGTATCTGCAGTGCAGATTCAGCCCAAGACTTAGGAAATGGTTTGGGCCCATGTGATATCTGAAGGAGCTCTTCTCCCTATATAACTCCTTCTTGAGAATTGAGATCAGCTGTGGGACCCTACTCTGTAACCCACAAGTGGAAACAATGTATCACTCAGAGAAATGGGAAACGGCATTTCTGCTGCACTGGCCCATTTATGGAATGCTCTCCACCTGGATGCCTACTTGGTGCCAACTTTGGTCTCTTTTTAGGTGCCATGTTTAAAAAATTGCTTCTTTTTAGAGCCTTTAGGACTTAATCTTATTACTTCTTGAAGAGCATCTGTAGAAAGCTGTAATAATTTTAGCCTTTTCTGTTGTTTTAACCCAGTGATTTATTTAATATGCTTCTATCCTATTTAAATTATTCTGTTGCTTTTATCTGAAATTGTTTTAAATTTAATATAATTTTAACTTTAATATCTCATATGGATTTTAACAATTCATTTTTTAATTTGTTGTAAGCTACTTTGAGTCCCAAACTGGGAAAAAGATAAGATAGTAATAATAATATCCTGTCTCTGTCTTTCACAATGAGTGTGTAGAAACACAGAGCCCTTATAGGCAACTATTTTACCCACCATGTACAATAAATGCATATGAAAAATCCTCCCTGCCATCTGGCAGGACTTACCAAGCAGAACAAGAAAATTCACTCCAATAATTTTGAATATTTGCATTCACAGGAAGATTGCAACAAAAACTGGCTCTTAACACTCTTTCCTTAAAAGAATTTGCAGAGGCCATGCATGTAGAAAATCGTGTTGGGCATTTTATGAGAACATGTGAATTATTAAAGTATCAGAAGTGGATCAAGCACAATTCACCAGTGATGGCTTTGTACAGTGACATTTACTGTAAAAGCACTTCTATCAATATTTTGCTTTCCATTGCAAGCCTTTTTACGGCCAACTGATTATGGCCAAGTTGGTGTTTTGCTTTTGTTTTCGACTGGGAGTGGCTTTGTAACAATAGCCTGATCTAGACTGGCAAAAAGAAGTGTGTTCATGGCTGCATGAAAATCTAGCCTTTAGATGAGAAAAAGGGAAAGTGTGGCATGAAAACACTTTTTTTTTCTTTTTTTTTTTCTTTTTTTTTTTTCTTTTTTTGCGTTTTAGGGGAGAAGAAGTGCCTTTAAAAAGGTGCTGGTTTTCCCAGCTTCTTTTTTAAAAACTGCGGAACAGCGCAGCTCCATCTAAAGGCTGTGGTGCAGCTGCTAAGTATTAAGGAAAAGGCAACTTCATGTCACACTTTCCTGCCAATCTAGAAAGCCCCATTGTCTCTGTCAAATCAGTTTCATCAGCATCTTCAGGAAACACAGCATTTCCACCTCAAAACCAACAGATCACATGTCTAAATGACCAGGTACTGTATTCTGACTTTTTGAAAATCTTTCCCTGGGTGTAGAACAGGCACCAAAAGAAACCAAACATAGAACTCCTGATATTGCCTCCACCGATGATAAGAAACTACTGCTTTATTCCGTAAGTTTTGATGGTCAATTGGTCCTCAATTGGGTTTGTTGTACAAACGTGCTGCCACCTGCTGGAACACTGCAGGTTTGGAAAACAAATGAAATTAGAAAAAGGCCTACAGACCATTCTTATGACAATGTCTACAAATTATTATTTTTAAAGAATACTTTTAGGCCCAAGTCATGTTTAAGCATTGTCCAAATGTAAAAAGTATGGCCAGATGTAAAACCAGTTAAGAAAATATTAAAGTTATCTTCCCTTTGTTCCGCCTCACTGCAATAGGAGATATGTTTTGTTTGTTTGTTTGTTTTGCACTGTGGACTACAAGTACATTTATCCACAGCCAATTGGAAATGATGGATAAGGACAATTGTTGTCCAACCTAGTTGAAAGGCACCAAATAGGAAAAAGGGGCATCACTGGCTCTGGAAAGCACACAAGTCAAGAGGTGACGTATCCTCTAGCAAGGTGATGCCATGAGAGGGAAAAGTATCACTTGCTAAGTAGAGGCAGACAAGCTCTTCATTGGGGCAAAGGCTGGCAACCCTAAGGGCAGTCAATCCACTGCTTCCTTGCACATATGGTAGTGGATGCACAACTTATGCCCATATCCTCCATTTTTTGAGGATATCAGGTTGGGGGTAGGTAATATAGATGACTGGCAACTTTTTAAAAATGACAGTATCCTTGTTCTGTCACTGTTATGAGAACAGTAAGGCTTACTGTGTAGCTTGAAGTGACTTTGTGTACCATACCCATGCATCTAACATATACCTCCCAAATCATGATGCCATGCTTTAAATGATCCAAAACTGTACCTATTATATGCCAGTTTAACCCCTTTTCCTGATTTTGTGTCTCCAATCTATTGTTCCCACTGATGTTTCCTTTTCATTGACTCAAACTGCGGTAAAACACAGGAACTCCAGTTGTTTTGGTGCTTCAGTAGATGAGACAGATGGGATACAAGGACAATGGATGATTGAAAATTGGGAGGTGCTGGCTCTCCTGCTCAAGGAGAGACAGAGAGCCACCGTGGTATAATGGTTAGAATGCTGGACTGGGATATCAAACATCCAGGATCTAATCATGAAACCCATTGGGTGACTTTGGGCCAATCACTCATATACTCTGTCTCATCTTGATCTATTTCACTAGGCTGTTATGGGGAGGGAAGCCTTGTAAGCCACCTTGAGCTCCTTGGTTAAATGTAGAATAGATGGGGACACTGTCAGATGGATCCATAATTGGTTGGAAAATTGTTCAAATAATCATCATCACTGAATGTGCTTCAAACTGGAGTGAAGCTGCAAGCAAAGTGCCAGTCAGCATCCAAGGCCCTCCAGAGGTCAAATGTGTATGTGTGTGTGTAGTGTAATGTAGTGTTTTGCTCCATAATGGCTCCAAATGCTCTGCAAGCACATGGGAAGTGTTTTCACCCACCTCTAGAGGCCCCCTTCCCCCAAAGTGTCAAAACAATTTTTGCAAAATTTTCCAAAAAGATTCTGTCCCAGAATATCTCCTGGGGGTGTAGGGTACATTTCCCCCATATTTTGCAGTGCCCTGGGCCAAGGTTGTTGTGAAAATAAAGGTGGTGGTGATGGGGAACAGCCAAGTAAATCTGCCTAAGTTTATTTCAGGAAAGGTGGGATAAAAATATAATTAATTAATAAATAACCTTTGATTCTCCTACCAGTGTGTGCACACGCACACACACTATTCACCATAAGTGAGACAGCACATTGCTTTGCCCACTCATCCCACTCTCTCTAACCTGATTCCTTTTTTTTTATATTGCATTATAAAAAATACATCCATTCAGACAGTTTGCTTTCAAACAACCTATACACTTGTGCCTCTACGGGCCCATTCCCACTTGCGGAAAAACCCGCATTGGAACTGGGCTGTGCTCCGCTTATGAAAGCGATTCCAAAAGGCCCCTCGTTCACACTATGAAAAGGGACCTTGTTTGGAATCGCTTTCTTAGCTGGGAACGCTTGTCGTTCCCACTGGACCTGCCATGTAAGGTGACAGCCCTTAACACCCCATCCCCTTCCCGCAGGGGATTTTTTTTTATGGGGGGGTATTGATCGCAAAATCAATTTTGTGCATTTGTGATCTTGTGCATTTGCGATCAGTATAATGAAGAAAAAAACACATAGACTTGCTTCTGGGGGGTCCTTCCTTCCTTCCCTTTTTTCTCTTTTTCTTCATTATACTGATCACAAATGCACAATATCACAAATGTACAAGATCACAAATGCAATCTTGTGCATTTGTGATAGTGTGCATTTGTGATCTTGTGCATTTGTGATCAGTATAATGAAGAAAAAGAGGGGGAAAAAAGAAAGAAAGGGGGAAGGAAGGAAGGACCCACCCCCCAGGAGCAAGTGTGTGTGTGTGTGTGTTTTTCTTTTTCTGCATTATACTGATTGCAAATGCACAAGATCACAAATGCACAAGATCACAAATGCACAAGATTGATTTTGCGATCAATACCCCCTTCCAAAAAAACCCCATGATTCTGACCAGCGTTCCCACTTACTGGAAACACTTCAGAATCATGTTTTCCGAAAAAGATGACTTTAAAACTAGTGTCAGGAAAGCCCAGGTTATTTGCTTGTAACCCAGTCCTTTCCTCCACTAATCGATCCGATGAGGATCGGAAGTCGATTTGAGTGTGAACGAGGGTCATATAGCCCGTGTCACACTTCGAATCAAAATGTAGTGGGAATGCGCCCTAAGTTTGCTGGGGTTAAGGGCACAGGACCCCCATGAAAGTGAAAAAATGCAAATAAATAGTATATTTTTAACCTGAGAGAATACCGCTCTAACAATTTTTAGATCCTCCAGTAGAAATCTGTGGACAACATCTGCCAGAATTTGACCACAGAATCATGTCGCAGGACCTACAAATGTCTAGAGAAGTGTTTTCTCTAGGAATCTTCAGGTCCTCCACTGCAGCTCTGGTCAACTTCCAGCAGAATCAAATCTGCAAAAGTCAAAGCCACAAATGTGGAAAGTCTAGTGTACCTACCAACAAGCCAACCTAGATCCTACTCAATATGCAGCCTTTCTATCTGGATGAAGAAAAGAATGTTTCAATTTCCTGGTTGCCTGCCTGCCTGCTTTCCTCTTGTCCATTTTTAAAATGCTGCTGCTTAAGCAGAGCATGTTGCCAAAGCCACCCTTAAAATGAAATACTCAAACGAGAGCCATTGTATTATAGCTGGAGGTTTTGTTGTGCACTGCAAGGAAATCATTCATTTTAACACAGAGAACTTTAAAATCTCAGGTTATTCCATTAATATATATACAAAATCCTTCCATGATGAATTAGACTTAAACATTAGACATTCTGACATATACCTGTTCCAGTACTTGAAAGGCAAGAGCCTCTGTTGTAATACTTTCTATTCATATGCTGACAGACATTTCCCCAATAAGTTACATAAAGGGTTTTCTGAATCTGGGCAAATCCAGAGTCATTGATTTTGCTGTTAATCCCAGATATGCACAGACAGGAAGAATGATGAAATTGGGAGAACACCAGACTATGAGAGAATCAACATACAAAATCCTATACAGCCACATATCTCATTGGATAACTTGGGGCCAGTCACTCTCACAGAGCTGAGCTCTGGATGTGGCAAATTAGGCATGCTGTGATCACCCTGAAAGAAGAATCCATAATCAGTTCATAATTTGACTATTTCAAAAATGGTCCAATTTACTATAATGAAAATCAATAAATAGTGATTTGGGTGAACTTTGCAGGCCTAGTACTGCCAACATTTTGTCTACCATATGTTAGACAAAGAGGTGCAGAGATGTCTAACATAGACACTATTTACATTTTGAAAACTTATGGCCAATAATATTTTTGTTTATAGGCAGAATTTGTTTTGTTTGTATTTAGGCAAAGTTATGTTGCAATTGTCAGGGGATCAAGTGTGCCAAGATTTGGAAAAACAGATGCAGAACATTTTGTGCAAGAACAGCAGTTATAATTTTAGTATTGCAAAAAGAGGATGTTCTTATCTCCCTAAGGGTTCCTGTGAAAAACTATACAAAATAACATAAAGTATGGTAATATATAACCTGGGCTAGCTGTGTTGGCTATGGAGCAAAATACTACAAACATTTTGTGGAATTTCCTTTATGTAGCATAGACATGCCCTAGTAAATAAATCTGCAACATTTCAGAAGGTTAAGTGCAATATTTTTTATAGAAGTGGAATATTCCAATGAGAGAGCATTTCCCTTAAATTTCCTCCACCATACATTTTTGTGGTGGGTGTTCAACTGGAATGAAAATGACATATGTCATAGAGTCGATGTACCCTCCCCAAACTCCACACTTTCCAAACAGATTCAGGGGCTAAGAACTCCAGTGATTTTGATCAACAGTTCCACACATTTTTTTGTTCTCTGCTCACCTGGCACCAAAATCACAAAAAATGCACTAAGATATAGGTGTGACTGAAGTTTGTGGAATATGCAATGGCAGGAGCAGAACACTGTGGAACATCCACTATTTTCCAATAGACATTCAATGTCTCCCAACACCTTTTCAGGCTCCAGAGACTCCACCAAAACACTGTTAATGTTTTGGAGATAGCAGAGAAGAACAAGTGAGCTTGCAATGGTTTGCTTCAATATTTCTTTCTCCAAAGCACTGGGAATAGAAACCCCATATAAAACCATTCACTGTGATTGATTAAGGAGAAACTAGCACTGCCTGTTTCAGACCTTAGGCATCTCCTCTCCCTCCTTTCTCTTGTCACCCTAGTGTTTTCCTTATTTGGAATGCTTGAGGAAAAAAGGCAATCAGTGTTTGAAGAGACTGTCTTTTGTCTCCCACTAAATCCAGATTTGCAATGAATCCGGACAGGAACATTTGCATCCGGATTCTATCCACTCAGAAGAAGCCCACTCTTTGGTTCAGACTTTTACAAATTTCTTTTGTAATACATTTCTTGATCTGGGATCTACTCAAAACGTAGTCCTGCAGCCAACTGTTTACCCACATGCACCCACTTTAGCAGTCTAAGATACAAATCAAGTTAACCTTGTAGAATTTTCTATCATCAACAGACATTTGGGCTCAAACAAGCCAATACAACATAGTAACAATGTGGATATGACTGAAGCAGGAGCTTGTTGCTTAGTTACCCAGCTGCTCCCAGACTGGTTGGCCCAGAGAATATCTACATTGCTTTTTAAATAATCTACATGATTATGCTAGCATCACTGTTTCAATCATTGATCCATCTCACTCCTTGCATCCCCAGGAGATCTTGCAGCACTTTTGTGTTCCCTCCCAAAGCCATCATCTGACTGCATTTAATTCACTAACTGCTCAAGGAGGAGCCTGACTTCACAGTGAATGGCTGCAGGGGATGCTGGGCTGAATTGTAACTTATGGAAGGAAGAAAGGCAAGGGATTGGTTTGGATCTAAGGTGAAGCTCTTGCTCCGCCTGCTGGCTCTTCTGGGGAACGTCAATAGAATGCAGACAAAGGGTTTCCACATTTTCTCTTTCAGTCAAGTGTGATGTAATTAAGGTCTACAGTATAAATAAAGGAAGGCACTATTTAAGAATAATTCTGTGAGATAATGCTCTTTCAGATAAATTATGTCAATTTTCTTCAGCTGTTCAGCTATCCCTTGCTACTGCCAGATAAACAATGTGCAAAGTCAAAAGGACACACTGCATTGCATCTCCACTCCATTTCCAGGAGATTAGGTCAGAGTTCTCCTTAATATCTGGGTTTGACATCAGGTTCAGGCCAGATTTCTCAGCTGGTTGGCTCAGATTCACATCTCAGTCCAAAAGGGCATTATTAGCTAAAAGATAATTGTCCTCTATGCCCTACCTGGGCTACATCCACACTGCAGAAATAATCTGGTTTGACACCACTTTAACTGCCATGGCTCAATGCTATGGAATTCTGGCAATTGTAGTTTGTTGTGACACCTAGTGTCACAACAAACTGCAATTCCCAAAATCCCATACCATTGAACCATAGCAGTTAAAGTGGTGTCAAACCAGATTATTTCTGCAGTGCGGATGCAGCCCTGGTTGCTCCCCTAGAAATGGCAACCTAATCCATTCACTCAGAAAGACTTTGGTATTGAGGGAAGCCTCACCTCTTTCTGCTTTAGCAGCTCTCTGTTCTGCAGCTAAATCATGGGCTTGGCATCTCCACAGATTTACTTGAAAGCTGGAGAGCAAAAACAAAGAGAGAGCTGAAGGTTAACCTTCCCAGCAAGAGATGCAACTGTTTACTCAAATCCTCAGTATTACTTTAATTGAGCTTGTTCTGATTATAATTCTAATATAAAATATAATATATTTTATTAGATTTTATATTACATATTTGCTCCAAAGAAACAGTTCTTTTCCTTCCCCTTTTATTCTGAACACAACAACCATGTAAGGTAGGTTAGGTTTTGTGGGTTTTTCAGGCTATGTGGCCATGTTCTGGAAGAGATTATTCCTGACATTTCACCAGCATCTGTGGCTGGTATCTTCAGAGAAAACTATGAATGCTGGCCGTGAAAGCCTCCGACTTCACATAAGGTAGGTTCGGTTGTGAATGATTGCACCAAGGAATTGAACCTGGTTCTCCTGGTTATTGTTTTCCTGTGTCCCATCTGTATATGGAAAAACAACATACATCACCACATGTGCCAATCACATCTAAGTCTATTTCATGCAATTAAACTAAATATGGATAGCCATGATTATTTTAGCTTCTTCTTTTACATATGCATAGGACCACAGGCATATTTTGTCATATGTCATATATGTTTGTGGTTGGGAAAGCTTTATAAACAATGCTGTAACATTTTTTTAAAAACGCATCTAAATGCAGACTGAGCATTCATAAGGCCCTCCAGAAATTGTTGGACTATAAGTCCCAGCAACCCCAACTAGCATGGTCAAGGGACGATGCAGTCCAGCAGGATCTGGAAGGTCACATGATTCCCACCCATGTTCTAATATACTGAATTTAAGTTTCAAGTTTTATTATGAGTTTATTGCGCTAGCCAAAGTTAGCTATGACAAATACATTTAAGTTGCTTTTTGTACATCTCACAAACATCCTGAAATAAAGAACAGACTGCAGGTCAAGATTGTGGACCTGTTTCTCTCTATGTGTAAGTAACAGCTGTTTAGGAAAGCTGCTATATATGATCTGATCCTTACATTTCCATACTCTATCCACAGTTGCCAGTCTAGATCTGCTAGGGAAAAGTTATGTTTTTCTCGCACACACCCCACAGTGCAAGCCTATAAACCGATTACTCAAAAGTAAATCTCACTGAGCACAATGGGACCTTTTCCCAGGTAAGTGGATATAGCATTTCTGCCTAAAGCTGTTAAAAGCAAAAATAATCCTCAAGAGGAACACAGCACTACAAATGGAACAAACTGATGAACCATCCAGAGAATGAGTCTAATAAAGACATTACTGTGGGATTATGATTGCTTAATGGACTAATCAATTTGTTTTGGGGAATCCTGCCAACAAAACAAGCTTGAAAAGGAGGGCATTGTCTAGAGAAAGGATAGCAGAGCAATGTCTCAGTCCTAAAGCCAATCACATGGTTTCAAAGCCAAGGAGTATTTGTCCAGGCTTCCTCAGATGGGTCACCCATTTATGCCATGATACCACCCTCTTACTCCTTTCTGCCTTGCCAGTCTCTCTGCCTGCCACTATGCCAAGACAATATATATAAAAATGGAACAAAGGTGAGCTTGAATTTGCTATTCAAAGCAGTTCAGAATTTTTATTTTATTTATTTCCTGCCTTCCTCCTAAGACTGGGATTCAAGGTCATTCACAAAGAAATTATAAACAAATAAACCGACATTGAATTACAACTATAAAACACAATTAAACAAATTATAATATTAAAGCACAACCAGATGAAAAGAAATTTTTAAAATGCATTTGTTGTTAAAAGGACTGGCTATCCTTTGCATTAAAAGTCTCCTACACAGTTGCCAGTCAGCTGCAAAAAAAGGGGGAAAAACCCAAACTACCTGGCATAGTGGCAGAAGGACAAGGGGGTGTACTCATTAAATGTGCCTCTCAGGGTTGTGAGATAGACATGAACTGTCCCCGAACTCCTCAATGCCTTTGCAGGCATGTTTTATGATAACATGGTTGCTCAGATAACCTGGGCCCAAATCATATGGGGCTTTATGGCTTGTAACCAGCACTCTACATTGCCTCCATGAGTTGTCCTAACAAAGCTATGAGTTGTCCTAACAAAGAAGGTATGTGCTCCCTGTAATTGGCCCGTCACAAGTCCGGTTGCAGCCTTTCGGATCAGCTGAAGTTTCCAAATATTTGTAGATGGCATCCCTACACAGAACATGTTAGAATAACAAACAGGATGCAACTAAGGCAAATGTTATAAAAGCGGGAATTTCTCTGCTATTACAAGAAAAAATTTAATGAATCATTATTTTATGCCACCATAAACTAACTGATTTCTCAGGTTTCCTTTTCTAATTTTTGCTACAAGATCTAATAGTTGACTTCATTCATTACAGCAGGGCTAGGGAATCTTCAGCCCTGCAGATGTTTTAGACCACAACTCCCATGACCTCTTATCATTGGTTGTGTTGGCTTAAATGGGTGGGAGTTAGTGATCCAAAGATTCCCTATCTCTGAATTACAGCTCCTGGAGAAGCAAGGGGGGGGGGGAGAATTCTTCAATAATTCCATGCTATCTGGAAAAGCTGCACAAAATCTCTTGCAACACCAAGCAATGTGTTCAAGTGTCTTAAGATACCAACATCCTCTCTGTTGTGGGCTCAATTCTTATAGGGTATATCAGTTATATTGCTACTGGTCTTAACCAAAGTAGATCTATTAAATCAGTTAGGATTTATCTATGTATCGATTCACAATTGATTCAAAGGATCTACTTTAATTGGGAGTAGCCAATAGGATTCAAGCCTTTTGACAGGCATTTGTCCACTCTGCAAACTTTTTCTACGAAAGTTTTGCAACTTCAGGGGCTGCTAATTACTGAAGCAGTGCTAGCCCCAATAGGTACACAGGGGAAAACCTCAACCCTTTCCATATCCTCATTCTTCATGGTCTTATTTCCAATCTGAACAAGCTGACAAACTGATGAAACAGAAGGTTTCCTTTAAAAAGTGGTCGCTGTAAGTGGAGAACAACCACTACTATTGAGCGCAATGAGACCCAGGAGTTTATCACATGGAGGTCAATGGGATTTTAAAATCCAGGTGTTTTTGTCAGATGCATTGGCATGAAAGAGAAATAATGTGAAAATAATCCAAAAAAAGAAGCAGGTTTTGACGACTTTGTGTTCGGGTCATTTTTCCATTATTTCTCTTTCACACAAATGTTACCTGAAAAACAACCTGCAAATAAGGGTTGTTTTCAGTTTAAATTTAGTTTCTGCACGGTATTAGTCCCTTGTGATAAACTCCACAGTGTGAAAAGACTCAAGCCCTTTTTGAATCATCACTAGAAAATGTGCTACATTTCATTCAAAACATTGATGTATATATACACAGCACCTGCTATCTCCTCCATAGACACCAAAAGAACAAATTTTAGAATGGATCTTAGCAAAAACTCAGCAATAGTCTCCAGGGGATTCACACTAGACAATTATAACACTATTATACTACTTTAACATACCAGTAGTTCCAGCTACTGGAATCCAGAGATATTAAGTTTAGGGAGGAGAATTTGGAATTCTTACTAGAACCAGCATGATGTACAGGTTTGGGTGTTGGATTACAGGTCTGGAGACCAGGGTTCTAATTCCTGCTCAGCCATGGAAACCCACTGGGTGACCTGAGTCAAGCCACATTCTCTCAGCATCAGAGGAAGGAAAGGCAAATCCCTTCTGAACAAATCTTGCCAAGAAAACTCCATGAAAGGTTCATCTTAGGGTTGCCAAAAGTCAGAAATAACTTGAAGAAACACAGCAATAAACTTAGAATTCTTAGCCAGAACACTCTAGGCTCCTCACCAAACTACAAACATTAAGATTCCAGAGGATGGAACCACAGGAATTAAACTGGAATAATATTGCTATATTTGTCTAGTGTGAATGACCCTCTGCTAATTGGTTTGTGGGATGTCTTGTTTCTTTATTGTGCCTTACGCTTTAAAGGTTTACTTTGCAAGTTGCCTTCTGAAGATTATGTCCTGAAAGGGAATAAATAAAACAAAACAAAACAAAATGCTTTGGGCTACAACTCCAAGAACCTTTTATAATTATAATTTAAATATTTATATCTTGCCCTATATCCAAACATCTTAGGGCAGCTTACAATAAAACCAATTAAAAATAGTAAATAATAACAACAATTTTAAAATATTAAAAATATAAATAATTTATCAATTAAACCAGACAGTTTAAAACCAGTTAAAATAATTTTAAATCAGTGGCTAGATGGATGGATGGCTAGATATAGATGGATAGGTATGCTGGCTGAAGTATTCGGGGGGGGGGGGGGGGGTTGAAATCCAAAAAGTAACTTTCCCTAAGCACTGCTTTTTGATTTTTGTTTCAGAGGGCAAAGAAAACAAAGAAGAGCATCTGTCTGCATCTCACCAATACACTTATACCACAAATCTATTTCAGAGCTTTCTTCCTGCAACCCTTGGGCTGATAAGCAAGGCAGATGCTGGGGCCATCTGGGATGGGAAAGCCTTGTTTGGCCCAGGGGCTGACAGAAGATATCTGGTGTTCACCGTTCCTTTCTTGAGGGCATGAAAGGCTCTGTCTGTCCCATAGGAGTCAGTGACAAACTGTTGGAGGCAAATGCTTCCAAGTTGGCTGATGAAATAGCATCTTTTTGCATCCCTTAGCTGGTTCCATCTGGCACCCAGAGCCCAAGCCCAGTCACACTGTGGGCCTCACCAAAAGGAAACACCTTTTTCCTGGCCTCTTGATCACAGCAGGGACAGATGCGGTTCAACAGGAAAAAGATGAGATCTATTTATATGCCTGTCTCCTGCTGCAAGTGCCCTGGTAGCTGAACAATACTCTGGGCTGCTTTTGCTACAGGCCATCGCCAGGATTTCCTGAATCACGTCTATGGAGGTGATTCCCAACAAAGAGTGTTTGTGTCAGCTGTACAGGGACTAGGTAGGTAAACCAAGGTCCCACCTAGGCACCTGGCTTTTTTCAATAATAATAATAATAATATTTATATATCCTGCCTCTCCCTATGGATCGAGGCAGGATTACAACAAGAAAAAACAACAATATAAAGTGCTACAATATAAGCAACAATATAAAAATCCAAGCAATAAAATCATTAACTTACTACTCACTAAAATGATCATCATTGTCTGTACCCATGCCATCATAGTTCAGTGGGGTTAGTTCTTATACTGTATTCTCATAAAAGATCAGGTGAGAAGGCTCGCTGGAAGAGATCCGTCTTAAGTGCCCTCTTAAAAGTTTCCAAGGAGGTACTAAGACGGATCTCTTCTGGGAGGTCATTCCATAACCTGGGGGCTGCGGCACATTTCAAAAAACAAAGGTTGGAAAAATTACTTTGGACAACTCCCAGAATTCCCCACCAGCATGGCCACTGACACAAAACAAGTAAATTGAGCATTGTTATCCAAATCATAAATTTTCCAGTCTTCACCAAAAAGAATAAACAAAACAAGGTTCTTCCCTTTCATGGGCTTCCCATAGAGGAAGGCAAGAGAGAAGTTGTTGTGGGGTTCCCAATAGGGTGAGGACTTGGAGAGGGCCCTTCTCCATGCCCTCTGGGGGCCAGATTACAGCTTTCAGTGGGCCAGACTAAGCCTGCAATTCAGAGTTTCTCTTCCTTTGAATCTAGAGCAGGGATGGACCACTGCAATGTCACATTCCAACCCCACACTTTTCCTGGGGGCTGCACCAACACACTTGATGTGATGAGAAGTGACATCATGTCCTTTCCAATTTCGATTTTGGCCATTTTTCGAAGTTCTTCCTAATGTTTATGTTGAATCACTTTTCCTGAAATTTGAATCTATTGTTTTGTTTTCTAGTTTCTGGAGCAGCAGAAAACAAGCTTTCTCCATCTTCAGTATAGTCATGTTTACATTTCTGAAAGGGATGTTATGTCATTCATAGGGTCATCATAAGACAAAGCTGACTAGACGGGAATTAACAATAACAATCATAACACCTTTCTTCAAGCTAAATACCTCTGGCATTCTAGGTTATTGTTCCTAGGGCTTGGTTTCCAGACCTTTTACCATCTTCCTGGAATACTGTGTCCAGTTCTGGGCACCACAATTCAAAAAGGATGTGGAGAAACTGGAGTGGGTCCAAAGGAGGGCGACTAAAATGGTGAAGGGTCTGGAAACCATACCCTACAAGGAACGACTTAGGGAGCTGGGGATGTTTAGCCTAGAGAAGAGAAGGTTAAGAGGTGATATGATAGCCCTGTTTAAATACTTGAGGGGATGTCACATTGAGGAGGGAGCAAGCTTGTTTTCTGCTGCTCCAGAGAACAGGACCCGGAACGGTGGTTGCAAGCTCCAGGAAAAGAGATTCCATCTCAACATTGGGAAGAGCTTCCTGACAGTGGGGGCTGTTTGAAAGTGGAACACACTCCCTCGGAGTGTGGTGGAGTCTCCTTCCTTAGAGGTCTTTAAGCAGAGGCTGGATGGCCATTTGTCGGGGATGCTTTGATTTGGAGTTCCTGCATGGCAGGGGGTTGGACTGGATGGCCCTTGTGGTCTCTTCCAACTCTGTGATTCTATGATTCTATGATTCCCTTTTTTATTATTATTACTCCTTTTATAGGTACTGTATGTGGAACATCTTGAGGGGGAGGTGAGAGCCAAGCCATTATTTTCTGCAACATTGTAAAGTAATTTTGGTGGACAAACATGGAGTGTTTGGGGAGCCTTGAGGCCACCACATCCTGGAATCCCTATCCCTGGTCTAAAGGATATGCAGAAGGCCCTGCTTCAGCTTTTTACCTACTCTGGACTGTCTTTCTGCAACTTAATCCTCTATAGTGGGGAGAGGCTCCATTGTGGGGAAGGTACAAAAGGGCAAAGAAGGAAGCAGGAACACAGAGGGCTAGAGGCACATCTTTTTTCCAACACCAGTGCAGTGCTGCCCTAACAAAACAAACAAGCAAACAAAAATATCCACTATAAGAAGCACACATTTCTGCCTGTATCATGGGACACGGGGTCAAAATTGCCAGGCCTTTCCCCTGAGTCTGGCCTTGGAAAGTACGAAACAGGGAAGCAAATCAATAGAAAGGTCTTATAGATAAGCTGTGTTGCTCTGTAACAAAAATTCTCAACCCAGAACTCTGTAGATCAGGGGTTCCCAAACTTTTTGACTCGCAGAACCCTTATTTCTATGGTGGAGCCCCTAAGAGACCTACCCAATGTCTTACATGTTAATGCCATTTAGGAGTGTATATAAGAATATAGTCTTATTCTTTAATTTCATTCAATTTTTATTTCTTTCATTTTCCTGGAGCAGCCGCGGAGCACCTGGGAAGTGCACATGGAGCCCTAAGAGCTCCTTGGAGCACAGGTTGGGAACCCCTGCTGTATAAGAAGAATCTTCCCATCACAACTGAAAATTTTCACTATATTTAGACCCAGTTGGCAGTCTCACCCCATTGAAAGAATCCTTTTCTATCACTATTAGCCCATCATCCTCCATCTTCTTTACCACAGCACATCATCCCCTACAGTCTCCTGATGGGCCCCAACCCCATCTTTGGGAAGCAGTGCCTCAAGATTAAAATGATGACATCTGGAAAAGGTTTGTGTGCTGAGCTGATATAATATGCAACAACATCTCTGAACCACTGATTAAGCTTTCTCAGGGTTTTCCTCCTCCAGGAATCCATCTCTGATTCTTGCCAACTTAATACACAAAACCTACTTCCAGGTTGCATACTTAAGCAGGCCAAATGAGTTTGCTTACCTCTCCAGTCCGCCAGTGCTGGATAATCAATAGTAGATGCAATCATGATGAAGAAGCTTTTGTAACCCTGGCAGCTGCAAATGCTGTTCTTTCTTTCCTCTCAACTGAATCAGCACTTTTCTCTCCTCTCCTGCTACATTTACTCTCCACCCATTCTGGCCACCACACCTTGCAGGGGGAAAAGGCTTCTGCATCACCCACCAGGCCTACCCTCAGTCTCCACAATCAGCAATCACTACAACTCCCAGAATCCCCACTGGTTGGATTATTCTCTGTATGTACATCCCAATTTTTAGTGAGTATGGAGAGGTCTATCATGGGTGAATGCATATTAAATTTTGTCGAAGGTCACAGGTTCTACAGATGCTCCACGGTAAGAGAGCAGAATGAACTCAGCTATTCATGAACTTCAGCATGTTTCAGCATGAACTGAATGAACTTCAGCATGTTTCTATACATTTACATATGCCTTAAAAACTCTAGGACCAGGAAAGCAGTGAAGGAGTTCTGGAATAATTAGAGAATCATAGGTTTTTACAGATGGAAGGTTATATTGGTAGATATATTTTGAAATCCAGGTGCACATCATCATCACCACCACTACAGCTGACTGTTTGGAGGTGGGGTGGGGTGGGGTGGGGTGGGAGTGAGATCAGGATCTTGTCTTGTAGGGTGAATGTGCCAGTATTGCAGGGAATCTATTTATTATTTATTTCATTTCATTTATATGCCGCCTTTCTCCCCGGAGTGATCTAAGGCAGCAATTCTGATCACAGTGAACAAGAAATATGGATATTTTTCTCCTATAAAGTACTATAAGGAAAACAGAACCAATAAAAAAAACCTATGGCCAAAAGGGAAAAGTTCAGAGTAATGCAGCCTAATATTTGAGAAATGATCCCAATGCATTCCAATCCTTCATTGTTTTTTCTACAGGGGAAAATAATCATACAATGACAGATCTACTCAAACGCCTGAGGAAGAAATAGGTTTTGAAATGCCAGCAAGGGATAGTGGTTTGTGTCTATGACTCTGGAGACCAGGGTTCAATTCCTGCTCAGTCATAAAATTCACTGGGTGACCTGGGGCAAGTCACATGCTCTCAGCCTCAGGGAAAGGCAATGGTAAACCTCTCCTGAACAAATTTTGCCAAGAAAACTCCACAATAACTCCTTAGGGTTGCAATAAGTCAGAAACAACTTGAAAACACACAACAGACACAGAGATGCTTGCATTCATAAAAATATTGGACCACACCATTTTGGATTTTCCCCTTTAGACCTCTGCACAAGTTCATATGATCTGCCATCCTAGTGTGTGAGTTCAGTGGAAGGGCATTGCATTTCCAACACAGCCTCAACTAACCCTACTATCACAGCTCTTTCAGAACTGGCACAACAGAGGTCCAAATACCCATTTCCTAAGATCCTTCTTTGCCCTGAGTGAGTAACTCTAAAAGTGCCAAGATTGGATTACCATCAGGATGGAAAGTGTGGCAGCCAGCGCTGCTTAGAATCAATCTAAATAAGCCAAGCCTGGAAGTGAAGATGGTAGCAGGAAGAGGGAACTCCCTTTAGGGACCTATGCCAAGCTGTTTCCACCTTCATCCTTCCTCTCAGTATTGTGCATTGCTCCTGATGCGCTTCTTGAGACTCTGGGGATTACAGTAAATAAACCTCCTGTCCCCTCTTTTAAAAGAGGTCACACACCCCTTGATTTATGTCTTTGTTTATTGTCTACCCTACCCTCCAAGCGCAGGATGAATTACAGCAATGCCACTAGCAAAGAACAGATGAATCATTGACCCCAGAAGATTCACAATCTAAGCAAAAACACAGCAAGGTTGGAGAAGCAAGAGAATACCTTTTTAATAATCATTCATGCGGCTCTTCTAATTTATGACACTTAGAAGATGAAGCCTCTGGTCTTCAGCGTACAAGTGGGGATGTCAAGGTTTATGCCAACTTGGCAAAGATCCCGGTACTCCTCTGGGTGGTCCTAGGGCACCCACCGCTTCCTTCCTCCCTCCCTGCTGTTTTACTTCTCTTTGTCTGTGCTTTTCCTATGTGCCGATTCCGGATTTCCGAAGCAAAGCCCGCCTCTTGTTCAGCAAGGCTGTACAACAGCCGGCTATCACAGGCATGGCATGCATCTGTTACATGCCTAACAACCACCACCACAACAACAAAACACCCAAGACTGAGAGCTGAAGCAAATGAAGCCAGCAAACAAGCAGTAAAGCAGACCCAGAAACAAATCAGGAAGGCAGATTTTCTGAAGGAAGAGGGAGCAGCGTTCATTGTTAGCCTCCGCTTCCTAAGGAACTGAAATGCTGTTTGATGATGATTACATGCCTCCCTCCTTCTCCTTCTCGTGCCCACAACTCTTGGCCTCTGTCCCAGCAGACTGTTACCAGAAATGACTTATCACTTGCTCTGAAGAACATTACACAGAGATGGGGACTTAACCAGACTTAACATTCATATTCTCTCAGCCCTGGAGAGCTGGTGATGGGAAAGGAAGGCTGCAAAGCTCTGTCCCTTCAGTGGTTTCCTAAATTGTGAGAACCAGCATAGATGGAGTGGTTTGAGCACTGGACTAAGGAGTTCATCACACTGGGGCTAATTTTGTCATTAAAGAGAGATTAAAGCGCACTTAAAACATCCTGCAAATAAAGCGAAAATGGTGAGCAATTGTGTGAATGATTATCACACACAATTGCACAAATAAGGTGATATCAGAAATGCATTGTCGCTGAAATCCCGAAAGTAAAAAGATGCGCGTTAATGCTTCTTTGTGACCACTTTAATGGTGGATTTTGTTCGACGTCGTGTGACATTGTTTCTCATAATTACGCAATTTTGCCAGGATATTCATGGGATAAACTCCTGATCTCCTTTGTGTGATAAACTCCTAGGACTCTAGAGACCAGGATTCAAATCCCAGCTCAGCCATGGAATCCCACTGGGTGACCTTGGGCAAGTCACAGTCTCTCAGCCTCAGAGCAAGGCAATGGCAAACCCCCCTCCCTTGAAGAAACTTGCCAAGAAAACCCCACAATAGGTTTGCCTTAGGGTCTCCATAAGTCAGAAATGACTTGAAGGCACATGACAACAACAAATACTGAGAGTTGGGGGCAGTGCGGAGATGAAGCCAAAGAGGGGGCTTGCGCACTGTCAGATGGAGTCATTGCTTGGAGATGTTCAGGGATGTTGCACATGTGTGGGGGGAACAAACCCTTTCTTGTTCCAGATGCTAAAAGGAAGAGGTTTGTGGATGTGGCGAGAGATCTGGAGGGGAGAAAGCCCAAGGCTGTTTCCTGCAAGACACGAGGATATGTGCGCAGGCAATCTCTCCTTCCAGGATGGGCTTTGGGAGGATATTTTGTGCATCTTCATTGCTTTTTCAATATGCACCTGTAAAGTGGTCCTAAAAGGATGGGGTGGGAATGACTTGTGCTTCCTCTGATACAGTTGGTCCAAACTATCCTCAACAGTCATCTTTCCTGTATTGATGGATGGAGGCACCATTGGGGAGAACATAAGGCTCATACATGTCTTAATAGGGGGCAGGATGGGTGGGGAAGAAAGCCCTTCCAGACAAAACTATGTCTCCCTCCCGATCTGAGTCACCCTTGTCCCTTTCCTCTATTGCGGTCCAAGCGCAGAACAAACCGAAGGGAAACGGTGGGCTGGAAAGAGCTTTCACATTTTTCTCTCTCTTTCTTTTTCTTCTTTTTCTGAAAGCTGCCAAGGAAGGCAAAGGTCCTCTGAACCGAAATTGCCAAGGAAGCGACTTGAAGGCACACAACCACAATCACAAAGAGAGAGAGCCCAAGTGGGGGAAATGTCCTCTCTCCAATTTTGCTCTTTCTCCCTCTTTACAGATTAAAAACTGGGCCAGAGAGAGAGAGAGAGCGGGCCAGATGGGCCCCCGACGCCTTCCCCAGGGGACTCCTCCTCGGATGAAAAGGAGGAAGAGGAGATGGAGGGGGAAAAGAGGAAGAGGAAAAGGAGGAAGAAGAGGGGCAAAGGAGGAAGAGGAAAAGGAAGAAGAAGAGAGGGAAAGGAGGAAGAGGAAGAAGAGGAGGAGGAAAAAGAAGAAGAAGGGGGAAAGGAGGAAGAGGAAAAGGAAGAAGAAGGAAAGGAGGAAGAGGACAAAGTGGAAAAGGAGGAAGGGGAAAAGGAGGAGGAAGAGGAAGCAGAAGGCGGAAAGGAGGAAGAGGAAGAAAAGGAAGAGGAAACAGAAGAGGGGAAAAGGAGGAAAAGGAAGACGAGGAAGAGGAAAAGGAAGAAGAAGAGGTGAAAAGGAAGAAGAAGAAGAAGAAGAAGAAGAAGAAGAAGAAGAAGAAGAAGAAGAGGAGGAGGAGGAGGAGGAGGAAGAACAGAAAGAGGAAGAGAAGGAGGAGGAAAAGGAAGAGGGGAGGAGGAGGAGGAGGAGGAGGAGAAAGAGAAACGGAAGAGAAAGAGGGGAAAAGGGAAGAGGAGGGGGAAGAGGAGAATAGGAGGAAGAGGAAAAACGAGAGAAGGAAGTGGAAGTGGGGAAAGAAGACGGGGAAGAGGAAGAAGAAAGAGAGAACTGGAAGGAGGAGAACTGAGCAGCAGCCGAGGGGCCCCCGGGCCCGTCCTCCTTTCCCCGGACCTTCCCTCCTTGGGCAGCCTCCTTTCTGCCCAGGAGGGAGGGATGCCCCAACGCCCTCCCTTCGGAGCAGGAGGACTCCGGGGCAGCAGCAGGGATTCGGCTCCTTTGATCTTGGATGCTGCTTTTTCAAACAAAAACCTTCTCTTTGGCTCCGGCGGGCCCTGGTCCTCCTCGGGCGGGCAGGAGGCCGGGCACCTGCTGCTGCTGCTTCTCCCCAGGAGCCCCTTCCTTCCCTCCTCCTTTGCCTGCCTGAGAAGGGACTTACCTGCTGCTGGTGGAGGTGGAGGTGGTGGGGCTTTGGGGGCAGCCCCTCTACCCGTTGGCCATGTCGCCCTGGGTGGGAAGGGAGCTCCAGTCGTCCGAGCCCAGCCCTGCCTCCTCTTCTCTGCTCTTCTCTTCTTCTGTCCCAGGGCTGCTGCTCCTGCTGCTGCTGTCAGCGCTGGCTGGGCTGGGGCTGCGCCTCCTCCTCCTCCTCCTCCTCCTGCCTCCCGTCTCCTGCTTCTGCTTCGGCTTCACAAAGAGACTGAGGCTGAGCAGCAGCCCCTTCCTTCCTTCCTTCCTTCCTTCCTTCCTTCCTCCTCCTTCTCCTCTGAACAAAGTGCCCAGCCCCGGACTGGGAAGGACTGGGAGGGAGGGGCTGTCACGTGGTCCCTCAGCCCCCCCCCGCACCCCCAAGGCCCCCATGTCTGTGTGTATATATATATATATATATATATGTGGGTGTGGGTGTGGGTGTGGGTGTACATATATATACATACCACACACCCATATCTGCATATATCCTATCTGTTTATTTAATGCTATCTCTTTTAGATGTTTCATTATTTTTAACTATATTTATTGTGAGTGTTTACTTAAGGTAAGGGATGGGGGGGGGGACACAATTTTAGTTCTGTTATGTGTATTTGTTTTGTGTATTTTTTGTAAGCCACCTTGATCCTTTGGAAAGGCAGCATAGAAATAAAATTTTATATATATATATATATATATATATACACACACACACATATACATATATATGTACATATGTACATGTATACACATATACACATGTATACATATACATATATACAATGCGTGTATATATACACATATGTATACTCATACTCATATATATATACATATATATATGCATATATATGTATATATACATGTACAGTATAATATGTGTATATATGAGTATGAGTATATATATATATATATATATACCGTCTATATATATATATATATATATACATACAAACACATATATATGTACATATATGTATATATTATATACATATATATTTGTGTGTGTTTATCTGTATGCAGAATCCAAAGATACAGCCCTGTTATTCTGTAGACTCAGTCTGTAGAGAGGTCTTGTAGCACCTTTGAGACTAACTAAAGAAAGACACTGGCAGCATGAGCTTTCCTAGACTTCAGTCTGCTTCCTCCTCTGTCTGCTTCTGCATCTGACAAAGTAGGCCCAAGTCTACAAAAGCCCATGCTGCCAATCTCTTTCTTTCAATGAGTCTCAAAGGTGCTACAAGATCTCTCTGTGTATCTATATGTATATGAGAGTCAGTGTGATAAAGTGCCTTCAGTGTTGGGCTATTGCTCTAGAGAAGAGGGTTCAATTGGGCTAAGTCACTCTCTCTCTCAGCCCCCCAAGGAAGGCGAGGGCAAACCTCCTCTGAACCAATCTTGCCAAGAAAACCTCAGGGTCGCCATAAGTCCCAGACGACTTGAAGGCACATAACAACAAACAAACAAAATACAGTAGTATATGTATATGTGTGTGTGTGTGTGTGTGTAGATATACATGCATACAGATACAGAAGATATATATGTGTGTGTGTGTGCATGTATGTATAAAATATGGGATAGCAATACTGGTCTTTGGGGGGGCACCAGTGGGGAGATGAGGTTTCTTGCTGGTTGGGATTCTGGTGACACACATGGAGGGCACATGCACACAAACATCCAGACCCAGCCTCCCCCAAAGCAGGGGCATCCTTCCAATAAACCCCTTCCTTTCCCTATCTGTCTATCACTTTACCATGGGGTTTCCTTGGCAAGTTTCTTCAGAGGGGCTTTCCTCTGAGGCTGAGAGAGTGAGACTTGCCCAAAGCCACCCAGTAGGTTTCCATGGCTGAGCTGGGATTCGAACCCTGGTCCCTAGGGTCATCGTCCAACGCACAAACTACTATACTACACTGGATCATATATATACATATATACGTATGCATATACATATATAAAATCTAAGATCAGGGCCCTCTTTTTCCAGGATATCTTCTACATTTCAACCTTCTGTTCGGGAAGAATTCTAAAGTGTCCTCCATTCTGAGCATGATCAAGAAGCAGGGATTTATATTTATCCGAGTATTTTTAGCTTTAATTTGGTCACATCCTACTTTTTTCTTGAATGTCCTCCATTTTGCCTTGCTCTCCTTTGCATCATTGACATCTGGTCACCCTAAATCTAAGTACTCCTCCACCAGCCATCAAAGAGAGATAGTGTGTGTGTGTGTGTGTATAAGCTTCCCCATCCCTCCTCTGTCCTCCTACTTCTCTGCTTTGTTGCCTTCCTTTCTGTGATAACAAGCTCAGAAGAAGGGACATTAGTATCATGGCCTTCCCTTGGGCTTGGCCCATCGACCTACCTCTTGGCCTGGATTTCGGCTGCTTCCCCACTGCAGAAATAATCCAGTTCAACACCATTTTAACTGCCATGGGTCAATTCTAGGGAACTCTGGAAACTGTAGTCTGCTGGGGCACGAGTTCTCTGACAGAGAAGACTAAATGCCTCACAAAACTACAATTTCTGGAATTCTGTACTTTCAGTTTTTCCAAACAATTGCTATTTTTTCCTCTAAAAGAACATTAGCAGTTAATGCAATATGTGCAGAGTCAGTCAAAAATAAATTGTTTTTATGTTCACTTCATGATGACTCTGGCTGCATCTCCACCGCAGAAATAATCCAGCTTGACACCAAGTTGCCATGACTCAGTGCTATGGAATTTTGGGAACTGTTGTTTTGTGAGGCTTTTGGTCTTCTCTCTGGTGCCACAACAAATGACAGTTCCCAGAATTCCCTAGCACTGGGCTGTGGAAGTTAAAGTGGTGTCAAACCAGATTATTTCTGCAGTGCAGATGTAGTCTTGGACCCCTATGCTTTAAATGGCTCTCTCTTCCAAGGAAGGGAAATCCATTGCCAGCTCAAATTGCCAAGAAGATAAGATTCCTCCAGAAGGAATCACCTTTGGGATTTGCCAGGATGCGTAACTAAAGGTCTTGTGGGTTGTCCTAATTGCACTTAATGCATGACTGAAAGGAACAAAAAGAACCGAAGAGCCAGTTCTGTTTCTGGGTGGGTTGGAAACAAACCCACCCATCAAATGATCATGGCAAAAGTCTGGCCCTCTTTTTGCCTTGGCACTCTCTCCAGATATGTGGAGAAAGTGCCCTGTCTAGCAGGCAAGGTATGAAATAATAGAGATGGGGGGTGGGGGGGGGAATAAATAATAAAAAAAGGAACCTGGCAGATTATCAAGTACCAGTGATCAGATCCAGGGATAGCCATATCGGCCATATAGCAAAGTACAAATGCAGACTTGTGACTAACAGCATCATAATTTTTCCCCTCCTGTATGGTTTTTAACATCTTTACCTGATGAAGAAGCCAGTGGAGTGTCAACAGACTGCAACGTGTATTTTGTACATTTTGATAGGCCAAGAAAGGTATCTCTGTTTTGTCGATTTTGGATGTTAATGATGTATCTCTAACATTGTCAGATAAAAACTAACATGATTTGAATGTTGAACTAGAACTCCGACAGACCAGGGTTTGAACCCCTGCTCAGTCATAGGAACCTACTTGATAACCTCGGGCAAATCACACTCTCTCAGCCTCAGGGGAAGACCATGATAAACCTCCTCTGAAAAATCTTGTTAAGAAACCTTATGATAGCATTTCTATACATCAGAGTTAACTTGTAGGCACATAACAACACAACACTGCCCGATAGACTACCAGCTGTTTGATGCATGCCCAAAGGGAGGACACATTTGTCGGCAGGCTAGCACACCTGTGTGTTTTTGAACTACAAATGACCCAATCAATTCAATAAAGAAAGGCAGACTGCAACAGTCATTGCCCATCCCTGCTGAGTCACAAGAGGATGGGAAGAAGAGCAGAATAAAAGCAGTCTGAAAACAATACAGAACATTGCTGAGGTGGCTAGGCAGTCCTTGGCACAATCAGACAGGGACACCAATAGAGGGATTAAAAGCTGAGCTCTGATCGATCAGGCCAATGGACATCTAAGTCCAGCCTTGCTGTCAGGATGTCCCCAGCAAAACGATATGAAGATTGTAAGTAGCCTTCTCCTGCTGCACAGAGAGACCCCTCTTTTGGAAAACACTCCAAAATCCCAACCACCTTGATCTGACCTTGAGGCTAAAGTCACAATTCCAATACCCTTTGGCTATTTGGATAGTTAATTAGATTTACAGCTGATGGTGACTTTTCCTCAAAACAACTTGTACATTGTACAGTCCAATCTTATGGATGTCAAAAACAATCCCAATAAGTAACTTTCTAGAGAAGTAAAGTAAAGCGGTTTAATATGTTCTCAAAGAAACCTGAATTTAAATTAGAAGTGAATTCTATTAATCTACTGTATTAACAGAGTGGCCCCACTAGGATTCTGGAGACCAGGGGTCAAATCCCAGTTCTGTCATGTAAACCCACTGGGTTACCTTGGGCAAGTCATACTCTCTCAGCCTCAGAGGATGACAATGGCAAACACCTGTCTGAAGAAAATTGCCAAGAAAACCCCATGATAGGTTCACCATAGGATTGCCATAAGTAGGAAATAATTTGAAAGCACACAACAATAACAACAACGCATGCAATGGATTGCAGTCTTAATACTTCAAGGACATTCCATCTTTGCTGAATTATAGTGGAAATCTTTTACAACAGGGGTGGGAAACCAACTCCCATCTGCCCCAGCCCACATGGACAGAGATCAGAGATGAAGTGAGCCATAGGTTACCTAGCCCTGTTTTAAACCAACAGTGATCATCTGTGTGCATTCTGTCCTATTCTGCTATGCAACGCTCAATTTGTTCTAATACAAAATAGAATGTAGCCAACAGCATTTAAAGCCTAGCCACACAATCTTGTCAGTTCTGGTCTCTTCCAGAATGGGGTCCATCCTATATTCTGAACTCTGATTTAAAACTGTTTGACACAGGGACAGAATATTGAAAGGTCAGTGAGGATTCTCTGGTATTCGTAGCAGCACAATTTAAATTACAGCACTAGCCTTACAAGGGAAATAGGCTATACTGAAATCAATATAACTGACTTCCTGTTGGGAACATGATTAAATCTGTAATTTATACTGGCATTCATCACATTTGTATTTAAAAAAAAAAAGTAGTTGTGTTAGTCTTTTGGAGCATAAGAAGGAAGAAGGAACGGGGGAGGAAAGAAAAAGAAATGTGGCAGCGCCTAAGATTAACTGATTATTATTTTAGCATGAACTTTTTTTGAATATAAACCCATTTCTTCGCATGCAATAAATTAGAGTGATACATGCTTGGGTATAAAGAATATTTACACAATGATGGGAACGAGATGGAAAGTAATAGGATCCAGAAAGATGCAAAACATGACCCTTGCCCTAAATTTTCAAAGGACTGTGTAATGTGAAACAAGTCTTTCAGATCTTTACAGTGGTCAGTTAGTGTAGACGTGTAAAAGCAATAAAACTGCTTGCCAAAAGTCAATTCCTTGGGTGAGAAGAGTATGCGTGCAGTAGTAAGAACTCTTTGCATTGATATATGTAGTGTGCCATGAAGCCATTGTCTTTGTTCATAACCTCTGCTCGTGGATTGGAATTTGTGAATATAATTCAATTCAGCAATTTCTCTTTCTAATTTTCCTTTGTAATTTCCTTGTTCAAGGGCTGAAACCTGTAAATCACTTACTGTGTGTCTAGGAAGGTTGAAATGTTCTGCAGCTGGCTTTTGGATATTGCCATTTCTAATGTCAGATTTGTGTGATTGCCCGGTTGAAGTTTTTAAGTTTTAAAAATTTCTAAACCATGGCTCCATCCAAAAGGTATATGTGTATCTCTGAGTGGTATAGGCAAATACTTGAAATCTACAATATAAATAAAATCAACACAAAACATGATTTGTTGTTGTTGTTGTTGTTATGTGCTGTCATTTCCAACTTAGAACAAGCCTAAGATGAAGCTATCATGGGGTTTTCTTGGCATTTTTTTTTCAGAGGGAGCTTGCCATTGCTATCATCTAAGGCTGAGAAAATGTGACTTGCCCTAGGTCACCCAATGGTATAATAGCACAGATGGTGAAAATGCAATAATCTAAAATGCTTGGGTACACACAAAAAACATTTGATCTGTTGCTGAAAATAATACCATGTCTATAGCAGGCACATCTCCCACAGGATGGCAAAGTTAGCTTAGTGCCACGACAGCAATCACTCCTTCATCTGTGTATGCATAATGCATTTTTCCTAAAGATGGATCACAGAGAAAGGCCTCCCCTAAAGATTTTAATGCATAGGCAAGCTGGTATGTGAAGAAGCAAAAAGCCTACAGGAAAATGGTTGGTAAAATTCTTTAGTGTGGCTGGGGGGTTGGAAAAGTTTCTATATTTATTTAGAAAGTTGCCTTTGCTTATCCATTGTAGTAATTGGGCCTGTCTGTGTGGTTTTATTGAAGTTCAGAAAGGAAAACTCTGTCTGCTCTCAGTGGTGGATTCAAAGACTGTTCTTGCTTTTGTTCTGTTCTTGTTTTGAAGAAGGAAACATACTGAGGTTGGAAAGGGAGCACTTGCTCAGCTGTTTTTGGAAAGTACATTGTTAAAATACACCAGGCATCCCCTAGCTTGGTAGAGGAATGGCCACTGGCTAAGTTGGATAGGGGCAATGGAAGTTTTGGGGACACCAGGTTGTGTGAGAGACAGCATATAGAAAGGCCAATGAGTATTCTCTAGTATTTGTAGTAGCACAGTTACTTGTTTGCACAGTTCAGAAACATTTCAGTTTCATAAACAGCAATTTTATTAGTACTATTCCTGCATTTTACTTCCTGCTGTCCCTGTGAAGAAAGAGTTTAGGTCTTATGACACGTGCCTTCCTGAAACAAAGCCTCCACTTGAACAAAAAAGGCCATGTAGTGCCTCTTATAAGGAGCATGTCTCCTCTCAAATGACAAGCACATGTCACAAGATTCGCAACTGCTCTTGGAGAAAGTCTGCTCTTCACATCTCCACATCAGATATTCAGCATTAACCCTTCATCCACCATACGAGTGCGCACAAAGGTTTTATTGTATCACAGAAGTTAAGCCTAGAGGCTCCCAAATGACTCACAGACCTACTAACAGTGTCCACCATGAAGCCCTTTTCATGTACTGTACTGGGATATACAGAAACACTGTGAATCCTCAGCTGAGCCATGCAGACCTGGTTGCATTATATGGTCCTTAGGGAACTAAATCTTCAGCCCACTGTAGCTACAGTATCTGGCTAATAATGTACCACCCAAAACTTCAAAGTTACTTTTTTGGACTACAACTCCCAAGAGTTCCACAATGGCTGGAATATTTGGGGAGTTGCTCCAGAACTCATTCTTCCTTGATAGGGCTGGTTGTACCATTACAAGAGTGAGGTGATTACTGCAAATATCAAATTTTGGAGGGGAAGCAGTAGTGATAACCTCTCAGCTTTTCATTGTGCACCATCCATCTTTCCCACTCTGTTGGAACACAGAGCTGTTTACATAATACAATCTTCATGTAGCAGTAGGTTTGATGGAGAAAGTAATAACATGATCACTGTTGAAGGGATATTCAATTGCTAATCCAGTCTACTTCTGTAATGTAGGCTGGGGAAAGGGTGGCATCTTATGCTTTGCTTTTGGCAGCAAAATGTATTGATCTGGCCCTGATCACTGAATGCCATGCCCTTTGACACAGAAGTTCTTCTTCTGAATCTAAGCTTCACAAGAGGAAGTAGGTTCTGCTGGCTTAGTCAGGAGATACATTCTGTACACACTTAAAGATACAACTTCTCATTTTAAGACCCTGCTGTATAAGGGGAAAGTTTTCTAGCTCTCAAATAAGAGACATCTCTTGCAATAAGAGACACCTGCCCATCAATAACAACAAGGGTGGTCAGTTTTTGTGCAGCGACAATGGTCTGTTGACATAAGATGGTATCTTGAAATCTCATAATATCCCTTAGTTTGTTTAAAATTTTATAATGATTTTATATTTTTATAATGATTTTATACTTTCAAATTTTTTTCCTTTAATATAATTTTATAATTGAACTTTTAACTAATATAATTTACTTTTATAATCTGATGATCTATTGTGATGTTTGTTGATTGCTGTGTATTTGATATTTGATCTTTGATTGGCTGATCATAATAAATTTATATATATAAGAGACAGCTGGCAGACCTAATTTATATACTTTAGCTTATGTGCCTCCTTGGGAATTCCAGTGGTTGAAGGTGTGTTGAATATAAATTTATTGCATAAAACAAACAAACTGCATTTTGTCCAATGAACACACAAATACTTAAATGATACACATAACCCTGCTGATTTGCACACTAAATGTAGAGACCATCAAATGTTTTCTGGACAGGGAAACGTGTGCAGGCTGAGCTTGTTTCAGCCGTGCTGAGAGTTCTTTGTGGATTAAAACCGGAATACTTGTATAGTTATTTTTAATAAATACAAACCTGTCTCTTTGCAGGCTTCATTGTAGTTATATGTATTCTGGACTGCAGCCTTCCTCTCACAGGGATCCTGATAGTCAACAAAAGGGAATGATTCTGATTTAAAATAGTAAACAAATGGAACAATCAGAAAATAAAAAGGCCTCCCTTTTTTCTAATATTTGGTACAGAAGAGTGAAATCCAGTCAAGAGTTTTTTAACAGAAAAAAAAAGTACAGCAAAGTCTGCAAGTGACTTTGCAGTTGGGTGGAAAGCCCTGATATCTAAACCAGATGCACATCAATCTTTGCGATGGTTTGGTCCCTGCCAAAGAAATACCAGAGATGGAATCACATCTCTCTCCTCTCAACTAGCAGTAATAAAATATGTACTTACACTGACATCTGCTGGCAGTTTGAGGTCCTTGCAGTAGATAGGGGAAAGAGAACTGAAGATGAGGATCAATAGTAGCCACATGTTAGAACATGGATGTGGAAACTCTAATATTCCAAATGTTGTTAACTACAACCAGACACAGCCCACTTGGTTAATGGGTCAGGGGTGATGGGAGTATAAGTCCAACAACATGTGAAAGACTCCAAGTTCTCTGTCCTTGCTTTGATGGGCTTGTAAGGAGTACACTAATAATGAGAAGGAAACAGAAACTGGCATATTTAGAGGAGACACATTGAAATCAGCAACCAAAATTTCTCTGATTTCAATAGATCTATTCTAAGTATGACAAAGTCTGCATCCAGTCCATAGTCTTTGTGTATAAATCACACACAGTTCTTAAAGAAAGCACTACATAAGCACTATATAAATAAATATTAAAAGAATGTTTGTTATATCAGTGCTACTCAGAGTAGTGGTCCATGGACTGTTGCTAGCCTATAAGGTATTGAGTGCACCCCATGGCAAGTTTCCAGGATATAAAGAAACAGTTGTAGCCAATGGGCACAAACATGGCATCTTGGGGGGAAACCCTACTGGTCTCTCAAATCAAATAGCTTAAGAAGTACAGAGCTACATATTTTTATCCCTCCATTGGCATATCTTGCATATTTACATTATAATACCTCGTAGGCTTTCTTGCCATCAGAGAAGGTAATGAGTGTATTGCCAAAAAAATGTATAATCACAGTTATATGATCTCAAACTAGAGGTCAACTGATCTCAAACTGGAGTGGAGAAATTCGGGCCTTCAGCTGCTTTGGACTTCTGCTCTCACCAGTCCCAGCCATGATGGCAAATATTAACGGCTTATGAACATTGTAGTTCAACACTTCTGAAAGGCAAAATGTTTCTTCCCTGTGCTCTAAAGACACATCCTTGAACAAATTTGCTGCCAAGGACCCAGGGGAAATAAGTGCAAAGGAGTCCCCACCTCCCAGTGTAGTTGCCTGTGACAGCTTGTCTGCCACTGCAGGCCCTTTAGGTGGGACAGATAGCAGCAGGGCAATACCCCTCCCAGTCCAATGGTATGTATACTTCTGCCTGTTGCAGCTAAGCAAATGGGTGTCTCACCAGTGCTCAGAACTCTGGGATGTTGGGATTTGTAGTCCAACAAAATTTTCAGGGCCATAGGTTCCTCACTCCACCCTAATCTCTAATACTGGAATCCTATCTCTGCTTATCTAGAAGAGAGCCCCATTGAACTCAAGGAACTTGAGTTCTCAACCGTCATGTACAGTATAGGATTGTTGTTGTGGTCATGTGTCTTCAAGTCATTTCTGACTTATGGAGTGGGGCTTTCTTTGCAAGATTTGTTCAGGGGAGGCTTGATATTGCCCTCCTCTGAGGCTAGTTGCACAAAGTCACTCAGTGCATTTTCAGGGCTGAGTAGCGATTCACGGCCCAGTCTATGAGACTAGGGTTTGAATCTCTGCTCAGCCAGGGAAATGCACTATGGGAGCCATTGTGATATAATGGTTTGAATAGTGAGTAGGGATTCAAAAGCTAGTCTCCTAGTACTAGTACTAGTCTAGGAGACTAGAGTTTGAATCCTTACTCACTACTCAAATCACTACAGCACAATAGTTACTCTTCCAACTCTATGATTCTATGATTTCATGTTACTGCAAGAGCATGAGAATTGGGTATCAAAACTGATATCTGTGCAACAAAAATAGCAAATTAATTGTTTCACACAGAGAAATAGTAAATACTGTGAACTCTTCCTGAGGCAAGCTCAAGCAGAAGCCTCTCAGTGTATACTGGTTCATTAATTAATCTGTAATGTTTTTTTCTGAGCAAGCAGTTAGGTGGGTGAATAGTGGCCACATCCATGTGTGCCCATAGACATTTCAACATATGCACAGTCTTCCCTACACATACATAGACATCTCTCAGCATATCTCATACCAAGCACGTTTCAGTGAGATAACAGTTTAGCCATTGCTGTTTCAAGTGAATAAACAGAATCTGGGAAATAGCATGATTTTCCCTGCAGCCAATTAATCAGGCTGTGAGGAAAGGCTGGTAGGATTCCTCTAGTACTGAGTATGCACAAGAAGAAGCCCAAGTCCTCATATAGCACTATGGCTGCAGGCTATGCACCTCTGTGCTTAAAGTATCATAGAGATGTTAATGCCCACCCACATTTCACAGGTGAAAACTGGGACCTGTATGGCCAAGCAACATCATAAGGTGGTCTAAACTGGACTAAAAAGGAGCTTGATTTTTTCGCTTCTTCCTGGATAATATGCACCTTCGCATGTATGTATAAATGCACTGACACCAGGGCAGCTCTGAAGGGGCACTCTCTCCAAACCCTAACCCTAACTGTGCATGTAAAAGCCCCATCACAGGAGCTTCTGTACCCAAGTGGTAAGGGTGGTAATGCCCAAAAGAGAAACCGTGGAGATGAGGACAACATACACAAAACAGACAGTCAAAGAGGAGTTATAGGGTGAAAGGAGAATGAAGGGGGGCATGATTGTACCTTGCTGGCATTTGCATGGCCACACCTCTGCTCTCATGCTCTTTCCTGGTGAAGCACTACACGTGAGGCTCACTGGGACAGCCATCCAATGGGGTAGAAGTCACTGGCAGCTTGCTCCAGTGAAGGTGTGCAGGGATGGTGGGAAGAACACTTAAAAATAAAGTACCCAGTGGTGTGGCTTGAAGCCGCACAGTGTGGTCATGACATGCGCACTCCAGCCACCTTGGGAGCGAGAGTGTTTGGTTAGTGGGGTTTCAATTGTTTGGTTGGTGGGCTTTGGAAAAGGCAGCTACAAGTTGCTTTTTCCTGCCTATCTGTTTTGCCCCTCAGTTTGCAACAATTGAAGTATGCTGAGGACAAAGATTGGAAGTAGCAGGAAAAGAGAAGAAACAGGATAGTTTAAAAGCAACTGGAAAACTGGAATGACAGATTAAACAGGACGGTCCCTACCAAATCAACAGTTGGATTGTATGGGTTTTACTACTGTTCATTCACAGTTCTTTACAGTCTTTGCATGGGAGTTTTGCAGATGAAAATGACTGAAATCTATTGTGACTTGGACTTAATTTGTTCATGGACAATGTTACCATCATTACAATGCCCAATTCATGGGTGTCCTATTTATTCAAGCAACCAGTCGTTTTAATTATTGTTATAATACCCTGCAATCATATCCCTAGGGTGATTTATAAAATGAATAAAGCATTTTGTAAAAAGAAAAAAATACCAGAGTTCTCAAAACATAAAGCAATCAAATGGATTAGTTTCTCTAGATTCCTTTGTTTATTCTCTTTTATTTGTCTAGCTGCTTGATTTTACAGCTAAAGGCAGACATGTCAGTATGGCATATGTGTGCATAGTTACGTGTATCTCGACTGCAAGTGACAAATGCCCTTTTGCAACAGCTCCCTGTCATTGGGACTCAGTGTCAGGTTTTCTGTGTGCAAAGGCCTAACTCATATAACTAATTCTGTAAATCATAGGAATACCATGGGCTCCACTCCCCTAGGATTTCAGTGCCCCTAATTACAGACCTGTCCCAAATTGGCAACTGTCCCAAATTGGCAGCAATAGTCCCAACCAGCCCTCTGCCATCCCACTTTTCCAGCTGCTTTTAAAATGTCCCAGTTTCTCTCTCTTCCTCCCACTTCCCCCTCTTGCCCTCAGATTACTTCAATTGCTGCAAAGTAAATTTGAACTGCAAAAGTAGTTTACATTTAATTAATTCAGCAAGAGGGAGAAAAGAGTAGGGGGAAGACTCATGTCCAGCAGGATCAGGCAGATGCAATCTGCGGTAGCCTCACCTAGCTTCTGTGTTCTTCTTCATTAACAGCTTTTGCATCTTGACCTCCCTTTGCTGTTGTTTGGCCATACAGGTCTCAGTTTACATCTGTGAAATGTTAGAGGGTATGTAATTATTAAAAAGCGCTTCCCAGCTCCTGCTACACCCTGTTACAGAGGTGAACAACTGAAGTCCCTTTAATGTTTCAAACTTAATCTCCCATCATTTCTAGCATCAGTGGCTATGCTAGCTGGGGTTTGGGAGAATTATAAGCCAAAAACATCTGGAGGAGCACTGTTGCCCACTCCTGCCCCAATGAATCTTGTCTCTGTCACTGAGGAATACTGTGGGATAAAATGGGCCTTATATTAGGGGTATGGGGTCTACTTGAGCCACAAAGAAATCAGCTTGTTATTACTTAATATCCAAAAGATGAGCAGCTTTTAAACTAACTCTAAGGGAACTCTGACAAGAAATGAGAGCTTTCAGTTCAGCAAAACTAATCTGTAAGATATCAGCCTAGCCACATTTTAGATTGTTCTAGAGGACAGGGTAGAAATAGACCACAACCATACAGGAAACGAAGATAAACAGCCAAAGGACCAGAGGAAAAATGTTCACAGCAGAGATATTTGGAGCAGGACACCATGCTCAGGGGTTTCTGTATTAATCCTACGTAGAAATTTCTGAACCCTGCTTGGGGAGTTGGAGTACTTGGTTTTATATGTGAACATGGATATAGTTGGG
Organism: Urosaurus nigricauda; assembly: GCA_034509955.1. Taxonomy (NCBI): domain Eukaryota; kingdom Metazoa; phylum Chordata; class Lepidosauria; order Squamata; family Phrynosomatidae; genus Urosaurus; species Urosaurus nigricauda. Next base: position 43,562,100 of record JAOEGL010000004.1, on the reverse strand, counting down.
GGGGGGGGGGGAGACAACCACTGTGGTACAATCATGTCTGGCTAGCAACTTTTCAAGAAGGGTGGGAAATGAAATACAAAGAGCATCATCATTGCATACATTCAGGAGAGATGTTGTTCTTTTTGTTGTGTGCCTCCAACTCATTTTTTATTTATGGCATAAGGCAAACAATGGTTCCTTTTCATCCTGGAGAGAAGTGACCAGTGGAGTGCCACAGGGTTACATCCTGGACCCAGTGCTTGTCAATATCTTTATTAATGACTTGGATGACAGTATTGGGGGCCTAGATATCAAATTTACAGATGACACCAAATTAGGAGGAGCAGCTAATACCCCAGAGGACAGGATCAAAATTCAAAATGACCTGAATAGACTAGAAAGATGGGCCAAAGCTAACAAAATGAAATTCAAGACAGAGAAATGTAAGGTTCTGCACTTAGCGCGGAAAAATTAAATGCACAGAAATAGGATGGGGGACACCTGGCTGAACGAGACCACGTGTGAAAGGGATCTAGGGCCTGATCTAGACTGGCAAAAAGGAGTGTGTTCATGCCTGCATTAAAGTGTGGCCTTTAGATGACCTGCAGTGAAAGTTTGGCATGAACGCATTTCTTTGGCGTTTTAGTGTGGGAAAAGCAGCTTTAAAAAGGAGCTTTTTTACCCCACTTCTTTTTAAAAAGGGTGTAACTGTGCAGCTGCATCTAAATGCTGTGGTGCAACTGTGCAGTTTTTTTAAAGCTCCCAAACCCTAGCTCCAGCCCTAATCCGAACCCTAGACATGTGTAGTAGGGACTCTGGGATTCTTCATCTGTTATGCAACTGCGCATAAAATGTCAATTCACTCATAAGATAAAGAAGTTTATTCATAAAATAAAGGGGTTCATTCATGGTGCACTGGTGCAACTGCGCAATTAAAAAAGGGAAGCGAAACTGCAACGGTTTAAGGTTCAGTGCGGCCAAAAGCCCTGTTCATTGCCACCCGTGCAGCTGTTCTGCCTGTGTTTCTAGCATCCTGACAGCTTCCAATGTAGTGGCTGAGCAAAAGATAAGACTTCAGATAAGTCGTCCCCACACCCCGTCAGTGTAACTGCCCTATACCTTTTAAATACACGTCTGGGACCTGCAGTGTAGCTGCTAAGCATTTGGGAAAATGCAACTTCATGTCACCCTCTCCTGGCAGTCTGGAAAGCCTCTAGAAGTCCAAGTAGACCACAAGTTGAACATGAGTCAACAGTGCGATGCAGCAGCTAAAAAAGCCAATGCAATTTTAGGGTGCATCAATAGAAGTACAGTGTCTAGATCAAGGGAAGTAATAGTGCCACTCTATTCTGCTTTGATCAGGCCCCACCAGGAATACTGTGTCCAGTTCTGGGCACCACAATTCAAAAAGGATGCGGAGAAACTGGAGCGTGTCCAAAGGAGGGTGACTAAAATAGTGAAGGGTCTGGAAACCACGCCTTATGAGAAACAACTTAGAGAGCTGGGAATGTTTAGCCTGGAGAAGAGCAGGTTGAGAAGTGATATGATAGCCCTGTTTAAGTATCTGAAGGGATGTCATATTGAGGAGGGAGCAAGCTTGTTTTCTGCTGCTCCAGAGAACAGGACCTGGAACAATGGATGCAAACTGCAGGAAAAAAGATTCCACCTCAACATTAGGAGGAACTTCCTGACAGTATGGGCTGTTCGACAGTGGAAAACACTCCCTTTGAGGTTTTTAAGCAGAGGCTGGATGGCCATCTGTCGTGGATGCTTTGATTGGGAGTTCCTGCATGGCAGGGGGTTGGACTGGTTGGCCCTTGTGGACTCTTCCAACTCTGTGATTCTATCATAGGGTTTTCTTGGCAAGATTTGTTCAGACAACAAATTTGCCATTGCCATCCTCTGAGGTCAAGAGAGTGTGACCTACCCAATGTCACCCAGTGTGGTTTTCATGACTGAGTTGGGAATCGAACCCTGGTCTCTTGAATTGCAGTTCAACACTCAAGCCACTTTACCATACTGGCTCAATTTGTGTAGGCAACACATTGTGTGGCTGCAAAACTAATTTAGTACACAAGAGATACTGTTGTCCTCCTGGTTTAAATGGAGGGTAATCTTTAAATGGAAAATGAATTCAAGTAGGCACCCAAAAAACAGTGCTATAATAATGGGTGATTAATAGAATTATAGAGATTGAAGGGACCCCAAGGGCCATCCAGTCCAACCCCCTACCATGCAGGAAGACACAATCAAAGCACCTAGAGACGGCCATCCAGCTTCTGGTTAAAATCCTCAAAAGAGGGAGACCCCGTCATTCTGCAAGGGAGTATATTCCATTGACCAACAGCTCTTACTTTCAGAAAGTTCTTCCTAATGTTTAGGTGAAATCTCTTTTCTTGTAGATTCAGCCGTACTCACATGGACTGTGTAAATGCATGTTTTGATTATGGCAAAGGGGTAAAATTTTTAGATACCCTAAATGATTGTTCATGGAGGTAAACAGGGAAAGGATGATTCTGGACATAATTGTAAGATCTACTATAAGATCAGCTGTTACTGTTGTTTAATTGGTAGCAGCAACAAAAACATCCAACTTAATTATGTGTCTATGGAAACGTGGCAGGGAACACTAGCACAGTCATACTTGACTTCAAAAGGGGAAACTTATGATAAATGATGGAACCAATTTAAAATGGAAGTTGAAAGCCAACTGGATAAAAGCTTGAGGAGGAAATGTATGAAACAAGTGTATTCATAAAGGTAAATATATTCTCCGTTGACAAGGTTGTCGTATTTGTAGAAATGTATTATTATTTTATAATAGTGCATAGTTTGGAGAAAATGTATAGTTTTTTTTCCCTCTTTCTCTCTCTCATAATAATATTAGAAGCAAGGTTTATGCAGTGAAGATTAATGGTGGAAGACTCAGGACCAATCAAGGATGATTTGCTACGACTGACATAGATGGATGCAAAAGTTGGAAGGCATTAAGGGGGGGGGGAATTAGACCCTTTTATCTGAGATAGTGCTTACTAGTCATGAAGACTTTATATGGCTTCTGGTGTCAGAAGCAATATGTCTCTGAATTCCTGCCACTGGGAACATGAGCGCAAGGTCTAATGTGGGCATTTGCTTGTCCATGGTGGGAAGAAAATGCTGGCCTGATCCTAGCAGGGCACACTTGATCTTCTTTTCTGTACACATACATTTTTCAAGTGATAGTAACAACTGAATATGCCCAATTGTTAAAATTTTCCTGAACAGAAACATACACACTACAGTGAGCCCTTGCTATCTGCTGGGTTTTGTTTCCTGGAACCTCAGTGGATACCAAGATCCGTGGATGCTCAAATCCCATTACATACAGTGGCATCGTAAAAATGATGTCACTTACATAAAATGGAAAAATCAAGGTTTGCTTTTTGGCATTTGGCATATATTTTGGGAATATTTTTTCAATCTGTGAATGGTTGACTCCATAGATTAAAAAAAAAAAAACCCATGGATATGGGAGGCTGACTGTATATGTACATCTACTATATGAGCAAATAATTTTGGACACGGTTGTTTTTTGTTTCTGTTTTGGTCATCCTCTTAACACAAAAGTGTTTGCAGAGGATTTTACAGACACATCTACATTTTTCCACCTAAGGTTCGAGTCTGAAAGAGTATTGTATTTATTTTTAAATTAAATTTACAGCCTGTTTTTCCACCAAGGTGGCATATGTAGTTTTCATCCCTATTATTTTCACAACCCTGTGAAATGAAATAGACTAGGAGAGTGAGTGAATCAGTAAGTGGCCCAAAGTGGCCTAATGAACACTGCTATTTGAACTAGTCTCATAGGGTGTATCTGTAATGCAGAATTAATGCAAGTGGACTCCACTTTGACTGCCATGGCTCTTTGCTATGGAATCCTGGGATTTTGTAGTTTTGTGAGATATTTAGCCTTCTCTGTCAGAGAATGCTGGTGCCACAACAAACTACAAATCCTGTAATTCCACAGCATTGAGCCACTGCAGTTAAAATGTTGTCAAACTGCATTAATTCTGCAGGCATGTCTTGGAAAAAGAGGATGTCTGGCCACCTTGTTTTCATTGACCCAGGGTCAACTATGGGGGAACAAACTGAGGGCATTTCCCTCTGTCATTATCATACCTCCCCCCCCCATGAAATTTTCCTTTAGTCCCTAAATGAAACCACTTTAATTGGAAGAGCTCAATGCTATGGAATCCTGGGACGTAGCAGAGCTCTTTGACAGAGGACTCTTTCAGACGTGGGAAATTGGAAGTATAATCCAAGGGCAATCCAAACGCAATCCTGGGGTTTCACGTTATTGCGAATTAATTCTTCTCACGCAAATTCGGGCAAAAGGGAAGTCACTCCGAATGCAATCATGGGTTTAACGTTATTGCGAATTTAAGCTTCTCACGCGATTTCGGGCAGGGGGGGTTATTTTCGGGTAATGGGAAGTAATTCCGAATGCCTTCCAAACGGAGCAGGGGTTCAGGTAAATTCGCTAAACAAGCGAATTTACATGAATCCGCATTGGCTCCATTTGGAATTGGGAGAAATTCCTCCCGTTTGAAAGAGTAGAGAGAAGGCTAAATGTCTCACAATCTTACAAATCCCAGAATCCCATTGCATTGAGCCATGGACGTGTCCTCCATTTCCACCTTCTGTCCAGGTAGAATTACAAAATCCCCTCCATTTTGAGGACTAAGAATCATGCATTTCCATTTCTATGGCTGCATCCACACTGCAAAAACAATTCAATTTGACATCACTTTAATGGCCATGGTTCAATGTTATGGAATTCTGGGAATTTTAGGGTTTTTTAAATAGAATTTTTATTGCATTAAAAACATATGACAACAAAACTAGACACATTGGGGCTTTCTAGATTGGCAGGAAAGTGTGACATGAAGTTGCCTTTTCCTTAATGCTTAGCAGCTGCACCACAGCCTTTAGATGGAGCTGCGCTGTTCCGCAGTTTTTAAAAAAGTAGCTGTGAAAACCAGCACCTTTTTAAAGGTGCTTCTTCTCCCCTAAAACGCAAAAAAAGCGTTTTCATGGCACACTTTCCCTTTTTCTCATCTAAAGGCTAGACTTTCATGCAGCCATGAACACACTTCTTTTTGCCAATCTAGATCAGGCCACTGAGAAAAAAGGGAAAAAAGAAGAGAGAAAAAAACCCACAAACCAACAAACACATATCATTACACATACATAAACAACCATAAATATCATACATCCACAAACCTAACATAAATCCTAACATAACAGACCTAACATAAATCTAACATCAATGTCACAGTCATCCTAAGAAACAACATAAAAAGTAACTTCCTGAATCCCAACCAAGTCAAACTTATTATTGTACCAATTTCTTCCTATCCAGTCTTATTCCAGTTTATAGGTACTGTAGTTTCCTTTACCTATATCTAGGTGTATAAATTAACTTAATTATCATACCTAATAGTAGGAATTACATTTTGAATTACATCCAAATTACTGGGACCACAATTTCAAAGTGAACCAAGCTTTTATCGCACTTTGAACAGAGAAAACATAAAATTCACATTCCTTTCCAATCATGCTCCTGGTCTCCTTGTTAAATTTCTGGTTAAAATTCTGGTTTTCAAATAATCTATAATCTATAACCTATAACAATGAAGGCATGGTTTTATTTGAGGATGAGGGTGGTGGTGGTTTAGATTATTTTTAACCTTGTATGTTTTAAATTTTGTATGTTGTAATTTTAAAAACTTTTTACTCTTTTAATTGGACCATTTTAATGGTTGTTTTTTTTAAAGTGTTGTTTTAATGTGTTTATATGGCTATATATCTCTATATCTATATAGATATAGAGATATTGTGAGCCGCTTTGGATCCCAACTTGGGAGAAAGGCAGGATAAAAATAAAATATATAATATACATCATCATCATTATTATTTCACTTATATATCTCCCACTATAAGGACTCCAGGTGGCTACTATACTATCCCTTAAAGCTGAGCTACCCCAACTGCCATGAGGAGAAAGCCCTCAGGGTTCAAGAGCAACCAGGACCTCCCTCTGGCAGAATGACTCTAATTATTATCACACTACACTCTTAGCACTGCTATTCCACTTTAACTGCTCTGACTGCCTCCTGTTGCATTCTGGGACTTGTAGTTTAAGGAGGGGTTCATTTAGAATTCTGTTAGCCAGGGAGCTCTTAGGCCTCATTGAACTACAAACCCCAGAGTGCAACAGGAGGAGGCAGTGAAAGAGGAAGAGCATTCTGGGACTTGTAGTTTAAGGAGGGGTTAGAATCATAGAATCAGAGTTGGAAGAGACCACAAGGGCCACCCAGTCCAACCCCCTGCCATGCAGGAACTCCAAATCAAAGCATCCCTGACAGATGGCCATCCAGCCTCTGCTTAAAGACCTCCAAAGAAGGAGACTCCACCGCACTCCGAGGGAGTGTGTTCCACTGTCGAACAGCCCTTACTGTCAGGAAGTTCCTCCTAATGTTGAGGTGGAATCTTTTTTCCTGCAGTTTGCATCCATTGTTCCGCGTTCTAGTCTCTGCAGCAGCAGAAAACAAGCTTGCTCCCTCCTCAATATGACATCCTTTCAAATATTTAAACAGGGCTATCATATCACCTCTTAACCTTCTCTTCTCCAGGCTGAACATCCCCAGCTCCCTAAGGCGTTCCTCATAGGGCATGGTTTCTAGACCCTTCACCATTTTAGTTCATTTAGAATTCTGTTAGCCAGGGAGCTCTTAGGCCTCACTGAACTACAAACCCCAGAGTGCAACAGGAGGAGGCCGTAAAAGAGGAAGAGCATTCTGGGACTTGTAGTTTGAAGAGGGGGCATTTAGAATTCTCTCAGCCAGGGAGCTCTTAGACTTCATGAACTACAAGCCCTAGAATGCAACAGGGGGCAGTCAAAGTGGAAGAGCATTCTGGGACTTGTAGTTTAAGGAGGGGGTTCATTTATTATTCTCTCAGCCAAGGAGCTCTTAGGCCTCACTGAACTACAAACCCCAAAGTGCAACAGAAGGAGGCAGTCAAAGTGGAAGAGCATTCTGGGACTTGTAGTTTAAGGAGAGGGGCATTTAGAATTCTCTCAGCCAGGGAGCTCTTAGGCCTCACTGAACTACAAACCCCAGAGTGCAACAGGAGGAGGCAGTCAAAGTGGAATAATATAGCAGCATTATTTAAGAGTGTAGTGCTATTGTATTGTAATATGGGAGTCAAGCAGCGAGTAAGGCCTTGCCCCTTCTTGGGCCGGCTTTAAGGGTGGCTCCGCCTGAGGAAGGCCGGGCCTAGTGGTGGGCCTCAAGATTAAGCTTCTGTTCTTCTCTCTTTCTTTTAGTCCAGCAGCAGCAGGGGCCTCAAAATGGCGGCGGCGGGGAGGGCAGACCCAGCCTCGGCCTGCAGCTCGGACTCCTTCCACCTCCGCCACCTCCACCTGGATCTCCGCGTGGAGTTCGGGCCCAAGGCCGGCTCGGGCTCTCTGCGAGGCTCGGTCCGGCTGGAGCTGACCTGCTTCAAGGACCAAGCCAGCCAGCTCCGCCTGGACTCCCATCCCAGCCTGGAAGTGGAAGGAGCCTCCCTCATCGTCCCCTCAGGAGGAGGAGGGTCAGGAGAAGGGAGCCCTAGCCCCATCGCCTTCCGAGAGGCCCCCTTCGCCAGCTACGGATCCGCCCTCAGCCTCGCTTTGCCCGAACCGGTGGCTGCGGGGGACTCCCTGGTTGTGGAGGTGGCCTACCGAGGAGGAGAGGGGCCTGGGGTGAGTGCTTTAACTCGTTGTCTGCCTCATTTGCTATGGAATTCTGGGAGTTGGAGTTTGTTGTGGGGCCCAGAGCGGAGCTCCGCTCCGCTCTGGGCCCCACAACAAACTCCAACTCCCAGAATTCCATAGTGGTGCTCAGAACTGGACACTGGGGCCTGACCAAAGCAGAATAGAGTGGCACTATTACTTCCCTTGATCTAGACACTATACTTCTATTCATGCAGCCTAGAATCGCATTGGCCTTTTTAGCTGCAGCATCACGCTGTTGGCTCATGTTCAACTTGCGGTCTACTTGGACTCCTAGATCCCTTTCATACGTGGTCTCATTCAGCCAGGTGTCCCCCCATTTTATATCTGTGCATTTTATTTTTGCCCAAATGTACCAAAAGACATGGGCGTCCTTTATGGGGCCAGCCCAAATTGGCCCCATAAAGGGATTACCCCCGTTGGGTGGATTCTGGGGGTTGTTGTATTTTGCCACACGGCCCGCACGGCTGTGGGTTGTTGTGCCTTCAAGTTGTTTCCAACTTATGGCTTCCCTTATCTTGTGGTTTGCTTGTCAAGTTTCTTCAGAAGAGGTTTGGCATTGCCTTCCCTTGAGGCTGAGAGAGCGTGACTTGCCCAAGGTCACCCAGTGGGTTTCCATGGCCAAGCACAGAACTGAACCCTGGTCTCCAGATTCACAGTCCAATCATTACACTACACTGGCTGTCACGGCTGTGTGTGTGTGTGTGCATATGTTGTGTGCCTTCAAGTCATTTTAGACTTATGGTGACCCTAAAGCAAGCCTATCATGGGGGTTTCCTGGCAAGTTTCTTCAGAGAGGGTTTGGCATTGCCTTCCCCTGAGGCTGTGTTATTCCCTTAAAGTCACCCAGGGAATCGAACCCTGATCTCCAGATCCACAGTCCAACAGTCAAATCACTGTGCCATGCTGGCAGTCACTAGATACATTTTCAAGTTTCAAACTGTGTGCCCTTTGAACTGAAAGCCTTTCCCCAACATCCCCACACACACCCTTACTTCTTGAAGATTTGTGAGTGGAAGAGTTATTGTGGTAGCTGTCTCATGAAGGGGCTTTCTGCCCATTGCTAAGGGCCTGTAGTTTATGGATGAATTCCAAATCCATGTTTCTCTTTCCAATCTACAGCAGAATTGGAATTCATCTACTGTATACGCTATTGACCCTCAGCAATGGAATGAACAGGGACATTGGCTTCTTGGCTCACTACACACACTTCTACACTTATCTGACCCCCCCCCCCATCCTCATGGGGGAATCCTACACTCATCTATTCTCCATACCTGCAGGCTAGTTTCCAAGGCCAAACTGGTCTTACCATCTCATTTCCATATCCAGTGGCTATGTCTTTGTCCTTAAACAAAACTGGACTTGCTACTTCATTTCCATCCCCAAAGGATTTTGAATTTGAATTGACATTCTCACAAACCTATGGCATATAGTATATATATATATATATATATTTGTGTGTGTGTGTTCCTGGCTTCCAAAAGCATCTGGGGAACTAGGCTGAAATCTACGAAAGCTTATGCTGCCAACTTCTTTCAATTAGTCTCAAAGGTGCTACATAGTACTAAGTGGTTTACAATATAAGCTTGTGCTTCTCATTCTTGCCCTTTGTTCTTTGTAGCTTTGTCGTTTGATGTGCCTGCACTTTTTCTATTCATCTGGTGCTTCAGAAATATCCTGTTTGAGATACTGTTTTTGCTGCTTGAAAAGGAGAAGCAGAAGCAGAGAAGTGTGACCTTACTTGCACTTCCACACTTGATCTGATCTTTCATTTTCAGGACCCAAAGAGGCATCCACAAGCTCTTTGCTTCCCTAGCCAGTTGATTATTTGTTTTTAAAATATAAGATTTGGAAAGACCTGACTCATTTGCAATCGGTCAAACTAATGTTGTTATCCTGTACTCACACTTACCCCAATAAGACCTCAAACAACAATTGAGTGTGAAGTATCTTTATACTGATTGAATCATTGTTCTGTCTATTCCAATACTGGCCATTTTAGAACTAAAACTCCTCACCTTCATTGTGATCATTAGCTATGTTGGCTGGGGATGATGGCAACTGTATTAGAGTACAAACAGGCTGGCCAGTGTGCAGCTCTTTGAGGCTTTGGGCAGAAGATAGCTTTTGCATCTCTGGCATGCTTCTAAAATGGAAATGTTATATTGGATATAGGAGGTTTTACCACTGAATTGGAGGACCTCCCAGTTACAATACTGATGCTTAAGAGATTTCCCTGGACTGTATTTTGCAACATGGTGTTTCTGCTGAAAAGACTTCTTTGGAAGGGTGCATGGCAGCATGGCTAAGTCCCTAAAGCGAGTTTGAATTCTGATTCCTTCTGCCCTGCCTTCACCCTGACTTTTCTAGTTTTAAGGATGGCCAAATCAGTCAATTCTTTATTGAAATGGCAACACTTATTTCTTATATCAGTTCATTCCAGAGCTTGGAGATGTTTCTTTTTTTGATTAGAATTCCCAGTGTTCCAGAAAGCATGCTGATTGGAGGATTCTGGGAAGTGTAGTAGTAGTAGTACTCATCATCATCATTATAGAGCAACTATTCCAATTGTTGGTTCACTCATCATGGAAGTTGGCTGGTCTTTTAATAAAGTGCCTGGCACCTTCCTATGAATCAAGGAATGCCAGTTTAGTTACATCAGTGGAAGGAAAATTTGTAATGTACTGGCCTCAAGCCCATGCAGTTAATGGCAATGCAGGAAAGCTACCAAGCAGGCTGCAGAATACAGTCTGAGCACACTGCCTGGTACATGAGCAAGTAAAAGTAATTTCTCTCAAGAAACTCACACAACACACACACATCACTCATAAACCTACCATTTTATCGCAGCTTCAGTGGTGATGTGTCCATTCTCGTCATTCTCACCCACCCAGAAGGAGATGGCTAATCAGGGTCAGTTCTGTGAATTGTATAAGGTTGGGCTGTACCTCTCTCTAGTTCTTTCAAAGGGTGAATGGCTAAATCCCTCAAACAAGCTTGCATTCTGTCTCCTGTCCAGCCTTTTCCTAGTTTTCTGGAATGCTGGGATGTGGTGTGGGAGTTCAGTATCAAAATCTCCTGTTGGAACCATCAGGTTGGTGGTGGAAGGAATACTGTCTGGGCTGTGGCATTGTAATCCTTTTCCCTGTGCCATTTTCCCAGTCTGAATCATTCTCCTCCCTTAATTTGTGTTATATCCCTGTAATGTTTGTATCTTTGCCCCATATGTAGAAATACAGCCATCTCTCTGTATCCAAAGATTACATACACACACCAAAATACAACCCTTGATTTTGCCTTTATATATGAGGGAAATCATTTTACTATGCCATTGTATTCAGTGGGACTTGAGCATGAATTTTGGTATCCATAAGGTGGAGGGTGTCCCAGAACCAAACCTCAGTTGATACCAAGGGCCCACAGTAATAGCTTTGTGGGGAAGGAACATTTTAGATCAAGAAAGGGACAGGGCAAAATGGTTAAGACCCTCGCTTAATCCAGCAGCCCTGGTCTGAATCCCTATCATGGTTGCTTATAGCACTACTTAGAACCTTGAAAGATTTGGTTCTAAATCAGTCATGGGCAGCTATGTGTCTCCAGATGTCTTTGGCCTACACTTAATCATCAGCCCTTTCCTGCATAGTTAATGGTAAGGAGTTACGGGAATTGTAGTCCAAATCATATCTGAGATTACAACCAAAATTGCTCCTTGTTGTTGTGTGCCATTAACTCGTTTCTGACTTACAGTGACCCTGAAGTGTGATGGGGTCTTCTCTTGCAGAATAACTTCAGAGGAAGTTTGCCCTTACCTTCATGTGAGCCTGAGAGAGTGTGAGAGTGTGATTTGCCAAAGGTCACCCAGTGGGTTTTCTTAGCCAAGTTGGGATTCAAATCCTGATCTTCTGAGTCATAATCCAACTCTCAAACCGCTACACCACACTTGTTCCCCAAAGTTGCTTACTCTTGCTCTAAATCATGCAGGGGAGTGTATACAAGCAGAAAAGCTTACATGCCAACTTAGGATGGGAGGATCAGAGCTTGTGCAAAGGTGCTGACTATGGAATTCTGGGAGATGTACTCCCAAAAGTGTTGTTTTTTTCCTTTAACTTTTCCTGGAGGTGATATGGAGGTAACACACTCATCCTTTCCTTTGCACATATCGTTGCACCTGACATGGGGGAATTAGAATACAGTACCTGAAGAGATCTTGCATGCTATCTTATTATATCCTGACTTATTTCAGCTCTATTTCCTTAGGCAGTTTTTGGCTTAAGTGTTGCAAAAACAACACCAAACAAAGTACATTATCTGGGTCAAGCTCCTGCTAAAGATATTTCCAAGTCCCCTATTTTCATAATCCCCTTATCAAAGTTACAGCAGAACTGTGTCTAAACCTATTTGTAGGAAAGCAGGGGGAAGATTTTTCCCCAGCCTTTACTGTGACATCTGAAGCATCTTTGCAGCTTAATGTACAGAGTGGGGCTTTCTAGATTGGCAGAAAAGTGTGACATGAAGTTGCCTTTTCCTTAATGCTTAGCAGCTGCACCGCAGCCTTTAGATGGAGCTGCGCTGTTCCGCAGTTTTTAAAAAAGAAGCTGGGAAAACCACCTTTTTAAAGGCGCTTCTTCTCCCCTAAAATGCAAAAAAAAGTGTTTTCATGGCACGCTTTCCCTTTTTCTCATCTAAAGGCTAGACTTTCATGCAGCCATGAACACACTTCTTTTTGCCAATCTAGATCAGGTGTTCACAGTGGAGCTAGTGCAGTGTGAAGAGCCAGCATGGTGTAGTGGTAAGAGGGTTCACATCTCTGTAGCCATGAAAATGCACTGTGTGAACTTTGGCAAGTTACACTCTCTCAGCCTAATAGGATGGTGGTGGCAAACTTTTTCTGGATAAAGCTTGCTGAGAAAACTTGCCATAAATCCAGTTTGACACCACTTTAATTTCCATGGCTCAGTGGTATGTAGTTTGTTGTGGCACCAGAGCTGTCTGAGAGAGAAGACTGCCTCATAAAACTACAATTCCCAGAATTCCATAGCATTGAGCCTTGGCAGTTAAAGTGGTGTCAAACTGGATTATGTCTACAGTTCAGATGTAGCCAGAGCCAGCTTGAAGGCACATAACAACTCTTGATGACTCACTGAGCACATGCTGAATTAACTGCCACTGTTATTATAGGGGGAAATAGCAATTGTTTAGAAAAACTAAAAGTACAGAATTTGCTGTCCTATATGTCAGATAACCCCAGTGTTGTTTGTGCTGTCTACAGGATTTGTGCATGCAGAGTGCAAAACAATGTGTGTTACTTGTAAACTGTAGTGTAAACTGATTTCCTCCAGGTCATTTCTTCTGAAATTCCCAGTTACTTCCAGGCATCATAGGAACTAGATTGCTCCTGACTTGCATCAAGTGACTGCTAGGCCTGATAAACATCTGCTTTTGTTGTTGGCTAATGTAAATAGAAACTAGAGGAGAACCAAAATGCCTGACAGTTTGATCCTATCCCTGCTCTTATAGATATCCTGTCTGGATTCTTATCAAACAGCCCAGAAGGAGAAACCGTTTCTTTACACCTCTGGCTTTCCTGTACTCAACAGGTCCTTGTTCCCTGGCTTTCACACCCCAGCTGTCAAGAGTACATATTCTGCAGGAATCCAGGTAAAATTTCCAGTTGCTCATGGAAGGCTGTCTTTTGTCTTTTTGTCAGGTGTGTTGGCTTACCCCTGAGCAGACAGCAGGGAAGCAGAGGCCCTATATGTATACTCAAGGCCAGGCTGTCCTGAATAGGTCCTTTTTCCCTTGCTTTGACACCCCTGCAGTTAAAAGTACATTCTCGGCTGTTATAAAGGTAAGTTACATTCTAACTGTAATGGAACAGAACAGGTAATTATACATTAGCACACACACTCTTTTTTGTTTTTTTATTTATTTTATTATTAAAATTAATACAATCAAACAATCATCCATCAATCTAAACAATATCAAAGGACAAAAATAAAAGAGCTTTGTTAAACAACGAAAAATATACATCCAAATCCAGATCAAGTCTATTCTTATCCTTATATACCTACCTATCTTTACACTTTCCATTCATACCACTACCCTTCTGCCTCCATATTTCTTCTTCTTCCTTATCTCTCCAATTTTAGCTACTTACTACCTTACTAAACTTACTAAACTAGCCTAATTTCTATTTATTCCTACTATTTCCTAATTTCTAATCTTTTTTCCACCCATATGATGCTCCTGACATGGGGGAATTAGAACATATGAAGTGGTCTTGCATATTTGTTTTGTATTTCTGTGATACTTATCTTGTACAAGTCCCATATGGTGACTTGTAGGAAGGAAGGAGAAAAAATGTCATCAGTTTAGAGTTGCTTGAAGGAAAAATTTGCCTGTGTTTCTTTACCATTGTTATAGCCTGCCTTTTGTTAAACCTGGAATTCAAGATGGCATCCAAATGATCTTTAGAGATTCTCTTGTCCCAACACAGACTGCAGAGTTGCTGAGCTTGTGTTCCATGCAGCTATTGCAACATAAATGGTCAATTAGAATCTTCGCTGCAATAAAAAAGGGATGAGCAATTGTGGCCTTCCTGATGTTTTTGACAACTCTCATCAGTCCTGAAGGAGCCAGAGGGAGTCAGAGTCTAAAATATGTCAAGGTCCACCATTGTCTCTTCTGGTTATATGTTCTTTTTTGTGGTGTATGAACCTATCCCTATTTTTTCATGTTATTTCTTCCTCTGGTACCAAATTTTCTGTTAAAGAAGTAGCAATCAGTTTCATATATACTTCATTAATTGTATAATTTTAGAAGCTTCTAGTTTTGGTTGGACTCCAACTCAAATAAATTCCAGCCCAGTAGGCCAGTTATAGGGCATCATGGGAGCTGTACTTCATCATCTGAAAACATGGGATCTGTGACAGACTCCTCACTCCATTATATTTTCTTGTACACACAAATTATCCTCCAGATATTCTGGACAACTGCCATAAATTCCAGGGATTATGGGCCTACCATTAAAACAAAATACAAGTATTCTATCCAGAATCTGCAACAGACCTTTAGTCTTCTGTAGATACTGAATAGAATACTTGTATTCTGTTTTAATGGTAGACCCATAAGACCTAACCATTGGCTATACTAGATGGGATTTATGTATAGATGATAATATATTGCTTTCTTTGTTCTGCTATATTGAGGGGGAAACCAAAATGCTATCAGATGAAAGTGTTTGAGCACTCTTCATAAGGAAGGCAAGATCCGTCTCTCCTCTCCACAGTGGTCATCTCTTCCTTTGCTGTTAGGTTCCTGATGGTTTCACAGCTGTGATGAGTGCAATTACGCAAGAGAAGCAGAAGGACAACACTTTCTTCTTCAAGATGCCTCAGCCCATCCCATCCTATTTGATTGCCTTGGTTGTTGGTGACATTGTTTCAGCTCAAGTGGGACCTAGGTAAGAGGCTGCTGCATGGATAATAGTGAATCCCCAAACTGATTTCTAAGCTCCAACTAGACTTATTCATTGCTTGTGGAAGAAAATAAATATTTACTGACTTATTGTTAAGACTATCAAAACAAAAAAACAACCCACCACCAAAAAACCAAAAAACTGAAAAACAAAACCATACCATAGTTAAAAACATCCAAATTTAAATGAGAATAATACAGACAACTGAGTTGCTAGGGCTTCTGTTGTGGCCATTAAATAGACAGGGATAGGGAGAAAGGATGGCATGGCTGTGGGAACAGCCTCTTACCCCCCCCCCTCCAGTTTTGAAAGAAAGAGAAAGTAATGACAAGGTCATTGTTCCTCTGCCTCTCTCACAAGCTGCAGAGGAACAAGAGACTGTCTCCACTGCCCAGTCATTCTTGCTGCAGCAGAGCAGTAAGTTAGAGAATTTCCTCTAGAACTTCATTCATACATGTGCATAAAGTGCATGTATATCTCTAAAGAGAGCCACTGGGATGTGCTGGTCTGAGTGTTGGACTACGACTCAAACCAAAATTTAATTCCTCTTCAGCCATAGAAACTCACTGAGTGACCTTGAATAAGTCACAGCCTCAGAGAAAGGGAAGTGGCAAACTCTTCTGAACAAATCTTGGGCCTATGTGTAAAATCTTCAGCTAAAAGAATGGTGTAAGAAAGGAAATTCTTTTAACTGTTAATTTTTGATTCTGTGCATTCATATCTAGTACATATTATGTTTTTATTGGTCACCATGCAAGTGAATCTTTAAAAGCTAAGGTTAGTTAGTATGTTGTCTATAGGTGCCTGTATAGACTCACGTGTTTTCTAGCACATTTTACAGTCTTCCATTAATGTTGTTTTCCTTTTGCTAGGAGTCATGTATGGGCTGAGCCCTGCCTGATTGAGGCTGCAAAAAAAGAATATGATGGTGTAATTGAAGAGTTTCTTACTACTGGAGAGAAGCTTTTTGGACCGTATGTCTGGGAAAGGTACTCCTGTTGTAGAACTAGTTACTCTTGCTATGAAACAGGAAAGATTCCTCATTAGGGGACTCCACATGTATGCATAGACTTACACCATAATTCTATGCATCCAGAGATTTTCCTTAAGCCAGCTCAACTGAACCAGGAGAAGCCCATCACTCAAATGCAGAGTACATAGTTTGCAGGAAGAAGATTCCAGGTGTCCTTTCACGTTGCATAGTTATAGCACTTTGATTCCACTTTAATTGCCATGGCTGCATCCTATGGAGCCCTGGACTTTGTAGTCTCTTGAAGCATTAAAGCTCTCTTGCTGAGAATTTTAAATACCTCTCTCATAACAGCAATTACATAAGAATTCCATAGGAATTTGATGCAGCAGTTAAAGTGGAATCATAGTGCTATAACTGTAATGTGAAAGGACCCGAAGTATAATCCTAGTCCTATGTCTGGTTAAGGCTAGGAAAGACTGATCTTGGAAAAATTACTCTTTTGCATTAGTTTTCAGAATCTGCTGATTAGCATGGTCACTGGCCATCCTCTTAGGGAGGATTCTGGGAGCTTTGCATTCAGAAGATCCCAGGTTCAATGCCTGTTATCTTTAAATTTAAAAAATGAAGGAACAGAATGAATAAAAACCACTGCTATAGCACTTGGGCAAGTTTGAATAACAGTACTCATTGAGACTGGCAGATAGGTTGATTTGATATAAGGCAGCTTCCTATTAACTCTTGCTGGGGTTGGGATCAAGAACCTTTTCACACTACACAGTTGTCATATTTATTCCATTTTAGGTGCCATAGGCGTCCTATGGAATCATGAGATTTGCAGTTTAAGGAAGGGTATTAAAAGTGCTCAGCAAGCACTCCTGTAGTGCCTCATCAAACGACAAACTCCAGGATTCCATAGGATGTTGCCATAGCAGTTAAAGTGGAATCATAATGCTATAATTATTTAGTGTGAAAAAGACCCAGGATTCCAAAAAGGTACACTGAGAAAATGTGGGATTTACTTTGTGGCAAACAGCAGCTCAAATGGACATTGCGTCACTTGATTCTATTTTAGCCTTCCCCCCCTCCCAAATATCAGTTCCAGAAGCTGAAAGCTGAGGTACAACCTCTGCCACTCATATAGGGTAAATTTGGGCAATTAAAAGTGATGAAGTAGGGTGGGCAGTAACAGCAAGATATTATCATATCTTAAAGGAATGTGATTGCCACATTACATGTGGGTGACATATTAGGAGCAGATTCTTGCAACAGAAGTTGTTGTCTTATTGATAGGATTTGCTTTTGACAGGTATGATGTTCTGTTTATGCCCCCCTCATTTCCTTTTGGGGGGATGGAGAACCCCTGTATCACCTTTGTGACCCCATGCCTCTTGGCTGGTGATCGTTCCCTGGCAGATGTCATCATCCATGAGATTTCGCACAGCTGGTTTGGGAATCTAGTCACCAATGCGCATTGGGGGGAGTTCTGGCTGAACGAAGGCTTCACCATGTATGCACAGAGGAGAATAACCACAGAACTGTATGGTGAGTTGCCCATCATGG
Source organism: Urosaurus nigricauda (assembly GCA_034509955.1). Taxonomy (NCBI): domain Eukaryota; kingdom Metazoa; phylum Chordata; class Lepidosauria; order Squamata; family Phrynosomatidae; genus Urosaurus; species Urosaurus nigricauda. The sequence continues at coordinate 43,544,292 of JAOEGL010000004.1, read as the reverse complement.
TTGACCAGTTTGATGTTTGTACTGGGGATCTTAGCAACAGGGCAGTGTGGCCTGCAACAAAACACTACCATATGAATTGCTTCTGTTTGGGACACTAGTTTCACCTTGAGAGCTTGAGATGTTTTTCTTTGGGGACTACAAACTACAGAATTGCCTTTTTGAAAAAACGTCTGGGAAATCTGAGAAAGTGAATTTATTTCTGGTCTGTCATTCCAGCTGTCACTAGAAATAGGAGAATTCTGGGAACTTTAGTTCAAGCATAGAATCACAGAACAATAGAGTTGGAAGAGACCCACAAGAGCCATCCAGTCCAACTCCCTGCCATGCAGGAACTCCAAATCAAAGCATCCTGACAGATGGCCATCCAGCCTCTGCTTAAAGACCCCTAAGGAAGGAGACTCCACCGCACTCCGAGGGAGTGTGTTCCACTGTCGAACAGCCCTTACTGTCAGGAAGTTCCTCCTAATGTTGCGGTGGAATGTCTTTTCCTGGAGCTTCCATACATTGTTCCGCATCCTAGTCTCTGGAGTAGCAGAAAACAAGCTTGCTCCCTCCTCAATATGACATCCTTTCAAATATTTAAACAGGGCTATCATATCACCTCTTAACCTTTTCTTCTCCAGGCTAAACATCCCCAGTTCCCTAAGGCGTTCCTCATAGGGCATGGTTTCCAGACCCTTCAACATCTTAGTTGCCCTCCTTTGGACATGCTCCAGTTTCTCCACATCTTTTTTGAATTGTGGTGCCCAGACCTGGACACAGTATTCCAGTTAGGGCCTGACCAAAGCAGAATAGAGTGGCACTATTACTTCTCTTGATCTAGACACTATACTTCTATTGATGCAGTCTAAAATGGCATTGGCCTTTTTAGCTGCTGCATCGCACTGTTGACTCATGTTCAGCTTATGGTCTACTTGCACTCCTAGATCCCTTTCACATGTGGTCTCATTCAGCCAGGTGTCCCCCATTTTATATCTGTGCATTTCATATTTCCACCCTAAGTGCATAACCTTACATTTCTCTGCGTTATTATTAGCATTGGCCCAGCTTTCTAGTCTATTCAGGTCATTTTGAATTTTGATCCTGTCGTCTGGGGTATTAGCTACTCCTCCTAGTTTAGTGTCATCTGCAAATTTGATAAATATGCCCCCAAGTCTGTCATCCAAATCATTAATAAAGATGTTGAATAGCACTGGACCCAGGACAGAACCCTGTGGCACCCCACTTGTCACTTCTCTCCAGGATGAAAAGGAGCCATTGTTGAGCACCCTTTGAGTTCGGCCAGTCAATCAATTACAAATCCATGTAACAGTTAACTTGTCTATCCCACATTTTGCAAGCTTGTTTGCAAGAATGTCATGGGGGACCTTGTCAAATGCCTTACTGAAGTCAAGATATACTATATCCACAGCGTTCCCTTCATCTACCAAGCTAGAAATTTTATCAAAAAAAGAGATCAGGTTTGTTTGGCATCACTTGTTTCTCTGAAACCCATGTTGACTTTTTGTGATTATGGCATTGGCCTCTAAATGTTCACAGACTCTCTGCTTAATGATCTGCTCTAGAATCTTTCCTGGTATTGATGTCAGACTAACTGGACGATAATTGTTGGGATCCTCTTTTTTCCCTTTTTGAAGATGGGGACAACGTTTGCCCTCCTCCAGTCTGCTGGGACTTCTCCTGTTCTCCAGGAGCTCTCAAAGTTTATTGCCAGTGGTTCCAGTATTACATTTGCCAGTTCTTTTAATACCCTTGGATGTAGTTCATCTGGTCCTGGAGACTTATATTCATTTAGGTTAACCAGGTATTCCTGTACTATCTCTTTACTTATTCTGTGCTGAAATTCCCCTATTCTGTATTCTGCTCCATTATCCCTAGGTTGAACACCCTTTGCCTTTTCTGAGATGACTGAAGCAAAGAAGGTGTTGAGTAATTCTGCCTTTTCTCTGTCCCCTGTGAGCATTTTGCCATCTTCTGCACGCAGTGGCCCAACCGTTTCCTTCTTCCTTTTGCTGCAGACATCTCCAAAAAAAGCCCTTTTTATTGTTCTTAACCTCTCTAGCAAGCCTGAGTTTATTCTGCGCTTTAGCTTTTCTGACTTTATCCCTACACATGCTTGCTGTTTGTTTGAATTCCTCTTTCGTGATTTCCCCATTTTTCCATTTCTTATACATGTTCCGTTTAAAACTTAGCTCATTTGAAAGTTCCTTAGTCATCCATCCTGGCTTCTTGAGATATCTTCCATTTTTCTTCCGCATTGGAACTGTTTGAAATTGCACCTTCAGTATCTCCTTTTTGAGAAACTCCCATCCGTCTTGAACTCCCTTCTCTTTTAGTATTCTTGACCATGGGATCACCTCCAGTATTTCTCTACGTTTATTGAAATCAGCTCTCCTAAAGTCTAGAGTGAGTGTCTGACTATTCCTAGCTTCTCCCTTCCACTGTATAACAAACTCCAGGAGAACATGGTCACTTCCACCGAGGGATCCCACCACTTGCACCCCATCAACTAGGTCTTCCCTGTTGGTTAAGATCAGATCTAAAATCCCCTTGTTGCCTCATCCAGCTTTTGGACAATGAAATTGTTTTCCAGGCAGGTGAGGAATTTGCTATACCTGGAGGATTTGGCTGAGTTTGACTTCCAGCAAATATCAGGATAGTTGAAGTCACCCATCACTACTACATCTCTCCTTTCTGAGTGTGTGATTATCTGTTCTAGAAAGGCATCATCCAATTCCTCTGCCTGAGTCGGGGGTCTGTAGTAGACTCCCACAGTAACATCCCTGTTATTTCTCTCTCCTTTAATTTTTAGACAGATTCTCTCCACCTGGCTTCCAGTATTGATTTCCTGGATCTCTTCACTGGTGTAAATATCCCTGACATATAATGCTATTCCTCCTCCTTTCCTGTTTGGCCTGTCTCTCTTAAAAATGTTATATCCCTCTATTTTTACATTCCAATCATGAGACTGGATGGCCCTTGTGTTCTCTTCCAACTGGATGGCCCTTGTGGTCTCTTCCAACTCTATGATTCTATGACTCATCCCACCAGGTTTCAGTGATGCCTATTATATCGTATTTCCCTTGTTGTGCTAGGAGTTCAAGTTCATCCTGCTTATTTCCCATACTCTGTGCATTAGTGTAGAGACATCTAAGACCATGTATCCTCTTTACTTGCTGCTTTTGCACGTTTTTTTTGCCTCCTACTGTTGGGTCCTTGCACTGTTTGCCTTGTTCCCTCTATGCCACTTTGACTATTCTCTCCAGCCCTTTTGCCTTCCAGAATGCTGTCTCCCTTCCCCACATAACTCAGTTTAAAGCTCTCCTGATCAGATTCTTCAGACTGTTGGCAAAAATGTTTTTGCCAACTGGCGTGAGATGCAGCCCATCCCTTGCCAGAAGTCCCTCCTCATGGAACCGCAGCCCATGATCCAAGAATCCAAACCGTTCTTGGCGGCACCATCTACGGAGCCAGTTATTCACCTCTGCTATTTTCCTCTCCCTTCCTGGACCATGCCCTTCTACCGGGAGAAGAGATGAAATGACAACCTGTGCATCCATCTCTTTTAGCTTCCTACCCAGATCCTCATAATCCCTTATGATATTCTAAAGACTGTGCCTTGCAGTCTCATTGGTTCCCACATGAACCAAAAGAAAGGGATATTGATCAGTAGGCTTGACAAGTCTTGTCAGCCTCTCCGTCACATCACGGATCTTTGCCCCAGGGAGATAACACACCTCCCGAAACATCTTGTCAGGCCCACAAACCACTGCTTCAGTACCCCTCAGCAAGGAGTCCCCCACCACCACCACACACCTCCTCCGAGGCTTAGCAGTGTCTGTTCCCTTTCGTGATACTCCCTACACATGCTTGCTGTTTGTTTGAATTCCTCTTTCGTGATTTCCCCATTTTTCCATTTCTTATACATGTTCCGTTTAAAACTTAGCTCATTTGAAAGTTCCTTAGTCATCCATCCTGGCTTCTTGAGATATCTTCCATTTTTCTTCCGCATTGGAACTGTTTGAAATTGCACCTTCAGTATCTCCTTTTTGAGAAACTCCCATCCGTCTTGAACTCCCTTCTCTTTTAGTATTCTTGACCATGGGATCACCTCCAGTATTTCTCTACGTTTATTGAAATCAGCTCTCCTAAAGTCTAGAGTGAGTGTCTGACTATTCCTAGCTTCTCCCTTCCACTGTATAACAAACTCCAGGAGAACATGGTCACTTCCACCGAGGGATCCCACCACTTGCACCCCATCAACTAGGTCTTCCCTGTTGGTTAAGATCAGATCTAAAATCCCCTTGTTGCCTCATCCAGCTTTTGGACAATGAAATTGTTTTCCAGGCAGGTGAGGAATTTGCTATACCTGGAGGATTTGGCTGAGTTTGACTTCCAGCAAATATCAGGATAGTTGAAGTCACCCATCACTACTACATCTCTCCTTTCTGAGTGTGTGATTATCTGTTCTAGAAAGGCATCATCCAATTCCTCTGCCTGAGTCGGGGGTCTGTAGTAGACTCCCACAGTAACATCCCTGTTATTTCTCTCTCCTTTAATTTTTAGACAGATTCTCTCCACCTGGCTTCCAGTATTGATTTCCTGGATCTCTTCACTGGTGTAAATATCCCTGACATATAATGCTATTCCTCCTCCTTTCCTGTTTGGCCTGTCTCTCTTAAAAATGTTATATCCCTCTATTTTTACATTCCAATCATGAGACTGGATGGCCCTTGTGTTCTCTTCCAACTGGATGGCCCTTGTGGTCTCTTCCAACTCTATGATTCTATGACTCATCCCACCAGGTTTCAGTGATGCCTATTATATCGTATTTCCCTTGTTGTGCTAGGAGTTCAAGTTCATCCTGCTTATTTCCCATACTCTGTGCATTAGTGTAGAGACATCTAAGACCATGTATCCTCTTTACTTGCTGCTTTTGCACGTTTTTTTTGCCTCCTACTGTTGGGTCCTTGCACTGTTTGCCTTGTTCCCTCTATGCCACTTTGACTATTCTCTCCAGCCCTTTTGCCTTCCAGAATGCTGTCTCCCTTCCCCACATAACTCAGTTTAAAGCTCTCCTGATCAGATTCTTCAGACTGTTGGCAAAAATGTTTTTGCCAACTGGCGTGAGATGCAGCCCATCCCTTGCCAGAAGTCCCTCCTCATGGAACCGCAGCCCATGATCCAAGAATCCAAACCGTTCTTGGCGGCACCATCTACGGAGCCAGTTATTCACCTCTGCTATTTTCCTCTCCCTTCCTGGACCATGCCCTTCTACCGGGAGAAGAGATGAAATGACAACCTGTGCATCCATCTCTTTTAGCTTCCTACCCAGATCCTCATAATCCCTTATGATATTCTAAAGACTGTGCCTTGCAGTCTCATTGGTTCCCACATGAACCAAAAGAAAGGGATATTGATCAGTAGGCTTGACAAGTCTTGTCAGCCTCTCCGTCACATCACGGATCTTTGCCCCAGGGAGATAACACACCTCCCGAAACATCTTGTCAGGCCCACAAACCACTGCTTCAGTACCCCTCAGCAAGGAGTCCCCCACCACCACCACACACCTCCTCCGAGGCTTAGCAGTGTCTGTTCCCTTTCGTGATACTCTCAGGCTCCCCTGGTCTGTCCCTGACATCTGTCCCTGCTGCTTTTCCTCATCATCTCTGATACCAGAGAGAGATGCAAAGCGATTCTGTAGCTGCAAGCTGTTCACAGAACGTTCCCTGGTTTCCTTACTTGTGACCTTGTGTGTGACCTTCCTCCAAGCATCTACCTCTGTTGTATGTGGAGTGACCTCCTCCACCCCAGCAACTTCCTCTGTGTGTTTCCCATCCAAGACATTCTGGTCTGTTCTGTTCAGGAGTATCTCCTGCTCTCTATGATGCTGGAGTGCAGATACCTGCTCCTCTAGCTGCTGTACTTTCTCTTCCAAGAGGGCTACCAACTTGCACTTGGGGCAGGTGTAGTTCTCCACATCTGTAGGCAAGAAGACAAACATCCCACAAATGTTGCAGGTGACTGCTGCAGGGCCTTCAGTGTCCATACTGAGAAATCTTAAGGAGGCACTGAAACAAGACTGTGGGCTTCCCTTGTAGACTTGGCCTTTGTTCCCAAGCTCTTGCCACTGAGTTCAAGTCCCAGGGCCTATAGGTATGTAGAGAGCTCCTTGCTACTAGCTCCCTCCAGAGGCAAGTCTCTGACTCACTTCCTCTGATGCTTCAGGCCAGCTTCTCTTCTATTCTCTAAAACCCTCCTTGACTAGATAAGAAAAATTAAAATGTGCGCGCCTAATGGCATGTGCCTCTGCAAGCCTTGTGTTGACTTAAGAGGTCTGGCTTCTCCCAGCAGTGACTCCCAGTAATGCAATGGGCTTAAGTGTAAATTAGATTAGATCTCACCCAAGCACATGAACTAGAGCCTCCTCCTTCTCTTTCTCCTTTCTTAAAGGAAATGGGCAGTCTATCCTGTCCCCTTTTCCCAACCTCTTAGTGTTTTGCCCAGCAGACATTCTGGGGATGCTGAGCATGCGTAACCCTGACCAGGCTATTTGGGGCAGGATTGGGTAAAATGCAGCTGCATGTTGTTCCACAAAGCTATATCTTCTGCTTGGTCCCACACTAGACCTCCCTTTTTCTCATTAAGAAAGCATAATTCCTTCTCTGGATGCTTCCAGGAGGTAAGCACTAGCTTAGCTTTAAACCATTTGTCTATTCTATTTAACATTTCAAAATAATTGTTTTCAAAACCAGAAGAGGCCACTTGATGTTTCATGGTTCCCTTCCCATTTTCTGGCATTTTTTGAAACAAGAGGCCTCTGTCAGAACAGAATTCAGGGGAAACAGAGTGATTCCCAATAGGCAAAGGTGTCAGGTAAAGGCTGCATCCTATCACCTTACTTGTTTAACTTAAGAAAAGCAGAATTAGAATCAGAAAAAGGTGTGAAGATGGGAGGAAGCAACATTAATAAGATATGTGCATGACACCATAATATTCAGGAATTGGAACAGTTAATAAAGTAGGTCAAAGATGAAAGTGCAAAGGCAGGTCTAATGCTGAACATAAAGAAAAAATAATGGCCACAGAAGAAATATACAAATTCAATCTTGACAACGAGAAAATTGAAATAGTTAAAGAATTCCCATATCGAGGATCAAACATTGACCCAAATGGAGATTGCAGTCAAGAAATAAGAAGACTAGGAATGGGAAGGGCGGCTATGAAAGAACTGGAAAAGATATTGAAGAGCAAAGACATACAACTGAGCACTGAAGTCAGAATTGTTCAGGCCATTGTATTCCCAATTACCATGTATGGATGTGAGAGCTGGACAGTGAAGTAAGCAGACTGAAGGAAAACCAACTAATTTGAAATGTGGTGCTGAAGAAGAGTACTTAGGATACCAGGGAGAGCCAAGCAAATGGACAAATGGGATTTTGAACAGACCAGACCAGGGTTCTTCTTGGAACCAAAGATGATGAAGTTGAGACTATTGTACTTTGGCCACATAATTAGAAGGCACTAATCACTATAAAAAATAATAATGCTAGGAAAGGTAGACGGTAGAAGAAGGAGAGGAAGACCACAAAGGGGGTTATGGGTAAGGGCTTGCAGGATCTGGGCAATGCATTGGAAGGTAGGGATTCTTGGAGATGTCTCATCCACAAGGTCACGATGAGACAATAACAACAACAAATGTAGCATACAGAAGGTTACCCACCCCTACTTCAGAGTATTTTGTCATCTTTGCACTTGTGTAGACCCTGGGGAAGCTCTTCCAAGCCTGTGGATGCCTCTCTTTGTTTTGTGAGTGCTGTCATTTTGGCTACATAAGCAATGAGGCTTTTAGCTTAAATATTAGAAATAGAGGGATGAGTGGTAGTGATATTGTTAGTGATGATGATATTAGAATACAGTCTGTCTTCACTCCAGGGTTTCAAAACATCTTGAAGACGAAGCTTAGCCAACATAATTATTTATATATATTTCTGTATTCCACCATTGAAAAAGCTGGTGTAGTGGTTTGATAATTGAACAATTACTCTGGAGACTAGGGTCCGTTTTACATTGGCAAAAAGAGGTGTCATGAAGGCTGCTTGAAAACCCAGCTTTTACATTAGAAAATGGGAAAGTGTGCCATGAAAACGCCATTTTGGCGTTTTAAGGGAAAAAACGCGCCTTTAAAAAGTAGTTCGGTTGACCCACTACTTTTTTAAAAAGTGCGTTATAGCGCTAGTACATCAAAACGTTAAGATGCCATTGCGCAGTTAAATGGGGCTCTGTTTCCTTAAGGCGCCCATTTAAAGGCTGCGCTGCAGGTGCGAATCAGAATGGATCGTGGGTTGGGAGCATGCGTGGTGTGGACTTCACTCCTAATTAAAACGTTCTATGCCCTCCAGGTGTAAAAGCTGGAGTTTAACCGCGCAGTTTTTTAAAGCTCCCAAACCCCCTTTAAATCATTTAAAACTGCGCAATTCGCAGCCGCAAACAGCGCAATAGCGCAGTTCAAGCCTCGACCCTCGCAATAGCGCAGTTCAAGCCTCGACCATCGCAATAGCGCTGTTCGCGGCGGCACGAACAGCGCAACAGCGCAATTCGCAGCCGGCAAGGAAAAAAAATTAAAATCGCAGTTTAAAGCCGCGTTTATTGCTGCCCATGTAGCAGCTCCCCCTGTATTTGTAGCGTTCTGACAGCTTCCCATGTAACTGCTGAGCCACAAAAAAGACCTCAGATAAGTCGTTCCCACACCCCTCAGTGCAGCAGCTCTGCACTTTTTTAATGCACACCTGGGGCTTGCTATGTAGCTGCTAAGCATTAAGATAAAGGCGACTTCAGGTCACACTTTCTTGCCAATGTAAAAAGCCCCTAGGATTCAAATCCCTACTCAGCCATGCAACCACACTTGGTGACTATGAGCAAGACAGTCTCTTAGCCTCAGAGGTATAGTCCTCTATTGTACTAAAGCATTTCAAAATCCATTGCTGTACTCATGTACCAAGCTTTGAAATCTTGTATAAATAATGTAATTTTGAAATGTATAAAACCACAGGAGAATGTTTTTACATTACTCTATTTTAATTTAATTTAACTTTATTGTCTATCACTTGAAGTTTATTGTTACAATTTGTACTGTGTTTTACATTTTTTTACTTTTGCTGGTCATTGATTGAATAGATATATTCAGCCTCAGAGGAAGGCAAAGGCAAACCTCCTTTGAACAAATTTTCCCAAGCAAACTTCCATGATAGGTTCACTTTAAGGTTGCCATAAGTCAGAAAAAACTTGACAGCACACCACAAATTTCCACTGTCAAATTATTAGGGTACAGTCTGTTTAAAAATATAGAATACACATAGAATGATAGCTAAAGAAACAGAATAGAAATTAGGCAGCAGAGATCAAACATTCCTGCATATAAAACCAAATGAGGAAAAAAAAGGATCACAGTTATGCAAAGGTGTAGAAACACTATGCCAGTTCTTAACGTACCATGCAGAGTAACCACAAATCTGAGGATGGTTGTTAATACCTGAGCTTTCTCAGATGTTACTTAAAAGGATCTGCTCAAAGGTTCCAACTCAAATTATTTTGCTAGCAACTGTGCTTTCTCTGAGGAACTCATATTGGTGAATATTTTTCAAAATTCCTGTTTCATCTCCTTTATTTAGTTAGTTAATATCCTACCTTTCTCAGAATATAGGACCCAAGATGGCTTACAATATATATTAGAACAAAATACAGCTTAAAACAATCATGATTTAAAAAAGCAATTATCAATGTGATCTAACTGATGATGGACATGTGGAAACTGCAGGAAAAGTGTGGTGCCTTTGTTCAGAGTTCCATACAGCTAACCACACCCTTTTCCAGCATCCTCCATTCCATTTTGCTGTTAAATGTTAGATAAAGGAAGACAGGATTTAACATAGCTGATTGTAACTGTCTTCAGCAACATGGATTGGGTATCTGCCTGAGTAATTTTACATTTCTGTAGGTTTCCTCTTAGCAAAAGATTGACTTCAAATCAGCCATTCTCATCCCTCAGAAGAATAATGGATATAGTCCTTAATGCCAAAAATACCAATGAGATTATTGTAACAGGAGATTACTGTGGTCTGCTGTGTCAAATGTCATGTAATAGACTGAGAACATGCCAGACATACATGTACATGTTCCCATGTAGAGGTAAATTAGTGGGGGGGAAATGAAAAATAAAGGGACATGGACTGCTAGATGTGTAAGAATATAGTACATATTGAAAGAAGATTCTTTTTATTTCATTTTATTTGTAAAAGTATACTTGTCAGTACCAGTTGCTGGAGATCATGAGTAGGAGAATGCTGTTCCACTCTTCTCCTGCTTATGGGCTTCCCATAGGCATCAGTTTGAGCATTGCGGAAACTGAATGCTGGACTAGATGGGCTTTTGGTCTGATGCAGCATGGCTTTTGTTCTTTCGTGGCACCTCTGTGCTATATATACTCTCTTCAGTTCTTTTTTTTTTACATCTCAGGATATGCCTTTGAGTGGTTGCTTGTATAGGAAGGTATTTGGGATTTTTTTTCTTGATACATTTACTATATATATTCAGAAATCATTTTCACTTGTCACTCTCTTGTGGAAATTTGCAAATTATACACCAGTGTAAGAGGAGAGAACCATGCTCCCTTCTGAATATTTGAATTGACTCCCATCCTAAGAAATTGCAAGGTGCAATCCAACCAGGTGAAGGGGTTTCTGTTTTATTTTAATTAGATTTGCAAGTTCTGTATAGTTCTGTTCTTCTGTCCTATTATCTTTGAGAAACGGTTATTTCTAATCCCAGAGTACCATGAAGGCTATTTAATAGCAACTTCAAAAGCTAAGTTTTCACTGGTGCTTGTCTTGTAAAATCAGGTGCTGCTTACACCTGCTTGGAAGCTGCTACAGGAAGGGCTTTGCTTCGTCAGCATATGGACAACACTGGGGAAGATCATCCTCTCAACAAACTTAGGGTGACAATAGAACCAGGTGTGTATTGGTCTAATGCAGCATTTCTCAACCTTTTATTTCCCCAAATGTTTTAGGGTTGTTGGCTATCTTAACTGGGAGTTGTAGTCCAAAACATCTGAGTGTTCAAAGAATGAAAACCACTGATCTATATGATATCCTCCAGATGTTTTGAAATCTTTCATCAATCTTGGTGGGAATCGTAGTCCAAAACATCTGGAGGGTATCATATTGGGAGGGCTGGCCTGCTGTCTCTGTATTCAGTCATATCAATGGTTCTTCATTCAGAAATGTGAGCTTCTCAGACATGTAACTAATAGAGAAGAAAGGAGTTAAATATCATACAGGCAAGTGACTGTCCTTCCTCACTTTTACCACTGCATCTATGGGAGCTTGATTTGTGAGAGATAAGGGCTTTTAAGCTAGTATTGTCTCGTAGATGTGACAGATCTCATCATATTTAGATCTAGGATTTCTAGCAAGTTGCTGTCTCTTGTTGCTCATCTGTTTGCAACCCAAGCAGTGCATTTGTGAAACTGGCAAATGAAAAAGAGATTGTAAGCACTTGACATATTAAAGTTCTGTGTATTTTGCTGGTTGCCATTTGCCTTCGAAACCTTATTCAAGGTGATGATTATAACCTTTAAAGCCTTAATTAGCTTGGGGCTTTTCTGTTTTGGGCACTGCCTGTCTTGTGATGAAGCTATCTGTATATTAAAATCTTCAGGATAAGCCCACTTGAGAATACCATCACCATGATGGACACATGGGAAAAGGCTTTCTTTGGAGTACACAAATTCCCTTCAAAATTACAGTCAAATCCCACTCACTGCTTTTAGAAAGGGTACCAAGATGCACCTCTTCAAACTCAGCTTTCATACTGTTTTGGTTATTGTGAGGATTTTAATTATCTTAAATCTAATTTATACTTAATTTTGTTTTTAATTATGTTTGTTAGTTGCCTAGTGGAAAAGCAGGATCAAAATGTAATAAACAAAAGAAGCAGATAATAATGATCCTTTTTAATGATGCTTCTTCTCTTTTGCAAATCTCTGTCAATATTTATTCTTGCTAGGTGTTGATCCTGAGGACACATATAATGAAACACCCTATGAGAAGGGCTACTGCTTTGTCTCCTACCTTGCCCACCTGGTTGGGGAACAGAGCAAGTTTGATGCATTCTTACAGGTCTGTACATTAATCTTGAATTTGTCTGAGTTTTCCCATGAATCCTAGGGAAACTCTCTCCCTTTGTGTATATTTGCAAGAGGTATTTCTTGGCCAACCTGCTTGGACTACTGTGTACAATCCCAATTACCTCATTTTAGAAAGGATATTGTAGCTCATGGGAAGGGCAATCAGAAAATAATTGAGTTGGATAAATCCCTTGTGAAGAAAGATTACAGTTTGGAAAAAAAAAGATGAGTGGAGGAGAGTACAATAGCAGTGTATAAAAATATGGATGGTACAGAGAAAATGGCTTGAAAGACCGTTTCCTCTGCTTCTTATATCAGAACCAGAGATCATACAGTGAAGCTGATGGTGGAAATTCTGTACATATAAAAAGAAAATATTATTTCTAGCAGTCCTTAATTAAGTGCACAGTGTTGTATAGTTCAGATATAGAATGCAATGCTGTACTGCTTTAAAAATAACCTCTTCAAAAGGGAATTGGACAAACCCATGGATGAAGAGGACATCAATGGCTACTAGTCATAATGGGTACATGCTATCTTCAGGAGTAGAATATGTGTTTCTCTGCATGCCAATTAGTTGAAGAGGGTCTGCAAAGTGTTACTATGCTCATGTCTTGCTTGTGGCTCCTTTCAGATGTCAGGCTGACCACTTCTTAAACAAAATGAGGCCTTTGGTCTGATCCAGCAGGGTTCTTCTGTTCTTATAGCAACAACTGATAATGGATAATGTGATTTCTAGAACTCATTTGCACCTTGTTGTTCAATAAAAGGTGCATTTGCTAAACAAGGCAGTTCCAAAGAGAGTAGAACTGGTGCACTGGTTTTAACTTTATTTATTTGTTTAGATCCCACCTTTTTCCCAATATGAGTGTATGTTAAAACAAAATGGGAATTGAAACATGGTATCTGACAAATATAATTTGGCAAAGGAATAAGTTCTCGTAGCTGTCTGATTCATCTTAAGATGTAGTGCTTCTCTGGAGAAGATGCAACCATCAGCTGGAAATATAGTTCTTAAGAGGTACCTGAAGGATCCCTGTTTTTCAGAAGCAGTGAAAAATACAAGGAGTAAGGACTTGTCCTTCACTTTTGATTAACCAAAAACAAAGGGGAGTTGGCTTGTCAAGGCCTAAAGTATTTGTGTTATTGAAGAAGGCCATAGGTGCCTTTTAAAACCAAGATTGTTAACCCACTAGCTAAAATCTGGGATTCTATTATTCTGCCACATCAAATGAAACCACTTCCATGCCAGCATTCTCTGAAGATGCCAGCCGCAGATGCTGGAGAAACATCAGAAACAAACTCTTCTAGAACATGGCCACATTGCCTGAAAAACCCACAAAAAAAATATGGATGCTGGCCATGAAAGTCGACTTCGCAAATCCAATTTTTATTTGAAGACAAAAGAATCACCCCAACCTGTGGTGCCCTGAAAACCAAATCTTGTTGGTTTAGGTTGAAGAAGTTAGATGTAGATTGAACAGGATCATTGAAGCGCCATAGGTGCATAATTCAGGCTGATCTCTTTTTGTGGCAGGCTTATGTGAATCAGTTCAAGTTTCAGAGCATCACAGCTGATGAGGCTCTGGAATTCTACCTGAAGTATTTCCCAGATTTGAAGAAGCAAGGAGTGGATACCATTCCAGGTCAGGAGTATTTCATATCTGTAGATTTCCTACATAGTTTCAGGACCTGGGGTGCATCATCATAATCACTATGATTTGTTGAACAGTGGTATAAAAAGAATTGCTGAAAGAATGCTTATGGGCTATTACTGTTTGCAGTGTTGCTTATTAAGCTGTTACTTTCTGCTGATGGTTGTTTTCTTCTCCTCTTGTTCCTGCTGTAGGTTTTGAGTTTGATCGGTGGTTGAACACTCCAGGCTGGCCCCCATATCTTCCTGATCTTTCACCTGGAGAGGAGCTGATGAAGCCAGCTGAGAAACTGGCAGAACTCTGGGCATCTTCTGACCACAACATGGAGGCAATTAAAGCAGTAGATATCTCTGCTTGGAAAACATACCAACTGGTCTACTTCCTGGATAAGATCTTGCAGAAATCCCCTTTGCCAGACGGTGAGACTCCCTCTGCTGTGCTGAAGGAGTGATCACAGAAAGTAATGTTACGGATACTGGCCTAGTGGGATGCAAACGGGTGACTCCAGGAACTAGAGTTCAGAATATGACATTTAAATAACTTGACTTTGGGAGTGACACAGAGTGAGATGTTCTTTTTTACGTATGGAGATTTTCATGCATTCTAGGAATAGAAAATCATGCATCTCTTATGTCTGTGGTAACTAAAAAATAGCAAACATGCAGAAAACTTGTATCTTAAAGAAATCTTAACCTGGTGGTGTAAGTAACTATTCAGAAGGAGCAATGGGAGGATCATGTTATTCCTAGTTTTGCTAGGCAAATTTACCATATGTTGTGGGGAAGGAACTGACCATAACTATCCCTTCGTATTAAGGGAAAATTGAGAAGATGAGTACCATGTACCCCAAAATCTCCAAAGCAGAGAATGCAGAGCTGCGTCTTCGTTGGTGCCAGATCCTGCTAAAGAATAATCATGAGGCTGAGTTTGGCAAAGTGAAAAACTTCCTTCAGAGCCAGGTTTGTGGTTGGATTACCTCCATATTGATGGTTTCTAATCATGCTAATTTTACAGATTTCTCCCATTTAATTAAGAACTGATGCCAGTTTGTGGTTGGAAAGAAAGAAGAGTGTTGGCAATAGAAACATAGGAAGAACTATGATAGATCAGGTCAAAGGCTTATGTAGTAGTGTATCATTCTGTTTATATAATGACTATTGAGAGATCTGTGGGAATCACACAAATAGGACAAGTGTGACAGCAACACTTGCTTATGCTAACTAACAACTGAATACACAGAGAAATGCTGCTTTGGTACTGGAGCCTTATTTATACTTCCATCCTCCTTGAAGTTCTCCAATCCATTCATGCTTCAGTGTACTGAAACACTGAATAACTACCCAGAAGCTGTTTTCAACTAGGAAAGGACAGACCTGGATATCTTATAATAGTTATTGGAAAATACTTTCCTAGCATTTTGTAAGTATATTGTGAGGTGTTAAGTCCTTTGGCACAGTGGTTAAATGCCTGTACTGCAGCCACTCACTCAAAACCATAAGGTGGTGAGTTCAAGACCAGCAAAGGGCTGAAGCTTGACTCAGGCTTGCATCCTTCCGAGGTCGCTAAAATGAGTACCCAGATTGTTGGGGGGCAAATAGCTTACAATTGTAAACCGCTTAGACACTCCTTAAGGGTATGAAGCGGTATATAAATGAAGCTGTTTGTTTGTTTGTTTTCTGCTTCATTTCAGGGAAAGCAGAAGTACACCCTTCCCATATACCGGGCTATGGTGAATGGTTCAGAAACTGCTCGAGCACTGGCTGTGGAAGCATTCTCTGCAACTGCTCCTCAACTCCATGTGAACGTCCAGAACTATGTCAAAAAGATCTTGGGATTGAAGACAAAAGAAAGCTAAGAGGAAAAACACAAAGCCAAAGAAGTCTATTGTTTGAGCTTCCGCAGATGTTTGTATATGGTGATGGTGGGGCTAGCTGTCAAATGATATTTCCCGGCTTCATAGGGTCATGTCCTACAGTCTCTGCAGTCCACCCTTTTCCTCAGGAATTCGATTAAAATGCTGGAAATTTTTGGGCTCTCTCAGAAAGTGTCATTTCTTCTTGGATAACTTGATGGTTATTTCCCTTCTTTTTTAAAGTTCTGTAAAGATAAATATTATATGCACAATATTTCGATGGGTATGTTTCCAACATATCAAAGTAAATTAAACCCATTAATATCACTTTAGTTGTTTTCAGTAAAAACACTTATCTGTCTCTCTTAGCCCGCAAATATCACTCTCACTCTACTCCCCCATCCTTGTGTAATTATTAGTCGAATCCTTAGACTGACAAATCTGTGGAGCCATTACCATGCAAGAGTTTTAAGAGAATCTCAAGCGGCTTCTGGATGGAGTGGAAGTTTCTGCATTGCTGGCAGAAGAAAAGATGTGAACACATTTGGCTGGAGAGTCCCCAGCCAAATGTGTCTACATGCATGGAGGTTGGTACCAGCAATTGGTCCCAAACACTGATGAGGTTGGTACCAGCAATTGGTCCCAAATATTTGGATCCATGAGATCCAAAGCCCCTCCATTTCCCCCATTAGACCACCAGAATGGTACTTTCAGCCAGACCAGTCTACAACTGGCATAGTTAATTCCCTCACTCCTCTCCTTTCTACATTTGCTTTTAATTGGGATGGGATTTAAAAAACAAAAATCTGCTGAACTAAGTAGCTGGGAAAAGAACCTGCAACTATTGATTGAGGTGGGATATGCTTGGAAGTGACAGCCTACTGTTGTTCTTCAGCCACCATGTTTAGAATGTTATGCCATTCATAAAGTGCTGTTCAAGGGTCAGGGTAGTGTGGTTTGAGCATTGGACTATGTCCCTGGAGACCAGGGTTCAATTCCTTTCTCAACCATGGAAGCACCTTGGGTGAGTGCCATACTTGCAGCTCAGAAAATCCTATGATAGGTTTGTCTTACAGCTGCCATAAGTCAGAAATGACTTGAAAGCACACAGCAATAACAAAGTGTTCACATTTTTCATATAAAAAAGTGCATATAGGTTATATGAAGTTATACAAAATTCTTTTTTATATACAAGGAAAAGGACAGTTCACCTTTTTTGAGAACATTAGTGCAATAGGAGTGGTAAATAACGGCAATAAAATAAAAATGGGTGTTCACAAAAAAAAGGGAAAAATGGATTATGACTCAAACAGGTGTGACAAATAGGTGTGTGTTTCTGGAAGAAAATGCAGCATAGAATGTGTAGACATTTGAACAATGGCTATTGAAGAAGAGTACTCCAAGCTTGATAAGCTAGAGAAGATAATCAAATAGTATCGAGAAAATGAGTCCTAACTAGCAAGTAGATAAATGAACATATGAAGAGAAATCTTGGGGAAAGGAATAATAAAAACAGTAAGATCCAGTTTGGACAAGTAATGTGGACAAGAAAAGGGAGACAAGCAGAGAAAAAATTAAAGAAGTTACATATATATAACAATTAGGAAAAACAAGCTGCAGTACTGACTTAGCATCATAACATAAAACTGGGAACCTACCGTATGTATTGTGAAGAAGCAGATGGGCAGGATGGCATGAACCAAGCCCATACTGTCAAGACCTAGGTCAGTCCTGGGCCAGTAAAGCAGGTATTTACATGCATTTGTGCCACCTACCATGGACCCACAACCACCACATGCCCTGTACCCACCCCCTTCACTGTCATGTCTGTTTGGAAGATCCCTGTTGTGGCCTGTAAGGGTTGAAACAGGGCACATGGATACTCCCACATGTCCAGGTGCCCCCTTCCAACATCACAGGCCACGACAGGTCTTCTCAGCAGATAGGATGGCAAGGCTGCCAGCTGTTGCCAAAGAGGTTTTTTTTTAGAAACAGCCAGTATTTTTAGACCAGGTTAAGGTGCCTTTGGCTTGGGATTGGGCTGAATCCGCTAGATCCATGTCAGATCCATGCCTGATCCTAACCCAAGGCTAATGGTCTGCATCATCCAGACAGGGCAACATGAAGCTGGGGGGAGCATGGGCCTTTTTGCCTATGCATACAGGCTCAATGATGTACAAGTCAGAAGCAGGCTTTCACATAGAGAGAGAACAGAAGAATCAGTAGACAGTATTAATGACAAGCATAATTGAGATTCAAAGATATTTTTCACAAAATGGGGTAAATTCAGTTTTGTTGACATTCAACTTATGTTGAGCTTTTAAAATTATATCTCTGTGTAATGTGACATAGTGGTTTGAGTGCTGGACTATGACTCCAGAGAATAGGGTTCGAATTTCAGCTCAGCCATGGAAGTCCACTGAGTGACCTTGGGCTCTCAGCCTCAGGGGAAAGCAATGACAAACATCGGAAATGACTTGAGGGCACACAACAACAACAACAACAACATTGTCTTTTATATGCCTAAATGTGTAAATTTAATATACTTAGTTTTTTAAAATGATTATAATATTTTAAAAAACTTAATCTAAAATTAAGAGGAACTGTAAAGGCACAAGGTTTTATGGTAGCCTCAAAACTTGTTGTAGAGGCTTTCCAGTCCCAGAAGCATAGAGGTGGCTGGGGGGCTTGTCTCCCTCCTGATTTTGCAGACAGACACATCTCCATCTGCAGAACCATCCCATTGTCTCTGACTCAAGTTTTTGTGCCTTTAAATCTCCTAGAGATGGTTCTGGTTTTGAAAGGTGCTACATGAATGATAACTAACTAACATAACCAAGTGCCTGGAGCAATAAAATCATTTCATTTGCTTTTCAAATTGAACCAAGGAAAGAGCATGGGCACTGCATATTGTAATGTCATACTGAAGATGACACTGAAGTTAGGCAGTAATATCAGCAAGTACAAAAGATAATACTGGGGGACGAAACAAACAAAAATACTGAAAACAGCATATATATGATCATTTAATCCAGGGGGTAAATCTGTTCATCAAGCAATACATTATCCAAGGAGAAAAAAAAGAAAATGTCCTAAAAGTTAAGGCCTGAGGAATACCAGTAAACAATGGGAAGAGAGGAAGGACGTGACAACCACTAACAGGAAGCCCAAAAACACCATGGGAAAGAGGAAGAATTAAGTTAAAGCTAATTGCCATTCTCAAATAGCATAGACCCATTGAATCAATGGGACTTAACATTAATGTACCCTTAAACCAGTTACATTGATTCAATTAGTTATTCTCTCTTCAATGAACTGAGAGGGAAAGGGAGAGAAATTACAATTGGATTTAGCTCATAGTATGGAGCTCTATAGGCCTAAATACCCCCAAGGGCACCAGATCCTGTTTGATGTCAAAAGCTACACAAGGCAAATTCTAGTTATTATTTGGATGGGGAACTGTAAAGGAATATCAGACCATATTACAGAGCAAGGCAAAGTCAAAGCATTTGACTTTGACAAGAGTATTCCTTTCCAAAGAAAATCACATGAAATTCATGGAGTTGCCGTAAGTCAGAAAATAGTGAAGCAAATCTTCAAACTCCTAGTCTGATACTCTGCAATCCCATTTCTCACCTGCTTTTAAAATGCTTCTTCCCACATTTGTCCTTCTGAGTTAATTAATGGGAGGGCAAAGTTTGCTTGAACATGGAGAGGTTCATACCCTGCAACTGTCCAATTTAGCAAGGACAGTCTGGATTAATACTCTGCTGTCCCATTTTCTCAGCTCTTTTTAAAATGTCCTGGTTTCACTTCTTACACTTTCCCTCTTTGCCCTCAGCTTACTTCAGTTGCTGCAAACATAGTTCAAAGTGCAAAGGTAGTTTGGAGTTAACTCAATAGGAAGGAAGAGCCCTACTCAGCAGGCTCATTCTGGTTTCTTTTTTTAAGGTTTTCTTAAACTCAGTATGTACATTTCAGGATGCTTCTACTTGATATAGAAGTTTTGTGTGTTCTTCCTTATTCATAAATGTTCTTTTGCTGCACACACTTCTTATCACACTCTAATGTTGCTTGGCCAGACACATCCCAGTTTTCCTCTGTGATAGTCATACCCACCGCTTTACAACCCTGAATTTAATACTGTATAAAATAAAAAGAATGTCAAATCCTGCACGAAACAACAAAACACCTTCTTGCCACCAAAAAGTGATAGAGAGAACCAAGGAGAAGGTTAGGTTTCACATTGGTTTCTGTTACTCACTTGATTATTTTGTACATTGGACTAATGTTTTTCACTAGCAGAATATGTGAAAAAGCATTCTTGTTTTTCTTTTCCCAACAAAACTGCAGATGCCTGTTAAAGGTCTCAGTACCCTAAAGGGCACCAAATTGCATCTCATCTTGGAAGCTTAGCAGGGTCAGCCCTGGTTAGTACTTGGATGGGAAACCACCAATCAAAACCAGGTGCTATAGACTCTGTTTCAGAGGAAAGAATTAGCACAAGCACCTGAGTCTTCCTTGCCTAAGAAAAACCTATGAAATTAAAAGAATCACATAGGTCAACACACGACTTGAAGGCACGTACACACAGAGACTCCTCTTAGACAGTTTATGGTGAAGTTTTCTAGCACAGCTAGTATCTCTTCTCCCCTTGCTTCCACCCCCACTCTGCTATTAGTGCTGACCGCATGTTGGGTGGGCCGTTTGCCTCTTGTGGTTTTCGTCTTCTCTTTGCAACTCTCTCTTGGTAACTATTGCATCTCTCTGGTGTGAGACAGGAAGGTACCTCCCTGGTGTGAATGAGCAGGGCTTAAGTTGTTCCCCTCTGAACTGTCATTGCTTCTTGGGGTTCTTTGGCACGTTCTCGCTATCAGAGGATCAGATGCCATCTGTTAGCTGAAGCTAGACAAAATGGAAGCAGAGAGGGATGTCTGTGAAGAAGCAAACAGGTTCTTAGGTAAGAAAAGGAAAATTGACTCCAACAGACTTTTTCTAGAGTATGTCTGACTCTTTCAATCTGTGTGAGTGCAATTGATCAGTATTTGTAAATGGTCTCTTATATGGCAGCAGTGGTGTAAAGGGGCCAGGGCTTGCAAGGTTGAAGCTCTGGGACTTTTTGATTGACAGGGATAATGACATTACCCGCCACCCACCTGCCTCTCCCTTCACCTCAGACTCCCTTGTTCTCTTTGAATTTAGCTGAGTGTACACAACAATAAGGCTATTGTTGTGACTCTTCCCGGTTATAATCCAAAATACCGTGAGCCCTTGGTATCAACTGAGATGTGGTTCCAGGACTCCCTGTAGATACCAAAATCCAAGGATGCTCAAGTCCCATTCTGTACAATGGTATAGTAGTAAAATGGTGTCCTTTATATAAAATGGAAAAATAAAAGTTTGCTTTTGGAATTTATATATTTTATATATTTTAAAAATATTTTCAAGTTGTCGGTGTTTGAATCTGTGGATACATAGGGCCGTCTGCACTTTATGGTTCCATGCTACTGTATGTATAATACCCATTACTTTTACAAAAATCCTGGTCCCAGTGGAGATGGAAACTGATAGAAAAACCATACATTTCTTAGATAACAGAAATCTCAATCCAGATGCCTGCATTTTGGGATTATCTTTGGGACTATCAAAATGAGGGCCTGTACTTCAAAATATACCACTGTGTAGCAAATATATGAAGTTATTACTCTGACAGTGAGCCACAAGAAATGTTTGAATTGCCTGTTCATTGGTTCAGTATTACTCAAGTGAAGGTATTGCTTGAATGCTACTCCTTCATATTTTTGTTCTGTATCATGTAGGACTTCCCTATTTCCGTCATCGTAAGCAATGGCCAAAAAAATGAGATTCGGGCTATGTACTTCTCTGCCAGTTACACTGTTCACACGCAAAGTGATTAGTTTTCCAATTATATCTCTGCTGCACAACAGCTGGCATCAGACTGCCTGTTCCTCTATAACCCTGGTTAGTACTGTACTTGGATGGCAAACCGCCAATGAATACCGGGTGCTGCAGGCTATATTTCAGAAGATCAGAGGAAGGAACTGGCAAAACATCTCTGAGTATTACTTGCTTAAGAAAACCTTATCTAAATAAATGCAATTGCCATAACTCCACAGGCGACTAGAAGATACATACACATATACACTTGGAAGAGGATAGCTAGCTCTCTGGCTGTTTTTTTCCAAATTATGGAAAATTAGAGGGGCAGCATGGTGTAGTGATTTGAATTCTATTTGCCCTGATGATGACCATTATGTCACTTGCTCCATTATGTTTGTAGTTAAATGCTGAGTAGACAGCTAGGAGAACACATGGTGACAGTCAGGATCTTTTGGGTAAAAATGTTCATATAGGGCTAAGCAGTTGTCATACTGAAACTAATTTTGTTGTGGAAAGAATTTATCATGACTACTGAAAGGGACAGAAATCATACCAGTGCAATCCCAGCCTAATGGGGTGCCAGTTCAACCCCCAGCTAGGTTATTCCAGGAGTGCAACCGCAGCTAGACTATTCCAGGAGTTGTACTACAAAAAATTAACTTTTCCGCAGTGGAAGATGCAAAAGCTCAAGTCTAAATGAATGTATTTGGCTGTGAGATTTATCTCAGGCTCTCTAATTGCTTAGTTTGTTAACAGGTGATGGCTTCTGACTGTTGACAGCTAATAATTTGAAAAGTCCGTGTCAAAGCAAGAATCCATACCTGAGAACCACTGTGGTATCATGGAATTACTGTAAAGATCCTATGTACAAATGGCACATACCAACCTGGAATGTATGACCCAAATCTCCCTTGACCTAGGGCAAGTTACAATCTGAGCTGGTTGCTCAGGTTGTACCTGTAGGGATGGTTTGTTTTGACTTGGCTCAGACTGAGTAATCAAGTAAAAGGCCCTGGCAATCACTGAGCCATAAGATTCCATGGAACCATCCTGTGGAGGGTAAGGCTGCATCCACACTGCAGAAATAATCCAGTTTGACACCACTTTAACTGCCATGGCTCAATGCTATGGAATTCTGGTAGTTGTAGTTTGTTGTAGCACCAGAGCAGAGCTCCACCTTTACCTAGGAGTTTATCAGATGGGAGGAATTTCTCTTTATTCCGAATGGAGCCAATTGGAGCCAATTCAAATTCACGTGAATTCATTAGTTTAGTGAATTTATGTGAATTCCAATTGTGATGATGATGATAATTATTATTATTATTATTATTTATTTGTATTTCCCACCTCTCCCTGTGGATCGAGGCGGGATTGCAGCATATCAAAACAATACATACAGTACATCTAGAAAAAGTCCCGATACAACAGTTCAGAATGCATTCAGAATGACTTCCCATTATCCAAAAATGACTGCCCATTGCCCGAAATTGTGTGATGTTTAATACAAAATAACGTAAAACCCATGATTGCGTTTGGATTTCCATTAGATTATACTTCCAATTTCCATCGTCTGATAAACTCCCTACTGAGACTTTGCTAATTTGTAGATCTATGCTTCTGAAATATTCAGCTTAAGAAGGCAACAAAGGAAACAGTAGGGAAGAAGTAACTTTTTATTACCATCTTCTCTGGGCCCTGGTTCATGGCAACATACCTGTTATACTGTGCCACAGTAACAAGTGCACCACCTTTTTTCTCCTTCCCACAGCTCATAATAATTTAATGTTGTTCTTCACCAGTCTTGGAAGGAAATCAATTTTTGTTATTGTAGCAACATGAACTCATGTATTTCCGATTTGTTGTTCACACTATTTTTTATTATTAGAACTACATCTATGTGCATCTCTGCAAATTCTGTTGCTCAGACATGTCAGCACTGCGAATAAACATAGAGTCAATGATGCAAATGTATTCAAAACACATTCAAAACATGCAGAGTTTTATCCCAGTTTATCCCTGGGTCTATCTGCATTGGTTATTCACACAGTTGACAATGATAATCTCTCATGAAAACTTTTTTAAAAAAATTAAAAAAAAATTGTGATGGATTAACCTTGATTTTGCAAGATTTTTGGCAGCCCCCACCCAAAACTTAATCGGATACACTTAAAATGCAAGTGAACAGATTCAAGCCACATTCTACTGGGATAATTTACACCATCATAATCCTTTTGTATGTTGGAGCCCAGAGGAAACATGTTTGCTTGGAATATACAGGCCACTAGAGGGGAGTCCTGTCTAGGTTTACTTGGTGGGGTGTGCTTGTTTCCTCAGTGAATTGGAAATTTCAAGGATGGAAATGCTCTAGAAAGGCAACTGTGACCATCCAACTGTGAGTAGCCATGAAGTTGGTTACATTATGGTCCTCAGGCTCTGTAAGGAAAAAGGAATGTGGGCAATAAGTGTCAGATATTATAGGCCAATACTTTACTAACCTGCAAGTGATGAAATGTCTTTGGTCTCCTGGCAGCCCAGGCAAAGTTGCCTACACAAACTTTTCTGAGTGCATCATGACTGGGGTTTCTGTAAAGTCCTGCACATAAAGAGACTCTTACAATATGAGCCATGAGCACGCCATAGAAAGGTAACTAGGAAACCAAGGCTGACTAGGGTCCTCTGACCAAAGTACAGATCCAGACTAGGGGAGGGGAATCTTTGGCTTTCTAGGTATTTTGGCTCCATCAACCCATCAGCATGACCAGTGGTAAGAGAATGAGGGTGTTGCAGACCAAACCATCTAGAAGTTCATCTAGATGATCTAAAAAACTAATTCTTCCAAACTATTTAATTATGCTTCCTGTTACGTATTTATTAGGTCAACTGAATCTCGAATGAACAGCTCTATATTTGCCTTGTGAGATTCCCTTGCAACTTTGATTTCAGTCCAGTAGCCCATGGATGAACACTTTATTTTATCAGTTTTATGAACACTTTATTTTTATCAAATTAAACACTTTATTTTGTCCTTAGCTGACGTGAGCCTTATTCGCACAACATAATTATTATTCACAGCATATTAATACATGAAAGGGAAAGCAGAATCATAGCCATTTGCCCAACTCTTCAGTTTCTCCATAAATACATGTCTTAACAGGAAATCTGCAATTGAAATCACATGTGTACATAAGACATGGATGGGCAATAAATAAATAAACTGCCACCACAGTGTTAATCCTAATAAATATATTATGCAACTGTATATTTTAGGATGGCACCTTCTCCTTTCTGAGTTTTCTATACACATGTCATCAGGAAAGGTGTAAAATATTTAAAATATGGAAACATTAATTTTGGGGGCTATAATCCCCAAACTCTGGCAGCAGATTTCTGGGAGCTGTCATCTCCCAAAGTAATATTTCTGACCTCTAAAAATTCCCAGTCCCTTGGAGAGAGAGGATGAGACCCTGTGAGTGCACATTCTGTAAGTCCCATTCTGATTTTTTTCAGTGAACATGGGGGGAAGTGAGAACAATTTGCACAATCCTGCTTCTCTTCCAACATCCCACTAAATTTATTTTATGGCTATGTCTTTTATATTCCACTGATGATTTCCCCTGGTATACCCCAGATTTGCTAGCTCACTCTACAAAGCCTGACTAGAAAAGAGAACCATTAGAAACTATTTATCGAGAAAAGGTGGTACAGAGTTAACTGGCTTTGGATAAAAATGCCCTTTGGCAATTTTGTAAAAATAACCAATCAAACAAAATCAATATGAACATGCCTTATACAGCATCAGAATCTTGGTATGTCAAGCTCAGTGCTGTCTTTAATGTTTCTGCCTTGAAGATTCTCTTTTAACTCAAAGAGGAGTTAAACCTTTTGGGGTCCACTTTCCTTTCTTGTTTGTTTAATGTTATTAAGGTTGGCAACTTGGTGCCCTCAGTATGCGTCTGTTGGAGCTCTCATAATCCACAATCATACTGTCTAAATCTGAAGGGAACTGAACTCCATCCAAACCTTTAAATGAGAACTCCATGACAACCCTGGGAACAGCTATGCATGGGCAATGCAAGAGGACGTCCAGTCCCCTGCCCCAAACTGGCTCCCCACAATTGTTATATTGGAGTTTAGGACTTGTGTTTAAGTACCTTCCCTGCATTTGCTTTCTCTTCTTTTGCAGTGCCCCCCAAGATAAAAATTGCATAAATACATACATAATTGTTAAAGAAACAACAGAACCTGAGTTGGGTTGTTCACCCATCCACCTCCCACTCCTATGCAATGCCTTTGATAACAATGTGACTCCTTAGACATTCAACAGGTGAAGCATTCTCCACCCTCTGCCAGTAGCATACCTAGGAAAGCAAAATCTGTTGAATTTCTGTTTGCCATGCAACTGCCAAAATCTTGGAGCCTTCCATAAGGAGACGGAAAGAGAAATAAAACTGCTGAGCCAAGTGTGATTTCTTTACTTATAGGCTGAAGATTATGATGGCTTGAATCCACAAAGAGACCTCTTGACCAGTGGTTCTCAAACTATGGGGTGGGTGCTCCGGGGGAAGGAACATGAGAGTTACTCAAGGGGAGGCATGAGACTTGGATATCCTGATCTTCCCTCCTCCTCCTTCTCTCCCTAAGGGAAGAGAATGAGCTATATTCCTTATAAAATGTTAAAATATGAATATATTTGAATGTATGAATGGAAATACACAATATTTTTTTTTCATATACTACTTTGAGCGGAGGGGGCACAACACCCACATGTAGATGTAAACGGGGATCAACAAGGGTAAAAAATCTGAGAACCACTGTTCTTGACCATCCAATGCATAAAAGACTAAAGTGGTAGCTATTCCATTGATGGCTATTAGTGTAAATTCCACAATGAGGTGGAAGGGTTCACCAACCAGACCTGGTGCCTCCTATGTGGCATCAGAATATTAGGGCAAACCCCATGCCAGGCAACATTGTCAGAAGTGCCATTCTATTAGAGTTTGACGTCAACAGGGTGTGACATGTACATTGCCTGTGGCCCAGCGAGCTAAACAGGTTAGTTTGAATCTCCACAAAGCTGCAGCTGATGTGAAGAAATAGTGCAGAGACCATTAAGGCTTACTCTCCTCCATGTAGAAAGGGGGAGAACAACAACTGTCCAGCTCATAACACAATTATACCAGTTTAAGGCATGTACAGGAAAAGGAGTCCCATTGAATTCTGTTGGACAATGGATGTTGTCACAAATGATTAAATTACTTTTTTTTAAACTTTTTGCATTTCCACAGCCTGTCTGTTGAATGCAAAACTGACACTGGCCTGAATACATGTTCATTTGGTTATAAGACAGCTCCCCTCCACTTTTGAACTTACACTGATAACATTAACAACAGAAGGAATGAAGGCCAAAAGTGTGAAAAATCCTTTGCTGTTACCTTGCATGGTAGCAGAAGGGGGCAGTGGAGGGCAAGAAGCTGTAGAGTCTTCACCCAACCCTGATATTTCTGTACTAAAAAATCCATAAATACAGGTTCTTCTTAATTAGACTTAAAAGCATCCTGCTTCTAACTTTGGTCAGGAAAAACCAACAAGCATCCCCTCCCCACTTGCACCTAATAATCAGAGGAATTTACTAGAGTCCTTTTTCTAAGCTGTCTACAGTCAACACTTACTTATGTCACAACAAACAAGTAGTTGCTGCCATTGTTATTTTTAACTGACATAAGAATGGCTTTTGTATTTGTTAAAACCAACAAAACAATTTCCAGTTGGGTAGCTGTGTTAGTCTGTGACAACAAAACTAACTACAGTGGGCCCTTGGTATCTACAGGGGTTTGGTTCCAGGACCTCCCATGGATACCAAAAGCCACGGATGTTCAAGTCCCGTTAAATACAGTAGATAGTAAAATAGTGTCCCTTATATAAAATAGCAGGTTTCCCTTTTGTAATTTATATGTTTTTAAAAAATATTTTCAAGCCATGGATAAAGAATCTGTGGATAAGGAGAGCTGACTGTTTGAGCCTTGTGCCTCCTTAAAGACTAAACAAATTTATTATAGCATGGTTGAGAGTCAACCATAAAGAGCAGGAGTAGGGACCTTCAGGCTCTAGGGCAAAGCTTTGACTTTCTGGGGATCTAATCCAGTCTCCTTGGGTTTCCTTTATGGCCGTACCTAGTGTTTGGTGGCAACAGCAGTAACAGCAACAATAACAACAGCAACAGGAACATGCCACATTAATATCTCAATAATTCCTAGATTCTGTTACTGAATATGAATCTTTGATGGTCTAATTAATAAGCAATAGCTGGTAGATTGTGAAACCAAAATATCAAACAAGACTACAGCCTTCTCTGGCTATGCAGTTATTGTTTTAGAGTGGAAAAGCATGGTAGGGAAAATGGAGAATTGTGACTGAGAACATAAATGGAAAAATGAGATATGAAGATGTGATTAATTATACATTACACATCTCTGTAAATTATTGTTGGTTTTGTGATTAAATGAGATGATAATTCGCTGTTTGAGGGAGGTGTATGTAGAAATGTAGAAAAGAACTAAAGATGAAGAATCCATTTAGTTCTTGCAGAAATCCAGTTTTCTCCCAACCAGTGAAGGCAAAGGTAAAGGTTGTTTAGTCATGTCCAACTGTAATCTCCCAACCAGTACTGCTTTTTTATACCTCTTGAAGGCAAATCATTAATATAGGAGCTAGAAAACCTGACAAAGGCTTCCCCCCTAACCTTCCGGTTGCCATGCTGTCTGAGGAAGATAGGAGTGCAGTATCCAGAGAGACTATCAGGTTGACTACTTGCCTTTGTAGCTTCCATATATATTCAGTTGGAAATAAGTCCTCTTGCAATCCGTGGTACTTATTAGTGAACACACATAGGATCAGGGTGCATATTCCATTGAAAGCAATGTAATGGCACTAAATCCAGAACTAATGTAAACCCTATTCATTTCTAATGGACTTTTAGTGCAACTCTATACACGTCTACTCAAAGAAAAGTCTCATAACATGCAAACACTTTAATAGTGTTTGTGCTCAGGCAAATGAGTACAGAATTGCCATTTGGGACTCATTTTTGCAGTAAACCACACCAATAAAGAATGCTGTGCCATCTTAAAAGACAGTTGTATTGCATCATGCTCTGTGAAGTGAAGTGCTCCTTGTCAGATATGTGAACTATTGCCTTATTGATTAATGATATTTACTGACGATTGGTTTGTGTTTCTAACATTCATCCAGCTGACCTGTGTGTCACCTCTACTTCAATGCCTTGTGCCTTCCTCCCATGGGATGGAACCTGGCAGTTGCCCCATCAAACCCATTTATATAGTTCTATTCCTGGCAGTGGAGGTACAAGCAGGGCAGTTTATCTGCAAACAAACAGCAGTGATATGGAAGATAGAAGTAAAAATACACCATCTTGGGTGAAACTGGCACAGCCTCTGCCAAGCTCTCCTCCGGTAATGATTAAACTGTCAGCCCCTATTTCCCGGCAAAGTATGCTGGCATTGACCCAGGTGGCACATATTATGCAAATTCACTAGGCGGGAGCTGAGTACCTGTGCTTGGAATTCCCCTAGAGGCTGAGATCATATTACTTACAGTGCCCTATAAAAGGGACAGGTATGGGGAGGGGCTGAGCCATACACAAATACCAGGGCACAGGGGAGCAGCTGAACAGCCTCTGGAACTCTGCTTTGTTAACCTACTCTTGTGTGGATTAGCTGCTGTTGTTGCTGCTACTGGAGCACCTGCTGGGTAGGTTCATGGGAAGGACTGGCACTCAAGTGGGTGGGAGGGATGCAGCATAACTAGGCCTGATCTGGTCTTTAACGCTGCTCTGATAAGGATGTTGCAGAGGATGGGGAAAGGTTGCTATTTTTGGACTACGTCTTCCAAAACCCCACAGCAAGACCACATTGATTGCTGGGTTCTGGCAATTATACTCCCAGAGAATAATTTTTCCAAGCCAGGCTGCCTGGGACCATTCTGAGAATTGTAATCCAAAAAAGTAACTTTTCACCAGGTCTTTAAAAACTTTACACTTTGTGCTCTTGATGATCTTGCTGTTTAATAGCTACTTATTTTGCTGCCACTATGCATCCACGCCTTTGCCTTTTTGATAGTACAAGCAGAGGAATTGACCGTTGCCTTTTTATGTATATGCCTTCAAGTCTATTTACCTACCTTTTTATGGTGACTCCATGAAATTTCATCTTGATGCTTCCTTGCCTTTTTGATCAGAAAAGCAGAGGAATTGATCACCACCTTTTTGTGTTCAGTTTGTGATCATCCAAATTCATTTGACTGGCCAACACTGGAAATAAAGTACTGGATTAAATGAAGCACTCAGATTCTGCTCTCAAAGAAGCTTAATTTTTTTACCTTTTTGTTCCAGTCCATCCAGCTTTCTGGCAAGAGAATGCATGGCCTGGGTTGGCTCATTCATTCCAGCAGGTGTCCATTGTAATATGGATTTTAGCATTTGTATACCTGCAACAATGAAGCATAGATTACAGAACTGGTGGGGCTCCTACTGCCCTGCTTTGAGGATTTACAGTCCAAAACCAAGATGAAGGAGGGGAGGAATTAGGGGTTGTCAATGATGAATGATAATGGCTCAGTGGCTAAAGTGAGGC
This sequence comes from Urosaurus nigricauda, assembly GCA_034509955.1. Classification (NCBI taxonomy): domain Eukaryota; kingdom Metazoa; phylum Chordata; class Lepidosauria; order Squamata; family Phrynosomatidae; genus Urosaurus; species Urosaurus nigricauda. The sequence continues at coordinate 43,514,049 of JAOEGL010000004.1, read as the reverse complement.
CAGCTTGAATGAGGGCAGACTTTTTTTTTTAACCAGAGTAAGCCATTGAGCAATTTCCTAAATACCCTAAAGGCGCTAGATGCTTATGATCTTGAAACCTAAACAGGGTCAGCCCTGGCTTGGGATGGGAGACCAGGTGCTGTAGGCTTTTTCTTACAGGGCAATGGGTCACTCAGCAGCCACTCTTAAAAGTTAAAGGGAATGGGAATTTCAAATTAGTTATAGGTATAAAAGCTCAACTTTTTGTTTTCTGTATACTTATTTCTCCTTGCATTTCCCAAGTTGGAGAAAACGTTATTTTTGTACCATGGTTAAGCTGTGAGTAGTGTACCTCCCAATTTATGAGCAATGGGAAATGAAGAGCTAGTATGATTTAAGATGTACTGGTTACAGCAGGGATTCTTACCTCTTTTTGTGACTTTGGGACTATGGTGAAACTTATGGTGAAGCCCTTCATGATCACATGTGATATAGCTGTGGATCTATATGACAGTAATTTCAAAGTAGAATGAGCATAAACAATCTTTTGAGATATCTGCAACAACTATAATGTGATTTGATAATATCTATAGTTTCTATTGGTGACAAAGCCACAAGCATTGATGATACTTCATTGCCTACATTAGTACAGTAATGGAAACAAATGTTAAACTTCAGCTAGAAAGGTTTGTGAAAAGAAGGTTTTGGACTGTGGAAGAATCATATTAAGGTCCTAGGTATGAAACTCACTTGGTGGCTGTTATCTGGTCACTTTCTTTTAGCCTAACCTACCTCACAGGGTTGTTGTGAGATTTTAAAAACGGAACTTAGAACTTTTTATACCACCCTGAGCTGCTTGGAGGAAAAGTGAGATATAAATGCAGCAACGTTGTTTGGCATCCTTTTGTTGAGTCAGCTAAAGCAGACCCATTAAATCAATTGCTGAATTGTGACTTAACATGCAGATAAACAAAATGATTAAATTGGTTTACTCTAGTCAGGACTTAAACAGAAATTTAGGTCAGTATATTTAATGAGTTTGGATTATAGTTTGGTTTATTTCACAGTCTCTTTAGGCAGAAAAATTTGTGGCTCTCCTTTGTGGGAGGCCATCTGGGATGCTGGTGAGATTCTAATCCCACAAGGGACTATAAGAACAGCTGGGAACAGAAAAGAAAAAGAAAAAGGCTGTTTGATCCATGCAAATTCCCAGTGATGGTGCTGCATGTATTGTGCTCTGCTTTACTGCCAGCTTCTTGATAGTTGAGCTGAGTGGATCTGTCCCTGAGGCTAACAATTCCAATCTTATGTCAGAAACAGCCATGGCAGGATCCTGTGAAATAAGCAACCTCATCTCCAACTATATCAGTGCCATGTACCAGCAAGAAGAAACACCACCTGACCCAGATCTGTTGACCCACCTTGGGGAGGATGACAGCGTTTCTCTTGCTCTGTCTAATACACACACAGCAATGGAGACAACAGGTAGGCTACCAAGTTGCAATCTGTAATGGGATCTGGGCCATACAGTCAGAGAGAGAGAGAGAGATTGTATCTTGTGTGAACATTTGAAGCATTGGTCCTGGAGGACTTGGCTGCTTCCTACAGCAGAAGGATTGTAGCACCACAGGCATAATTTGTATGTGTGGAGGCTAGTATTCTAATCTGAACTCATGGAAATATTAATCTCTTTAACTAGTATCAGGTTAATTGAAAGTAAATGCTGTGAATATCTGAAATCTGTTATAATAATAAAATATACCTTTTTCGGAGCTTCGAAAAGTTATAGACATGGCTATACTTAACTGGGGATTTTGGGAATTGTACTTAGAAAGTAATTCTTCTCCTCCTCATTCAGCCTTCACCCCTCCCTTTATAAAATATGGGGCACCTTGAGTGTGAGGAGTGTGAGGCCTTCAATGCAAATGTTTAAGTGAAGTGCTAGGTTAAAAAAATCCTCAGTGTGGAACCCAGATCTATTGGCTGTTTCTCTACTCTCTACTTTTCCAGAAGCAATAAGCTTTATCCTGTAGCCTTTTGCAAAAGATGGACCATTGGGCATTGAATGTCTCTGTAGATACTGTTGCTTTTGGCTAAATATAGTTTTCTAATATAGAGGTGGCAAAAGTAGATCTGGATCTAGAGGGAAATCTTGGTGCTTTGCAGTAGATCACTTTATGATCAGCAAGAAGAAATTTTGTGGCTCTAAATTCTACTATTGAAATGAAGAAAGCTGGGGTTAACCAAGAACAGGTTTTTGTGTGGAAGGACTATGAGCTTTATTTGGTTCTGGTGTAGAAATATCTGGCTCTGAATTCTAAGGGTAGTCCTTTTACACTAGGCTCTGGCTGCTGGATCTTGCAGTTTTAGTTAAAAAGCAAAAACAACAAAACATAAGAAAACTCAAAGTAGATCCTGCAAGCCTGGAGCCTGCCCACCCCTGTTCTAATGTAGTTATGACTGGTTCAGCTGGGAGCTAAGAAGCTGTTGTTGTCCTAAATGACCTCACTCCAGTGGGGAGGGGCATGTTCAAAGATAAGGGAGCAGGTGACAGGTGTACGTGTTAACCCAACCACAGTGACTAAGCAAGATAAATCCTGTGCGTAAATGAACCGGCCGCACCCTGTGCCTCTCAGGCAGCAGACTGTTCTAGGGGTTGGGTTGGCACTGGCAATGCAGCATCCAGTGTGCCACCTGCTCAACTAACCTTGCTCCTTTCCCCCCTCCCAATTCTCCCCACCTCTGGGCAGACAAGCCAACATGGTATGGAGAGATGCCACAGTGCTGGAGCAGATCTCAAGTGCTGGAGTGGATCAGCTACCATGTAGAGAAGAACAAGTATGATGCCAGTGCCATTGATTTCTCCTGCTGTAACATGGATGGCTACACACTTTGCCAGTACTCACGGGACCAGCTGGGAATCATCTTTGGGCCTCTTGGAGATGAGCTCTATGACCGCTTGCATGAGATCGGTATGTGTTGCCACCCCCAACACCAACTTCTTCCCCCAAATGGCCTACAAGTGTGAACAGAAACTCAAGAATTGTATAAACTGTACAGGATTACCAAGTCTAGAACTACTCAGCCCTGACTCCTTTCCCCAGAGTTTAGGAAACTTACTTTTTTGAACTACAGCTCTGAGAATCCTCAAGCTAGTGGCCATGTTGACCAATGATATTCCAGAATATGTAATCCAAAAAGTAAAAGTTTCAAGCACTGAACTGTATTAGCTCACAGGAATTCTGTCTGGCAAGAGCTAAAGCACCTCTCAAGTGAAACAGTGATGGAAATTTACTATCAGCTACTCACGCACACATATATGCACACAGAAAAGCTTTCCCCATCACTTTTATGCCACGGTGGAATGGCAAGCAGCTCTTCACTTGCTAAATTTCTCTGTGTTCACTGTAGTTAAAAGACAAAAGAACAAACCAATGAAGATGGGAATCCTAGAAAGCATTCTAGGACCCAAGGACCATGGTTCACTGTCCCTCTTTTGTCCTACCTTTCCTATAATCCAAGAGCTGGGGTTGCATTTTATATCTTGTCCCTGGATGAAACAAGGAGGGGAGCTGGGTCTTTTAAAAAGCAGATTGCTTTGTTACTCACAAACATTATTTTCTTCTTCTTGAATACTTGTAGCCTCTGTCCCAGATGAACTTGGCTGGATTATATCTGTCTTGAGGAATGAAGATGTCTCCCAAGAGGCCCTTCTTGACTCCAGTCCTTTAGGTGAGGAGATGAATCTCTTGGCTGCTTAGTCTTGGTGTCGTTCTGTTCATGATGTGTGTGCATGTCTATGTGTGTGTTTAAATCACAACTTTTTTTTTGTTTTTGTTCTAGAACTGGGGAACTCATGTAATCAGGATGACCTGAGCGAGATGAAGTTTGCACACCCTTTTTCTCAACCAGATCTCGGCTACATTTCTGGAGCCATGTCACCAGACAGTTCAGTGTCTTTTGCAGGTAGAATTCCATTTTTCTCTGTTAGTTCCCCATGATTCTTGCCAAGCTCTGGCTTAGGTAATGTCAGGGCAGAGGCTGAAAATGTTAATCTTTGGAGCTACCACCTCAGAATCTGCTATCCAACACTGCCATGCCTGTGTTTGCTGGGGGTTTCTGAACATTGCAGTTCTTCTAAGCTTGTCATGGCAGGCTCATCTGTCTTGAAAGGTCTAAATTCCCAAGTGCTCTGTTCCTATGATTAGAGCAAAGAATTAACATTCTGGGAGAAGCTGTTCTCTCTCTGCCTCTGCTGCTATATTGGGCCCTCTGCTTGTATCCAAGTAGCAAGAGGGCCTAGGCCTTAGCATGAGATTTCCTCCAGTCCCAATGCTGTGCCCACCTTCTCTGAATGGAGAGAACTTGGTGAATCTCACACAAGTAATTTGAGCAACACTCATTTCAGGTCTTTTAGCAGAAGCTGAGTTTTAACTTGGCCTTCCTCTCTCCTCAGGGACAATGTCTCAAAGCCCTCAGTCTCAGGACTCCGGTGGAAGTGACCTGGACCTTGATCCCATAGATATAAAGCATTGCTCCTTTTCTGATGGTAAGGCATTGGTGGAGCGTTTCAGGAGGAGGGCTGGGTTTCAAGAAAGAAGCAGCTATCTAATGTTGAATTATGACAGAATTCCTCCATAGCTTGAAAAAGTTGATTTTAGGTACTAGACTTGATGGCTGTGGGATTCTGTGGCTTGAAACAACACCCCTTCCAAGCTGTCAAAAGACCCAGCTCAGTCCCCTCCCCACTCTCTGTCACTATCTTTCTGTGCATGATCTATTATGATATGGGGTGTGTTTTGTTTATTTTTGGCTTTTTAAAAAGAACTCTTACCTTGTAATGTTGTCATTATTATGGGGGCACATGTGGATGAAGGGCAGATTATACATTTTAAAAATAAAATATAAATACACAAATGTCGCCAACACCTGTAGGAGGTAGGGGTCATAGACTAATTGTGTATTGAAAATTCTCATCTAAGCTTCAGGCCTGTGTATACACTTTGGATAAATCTAGATCTTACAGGCAGCTAAACATTTTCTTAATCAAAATCCCCTGAGGTGTTACCGGATACACTCAACTAGAAGTTGACCTCATGTATAAGTTGAGGGTAGGTTTTGGGGCCAAAATTATGGATTTTGATATGACCTGTGTATAAGTAGAGAGTAAAACGTAGGGGCATGTGACAAAGGATCTAAAGGATGAAGCAAGTAAAACAATGCCAAGCAACTTTATACATGAGTATATACAGTACCTTTCTTTCTTTAAAAGGAAGATTATGGAGGAGAAGGAACTCTGTCTATTCCCACAGTGGTGTGAAGAAATGCATAGAGGGAGATAATGAGCCCTCCTCTCCTTTTACTAGGTTGGGGGGGGGGGGCGGATTTAACACCAAAGCTTTTTTGATTTACACACAGCTACTATCTAAGCATTGGAGACTCAGAAGAAGGAACTAGCAAAGCCACCTCTGAGTATTCCTTGCTTAAGAAAACACAACATCCATGAGGTTGCTATAAGTCAACTATTGAATTGAAGGTGCAGACCCACCCACCCACAATCTAAGCCAATAGCTTCCTATCATCAAGACAAATAACACATATATTATTCACAGAAGGGAGAGTGGCTAATCAAGGACCTTCTGATACTGGAAAATTTTGCCACAACTCAACATTGAAGGGAGTAAAACAGAGAGGAAAAAATTGTGAAGTTATCTTGTGGCAAATGGAGACATGTAAAAGTGGGAAACAGCAGTTGAAATAGAAGACGTTGATACTGAAGTGGCTATGTAATCTGGTTGCCTTCCCTAACTTGGTGTCCAACAGAGCAACTGGATTACAGCACCCAACATTTCCAACTAGCAGATTCATGCTGCTTAATAATGAGAACAATACATCCAAAGGACACAGGATGGGGAAAGTTGCTCTAGAAGAAAACTCTCTTTACATTTTGTCCTAATTGTCACCTATTCCTAGAGTCATAGAATCATAGCATTCCTAAACTGGGACACTCTGATTACGCAGGTTGATGTGCAAATCAATCAATGAACTATTGTTCTATCAGAAGGGGGGAAATGTTTTAACTCCAGGTTAAAAATATCTGACTCTCAAATATCATTCTACCTTTAAAGTTTCAGTTAAGCAAACAAATAAACAAACATTGGATATCAGGGATGCCATTTGGAAGCATGTTAATTAGCTTGATCTTTACTGGAGCATTCATATAGATGTGTCCTATTTCTCCTTCTCTTTCTGCTGGCGACTATGCAGAATATAAGAAAGAAGATCTGAAGAAGCGAAAAAGGGGAAGACCCAGGAAGGTCAGCAAGGACAACAGAGACTGCTTGGAAACCAAAAAGAGCAAACATTGTGAGTAGATTGTTCTCTTGGGAGGGGACCATTCAAGGTGTTTTGCTAGTGCAACCTCCCCAATCCTCAATCTGCTTGATGTGTTGGACTTGTGGTGACCCCAAGGCAAAACTATCATGAGGTTTTCTTAGCAAGATTTGTTGTGGAAGGGTGCCTATGCCTCCCTCTGAGGCTAAGGGAGTATGATTTGCCTAAGGTTACCCAGCTGAGATTTGAACCTTGGTCTCCAGAGTCCTAGTACAATGCTCAAATGACTACACCACACTGGCTCTTTGTTTTGTACTGCATGTCCCATAACAAGTGGTTAGACTGGCTGGAAATGATGGGAAGTGTGGTCCACCACATTGCTACAGCAACTTCTTTAGAGCTTTTGCACAGTGCCCTGCTTTGTGCACAAATGTAGTTTCATTTTTTACTGGTCTCTGAAACAACTTGGCTTGCATATACTGGCCTTTTGCCACTACACCATGAGGCAACATATGGCAAATCCAGGATTATTACTCCAGATTCACTAGATCAGCCCTGGGGCACAGTGCTTCAATGCCCTTTGTACCACAGTGAGAGACAGGGAATATTATTGCCTCCAATCTGAAGCTGTCCCCATCTGGACTGAACCTGTGAACAATAGATTCAGGGTGAAGAAAACTTCACTCAAGTATTTGTTAAGACTTTTACGTTCTTAGAAGTGTGGAACCTATTATAACCAGAGACTGGAAAAGTTATTTTTGGGATTACAACTCTCAGAGTTCCCCAGCCAGCACAGAACAGCAAGTTACTTGTGCCATTATGCCACTACCTACCAGTGAGAACACTTTTGTTTGCATTCAAATGTGAGGGTCTGTGGAGAAATATACAGTCAACCCTTCATATCTATGGATTTTTTATCCACAGATTCAAGCATCCATGGTTTGAAAGAATTTTAAAAATATAAAAATTCCAAAAAGCCATTTTATATTATGCTATTTTATATTATGAACACCATTTTACTACACCATTGTATATAATGGGACTTGATGTGGGTCCTGGAACCAAAATCCAGTGGATACCAAGGGCCCACTGTATAAACTGTGGGCAAAATGTAGTAGGTAATATAACAGTAGGTAGTAGGTAGCTATCTGGATGACTTGGGAAAGTAAAAAATCTCTGACTTCTAGTTATTTAATAGTAGCAGGAATGTGAAGCAACCTCCTTCCGCACAAATTATGTTGCCTAGGTCAACTAGGTGTGCATTTTTAGTGAATAATTCTGGTACTTAGAACAAATTTCTGGGCTCAGAGCTCTGCAATCCTATGTGTTAAGTTTTTTTGCATCAGATTCCAGTTGGTGGAGCTCAGGATTCTAAGTATAAAAAGAAAAGTAGATTTGACAACCCAGAAGTCTGCCTATCCATGATCTAGACAGCTGAATAATTTTGCCTTCTTGTTCCCTCTTTTTCATAAACAGCCCCAAGAGGAATCCACCTGTGGGAATTTATCCGGGACATCCTAATCCATCCAGAGATGAACGAGGGATTGTTGAAATGGGAGGACCGACGTGAAGGCATCTTCAAATTCCTACGTTCTGAGGCAGTGGCCCAGCTCTGGGGGCAAAAGAAAAAGAATAGCAGCATGACTTATGAAAAGCTAAGCCGGGCCATGAGGTAAGTGTTTATCTATTCAAAATAGTATCCTTCAATTAAATAAATTAAAAGTCCTAGGGTAGTTAATATACATAGAAAATAGAGAATGAAGTACAGTTGCAGTTGATCCAGCCTGTCACAAAAAATGCAAATAACTAAGAGACAGTAGGTTGTTAAAGGCCACTTCAAAACATACATGTTCCAGTAAGCAGGACTAAGAAAAATAAAAAAATAAAATAAAATTATGTCTTAGGAGGTCTTTGTCTTGCCACCAAAAGAACAGCAATGTGGGCAGGTTTATCCTGAAAGAAGCACAGGGAAGGAAGGAAGGAAGGAAGGAAGGAAGGAAGGAAGGAAGGAAGGAGAGATCAGAGTGGTGTCTGAATAGGCCAGGATCCTTGCCCTGGGAGCTGCCTGACCTCCCCACCCCCCATTACCTGGGGCCCTCCATTGCAACACCGGAATGCTGTACGCTGGTGTATCCTGCTAATCTCTCTGGTGTGGCCAACTCTGCTGTACCTTGTCACTCAGTCTGATATCTGAATGAGGTGCCCAGCAGCAATCACATAGCTGGGCACCTTGTACTGACCTCAGAGTGAGTGACAAGGCACTCTGGTAGCTGTGCAGGATGGCATAGCAGAATGTGAGTGCAAACAGTCACCCAGCATCACAGTGTACTCCAAATTTGGTGCTGAATGGAGTGGACATCCTCCGGACTGTTTGCACCAGACTCAGGGATTGGGTCCTGCGTTGTTTGGACTCAAGACAGGGAGAGGCCATTTTATTTGGCCCATGCAGACAGGGTCTGGGGCGGGGGTAGGGGGAGGAGGCAAATTGCCCTCTCTCCTATGTTGCATAGGTACACTTTTCTCCTCAAACAACTTATATAGTCTGTAACCTATGCCAAGCACCCTGTTGCTGTGTCTCATTCTTTGAAGCCAAGCACTGGGCTGGCCCATAACATTTTACAACCTGCTCCTTTCCACCACCATACTGGTAACAAAATTGTACTTTAACGCAATATCAGAGGATGACAGCCTAGCTTAGGGTTGCAGGACACTATGTGGCACACACAGATCTCTCCTGTAGCATTTGGCCACCACTCCCAGCCTTGGCAGCTGCCTCACTCTGCCTAATAATAGGGACAGCTTATACCAACAAGAACTTTTGCCAAGGAAATTGTGTTGGTTGTTACTCTCTTTAAACACAGAAAAGGGAAATCTGGTGTGGTGGGTTTATTTAATAACGAGCTATCAGAATTTAGTGGCCACTTGATAGTCCCAGTTACAGTAGATCCATTTACTCAATAGAGCTTCCATAAATTTTGATTTACTAAAATTCTATTGAGACAAAGGATCTACTGTAATTGGGATTAACAAATGGATTTAGTCATAGTGATGCATAGACTAGAAGAACAAAACAGACAGGTTCCTGCCCAAAGAATGTGCACTCTACATGTTACAAAGGGAGGTGGGGGGGAAGGAGGGAAGAGAAAGAGAAAAGGATAGCAAGAGACAAAAATATGGACAAGTGCTTACATTTTGACTGAGTTTTGTGAGGGGGAGTTCCAGGCATTGGGGATGAGGGGAATTTACTAAAAGGTAACAGTTACAATTTGAAGCATGGAAACCTGAGTTGAAAATCTCAGCTGTGCCATGATGAAACTTCTTTATTAGCCATTGATAAGTCACAGTCCTATAGTGAGAATTACACGAGAGCCTCTTGTTCATCACCCTGAGACACCTGGATAAAATCTGATATGTATCTGTTAACGTGAAAATTATCCCAACCCCTGCCACACCTCTTGTTTTGCTCTCCCTGCCCCAAGTTTCATATTTGATCATGTACAGTATTATAATTCCACTCATCTGACCACTATCCAAAGTTCCTTGCTCTCTTTCGGTTTCCTTTTTGTAAGATCCTGACTTTGTCACTCCTCTCATCAGGTATTACTACAAGCGGGAGATCTTAGAACGAGTGGACGGCCGGCGGCTTGTGTACAAGTTTGGGAAGAACTCCAGCGGGTGGAAAGAGGAAGAGGTGCAAGACAGGAGCTAGGGAGCTTTGGGAGCTACACATGGACTTGGATTTAGCTCACTCTTGCTCAGAGGACCACCTTTGAGCTCAATGCACTGATTGTGGGCTCTGAGCCCTTTAAGCTGCTGCCTGAAGCAGCGTGTGTTTAGACTCAAGCCCCTCCACTGGGCAAGACTCATGTCCTGGCTCTCCCAGCTTGGGAGTTCAGGTAATTACAGCTGATATTTTGGCTCAAGTAGGTTATTGTGAACCATTATTACATTGTTGCGATTGGACTCTGGCTGCTTCAACACTCACTAGGATTACAATGCCTTTGGCTGTTTGAGATCCCGCACGGAGTTCATTGAGGCAGAAGGAACAGGCCGTTCTTGGCGAGGGCTTTGTCCCAGAGGGCCATTTCACAGGACATCAAATGGTCCACTGATTTTCAAAGCCCTCTCTGCACTGGGAACTCAGATTGGTCACCGTGCGTGGAGAATATGGGAATGCTGATAATCTTGATACCCACTCCAGAGCATGGGCTGGACATGTAGCAGCAGACTGGCTAATGCTCCTACTTTAAAAGAGGCAGACATTAGTTTGCATAAGTAAGGCTGAGATCTTCTTAGGTCTCAGATTGTCCTGGAGGGATGGGAGCCTTCTGGTTGGCTCTTTCCCAACTATTTGCCAACTATTTATGGGAAAATCCACTCCACAAAAGTACAGCAGCCTAACCTAGGAATAGTGTCTTCTGACTCTTAATTTATGTGAAATATGTAAACATGTTTATATAATGTACATAGATATCTATTTTTTTCATACCTAAGAATGTATAATTGTGTCAGGAAGCACTGGGCATTTTCAAAAACTGATGATTACTGTGTTTTTTTTGCTAATATTCAGCTGGGCTGAAGAAGAAAAGGAGATCTTTATTTTGAAATTGGAAGACTATTTGTTGGATGTTGTATTTCTGCTCATTGGTGACTCCAGGGGAGCCCTACACCTGCATGACATACAGGTCTCCTGCTTTTTAATAATAATTAACCAATAAATCATTGTTTTGTTGGTTTTTAAATCTGTGTGCTGTGTGTCAATAAAGGTTCACTGGCAGGGGATAAAAGCAGAGAATGGCTCTTCATTGGGGTAAAAAGGAATGGAGGTACATGCCAGAGAGAAGAAAGATGAATCTCTCACATCAGCATCATAAAAACTTTTGAATGTTACATATGTTGCTTCCAATTTATGGCAACCCTATCCACAGGGTCACCATGGGCCGAGATAGACTTGAGGGCAGCTTACAACAACAAATGCTGACCCTAAGGCAAACCATTATGGGATTTCTTAGCAATTTTTTTTCCAGAAGAGATTTGCTACTGCCATCCTCTAAGGCTGGGAAAGTGTGACTTGTCCAAGGTTACCAAGTGGGTTTACATGGCTAGCAGGGAATCATGTCTCCCAACTAAGTGTACTCCATATGAGTTGATTACATCTCCCATCATCCACAGGAGCTATAGCCATGCTGGCTGGAAATAGTGAGTACTGGAGAAATAGGACCATAAGTAATAAAGGAAATACAATAAATAAGATATTCAAAAGAGTATCTTAGTATAAATGAATAAACAAAATATTTTTACTTAAGTAAATAAAATATTTTTAGTCATTTGTTATGTTGAGTTCAGAGGAGGGGGGTAACATCTGCATGCAAATGTAAAGGGCAGTCCCAAGGATTAAAAAATTAGTACCACCATCTTAAAGCATTTATCATTACAGTATTTGCTACAGAATGGGGTCAGAATCCTGCATGGCACAGTGTAGCATAATAGTTCCACATGCTGAACTACAGCACAGCTAGCCATTCAATTGTCATGGACTTACAATAGACTCATAGGGGATTTCCAGACCGCCCAAAAGGGGCAGTCTGTACTCACCCCTTTCAGCGGCGAGATGAAGCCACGGCTGATGCTTCCTGAGGCCGTGGGGAAGCGGCAAACTGCTGCTTCCCTATGGCCTCAAAGTGGGGTGCAGCGGGCACCCTGGACACCCGCTGCACCCCGCTTCTCCCTGGGCCTTTGCCGCGGCTGTTTAAAGGCCGCAGCAAGGACCAGCTGCAAAAAAAAGAGCTCTTTTTTGCAGCGTGGAAAGGGCGTGCTTGGCGCCCTCCCACGGCGTAAAGGTGTCATGGTGTGCATTTCTAAACACTGTGCACACCATATGCCATCATGGCGCATCCGTATGGACGCCGCCATTTTAAAATGGTGGCGTGGCCTAGGGAGGGTGTAGAAGCTACGCCCTCCCTAACCCTAAAGGCGCCGCTTTTAGCCCTAGGCGCACCTCTTTTGGCACGTCTAGATCAGCCCATAGAATCATATAGCTGAAAGAATTCTCATGGGCCATCCACACCAATCCCCTGCTATGCAGGAATATGCAATCAAAGCAATCCCAACAGATGGTCATCCAGCCTCTGTTTAAAAACATCCAAAGAAGGAGACTCAAGCACTTTCCAAGACAGTGTGTTCTACTGTCAAACAGTTCTTATCATCAGGAAGTTCTTCCTAATGTTTAGGTGGATTCTCATGTAGCATGAATCCATTGCTCCCATGTCCTAATCCCTGGAGCAGCAGAAAATAAACTTGTTCCATTCTCAATATGATATTCAAATATTTAAACATGCCTTCTAATATTTCAACATGGCTTTCATGTCACCCCTTAGTCTTCTCTTCTCCAGACTAAACATACCTAGGTCTCTGAACCTTGGACACAATATTCCAGGTGAGGTCTAACCAAAGCAGAATTGAAAGGTACTATTACTTCCTTCAGTCTAGACACTATGGGGCTGTACAGACAGGTGGCTCCGTGCCACCTGACTTTACCCCATGTCAGCACTGCGCCAACCCCACCACATGGCACTGATGCACTCCCTTAAAAGGAGTTGCCTAAAGCAGCTTCTTTTTAGGAGTGCCATAATGGCGCTCGCACACCCTGATGCCGTGTGAGCAGGGCACCGGCAAGATGGTGCACAAGCTCCGTGAGAAGGGTTGGGCGAGTATGAAAACCCAGCCCTCTGGAGCCCTAAAATCGGACCCAGGACAGTGCTTTGCGCCAGTCTGTATTGAGCCCATATTTCTATTGATGCAGCCTAGATTGCATTGGCTTTCTTAGCTGCCACATTATATTGCTGACTCATGTTCAGCTTGTTGTCCACTAAGACTCCTAGATCCTTTTTGCGTGTACTATGATCAAGCCAGTTGTCACCCATCCTATATTTGTGCATTTCATTTTTTTTTCTATTTTTTTATTATTAATCATATACAAAATTATATATTACACAACAAAACATAGACAAAATTAGTGCACTGCGACAAGGACAGCTATATCATCCAAACCATTGTGGACCCGCCACCCCCCCCCCCCCCAATCCCTAATCCATAAAACAAAATAACAAATAACAACAATACAACATTTATATATGTACACAAGATCATCCAATTATTTTTGAACACTTCAACTGACTCTTCCTTGACAGATGTACTTCCTTTTAGTCTAAAGTAGTTTCAAAGTTCCCACTATATACCCAACTATAACTTGTCTATTATTTCAGTTATAGCTCGTTACAGTCTTTTTATACTAATATCTATAAACTGAAAATAAAATGCTTCTATTAGTCTTTCCAAACTCCACTCTTATTTACTGTTAGATCCTATATAAATTTATACAATCCCATTCTTCCTCATAGCTTTCTTTTGCTTTTCCTTTAAGTAAGGCAGATAATATGTCCATATTTTTGGCTTCGTGGAGCTTCACCAACCACTCTTCTTTAGTTGGAGTATTTGGATTTTTCCACATTTGAGCGTATAACATTCTAGCTATGGAAACCATATAAAGAAGTATTCTCCTATGTTTTGTACTAATATTTTTGTTCATCATGTTCAGTAAGAATAGGGTTGGTTCCAAATCTATAGTTACATTAAGCATATTTTGTATTGTTTCTCGAATTTCCCTCCAGTATGCTATTGCCTTAGGGCATTTCCACCACATATGGTAAAAATTACCTTCAGGTTTCCCACATTTCCAGCATTTTATATTTCCAGTCTTTTATATTATGTCTATCTTTTTAGGAGTTAAATACCATCGATGAAACATTTTAATATAGTTTTCTTTATAATTTTGACATAAAGTAAAGTTATTCGTCTCTTTCCAAGATTTTTCCCACTGATCCAGCTTAATTACTTTATTTATATCTATTGTCCACTTTATCATATTGTGTTTTATCGTTTCATTTTCGAGGTCTCTTTCTTTCAATAACTTATAATATTTTGTTATATGTTTACTTTGACCGTCAAAGATTATCTTGTCGATCTCATTTTTGTCCTTTGTAAATCCCAGCACTTTATCTTTTTTAAATTTCTCTTTTAATTGATTATATAAAAACCAGTCCTTTTTTCTTTCCAATCCACTTATTTGTTCTAAAGGTTTGAAATACCAACTACCGCTCTTATCTGATTCTATTATATCTTTATATTTTAACCATGGTTCTCCCTTGATCTTGGTTCTTCCATAATATGCTTCTTGTGTGGATGTCCAAGGTGGAATTTTGTTATAAAATTGATGTTTTAATTTATTCCATATTTTTATAAGTGATCTTCTAATTGTATGGTGTTGAAATGTTTTATTTTCTTTCAATTTAGTAGACCACATATATGCATGGAATCCTAAACTTAAGTTAGAGCCCTCTAATTTTAATAAGTTTTCATTATTCAAGGTAATCCATTCCTCTAGCCAATTTATACAAGCAGAGTAATAATATAATCTCAAATTTGGTAAGTTACATCCCCCTTTCTCTTTCTTTTCCGTTAGTAATTTCCATTTCACTCTTGGTTTATTGCCTTGCCACAAAAATTTAGCGAGATCTTTTTGCCAAGTGTTAAAGCATTTTTCATTAGTTATGATTGGTATATTAGAAAATAAAAATAACATCTTGGGTAGTACATTCTGCTGGATTACTGCTATCCTTCCCAAGAAGGTCAATTGCAACTTAGACCATTTTTCCAGATCTGATTTGATTTCTGCCCATACTTTATTGTAATTATTATTAAATAAATCAATATTTCTCTTAGATATGTTAATCCCTAAGTATCTAACTTTGTTAACACAAGTAAACCCAGATATAGATTCTAATTGTATTTCTTCAATCCTTGTTATATTCTTTGTAAGAATGACTGTTTTGTCCATGTTTAATTTGAATCCTGACATTTTTCCATACTCATTAATTATGTTGACCAAGTTCTGTATGGAGTCTAATGGGTCCTCTAAAAAGAAAATTATATCATCAGCAAACGCTTTCAACTTAATATGTGATCCCTTAATTCTTACACCATTAATGCCGCTATCGTCTCTTATCTTATTATTCATAATTTCCAAAGTAAGTATAAACAAAAGCGGGGATAAAGGACATCCCTGTCTCGTTCCTCTCTGGATGTTAATATATTTAGATTTTTCTTGATTTATACAAAGTTGTGCGTATTGATCATCATATATCGCCTTAATCCATTCTATAAATTTGGTTCCCATTTGCATTTTGTCAATTAACTCTAATAAAAACTCCCAATTGACCCTATTGAAGGCTTTCTCCGCGTCTAACAAAATACATGCTAATTTCCTTTCGTTGTGGTAGTCAAAGTGCTCGAGGATATTTATTACCGTCCTTAAATTATTCTTCATTTGTCTCTTAGGTACAAACCCATTCTGATCTTCGTGTATTACTTCCCCTATTACTTTATTCAATCTTCCTGCTAGTAAAGAAGTAAATATCTTATAATCAACATTGATTAAAGAAATGGGTCTGTAGTTTTTTATATAGGTTGGGTCTTTGTCGTTTTTTGGTATAAGAGTAATTGTGGCTCTCTTCCATGATTCTGGGATACCGTTAACATTAAGCTCATTAAAAGTTAATTTGAGAGGCTCCACCAGTTCTTTTACAAATTTTTTATAATACATTGCCGTTATTCCATCCGGTCCCGGTGCTTTTTGTAGTTTAAGTCTTTGAATAGTCTCTTCTATCTCTTTATTAGTAAATTCTTGATTCAGAATTTGACGTTGTGTTTCGTTGAAATGTATCTTATTATATTTCTCAACATATTTCTTAATCTTGTTTCTGTTGTCTATTATTCCTTTATCTTTACTGTATAATTGTTCAAAAAACTCTTCGAATGCCTTAACAATCTCCCTTTGTGTTGTGAGACGTTTATCTTTATATTTTATTTCATTAATATATTTCCTTTCATCCATTTTTTTTATTTTTTGAGCCAAGAGTTTTCCTGCTTTGTTTCCCGATTCAAAATTTCTCTGTTTCGCCCGTGCTAGTTTCTTCTCTATTTCAGAGATGTGTAATGCCTTAAGTTTTTCTTGAAGTATGTCTAGTTCTAATTTTAAATTTTTGTGACCTTTATTTTTCCATTCCTTCTCTTTTTTATCAATTTCTTCCAGCAATCTGGCTTCTTCTTTTTTGATTTTCTTGTTAAATTCAGCATTATACTTAATAAATAGTCCTCTTATCACCGCTTTGCTAGCATCCCATACAATTCTCATTGGCATATCCTCTGTTTGATTTTCTTTAAAATACCATTTTAAATTCTGTTTGATGTTGTTCACTATTTTATCATCATTGAGGAGGTGAGCTTTTAATTTCCAGGGAAAATCTATTTCCGTTTCTTGTATGGTCATTAGTATAGGATTATGGTCTGAAACTGATTTATGCAGGGTCTTCATGTCCTTAATTTTTGCTAAGAGTTTTTTGGAAGCTAAAAATAAATCTATTCTTGAGAATGAATTTTGAGGTTCTGAAAAAAAAGTAAATTCTTTTGCCTGTCCATATTTATATCTCCATACATCTTGTAAAGAGAAGACCTCTAACAAATTAAAAAAGGATCTCGGAAGTCTGCCTTGATTTTTCTTTATCTTACTTCCTTTATTTGATTTCCTGTCAATTTCAGGTTTTATCACTGCATTAAAATCACCAAGAACAATAATATTTTCATAAGATACATTTTCCATTTTCTTTTGAAGTCTTGTATAGAAGATGTCTCTATTTTCTGTTGGTGCATATACTCCCACCACTAAGATAACCATATTTTTTAGCTTAACTTCTGTGGCAATAAATGTCCCTTCGCCTTCATCAGAAAAAATTTCTTTAGTTTCAAACTTCTTATTCAGATACAGAGCTACTCCTTTCTTCCGTTTTGTATTTGTAGAGGTATAACAATTACCTAACTTAGGATTCCTTATATATTTTATCTCATCATTTTTTATCTTTGTTTCCTGAATACAAATTATATCACATTTTAATTTCTCCAATTGGTGAAAGATTATACTTCTTTTGTATCTGTTATTGATTCCTTTTACATTCCAAGACAGTACTTTTACCGACATTTTGAATCAGTTTCTTGATAATTCTTGTTTTGTTAACAGTGTTTTTATTAATAATGTGCCACCCCTTCCTCCCACTTTTTTTTTTTTTTTTTTGTTATCGTTATTATTTTTCCTTTAATTGATAGGTTTGGGTCAATCACGTGACTTCAATAGCAATGAGAGACAAGGAGGAACAGAAAGTAAAAGAAAGAAAAGAAAAAAAAATTACTATATATTTGTATCTTCCTCTCTTCAATCCAAGGTTTCAGTTTCGCTTTCAGAGTTGTTCTCCGGAGTATCTTCCCTTAATGATTCACTGCTTCCTCTTTGTTCTTTACTTTCTTCTTGGGTGTTCTCCTTTCCGCTTTTTTGTTTTGATATCAGAGCCTCTTTTTGATTTCCTTTAATTGTATTATCTCTTTCTTCTTCTCTTTCTTTATCCCTGGGTTTAGTTGCTCTCCATTCTTTGACACTG
This sequence comes from Urosaurus nigricauda, assembly GCA_034509955.1. Lineage (NCBI taxonomy): Eukaryota > Metazoa > Chordata > Lepidosauria > Squamata > Phrynosomatidae > Urosaurus > Urosaurus nigricauda. The sequence goes on along the minus strand of JAOEGL010000004.1, from coordinate 43,496,191 downwards.
TAATTTTTATCACTTCTTTTTCCTTCACCGTTTTTATACTCTTTTCTCAATCTACTTTCCATCTCATTTGCTTTATCGATCGTGTCAATCTTGTATCTTCTTAACTGGAACTGGAAAGAAAGACCTTCGATTCTCTCCCATCGGTATTCAATCTTTAGATTTTTGAGTAGCTGTGTTAAGCGCTTATACTTTTGTCTGCTTATCATAATTTGGGGAGCAATGTCTTTAAAAATTTGGATTTCATTATCCTCTATTGTTAGTTTCTTTACATAACTTTGCTGTATAAATTCATCTCTAGTTTTAGATCTCAAAAAACAAACTAAAACATCTCTTGGTAGCATTTTATCTTTTGCTATGAAAGAGTTGATCCGAAATGCTTTGTCTATTTCAGCTTCCATTTGTTTTGTTGTGATACCAATGAATTTAGCTAAGGCCGGAATGATTGTTTCATATATATCCTCTTCAGGCTTTTCTTTTAAACCTCTTAATTTAATGCACTTTTCTCTATGCCTTAATTCATTATTCCATTCCATTCTTTTTTGTACTTCCTGTTGCTGAGCTAGTATCTCTGATTTTTCCCCTAGGATTTTTGTTGAGTCTCTTACTTGATATAACTCCAATTCTAATTTCTTCTGATCAGAGGATAATCTGTCAATTCTTTTTCCAAGTAAATCTAACTCTTTTTTTAGGTCTTTTCTTATTTCAGATCTTACATCTTTTATCTCTCCTCTTAATTCTGTACAAGCATTTTTTATATCATCTTTTGTTTCCAATCTTGCATCTTTTATTTCTTCTCTTACTCTTCTGATCTCATCCAGGATAAGCATGTTCGGGTCTATCATTTTTACAACGTCCTCTGAGGATCCTCTTCTTACGTTTGGAAAAGTAAGTTGTGTTTGTGAAGATCCTTTATTGAATTTCGCCATATTTCCTATATGCACAAGTTTTTCAAACTGTTCTCTCTACACCATCAAAAAGAGGAAAAATACTAAACATAAGATTTTCTAATACAAATTAAATTCAATTGACTATTGTCATTACCTTCCAATCTGTCGTTACTTAACGATAAAGCTTAATACCTATCAGTACCCATAATAAGTATTAAAATTATTGATTTATATATGAAACTCTCTGTAACCTCTTCAAAATTTTTGTGGACAATAAACCCGTGTTATTCCCAACGATTAAATTAAATAACTACATTCATTGTAACATGGGACAATAAAAACCAAAACTAAGTTGTAAATATAATATCTTACTCTTTCTCTTTCTTTGCTTCTTGTTGTTACACCTGTGTCCATGTATATCAATATGTTTCTAAAAATAGCTTATCCTATCCACAGCAGCTTCTTTTTTGTTCCTTATTGTTGCAGCTCTGCTTTTTATCCACGTCTAGGCAATTGTCCGTTTCTTTAAAGCTCTATCTTCTCTCACTTCAACGCTGTGGTGCTTTTTTATTCCTTCCCCCTCCTCCAAAACGTTGCTTTATCCGCTTGTCTCACCAACTCCCTTCTCTCCGTTGTTTTGACCTTCTCTGTCTTTCTCTCCGCTTTAGTTCTACTTAAGTTCCCCTTCTTACGTCTTATTGTGTCCTTTTCGTACTTAGTCCCTTTCCGCTGTTGCCTTGTCTCCGTCTCCGTCTCCGTCTCCGTCTCCGTCTTGTCTCCGTCTCCGTCTCCTTCTTGTTTCCCTGCCTTTTCCGCCCTTTCTCTGCCTCTTTTCACTCCTCCTTTTAGTTCTTGTTTCTCCCCACCCCGGAAGTGAGTAAGGACTTAGTATTTCTGGGTATTGTAGTCTCTAGTCGAAATCTCTATGGTCCCTCCGCATCAGTTCCGCCCACTTCCTTATCAAACAGCCTCACAAAAAGTCCCGAGAACTCTGGGAACTGTAGTTCCTATCGCTCCTTTGGTGAGGAACCGCTGAGTAAGAGGAAGAAAAACCGCTTACCAGGTTTGGAATCAGCTTTTTCAAAATTTATCAAAGCGCTCTCCTCTAGATTTCTTAATTTCTCACTGGAAACCCAAGCAGAGGTAATACCACTGTCAATCCTCTTATTCAAGCTTTGTCTTTCCTCTCACGAAAGGGTGTAGCCGGCGTCCCAAACATCCATAATGGTTACTGTGGCGGGAGTCAGCAGCTCTTGGTCTGTGGTCCGGCAACCTTCCTAATTGGAGGTGTATTCTCACAGACCCCCTATTTGCTGCCTAGATACCCCCTCAACTCTGAGGAGATATGGACGGGTAGAAAAAAAAGTCCCGTTCCACCAAGAACCGCCACAGTGAAGGTTGGTCAGAGAGAGAACTCTAACCCACGTCCTTCTCGGACGCCATCACACCGGAAGTCCGCTTGTGCATTTCATTTTTACTGCCCAAACATAGTATCCTACATTTCCCCCTGTTCACATTAATTTTTTTAGTTTTGGCCCAGCTTTCTAACATGTTAAGGTCATTTTCAATTCTGATCCTGTCCTCTGGAGTATTGGCAGCTCCTCAGATACATCTGAGGAAGTAGCTCCTCAGATACATCTGAGGAAGTCAATGAAAGCTCATGCTACCAACTTCTTTCTTTCAGTTAGTCTCAAAGGCACTACCAGATCCCTTCACATACTTATTTACATTGTAAGCAACTTTCAAATTAACAATTGTAAACCACTTGTGTAAAGCACCATGTACACTGATAGCTAAATGAATGGTTATCATCACCATCATCATCACAACAAAGCCAAAAGATGTTTCTAGAGTTTATTTCCAGAATGGACAGCAGTGACCCTGCAGGAATGTCTATGAATCATCTGTAGATCAAAATAAGATACTCTGGCTGTTGCCTGAACAAAGCTTGGAAAAGTTATTTTTTTGACTAAAAGTCCCAAACATCCACTCACTCAATCAACATGGCCAGTCATTGGAAATTCTGGAAGCTGTAGTCCAAAAATGCAACTTTCCTAAGCTTTGACCTAAGTTTCCTCATGACAAAGCAAACTCTGGCTTCTCATTGATTGACTTGCTTTGAAGCCCTTATATGGATGTTATGTACATCAGACCTAAACTTCTTTCTTGACAATGGAAAACATTTTGAATCACAACCTCACAGAAACACACAGAAACCTCACTGCTGGTATCATTCAGAAACTATCCATCTGACTCACAGTAGTGTCACCTGATGAATCTGAATGCTCATCAACCCACAAAATATGTAAGTTCTTTGTTTGTCTGGAACCAAACATTGTAGAATGGTACATCCCATTTCAAAAGTAATATCAGATCAATTTTATTCATGCTGGAGCTGGGGGTGGGGGCCAGGAAGGAACTAGAAATAATGTAAAGATGGGACAAATATTACCACTCTATTATGCATAGGGATCTTGTAGCATCTTTGACACTCACTTAGAGAAAGAAGTTACAGCATGAGCTTTCATGCACTTAGACAACTTATTCAGATGCATGGAGAGTCATTCTCAAAGATGCTACAAGATTCCTTTGCATAGGGAGTTCCTGCATGGCAGGGGGTTGGACTGGATGGCCCTTGTGGTCTCTTCCAACTCTATGATTCTATGATTCTATGATTCTCTTAGTAATATTCCAGACCAACACAGCTATGGGGACCTATGTGCTTCCATCCCAAAAATGGTTAAAGTGTTGGTCAAGCCAATTTGCTAATGGTTATCACACAGAGAGCACAACAAGGGGTTAAAAGCACATTACTTAGACAAGAAAGTGGGTCGAATGCAAATTTGGGTTTCAGATGGGTGATGACAAATCCCCATTGCTAGCTTGGAAATAACTTTTTTGTGCATGCTCCAAACTGTCATTTCCACAAGTGCATTCACACACACATGCTCCAGGGAGGGAAGGGAAACTAGGGAGGAAAATTCTCTTTGCCCCAGAAGGCAGGCTGAGGTTTCCCTTTGCAAACTCCCGTAAAACCACAAACAGACATACACGAGAAAGAAAGGGGGGGAGGCCGCTCCATAAAATTGATTCCAGCGAGGGCTGATACTCCCAGATGACCTCCTTTTCCAGGACATGTGCTCCCTTTCTCTTTCCTCTACAGAAGGAATGCCAAAACTTCCTCTCCTGCTGCCTTCTCCCACCAGCTGTTGAAGAAGGAATACAGAAAGGAAAATCGCAATAAAGGATAATGGGATTTGTAGTTTATTTATAACGAAGAGAATCCCATGGCCGATCCAGAGATACATTTCATACTAACGCAAATGCGAACTGACTGCGAATTCACAGTGGAAAAGGGTTTATAAAATCAATATTTTTCTGAATGCAGCTATTCCTGGGATGACTCATGATTGCCTTTGGATTGCCTTTGGATTGCCTGTGACTTCACTTGATATTCTCTTGCAAAATTAAGTGAAACACCACAGATGACCCCGGATTGACGTTTGTCTTACTTTCCAATTTTCCCAGAGTGATAAAGTCCTATGTCCCTGAATACCACCCCATTAATAATTTCCCTTGTTTTAGCAAGCCTTGAATCAATAGGCTAAGGCTTTTACTATAATTTAAAAGGTGGCAGGAGGAGGGATTACACATACACACTGGAAGAGTCCAAGGCAATCGTGTCCAAGATCTTGTTTGAGGAGATATATCTTAAAGCTCCACACAGGTGGAACTATGGCTGCATCCACACTGCAGAAATAATCAAGTTTGATGTCATTTTAAATACCATGGCTCAGTGGTATGGAATTCTGGGAACTGAAGTCTTGTGAGACAGTTCACTTTTTCTGTTAGAGAGCTCTGGTGCCACACCAAACTATAATTCCCAGAATTCCATAGCATTGAGCCATGGCAGTTAAAGTGGAGTCAAACTGGATTATTTCTACAGTTGTACAAGTTGTATCATATGTCTGGGAGCTGCCTTGGATCTCACTTTGGGAAAAAGGTGGCATATAAATGAAAATTTAAAAAAAAAATTCTGTTGATGTAAACAAGCAGATGTGCACAGTTCAAGCAATCTCCGATGCCTTCGGAATTACCAGCGACCCTGCAGCTGTTCGGCTTTATCAGGAATCCTCCTCCCAGTTGTTGACGAAACAGACTGGAGCCAAAGCTCTCTCCTAAGAGGTTTTATTCTTAAAGTATATACACGCTCAACAAATCTCTCCAACCATCCATCCACCATCTCCACAAATACTCAACACTACCCAACAACCCACAGTGTGGTGTGCAGGCATGCTGCCACAAACCCAGCCTCTTCCGATGACTTTCTTCCTTGTGTCACCTACAATGTTGTCCCCTCAGTCAGGAAAACTCTTGTTGTTTACATTAGGCCTACGTGCAAGCAAGCACATACTGACCTTGAGAAACAGTCTGCTGTTCCAGCCTTCAGCTGCAGACAATTCTACCCATAATTCCTGTTTTACCTTTTGTGCATATTTGTACATTTCATACTCAGGCCTCAAAGCCTAACAATTCTTTCTTCTAACCCCTTTCATCTTTTAGTTACTACAACCCCAATGCTATAGCCATTTAGTGGCTGGTGGAGAGCAGAGTGAAAAGCTAAGCCCCTATAGCCATATGCAAAACAATTACATCATCCACCCCACCCCAAAAATCCCAGAAGATGATGTTATTGTTTTACATTAGCAGAGTGGGGGCTGCAAGAGCTATAAGATGAGTCCTGGGGTGAATCCTGGTAATTGCATGAGGTTGGTAAAAAAACCTCCAACCTCCACAAAGACCAAACAAAGGCTTGCAATGGTGTAACTTCAATTTATGCCATTTTAACCCAATAACAGGATGCCGCCCTAAGTTTCAAACTCCCTAAAAGTTAACATTTAAAGGATGAAAGTTATCATCAGAACTGTGAAAACTACCAGAAACTAGGGAGAGTGTCCAAATGCCAGCATCAAGCAAGTCCTTAACAAAATTACATCAGCAAGCCAAATGTCATCAACACCCAGCATAAACATTTATCACTATAGCAGCTGTAAATAGACACCAACGTAATTTTAAACATGTTTCCATTAACTGTTTTGCTGTGGTTGATGGAGGATTAAAGACCTGGTCAGCAACTAGCTTTATTGGAGAAGTTATTGTAAAGATGCTTGGGCTAAAACCCCAATCACTCCCTACACGTTGGATTGTAATCCTGTGCCATCTCTACTGGCATCATTCCTTCAAAAACTCTAATACAAATCTGGTTTGACAATAGTGGGATTCAGACACCATTTCTCAAAATATATTTACTTATTTATTTCTGGGACTTTTAAACAGCCCACCTAACCAGACTTCATATTATATATTAATTATATATATTAAAATATAAAGTCCACAGTCAATACATTTAAAAAAAACAAGTTGGGCACAAAGGTTTCTTATTGCTGACCTCTACTTTAGGGTATACCTTTGGAAAATATCAGTGCAATATATCAGGACTCTGGGATACCAGAGTTCAAATCCCTGCTCACTGGGTGACCTTGGGCATGTATACTCTCACAGGCTTAGAAGAATGTCATTACAAGCGCTGGTTGAATAAATATTGCCAAGGAAACCCTATGTCAGAGTCATCAAAAGTCAGAGTCAGTTTAAGGGCACAAAACATGAAGACTCTGCTTGCAATGGTCTTAGTAGTGCCAACCACATGAAAACTTGTTTTCCAGATAATTGCCATATTTTGAATTCCCTCATAGGGCTCCAAAGTGGAAAACAAGGTTCACGCTTAGACATATAATTTTATATTCAAAGCAAACTAAAAAATAAGAAAACGGGGGATAAAAAGTTACAAACTCAGAATCATATCTGTTATATCATATTCACACTTGGACAGGGGTTTTACTCCAGCTATCCTCATTCTTATCCATACTGTAAATGACACTGTCTCTTGCAATGTGCCACTTATATTAATTCCAGAAACAAGTCACATGAGTGCTAGAAAGAGGCAATGGATGCAAGCCAGAGGCAACAGAGGAAGATATTTTTCAAATATTGCATTTTTTGTTTACAAGAAAATCATGAAATTACTATCAATTAATATCCCCCCCCCCCCCCCCCCCCAGTATTTATGGGTTTTTCAGCACAAGTGAGGATTTCCCCTCAAAATGTCTTAGAAAGCACAAATTTGCTGGCATCCATTATTGGTGAAGTTGAAACCCCCAAACTTGATTTGCAAATGGAAGGTTTGAGAGTTAATCTTAAGAGCCATCTTAAAGAGTCCTGTTTTGCAGAGGATATTCTCATGTTTGAAAGGACCCTCTGCCTGAAGTGCTCCCTGAAGGACGTGGGTGGCAATAAGGTGGGGAGCAGATGAACTGTGGCACATGTCTGAGAAGAAAGTGGCACACGTCTGAGAAGAAAAATACCAGGTGAAGACTAGTCTTAATCATGGATAGCCAGTAATCAGAAGTTACTGATTGTTATAATGTCAGTGAAAGAATTCTGCTTTGGGTTCCCATCCAAACTTTAAAGGAACTATTCAATATGTTGAAACCAATTCCCAAAATAGACTCACTTTAGCTCCTCTAAAGTCTGGACACAAACCTAGAGTGAATTCACCACATTACTGACAACCAGCATCTGTGTCATGGCATGAACTTTTAAAAAGCAGGAGAATGATCTGAACATCAAAATTCTATTTTTAATATAAATGTTATTTAAAGTTTTCTAGATCTATAAAAACAGAACCACTACAGTGTCTATTATATAAAGAGAAAGCAGAAAAAAGAAAGGGGGAAGCAAACACAAATACCCTTTTAGCACCAGATCGGAGCCACAGCAACCAAATGCCATGGCCCCAATCTCGCCTTTTTGCGCCACAGAAAGGGTATGGAATGGCAAGTGCTGTGGCTTTTCAGCACTCTTTTGGCACTGCATCATATAGATGCAGCACCAGAGGAATGCTGTGATGCTGTGCACCTTGTGGTGCAATTTGTGGCACTGGCATAATGCCAGCCTGGGGGCGGATTCAGGCAAGCGTCATATGGATGTGATGCCCCAACTCCACCCCATGCCTTAATGGTCATTTGCTTCATTGTTCATGTGGTCTTCATTAATTTTATTTTTGATCAAATCATATGCTTCTATTCTAGGAGAGGCAATTCAGTTAGAAAGCATACAGTGGGACTTTTTATTCGCTAAGGTTTGGTTTTGGAACACATACACACACTGGATATCAAAATCAATGGATGCTCAAGTCTCATCAAATACAATGGCATAGTAAAATAGTGTTCTTTATATAAAATGGCAATATCAAGGTTTGCTTTTTGAAATTCATATTTTTAAAAATATTTTCAAGCCATGGATGGTTGAATCAATGGGTAAAGAGTCCATGATTACAGAGGGATAACGGTATGTTTAAAGGTACAAATTCCACGTTGCTTCTACTTTTCATTTGTAATTTATATACTCTATATGTGAAAAACTGGGCATTCAGTGAAGACCGCTGAGCATTATTTTTTTATCACTGAAAAGTTATGGTACCATGCCAAGATTTGTGAATGCTTCCTCTGACCTATGAACTTCACCACTCAGACCATCTAGGCAATGTAATAGAGAGGATTTAATTAGGATGTGGCACATTATCTTTCTCACAATTCTTTAAGGACCTACCAAGCCAGAGATAACAACTTCATTTACAATTTCTGATTATTATTTTTAGAGAATCCATTCTCAGGTTGCTGTTTCCGTGACCCACCTCTTAGAGTAGCAGTCCACACCATCTCATCTAGAGGTGTAAAGAAGTGACAGTTCAGGTGACCAGATATCACTTCTGGTGAATTTCTGAAGGGGGGGGGGGGGTCAGTTTGGAGAGGAAGCAGCAAAACAGCCAAAATTGCTGAAGATGTATTTTTGGTCAAAACAATGTAGAAAATCAGATGTCTTCAGATGCAAAATTGGTTTAGGCTTATATATAGATTTAGAACCAATGTATTTCAATGACTGCCTCCTCCCCTGTGTTTCATCATGGCTGATTGACTAGCATTATACCAGTTGTGATCCAGTCTGGACCAGTGAAGAAACAGTTTGTTTTTGTTAACTGTGTGCTTTCAAGTCATTTCTAATTTATGATGACCCTAGGGCAAATTTATCCAGAGGTTTTCATGGCAAGATTTCTTCAGAGGGGGTGTGCCGCTGCCATCCTCTGAGGCTGAAAAAGTGTGAGTTGCCCAAGATCAGGCAGTGGTTTTCCTTGTCTGTGTGGGGATTTAAACCCTGCTTTCCCAGAGTCCTAGTCCAGCACTCATACAACTACACCCCACTAAAAAAGATGAAAGGTCAAGCATGAACATTGGGTCCAGAATCTGCCTTTTACGGCCATAAAAACTCCATTCTGTGTAGCATTAGGCTTGTGGAAGTGTGGATGACAGGGAGAAAGAGGCATAGTTGCTGCATGAAGTAACAAAGCTCAGCCGGGAACAGGTTGGCACGGAGGGGGAAGAGAGAAGGGCACTGCTGGGGTTGGGTGAGGTATTTATTTTCAGTCAATACTTAAGACAGTAGATTGGCAGGGAGGCAATAGCTGCTTGTCACGCATCCTGCAGTCTGGCAAGCTTGTCCTGTTTGCAGAGGCTCCACTGTGGTGGATCTTATTACCCAACAGGGCCGGGAGAATGTTTAACCAACCTGGGTAGCCAAGCAATTTTTTCTTTGCAACTGTGCCAGCCATGACTTTAAGCAGCAACCAGTTTTTTTCCCCCCAGAGCAATGGGAGAACCAGCCACTGAGAACAAAGGATTTAGAAAGGAAAGATCAAGTGCATCATTTTTACATCTTAGCAATAGTGGGAACTGGGGTGGGCAGAAGCAGTGCTTGGGAGGGGGATTGTGTGTTTGGATGGCACCTCCCAGAAACCCCAGCCAGAATGGCTGGCTGACTGGGTACAGGAACTCCTAGACTGTTTTTATAGGTGGTAGGATCAAGAATAGTAGGCAAGTTATTAATTTTGCCTCCTTCAGGTACTTGTAGTGGGAGAGCAAAGAACTTTTCCTGCCCGTTTTCTTTCAAACATCTTTCAATAGGAAGACTCTCACAAACAGCATGTGTACTTCTCCATGTGTCCAGTGTAGCTTACTCCTAAGTAAGTGTGCACAAGATAGTCTACACGCAGCCTTTATTATTCCTGGAAGGGTTCAACAATGTCTTAGAGCGTCATAATTTTGTACACTTCTGATTGATAATTTCTGAGGAAGCCCAACTACACAGAAGACTTGGTGATTAAATGTTACCTGATCGTTGGAGGAGGCACTCACCCCAACCTAATCTTTGGGGACTTTAGCCCACCTTCCATTATAGGGTCCATGGCTGGCTGGAGATTCCTGAGTGCTAGCATCACTAAAATATTTTCCTCCCAAGCTCTATCCAGATCAGTGAAAGGAACAGCCACACACAACTTAGGGCTCTTTCACACAACACAATTATAGCACTATAATTCCACTTTAATTGCCATGGTTCCACCTGTGGGATGTTGGGATTTGCAGTTTTGAGGGGAGTATTTATAATTCTCAGCCTGAGAGCTCTATTGCCCCAGGACCCCACAGGATACAGACATGATAGAGTGAAATCATAGTGTGATAGCATTCTAAGTCATTTCAAATGAAACAGATTGTTTTCTCCTTGTGCCCTGTGAGTTGGAGTTGGCTCAGTACTGTTTTCCTAACAAGAAATCCTAGATAGTCAATGCTCCTGGAAAAGCAGTGCTGGCAGTTCCTGGAAAGAATTCCTCCAGGGGCTGGGAGAGGTAGAGGTTGTTCAGGGAGGGTGTGGCTGCCTCTGCTAGAAAATTCCAGCTTCTGGCTGATGTGCGAGTCCTGCTTATACTTTGTTGATCTTCCTCTTCTCTGGTTTGTGATCTGGTTCTTCCATTGCAAAACCAATCCTTCTACCTCCAGGCCAGCATGGCCTATAGCTGTGTTCCTAAACAATGTGTAGGCATGCTGGTGTACAAGAGCAAGGGTTGAAAGTATCACTGGAGAGAGCAAGCCACAATTTCTGGGTCCATGAGATCTCAGCCCTGAGCTTAGAGCTTATTTCCCAGAGCCTAGAATTTGGGAAAATTACTTTTCTGAACTACAGCCCCCAGAATCTAGCAGCCAGTAAGGCAATAGTCAAGTTGGGGGATCCTGGGAGTTGTAGTCTTCCAGGTAACTATCTCACATTCCAATATAGTTTTGCACATTCTTAAAATAACCTGAATGTACATAAATCACAGAACATACAGATGTTGTTTTAATATACAAGATAGACTAGTATGTCTTTCCACATCTCTTGTCACTTTTGATGCAGAATAGTGGGTTTCAGCTAAGATGAGATGGATCTATATCCACAGTCAGCCAGGGAGCAGTCAATAAACAATCTCAGAGAAGTTTTCATCTCTCAAGGCTTGACTATTTCAAAATGCAGCCATGAAGATAACATTATAGAACTTCTCAGCTTTGCATATGGTCTCCTAAATTTAATGGGAAAAGATTTAAGAGTAAATTACAGGTTAACAAAGTAGATGTGTTCCTCGGCATTATTTCTTTACCAGAAAATTTGGTACTAGAGGGATAACATGGAAAGGAAAAGGATGGGTTACTACATCACAAATAAAGAAACACTGTTCAACATGTTTCAACTAAGCTTTTATTTAAAATGAACAATATGCACACATGAAATAAAACGGTTTGTGTAGGGCTTGCATAAGTAAGCAAAAATATTTTGAACGTTCTTACTACCATTTGTAGGCTTCTTCCAAAATACATCTGGAGATTTACCTTATTTTATTTTAATTTATTTCATCACTTTTCTTATGATTTCCATTTGGTAGCCAAACTCAAAGATCAATGTTTGGAGGCAGTGAGGCAGGCTTATCTACTTTCCCCTCTTCCCTGTTTTATTGCTCACGCATGCTCATTCTGGTTGCTATTTACCTTCCCTGCTTTAAGCAGGTACACATGGCTAGGATCAGCTAGATTAAAAGCTTTGCTTATTGCATTCTTTACCCTTCAAGGTGCAAATGCACACATAGTCATTAGAACTGCTAAATTCACAGGCAGGGCTGTTCAACTGAGAATGTGTTTTATTGAACACATTGGGGTTACATGTAATGGTAATGCATTTATTTAAACATATATTGTTTTCGTATTTGATCATCTTTTAGTTTATTATAGGAAAACAATTTACTGCTATTATATGTTATCATTTTAGTCTAATTTATCTCATCCCATTGTATTTCATGTACTGTATTTTCTCATATTTCACCATGTTTGATGTGTATTGTTTTGATATGATCGATTGACTAATCTATAAACTTTTACACTAACTAACATCATTTACTGCACATATGCTGGCTGCAAACTGACACCAAATGTCTGTATTTTTCCAGCCCTTCTTCACCATCCTCCAAGACTAATGGTATTAAAAACTTCAGCTAGACAGAGGCTGAGGAGGAAAGTTGCAGGGAGGTTGTGTGGGCATAAAATGCCTTTGTAAAAAGGAGTTTCACTGACAAAAGGCTTTATTAACAGAGGTATGCCTGTACAGGTTGGGGGATTGAGGGAGCTATAGTTTTAAAAAGTAATTTTTCTATGCTGTGTCTCAGAGATATATTTCCCTTGAACAGAGAGCACTCATTCATTATTATGGGAGCTGGCTAAGGAAATGATTACAGATCACTCAGAGTGTAAGTGGTAATGCAAAGTGTTCTGTCAACTGTAAATACGCCATGACTCTGGTATGGAAACTTTGGGAAACTTTGCCTACACCTTCACATGTTTTAAGAATTTCCTTTCAGGAAACAGATTTTGCTTTCACTTGCCAATCCTGATTACCATATTTACAATTTTCCCTGAGGCAACATTAGGTGGTAACCCCAGACTCCTCAATTGCTGCAACAAACAGGATTATTACTTGTACAAGATTGCTAGACTTAGTTCTCAATATTTTTGCCTTCGAGGCATCTTCTAGGAGGTGTTACATTGTTTTTTTGATGAAAGATGCTGATGAAGATGAAAGATGTGGAGTTGAAGGCTTTCATGGCCAGCATCCATAGTTTTTTGTGGAGCTTTCGGGCTATGTGGCCATGTTCTGGAAGATGAAAGATGCTGGTGGTTAATGTATCAGGCATGTTTGTAGACTGTAAAGCCTGCCTATCTTGCTGCATTGGACACACCACATGAGTCACTTGCTAATGTAGTCCCCTTTTCTTAAGGACAATGATGGGCAAAGTTCAGTTTTTGAGATGTAGGACTGCAACTCCCATGCAACTTCCCACCATACCATAGTGGTAAAGAAGATGAGGCATAGTAAATTAACCTCTCTCATGAACTCAACATGCAAAGTCTTGTAGCACCCTTGAGATAAGAAAGAAGCTGGTAGCAAGAACTTTCATAGACTTGAGCCTACTTCCTTAGATGCATTTGGATCCATAATTGAATATTAAAAAAAGATTAAACCGAATAATAATTAAAACAATATATAATAAAAAATTGAAATGCTGTAAAAATTTAGGCTGAGTCTGGATGGATTAAGGAAAGGTAAAGGATAATGAGAAAAAGGGAGGGGAGAGGGAGGGGAAGCAGGTAAACAAGGATTTTCAATTAGTCTGGAAAGGCCTACTGGGATAGATCCAACTTAACATCCTTCTTAAAGGTTTCCAGCGTGGTAATCTGACGGATCTCATCCAGCAGGTCATTCCAGAGTCTAGGAGCAGCTGATGAAAAGGAACGCTAGGTCACTGCAGAACGTCTAGTCCTTTTAGTATGAAGCAGATTCTTCCCAGCGGAACATTGCTATGTCTTTGAATTCTACCACCATGAACTGATTAGGCAGCCCTTAAGTCATTCACTCTGATTCCAGTTCAGTCTTCCAATCTGCAACAATGAGGATAATAACATGTGACTTATCTGGCAAGTTTGTTGTAAGGATTACAGGTAAATGTTGCATATGAAGTGCTTTATAACACCAGAAAATACTAAACAAATGGTTATTATCAGCACCACCACCACCACTACACACTGATAAGTTTGCCTAGAGCCTTCTAGAGTCTTTGGACCTCAGCTTCCAGAACTCCATAGCCAGTCATCAAAAATTCTGGGACTTGACAGCCCCAAACATCTGGAGGACAAGAAAATGAGAATAATTGTTCTGGATACAGTATAAATTATGTATCACGTTGTTTCCTGCTACGGTGCTATCTTTCCATGGTGGTGGGATTGCATTGTTTCTCCAGCCCCTTCCTCACTCTAGTGTAAGGCAAGTGCCACCCATGGGACAACCACACTTCTGTGGCCCCTAACAGACCCCAGACAGGCTCCCAAAGACTCCCAACCTCTCTCCTCCAATTTTTTTCTTTTTCTTTTTAAAATAAATTTTAATACATTCTAAAACAGAACAACAGACAACAAACGGTACACCAAAACAACAATAGATAAAAGACATTAACCCAGATAATGTCCTGAAAATTATAAACAAGAGGTGTATTCAGGGATCTTGAAAGACATCTTTCCATAAAAATTTAGCTAAAATTGGAGGATGTCTAGAGAGTAAATCCTGTTGGATATATTCAATAAGTGGGTGCCAAATCTTATGAAAAGTCAGTCCAGAGTGTAAACCTCTCACTCTATTGTTATTATCTGCAATTTTCTCCATTGACCACAGGTCCCAGAGTCTAGTCCACCATCCTGCAATATTCAACTTTCCAGTTTTCCAGTTCTTGGCTATCTCAAGCCTAGCAACAGCCAAAAGGAAACTGATAAGTTCTTTATGCTGAAGGGCTTTATTTTCATTTATGAAAATGGAGAACAGGAGAAGTGGTGGTGATAATTGTATACTTTGTTTAATGATCTTGGAGACTAGTTGTAAAATTTCTACCCCGTATTTATGCACCAAGTGACAGTCCAGCCACATATGTACAAAAGTTCCCCTACCCTCCAATGTTTAAAGTTTTTTGGTATGGAGGGGTTTCCAATTTTTGCCTAAAATCTGTGCAAAAATTCTCCCAAGCATACATGCACCAAAGACTCCCACACACTCTTCCAAAAACTCCCCCTTCCCCATTCCTCCGTTTCATCTATGAACTTCCCGAAATGGCAACTGGATGGAGCAGTATTGATAGCCATGGACAAATTCTGGGGGTTGTACCAGCCAACTAAGAACTAGTTCAATTCAAGGCATATGGTTGTCTCTTTCCCCACTCATTGGTTTATCTTTAATGAGACTTGTTTTATATGTAATAGTATGGAACTTGATTTGGGGCTTTTGTTTTGCATTACTCTGGCTGGGGGACAATTTGGTGTTGGGTTTTGTGCTGCCTTCAGTGTCTACTTGCAATGAAAAGGCAAGACATTTTGCTTTCAACTCAAGATCACATTGCACATTACAGCTTAATAGATGTGGAATGCAATAACCTTAAATATGTAGCCATTAACTCCTGGCTTCACCCATATACAAATTAAAAGAAAGCAAAAATAATAATAATAATAAATCACCTTTTGTCTCTAACACTCCTGAGTGCACATTAAGAGATCACCAGTATATGGTCTTTAAAAGGCTGCCATGGGGGCCTTTTCTCTTTGTCATTCTCTTGTGTTCTTGTTAACAGCATTGTTAAAGAAGCCTTTCACAGATTCTGCTCCCACACAACAGCAACACCCTTGCAAATTATATAGGTAACACAATAAACTAGAAGAGGTGGGAGTTGGCATGTTGCCCCTGCCAGGAATTCACACAGTATAACAATAACTTCTTTGGTAATTAAACAAATTTGCAACCAATGCCTCCTCATGGGAAAGCACCATGACAATTGTTATCTGGAGAGATCCAAAGGCAACCTGAAGGACATTACAAGGTAGGGAGGCAGACAGTGATGGTTCTGCCAGTCAAAGTGCCAGCTAACTCCTTTATGCTTATTGCCATTTATTGCTTCGAGGCAAGTCTGTACTTGCAGTTGTCTCTATCTTTTTAACAGCCTCCAAAGTAAGGTACAGTTTCTTTGTCATCAAATCTTTCATATTTAATATGTTGGCTTCTCTAGCGCCTTTTGGACACGTTCATGGCTTAGGAAGTCTAGGACAACTATCCCTCTGGCTATAGCATTTTCTAATACATTCAACCAGATTGTTACCAATGACTACAATCATCCAGATTGTTAGCTATGACACACCTTTAGGGAGATGGCCAAGACCCCAGTACAAAAATCTTCGTGCATATGCGCAGATCCCATAAAAAATTATGAAAACTTGTTCATGGAGAAATGACTTCTAGGTTGTGGCCCGTGGTCTTAAATCTGTTGGTTTAAACTCTTGAAAATACCATCTCATTCCACAGCTAGCCCAGATGCTGCTCTTTGGAAGCCCAAGGGCCAAACCCAGTATGGCAGTAGCTGGTGTATGTGCAGGATTGTCTCAACAATAAACCGTAGGAAGAAAAGGGTGTGGCCTTTGGGATAACAAAACAGCATGTGTGGACATCAGTAAGGAATACGGGAAACTGCTTTACATACCAGGTCAGTTTATGTATCTGTCTAACTCAGCATTGTCTTCCAGTCATATGCTGGATGTTTTGGACAACAGAGCCCAGAAGCCTTTGTCATATCGTGACTGATGCTTCTTGGAGTTGAAGTTCAAAATATCTGGAAAACCAAAGGGTGAAAAACAACCCATCTTTCCTCATTCTCATGCTCTCCAGGTATGCTGGACTCTTAACATCTGTTGTTTTCAAACCTGTCATCCAACACATCTGGAGATCATCAGGTTGTGACAGGCTTGTGACAGGCAGCTATTCCGCAAGTTCTTGGAAAGAGAGATCTTTTTCTATAAACCTTCAACCTGAAATCCTTTTAGCTAAACATGTGAGGGACTGAATCTTGGTCTTTCTGCACACTGTCAGAACTGCTATGCTGTATGTGACTCTAACATTTCCCTACCTCTGTGGAGAGTGATGAATCTGATTCATGCTACAAAACAGTGCATGCAGGTGTTTGCTGCAAATGAAGTTCAAAGTGCAAAATTAGTGCATAATCAGTTAACACAGCAGCAGAGAGAGGAGAGAAGAGGAGAGGAGAAGAGAGGAAAAATGTCAGATTGGGGTCGCAGGGCTGCCGGTGAGGTTGCCCTGGCCCCAATCCAGTGCAAAAAAGGGTGGCACAGAGCCACCCCTTTCAGGGCTGTCGCTACAGTCCCAAAGTTAGCCATACTGACCACACCGATGTTACTTAACCACTTGTCCTGGTTTTAATTGGTGAAATGTTGGGGGCTATGCAATAAAGAAATAGCAGTTGCTTGCACAAGTATGTTCTTATTACACCAATATAATATAAAACAGTTTCTCGTTTCCCTGACTGAAGGAATTCCTGTCCACTGACCCACATAAGCTTGCTGGCCAGCATTAGTAACACCACTAAGAAAAGAGAGTATTTGGTGTTTTTCTTGTAAAGTTTGGTTTAGGTTGTTATGATGCTGTGTTTACTACTAATTATCCCTCTCCAACCCACCATTGGCACTACCTTTCCATGGTGGTGAGACTGCAAGCTCCTGATAGACAAGGGGCTATACTGATGGCAGCCATGCTGTTGGTAGGTCTCTCATGTCAGACAGGCTCTCACTGAGAATCCGGACTGAGGGGCTCTTCAGATCACCCATTAAGGCTGGCCTGGGGGCAGAGTCGGGGCATTGCGTCCACATGACGCACACCCTGACTCCGCCCCCCCCAGGGTGTGTGGCATCACAGTGCTCCTCCGGCGTTTTGTCCATATGATGCAGCACCAAAGGAGTACTGTATAGCTGTCCGTGGCTATTGCATCCTTTCTAGGGCTCCTTTTTGCCCACTGGAAAAGTCAGATCGAGGCCACAGTGTGCAGTTGCCACAGCCACGATCCATCTGAAGAAGGGGCAGCTGGGGGCCCTAAATGTACCAAACAGCTACAGGGCAGCAACAACTAGATTCATGCCAAAAGGATGTTCAGCTGTTCACATGCTTAGAGGTCAAAGGAAAGTCTGAAGCTGCACAACACATATTACAGGAACACAGAATGTGAAAAGCATGAATTAGGGAAAGCTAGACATAGTAAAACAAGAAATGGAACATATATTTGCAATACTTGAGGGGAACAAGCTAAAGGGGACAGGAATGGGACATTGCACATGTTTTGCTCAGGAAAATGATGTCTAAGAAGATATGGGGTGGCACTGATAGCGAGAAGATATGTAGCAAAAGCAGTCTAAAGCTTTATTCAGTCTGACTGAATAATATCAATAAGACCTCAGGGAAGACCATCAATATAACCAAGTTTATGCTCCATCCAAGTTATAAACATCCAAGTTTATGCTCCAACTACAGAGGCAGAAGCATAAACCCCAACTACTGAAACAGAAATAGAGGCCTCCCCCTATGTAAGAACCAAGCCAGAGTTTGCTATTTGCTGTTGTCCCTGAGCAAGTGTTTTTCTCAATTTCCATTTTTGAGGCATTCATTATGTAACTGCAGTTGTTAGAGTGGTTTTTCAGTGATGTGTTTACTCATCCATTTGTGTGAGGGAGGTGGGGAGAGAAATTGAGATGGAGCAACACAAAATTCTTGATTGGACACACCCTTCCAGGATCAGGTGTGATACATGGTGCAGACTTGTCTGCATTTGGTCTCTGTAGTGATCAAACTGCTTAAAGAGGCCTGTAAAATTGCATTTAGGTGCCTTGCAGTTATTCATGACAAAGCAGAATCAGAAAGGAATGCTTCTGGTGTGTAAGGATCTCTGCACTGGAGAGGGCTTTGTTGTTAACTGCTGTCAAATTGACTTCGACTTAGGGTGACCCTATGAATAGGAGACCTCCAAGTCCCAATATCATCAACAGTAAGGGGAGGGGGTAAATTGGGGGGAGGGGAGACACAACAGAACAGAAGAATTAACCTATATCTTTGCAAAACTTGGAAATGTTACTTTTCAGGACTAAAATTTCCATCATGTCCCCTCTACCATGGGTCATGACAGGTGGAGGGTTCTAGGCATTGCTGTGCCCCAAAATCAGTGTTTCTGCTCCTAAATCATGCATATAGAGTTGAACATCTTTTCCCCTATTTTATACTGAGAAGTTGATCATATAAGCCCGATCTAGACGCGCACTAAAGAGCACCTTTAGGGCTCTATAGTCCGTATTTAGGGTTAGGGAGGGTGCAGCGTCCTCACCCTCCCTAACCCTAAAGTGTATGGGCTCTGCCATTTAAAAATGGTGGTGTCCATACGGGTGCACCATGATTGCATCATGGCGTGCACAGCGTTTAGACACCCAAGGGGAAAAAGGGGCTGTGGCAGTGGCCCCTTTCTCCCCTCACCAGCACCGAGGGAAGCAGGGTGCAGCTGGTGCCCAGGGTGCCTGCTGCACCTTGCTTTGAGGCCACAGGGAAGTGGCAGTTTGCTGTTTCCCTGCAGCCTCCAGAAGCGGCAGGATGGGGCCTCTGAGGCTGCCGGTGCAGCAGCCTTGGCCCTATCTCACAGCTTCTTGGGGCAGCTACAGACCACCCCTTTTGGGTGGTCTGTATCGCCCCATAGTAACCTTCTTTCCAGAGACCACTTTCTGCTCTCTTTAACATGGAAGAGCAACAAAATCATATTTGGATTTCTTGTGTGTGTTGCTTTGCAGATAATAATACAGGCAGAATAAAGTTGTTAGATAGGCAGGTAGGAGTCTTGTGGGCTGATACCCTCCAGGGATCCTTTCCACATATCCTCCAACATTTCACAGACAAACAACAAGGCAAATATGGCCAAGCAACATTAGTGTGTGGCGAAGATTGCAAACGTTTTAATGCTTTTGCCTACACTCCCTCGCTTTTTTCCTCTCTATACTAAGTTAAGTGCAAACTATTTTTGTAGTTTGAAACCAATTTGTAGCAATTTAAGTAAGCTAAGGACAAAGGGGGGAAATGAGAGAAGAGAGAAACTGGGACATTTTAAAGTCATCTGAAAAAGTGGGATGACAGAGGATTAATCAGTGTTGATGTAAACAAGCAGAAGTGCACAGTTCAAGCAATCTCCGATGCCTCTGTTACCGGCAACCCTGGAGCTTCAGCTTTATCAGGAATCCTCCTCCCAGTTGATGAAACAGAATGGAGCCAAAACTCTCTCCTCGAAGGTTTTTATTCTTAAGTTGCTGTATTTACAAATATACACACGCTCAACAAATCTCTCCAACCAGCCACTCACTGCTCCACTCAACCTCTTCTGGTGATTCTTCTTCCTTGTGTTACCTACAGTGTTGTCCCTTCAGTCAGGAAGACTCTTGTTGTTTACATTAGGCCTATGTGCAAGCAAGTACAAGTACCTTGAGCAGTGTCTGTTTTCCAGCCTTCAGGTGTAGACAATTTAGCCATAATTCCTGTTTAACCATTTGTGCACCTCTGTACATTTCATACTCAGGCCTCAAAGCCTAACAATCAGGACTGTCTCTGCCAAATTGGGACAATAGGAAGGCATGTTTTCATTCATACTGGTAACTATTTCTAAGCATATCACCTTTCCTGAAGACAAACTGAACATGTCCCTGCTCCTTTGCTCCACAAAAAGTGATTGCAATGTTTTATATTCCCAACCAATTTACAATAAGAACTGCATGGAATGTTCTAGCCAAGATCCAAATGTGCACACATGTGTCAAGTACTTCCGTGTGCACTCACTTGAGAAATACACACACACACACACACACATTGTTGGATTTATTCCTTCAAAGTTGTTCTCTGAAGCTTTTGTGTTCAAGTATAGTTTGTGTGAGCCAGCATGGCATAGTGGCTTGAACGTTGGACTAGGACACTGGAAGACCAGGGTCTGAATCCCTGCTTGGCCATAAAAGCACACTGGGTGACCTTCGTCAAGTCATACTCTCAGCTTCAGAGGATGGCCATGGCAATCCCACTCTGAAGAAACTTGCCAAGAAAACTCTGTGAGAGGGTCACCATAAGTCAGAAACTATTTGAAGGCACACAGCAACAACGACAACAACAACAACAAAAATAGTTTGTGCATATTTGGGATGTGGGACTATAGGATATAGAATTATTATTTTCATAAGTTTCTTTTTTTTAAAAAAGTAGCTCATGGAAAGAGAACTCCATACTTTGTACAAAATTGTAATGTAAATTGGAACAGCAATTCAAAGCTTTTATAGGAACACATAATTGTAGTGTAAATTGTGGCAACAGCTCAAGCTTTTATGGAGCAATCTAGCAGCCTGGCTGGGATAATGGTTGTCTCAGAGGATGCACATCTACATGCTATGGTGAATGAACACTATTCAGAGGAAATTTGTTTTAATTTTACAAGTAAGTAAGTGGCCCTGCCATGTGCAGGTATGCCTTCAATTTGTTTTCAATTCATGACAACCTCAAAGGGTTTTGTTGACAAGGTCTTTTTATAAGGAGTGTGCCATTGCCTCCCTCTGAGGCTGAGGTCCAATCTGCACTGCAAAAATCAGGGAACTGACGGTGATGCCATCTACCCAGAACCCTCTACTTAACCCAACAACAGCCTACTGTGATGCATTTAATAACTACTTTGCAGGTAAAATCTCTCAGATAAGAGCCCACTTGGATGCCAATGTTGGGATAAAGTCATCTGATGAGGTGACTAGTCAATCCGTTTATGAGATTAGACTGGATCAATTTGAGCTTGTGAGTACCGATGACGTGGCCAAGATCCTTGGAAAAGTGAAGAAGACAACATGCCCTCTCAATGGCTGGCTGTCCAGGGGGGTGATGCCTTGATGACATTTCTTAGAGGTGCCATCAATGCATCCCTTAAGGAAGGTTGTGTACCATCTCTGTTAAAGGAAGCGGTTGTGAGACCGCTCCTGAAAAAATCTTCCCTAGACCCTCTGGACATGAAGAACTATAGGCCTGTGTCCCATCTGCCATTTTTGAGCAAAGTGATCAAGAGAGCTGTCGCTCTTCAGCTCCAAGTGGTCTTGGAGGAAGTCGATTTTCTAGATCTATTTCAAACTGGCTTCAGGACCAGAAATAGGGTGGAGACTGCCATGGTCGCCTTAACTGATGACCTGTGTTTAAGCATCGACAGAGGAAGTGTGACACTGTTGGTGCTATTAGACCTCTCAGCGGTATTCGATACAATCAATCACAACATCATCTTGGAACGCCTGATAGAATTAGGAATCAGAGGCACTGCTTTGCAGTGGTTCCGTTCCTTCCTCCCAGGCAGGTTCCAGAGGGTGGTGCTCGGGGACAGTCACTCCTCAAAAACGGAGCTCAACTATGGTATCCCTCAGGGAGCCATCCTGTCCCCGATGCTATTCAACATCTATATGAAGCCGCTGGGAGAAATCATCCGTAGACATGGGGTGGGGTGTTATCAGTACACTGATGACACCCAAATATACTTTTCCATGTCTCGGTCATCAGCGACAACGGCAGATGGCATTTCTCCCCTCAGTCAGTATCTTGCAGCAGTAATGGACTGGATGAGGGAAAACAAGCTCAGGATGAATCCAGACAAAACGGAGGTACTTACGGTAGGGGCTCCTAAACCAGGTATTGGCCTGCCACCTCTGGTCCTAGAGGGGTTCACGCTCCCCTCGAAGGACTGTCAGGTGAAAGTGCCTGTTATCAGCTGCGGCTGATATGCCAACTGCGCCCTTTCCTGGAACCGAGAGACCTCGAAATTGTAGTACATGCACTGGTAACTTCACAACTTGACTTTTGTAATGCACTCTACATGGGGCTACCCTTGTGCCTAGTCCAGAAACTTCAACTGGTACAGAATATGGCAGCCAGGTTGATTACAGGAACAACTAGGAGCGACCATATTACACCAATACTGAAATCACTCCATTAGCTGTCTATTGGTTTCTGGGCAAAGTACAAGGTGTTGGTGATCATCTTTAAAGCCCTGCATGGCTTAGGCCCAACCTATCTAAGGAATGGCCCACTTCCATATAATCCACCCCGTACACTCAGATCCTCTAGGAGGAATTTATTACAACCAGTGAGAACTAGATTAGTTGCGACCTCCCGGAGGATATTTTCTGTGGTTGCTCCCACTCTATGGAATGACCTGCCTGACAAGATCTGTCTAATATCCAACTTAGACAGCTTCAAAAAAGCTGTTAAGATGGATCTCTTCTGGCAGTCCTTCCCAGAACAGCCCCAGGCCACATAAAAAGAACCTCATACTGCTTATATTGGTGTAACTCTTGTTACAATAATTCTGCCCACCATTAATTGCTAATAGTTTTATTGTGTTTTTAATTGTTAATAGTTTTATTGTGTTTTTAACCAATGTTAGATTTTAATTGTACTACTGTTTAATTCTGTTTTGAGGGGGGATATGGTGTATATTTGTATTTGTATTTTATCTTTGTAAGCTGCTTTGATTGTTCCCACAAAAAGCAGGGTATAAATTAAAGTTTTATTATTTATTTATTATAATGTATTTTGACATTGCTTTAACTGTCATGGCACATTGCTATGAATATTTTGAATGTGTAGATTTGTGAGATGTTTAGCCTCCTCCATAAGAGAGCTCTGGTGCCATGGCAAATTATAAATCCTAGAATTCCACAACACTGAGCTGTGGCAATTAAAGTATTGTTAAACTGCATTATTTCTCCGGTGCAGATAAGACCAGAGAGAGTATAATTTGCTGAAGGTCACCCAGCAGGTTTCCATGGCTAAGCAGAGGTTCAGACCCTGGTCTAGAGTCCAAGTCCAACACTTGGACCACTACACCATGCTGTGCAGATGGGAAACAGTTAAAATCTCCCCTGCCACATATGTTTTTAACCTCCTCCAAGAGCTCTGCACTTGAGTTAAGGCCTCACACACTCAGTTGCCTATATTCTTCCTGTTCTTTGGGGCAGTAAAACTAAAGGCCACAATCATAAACACATTTACTTAGAAATAAGTTTCACTGAACAAACGAAGCCTTTGTTCAAACGTTAGCAAACACAGGATTAGGTTGTAATTTGAATACATCTGGTCCTCTAGTGAAGCACATAGATGACTAGAGTTCTTTCAAGCATGTGTGTGTCTGTTTTCTAGTTGTATAAAGGGCAGAAATGCATTAGGTAATGTTTTTCCTAAGACAAGTATATAAGGTTTCATGACTGAATTCTACCTGTATTAAGCAGCTATTAAAGGACTTGAAGAGAGCCAGGATGGTGTAGTGGTTTGAGCGTTGGACCATGACTGTGGAGAATAGGGTTCAAAGCTCTGCTCAGCCATCAAACCTATTGGGTGACCCTAAGCAAGTCACACTATCTCAGCCTCAGAGGACAGCAACGGCAAATTTCCTCTGAAGAAACTTGCCAAGAAAATCCTGTGATAGATTTGCCTTAGAATCACCATGAGTTGGGAATTACTTGAAGGCACACAAAACAAAGAACTTGCCAGTCCTCTAACAGTTCCCTCTCTCACTGTCCCAAAACCTGTCAAAATTGGATGGGCTGGAATCATGTTAGTGACATGTGCAGGTGTAACCATATCCAGCTGATGGGGGTGGAAATCAAGAGCCACAGGCAGAACATATATGAATGAACATGTGGTGGGGTGTACATGATTTGCAATGGGGCTCTACTCAATGCGGACTTAGGCCCCTCTACATTGTATGTAGCGGCCCAATGGCAACATGGGCCACGGTGCATTGCAATTGTACAATGAGGGATTAGCCATTTAGCAGCAATTCATGTATCTTGTGCTAGGTATAGAGATTGCATAATGTACGGTAAATGGAATAGTCACATTGTTCATGTTTATCCATGCCACATTACATTACATTTCAGCCCTGGTCTTATGGGCTCAGCCATGGAGAATAACAATAATCAATTGTTTTGCTACATTTACAGAGCTTTAGACTTGTTTCTTGTGGGATGGAGCAAGAGCTGGGAAAGTGAAAGCACATCTCTGGCATTTCTCCCTGCTTTTTGTTAATGTTGAGCTTGGCCCCTCCACAACAATCCTTTCCAATGAATCATTGGACCTCTTAAGCATCTGAGGTGGAGTTAAGACAAGCTCAGCATGACCTGATTATGGGGAGGGACTGGCTGCTAACAAGTGGGGTGATGGTGATATATTTGCACAAGTCTCTGCCAGCAGGATATAAAGCTCAACAAATCCTGCATTACTGTTCTCACCAGTCTTTGGATTTTCGGCTTCCTATGGCTGGATTTGCAGAATCCACAAATAAAATAACATTTGGCAGCTGCTCTACACCTGTAAGGTCCTTCTGCCTTTCTGCATAGGCCAGCATATATTCTGATGGCCTAGTGCATCCCTCTTACCTCATTCACCATCATGAGCACAAGGTTGCTAGGTAAGGACTATCCTAGACCCTGAGATGTCAGGGTCAAAACCTGAGACCTAGGAATTAGTGATGGTAGGCCTTAGTGATGATACAAGAGTTGTTGTTAGTGCTCACAAGGGGTTGAATGTGATGAAGTCACTAAGTTTGTTGTATTAAGCATCAGCCACAGTTGGACATAGCACATAATTCAAAACAACACCAAGTCTAAGAAATGAGAAGAAAGCATTCAGGCAATGTTTTATCTAAATCTGTTTTATTTCATGTAAGCCGCCTTGATTGCCCAGGCAGAAAGGCAGGATACAAGAATAAAGTTTTTATTATTATTGTTGTTGTTGTTGTTGTTGTTCTCTTCCTGAAATTCCTTCCTCTGAGGACTGGAGAAGTGTGGCCATTAAGCCCTGATATTTGGGAATCCTAATTACCCCATTCCTACTTGCAAACATCTTAGACTGTATATTTATGGAGTTAAACCATGGCTTGAGGGGCATCATCATTGTAGTGGCTCAGAATATGTTCATGAGCTATACATGCAATATGTACCAGAAAGAAATTGACGCTGCTATGTAGCCCATGTGAGGGAGACACAGAGGAAAATGCAGCTCTAATTGTAGTTCATCATTTGCATCTGCAATTCCTCTTCAATGTCATGTCAAAAAGAAGCTGTATGCACAAATCATTTCCTAGACCTGCCTGCATCTACCTTGCCTATGTGCTCAATCTACCCTGCCAGCCCTTTTAAAGCAGCAGGATAGGCTGGGCATGTGATTCTAAATTATCCACACAGGGGCTGATATAATAAATAGCCTGATTCTGTCTCTGTATTCTGATGAAGAAAAAGAGGTGAGGCCATGACATGCAAGACGTGTTATTCCTATGATCTTGCTGCTGTGAATACTATATTCTACAATTAGTATACCAATATGAAGAACTGCTGTACTTATGCTATACCCATTTCATGCATCTGCTAGCACAGTGTTGTTGTTAGTGCTCCACACATCACATCAGCAGCACTGGATGATAGGATTGTGTGGGCAAGACAGATTTGGATTAAGGGTCCATGTGAGCCAGTAATGCCGTGGCTACATTGGCCTGACCAGTCCTTCAACAAAATACAGCTAATGTGGTGTGGCACCAAGCCAATCTAAAATGGCATTCAGGGTGCAGCTGTAATATGGGATTTGGCCTAGTGGCAACGTATGACTGTACAGTGTTTGGCAAAAAGTGGAGAGTAGAAGATGTACACAAATGTGCTCCACCTCTCTTAATCCCCTCTTATTTTCAAATATGATTCAGCTGCTGCTTCAAAGTGTGAGAAACTGGCTGAAATGTGTTTGCAGTTCAGCAATCATATGAAGAGGTTGAGGGCTGACAGAGACTACCTCATTTGTTCTCAGCCCACTCAAGTGGAAAGTGATAACACTGTTGCTCAAGAGATGAGCTTCATCAATGAGATGAAGAAGGCTCTATATTGCTGTTTTTCTTTATCTATAATTTGATAACCTTCCAGGGTATATACAAAACTATGAGTATAGGTGAGTATAACATTTGCACGTTACCCATTAAGCCTTTGCGTAGAGACTAAGAACCAGATAAAGGGCATCAAGGATACTAGCAATATGGCATAGAATCCCATTGATGAAAAATACCTGTGTATGCCAGTAGTTACACTTAAAGTTGTTCTGCAAGGGCTATATTCTGATGATGATGATGATGATGATGATGATGATGATGATGATGGAAGCAGAGTTTCACTGGTACAAGCC
The DNA here is from genome assembly GCA_034509955.1 of Urosaurus nigricauda. Lineage (NCBI taxonomy): Eukaryota > Metazoa > Chordata > Lepidosauria > Squamata > Phrynosomatidae > Urosaurus > Urosaurus nigricauda. The sequence continues at coordinate 43,469,204 of JAOEGL010000004.1, read as the reverse complement.
TTGTACTTTCAAAGCATTGCATAAATGCATACCCAGTGCACTTTGACTGGAGTCCTATTGGACTGTGCATAACAGCAGTGTGCCATGGTGTGATTCAGTATATGAGTGGACTAGTGCATGTATGGCATAGCTACACTGGCGTAAAGTTATATTATGCCACCCTCTATTTGGTTTTGACCACTATCTGCAAATATTGGGGGGGAGGGGGGAGTTAAAGGGGAAATGAGGGAATTGCAATTACACTTTCAGTCAGATGCCACCTTCTTCATGGTGGTAACTCTAAACACAGAAAGGAAACAAGGAAAATAGAAACATGTTTTGTACTGAGTCAGACTGCTGGTCCATCTACCTTAACACTGTGTGATAGGCACATGCTCCTTAGGGTTAAAGGAAGGATTATTTCCCAACTCTGTCTAGAAATGATGAGGAGTCAAGTTCGACGATCTGTATTTTACTACTCAACTATGGCTTTTTCCTGATAACATCCCTCCAAGAGCAACCATAGCTGAATGTGTGCTGTATGTGTTTGTTTGTTTGTTTATGGGATTGATATCCCACTTTTCTCCCAAGATAGGATTCAAAATGGGACAGTTACTGTCCCATCCTAGTCAGTGATGAACTTTTAAGACATTTGGACTAGCAGGGATCTACATGGGCACAATCCAAAACTGGGCTTGAATCATTGTGCCAGTTTCCCACAAAAATTATAGCAAATCCAGAGATACCTTATGTCTAGAAGTAAATATAGAAACTAGAGAGTGAAATATAGCATGGAAAGCACTAAAAGGGCATTTAGTCCATCTTATATCTAAACCAGTGAAATGCAGACAACAGTATATTATAACAAGATAGTTAGCAATTAGGCTGGAATATGGTAACCAGAAAGTAATACAGATTAGTAATGCGACTGAGCCAAGCAACATGTCAGGGGTCATAAGCCAACCTGATTCAAAGGGAAATTCTCTCTTCATCCTAAATACAGTAGTCATACTCTGAACATGTATTTAAAACCTATCTATAGAGTCCTATCTGAGTCATGCAGCTGGAAATCCTGTTTCTAGTTGTAGCAATTTCTATTGCCTCTTAGGAGTGGAAAATCACAGAGATCTTAAGGCAAAAGAAGCATCTCTTTCCAAACTAGAATTTGATTATTCTAGGAAAATATTAAGCAATCCCTCATAACTACAGTAATATAATCAGGCATCTGACAACATAGGCTATTATTATAAAGTATTCATATTAGAATGATAGTGTAGCCTCATGTATATTTACTTAAAAGTAGATTCTACTGTATTCAGTGGTAGTGGTGCATTTCTGTTGATATTCACACACTTGTAAAGGTCTGTTCCTACTCACTTAACTCCATGATCTAAGGAATAAGTCTACAAAAGCTTATGCTACTAACTTATTTCTTTCTCCCAGTCTCAAAGGTGTTACAAAATCCCTTTGCATGTGTTCAGTAGATCATACTCACATACATATGCACACAGGATTACTGTATAGTCTAGTTTCCTAACCTTTTAAGGCAACATGAGGAATGCGCAGTCTTCTAGATCAGAGATCTGAATTATTGCACCCTCCAGATATTCTTGGACTGCTGCTCAGCATTTCTTGCCACTGGCTATACCAGATAAGGCTGCTGAGAGCTGGAGTCTGAACATCTGAAGGGCAACAGTTGCCACTCTTGAACTAGATTTGATTGGATTACAGTTCCCAAAGAGTCATAAAGCCAATAGTGAAGTATGATGGAACCTGCAGTCCAATATCTGAGGGGGCATCTGCTCCCTATTCCTGCTTTAAGTCTGTTTTCCTCCCTTCATTGCTAGAGAAAAATAACACGGAAGTCTCTCACAAAGTCATCTTTGAAATCAGCCAGGTTCTCTACCACCATAATTGTTTCAGAGGGCCTATTTCAAAATTACTGATTTCAGATTTCCATATCAAAGTGTGGATATGGTCAGGTTCTAGCCAATAGTTCTTGTGTCAGCACAGACATCTTTATTCTCAAAAGCTATACCCAATATAGAGTGACTATAAGTAACTTTGAAAGAAGCCAATAAGTGAAGGCTGGATGTCATTAATTTTGCTTATCTCCCATATCTTGGTTTTGTAAGTAATAGTTTGATGGACAAAAACTGGTTATGATGTGAGTTTCTTTTTCTCAGAGGGCATGATCATAAGGTACAGTTCAGCCCATTTCTCCCAACCCTGTTTCCTGGCATTAGACCCAACCTTTCTTCTCTGTTTACATCCTTCCTTCCCGTAAATGACTTGGAGACAGAGCTGGCAAGTAGCCAGATACACCTGTCTGACAGGTATAGTGCAATACAACCTGGGCACTGGCAAAAGCAAGGGGGGAGGTTGACCAAGTCTCCAGAGATCTTCATTGCAATGTGGCTAACATAGGAAGGGAATGCCTGGAGGCAGAAAGTGGGTTGCAGAAGAGAAGAACAGTTTCTGTGAAGTCATAGCTGGGTTTTTCACTTTTCCTATGTCTCAATATAAGATGGAAAGGAAATACCTACCGTAAATCTTTATCAGCAAAACCCTGTGGCAAGAGTGTTTATGTGTTAAGTTCTTTTTCAAATGTTAGCATTTGTTAATGTTGTTTTAACATTAATGTTAACACATTGGGAATGGGAATGCATAATATGTAATATTTACTTGGTTCTTCCCAAATATTTTAAGGGGGGGGATTTTGGGCCACTTTTCTATTTTTAAAAGTTTTTTTTTTAAAAAATTAAACAATAAAATGACCTAAAAAGAATGCATCACTCCTGTGATGTGTTACAAAGATCTTAAAGCAAAAATGCTTAAATTAAGTTTAACATTAATGCAGAAGCTTCTTATGATGATATTCTGAAAATCTCGCTGTTGCATTGTTATTTCTTACATGTGTCACCAATGTGAGGCTCATGGCTCCTTTTAAGACAGCCTATTCACCATCTAATTTCTAACTAGTAATTCATCCATCCTAATTGAGAAAGACAAAGTAACTGTGTCTTTACTTTTGTGGTTACTTTTAAAATCCACACAACAGTGATACCTTTATTGGTAAAAGTGTGGTTACTTTTAAAATCCACACAAAAACAATGCCTTTATGGGCCAACCTAAATGCACAAAATACGTGGTGCATTTTTGTTGCCAATAAAGCTATAGTTGTTGTGTGGATTTTTACTTTGTTGCATGGGCAGCCTGGCTGCCACGGATATGTGGAATATTTATGGTTGCTTTTGTCATTCTTCTCTAATGAATGTCTCTTGTTTCCAAGGAACTAAAACCCATTCCTTGAGCTTCAGGGAAGGAGAAAAGAATTAGAGCTCAGAACCCAATTTCTTGTCTGCTTTCTTTCTCTAGTTTCAAGGGAAAAAAATGCAGGAAAAGAAAGACAGCAGGCATTAGATTAGACTGGACTGAAGAGGGAGAGGTGTACAGTAGGCCCTCAACATTCACTGAGGTTACGGGCACAGGACCCCTGTGAAAGTAGAAAAAAAACAAATAAAAACCACTATTTCTTACCTGAGAAAACACTTCTAGGAATCTCTAGGTCCTCCAGCGCAACTCTGTGGTCAACATCTGCCAGAAATTGACCGTAGAATTGTGCTGGAGGACCTACAAATGCTTAGAGAAGTGTTTTCTCTAGAAATCTCTAGGTTCTCCAGTGCAACTTCTGGTGGACGTTGACCATAGAGTCATGCTTCAGGACCCACAGATTCCCAGAGAACATAGGGGCTGTACAGATGGGCAGCTCCATGCTGCCCGTCTTTGCCCCAGATCATTGCCATAGCAACCAAACAGCACGGCAATAATTTGCTTCCTCTCAGGAGCTAAAAGCAGCTTCCTGGAAGGGGCGCAATAATGACACGCACACATCATTATTGTGCCTTTTCTGGCAAGTGCTGTTTGGGCGCACAGATGCCCATGCATCATTGTTGTGTACCCTGTGTGGGCAGGGCACCAGCAAGATGGTACACAGGCTCTGCTAGAAGGGCTGGGCGCATATGGATGCCAAGCCCTCCGGAACCCTAAAATCGGCCCTAGAATGGTGCTTTTTGCCCATCTCTATCAGGCCACAGTAATCAAGTCTGTGAATAGTCAAATCTGCAAAAGTAAAAAATGCAAATGTTGAAGGCTGGCTGTAATTTCTTTTTCAGTGACAAATGCAAGAGTTCGGTAGTATCTTACTCACACTGGGCTCTCCACAGAGCTGATGCCCTCTCCGTTTAGGGGCCATGTGCCAAAACCTTTTGGGCTTGGTAACAGGCCTAACAGCCTGTCTCAGCCAGTATTACTTGATCCCTGTTATTCTGCTAGTGTGGCATTTGGGTGGGTGCTGCGAACAGGGTGAGCCTGCCTGATAATTTGGCAAAAACACAGTACCCGCTGGGTATTTAAACACATAATCCCCCTTCCAGCAAATGAGCAAGCTGAAAACCCGCTTAATTTCTGTCCCATCTATCTTCATGTACTCTCACACAACTGCACATAGTCAAAAACTCTAAAACAGCAGGACATTATTTAATTTAGCTGATCAGTCATTTAGGACCAGCTCTGCACTGAAATGGAGCTTATAAATAGTCAAATGCCTGGACTGATCTGTTTAGCTTAGGTAAATGAAGCAAAATACAGAGTAAATGATCCTGAACCTGTTAAAAGAAACAGAAACTGGGCCAGAAGATGTTGGCTAAGGTTCACCTTTGCCCTTATGTAAGACAAAACAACACATCACTTCATATCAAAAGTCATGCCAGCCAAGTGCATAATTGAGGAATGTAAGATCTGCAGACCAAACTCATAATTTGATTTTAATTCAGTTAATTGATGACAGGCTCACATGCCCCTACACTTAAATTTTACTTGTGTAATTTTGTAAGGATGATGTTTGTTAGATATGAACCATATGCTAAGAACTGAGTGACACCCCAGAAGAGGGGTGACATCCCAGAAAGGGAGGGGTGACAACCGTTTAGCTCTCCACTCCCGGAAATGCTGTTTGAGCCCATGCACATGCTACTTGGACCTGGGCAGCTGCTGCTTCGCTCCACGGTTGTTGCTCCGCCCCCCCCCCCCCATAGAGCTGCATGGGCAGTCACTGCTCTGCCTGCCTCAGGAGCTTCTTGGGGCCACTCGGGTACTCTTCAGGGTTGTGCAATTGCTGCTTGGGGCAACAGTCACTGCTCCACCCCAGCGGGAGTTTCTCATGCTCCCCCACCCTGGGGGAGGGGGTCCTGCCCCCTGGAAATCCCACCCACCACATCAGGTGTCACGCATAGAATCATAGAATCATAGAGTCGAAAGAGACCACAAGGGCCATTCAGTCCAACCCCCTGCTATGCAGGAACTCCCAATCAAAGCATTCCTGACACATGGCCATCCAGCCTCTGCTTAAAGACCTCCAAGGAAGGAGACTCCACTACACTCCGAGGGAGTGTGTTTCACTGTTGAATAGCCCTTACTGTCAGGAAGTTCCTCCTAATGTTGAGGTGGAATTTCTTTTCCTGTAGTTTGCATCCATTGTTCTGCGTTCTAGTCTCTGGAGCAGCAGAAAACAAGCTTGCTTCCTCCTCAATATGACACCCCTTCAAATTCTTAAAGAGGGCTATCATAGCACCTCTTAACCTTCTCTTCTCCAGGCTAAACATCCCCAGCTCCCTAAGTCGCTCCTCATAAGGCATGGCTTCCAGACGCTTCACTATCTTAGTTGCCCTCCTTTGCACACACTCCAGTTTCTCCACATCCTTTTTGAATTGTGGTGCCCAGAACTGGACATAGTATTCCAGGTGGGGCCTGACCAAAACAGTACTGTATAGAGTGGCACTATTACTTCCCTGGATCTAGACACAATACTTCTATTGATGCAGCCTATAATTGCATTGGCCTTTTTAGCTGCTGCATTGCACTGTTGACTCATGTTCAACTTATTGTCTACTTGGACTCCTAGATCCCTTTCACATGTTGTCTCATTCAACCAGGTGTCCCCCATCCTATATCTGTGCATTTCATTTTTCCACCCTAAATGCAGAACCTTACATTCCTCTGTGTTGAATTTCATTTTGTTAGCTTTGGCCCAGTTTTCTAGTCTATTCAGGTCATTTTGAATTTTGATCCTGTCCTCTGGATTATTAGCTACTCTTCCTAGTTTAGTGTCATCTGCAAATTTGCTGAGTATGGTCCCAATTCTGTTATCCAAGTCATTGATAAAGATGTTGAATAGCACTGGACCAAGGACAGAATTCTCTCGCACCCCGCTTGTCACTTCTCTCCAGGATGAAAATGAACCATTGCTGAGGCTGGTCAACCAATTACAAATCCACCAGTTGCCTTGTCTAGCCCACATTTTACAAGCTTGTTTACAAGAATGTCATGGGGAACTTTGTCAAAGGCCTTACTGAAATCAAGATAAACTATATCCACAGCATCCCCTTCATCTACCAAGCTGGTAATTTTATCAAAAGAGAGAGAGAGAGAGAGAGAGAGAGAGAGAGAGATCAGGTTTGTCTGGCATTACTTGTTTCTCTGAAACCCGTGTTGACTTTTTGTGATTATGGCATTGCTTTCTAGATGTTTAATGATCTGCTCTAGTATCTTTCCTGGTATTGATGTCAGACTAACTGGACGATGTGGTGTCGAAGGCTTTCATGGCCAGCATCCATAGTTTTTTGTGGGTCTTTCAGACTATGTGGCCATGTTCTGGAAGAGTTCCTTTCTGACGTTTCGCCAGCATCTGTGGCTGGCATCTTCAGAGAATGATAGCCTGGAAAAGGATTGGATATATATATCCTGTGTGATCCTGGGAAGGAAGGAGTAATTTGCAAATGTATTGTTCTGTTACTAATGGCAGTCCTCAGGGTGGGAGGATATGCAAACAAGGATTAACGTCTGCTAACTGGTGCTCATTGTCTGCTGGGGCTTGTTTTTCAAAGTGCTCCATGTGAAAGTTTGCTTCCACAGGGCTCAGATTGCCCCATTGCTACCCCATCTCTCTGCTCATAGAATCCATTGTCCCACTGGAAATAGCTTGTGGTGAGGCAATGTTCGAACAGGGCTATGATGTCTTCTGGGAAAAAATTTCGGATGAGTGTCATTATGGGGACTTTGGTGAACAAGGAGACCACCTCGAAGCTGATTAGTATGTCTCCAGATTTTAGTTCAAGGTTGTTGATTTTTCCTATGAAGTGAGCTGAGTCTTTGATGTGGGGGGGGGGTTGCCCTATATAGGGTTGAAGTTGCATGGCCAGAAACTTGGCCAAGTCGTATGTGGGGGTTCCAATGGCATTTACTATGGGTTGGAGTAGAATGGACTCCTTGTGGATCTTGGGAAGTCCATACAGTCTTGGTGGAAGAGCCTCGGATTTGCATAAACTTTGCTTTGTGGTTGGCTGAATTGAGGAGTTTTTGATCAGAGTGTTTGTTTTCCTGGTGATTTTGTTGGTTGGGTCTTGTTTCAGTTTTTTGTATATTGTAGGATCTAGGAGTTCCTTGATTTTTTGTTTGTACTGTTCTGTTTCCATGATTACTGTGGCATTGCCTTTGTCTGCTGGGAGAATTATGATTTCTGGGTCCGAATTGAGACCCTTGATGGCTTTTCTTTCTTTTTTGGTTATGTTGCTGGGAGGTGGTAATGAGAAACAGCCTAATGCCAGGGGACAATGAGCACGAGTTAGCAGACATTAATCCTTGTTTGCATATCCTCCCACCCTGAGGACTGCCATTAGTAACAGAACAATACATTTGCAAATTACTCCTCCCTTCCCAGGGTCACACAGGATATATATCTCCATCCTTTTCCAGGCTATCATTCTCTGAAGATGCCAGTCACAGATGCTGGTGAAACGTCAGAAAGGAACTCTTCCAGAACATGGCCATATAGCCCGAAAGCTCCACAAAAAACTATAACTGGACGATCACTGTTAGGATCCTCTTTTTTCCCCTTTTTGAAGATAGGGACAATGTTTGTCCTCCTCCAGTCTGCTGGGACTTCTGTTCTCCAGGAGTTCTCAAAGAATATTGCCAATGGTTCCGTTATTAGTACCCTTGGATGTAGTTCATCTGGTCCTGGAGACTTATATTCATTTAGATTAACCAGGTATTCCTGTACTATCTCTTTACTTATTCTGTGCTGAAATTCCCCTATCCTGTCTTCTGCTCCATTATCCTCAGTTTGAGCACCCTTTGCCTTTTCTGAGAAGACTGAAGCAAAGAAGGTGTTGAGTAATTCTGCATTTTCTCTGTCCTCTGTTAGCATTTTGCCATCTTCTGCACGCAGTGGCCCTACAGTTTTCTTCTTCTTCCTTTTGCTGCGTACATACCCAAAAAAGCCCTTTTTATTGTTCTTAACCTCTCTAGCAAGCCTGCGTTCATTCTGCACTTTAGCTTTTCTGACTTTACCCCTACAAGTGCGTGCTATTTGTTTGAATTCCGCTTTGGTGATTTCCCCATTTTTCCATTTCTTATACATGTCCCGTTTTAAACTTAGCTCAGTTGAAAGTTGCTTGGTCATCCCTCCTGGCTTCTTGAGATATCTCCCATTCTTCTTCCTCATTGGAACAGTTTGAAATTGTTTCTTCAGTATCTCTTTTTTGAGAAACTACCATCCGTCTTGAACTCCCTTCCTTTTAGTAGTCCTGACCATGGGATCACTCCCAGTATTTCTCTAAATTTATTGAAATCAGCTTTCCTAAAGTCTAGAATTCATGTCTGACTATGCTGGTGGCTGTGTGATGTTTGGGGGAGGCGACCAAGCACAGACAGGGCTAAGAAAACATACTCATGTCAAAAAGGATTTGAAAAGGTAAAGCAACCCAATGCAGGAACACCACTGTTTCACATTAATAACTTTTGCCATTTTGATAATACTCTGATATTGCTTGGCCAGAGATGTCCCAGTTTTCATTTGTGAAAGGTGTGACATTTCATCTGTGGCATTTTAAAAGCAGCTGAAAAAGTGAGATGACTCAATCCCCTCTTGAACAATGTGCAGCTGTGCTATGAGGTTACGATGGCACAGTTTTCATCTGTGAAAACTTGGAGAGAATGGGGGCATTTTGGCCCTATCGACTATGGTCTGCAAGTGCCTGCAGCCTGGCCTCATTTCTAACCTTCAGGGAGATCTGAAGGAGCATGCTACTCCCATTCCACTCATGTTAACCATGACATGAACAGAACAGTAATTCAGACCTTCCTTGTTTCTGAACGTGCCAAATCCAGGGAGAGAAGCAGCAGGATTGGGCAGACACATGACATATGATATAGGATCAATATGCAAGATAACGTTCCTCTGTTCACTTTTAGCCCTTAAAAATGATGGAGATTGAATCCAGGAACAATGGGAGCCAGTGCTGAAGACAGAAATTAGAAGCCCAAAATAAATGGGAATAAATATCTAGTTCACAAATATCTTCAGATCAAAGAATTTTACTTCTGGACTATCACATTTTTATCTTTGGAAAACAGTGTTAATCTCCCTCATTTATCTTAAAGTATACAATAAACAAAACAGCAACAACAAAAACCATCCACCAACCAATTCCCCAGCAACTACCTCAGAGCTAGATTTATGAATGCAAGCATGCAAGCTAGTTCTGTTCAAACCCTGCAAGGCAAATGAACTCTAGGAAGATAATTAACTATACGTGAGGTGGGGGTGAGTGGGTGAGTTAGAAATAAAAAGTGTTCTGCTCTGTTTATAAATCAGTCTGTTTATAAAACATTAGTAGCTGTTTTGGTTCATTAGAATGAACAAAAATCAAAACATAAACAGGATAGCTACACCAGGACTGACTGAAAATTACAAAACGTTAAGGGCTACTTTGTTCACACTAAAATTTTTTTAAAAAAAATAGCTAAACTGAGGTGCAGGGAATATAATTTTAGGAAAGCGCCAGTGCAGGCTAAGGTGCAATTTCAGAAATGAAAAATATAAATTTTCAGAATTTAAAATATATTTTATTTTATGAGTCATAACAATGTATGTATGTGATGGGATTCTGATATGTGTATGGGAGGGAGCCGGCATTATAAACATCTCATGCTCGCCACCAGAAATTTAATATTATATACCAAAAACTATATGGAAAACAAAGTTTAGGAAGTATGTGGCTATTTGTCATGTGCTTTCACTGCTACTCTGGCTTTCTTGACAAGATTTATTCAGATGAAGTTTGCCATCCCATCACTTTCCTGTGAGTCTGAGAGTACCCAAGGTCACCCAGTGGGTTTCCATGGCTCAACAGGAATTCCAACCCTGGTCTCTCAAAGTCCTAGTCCAGCACTCAAATTGCTCCACCATGCTGGAATATGGAGTATTTGTTGTTCTTGTGTGTCTTCAAGTCATTCTTGACTTTTGGTGACCCTACAATGAACCCACCATGGGGCTTTCTGGGTCTGAGAATGTGTGATTCGCCCAAGGTCATCTAGTGGATTTCCACTGACAAGTGAAGAATTGAACCTTGGTCTTTAGATTTGTAGTCCAGCTTTTAAACCACTACACTATGCTGGCTAGATAATCACAGGCTCTATAAATATATAGACTGGGAAAGTACTGACCTGCCATCCAGAAAAATAAATTGGCTTTTAATTGCCATATTGGTTTTTTTTTTACTTAAAATCTTGTAACTTCTTTACTTTCAAATGAGGTTAAATATACACCTTACAAGTATTATTTTTGAATATCAAATCCTGTTTTATGATATGAACATTCAAAAAGAGGTTTATCTTAAAATTCCTTCCAGATCTACAGAAGATAAAAGAAGGATTCAGGAAGTGTATGGCAATCTCTAGGCTTTCAGTGGCTTGTTCAGATTTCTCCACTGTAACTGGGAGAACTGCTAAGGCCTAGAAGTAGGGTTGCTAGATCTCACAGCCGGTCCAGTTTTTATAGGTCATCCATAGGTAGGAGGGGAGGGTGCAAAATTCTTCAGTCTTCAGGAAACCAGAAAAGGGTTGTGTGAAAATTTCCAGCTCAACCAGAAGAGCAGTGGGTTGCTACAATTTGTGACACTGAATTGATTTGTTAATTATGACAGGGGGCATTGGAGGTTTCTCATGTGTAGGGTCATCATAAGTTGAATCTGACTTGATGGCAATTACCAACAATAAAATGTATTTGTTGCTGCAACTTGCAAAGACTCTCCAGGGCAATCTATTTATTTACTTAGTTTCTGCCTCCCTTCCCTTCCCTTCTCATTTACCTGCCAGTTAGAAGCATGCTGACTAGATTAAATGTTTCTTATCCCATTTTATTCCCCGCATTTCACCTTGACCTGGGAACAGCCCCTTCTGTCTTAATTTCCAAAGAGAAACGTGTGTTTGTGTGCATCTGTGTGTGACAAGCTATAAGTGTGGTTGGTACTTAATACATAAAATTTAATTACATAATTAGAAATCCTTAAATCTTAAGTTTTGGCCTGGAAACTTCATGGCTCAGGGCAATTCTGAACAAGCAACCCTGGCAAGCAGGCAAACCAAACTGTGCAACAACAAACCAGATGTCTGGACAAATAATCCAATCTGCTCAAATTGTTTCTGAAGGAGAACTAACAAGGTTCTCTCTTGGACCAACTAGAGAGATCTGTACTGTCAGAGACTTGCCAAAGCCTACATACCAGAAGGAAGGCCACTGTTAATGTCAAAACTCTTTGGTTTTACTCTTCCTCTTCTTCTTCCTTTTTTTGGTTGCTGCCACTCTGCACATCTGTCTTCTGTACCCCAGGTGTGCAAACAAGTTAAAAGAAAAAGCCAAAGGAGGAGCAGCTTCTGCTCTCCTTGTCTCCTTCCTCTGTCCAATGGAGCAGTCAAAGGACAGCTAGAAGAAGATTCATCTGAGGAAGCAGACTCAAGTCTATGAAAGCTCATGCTGCCAACTTCTTTCTTTCAGTTAATCTCAAAGGTGTTACAAGATCTCTCTACATATTAGAAGAAGAGATGAAACTAATGGGCAGTACTGACAGTGGCCAGAAAGGAGGTGTGTCAATTCAGCTAAAAAGCCCCACTAAAGACATCTCATCTGTCATTCCTCTATAATCTGGAAACTCTGCTGTTTCACTCATTCTTGAACAAGATTCTCTTCTCCATTACCTTCTCATATTTTAAAGCTATTCCCAGTCAAATCTGAAGTCTAAAAGCATGATGGGTCTGTTATACTGAATATGAACATGGGCCTGAAATTAATGTGATATCTGTCTCCACGGTCAGGCTACAAGGGGACTGGTCTTATTATGAAGACAGGTAATTGTTTTCATGGGTGGAGTTTAATATTTTTTTTTAAGTTCATTACACTGTGTGCCTTGACTGCTCTGCACTGCCCCATTGCACTGATGAGCACATGTTGCCTTAGTAACTATCCAAAGCTAATAATGCCAAGCAGTAAGGCATTAGGAGAAAATGAAGAACAGGTTGGTCCACATCTATCTGGCCTCGGGCAAAACTGACAGAGCATCAGGACCTTAAAAATCTGGCTGGCTACAACTTCGTGGAGAAGGGGCTGAGGCTTAACAAAGGCCACCAATATAAAGGCATAGTTCTATAAGCAGAGCTCTGACAAAGACCTTCCTTTTTACAAATAAATTTTCTACCCTTAGCCTCTCTTTTCTGCTTTATCCTGTCTAACTAGAGGTTTTTGGCAGTATTGGTATTGGGAGGACAGTGAAGGAGGGCTGGAGAAGCACAGACTTTTGGAGATGTGTTTTAGCAGTGTGTCTGCAGTATGAAATGTAATATAAAAATGCTTGAGCTGGGGAAAACTGGGTTCTGCTGTAATCAATCCTTCGGTTGCTGCTTATGCATATAATGGGCATGGTAAACAGCCACTGTTTCCAGAATCCCTTATTGAGCACATGTGAACAGCAAAGCAGAGAGAAAAAAGGAGAGTTGTTAAGTTTGCTTCCCCAGCTACTAATAGTATGTTTTTTAAAAAGCACATACCTATAACTTTGGCTATCAAAATAGAAATCGTAAGAAAAGTGACAGGGAAAAAAATCCTGGATGCTTTTGGGAAGATGCTTTCAAGCAGTAGTGTCCTCAGGTGTGGTGTCAACTGGTATAATAATAATAACAATAGTAATAATAATTACTTATATTCCGCTTTTTCTCAGAGAAATCAAAAAAACCCAAACCACCCAACCCTTCCCCCCAATCATTTGGCTTCTCACTCACCTAAGGATGCCAAGGGGCAGCTGGGTAACTGAGGTGGTGAGGAGGACAGAGAGGCACATTTGCCACTTCTTTGCTGCCTCCAGGATTTCCCCAGTAGATAAAATGCCCACATCCTGTACTTTGGGTTATGCTCCTCCCACTCACTCCAGCTAGGCAGGCAGTCAAGAGACCTTCAGGTGACCCCATGAGAATGGAGTTAACCCTAGAAGGCTGGTCTTGTCCTGCCTATCACTCCAGTAGGATGTGTTTGCTGTTGCTTTGCAACTTCTTCCCTACAGATGTTTCAATCCTTTTCCTTCTCCCAGTCATTGGAAAGAATATAAAACATACACCAAGCTGGGTAGCCAGCCACCCATAGAGGAGAAATAGCTTTTGTTCCTCTGACCCCCTGCTTTTTTCCTTTAGCCCTATTTCTATGGGCAAGAAGGCATCAGCCTCCATGCCTAGCAACTGGATCAGGCACTGCATTACTCCTGACCATGTATCCTTGGGAGGTTACCACCAGAAGCCAAGTCACCCATACCAAAGAGTGCAGGTGCATTAGCACCTCTAGCCAGCATTGGTCCTATATCAAGGACCATCAAGGTGGACACATGGAAGCCATCATACATTCTTATTGGGCATCACTAGCTTGGCTTGGCTGAGACTGCTGTTGACAGCGGGGTCTTGCAGCAGGTGCTTAAACCTATGTCACTGAAGGGCCAGCACCACCCACCCTGGTTAGATTGGCTTTGGTAAATCCCAAACCAAAGGATGTGAGGGTCTTATCTCCTGGGAAAAGGGCCATTGGCTCTTACCCGTGATATGTCCATTTCCAGTAGATAAGAGCCCCACATCCTGGCCCACCCCCAGGGTTGCTGGCATAGGGATGTCTCATAATCCACATAGTTCTGTACTATGGGGAGCAAGCGAGATTGCTCATGGGCTGCCTCTGTGGCTGTCCAATTCCGTATAGTTTGATATGCAAGTAAAATATGTTTTTTCTGGAGCATTTGGCTGTTGTATGACTGCCTTCCAGGGTTAGCTCCACCCACGTGGGGTCACCAGAAGGTCTCTTGATTTTGTCTGCCTATCTGGAGTGAGTGGGAGGAGCTTAACCCAAACTACAGGATGTGGGGTTCTTATTTGCTGGAAATGGACATATCACAGGTAAGAGCCAATGGCCCTTTTCTCTAGAGGAGGGTGTCTTGCAGGGGTGATTCCTCCCAATTCTTCGCTCGCCTGCCAACCCACTCAGTGTTTTATTGTCAAACCAAGAAATGGCTGCAGGCTGGTGGCAGTGGCCTATCCTCACCCCACTGCACCCACTCAGGGCTACTGTCAGCAAGTGTGGCAACAGGAGGAGACAAAAGGAGCCTATGCTGCTCCTTCTCCTCTTTCACTGCATTGGCTTCCTCCTTGTGGAGAGAACCAGGGCAGTGGAGAAGAAGGGGCAGACATAGCAGCAGCACACTTCACAGTAGGAGGGCCTGACCACTCCTCCTCTTCAGTGCAGGTCACAATCTCCTTTTTTCCCCTTCCTTTCATGCAGTAACCTTTCCCTATTCTTTCCATGTTGTTTATGCGTCTGGTATCAGTTTTTCTGTTAAAGCTGTAATGCCTAGAAATACATCTACTTTGTTAACTGTGGTGTATACCTGTAGTTGCATGACATGCCGGATCTGGTCATGGTGATGCATGCCTTAGCAGTATTCTGTTTGGATTACTGTAACATGGTGTACTTGGGGTAGTCTTTGAAGAATGTATGGAATTTCAGCAAGTACAAAGAGCTGCAGCCAGAGAGTTAACCAGGGCAGGTTACTACGTCTTTGTTACAACTTTCCTGTTACAACAGCTCTAGTGGCTGTTAGTCTTTTTTTGGGCAAATTTCAAAGTCCTGGTTGTGACCTATAAAGCCCCATATGGCTCAGGTCCAGGGCAGCTGGTAGACAGTATCTCCCTGAGCAAGCCTGCCTGGGCCTTGAAATAATCAGAAGAGGCCCTTTTCTCAGTCCCACCAGGGTCACAAGCAGGGTCTGTGGGAATGTGAGAGAGGGCCTTCATGGTGGCGGCCCCTAGACTCTGAAACTCTCTTTCCAGAGACGTTAAAATAGCCCCTTCCTTGCTTTTCTTCCATTGACTTTTTTATTCTGACAGGCTTTTAAAGCAGAAAGTTTCAAACAAATAGGCTGAGGGTGCTATATTGTTTTAATCTGAACTGTTTTAATTGCTTTTTTTCTCTTTAATTGCATTATATCTTTTTAAATAATAATTTTAATGGGTAAGTAGGATGGATGATGATGATGATGATGATGATGATGATGATGATGATTTTACTAAGGATCAGTGTAGGCTAGAATCAATTTGCATTTTTGCTTGTTTGTTTTGTTTTGTTTTGTTTTGTTTTGCTTCATTTGTATGTTATCTTCTTATATGTCTGGCGAACATGGTGCAATCCATGGGTTTTCCATTATTTTTCTGCACAAACACTAAAAGTGGTAGATCAGCAGTAAAAACAGTGACTTGCCCAAAGCTACACTGACATAGTGAACAGATTTCAGGAGCTAAGCATCTTGAAATCTGTGAAACCAAAATAAATGCTTTCACATTAAGGCTCTAATCATACAACCTCTTTGTTGCAACAGCTTCACTGTCTACTAATTTATTTCCAAGTACAATTCAAAGTGATGGTTATAACCAGTAAAGCCTTATGTGATTTACATTCAGATTATCTGAAAGACTGCATCTGAGTCTGCTTGACATTTAAGGGGACAGGCTTTATTAGGGGGAGCACAGTCCCTCCACCACCATTCTGACTGCTCCAAGATTGTGGAATTTTGTCGCACAGGAAACTAAGTTGACCCTCTTTCTGCTCTTGTTCTATTGGCAGGCAAAGGTTTTTATATTTACCCAGGCTTTTGGCTATCAACAGGTTGTTGTAGGGGGTCTTTTTGTGTGTGTGCGTGCATGCTTATTCTCATTGGTTTAAATGTTTTTCAACTGTTTTAAATTGGTGCTGTTTTTTCAAAAGATAAGTTTATTTGTTTAAAACATTTTATTACAGTTATGGTTTTAATAATAATAATAATAATAATAATAATAATATTTATTTATACCCCGCTCTTCAGCCAAGGCTATCAAAGCGGCTTACAATTTGTTAATTAAGACATTTCCCTGCCCTCAGGCTTGCAATCTAAAATAGACACGAAACAAAAGGAAAAGGGAGAGGTGGTGGGGAAGGGGGAAAGTCCAGCAGATCTTCTCTCCCTCAGAGGCCTGGACGATGGCAGATGGATTGGAGGGAGGGCTCTTCTTCTTTCTAGGCAAGGCCCGTTGGAGCTGGCTTCCCTTTCTCTTCCTCAAGATGGTGGATGGAGGGAGGGCTCTTTCAGGCTCTTCTCTCCCTCAGAGTCCACAGTGGTGGCAGTTAAGCTGTATTTCAGTTCAATTTCTGTGTTGTGAGCCACTTTAGAAGAGAGTGAGAGAAACGATGGGAGGAATTAAATTAATAGATAAGTCACAAGAACTGTAC
This sequence comes from Urosaurus nigricauda, assembly GCA_034509955.1. Lineage (NCBI taxonomy): Eukaryota > Metazoa > Chordata > Lepidosauria > Squamata > Phrynosomatidae > Urosaurus > Urosaurus nigricauda. The sequence continues at coordinate 43,452,541 of JAOEGL010000004.1, read as the reverse complement.
AGCCTTCCTGAAAAGCACTACTGAAACCTGGGGTAGTTTCCCCAAAAGAATTAAGGAGAATGGAAACCAAAACTTTAATTGAGTCAGATGCAAGCTTTTAATTAACAATGTAATGCCTAGATTACAGCTGAAATGGTTTTGAAATGATTGTATGTGTAGGATGTATAAAATGCCATCATACAAATGTTACACATCCTAACAAACAAAAAATCCCTAGTGAGCTAAAGTGAAGCTAAAACCTTAGTGCGACAAAACACTAGGTCCTTATCCCCAACAGGATAGAGGTACATTAAAATGTACAAATGGGTCTTATCGCATTCAGTCATGGCTAGGCGAATGCAGCCCGTATACAGCCCAGATGCCAGCAAATGCAGCTCATATACAGCTGGGATACCAGACGGGTTTATTCTGCGGCTTTTCAAAAATGGGATTTTCCCATTCTTGAAAGCCACAGAATAAGCCTGGCTGGCATCTGGGCTGTATATGGGCTACATATACCTGGCCACGGTGAATGAAAAAAACCCATTTGTAAATTTAAACATTGCCTCTATTCTGTAAGTGATAAGGCACTTCAAAAAAAGAGCATGCGGATCTCCATAGACAGGCAAAAGGTAGATTGATAGATCTCTATGTGGGTGGCATTCACTCTGGTCAGAGGTGCTGGTATAGAAAAACCTTTCAATGTTGATGCTGTATTTTTGTTTTCCTTGTTATGTTCTAAATGTGTTTAAACTGTTTTAAATTAGTGGTCTTTTTAATAGGGTACTTGTTTTAATTGTTTTTATTATAATGGTTTTAATGGGATTTTCAAATAAAAAAATATATGTTGTAAGATGCTTTTAGCCTTTTAGCTTTCCAAGTCCTAATCATTTACCAGTACTGTAGCAACAAGCAAAGACTAGCATTCCTGGGTACACTTACTTGCCAGAACCACGGGCAGTTCTCTAACCCTTGCTGTTTCCTCCATTTGCAGCTTCCCATTTCAGTAGACCTGCTGAATCAACTGCTGAATGATAGCCCAATACTTGTGTAAATTCCATTTGTTTTCTTTAGTTTACACAAGTTGGGACTAATATTTGGATTTAGGCCTTTAGGTCTACAAACAAATAGTTGATACAACTTGCTGCTCTTTAAAATTGCAGGTACAAAACCTGTACAACAACCCCATCAGTGCTACTTTGGTTATTGGTTATCTCCCAGTCTCAGTGCTCCTTACCTTGTAACATAAAAATAGTAACTTATTTCCTTTGACTAGCTCTGCTAGCTAATCTTAAGAGTTTTGCATTACAATCTCTGCTTTGTAGTAACTCAGATTTGTATCTGTATATGTACATTCTACCTGTCTAAATACTTGAAAGCCACCAGATTCTGCCTGATCTTGGAAACTAAGCAGGGTGAGCCCTAGTTAGTACTTGGATGGGAGACCACCCAAGAAACACAGGTGATGTAGACTATATTTCAGAGGAAGGAACTGCCAAAACCATCTCTGAGCATTCTTTGCCTGAGTAAACCCTATGAAATTAATGGGGTCATCATAAGTTGACAAGCAACTTGAAGGCACATACTGTCCTAAACATGAGTCAACAAGTGCTTGAAGAAGCCGGTGATTGGGGAATAAGAGCTGTTGGGTAGTCCTGTCATGGATTATGAGCAAGTTGAAGGGAGAAGCACAAGAGCGATCTTCAGCCTATCCAGAAATCATTACAGAAAGTCAGAAATCCAGATACACAAGCCAACAAGGAGCAGTCCAAAATGTAGTCCAGAAGGTAGCCCATTCCAAGGATGTGAAAACAGGAAAGTGAGAGAGTACTGCCTGTCAATCAGATAAGACAGTTGTCAGCACTAAGGCTGAGAGATATTGATGGGAAGCTCATTCCAGGCCACAGGTGTATAATTAGTGCCTAATTAGGTCAGCGTCTATTATTTAACAGGTACAGTCAGCCCTCCGTATCCACATATTTTGTATGCACAGATTTAACCACCAGCAGCTTGAAAATATTTTTAAAAATATAAATACCAATAAAGAAACCTTGATTTTTTAACATTTTAACTAAGAGGCAGTATTTTAATATGTCGCTGTATTTAATGAGACTTGAGAATCCATGGCTTTTGGTATCTACATGGGGCAGAGGGGTCCTTGTACCAAACCCCAGTTGAATACCAAGGGCCCTTTATACTGGGATCAGCATTTCTCTGCTTCAATACTCAAGAAAGGATAGGGGTGTGTTATCTTCAGCACTGGCAGCCTTTACTAACTCCTGTTGGACAGTAGGGTCCCCCTACTGTCCTAGTCCCCATTTTCTCAGTCTCAGAGAAAGCTCCACTAGAAAGACCTGCAACTTCCTAGCAATCTGCCTCCTCCTCCGCCAAGTTGTCTAGGGGGTGAGTTACAACACATACACACACACAGGTACATTCTCCCAACATATATGCCTCACGGAACTTGGCAAATAATTGTCGCTGCCCCTAGAGTCTCTACTTTTCATCTGGTTCTTCATCCGGCCACCATTTTGAATCTGTCTCCGATTGGAGGACCTACTTGTTCTTGTAGAAAACAAAAATGATCCTGTAAGCCTAAAGTCTATCCATACCTGCTGGAGAAGTACAGACTAGCTGATAAGGTGAAAAGAAATTGAGAGATGATTTCTGGAGACCTCAGTCCCTTTTATAAGTATTTATAATACTTGCAGACCAACAGATTGTTTGCTTTTGCTTGCCCCCTCCAATTTTGCAAACCTGGAGAAGCTTGTGCACGAAGAGTCTGAAGAACTGTAATAATCTACAAGAAGGATTGTTTTGAGGCCTCGTCTATGCAATTTAGGGCAAACATTCTGCTATCCCAAAATGACAAAGATTACCCACAAGTCTATGGACTTTATCACACGGGCGAAAAAGACAGGAGCATAGCACTATGTTCCCATCACTATCAAACAATAATGCAAAGATTTTCACATGATGTCGGCAATATCATGCCATTATCCCATGAATAAAGCAGCAAGATTGTGCCACTTTGTATTCACTGAATTTTCCCATGAATAAAAAGCAGTACGATTTTGCCACTTTATTCATGGGACAATTATATTGGCAATGTTGCACAACGTTGTGTGAAAATCTTCACGTTATTGTGCAATATTGACGTGAGCATAGTGCTATGCTCCTGTCTTTCCCCCTTCATGTAATAAAGTCCTATATGTTCCAACTGTATCTACCTAGATATCCATTCATTGTAGTAAACATCTTGGATGTTTTAAGGGGGAAAAAACTCATAATGAGACAGTCTTTATCATGAAGCAAGGAGATGTTTGCTGACTTAAGTGGTAGGAGGTTGAGTGGTGCTACCTTGAGTGGTAGGAGGTTGAGTGGGTACCTTTTTTTTAAATAAAAAAAATCCAGTTTCTACTTCAGTCTGGCTGCATGATATATAGGAGCATGCTGCTGCACTTTTAAATGTTATAACAAAAATGGAATTTTGACAGGTATCACTTGCCTTTTAAAAGTAATGACCCCTTTTCCTCTGTTTCATGTTGCACTGGATATTTCACTCTATTTCTGAATTCATGGATTTGTGTAACTGTTACTTTTTCTTTTCTTGAACAAAAATGTCTTAAAGGCCACAGGGACTGCAAAAAGCAGGCACTTCACCTGGCATGCTGCACGTTTGTACCTGCATGCCCCCGTCTGTGGCAGACAATTCACATCTCTTCTGTTTGCTGCCAGCCACTGGAGCTGGAATTCTGCTGAAAGCATGTAGCAGGTCAAGGACTTTCAGTTTATTGACGTCAGCTATGGCAATACCTCCCTTTCTGTAAACATTGTGGCTTCCCCAGAGAGTCAGATGGGACACAGAGGCTAATCTGTACTGTTTAACAATGAATGCTGTTAAACAGTAGGGAAATGTCTGTTTTACTTCATGAGATGCAAGAATGAAGAATAACCACTCTTTGGGTACCTATTAAAACAAGCCCAAACGTTTGAACAAAACTGGAGGCTACAAAGTATTCCTATACAGGCCTATCTCAGTTAACAGTGCCTTTGACGAAGAAGCTCCTTTTCAAAAAGTCTTTTTATGCCTACCCAGCCTCCACCTTTTTCTTTTTGTTCTCTGTCTAGGTAGAAAGGTTTTTAAAGCAACATCAGCATTAAAAAATGGTGAAGAAAAAGACTGGAGAAACAGAGACTTTGGTGTCAGGTTGCATCTGCAGTAAATGATGCAATAAAGCTTAAGCTGGGAAACAATGGGATTCTACTCTAGGTGATCCTACTGGTGGTATGTGTATACAACAGGTAAGGTAAATAGCAGCTGCCTCCAGGATTCATTACCGAGCATGCATGAATTGCAAAATGCATGAGAATTTTCAAGAGAAAAGGGGAAAGCAGGCCTGTATAGGCATAGTATATAAGTTTGGCCACCAAAATGGAATAAGTTTCTGGTGGCAGAAAGAAAAAAATATCCCTGAATCCAGCTCTGGCATAAAATCATCAGTTTTTGATACATTTAAACTATAGGAAATAATTACAAATCGAATTAAGTTTCTGAATTTTATATTTTTCTGCAAGTGGAACTACATGGTTCTGAGCTATAAGAAACACTCAAACTGTAAGGAGCCTCTTTGGTTTTGTCAGTTGATGAGAATCAGGAAGGAAAATAAATAAGAACAGAAGATCCATAAAGCCTACTAAAACAAATAAACCACCACTATGGACCACCAATTTGAGTAATAGCACTTCTGTACATAGTCTCACACACAAGTTTATCCATTATACACACCACATTCCAGAACTCCCTCCACCATTCATATGGTCATCCACCATCCTAGCCTAAGGCAACATCTTTCCTCCTGCCTTTGTCCCTCAATGACCAGTGTAAAAACTGAAATTGTCACTTCATCATCATACCCACATATTTGGCATTTCTATGGGTATTTATACAGTCTAATTATAAAGGTCTTTCTTGGGTAACAGTTCACTCCCTGCATCTGAGGAAGCAGGCCAAGTCTACAAAAGCTTATGCTACAATATCTTCTACACAGTCTCGGAGGTGCTACAACATCCCTTTGGATACAGATGTTCCAGATTAACATGGCTATGGCCTTGTCTGCACTGGCCAGGAAATTCTGGGGAATAGCCTGAAGTATCTGGGCCTCAGAGCTGCCTTGATTTCCCCTTGTTACCTGACCCTCCATTCCCGCATCAGGGCAACTATCTGCATCAAACTGAGCCATTTGGTATGCCTTCTGCCACCACAGGTCACTCTCTTCTGTGGTCAGAATGATCACATGGCTGGGTCCCTTTTTCTCAGAGTGAGTGGATGGTGACAGTGGAGAACATACAGCTCAGCAGGACATGTGTGCAGACAGCTGCTCCAGTATGGGAACGGAGGGCTCCAAAGGTAAGCTTTTAAAATTCACATTAAGGGTGTTATACCTGAATTCTGGTGCTGAACATGCCAGATGTTTGGGTTTTGGTCTGTGCATCATACAAACAGGACATCAGAATGGTGGTGGGGGTAGAGGGGGGAAGAGACAGACCTTTTGGTCCATACAGATAAGATCTGTGCCTCTGAATTCTACCCATTATATAGTCTTTATAAATAATTTGTATATGGAAGATAAATATATAGCCAAGATCCTGCATTGGGGTATGCACTATGTAGACATAGCTATGTCTTGTAGGTACATCTCATGATGGTACCCCCAAAATCTGTCTTTAAAGCTGTGCACATAACCCCCCCCCCCAACAATTTCTGAGTTTCCAGGGGACAGAGAGGGAAGGGATGATGCATCCAGCCCCCTTAGCTGGCAAGATGTAGCTAGCTAGATGGAAAAAAAGGTCCTTGATGTTGCAGAGTGCCCAGCTATAGAAAGAGGGCTGAGTATATCATCACTTCCTTCCCTCTTGCCGGCCACTCTCAGGAAACTCAGAAATGACCATGGGGGCCCTTTTTAGCTTGAAAGCTAAGAAAAAGTGAATTGCAATATTGTAAATCAGAATTATGGCCAGCGGCATCACTGACGATGGTGTCACCAGGTGCAGGTCTCAAAAAGGGTTGTTGGGGATAGTGGCAGACTGCCTCACCCTCCCTTCTGCTGCCTTGTGCACCTGCCCACCCTCAGCAACATGTCCGCTGTCTAACCAGACTACTGTAGCCTCTGGATGGCCCATTCAGGACAGAAGGCATGGCTTCCCCCAATAGCAGCCACTGTTGATGAGGGAGGCGCTGCAACCTCCAAAGGACCCATTTGGGGTCTGGCATGGCAGCAACTGTGCCAGAGTCTAAACAGAAGGCACTGATTCCCCAAGCACTGGTCGCTGCTGGGGGTGTTGCTACAGCCTCCGGAGGCCCCATTTGGGATCTGGCATGGTTGTTGGGTGAGTGGGAAAGGGAAGCAATGCCCTTTTTTACTTGCCCAGTAGCCTTGCCAGTCCCACTGGGTGTACATCTCCTCGGATTTCATCCCACAGTCCCTAGCAATGCCGCCACTTTACAGAATTGTAATTGCTGAACAAGAGGCTAGTTCTTATCTTAAATATATTATTTATAATTCTAGAAGAAAATGTTGCATAATTCATTTTATAAATTTTTCTAGAAAAATAAACTTAAAATAACAACAACAACCACAATCGGGCAGCATATATTCTGAGTTTTCCCCCCAAGGTTTTCACATCTCTATTCCATTGGCAGATATAAAAGGAAGCAGCAAAGGAAAACTTTATGCCCCACAGGAACTGTTAGTTGTATTCCAAGATCAGATATTAAGAGCATAGCAAATCAATTACAAGAACAATAGAAACTAAGAAATGTTTCCAGTATACTGAGCCAATAGATTGCATCATTGCTCATTTGACTTTATAGTAAAGTGTTTGCTACCCAATAAAATATAACTGAACAGGGCAAAATATATCTTTAAATGTAATCTTAAATATACACATACTCAGGACAAGCAGCACTGATGCATGAAGATAGTCAGGACTTCATTAAACATTATGCTAAATATGCTACAAAGTAGATGGCTAGCCAGACTGAAGTTCCTAGGGAGAGGGGTGAGTGACAATGGGGAAAATTGACCTTAGGCTCTATTACCACCCACCAACATTACAAATACACTCATCCCTCCATATTTGCGGCTTTGATTATTCACTGGATTTGTGCAACTCTGCGGTCAACATCTGACAGATACTGACCATAGAACTGCACTGGAGGAGCTACAAATGCCTAGTAGAATATTCTCTCTAGGAATCTCTAGGTCCTCCAGTGCAACTCTGTGGTCAACTTTAACTAAAAGTTGCACTGAAATACCTAGAGATTCCTAGAGAGAATACTCTACTAGTCATTTGTAGCTCCTCCACTGCAGTTCCATGTCAGATGTTGACCGCAGAGTTGCACTGGAGGACCTAGAGATTCCTAGAGAGGTGTCCTTTCAGGTAAAAACATGGTGTTTTTGTTATTTGCATTTTTTCCATATTTTGTTATTTGTGGTTTTTCCTTATTCACAGGGGTCTTGTGTCCTTAATTCTTGTGAATATGGAGAGGCAAGTGTAGTACATGTTGAGAAGAAAAAAGGGGGCTCAAATTAGTATCTTGGCCAGAGATGTCACTAAGTGGTGTGAGGAGTGTGAACTCTACTAGATGACATGGCATAGGAGAGGAGACACCCAGTCGAGCCCTCCTCCCACTGTGGGGTGGTGTTATGCAATACTATTGCTGGTGCCCACACATTATTCTCCATTGCCAAGGGTCTCTTCACCAAAGGAGCCAAGATAGGGGAGAAGGAGGGGCAGTGTGTGCCTCTCCTGGCTTCTTTGAGGCCCTGGCTCTCTCCACCAAGGGAGCCAGGCCACAGGAAAAGGAGTGAGTGCACACCCCTCCTGTCCCATTGCCTCACTTGGCTGGCTGCCCCTCTAAGCAGCCCTTTCCAGGGCTGGGCAGGTGGCAGGTGGTGGGTGAGCAAATGAGAGATCAGGAGGGGAGGGATGGAGAGCAAGATAAGCCATTGCCACTACTGCCCAGCAGCCCTTTCCAGGTCTTGCTGGGCAGCTGGGGAGGCAGCAAGCAAGTAAAGCAATGGAAGGGTCCGTGCTGCCCAGCAGCCCTTTTCAGGCACCGCACCAGGTGACACCATCTCTAGTGATGCCACTATTTTGGCCGTTTACCTTTATGAATAATAAAACAATTCTGAGCAGTAAAATGGGATGGGAAAAATTTAGTCTGAATGCCACACATATCCCTTGGGTCATCAAAGTGTGGTCTCCTACTCCCAGCCCCTCTAATTAAAAAAAAAAAAGAAGTTCTGGTGATTTATTACCCTAAGCACCCCAGTTGCCTCGAAAACATTGCAAAACACACTGGTTTTGTTCATTCCTGAGACTGCAACACCTGAGCAGGGCTGTTGATCACAGGGTGAAGTGGAGATCTCTCATTTGCAGAGCCACCATCGGTCGTGTTAGACTTGACTAGACCTTAATAACAATAATGATTCACTTCGGCCATATCACACTTGCTTGCTCTTTAAAAGGGTTGGACCATGTTGTTAGGTTGTTGTTGTTTTTTAACCAACTTTGAAATGTGATAGAGCAGCATCAAGAGGAAAGGCATAACAGATGAGTTCCAAAAAGGACTCAGCCAGTAGTACATATCATAGCAGAATTGCTCAAATCCAGGGCAAGGAACAGTTGAAGCCAGCCTGGGTCTGACAGGTGGACACGGCTTGGATGGGAGACTGCTTGAAAGCTAAGCTCTTCAAAATGCTATCAAGGAGAGGGAAAGGACAAGATATAAATGCCACAATTATTTTTTTTTAAAAAAACCTTCCCATTACTCTAGAAAGAGAGGATGCACCCATAAATTGTTAAGTGACTGAAAGGGCGTGCCTTCTTAAGAAGAGGTCATACAGGAGAAGAAGAGGAGGGGAAGGAGAAAATACATAGTGCATTCTGACCATACAAGTTAGGGCTTAAGGCCTGACATATGGCCCTTGGGGTCTCTTCCAACTCGATGATTCTATGATTCTATCTATGATATAAGAAGGCAAATGGGCAAAAAACAAAACAAAACAAAATAACAGCACCAGAGGAAACAAGCAGTGTTACAACCTGACAGAGGGGGACTAAAAAGGTAGCAGTGAATAATTTTTGCTGCATATGACTAAGATTATGGAGCATGATAAAACTCCATCTTATCATCTTTGCTTTTCCACTATCACAGTGGAAGAGTTGTTCTGGAATTCTAGGAAAAGGTGGTATCATTTTCTGATGACATGCAGCTATTTCCCCCTTTGTTTCATCAAATACTATTGCATCCTTGAACAAAAGTGTCTTGAGTCCTTGAGTGGGATAGATCTAGTTAATTTAGTTTATCTGATTACGGTAACTTGGAATACCAGCCATTACTATTGAAAGAGCATGGGTTGTAAGACCAATAAGATGCCAGTCAAAAATTACCTCTTTAAAAATTACTACTACCTAGATAAGAGGTGAGTGATCATGGGCAGTTCACACTCTCTCAGAAGACAAACCCCCTCTGCACATATTTTGTCAAGACACTCTGCCCCCATTATAGATTTGCCTTAGGGTTGCCATTAGTAGGAAAGGTTTCAAGGTACATAACAACAACAACAGATAAGAGCTAGGAGGATGACAAGTTCAAAGCTATGGAGATAGTGCTCCTCTTGCCCATTCTAGAAATATTTACAAATGATTACACATATATTTAAAATGCAAATTTGCAGTTCCATGAGCACTCTGAACATTATGTTTGTATTTGACCATGAAGCAGCAACTCCATCAGCTTTACTTGGTAAACTACTCTGAGAACAAAGCCAAGAACTATTGTTTTTTTCAGTGGTGATACTATACATGGGTCTGCCTTTGAAGACTAAATGGAAACTGATTTTAGTATAAAATTCTCTGGTGGGAGCAAAACAAAAGACTACATTATCCTGATTTTGGTAGGCACTAGATCCTGTCTAATTTTGGAAGCCAAGCAGAGTCACACTTGGTTAGTACTTGGACTAGAAGACTGCTAACAAACGTCAGCTGCTGAAGGCTCTATTTCAGAGGAAGGAACCAACAAAACCGCCTCTGAGTATTCCTTGCCTAAGAAAACCCTATGAAATTCATGGAATCACCATAAGGCAACTTGAAGGCACATACACACACCAGGACTACTGACAACACTCCAAAACCAATTCAAATTGTTGATGTGTATCTATATAAGACAGATTCATTTTAAAAGTTTGTGGGAATGAGAAGCAGGGCCTTCTCTATGATGGCACCGCCGCGATTGCTCACCCAGAGGGGCAGAATATAAATAAATATTTTTATTATTATTATTATTATTATTATTATTATTATTATTACGGCTCCAGACAAACCTGATTGATTAACTTTATGTTGCCAGTTTTCACCAGGCAAACATCTGTCTTTACAAAGACCTTATGAACAGTAGCTGTGGGTTTCCATTTTGAATTTGATTGCTGCTTATAATCAGACTATGACTATATTGTAATTTTAAAGTTTTTATGAAATTGATTTACTACATTGCTTACATTAGAACAATGATAGATATTTTATGTTGTACACTGTTTTGAATATATCTAACAGGAATGTAGTTACTAAGTGTGATTAATTGATTGATCCAGACCAAGAATATTTGCCACTTTCAATACTGTAGTTTACATATTCATTACTCATTGGTGCACCATGGTAATAATTGCAATGGCAACACCTTTCAGTGTCTATATATAGACCATCAGATCTGAGTGCCTCAGCTACCCTCCTGTGCTGGAAACTTGAATTGTCTCCTCAAAGAGACAGAAATCAACAAGTCATGTTTATATGGTCAGCCCTTGGTATCTGCTGGGGTTTGGTTCCAGGACCCCCCATGGGTACCAGAATCCATGGATGTTCAAGTCTCATTAAATAAAATAGACAATAAAATAGTGTCCTGTATGTAAAATCTCAAAATCAAGGTTTGATTTTCAGAATTTTATATATATATATATATATATATATATATAATATTTGCAAGCTGGAGAAACTTGAATCCACAGATATGGAATCTGTGGACATGGAGAGCTGACTGTAAAGATTTATTGGAGAGCCCTAAATATGATATTAATGGAGTTACTGTTGAATTGAATAACAACAAGATGTTTCTAAAAGCAGTATTCATTTAAGTTTGTACTAAAAGCAGTATCCATTTGAAGAAATTAACAAATACAAAAGTACATTTCCATACCAAAAATCTCTTTATATGTAAAACTGTGTTTGGGCAAGTAAAAATTGATATTTACGGTGTCCTGCACACAGTTACATCTTTTTAGAAAGAAACTGTCAATTTCTACTAAAGGCTCTGCAATGTAATGCAGGTAGAGCTTCTTTGTGGTGTATGATGTGAGTATGTTCAGTGGTAACTCCATGTTGGTTGGATGTATTGCAGTATATTAATTTTGTACTAGAAAGAGAAAATAAACTCCCTTCTGTGCTTGTTGATAGAATATGCTCAAGTCACATGCTCTCAACATCAGAGGATGGAAATGGCAAACCCCATCTGAAAAAAACTTGCCAAAAAAAAAAAAAAACATGATAGATTTGCCTTAGGGTCAACATACATTGGAAACAACTTAAAGGCACATGACAACAATAACATGCTTAGATAATGGCTCCAATACATCTTAAGTTGCATCTGACCAAAAAAAAGGGTGTGTGTGTGTGTTAACTATTGTTTTCCTAAACAGTAAACTGCCATGGATGCCCAGTTTAGATATCCAGATCTTTGTTAATGTAGTAAAAGATGAAACCTATATCATTATGAAGTTAAAGGCTTTCATGGCCAGCATCCATAGTTTTTTGTGGGGTTTTTTGGGGGGCTATCCGACCATATTTTAGAAGAGTTTATTACTGATGTTTCACCTGCATCTGTGGCTGCCATCTTCAGAGAATGCTGTCATGGAAGAGAGTTGGGTATATATATACCCTGTGACCCTGGGTAGGGTGGAGTGATTTCCATGTTAATCTGTGTATAATTCTGTTGTTGATGGCAAGGCCTCAGGGTGGGAGGATATGCAAAGAGGATGGCCATCAACAACCTTAAACTTAAACCCAGAAACATACTACTCAGCATTGATGTGGTCTCCCTGTTCACCAAAGTCCCCATAATGGACACCATGGCACTTATCCGACAATTTTTTTCAGAAGACATCACAGCCTTGTTTGAACATTGCCTCACCAGAAGTTATTTCCTGGGGGACAACGGATACTATGATCAGAGAGATGGGGTAGCAATGGGAAGCCCTCTGAGCCCTGTGATAGCAAATTTTTACATTGAACACTTTGAAAAGCAAGCCCTGGAAACAGCACCAAAAAAGCCCATTCCTCTTTACCAAGGGTCATACAGTATATACCCAACTCTCTTCCATGCCAGCATTCACTGAAGATGCCAGCTACAGATGCAGGCAAAACATCAGGAATAAACTCTTCTAGAACATGGTCACATAGCCTGAAAAAACCCACAAAACTATATTATTATGATTTACATTTATTATTCTGACACTGTTGCTCTTACTGCCACTGAGAACAATGATGTTCAGTACAGCTACTCTGTGCCAGGCTCGGTGCTGAACACTTTTGCAGCTTGCAGAGTTATTCAGAAATAAACCCATAGTTTGTTGCCTTAGAGGGGTCCCAGAGAACTACATAAGGGAAATGATTATATGGTGCTTTCTGTTAATAAAGGTTCCAGAAAAGCAGATTAGCAGAGAGCCCCTGAAGGGGCTTTGATCTCAGCCCTTGAAATTCTATCACTCTGGTTACTGGTCCACATCTTTTCTGTAGTCACTGGGATGACAGTTTCCTGAGCTGAACAAGGGGTCTCTTTGTGGTTGTACTTATCCCAGCAACATATACATCTGAAAGAGGCAGGCTTAAAGTGGATGACCATCCAACTGTAAACAATGCCCTGCCTGTGAAGCATGAGACAGTCTCTGCCTACATTCACTTGGCAGGGGTTGGCTCCAGGCAGAAAGCTCTAACAAATTATATATAAGGCAGACTCAGATTTTCCATGCTGCCAGCCCTGGTTGGGGGAGTGAACATGAAAGTGTAGTTGGAATGACATAAGACCTGTCCACAAAACTTCTACAGCATCAATGACAGTACATTTTTGTCATTGCCACTGCAACTGGCATATGCCTATAACTTCGCTATCACCACTAATCATACTATGTGGGGCATTGTCATGCTGTGTAGGGTGATACACATTCATGGTTACCTCTGAGAGGCAGGGAGATTTGGGTTTGGAAATGTGGGCATATATGGCTCTTACTACAATCTCTTCCAAGCTGCAGCCCTTGCTTTCAGCCTGGAAAGCATACCTATGCTTGTTCTAGATGATTGGTCTTAAAGAGACATTGGGGCTTTCTAGATTGGCAGGAAAGTGTGACATGAAGTTGCCTTTTCCTTAATGCTTAGCAGCTGCACCACAGCCTTTAGATGGAGCTGTGCTGTTCCGCAGTTTTTTAAAAAGAAGCTGGGAAAACCTGCACCTTTTTAAAGGCACTTCTTCTCCCCTAAAATGCAAAAAAAAAAAAAAAAAAAAAAAAAAAGCGTGTTTTCATGGCACACTTTCCCTTTTTCTCATCTAAAGGCTAGAGTTTCATGCAGCCATGAACACACTTCTTTTTGCCAATCTAGAAAGCCCCATGGTTAGCCCATAATGAAGACACTATTTCTGTTCCTTTAAAAATTTCACCCTTTATTACTCTTGTTAAATATTTTTAGTGTATAAATCTAAAAACACCTTCACTGGTTACTGGTGTTTTTCTAGGCAGACTTCAAAGAGCTAGTTATGACTTAGGTCCAGTATCTCCCAATGTGACCCTGATCGGGTTTTAAGATCATTGGAGGATGACTTTTTTTTTTTTTTTTTTTGGTCCCATCACCTTCACAGGCATGTTTGCTGAGGACACTGGAGACAGCCTTCTTGGTGGTTGCTTTCAGGCTGTGGAATTCCCTCACACAGGAAATTTGGCTTGCTCCCTGTCCACTATCTTTCTACTGGCAGGCAAAGACACTTTTAGGTAGGGCATTGGATTTGTTGTAGCCAAAAAAAAAAAAAAAAAAAAAGCAATGTATGTGTGTTTGTGTATGTTTTCAAGTCACCTGTTGATTTATGGTGACACCATGAAATTCATAGGTTTTTTTAAAAAATATGTAAGGAATATTATAATAATTTTAATACTGCATGCTCCTTGCCCTGAAATGTAGCCTACAGCACCTGGTATTCCTTGGCAGTCTCCCATCCAAATACTCACCAGCTTTGAGCCTGATTAGCTTCCAAGATCAAACAATCCAGTGCCTTTAGGGTATTTAGGCCTTACAGGGGTATGCCTTTAAATCAGGCATTAAATATATGGGTGATTAAAAAAAGAATGGTGCAAAACCAATAAGAACAGCTTTACTTTTGCACCATTCTTTTTGAATCACCCAGTATTTAAAACTATTTAACTTTGTGTTTTTAATCAAATTGCTGTTTAATTGTGGGTTGTTATTATTGTTGTTTTAAACAAAAAAAAATCTTTTGTACTAATAAAATTTTATTTTTTTAACTTGTCCTAAGTCATCTTGGAGCTGGGAGAAAAGTATAAACAGATATAAAGGGGCTTTCTAGATTGGCAGGAAAGTGTGACATGAAGTTGCCTTTTCATTAATGCTTAGCAGCTGCACCACAGCCTTTAGATGGAGCTGCGCTGTTCCGCAGTTTTTAAAAAAGAAGCTGGGAAAACCAGCACCTTTTTAAAGGTGCTGCTTCTCCCCTAAAACGCAAAAAAAAAAAAAAAAAGCGTTTTCATGGCACACTTTCCCTTTTTCTTATCTAAAGGCTAGACTTTCATGCAGCCATGAACACACTTCTTTTTGCCAATCTAGAAAGCCCCAAAGTATAGATAGATAGAAAGATAGATAGATGATAGATAGATAGATAGATAGATAGATAGATAGATAGATATCTACTAGCTATTGTTGCATCTCTTTCAAGCTAGGTAACTATATGTAAATGTTATAAAGGAGGCAAGTGGCTGTTAGTAGTGCTTATGGTTAGTAGGGTTAGACTGCAGCCGGAACTTGAAAGGAGCTATCTAAGGTCCAAAACACCCTTTAGAAATAATCCAGTTTGAGGCTACTTTAACTGCCCTGTTAGGGCATGCTGAAAATTGTAGTTTTGAGAGATTTTTAGCCTTCTCTGTTAAAGAGCTCTGGTGCCATAACAAACTACAATTCCCGGGATTCCTCAGTACTGAGCTAGGGCAGTTAAAGTGGTGTCCAACTGGATTATTTCTGCAGGGTGTTTTGGACCTAAGGGGCTGAACTATTTCCCTCAGATAAGTTAAGTACTGTAGATGCTGAAACAAAACAAAAAGAGCAAGATTGCCCTTCCTTCTACAGCTCGTTTCCTAAACTGCAGGGTTTTCATCTCAAACTAGCTGGCCTCTCCAGGCATTGTGTGTATGAAGGTTTGTTCAGGAGAAGCATGTCAATATGTTTGCTTGGAGCCAATGCAACCCTTGGGCCTTCCCTTTCTGCCAGTTTGTGCATCTTTCCCTATTCCTCACTGCCAAATGTGCCAATGTCTTTGATATCTCCATCTAGTGAGATCTCCCATTTGTCTGAAGCAGGGTATGTGCAATCTTTGCAAGAATTCTACACCTGCCACACAATACAGCTAGACAGAATATCCTGATACTTTGGGCTTGTCTTCACTGGCCAGAATAATGCAGGCTGCCCTCAGAGTATTCCAGCCCCAAATCCCTCCAGTCCTCCATTACCTAGGCTCTCTCCATAGTGACAACAGTGGCTGCCTTCCCACACAATTCCCCTTTGTTGCCCACCACCACTGCTGTGGTTACAACAAAACACCCAGCCATGTTACCAATACTGGGCACCTTGTTTTGACCTCACAACAATTCATGCCCACAGAAGGTACTTCGTGGGAAGGCAGCTGCCCATTGCCACTGTGGAGATAGTCACATCCTGTAACAAAAGGTAAATCCTGTAACAAAAGGTAAGTTTTTAAAATTTGGGTTAAAAGAAGAAAAGCCCACATTGAGTATTATTATTATTATTATTAAACTTTATTTATATAGCACTGTAAACTTACACAGCACTGTACATACAGTCAATTGAAATAGACAGTTCCCTGCCCTCAGGCTTACGATCTAAAAAGACATGAGACAGAAGGAGAAGGGAAAGGTGATGGGGAAAGGAATCAAGTCCAGTGGTTCTTCACTCCCTCTGAGGCCTGGACCTTGGCAGATGGACTGGAGGGAGGGCCCTGCTTCTTACTCTGGCTAGGCTGATGGCATTGGGCCTGCCTTTTCACTCCCTCTGAGGCCAGACAATGGCAGAAGGCAAGGAGGGAGGCCCTTGTTTTTTTAGGCTAGGTCGTTTAACGTTGTGAAGCATCTCTTAGTCCCAGTTCTGGGAATGCTTCCCTGAACAAAGTAGTCTTTTACTCGGTTTTAAAACTGGCTAGGGAAGTAATGAGCCGTGCTCGTGGGGAAAGGAGGTTCCAAGAGTGAGGGGCAGCAAGTGAGAAGGGACAAATCCAGGAGCAGTGGAGATCCTAGGCTGGGACAGGAGACCTTGACTACCAGAGCGGAGGGCACAAGGAATGTGAGGAGAAAAAAGTTAAGATAAATAAGGAGGGGACAGTCCATGGAGGGCTTTGAAAGTCAACAACAAAAGCTTGTAATGTGGAAGGGAAAAGGGAGCCAATGAAGGGAAGATAATAGAGGAGAAACATGGTCAACATCGTGAAAACAGTCTTCACCCGGTACAGGGTTTTGGCCTTGCTTCATGTAAATAGGATGCAGCGAGCTCAGGCTGGATGGCCATCTGTCAAGGGTGAGTTTCTGCATGGCAGGAGGTTGGACTGGATGGCCCTTGTGGTCTCTTCCAGTTCTATGATTCTATGACTCTGACTTATGTTGACCTATTGACAGAACCTCTTGGCAAGATTTATTCAGAGAAAGTGTGCCTTGGCATTGAGAGTATGTAACTTGACTATGATTACCCAGTGGGTTTAATATCTGAGTGAAAATTGGAACCTGGATCTCCCAGACTCCTAGTCAAACCACTACATTATGCTGGCTCCATCATGCTACCAGTGCTAGAGAAATCATATGGAAGAAGTACCAGTAGCATGCTACAGCAAGGGAAAAAAGGTTAATGGTTTTTGTTTTGTTTTGTTTTGTTTCCAGTTTCTGGAAACATCTGAAAGTATTACCAAAATAAGAACAAATTGTATCCATGTTTACCCCCTTATCAGTTACATTATGATTTTTTTCTTATTTTATTTTGTCATGGGATTGAGTTTTAACATGGGCAGGAGCCCTTTGCAAACCAAATAAGGTTAGGCTTAGCTGTCAGGCCAATATTGAAGAAGAAAGCCTTTGGATGGGAGAGCAGCCCTTCCCTTAATTTGCCAGTAAAATTTCCCAGGAAGCAAACTAAGCTGTAGCTCAGAGCTAGGTAACTTTAGAGCCACATCTTAAACTAGGAACTGATTTGGATGGAGAAACCCACAACAAAAGGATTGGCACAGGTATTTGACAGATTTTAATGTAATGCTTTATGTCTCTGTGTCTCTCAGAAGCAATTATTTGTGCAAGATAAGGAGCAAGAAACCTGCTGCTGTCCAGATGTTTTTAACTACAATTTCCATAATCACTGACTATTAAGTTTATCGCACTAGTACCTGTAACGTTCCCAAAGAGTTCCTGTAACGTACCATGTAGAAACGATATCGGAGCGGGTGTTACTGCATTCAATATTTTGTAACGTTTTGGTAATGTTATGAGAACCCATTTTATCACACTACATGTACTATCTTATCAGTACTATAGCCAAGATCGTTCCTAAGCAGTCCTTATTTTGTGCATGCGTACTGTTGTTGCAAGGATTTTAGTACCCGGAAGTAAGTGACATCATTACTCTATGATCTTATCACTTCATGGGATGGACACCCTGCCTGGCTCGAGTGACAGGGAGGGAGAGGAAGGCAAGACAGAGCCAAAGGGAAGGAGGAGGAGAAAGAGAGCACAAAGAGGCATCTCTGCCTCCCTGACATATACACACACACCCTCTGTCTTACACACACCCCTTTTGCATCCCCTTCCTTTCTATGGGAAGCCCAAAGAGAGGACAGGGAGGAGAAGGCGCTCTCTCAAACACATACACACACTCACACACCTCTGTCTTACACACACACCCTTTGCATCCCCTTCCTTTCTATGGGAAGCCCAAAGAGAGGATGGGGAGGAGAAGGCTCTCTCTCAAACACACTCATACACACCTCTGTCTTACACACACACCCTTTGCATCCCCTTCCTTTCTATGGGAAGCCCAAAGAGAGGACAGGGAGGAGAAGGTTCTCTCTCTCTCTCTCTCTCTCTCTCACACACACACACACACACACACACACCCTCTGCTTGCCCTGATGGATGCTTCCTTTCCCTGGCTTCACTCTTGTCAGTATACAGGGGAGGGGGAGTCTCCATCCAAAAACATGCTACCAAGATGTTTACATCATGATCATTCTTTTTCTCAGAAAAAAGGTATTACATTAATAAAATATAATTAAATGTTAACACTACTTGTGGCACCCTCCTCACTTCATACTCAGAAGAGCAGTAGAGACTGCAGACATTCTAGGACGACAGGGCAGGAAACTGATAGCCAATCAGAACACAAGGATGGAATGAGGCTGTTGGTCGTAGGACACTTTGGGCATCACATGGGAACTGTATGGGAACCCTGCTGTGCGATATACTGCGTTCCGTTCTGTTCTCATATAGAACCCAGAACGTTGCCATAACTTATATTATTCATGCTGGCCAGGGATTCTGGCAGGAGTGGAGCCCCTTTTCAGTTTGGGCAAGTGCTTGAGGGTCACCATATATTGTTTGTTAAAGGGTTTTTTTTTTGTTTTTTTTTTAAGAAATAATTTAATGATGCATAGTTTTAAAAAAAATGTACAGCTTTTTTTTTTTAAACTGCATCATTATGATTGCCTGTGGCAGTGGTGGTCATTATACAAACAGATCTTGTAGCATATTTGAAACTGACTCCTTTCTTTCAAATGCAAATGCATCTGAGGAAGCACACTTAAGTTTATGAAAGCTCATGCTGCTAACTTCTTTCATTCAGTTAATCTCAAATGCTACAAGATTCCACTGCATACTGATTTTCCACACTAACATGGATAGGTCTTTGAACAAACAACCTCCAACTATATTTGTAAAAACATCTCTT
Organism: Urosaurus nigricauda; assembly: GCA_034509955.1. Lineage (NCBI taxonomy): Eukaryota > Metazoa > Chordata > Lepidosauria > Squamata > Phrynosomatidae > Urosaurus > Urosaurus nigricauda. Next base: position 43,433,236 of record JAOEGL010000004.1, on the reverse strand, counting down.
AAGACAGAGTTTTAAAAAGTGAACTACAGCTCCCAGAACTTCTCCAGTCAGCCTAGCCACTGAAATCTATTCACTTCTATAGTTTTTTCATGTTGTAGTGCCCTCCACCAACCCTTTTAAAACTTTGTCTTAATGTACATATTCTCTCTCTGGCTTTTCTTCGCTAATGAAGATTCAGAAAGGACTCATCCCATGCTTTCTACAAGCTCGTTGATGACTAAAAAGGCCAATCCGATAAACAAGTCCAGTTACAGAAAGCACAGCAGAAAGTCTCCTTGGGTGATGTTTCCAAGTTGCGGTTCTTTCTGCGTTGTCGTTTCTCTTTGAGACTCATTCGGTGTGAGTTCTCAAAAGAGGCTGCAGCATTGGGGATAGTGCATCTCCATGCCTCTCGATGTGAGGCCAGGCCAGACCATTGTCAATTTGACCGAGCTTGAGATGTTGTTTCAGGGAGTCCTTGTATCTCTTCTTTGGGGCACCCCTCTTACGCTGACCCATGGTGAGTTCACCATAGAGTCCTATTTTTGGGAGGCGGTGGTTCTCCATCCTAGAAATGTGACCTGCCCAGCTCAGCTGCATTTTCAGTAGCATGGCCTCAATGCTGGTGATCCTTGCTTGCTCCAGGACAGCAACATTTGTCACATAGTCAGTCCAGTGTATATTTAGGATTGTGCGTAGACACTGCTGATGAAAGTGTTCGAGGAGTCGTAGATGTTGGCGATAGGTGACCCATGTTTCAGACCCATAGAGGAGAATGGACAGTACAATGGCTCTGTACACACTGATTTTTGTGTTGTGCCTCAGGTGTTTGTTACTCCAGACTCTTTTGTGAAGCCTTCCGAATGCACTATATGCCTTTGCTAATCTGTGATCGATCTCTTTATCAAACTTGGCATCTGAGGAGATGATGCTTTCCAGGTAGGTGAACTGCTGGAGGGACTTAAGCACAAATTTGCCTATGGTGATGTGGGGGTGATAGTGCTCTTCTTGTGGTGCAGGCTGGTAGAGAACTTCCATTTTCTTCAGGCTGACTTCCAGCCCAAACAGCTCTGCAGCCGTTGCAAAGCAGGATGTTAGGCGCTGCAGAGCTGCTTCTGTATGGGCAACAAGGGCAGCATCGTTAGCAAAAAGCAGCTCACGGACTAGATAGTTTAGAGTCTTAGTGCAAGCCCTCAGACGGCTTAAGTTAAACAAGCTACCATCAGTATGGTAACGTATATAGATGCCTTCTTCTTCTTCGAGATCTGCTGTAGCCCTTTGGAGCATCATGCTGAAGAAAATTGTAAATAGAATTGGAGTGAGAACACAACCTTGTTTCACACCATTAGTTATTAGAAAGGGCTCTGAGAGAGCATCGCCTTATCTGACTTGACCGTGCTGGCCCTCATGTAGCAAGATAATCATTTTGAGGAATTTGGGGGGACATCCTAGTCGTTCCAGGATCTGCCACAGACCTTTTCTACTCACAGTGTTGAAGGTTTTGGTAAGGTTGACAAATGTTACATCGAGTCCTTTGTTCTGCTCTCTACATTTCTCTTGCAGTTGTCTAAGAGCAAATACCATATCTGTAGTGCTCCTATTAGCTCTGAAGCCGCATTGGCTTTCAGGGAGACGTTCTTCTGCAATAGCAGGAACTAATCTGTTCAGGAGTATCCTTGCAAGGATTTTTCCAGCAATGGAGAGCAGTGTTATACCTCGATAGTTAGAGCAATCAGATTTCGCTCCTTTTTTTTTATACAGGGTGATGATAACTGCATCTCGTAGAGCTGATGGCAGTTCACCTTTTTCCCAGCAACTCACAAGGAGCTAGTGGAATTTAGCATGGAGTACATGGCCTCCATGTTTCCAAGCTTCAGGTGGGATTTTATCAATCCCAGCTGCCTTGCCGTTTTTCATCAGCTGTATGGCCTTAATGGTTTCTTCCAAAGTGGGAGCCATGTCCAGTTCATTTTTCATCGGTTGTTGTATCATATGTTGGATAGCTGAGCCTTGGAAAACTCAGTTGGCACTGAACAGACTTTGGAAATGTTCAGCTCATCAATTCAGGATGGAGGCTTTGTCTGTGATTAGCGTTTGACCATCCGTACTATATAAGGAGCTGTGGACCTGATAAGTAGGTCCAAACACTGCTTTAAGAGCTTTGTAGAATCCTCTGGAATCACCCAGATCTGCACAACACTGTGTCTTTTCTGCTAAATTGATCCACTACTTGTTCTGAATGTCTTGGAGTTTTTGTTGGTGTTCACTACATACAAGACGGAAGGCTGCTTTTCTTACATGGCAAGATGGCTGGGCGAGGTGTGCCTGATGAGCAGTTCTCTTCTTTGCCAAAAGCGCCTGGATCTCTTGGTTGTTTTCATCAAACCAATCTTGGTTTTTCTTGCAGGAGAACTCAAGGGATTCTTCCGCAGATTGCAGGATACTGTTTTTAATATGTTGCCAAAGCACTGTAGGAGAAGAATCTATAGGATGGTCTTCAAGTTTTGATTGCAGATTTGCAGATGAGATTATCTCTCATGCCAGCTTGTTGAAGATTGTTGACTTGGAGTCTCCTTTTTAAGATGCCACCCCTCTTAGGTTTGAGTTTAAGATGAAGATTTAGCTTGCATCTTATGTGGTGATGATCTGCTTGACATTCTGTACTGGGCATCGCAAATGTTTCTCTGGCGCACTAGAACATAGTCAATGAGGTGCCAGTGTTTGGATCAGGGATCCATCCAGGTTGTCTTCAAGCTATATTTCTGCTGAAAGATAGTGTTTGTAATAGTCAACTGCTCTTCTGCACAAAACTCTAGCAGGAGGTGTTCATTATCATTACAGTTTCCAACACCATGCTTGCCTAGAACACCTTTCCAGGCTTCAAAGTTCTTCCCTACACTGGCATTGAAGTTGCCAAGGATAATTATTTTATCTTCTGCAGGGACTTTTTGTATGAGGTGGTGTAGGTCTGAGTAGAATTTGTCTTTCTCCACGGGGTCGGCTTGCATAGTTGGGGCATGTATACTGAAGAGAACAACATGTGGGAGGCGTAAGGAGATAATGAGATCAGAGTTACCTGTTGGCAGGGTTTCGAGTTTGGAGCCAATGGAGTTTTTAATCAGAAAGCCTACTCCTGAAAGATGTGTTCAGTTTTTGGTTTGCCGGAACAGTAGAGTGTATAGCTGGCACTGTGTTCTTTAAGGCTGCCTTCCTCATGGAGACAAACTTCACTAAGAGCAGCGATTTCAATATTAAGTTGTGATAGTTCATGGGCTATTAGAGCAGAACGACACTCTGGATGTCCACTATCTGTAGAATCTTGCATGGTTCTGATGTTCCAGCATGCAAGCATCAGTCTGTTTGCACCTTTGGAGGCTGGTGTGTGCCTTTGCATTTTTGTTTTTGTTTGACTGCATCAGAAGATGCCCGTTGACCGTGGCTTGCCAACCAGGTAGATGGAGATGAGCTTTCTTTAGGCCACCTTTTCTAGGCCCCTCTACGTATGGAGCAAGCAGTACTGTCCTTAAAAAAGGCTGCTTGGTCATTCAGGATGCTGCCGAACAAGACTGTCATCTCCCGATCAGTCTCAAGCAACCAAAGTCCTGAACTGCCTGCATACAGGGTTGGGTCTGCGGCTTCCAATGCAACTTTCACTTGCCGTTTTGTCCCTCACCTATCACTACAAGACTTTTTTTTGGGGGGGGGGGGATTGGATGTATCCTTCGAGCCTGTGCAATGGATTTTTCTGGTGGAGCGCAGCATGCACAGAACTGGCCTCACCCTTTAAACCAGAGGTTTGTCTGCCGGGGCCAAGCAAGCATGCTGGCAGCGAGATCCTCAGGTTGTAGGTTTGATTAGAGTTTCCTTCTCTTAGATGGTTTACGTTACAGGGTTAGATGAGCACCATCTGCCCAGGTTTGGGATTGGAGTTTTCCTTCTCCTAGGATGGTTTTCATAAGGCTAAAGAGCCCATCCCACCATTTGACGGTCTTGGTCAGACCCTTAGGTTGTGACCTGTCTGGCATGGGAGGCCCTACTGGTGGCTGTTTATGCCACGGCCAGCATAGCTCACAGCTTCATTAGGGTACGTAAGCCTCTCCCTCACAACAAGGGAGAGTCAATGGAGAGGCATACTAACAGTTGTACAATAGAAAAATGTCATCAGATAGCATGGGAATGGCTAACAAGTGTACATACTAACAGTTGTACAATAGAAAAATGTCATCAGATAGCATGGGAATGGCTTTCCACCAAAGCCCTGATGTTTTCGTGTGGGTGGGGATACAATTTTGTATACAGGAAAGGTAACGTATTTCAAAACCTCAGACCCATTGAAAACGATTATGTTGTTCCCTTACATATGTTGCAATGCTTAAAATAACCAGCTGAGTCATTTTCACTTCCATGCAGCTATTTCTGATACATCCTTAAACTCAGTTGCCATGTACCATCATGGACAGGCCCTTCCCCCATAAAGCCCAGCAAGGGTCTGCCTATATATGTTTCCCATGCTTATGAGAAAGATCTGTGCAGTGATGCAGTGAAAGTCTTGGATTCAGCACTGCAACATATTTATGGCAGAGGTCAGGTCAATAGCAACTACAGTTCCAGGAGTCATCTCCCCCCCCCCCCTTACAGGGCTGCAACATGATGCCAATTTTGCTGCAGAAATTTGGCAGAGTGGCAGCAAAGAGTATAATTTTTGCTTTAAAACCATTTTTCCCTTTTAAAGAAGTCACTTGTCTTGTTTACAAGTAGATTAAGGTTTCCTGGAGACTTCCGGGAGCAACTAATCCGCTTGTAAACAAAGTGCACTCCTTGTTTAAAGGAAAACAGGGCAGCTTTAAAGCAAAAACACTGGATTCTGATGCTGTGCAACTGAGATTCTGGACAATTGAGGGTGCTGGACGACTCAGAAACTGGGGCAAGGCTTCAGGAATTGGGGGAAGGTTTCATGGGGTCTTGCATATGATCCACAGATCATTACAGTGGTCCCCCGGGTTACGAATCCCCCGGGGAACAAAAATCCCGGGATACGAAAGAGCCGGGGCCGGAAAAATGGCCCCGGCTTACGAACGTATCCCCGGGTTATGAAGGCCTCCGCCGGCTGAGAGGAAGGGACGGCCTGATCCGCAGGATCAGGCCATCCCTTCCTCTCCGAGGAGGCCTCCTCTCCTCCGGCTGAGAGAAAGGGATGGCCCGATCCGCCGGATCGGGCCGTCCCTTCCTCCCCAAGGAGGCCTCCTCTCCTCTGGCTGAGAGGAAGGGATCGGGCCGTCCCTTTCTCTCCGAGGAGGCCTCCTCTCCTCCGGCTGAGAGGAAGGGTCAGCCCGATCCGCCGGATCGGGCCGTCCCTTCCTCCCCAAGGAGGCCTCCTCTCCTCCGGCTGAGAGGAAGGGATCGGGCCGTCCCTTTCTCTCCGAGGAGGCCTCCTCTCCTCCGGCTGAGAGGAAGGGTCGGCCCGATCCGCCAGATCGGGCCGTCCCTTTCTCTCTGAGGAGGCCTCCTCTCCTCCGGCTGAGAGAAAGGGACGGCCCAATCTGCCGGATCGGACCGTCCCTTTCTCTCTGAGGAGGCCTCCTCTCTCTTTCCCCCGGGTTACGAACATTTTCGGGTTACGAAAGGTAATCTGGAACGGATTACTTTCGTAACCCGGGGGACCACTGTACTAACCCATAGCTTAGGGGCTGCTGATAAGAACAGGACATGCCTGTCCCTAGGGCTGCAAATGGCTCCAATTCCCAGAGGAAGTTTAGAAGGTGGCATAGGGAAAGCATAGCTTGCTGTAAAAGTGGCCAGTGAAAATCATAGAATCATAGAGTTGGAAGAGACCACAAGGGCCATCCAGTCCAACCCCCCTGCCATGCAGGAACTCCCAATCAAAGTATCCCCGACAGATGGGCATCCGGCCTCTGCTTTAAGACCTCTAAATAAAGAGACTCCAGAGTTAGAATATGAATATGAACTTAGCAGTACAGCTGTCAGGAGTGCCATTCCCCCCTATCCTAGCTCCAAGAGAATGAATAAAGCAATGTGTTTGCAATAGAATGTATGGCAGAATCACCAAACATTGGATATTACATGTTACACAGCTTGCAGCATGCAATCATACAAACAGGGTGTGTATATATTGCATGTAACACAGGTTATGGAATACACTGGTGTGAAAAGGGTGGGAAAACTTATCCTTTCATGGCCTACAGTATATAGTATCTGTAGTATGCAAGAAAGTGCAAACCCACTTACAAGACTTGATGTTTCTCAGAGTTTTTAAAATGGAGAACACAGACAACATCTTTGAAATGCCAGTAGGGAAACTAGTCTATCTGGCTAGAGAAGTATCAGTATTAGGTGAAGATCCCAAATGCAAGGGGTGGTGGTTTTAGAGATTTATTATAAAACTGCTGCCCTGTTTCCCCCAAAATAAGACATTCCATTAAAATAATACCTAGTAAAGGTTTTGCTGCATTGCTAAATATAAGACTTAGCAAAGTTTTTGTGTATGAATATATACAGTATATAATAAATGTTCATTTTTTATCAACAATAAATGTGTATTCTTCTTCATGGAAAAATAAGACATCCCCTTAAAATAAGACCTAGCACATCTTTGGGAGCAAAATTAATATAAGACATTGTCTTATTTCTGGAGAAACATGGTAGCTACTCACCTCTCCTGGAGGCCAGTGTTGGGTAAGCCTCATGCACCTATTAAATTAGCATGCTGCCCCCAATTGTGGTAGAGGATGTTATCCCATCCACATTGTTGAATTGTAATTAAACTGCTTCTGCCAACTGACTTCTGTATGTGAAATAGTTCCCCCATACTATGTCTATGCATTTAGTTTTTCTGCCCTAAGTGCAGTACCTTTCATTTTTCCATATTGAATTTCATTTTGTTAGCTTTGGCCCAACATTCCAGTTTATTCAGGTCATTTTGAATTTTGATCCTGTCCTCTGGGGTATTAGCTACTCCTCCTAATTTGGTGTCATCTGCAAATTTGATGAGTGTGCCCCCAATTCTGCCATCCAAGTCATTGGTATAGATGTTGAATAGCACTGGGCCCAGAACAAAACCCTGTGGGACCCCACTGGTCACTTATTTCCAGGATGAAAAGGAGCCATTGTTGAGCACCTTTTGGGTGCGGCCAGTCAATCCCTTACAAATCCATGCAACAGTTGCTTTGTCTAGCCCACAATTACAAGCTTGTTTGCAAGGATGTCATGAGTAACTTTGTCAAAGGCCTTACTGAAATCAATAAATACTATACCCACAGCATTCCCTTTATCTACTAAGCCGGAAATTTAACAAAAAAAGAAATCAGATTTGTCTGGCATGACTTGTTTCTCTGAAACCCATGTTGACTTTTTGTGATTATGGCATTGCCTTCTGAATGTTCACAATCTTCCCTGGTATTGATGTCAGACTAACTGGATGATAATTGTTGGGATCCTCTTTTTTTCTTTTTTTTCTTCTTTTTTTCATTTTTGAAGATGAGGACACCGCTTGCTCTCCTCCAGTCTGCTGGAACTTCTCCTGTTCTCCAGGAGTTTTCAAAGAGTATTTCCAATGGTTCCGATATTACATCTGCCAGTTCTTTTAATACCTTTGGATGTAGTTATTTGCCATCCCACTGTTTAAGCTGCTCTTAAAATGTCCCACTTTCCCTTTCCTCTTCCCAGTTGCCCTCCTTTGTCCTGGCTTATTTCAGTTGCTACAAACAGTTCAAAATGGAGAAGCAGTTTGCATACAATTTATTCAGCAGAGGAAAGGAGAAGAAGGAACAGAGTTTTTCCCATCCCTGTATATTCAGGCAAAAACAAACTGCAGTAATCTTTCCTAGGCTGCTGCCACGCTTCAGAATGAATACAGTTTGACAGCACTTTAACTGTTATGTCTCTATCCTATGGAATCCTGGGATCTGTAGTTTTGTGTAGCACCAGACCACTCTGAGAGTAAAGGCTAAATGTCTCACAAAATTACAAATTCCATAATTCCATAATTGAGCAATGGCAGTGGTGGTGTCAAACTGCATTAATTCTGCAGTGTAAATGCAGCCTCCGTTGTGTGTTCTTCCTAATTAATAATGTTTACCATCTTGGCCACATTCTGATATTGCCTGGTCCAATGTGTCCTGGTTTTTATTTGCTAATGTACTGTCTGAACCACTTGCTATCCTTTTTTAAAAAAAAAAATCCCAGAGAATAGGTGAGGTGTCAGAGGACTGGAGAAGGGCAGATATTGTCCCTCACTTCAAAAAAGGCAATTTTTTTTTTTTTGAAGATCCAGGAAAGTAAAGACCATTTAGCCTGACCTCAATAGCAGGGAAAACATTACAATTGATTATACAATAATCTGTCCACAAGTAGCTTGATGATGATTCAGCGATCTGTAGAAGCCAGCACGGGTTTGTCAAGAACAAATCCTGTCAAATTAATCTTATTTTTTAAACAAGATCACTAATTTAGTAGATGGTGGAAATGTTGTGGATGTCATTTATCTGGATTTCAACAAAGCAATTGATAAAATCCCTCATATTTGAATAGGAAACTGATTAAATGTGGAATAGATGAGAACACTGTCGGATAGATCCATGATTGGTTGCTCAAAGAGTCGTCATTGATGGCTGTGCTTCAAACTGGAAAGTGGTCTTGAGTGGAGTGCCTTAGAGTCTGTCATAGGGCCATCACTCTTCAACATTTTAATCCATTACTTAAATGATGGGGTGAAGAAAATCCTTATCAAGTTTGCAGATGGCACAAAACTGGGAGATAAGAACAGAATTCAAAAGGACTGAGACAGACTAAAATTGGGCAGAAATTAATAAAATAAAATTAATTAGAGACAAATGCAAAATTCTGCATTTAGGCCACAAAAACCGAATGCACTGATATAGGATGAGGCTCAGCAGTACTACATGTGAAAAGGACTTTAGGATTACTGTTGATCATAAATTGAACATGAGCCAGTAGTGTGATGCTGCAACAAAGAAAAGGTATGCTATTTTAACCTGCATTAATAGAAGCATAGTTTCCAACTTGTGGGAAGTAATAGTTCCACCATTATCTAGGTGCTAGTTAGGTAGTCTGAAACAGGACATCTTTTGAAATTAGGATAGCTTTGGAAATAAATTTCTCTAGCAACTGTATTTTCCCTCGAAATGATAGAATACTTAAGATAGTCTAAAAGTACTTTATTATGAGGTTGATGAGTACTGCTGGGCTGTCCTGATCAGACTCGGAACATATCTGCATTGCAATTTTAATGTGGATATTATTATGCTAATTTAATTATCATGGCTTCGCCCAAATGGGAACCATAGTGATGGTGGTGTGAATTTGATCTTAAGATTCCCTAGGTCCCATCCACTCTTTTGCAGCACTTCACAACATTTCCTGGGGGAGAAAATGATGATTTTAAATTAGCAGTTTAAATGTAGTTTTTTTGACTTCTGAGTTCTGCAGAGGAATTAGCTTCACATGCTGAAAACAACAGACATTTTGTTCAGATAGCTAAGGACAAAGGATCACGTTTTTAAAAATAAGTTCAAGCCAAGGACACTTCAGATAGTTACAAGTACTTGAGAGAGTTGTATGTGTGGGAGTGGTGAGGACAGGTGCACCATGTATACGAACAGCAAATGAACAGCAATGGTAGGCGTAGATGTGTAAACATAAGGGAAGCAATACAGCATGTTTTGGGTGAGGAGAAGAAAGGAAGCAACCTAGTGTGTATCCCTATTTTTACTATACAGGGTTAGCCAGTAACATTTCTCTACATGGATTGTGACCAAGTACTAATATCATGGGTGTCTATCATCCACACAGTGCCAAGCTGAGTGCTAAAACTCATTTAAAGCAGCCTATCCTTCTATCTTAGCACTCGTCCCACTGTCCCAAACTTCCCTTTGTTACGTAAGATGAGCTCATTGTTCCTGTTAGTGCAGCAACAACAATGGATTAGTTCCATTTCTCACCACCAGATACACAGGACTGGTGAGTCAAGAATGTAGGCACACGGAGTTTCGTGACCTGCCTGAGGTCACGTAACAGAATCATTCGAATGCCACTATTTGTCTCCCCAAACCACTAGGTATCTTCCTGCCACTCAGCCTCCAGAGGCTGAAGAGGAAAGACCTGCTTGGCAAGAGGGAAAGCACTATAGTCCGGTTAAAACTCAGAACTAAGGAACTTGGAGGAGCGAAAGAGATGTGACACAGGAAATCTATGACTGGATCACCTGGTGTATTTATTTATTTATTTATTTATTTAAAAGGATTTTGTCTACATAGCTGGCTCTGTCACTGGTACCACCATTGCTGCCTGTGGTTATCACAAGTAGAATCCTCCTCCTAGAGGTGTCATTAAAGGGGTGTGGGCTGCACCAGGTGACAACCTAAGGAAGGTGGCACCACTACACTTCAAACATCTGCCCTTGGGCTGTGGCATTCACCTGCATCTCTTTAAAACACTGGAACTCAGTGCCTCGAGGATATGGTGTGAGTGAGGCAAAGCTCAGTAGGAGAAAAAGGAGAGGCCTCAAGAGTTAAAAGGTTTTTTTAAAATTGTTTTTAAAATTTTCTTTAAAAACATCACATTTTACCATAGAATCATGGAGTTGGAAGAAACCACAAGGGCCGTTGAGTCCAACCCCTGCCATGCAAGAAGACACAATCAAAGCACTCCTGGCAGATGGTCTTCCACCCATCTTAAAACTCTCCAAAGGAGGAGACTCCACCACTCACTGAGGGAGCATTTTCCACTGTTAAACAGCTCTTAATGTCAGGAAGTTCTTCCTATTGTTGAGGTGGAATCTGGCTCGAAATGAACCAAATTCACTTTAACCATAACCACATGTAATTATGTAAATGTAAATATATTTAGCCTGTGCATATGAGATTATAATTTAAAGATACAGTTTTAATTTTGCCAGTTGTTTACGTCAAAACTACTGCCATTATGTTCAGTGATACACAGGAATTGCAATTTACAAGTAACATTAGTACAAAAAAAATCACTAAGGATTCTGCATGGTGTGTTATGGGAGGAAGTTGGGGAGGGGGTGTGACACCATGAATTACTGCACCAGATGATGCCAACAGCCTCTTACCATTCCCTCCAAGGCTCCCACCTGTTCCCATCCTCTTGAACTGGTGTCACAGTGGCAGCACTGGCTAGCTGTCTTCGACTATCACTGTTTGTAATGATCTCTAACTGAGCAACTGGACAGATGCAAATGACCTAAACAACACATTCTGGCAGGCATTGTATGTGTATTCTTTGCTCTGCTTATGTAACACAGGCAACCAGATAGGTCAGACTAAGGTGAGTGAGGCTCCTGGGCCACAAGCCAGGAAAGGCTGCCAGAAGCTGCCTGCTCCAACTCCCCAATCCCGGCCATGGAAGGAAGCAATGGAGAAGACAAGGAACATGGCAGAGGTGCACACCAAAAGAGGAGGGCTGCCAACTTCCGCTCTCCTTTCTTCCCTGACAGGCAAGGTGCATATTTAGAGCAGGTTTTATGTGTTCACGTCTGTTTTGGCAGGTGATAGTGTCAGAAGCAGCACTGGTGAATGTAGAACAAAGAGCAGGCTCACTTGGGGGGGGGGCACTGTGCAGGCCTGGGCAGATAAACCTTTTTTCCCTCCCCTCTCCCTTTTTTTTTTTATCTGAGCTCTTGGCCTCTATGTTTGGCTGCTGATATGACACATACATGTACCACTGCTGGGTCACTATAGCATTTGTTGAAGAGATATCTGATGGGCCAGTGCGCAAGTGATGGCAAGGAGTTGGGAGGATGACTAAATTCCACAGGATGTGCCATACAACCTGCTTTTGTGCTTCTTAAACTAACCTATTGTATTGTTTTTAGATAATGTTTGATGGCATATACTATGTGTTGTCTTGATTTGATTTATGATGGTTTGGTTTCCTTTTTTATGATAATTTATAGCTTTCTCCATATGAGTTGTGTCTGTATTGTAAGACCAAAGCAGAATAGCATGGCACTATTACTTCCCTTGATCTATGCATTAGAGATGCATTAGAGATGTAGCAGAAGCAAAATCCTGGTTGTGTCCCCTAGTCTTCCTAACTGTTCCTCTATGTCCCACAACCTATCCTTGGCTTCCAAATCTAGTGTGATGCCTGGTATGTTTGATAGTACTGTACACTCTTTCAACTTTAGTGTTGATGGGAGACTGAATTGCCAGTACAGCTGGCTTCTGCTTTAGAATGGGAGTAGGGTATGAAAAGAGAGGGATGAGAGAGAAGATGCCATCTTTCTCTTCATTTTAGGCAGCAGAATGGCTGGGTCTGGTTTTAATAGAGTTGTAGCCAAAGTAGCCTTGTATCAAAGCAAAGGAATGAAAAGAACAGCCAGGAGCAATAAAGGAGAAGAGGAGGAGGGGACTGACCCAGTTGCAGTGGGAGGAAGCATGAAGGTATTTTTGTAGTGACTTAATCAGCCCCATGTCATGCAATAGTTTCAGATCACACCAGCCTCACTCAGCTTGCATAATGTGTTTATGCTGTAGTCTCTTTGCATTGTTTCAGCAGATGCTTCATTCGAGTTGCAGGATTCACTGAAGTGCAGCCTCCCTGGCAGACTAACTGCAAATGGATATGGCCTACTGACCTCTCTTTCCAGGTTGCTGATGACTGAACTCTCTTCTGGAATACTTCACACCATTTCCTTTGATTAAAGCGTTATTGGATTTTTAAAATTGTTATTATTATTCTAGAAACCAGAGATTCACAGAACACAGTTGAAAAAGGAAGTGTTACAGCAAGGAAGTGTTATAGCAGTTAAGCATGCAGCCTTGGACCTCATGCGGCACCCCCCCCCCCCCCCAAAACCATTTGTGGCCCAAGGATACTCATTGTCTGTGTTGAATTTGTGAAGATCTCCCATGGTCATTATTTTTGTTTTCTTTATGTTGAGCGTTAAGACTGCCTTTGCACTTTTTCCCTTGACCTTCCTCAGTAGTTGTTCTAGATCTGTGATGTTTTCTGCTAGTAGTAGTAGTAGTAGTAATAATAATAATAATATAATGCTTATTTATAACCCGCTCCTCTAGCAAAGTAATCGGAGCGGAGTACAGCAAATTTTAAAAGTACAGAGTAAAACAACAATCATACCCCTTTCTGACCACCCCCCCCCCCTTAAAATTAAATTAAACCAGTAAGTATTAAAATCAACGGCAGTTAAAATTAAAATCTGTAGCAATTAAAACAAAGTGCAATCTCATGTACAGTTCTTGTGCAAATACGCAATAGATGAAATCACAGAAATTAAAGAAAGGGGACAACTAAGGTTATCTACTCAGTTTCAGTTTCAAAGCCAGGTATAGTGTTGTCTGCATATCTAAGATTGTTGATATTCCTTCCTCCTCTTTTCACTCCTGCTACTTCTGCGTCCAAGCCTGCTTTTTGTATAATATTTTATAGTAAAACTGAAGCACAGAGATGTGTCCTTTTTGGTTAGTAACACATATGGTCTCAGCCCTCACCCCTGTCTGTCTTGTATTTCACCCTGTTAGGGCTGCAATTAACACTAATTCTCATCGCTATGAAATAAGAAATGAGTCCACATATCTTCTATCATTTGGAACCCATATACAGTATTCTGTTTTGAGTATGAAAGCTCTTGTGGGTTCTTACCAGGGGCTCCAAAAAGTGGAAAAGTGGGCTGTTCCTGCTGAAAATGATAATCATCACTACTTTGTCCTTTTTGTTAACATTGTACCATGGCACTCCTTTATGTGTGTATGTTTGTGTACGCATATGTGTAAACAACCCAGTCCCCATTCCTGTTGCCAGGAGGGATACAAGTATAGGTTTATTGTCCTTCCAACTTTTATTGCTGGCTCCCTGAGTACAAAACTCAGTTTGTTTTTCACCCAGTCAGGCAGGTGAATGTCACATTACAGGCTTAAACAAACCACCTGGAATTTTTATCAGTAGGTGTCAGACATCCAGACCTAAAGACCCAGAGCCCACCAGTTTATCTTGCAGCTCACATTCTTGGGTTTTTTCTTCTAAAGAAACATCCTCTCAAAGATCCTTAGGATGCTAGGATGCTTAAGGTTATCTAAGTCCAAACAAAACCAGCTGCATTATCTTGTAGCAGTGCTTGGTTACTGCTGCCACCCATTGTTTGGGTCTAAATTCCATTTCTCTAATAAAGCTATACTTATGGAAGAACTTGTTGTGCAAACTTATGATCTTGTTTGTTGTTCATGTGGTTAACACATGCAGATATCCTCCAGTTTGTTCATGTTATTAACAAATGCAGATATCCTCCAGTATAATTGGCATAGATAAATAGGTTTACAGTACAATTAATAGTGGGGCTCATGACAGTAGGTACGTGAAATGGCCATTGAACTGAAATCTTATGGAATCTCATGGCCAGTGGAAAAAAAATAATTTTCATAATATTAATTTGGAAATATTCTTCTTATAAAATCAGGATGCCCATTTTCGAGTCTAGATGTTACAGATATTTATTAAAGTGACAACCAAAAAGAAATATTAAAGTACTACGGCAAGAGTATTTTAGTTCTTCCTTCATTAGCTGTCCAGACATTATAAATATGCACACATCTCACTCTCAAATTACTAAAATGTTAGTAAAATATCAAAAAGTAATTATATGCCAGACATTAAAATGTGTTCAGAAGGAGAATAAGCAGTATAGCAAATAGTAAGAAAATCTTAAATTTAAGGATAAATTTACCAGGTGGTACCAGTCTGTATACATAGTGGAAAGGAGATAGTGTACCAATAACGTATTTAATAAGTACACTTGGGGGATAGTGGCATTGGTGATTGGTTTATGGTGTACCTCACTGTACTAGATACATCTTGGAAGGCAAAGAACAAATAGGCAATTAAAAAAAACAAATAAAACTCCACCTTGAGTCCCACAAGCTGCCAAAATTTTTAAATAAAAGATCACAGGGCAATAATGCAACCAATATTAACCTTTCTAGGCCTATTTATCTCAAATGACCAGAATTAATCACATATCATCACATATCACTCTCCTACTGAAATCAAGACTTTGCTTGGCGAAAAGAAAGAGATCAGCCCCCCTGCAAATTATATCAATCATTCTCTTGTGATTGGCTTTTTAGTTAAGTACAGTAACATCCAAAATCCACAAAAGAATTATACCTTTAACCTTTAATCAGCTTAGTGATACTGCACCGGAAACTTATGTGATAGAAACTACTGGGCTGATATTACCTGCCCTCTCTCTACCCTTTCAAGTGGAAAATATGACAGGAGTGCACACCCATTTTGTCAGCTGTGCCTCTCACTTGTCATACTGTAAATTCCCACGTATGTCATCAGCAGCCCAAATTTGTCTGAACTTGTTTACTGTTAATCTCTACCATCCAAACCACTGCCTCTTGCAAAAGCAAGTATATTCCTATATCACATTAATGGGAATACATTCCATTTCAATCAAGGCTTATTTTGCATATTATAACAAACTGTGTGGTCATTAAGGAAGATACAGAGCACTGCAGCACTATATGTTCTCCAACATATTAAGAGCTAAGAGCATGTAATGGGTTACCTGCCTTTTGACTTTCCCTAAACAAGCATTTTAATTTGTTGGTTTAAATAAAAGTACGCAGTCTGTCTCCAGATCAAGTTCAGCCAAGATGACAAACAAAATAAAAATTAAAAGAAGAATATAACAGCATAATAAAAGTTTAAAGCTCAAAGAATGAAAAACAATATAAACAGAACTCAACTAGTAGACAAGCCATTTTAAAGTCACAGCAATGAAACACCAATAAAACAGAGCATGCCCAAATAAATACACCTATTAAAAATATAGGTAGGGTTTCAAAGCCCTTTTCAGGTACTGCCTCTGAAAGGGGTCAGACACACATCGCTTGAGAGAAAGGGACAACTACTAAGAAAATCCTGTCCACTGTGCCTGCTATTCTAACTGAACTTAAAGCTGGAGCAATGAGAAGAGTCTCTCATTCTGATCTTAAAGCAGAGACAAGTTCATGTGAATGGAGGCAGTCCTTAAAATAATCTATATATGTAGTTTGTAAATTCATACCTGCTCCTTAGGTCTTGCCACTCTCAGAGGGGCTTACAAATACAGTCAGACTTCCATATCTGTAGATTTTTTTTTATCCATGGATTCAAACATCCGTGACTTGAAAATATTTTAAATATATATAAAATTCCACCAGATGAACCCTGGTTTTGCATCTTATACAAGGGACCTGTCACAGTTTTTTTTTTTTGGGGGGGGGCAATATTTGTTCAGAGAGGATTTGCCAATGCCTTCCTCTGAGGATGAGAGAGCGTGTCTTGCCCAAGGCCACCCAGTGGGTTTCCCTGGCCAAGCAAGGATTTGAATCCAGGTATTCCAGAGTCCTAGAACAATACTCAAACCACTACACCAGACTAGCTTCTATCTTCTCCTTATTCAGTCATGCTCCATATGCATGATCACGGTACTATTGCCACAATCACAGATGCCCCCCTAAACCTAAGCAGCCAGCAGCCGCATTGAACAACAGCAGTCTTTTCTACTGGCAACTGAGGGCTTGTCTACACTTAACCATAAAATCCACTATTGTCCTGCCTGGTCATTATTGCATGTAGACATGGACTTGTGGACTAATGATGATGGAGGGCGCTTTGGAGTGCTGCATGGCAATATTAGCCTTCTCCAAGCCACTACTGGAGCTCATTATATGGTGGACATGTTACAGCATTAGATGACAATCACAATGAAGAAGTGCTCTAGCATGAGAGACAAGGTTCCTTAAATCACATGCCTGTGCTTTGATAGGGGCTTAAGATACAGATACAGGTATAAATATCAACCAAGCAGAAGTACTATATCCATTTGTGCACACAAATACAGCACTGTTTAAAAATGGCGATCAAGTTAGTTGAATTTACTATAATTTCTTTAGAATTGTCATTTCCTGGTAGGAAAGACCATGTCACCATGGGTCCCTAATAGTCTGTCCTACACTGTCGACTACAAGTTCCTCCCTCCACCACCAATAGAAATCTTCCATTCACATATCTGCTCATCCAAATTTTCCTGGATGTTCCAGAGAAAACTGAGGTTTTTTTCTTCTTCGGTGAATTAGAAAATCCACTCTCAGTTTCTGCAAAATTCTGCACCCACCACAAATTGGTCAGAAAATCATGTGTTCTGATCACTACCAATTCAAAGTGAGTGAGTTTTTTAAAAATAGTTCCCTCAGGCAGAATAGTATGATGTTCCAGCCCCTGCTGTCAATATTTTTTATGCAACAAGCAGGAGCAGGATTCCTGTCGAAATTTTTCAGTGCAGAAAATACTGCTAGTGGGAGTGGTTTAGAAACATTATACTGCTGCACCCTAGCCACCAATTGAACAGATCTCCATTACTCCATGTGGCTACTGTAAAGATACTTCTAGGAGTCAGGTCAGGATAAGAGATGCAGTTACATATTTGGTCAAGCAGGGATTTAAACCCTGGTTTCCAGTATAGTCCAACTTCGAAACCACTACACCACACTGTCTCTTGGTGCAATTATCTACATCATCTTCACCATCATCCTGTCTCCCTTCCCCCCACTACACCACACTGTCTCTTGGCCACAGGAACTAATAATGCCACTCACAAAATTAGAATTCATTTACTTTACACAACATTAGAATTCATTTATCTTCCAAGGTGATATGTGCCTATTTTCTGTCAACAGTTTCTTTTATGTTCTGCACAGGGCAAATAGGTCATTCTCTATGCAAAGGAATAAAGGGTATCAGAAATGGCACTTAGTGACACAGTTCAGATCCAGGTTATCTAAAGGACTGTATTCTTCCACATGAGCCTACCTGGACTGAGATTTTTCAAGGGATACCCCTTCTCTCTAGCCCACAACCCTCACAAGTATATCTGGTGAAAACACATCCAGTGAGAACACAGGAGAACACAGGCTGCTTTCAGGCACAGAACCCCCTGTCCTAGAAAGACTAGAACTGGCTCATTCTTTGATGTCCTGCTGGAAACATAGAATCATAGAATCATAGAGTTGGAAGAGACCGCAAGGGCCATCCAGTCCAACCCCCTGCCATGCAGGAACTCCCAGTCAAAGCATCCCCGACAGATGGCCATCCAGCCTCTGCTTAAAGACCTCTAAGGACAGAGACTGTACTACACTCCGAGGGAGTGTGTTCCACTGACCAACAGCCCTTACTATCAGGAAGTTCCTCCTAATGTTGAGGTGGAATCTCTTTTCCTGCAGCTTGCATCCATTGTTCCACGTTCTAGTCTCTGCAGTAGCAGAAAACAAGCTTGCTCCCTCCTCAATATGACATTCCTTCAAATATTTAAACAGGGCTATCACATGTGAAAAGGGTTTTGTTTGTTTTGGGTGGCACCTTGGAAACTGTCTATGGAGAAACGACTTTTTATATTAAGCTGTCTTGTTCATATTTGCTGCTTTGAATGGATATGTTTTTAAATTGCTTTGAACTGTATTGAGAACAATACAAATGTCTTCATTAATTGTATTTTAACTCCTGTGTTTTTTAGTTGTGTGAGTCTTGACCAGTATCTGCTTCTTCTTCTTGTTGTTGTTAGTTACTTTGACTCCCAGGGCTGGGGGGGGGGGGAGGGAAGGGAGACAGGATGATGGTGAAGATGATGTAGATAATTGCACAAAAGGAGAAAGCATTAAAGCCCCAGGACACTGCATTGCCTGACCTTTAAATAGCCATTGTGGAACAAAAAAACTTCAAAGGGAAATTCCAGTGAGAGACTGCTAAAATACAATTCATTAGGATTCAGTCACTAGAGGTTTGACTCACATTAAGGATTGCTATCACAGTACATGTGTTAATTGCCTTGCCTAATTCCCGGATGTTTGTGTTATCTGCAAGAGTTTGATGAATGGGCATTGTTAATAATGTAATTTTCACTATCAGTATTCGAGATGTTCAATTTCCTTCTAACCTCACTATGTCCTTTCTCTCTATACACACACACACACACACACACACACAAACACATGCACATAACACATACATACAACTGAAATTCTGGTTAACACTTCAATTTAAATTCTGTTGTTAGTCCTGACTAGATGATCCATTTAATCAAATGAATTCACCTACATGTTGACTCAAGAGCTAGTGTGGAATAGTGGCCTGAGTGTTGGATTGCAATTCTGGAGAGAAGGGCTTGAATCCCCGCTTGGCCATGGATCCTACTGGGTGACTTTGGGCAATTCACATGCTTTCCACCTCAGGAGAAGGCAATGGCAAACCTCCTCTGAACATATCTTGCTAAGGAAAATCCATGATAAGTTCAACTTAAAGGCACACAACAACAAACAACAACACCAACAACATTTTGACTCACCATTCAACAATTGGTTCAGTAAGTCTCTACATGCTCTTAGCCTCAGGGAAAGGCAATGGCAAACCTTCTCTGGACAAATTTTGCCAAGATAACCCCATGATAGCTTCGCCATAGGGTCACCATAAGTCAGAAACCTGAAAGCATACAACACCTTCCAGTTGGGGGTAACCAATGAAAGACCATCCTACATGTATCAGATAAAGCAGAGTATAGTTCCTGAAAGCTTGTGCAATTATACATTTGTTAGCCTTTGAGCTGCCACACAATTCTTTATTCTTTTATAATGTTACAGAATTGGCAATTCAACCCAGTTGGCAAAGGGGTCAAATAAGGCTGCATCCTCTCACCCTATCTGTTAAGCCTGTATGCAGAACATATTATATGAAAAGCAGGATTGGACACAGAAGAAGGAGGAGTGAAAATAGGAGGAAGCAATATCAACAATCTAAGATACGCAGATGACACCATACTACTAACTGAAAACACATACTTGGAACAACTACTAAGGAAGATCAAGGAGGAAAGTGCAAAGGCAGGCTTATTGTTGAACATAAAGAAAACAAAAATAATGACCACATAAAATTTACAAAGATTCAACCTAGACAATGAGGAAATAGAAACAGTAAAAGAATTTTCATAGTTGGGATCAAATATTGATCAGAGTGGGGACTGTAGTCAAGAAATCATAAGAACACTAGGAATGGGGAGGACAGCTATGAGAGAACTAGAAAAAAATCCTAAAATGTAGACTTACAACTGAGCACAAAAGTTAGAAAAATACAAGCTGGACAATTAAGAAGTAGGATAGGAAGATAATTAATTCATTTGAGATGTGGTGCTGGAGAAGAGTGCTGAGGTTACCATGGACAGCCAAGAAGTCAAACAAATGGGTCCTAGAGCAGATATCTCCCTGGAAGCCAAGATGAAAAGACTGAGGCTGTTGTACTTTGGCCACATCATGAGGAGGCACAATTTACTGGGGGGGGGGGGGGACAATAATGCTAGGAAAAGTAGAGGGAAGCAGAAAGAGAGGAAGGCCACATGGTATATGGATGGACTCTATTAAGGAGGTCATGGGTATGAATTTGCAGGACCTGGCTGAACAGAGCAGTGGAGCATAGTGAAACTTGGAGATGTCTCATCTAGAGGGTTGCCATAGGTCAAGACTGACTTGAGGGTGGATAACAGCAACAAACAGATTAAAAAGAAGCAGATCCCTGCCTCAAAAATCTTATTATTTAAATTTGGTAGTACAGAAGACAACAAAAGCATGGCTGAAGAGAGGCAAGGATGGAGAGGGATGGCTTATTTCATTTGCTTCTCCTTCCATGGAACTGGAAGTCCAGTAAAATGTTTGTTTTGATATAACCAAATTCTTCAATGGATGGTTGTTTTGGTTTCTCATGGAGCCTTGTATCAATATAATGAACCAACTGAGTAGTTAGATGCATTTCTTATACCACAGCAGCAAGTGCACTAGATCAAGTGACAAAAGCATAACATGTAAATAGGGGTTGTGTACAGTCAGTGAAATAAGCAGTGTTAAAGGGCTGATAATGATTATTCAAACGTTTGAAAAGGGACCTGTGCCTTTTGTATTATAGAAAAAGTGCGCTACCTCTGAATTTAGCCAAAAAGCTAAAGTCAAGGGATTGTGTTGATTTTGGAAACCAAGTAGGATCAGCTCTGTTTTGTACTGTACATGGATGGAAGATTGCAAATTATTGTCACGTGTTATTGCCAGTCCTTAAATCTTGAGCTGGTACATATATAGAGAGGCACTTGTTAAAGTATTAAGGTCCCAAGCCATGTAGGGCTTCCAATGTCATTACCAACACCTTGAATTAAGACTAGAAACATATTGGCGCCAGTGCAATTCTTTTAAGACTGGTGTTGTATGTATTTTGTATGATGTTCCACTCATGTAATTGTGCACACTTGGTAAAGAAAGCAGTGCTAAAAGCCCCATGTAGACCCCAAGACCTTTAAACAAGCCAGATTACACTTTTCTGGCAACAAAAAAGGGTGAATTGGCTCTTTTGGAAGCATCCAGAAGTGTCTAACCACCTTTTAAATACGTTGCAGCCCCCAACCTTTTTAGTTTGTAAAAGCCCACATGTTTTGCAAAACTAAAAGTGGGCTTCTAGATCACAGATAAATCTGTATGTTCTGCCCTAAGTTTATGGCAAAGCTTGGAAAAGTTACTTTTTTACTTTAACTGATAAAATGTCCCTGGCCTACAGGGGGTAAAAATAACAGCAGCAAGAAGAATGAAGTTGAAAGGAAATAAAGGATAATTGCTCTTTATTATCCAACAAATGGATATCAAAGAGATCAAAGCCATTGTCAGTGCTAGTACTAGAAATATGGAGCTGGGAAGAAATGGAGACATGCGTTGCATCTACATCAGTACTCAGGTTAAGAAATGTTTTATAATTCATTCAATTTTGCTTTTTTGGAACACTTGGATGAGTTCACAGAGGTCAGAAAGGAAATTTTATATTGCGCAACCATGTTGCACTTTCTGATTTCCAAACTTTGTGACATTTCATGCCTGGAAGCATATAGAGTGGGAGGCCCACATTTCAAAGTATTGACTTGGCTGTGTGCCTCTGGGTTGGATACATCATCATGCCTGATCCTATGATATGGCTGTAGTGCATCATACTAGTGCTACAGAATGCATGAACACTTTTACTGGAAACTTCACCACAGCAAGATATGGCTAATTAAAAAATTATCAGACACAGCCTAGCCAGAAGGAGATAAAAAATCACTCACATGTTATCCCAAAACTATTCTGCTCACAGTGAAATTATACTCATTAGCACAAACAGCCACCAAATATAGGGTAATAGCCCATAGTGTCCATTCAAGCAGTACAACTACCTGAAATAAGTTTACCCTTAACTGGATCAGTGATCACTGGATCAATGATTACACTGGTATGAGCCACTCTATAATAACCCAGAGATTCTACAGACAACCAACTTTTAAAAAAGAAATTATGCACATCAAGTCCAGGTAATTAATCATGACAAAACATTACTAGAGTATATGTGCCGCTTACCCCATCCACCCACTATTGCCTGCCCATTTGCCATGATATGATCTTGCCTACTGAGGAAGGCAGAACACATTGCTAAAAAGGCAGTCAGCCATATCTTAAATCATAACAATGCTAGGGAACCTAAACTTCTTGTTTTCAGGTGTACCATAAATCCCCACTGTCTGTACCACTTGTGACACTTTGCCTGCAGCGGGACCATCCAGAAGCTGTTCGTGGCCAAAATCCTACTGAGAGAAGATCATAGGATAGGGCTCACAATGACCAAGCTTTAGGAATGGTAATTTTAGGTTGGTTAATGCCATAAGATTGTGTGCAAATCAAAGCATCCAGACTGGTGTGGGGAGGGACTGTTGCACAACCTAGAAGGTAGATTGTGCGAGAAGGTCTCAAAAATGTATTACACAAGCTAGCAAAATTCCCAATACTGTACTTGTGTAACTGGCCAAAAATGTAAATCACCATTAAGATTTTAATCTGTATTTAGGACTGGTATACTATAACAATAGCAGGATAGTTAAGAAAGATGGTAGGAAGAAAATCAATTCATTTGAGAATGGTGCTGGAAAAGAGTGCTGAGGATTCCATGGGCAGCCAAAAAGACAAACAAATGGGTCTTAGAGCGAGTCAAGCCAAAAATCTCCCTGGAAGCCAAGATGACAAAACCTAGGCTAGCACACTTTGGCCACATAATGAGAAGACATGAATCACTGTGAACAAAAATAATGATATGAAAGGTGGAGGGAAGTAGAAAGAGAGGAAGGCGATGGACTCTATTAAAGAGAATATGAGTATGAGTTTGCAGCAGTTGGGCAGAGCAGTGGAGGAAAAGGGGACTTAGAGAAGTCTCATTAGCAGGGTTGCCATGGGTTGAGATCAACTCAAAGGCAGTTAACAACAACAATAATACTATAACTAGGAAAATGTTAAAATAGGATTTCTGTGTAGCCAAGTCCCTTTAATTTACCAGTGCATATATAGGAATTATCTTTCAGACTGAGGCATGTCTATCATTAGCCCAAGCTCATTTCAGTATGTCTTGATGATGAATGAGAAGGTCAACCCATTTGTTATTTGGACAGTGCTCACAGTACCAGTTTCATTCTCTTTCTCCCTCTCCCTCTCCCTCTCCTTTTCTTTCTTTCTTGCAAGCAATGTATGTCTAAGATCTCCTGATCTAATCTGCTTCTGAGCCAGTTCCAGCTCTTTTGTGAACAAAGCAAAACAGGTGGAAAATTACATCTGGCTGCAAGCCTGAGATTCTTAGACAATATCTTTGATTTCTCAATAACTGTATGGGAAAGGTTTGTACAGAAAAACTCTTGTCAGTGCCAGCTCCCTGGAAGGAGTGTCCTTAGTAAAATGCCAAACAAAAAGCTGGGTAAATACAAACCAAACTTATTAAGTAAATTACGATCCCTGACACTGGGCACATTCTTGCCCTGAAACTTTATACATGGTATAAAGTGTGGCCTAGGCCACTGAGAGTAACCCTAGGCAGGGTACATGCCCCATTTGGATACATTCCCCAGTAAGAATGGTAAAACAAAAAATTGTGCATATCAATATAGACTGAAGAGCTAAAATGAGAACAGTATGGAACAATGGCTAGAGCTCTGGTCTTGGATTAAGATTACTGCCTAGAAGATAATTGGTGGTGTGAAGAGAGGAGTTTGGCAAACTTGAGTAAAGCCAGTCAATCCCAACCTTCAGAATGCTATAAGGAGCCTTTGAAAAAAAATAAATAAAACCAACAGAAATTCCAAATGCCTCTATCTATTTAGATATGAGCTGAAATGACTGGAATAAAGCTTGAGAAGTTAAGTAGAGACAGGTCCAGTCAGGAATGGTGAAATTGTAACATTTAGAAATAGACAGGGACAGTAAATGAAAGAAGGAACTTTGGTTTAATAGAAGTTGAGGGTGTAGAAAGAATTCACGGAGAAGTGATACTTTAACTGAGGGTTTTAATCATAGTATGTAATGTTGCTGACCTCAAGCTAGATATTTAACCTGCTTATTATACAATAAATTATTATTCTTTTATTTTCTACAATTTCTGTTTTAATGTTTTCATTTAAGATTTGATCTAGAGGGCCACACATTACAACACTGAACCCAATGATCAGCATATCTGCTTGGGGTTTCCAAAACTGGACCCAGAAAGGGATTTTGAGGATAAAAGTGTCAAGCAAGTGATAGGAGCCCAAGGGTTGGAACCGCAGGCCAACCTGGGCAAGCTACTATCTTTCCCCATAAAAGCCAGTGGGAGCTCCTTGGGGCATTTTTCAAATAACACCTCTGAATGCTTGTTGTTAACTGACTTCAAGTAGAGGTCCACTCATGACAACCCCATAAATAAGACAACTCCAAAACTCCCTGTCCTCAACTGCTCTGTTCAGGTCTTGCAGACCCAGTGCCATGGCTTCTGTAATTGAGTCTATCCATCTAGTATATGGTCTTTCTCTCTTTCTATTGCCCTCTACCTTTCCTAGCATTATTATGTTTTCTAGAGTGTTCTGCCTTCTCATGTTGTGGCTGATATCTAACATTTCAACTTAGTCACCTTTGGTTCCATGGAGTTTCACTTTACTTTCCTAAATTTGGGGTTCATCTTCATATGATTCTTCTTCCCATGTTGCCATAGGTTGAAGTCAACCTGAAGCCATTTAACAACTAAATAGGGCAAAGAAAATTGTATTGATTGTTGTGGGCCAGAAGAATCCATGGGGATATTCCTTGGGTATTTGAAATTATCAGGAAATTCCAGATCTAGTTGAAATATTTCAACCCTGCTATTCAGCCAAAAAGTTTCCCAGAATAACAATTTAGATCAATTTAACAAACACACATATACTCACAGTCCCTACCCTCAGGCTTACAAAATGAAACACAAAGGAAAAAGGTGTGGGGGTAGGGAGCAAAATCGGGCTCCAATTCTTAAAGCCACAGAGTATTTACAATGACTAGCTGGGGTACAAATAGAGGAGTCAAAAAAACCTGGCAGAGCTTTGGGTAAAAGCACAGGCTGTATTTCAGAGGAAGGATGAAACTATCTCTTGATTATTGCTTGCCTAAGAAAACCCTATGAAATTCAAAAGCTGACAGTCAGCTTGAAGGCACATGAATGCACGCACACATAGGATTAATCTTGCTTCTTTTCCTTTGTTGCAGTTTAGTGGAATGGTTGTTGTCATCAGTTAACAGTGAAGGAAGAGCCAAGTCAAGGGCATGCTTTATTTTTCTCCCTTTGCTACTGGCTCATGAAATATCATCATCAGGATTTTAACCCTGCTGGATCCTGGATAAATCTTTCCTATCCCAAAATTCTCACAGTAGGGAACGAGTCACCATCGGTCAGGCTGAGGCTCATGTTCTCCATGTAGAAGATCTCAGGTCAGTTCCCTTATTCTCCAGTTAGCAGGCAATGGGTAAGACCACTTCCCAAGACCTTAAGGAGCACTCTGCTTGCCTGCTTAAACCACCCTTTCTAAAACTGGGGAAAGGTTGTCTTGTGACTACAACGCCCATCATTTCAAGCCAGCATGGCCACTGGATATGCTGGCTGAGGATGGTGGGAGCTGTAGTCCAACTCGTATGGAGAGAAACTAGTTAAGGAAGATTGGCTTGGAATCATACTCAACATAAGGGGCCTTCTTAGGCTGTTAATCACAATTATATCGTACCTTTTGCCCATTTTGCTGAAGGCCATCTGCTTGGCTCTGCTTCTCCCTGGGCATGAATCAATATAATGTGTTTTTAATCACACTACACATATTCATTAGCCTACCAATGGCAGGATGTTTGTGTTATTATCATCATTGTTTTACAAATGGTTACTGTAAAGACTTGACATGAATGTCAACAATTGCAAAATTGTCACAGCCTATACTTTTTACCTTTCATTTTCCTCTAATCTCATTACTTAGGGCCAAATCAGGTTTTTTAACTGGATCTTTTTGTATCAATGAAGCTGTTCGAAACTGAAGCAATGTTCACGCTATGTTTGCCCTGATCGAATCTGTCCATGTTCCCATTAAAGTTCACATTTGAATGGCAAAGAGAATAATACTGGTAATAGTTTTTCCCACCCACTCAGGATTTTCCATTTTGTATTTTCCCCTCCCCCCACCCATGATTTCTCACAAATTGGTTCTGTGGATTTTGGTTGAGTGTTTGGTCATTGAGTGTTTCTGATTGTGTATTTTAGAGTAATATTGTTTGTTTTGGAAGAAATTACTCAAGATATGTATACTGTGTGTGTGTATTTGGATCATCATGAGCTACATAATTTAAAACTAGAAAGGAATGGTACAACGACTGAAATGGATATGTACTGTCTGACTTTGTAATGGGAGTATAACACCTACTTGATATTCAAGACCAAGCCAACATTTGAATACACACACACACATTTTGGTAGAAGAGTACAGAATTGTTCATCCATCTTTCTGCAGTTGTTTGGATTTAGGTCATGTCAGTTTAATTATATGGCTTCAGGCTCCTCCAACCCAGCACCCTTGGGATTTTGGACTATTTATTTATTTGCTCTATCTATCTATCTATCTATCTATCATCTATTTCCTGCACTTCCCATCACCTTCAAGCTACAGCCCAATTGCCATACTGGTAGAGGCCCAACACATCTCATGGATGCCAAGCTGAGGGAGCTACCTCAATTATCACATCATCCTGTTGGACTACTGATTCCCCAAAATTTGGCCTTCCAGGTATTTTGGATTTTGGCTGTCAGAATCTCAGACTGTTGGCCGAGGTGGCTGAGACTTCTGGGAGCAGAAATCTAAAACACCTCAAGGACCAGAGTCTGAAAATCACTGTGTTTTATAACAGTACACAGCTTTACAAGTATGTTGTTGTAGCAACTTTACGTATGAGAGAATGTGCCATTATGTTTGCATACTGCATGGTATACATCCCAGCATCACGTCTGCTATATTGCTTCACTATCTGGTGGTCAGAATTTCAGGTACCAGTTGTTGTTCTCTTTGTTGTAAACCCTAATCCCCTCTAGCACTCCTCTCTCTGTTCCCTTCTCCCTAGAAGCAAAAAGATCAAAGGAACAGTCAACTCTCCACCTGCTGCCTCCTGCACTCATTAACATTCCTTTGGAACTAGGCTAAATGGTGAGCATTCTCTTGGAAAGTCTAATCACATCACATCATAGGCACATTCAGACATCAACATGCAGCCACCCAAGCTGTCCACCTATATTAAGCTTGTTTGGCCAGCATCTCTTCTTCCTATCTGTTTCTTCTGAATTACAACCAGAAAATAAAAGCAGTCTTTCCCAACCCAATGACCAGAAGTTTTGGCTCCAGTCAGAATGGCTGATGGTGAAGAAGTATATGTTATAGTGCCCAATTACATCTAGAGAGCACCATGTTGGGTAGGATTGGAAGAAGGGCAATAGCTGCATATAGAGAGGCACCTGAGAAGTAGCATGCTGCAGATACAGTGGTTCTGCCCTTTTGGAAAGGAATATATATCTAAAGTGCAAGATGCCAAAATCTTGCTGAGTTGGCTTAGAACCTGCCCAATGGTCATGCTCTTCTAGCAAAACAAAGTGGATTTAGTTTACACGATGGTGATTATCAGTATAGAAACATATTTCAATAGGCAGTAGCACTTTCAGATTGTCTCCTGTTCCTTTTTACATATATGGTATCATATTAACATTACCATTCAAGGGATTTTCACATCTCTCTGTCAAAATTGCAGGAGCAAAAACCTTCCTCAGCTGCATTTCAAGTGTGTTTAAGATTGCCTCTTGTTTGAGTTTACATAAGCTTTCAGTTCAACCCATCCACACCCTGCTACATCTCACAGCCAGTGTGTCTGTTTCCAGTTCAGCCTCAATGTTATTCATTGCAGACTTTAATTATAACTGATTTTTAAAAAGTGGCGCGTGAGCACTAAGGAGGGTGGCTCTTTCCATTCATTTCCCTCAAAAGCTACCAATTAAAGCTGAAACATTTTTCATATGAATTCAACATTTCACAAGATTTTTTAAAAATCTGAGTTGAGACTTTTAAACTTAAAAGTTTCAAACTGGACTGTGGATTTCAGAGATACTTTTCAAAGATCTAATTTTTGAAAATTTTTCTTACTTTGAGATTACCAATGTTAAGTATTTGTTTGGTACCAGATCAATATCTTCATTGGCTTGTTCACTATAAACCTAGGATCTATTTACTGGTAAAACACTTTTCAAATGATTCTACTTTAGCAAGACTTGCTTGATATTGTTATTAATAAGAACGTCTAAGAATTTATTTGGGACAGATATTAAACTAACCATTCTGTAATTTCCTGGATCTGCTTTGGATCCCTAGTTTAAGGATTGGATAATTTTGGTAATTTCCCCATCTTTAAATCTAGATGTCAATCTTGGGGCAAGTGACATGTTTTTGTAAGAAGACCTGCAAATAATTCTTAGTAAATACCATCCAGACACCATTATTTTTCTCATTTGTTCAGATTCCTTTCCTGCTCTGCACCCTTCCCATATGAAAAGAGACATAAAGAGTTTGCTAAGTTTCTCCATCCTTACAGCAACATGTGTATCAAACTCTTTTTGCATCCCTTATTATTTGTTCACATTTCATTTTCCTATGCTTGTGATCCTTGTAGTTCTCATTTGGCCAGTCATCCATTTTATGAAGGAAGCCTTCTGACTTGCTTAATTCTCCTCATTCACCTTGCTAGCATCTTCTTGGATTTGATAATACTACTTTTCTTGACCTGTAATTTACATTCCAGCTGAGTTTCTTTTCAATATCCCTCATGTGCTCTGGAGATATTTGACCTTCTTAACTTTTCCTTTCTTTACCATCCCCCCACCTTTTTTTTAACAGAATGTCCCTCTTTTGATGTAAAATGTAACTGTTTACAAATTTCTTACAACTGGCCACATACATACACATTTAATTTGAAAAGACAATTGATTCAACAAAACTCACATCTTCCACCAGCTCCTGGGCACCAACTAGGAGTCTCCTATGGTTACTTCCATTACTAACTATGCTGGGGTCCTAGAGGCCTGGTCCTAGGGGGAAAGGCAGGATATGAGTGAGGAAGAGGAGGAAGAGACAGAGGAAGGTATGTGGTTGTTCCAGAATATGCACTGACCCAGTCTATATGAGCACAGTTGAGAGCCAGCATGGTGTAGTGATATGAGTGTTGAGTGAGGACACTGAGAGACCAGGGTTTGAATACCCACTCAGCTTTGGAAACCCGCTGGGTGTCTTAAACAAGTTACACCCTCTCAGCCTCAGAGGAAGGGAAGAGCAAACCCTCTCTGAACAAGTTCTGCCAAGAAAACCACAGCAGGGTTTATTATAGCCTTAGGGCTTATTATAACTTTACAGTTACCATAAATCAGAAATTACTTGAAGGCACACAACAACAATTAACACAGTTGCAGCTATGCATTACTGCAACATTCAGTCCTTTAAGGGTTGTGAGGTCCTGTATTATAAGGGATTTTCCATTTTTGAGGTTTGGGAAGTGTTTCCTTTAATATAGATTGAATTAGATGCCCTCCCCCCCCCTGCAAAAAAAACCTTGCATTTTTTGGTGTGGGCTGTTAATGAGAAAAGAAAGTGTTTTCTTAGGCAAGGAATACTTAGAGGTGGTGTTGCCAGTTCCTTCCTCTGCAATATAGCCTACTACAGCATCTGGTATGTACTGATAGTCTCCCATACAAATACTAATTGGAGATGACCCCACTTAGCTTCCAAGGTAAGATAGGATCTAGTGCCTTTAGGGTATTTAGGCTGCTTATGAATTTGGACAATGTGTTAATTTTATAGAAAAGCACATATCTAAGTTAATGGAAGTCAATACTTCTGGTATTTCATCTAAATACCAGAAGTCAATTCATCTGGAATTTAGGCAGAAAAAAAGCTGTTAGTAGCTGCTTTCTGTTTGTTAACTCTGCATGTCAAGGACTTTGACTGTCCCCTATTGATACAGTTGACCCTCCTTGTCCATGGATTTTTCATCCATGGATGCAAGCAAAAGTTATAAATTTCAAATAGCAAACCTTGGTTTTCCATTTTATATAAGAGACACCATATTGCTATGCCATTGTATTTAACGGGACTTGAGTACCCATGGATTTTGTTATCCATGGGGATCCTGAAACCAAGGGCCCACTGTATTTTGAAAATCTGGTGACTTATAAGTATTTCTGACACCTCTGGTTTTCCTCTTCATCACTTTAAGCCTATGGCTTAGGGAGACAACGTTATGACTCCAGTGCCGAATTACTTTTGGAGGCTGGTATTGCCAAAAAGACAAACAAATGGGTCCCTGAACAGATCAAGCCTGAAATCTCCCTGAAGCCAAGATGTTTAAATTGAGGCTGGTGTACTTTGGCCACATCATGAGAAGAAGAAAAACAACAACAATAATATTAAGAAAGGTAGAGGGCAGCAGAAAGAGAGGAGAGGAAGACCACATCAAGTAACATGGATACTCAGTTAGGGAGGGGACAATTATGAATGTAAAGAACCTAAGCAGACTGGTGGAGGACTGGGGTGGTGGTGTTGGTGGTGATGTCTCATCTAAAGGACAGTTAACAGCAGCAATAAATTGCTACCCATAGCAATTCTGTGATGAAGGCTGCTCCTTTAGAAATCTTTTAGCTTGTTTATTTTTAAAAGGTATTAACTTTGTTTAGTTTGCTTGTTTTGTTTATGCCCTTTTTTCTTTCTAGAGCAAGAATATTCCCCACACATGCTTTCCTTCCTACATGATTATTTCCAAATATAAAATGATGATATCCAGAGCTGGTTCTCTCTGCTCAATCAGATTTTAGTTGTGTGCATTACATCTGTGTTCTTTAAAACCAAGCAGCAGAACAATGCTGTCCAGCAATGTAACATCAAAGGTCAACTTCTTTGGTGAGGCTGGACCATTGGTCTCATCATTCTTCCTTAGTGACTTCCTACCAGCATTGAAGAAACCTTTTTTTCTTATTTGAATGGTTGCCAGTGACCTTTCCTTAATAATCAAATACAGCAGGCAGGCAGGATTTCTTGGCAAAGTCTATTAAACCTTTGTGTGGCCTCTGTGCTTGGGACCAAGCCATATGTCATGGTTTGACTGGGAAGACTGAAAGCAGTATGCCAGAGACCAGTCTGGCAGGGCAAGGTGACCAATTCATCTTTAGAACAAACTAGCAAAAGTAGTTTTAGTGTTTTCTAATTCACTTACAAAAATGCAGGATTATATCAATTCAGAAACAAAGGCAGCACTATTGCTGAGATCTCAAAGATGAGGGAAATTATTTCCCCCTTTTCCAAAAGAGTTGTTTCTTTCTTTCCTTGGTACTAGAGGGGTTTGAACACATGCAAACCCCTAAAGATGGCTGATCTCTGCTTTGCTTTCCCTATGCTCTACTTCAATATAATTATCACAGAGGATGGAGACAGCAAGTCTAGGCATCACCTTTTATTTTATACAGCTCTTCTGCAATGTAAAAGGAGTTCAGTGGGATGTTTATTTTTCTACCATGCAAAAGCAATTGCTCTAATTTAACCCACAATGGCAGTCTTTTCGTAAGGCCACTTTTGCAACCCTTATCATCCACATAAGGGCAGAATCCCTCAGGTAGGCTAGTTTGAAAGGGAGGAAAATGTTTTGTGATGTTTTTCAATGTCCTTCTGATGCATTGGTTGAATGCTCCATAAGCTGCCTTGAAGACCTGATCAATGGGAAGTTGAGATAAATGCTTTAAAAGAAATATTCTTGCTTTAAAAAAAGGCTTGTGCGCAAATAAGTCACTTAAGATTCACATGAATTTATTTTTCATAGCTTTTAATATGTAATGGCAGTTTTGAAATTTATCATTAACCTTGCTGTCTCTTTTCTCATAGACCCAACAGGACAGGTTTCACAGACTCATACCATCTACCCTTCAATGCTAATTGTCTTTATGGATAGTTACTAAATTCTACTATGAATTACTGAGGTGGTTGGGTTTAGCAAACTTCTAATATTTGCTGAGTCACAGGAACTGCATGTTCCAAGCTGGCTGAGAAGGATGCTCTGCCGAAGAAGCCTGCGGGATTATTTTCCTAGTTCATAATATTAGGGTTCATGTCTCAACTTTCCACATCCTCCTGAAACTGTTGTGCAGGGCAGTGGTCATGCCATGAAATGACTAAACACTATGGAAGGAAGCATCCTGACTCACAGCTGGTGCACATAAACCTGCTTCCATAGTTATGGCTCAACTTGAAAATAGGAGGGATTTCCTTGAATACTTCTAGATCTGTGGTCCTTGAACTGTTGTTGCTCGCACTCAGCCAAAAGGGGCTGGACATATGATGAAAAACTTCAGAACTTCTGTATGCTGTAACATTCATCTGTGTGGCTCCTTTAAAAAAACAACAACAAGAAAACAGCTTTGATTAATTTGAGGCATGACTGGCACCATTCCTTACCAAGGACTCAACATTCAGGGAGGGGAGAGATTTATTTATCTACATGGCAACCACATCCCACGGGCCTCTAAAATGCTCAGCAAAAAGGTTGCCGCTGATCATAATGGGACTTTTGTTTCCAGTCACCCTGGGGAGGGAAGAAATAAAACTCTCCCCCCTTGCCATGTATGGCAAATTTCTACTAAGAATTCTACTAAGACTTCTGACAGCATTGGTGGCGGCGTTCCAGCATGCGGTAAAATGCGTCCTTTCCCTGTTCCGTTCCCATCACGCCCTGTTTTGTCCCGTGCCATTTGCATTCCTGGATCCCCATGCAATAAACTCCACAGATTGAATATCTCTATCTGTAATTCTGACATCTGAAATACCCCAAAATCCAATACTTTTTCTTTCATGGGGGCGTAGATTGTGACACCTTTGCTTTCTGATGGTTCAGTGTACACAAACTTGGTTTCATGCATAAAATTATTTAAAAATGTTATGAATACAAATTACCTTAAGGCTATGTGTATAAGATGCATATGAAGCATAAATGAATAGATTTAGCCTTGAATTCCATCTCTGCTGCTCCAGAGACTAGAACGCGGAACAATGGATGCTAACTGCAGGAAAAGATA
Organism: Urosaurus nigricauda; assembly: GCA_034509955.1. Classification (NCBI taxonomy): domain Eukaryota; kingdom Metazoa; phylum Chordata; class Lepidosauria; order Squamata; family Phrynosomatidae; genus Urosaurus; species Urosaurus nigricauda. The sequence continues at coordinate 43,399,696 of JAOEGL010000004.1, read as the reverse complement.
TTCCTAGACATTAGGAGGAACTTCCTGACAGTAAGGGCTGTCTGACAGTGGAACACACTCCCTTGGAGTGTAGTGGAGTCTCCTTCTGGATGGCCATCTGTCAGCGATGTTTTGATTGGGAGTTCCTGCATGGCAGGGGGGTTGGACTGGATGGCCCTTGTGGTCTCTTCCAACTCTATGATTCTATGATCTCCAAGATATCTTGTTATATATCTGAAAATATTCCAAATTCCAATCACATCCACAATCAAAAACACTTCTGGCCCTAGTCATTTTGGATGAAGGAGATTCAACCTGCACGTGATAAAAAATAATCTGATAAACTGTAGAATCTAGTGATTGATACTTTGTACTGGGAACTATCAAGAAGCAGCCACAGACCACTTCCATTGCTGCCCCAGAAAATAATCTTTCTTCAAACAACTTCCAGATCAATTTGTGCTGTGATAGAAGTCACTGTGCACAAAAGAGCTAATGAGCACTTCTGCATTCTTGCCCACTCACTCCACCAGGTTTTGAAAACACTCCAGAAATGTTTGGATTTTTCTTTGTTCTAGACTTCAGAAATTCAGAGTTCCTCTGACTTGTTTGGCTATCTAAAAACAAACAAACCAAAAAACAAAAACAAAAACCAGTATCTCGCATGCAGCATTTAGCTTACGGAGTGTGATTTCTTAACCAATTTTTTGGGAAACCACATTGCCCAGACCAAGACCATTCTTTGATGCAGTTCTGAACTGGCACACCACTCCCACAGTATAAGTACACAGAAACATCCAGGATCATCTCTTTGGCACTGGAAGGATGCTTTCTAACATATTAAGCCTAGAGGGCTTACTCTTTTCTGGTTGTAGTGCTTCCGTGGGAAGAACATCATGGGGTGTGCCCCTAAGGAAGATGGCCAAAAGCTATCTTGCTCCAAGAAAAGTTTATTCCTTACACATTTAAACAATGCCAAAACTAACAAGCTCTTCTAAATGTTTAGAATACCCATCTTCACAACACAGCCATGAAGCAGGTCAGTTTTATTCACATTTGTGCTCATGAGAACAGAACAACCTACCGTATCTTCTGTCTGGGAGCTTAGGCAAAGATCATCCCTACCCACATATTTCCTGCTACCTGCCCACTTTAATTCCATCTACAATCTCCATTCTGGAATTGAGTTTAACTCAACTGTTTGGCCACATTGTGAGAAGGCATGACTCAAGACAATGATGCTGGGGAAGGCAGAGGGCAGTAGAAAGAGGGGAAGACTAGTGACCACATGTCAAATGACTAGACTCAATCAGGAAACCATGGGCCTGAGCCTACAGGACCTGAGCAGAGAGGATGGGGGGCTTTGAGATGTCTCATTCACAGGATCACCATGAATTGAGGTCACCTTGAAGGTAGCTAATAACAACAAAAGTACACATTGCTACAACATCTGGCCAAATTTACTTCTTTCTTTCTTTCCTTCTCTTTCTTTCTTTCTTTCTTTCTTTTCTTTTCTTTCTTTCCTCATTCCCTATCATCTTCTCTGATGAAGAGTTGTGAAGATCTGAAAAATCTGTGGCATTTTGGGGTAGTTCCTAATAAAGGTATAATCAAAATATGGTTTGTTTTTTTCTTTTAGACTGGAGATGCTAGGAACTTAACTTGGGACCTTCTGCACATGTAGCCCATGTGCATATCAATGAGCTATATCTCTTTATCTTGAAGGATGGGAAACAAGAGCTGCCAGGTAAGTGATCTACAGTTGATCTATCATATGAATATTTCTATTTTGTAAAACATTCCCGACTCCTTAGCAACACTCAAACTGAGGGGGTTTCTTATAGACTTTATTAAGGATGGGAAGAAGCTGCCACATCATGAGGGATTAACATGGGTGTACAGTGTGAATGCAAATCCTTCTGTGCATGTATGAAGAGCTTGCTGGAAAAATGGCTTTTACAGATGTAATAGCTCTGTGTACCTTTCAGTTGCTCACCTAACAGTAAATATGGGTCATTGACAGGAGCACGGTTATCTAACTCAGTGCATAGCAGCCACACCCAGTTTCTGCTAGTAATTTGCTCAGCTCTCCCCATGACTTCTACTGCCATAGAAAGGGAGGGTGGAGAGGCAAGACAGGCTGTTGAGTGCTGAGTACTGAATGCGCATATGCTGTTTGTTCTGCCTCAAGGTGGAATTTTTATAATGAATTTATCTGGTCTGCAAAATCTGTTTTTAGTATATCAGTATTGTACTTTGTGTTTTATTTGTAATTTGTTTTTTAGGACCCTTACAAATGCATTACAAATAAGTTTGCCAGGTTGGATACAGGACAGGACTCCTGTAATTTTAGTCTTGAACAAAATGTAGGGTACAATTCCACCAAGCAGGATGAAGTTACCTGTTCTCCCTTACTTTCCAAACTTCAGAGTAGAGTTCATCCTTGGCCTCCACCTCCTGTACCAGTTGAGAGCAAGAGAACAGGGCATGGAGGTACCAGCAACTAAAACAGAGTTGGGCACTCATCCACATAACCCAAACATGGAGGCAATAAACATGTTGGAAGGGGGTAGTCATGGCTGAAATATAAGTTTGGTACCTTTGCCCGGCCTGGTGGAACATTAATAGTACATCATTCTGCTCCACGATCTGTTCAGAATTAGAGTTATAGGAGACCCATCCCCTATCCAACCTAGCAACCCTCATTACAAAAGAAGACATCATGGGAAATAAATATTGATAACAGCAGGATTTGTATTGTGCTAACTGCTAGTAGCAGTGACAAAAGAGACAGTGAACAGAGGCAGGCTCTGGAGTTCTGTAGGACTTGGGGAACAGATCTGGCTATGCGGGACTCAGGCTTGTCTGATATTTACATATTATAAGAGCAGGGAATTTTCTCTAGATGCTTGATTTGCGACCTTTGTTCACTTAGTGGGAGTGTCAATGCCAAAGCCCCAGGGCAGGTGGCGGCATTACTATGGTAATTTGGCTTGAGAGCCAATGAGTATAGTTTATAGCAAGGTTTTCAGACTGTGCCAAGAAGTTAGCAAATAGTTTTTTGCCAAAGTAGCAATATTCACATGATAGATCAACTGCTTCAGCATTACTGTGAGCCTAAGTACATAGAGTTAGGTCCTGACAGAAGCACACATGTTTTACATCCTGCTAAAGGCAGGTCTTTTCTCTTGTCCCTATCCTTGCAGTGCATCGAGGTTAAGGTTAAATTCTGACAGTATCTTCAGGATTTCAGTGATCTGTCCTTTCCGCTGACAGTAATATTTTCTGTAGAATTATTAACAATCTGTAAAGTACATAAAATGCTCTAAGTGCTGCATAGTCTAAAAGGATGCAGTTTAAAAGGCTTGGAGAGGCTTGCAGTTTAAAGACACATAACAACAAAGAAAACAAGGATGTGGATGGCAGAGGGAAACATGCAGGCTTAGCCATCAGCTTTAGAATGAGTAAACATGTTTAAAGTGTTTAGAATTCTGTACATAAAGGGGCTTTTTACATTGGCAAGAAAGTGTGACATGAAGTTGCACTTTCCTTAATGCTTAGCAGCTAGACAGCAAGCCCCAGGTGTGCATTTAAAAAGTACAGGGCAGCTAGACTGAGGTTTTTTCTGTGGCTCAGCAACTACATGGGAAGCTGTCAAAACGCTACAAACACAGGTGGAGCAGCTACATGGGCGGCAAGGAACGTGGCTTTTAGCCGCGCTTTAAACATTTTTTTCCCTTGCTGGCTGCGAATTGCGCAATTGCGCAGGTACACCATACAGTCGGAGCTTATCACATGGGGGAGTACAGGACCATTCAGAAAGAGGGAGAAAGTGAGGTCAGTTCGGAAATGCACATGATTACGCACAAGCTCATCACACACAAAACAAGAGAGCATCTACACAAAAAGAAAATGCAGAGTCAATACGAAAGAATTCATCACATGTGAACATACTGGTCGGCTTTCTGTTGCAAATTAAGGCATCTTGGGAAATGGTAGCAAAGGCTCATGGGAGTTGTAGTCTGTGTTCTGTCAGAGCATTATATTGAGTTGTCTTGAGGTTTCAGCCCTCTGTCCAGGAGGGATTCCCATATGTTCTCCATTCTTGAGCAGAGGCCCCCCTTTTCCAAGTTGACCAGGCACGTCCTCCTTTGCCAGGACACGTCCTACTTTTCCAGCCTTCTTTTTGAAGAGGAAGCAGGAGGGCCAGGCGTGCTCTGGCCAGGCTCTGGGGGTCTCTTCCTGGCTCCTTCCCTCCCTCCCTCCTTCCCCGCTGCCTTCCTCCTCCCTTTGGCTGAGAGAGTGTGACTTGCAGGGAAGCAGGGCAGCGGAGGTGCTCCAGGTCCCTCCCCTTCTCCTCCTCCTCTTGCCAGCTTGCCCTGGTCTGGCTGAGCGCCTCCAGTGCCCTGCTGTCTCCCTAGAAGTCACACTCTCTCAACCAAAGGGAGGAGGTGAAGGAAGGTGCAGGCGCACTCTGGCCGGGCTCTGAAGGTCTCTTCTTGTCTTGGCACCTTCCCTCCCTCCGCACTTGTATCGCTACCTTTAAATGGGCGCTTTAAAGATACAGAGCCCCATTTAACCGTTCAACTACACCTTAGCCTTTAGATGCAATAGGGGTGCTTTTTACATTGGCTAAAAGGGGCGGTCCAAACTCGCCCCTTCTAGCAGCGAGATGAGGCCTAGGCTGCCACACGGGCAGCCCCAGAGGCCTCATATCGCCGCAACGACCCGCCGCAAAAAAGAGCTCCGGGATCGAGCTCTTTTTTTGTGGCGCGGGAAGGGCGCGATTGGCGCCCTCCCGCGCCGCCAGAGCGTCAAAACGTGCGCAGTGCGTCAAAACGCTGCGCACGTGATGACGCTTGTACGGCGCCACCGTGTAGACGCCGCCATCTTTAAATGGCGGCGTCCATGCGTTTTAGGCTTAGGGAGGGTGTAAAGGCTACGCCCTCCCTAACCCTAAATGCGGGCTTTTTAGCCCTAAAAGCGCCTTTTTTTGCCCGTGTAAAACGGGCCAGCAATGCTGCACCCTTTTTAAAAAAGTAGTGGGGAAATCAAACTACTTTTTAAAGGCACTTCTTCTCCCTTAAAACTCCAAAATAGTGTTTTCATGGCACACTTTCCATTTTTCTCATCTAAAGGCTGGGCTTTCATGCAGCCTTCAACACACCTCTTTTTGCCAATGTAAAATGGGCCAGCTCCTTTTTAAAGCACTTCTTCTCCCTTAAAACTCCAAAATAGTGTTTTCATGGCACACTTTCCCTTTTTCTCATGTAAAGGCTGGGCTTTCATGCAGCCTTCAACACACCTCTTTTTGCCAATGTAAAACGGACCAAAGTATACATCTGAAGCTACATTAATTGCCAGCTAAGACTGTATAATTCCCCCACCTCCCATTCACACATGCACACCTGTCTTGTGTCTGTGTGGTGTGCAAAGTGCAAAGTGATCTACAAACCAAAAAGCACCTTTCATTCCAAATTGCTTTGATGTACAACTAGGAAGATTTTTTTCTAATTGTATGTTACAATTATATATACTATATGTTGAGAGCCAGCATGGTGTAGTGGTTTGAGTGTCAGGCTACGATAGTGGAAAACCAGGGTTTGAATCCCCACTTGGTCATGGAAATCTACGGGTTGGCCTTGGAGAAATCACACTCTCTCAGCCTCAGAGGAAGAAAGGGCAAACCTGTTCTGAACAAATTCTTCCAAGAAAAAACTATGATAGGTTTGCCTTAGGGTCACCGTAAGTCAGAAATGACTTGAAAGCATATACTGTAACAACAGTGCTATATATGGCAATGTTTTAAACGATTTACAAAATATTTTGTAATCTGGTTTAAGAAGCCTTTTAACTGTCAAAACAGTATAAAAATATTAGGTGAGGTGGGTGAATGACAGTAGAATAATAGAATCATAGGATCATAGAGTTGGAAGCGACCACAAAGGCAGTAGATGAGTGAGAGTATGGTGAGAGGCATGGGGGAGGTAAGGAATAATAAAGGCACTGTGAGCCCTTCCAATGTGTATATCCCTTGTTTTGTTTTTTGGTACTTGGTGATTCAATCTCTCACTCTCCTTTCATTCCTATTCCCTGACCTAACCTGTGCCATTGCAGTGGTATTATTAGGGTTGCAGTCCAACACACAAACCACTACCTCACACTGGCTCTATGGACCTCACTAATTTCCAGTTTTCTAAAGAGGGGCTTGAGTGTAGAAAGTGTGAAAAATCTTGGAATACAGGCTAAACTAGTTTAACCTTAGGCATACAGGAAGGAAGTTGAGAAGCCCTCTCAGGCTCAGTAAAACACTGAGTGTGTGGTGGGACCACCAGTAGAAAGTATTTTGATATTTGCTGCTGTGAGGGAATGCTGGTTGTTCCTGATCTCCTGTTCTGACTTTTTATTTTATTTAAATGTCTTACTTGTTCAAGTTCAAGAGTCCATAAAAGGTTACAATGCAATCTTATCATATTTAATGAGTCTGGGAGAGATAGTAAATTTGTTCAAGGACACCTATCAGCTTGATGACTGAACTGGGATATGAGTTACTATCTTAGGGGCTCGACAGACCACCTCTAAGGGGCAGCCTGCAGGAATTTTGCAGGAATCAGAATGGAATAGTGAGTTTCTAAAATGGACTAGACCAGTGCTACTCAAAGTGGTGGTCTGTGAACTGGTACCAGTCCTTGATGAGTTTCCATCCACTGGGTGATGGGCCTTGAGGAGTTTCCAGGAAAGAAATTAAAAAAACCCTGTATAACCAATGAACAAAAATATGTTGTCAGTCCCTGTCATATTGGGAGCAAAATAACTGCTGGTCCCTCACATCACATAGCCTGAAAAGCACTAGATGAGATCACTTTTCTTGTGTGTGAGGAAGGTTACATTTCTGAATGTTCCCCTATATAAAAAAACTCCCTGCATATTGAAAGAAAGCACAACAGGGAGTGGAGCTGAGCTACAAACATGCTTCTTAATGTGCTTGTTTCTGACAAACAAAAGGAATTGTAAAGAAGGGCATTAATATATGTGTGCTGTCCTCCTCTATGAAGTATGGTGGCATACTGTGTTGTCTATGGACTCTGCCACTTCATTTGATTCGAGAACTATTTGTTACTTTGATACTCCTTCTCCAGTACATGTGTGATATTGCAGAAATCCCACCAGAAGAACACAAGGCATCATTGGAGACCTCAGATTACCTTTCCTCATAGCTCTAATAACATTTCTTCCAAAGTCCATGGGATCTACTCTGCTGTGTTTGTGATCCAGCCCTTGCCAAACAGAAAGGTAGGGATAAGTGGGCTATTGATTGTTCTCCACCCACCATGTCCTGTAAATACAAGTCTCTGTGCCTGGGAGGATAAACAGGGTCATTGCCCTATGTATTTCAAATGTAGACAGAAAGAGAGAGAATTCTCTGGGAGGTCACTGAGAGGTTAGAGTGCTGTGTGGCATTCCCTGGAGTGACCTCTTTCTCTCTCCCGCACCCTTCTGCTTCAACAGTGCCTAACTGGTTGCCATTTCCAACTGCAAGGTCAAATAGAAGGCGCCAGTTTCCCTCCAACTGTTTGCTTAGCCCTAAACAGACTTGTTGGCTGCAAATAGAAGATGGTGGTATTCTGGGTTGTTATAGTTGTGGAGTTGGGGTGTCCTCGTTTCTGAGCTCTCAAGCAGAATCAATATGCTGAAACAAAATGCAAGTGAGTAAATCTCAACCCAAGTTTGTTGTGAACCACCCTCAGCTCAATCTCAACACAAATAGTCAAGAATTAATAAGCACTCACAGAAGGACCAAGTTAAAAATGCATGCTCCTTATGTAATTCAGAATTTGGGGATTTTACTATTTTGGACTACAACTCCCAGGATCTCAATTATCAGAAAATAAAACTTTCCCAACCTTTGCTTTCCTGTGAGTCAACAGAGGAGCCAGCAGCAAGATACCTTCATTGCCATGAGGGTCAAATGCTACAAAGCATCATCAAGGAGTGACAAACTTATGCTCAAAGCAAAGTTCTGGCAAAAACAAAAGCATAGCCTCCAACATTTCACAGATGGAAACTGGGACACATGTGGCCAAGCAACAACAGAGTGTTTATTAAATTATTAATAAGGATTAACACAAGCTAGGGGAGGCTGTCGCAGTTTGCTTTTGCCTGAGTCTACTGAGAAAGGCAAGATTATATCCCTTCCTCTCTTCTCCCTCCTGCTGAACGAATTGAGTGCAAACTACTTTTGCATTTTGAACTCATTTTGCAGTAACTGAAGTATGCTAAAGATAAAGAGGGAGGAGAGAAAAAAAAAACTGGGACATTTTAAAAGCAATTGGAAAAGTGGGATAATAGAGGATTAAATGGGACTGTCCCTGCCAATTCAAAATAGCTGAAAGGTTTGTGGAGGACACATGACAAAGCTGCTTGGCCTTGGAATTTTCTAGCTTGGCTGTAATAGGTGAGGTCAGTAACAATGTGAGCGGTAGCAGGAAAGTTCTAGCCAATCAAACCCCTCCAATACTATCACAGCTGGACATTTGGCACCAATGAGCCTATATGTTCATTTAACTAGCTCCTTCAATGAAGTAGAAATCCTAATTAGACTGGATGTCAAACTGAATTGAAGAGTTATAAGTCTATACAGCCCCTATTCTTCATAATGCCAAACATACAGGTTTACCAAGAGGTTACTCAGTGGTATGCAAGGGACAGGCAGGTTTCCCATACCCACTCATGTTGTGTAGTGGTTTGAATGTTGGACTAGAATTCCAGGAATTGCAGCTGTAGTTGTTGTAGAGTGCCTTCAACTCATTACTGGCTTATGATGACCCTAAAGTGAACCTATCACAGGGTTTTGAACTGAGAATATGTGACATGCCCAAGGTCACATAGTGAAGAATCAAAACCCACTCTCCAGAGGCCAAGTCCTGTGTTCAAACCACTATATTACGGGATCCAAATTTTTGCTCAGCTGTGGAAACATATTGCATGAAACCTATCCCTCAGAGAGGTTTGCAATGCCAAACCTCCTCTGAAATCTTGCCAAAAAACCCATATGACAGCATTAACATCAGTTGGAGTCAACCTGAAGGGACATTAAAAAAAAACATACAATTTTACAATGTATGTTCCTTTGTGATTGGAAGTAGTGGCAGACATATGAATACAGAGCTAAATCCATTTTAGCCCTGACTAGATTGGGCCCATTGAATCCATTACATTTTATTTATATGTTGACTTACCATTTAAAAATCAATTGAATGGGTCTACTCTAGGTGCGACTAACTATGCCAGCCAGCCAGCCTGTCTGTTGTATTGTTGGAACATTAAATCAAGTGAGCTCCACAGTGGTGCTAGAGAATCACAAATTAACCACCCCAGTGAGAACTAAGGCTTAGCCTCCTTCTTCAAATAAAGTGGCCACAGAGTGATTCTGATATGCAAATGAAAGCACTCAGTTGCCAAGTCAATATGATTTTGGTGGAGTTAGAGCATTCTGTTGTTGTTGTTTTGCCTTCAAGTCATTTCCAGCTTATGGCAACCCTAGGCAAACCTACCACAGTGGTTTTTTGGGGGGAGGAGGATGTTTCCTCATATGGGAGTTGTCATTGCCATCCTCTGAGCCTAAGAGAGTGTGCCTTGTGAAAGGTCTCCCAGTGGGTTTCCATGGCTGAGCCGGAATTTGAACCCTGGTCTCCAGAGTCATAGTTGAATGCTCAAACCACTAAATCATGCTGGTACCCTATATACATCAAAAATAACAACAGAGCAACTGTATGACCAGGTTCTAGCTGCCATACTAACAGGTGTATAAAAAAATCGCAATGCCTGCACGTCCCCACAGTGGCATGCTCTCCATGTCCCTGATTTACCTGATGTGACTACGTGCATTTGAAAAACTTGCACATTCTTGCCAACAGAATTTGGTCCAAGAAAAAGTGTCATATTACCTACTTTGCTTCATTCATTGCTTGAGATCAACACAGAAACAATGCTCTGCATAGCAAAAACACTGACAGTTTCTGAGAGAAACAAGCCAAGTGTCAAGGGTTGTGAAACTCATAATTAGTTTGAAACAGAAGGCTGTCTGTTTCCTACATTAGGCAGTGAATGTAAGGATGAATGTGTATTAGAGCTAGTGCAGTGTAATGAGGCAGAGATCTAATCTCGCATCAGACACACACTCAGGGCCAAACTGCACATTGTCTTTAACATGGAGGCTGATGTTGTAGGAAAATACAGAGAGAGAGAGAAACAGTTAGCAAATAGCTTTTGTGGGAGGCTGATTAGAGTTATAATTATGGCATGCAGAGATGATGGTGACCTTTTCTTCTCATACTCTGATCTTGATGAAAAAAAGCTGATATAGCACATACAAGGAAAGATGCCAGTGATTAATGCGCAGCCTCCATAGTGCACCCTAGTCCTGATACTGAAAGGTTCTTCCAGTAACTGCTATTTACAGTTTAATACAATACAAACTTGACTTGTAATTTACCTCTCACTAGGTAACCTTAAAGGAGTCATTGCCACTAGCTCACTCCTCACTCCATGTTTTGGCAATATGGAGACAATACTACTGGTTATAGTGCTGTTATAAAGATTATCAGGATACTTCTTTTACCTTACAGCACTATGCTACATAAACTCTACATCCAGGAGATTCTATAGTTGGAGTAGACCACTTCTGCAGAGTGCCAGCTTGGGTAAAACTTCTGTCTCACTTAACCAGCATTTAACTATTGTTTATTGCTGAACACTACCAAAGATATGGTAGGGATGTCATCATAATTCTATTGTAGTTCCATATCACTTTTGGTTTTGTTAGGAAATAAAGGATCTTACTCAAATGTTACACAGAATTCTGAGATACGTCTGATAACTAACAGCAAATTATATAGCATAAGCATCCCATAGATTCTTGGAAGTCCCAGGTTCAAATCCCTGCTCACCCACAAAGCTCGCTAAATGATGGTGATAAGTTAATAATCCTTCTCAGCCTAAATTACCTCACAGGGTTATTATTAGGGTAAAATCATTCTCATCCTCCTCCTGCTCCTCCTGCTCCTCCACCTCCTCCTCCTTTTCTCTAAGCTGGGACTCGGGATAGCTTACCATGTTTAAAAAACAGTACAATTAAAAGCATGCAAAATTGTACATTAAAACAGAATTAAATTATTACAATATTAAAACAAATTGTAAAAGGGAGGTCATTGATACACTGTTTTACTGAAGTAACAATGCTAGGAAGGAAGGACTGGAAACATATTAAATACTTTTTATACTATGGCATAGAAGTAAAGAGTGTATATGTTTTTGTTATTATTTGTTCTGTTTTAGCACTCAAGTCAGCCACAATTTCACTGTGTAGCCCCTTCTATGAGTGTCAGTTCCTTTCTTATAGGGTTGTAATATATGTGAAGTATCTTGAGCGTTTTAGAAAAAAAAATGCAACAGTTGCTGTGCACAATCCGATTCTCCATTTCCTTCGTCTCTTCCCACATGCAAAGTGCCAATTAATAGAAATTACCATCTGAATGATTGCTAGTGAAAAGATTATCATAGAGGAAAGACAATGTTATATTCCTAAAACCAGAAAGGTAAATCTGAACACAACCTGTTTCTTTTTTTTTTTTTTAGCAAAGTTTTATAAAATTAATATCATCTTGTTAATGTCATTACACATCAGTATTGTTATCAGTATTAACATATCTGAATTTGAGCTCTAAACCGTATCTTAGTCTGTTAACCTAATATGCTAGCTATTTAACTGTTATAATATTCTAATAGTATAATACCATAGTAATCAAATTCCATATTGCTAGTGGTACTAATACTATAACATGTTACAATATTTATTTTATTATTTATTTATTTTATTTATATACCGCCTTTCCAAAAAAGATCAAAGCGGTTTACAAAAGTGGATAAACAAGGGTTCTCTTGCCCCAGGCAAGCCCTGGTGGAGCTGGGCCTGCCTCTTCTCTCCCTCTCTAGGCAGAGGATGGCAGTTGGTATGGAGGGAGAGTCCTCTTGCCTCAGGCCATATAGTACAATATAATGCCATATAGTACAACATAATGTAGTAGTTGCTTTCCATTTCCTTCTTTGTTCATTTTTCCCATCCTTCTTCCCATCATTTGTCTATTTTTACTGTGTTTGGTATTTAGGTGAGCAAAAATTAAATCTAATTCTTGCTTTAATTTTACTAGCTATGTATATGTTCTGCTATAAAATTCTATCCGTCTTCATTTCAATAGTACTATCTATATCTTGTCCACCTTTATATTCTACTAATCTTGTATAAGTTATTCATTTGTAAAATGAACACAACCTGTTCTTAACACAGGCAACTCTGGGTTGGATCCATTATAGGCTGCAAAATGGAGTTCTATTTTTACTACTGCTTTCTATTGTAAAATATAAAGTGCACATAAGGTTAGCGGTTTAATCATCATCCTGTGAGTGCCCCCTAGCTGTATTTTTTTTTTCCTCGACAGCATGTGGTTTATTTGCATTTTACATTTTTTTAGTGTCAAACATTAGGGCCTAGCTAAACTAGGATGTAAATATTGTAACTAAGTCCCTTAAAATAGGAAAATAATTTGCATGTGTTTTTTTGGCCACTCTCTGGATAGCTATTGACAAAATTACAGCTGTGTTAACCTGTCCCAGTGTTAACCTGTCCCAGTGTTAAAAGGAATGGGAAAAGGAGTTTGGTGACATTTATAAAACTAACCAATTTATTTCAGGAAAAGCTTGTGCATGGCATTTCTTCAGATGCATGGAGCACGGCATTCACATCTCTGTCCACCACATGTATAGAAATTTATATCTATCTACGTTGTGTTGCATGTATCTGAAGGAGTGTTGTGTAGCATATGTGAGCTGATGCTGAAACAAATTACGATCAAATAAGAAACTCCAATTTTCACTCTGATTTTAAAAATCTTGCTTGTTTCTATCAACACAGAGGTGGTACCCTTGTGAAAACTATCCCATAAAGAGTCTCTCTCAAGATGGTAAGATTCAGAGCGTAAGGACTAGCACAGAGATGGACTGTGTATCTCTCATCTCAGGACCACACTAACTATTGAGAGATTTGTTGCCAGAAGGAGGGCCATCAGTTGCCAAATTGGCTAAAACACCTATTGGGAAAGTTGCAATATGCATTTGAATCTGGAATACCCACATCAAATAAAGGCTATGAATTTTCGTTTAATTATTTTTGTTTTCTTAATAATCAATTATAACTCTGCTTTTGCACTTTCTTCCATGATGGTCATCAGTAGTTGTTCCAAATCTTTGCTAGTAATATCATGTCATACCTCTTTTCTAATTTAATACTGCTTTCTGCATGATATGTTGTGTGCATGAATTAGACAGATAGAGTAATAAAATGCACCCTTGTCTGTACCCCCTTGCCAACTGAAAAACATTCTGTTTCTCCATTTTCTGTCCTGACAATTGGCCTCTTATATAGTGTATAGATTATGTATCAGAAATATCAAATGCTGTGACATTCCCTTTAAAAAAAACTTAGAGTCATCAGTAATTTTTCTAGACAAGATGATTAATTGAAAAAGGCCATAATGCTTAGTAAGGTTGAAAGCAAAAGGGAAAGAGGAAGACATTACAGATGGATTGACTTGATAAAGGAAGCTATGGCTCTGAGTCTGGAAGATCCTGTTAATAACTGGGACTCTCAATCAAAAGGCCTCTGTAAATTGAAGTGACTTGAATGAACATAAAAGTACAGAACAATGGGAAAGTTCAGGGCCAGCCTTGACTACCTCTCAGTCACATCAGAAGACACTTGCGAAAGTGTTTTTGCTTTATTATTCACAGGAATCAACTGGTCTTAGGAAAACTGAAGCTGTGAAGTATCTGCAAAGTCATGATAAATACCCACCTTTCTAAAGGGTTTACTGAGCCCTTCTGGGAGTAGCTGGTGTTAATGAGGCGCCAAAGAGGAATCCAGATAGGAGTTCAACAAAGTGCCTGGATTGTCACAACCCTTGATGGAATTTCCAAATCTTTGCTCAGACAATGAATCCCCAAATTTGCATTATTTTTGCATTAAAAGAGGTAATTGTAGAGACTCCGTCTGGAGCAACTTTCAGATTGTTAGTCCAAAAGAGAGTTTCCTCAAAAAATGTCTGAAACCCCTGGGATTCCTGCAAGAATTCAGGTTAAATGTGAGATTGGCCTAGCACACTGCTCAGTCAATAAGGTATTAGTAATAGCTGTGCACCACCAATGGCACTGCCTATCTGTGGTAGTGGGATTGTGTGCTTTGTGAGGTAAGAGGCTATGCCAATAGTAGAAGTCTTGCTGACAGGGTCTCCTATGTCACATAGGCTTTTTCTGAGGAACTAGACTAAGTAATCCAAACAGCTGTTAGGTAGCAGCAGCAGCACTGTGTGTGTGTGTGTGAGAGAGAGAGAAAGAGCGAGAGAGATTGAGAGAGGATCTCAGAGACAATGGCAGCAACACCATAGCTAACACTTGTTAGTAATGTGTAGAAGAAAGCATGGTAAACCTTCTTTTGAATATCTTTTACCGTTAAAACCCTAGAATGAAGCAGTCTAAAATGAGGAGTCGAAGGCTTTCATGGCTGGCATCCATGTCTAAAATGAAATAAGAGATACCACCAGAAGATGAAACTCCCAGATCAGATATCTCTCAATGAGATGCCAGGTGTATTACAGGACGACTACAAGTGACACCTAGCTTCTGATTTCACCATAAACCATGTTTCCCAAAAGGGCAACATGACTGACATCCTTGCAGAGGTGCCAAACTTAGGTGTAAGAAAAATAACAGGCACACTACAGTGGAAGTCAAAACTCAATCTTGTGCATAGATAGAAGCATTTAGATAGGTGCCATTTAGACTGCCATGTTCATCCTATCTAACCAACAAAAATAGATCCTTCGGAGTTGAAGATGAGAAATACTGATTGAGGGGCCAGTTGCAGAACACAGAACAAGGGCAGACAATCTGCTACCTGGCCTACTTTAAAAGGAGGGGGTTGGAAGAATGGGTCCAAAGGGAAAGGAGGAGGGACCAGGTGAGCCCAAAAGGAGAGAAAGAGTGGTAGGCAGACATGGTATGGGACTTGCTGCTGTTGTTGCTGCTATGTGTTGTCAAATCATTTCAGACTTAGGGCAACCCTAAAACAAACCTATCACAGGGTTTTTGTGGCAAATTTCTTTAGAGGGGGTTTGTGATTGTCATCCTCTGAGGCTCAGAGAGTATGACTTGTCGAAGGTCAGCCAGTGGGTTTCCATCGCCAAGCAGAGATTCAAACCCTGGTCTCCAGAGTCATAATCCAATGCTCAAACCACTACGCCATGCTGGTAAAGGAGCAGGAGAAAGAAATAGATGGAATAATGGAGAAAATGGAGAAAGCCCCCCGCAACTGAGCAATTAAACTTCTGGCAGAAGCAGTCTGTCCTTTCTGTATTGATACATGTGGAACTATGTGGTAAAGGTGGGGCAGCAGCAGACAGGCAGAACAACTTTGAGACACAGAGGGAAAACACAACTTGAGGGACCAGTTAGTAGGAAGTGATTCAGCACAACAGCACAAAGGCACCAAAGAGGCAACATATATAAAGTCTGGAACAAACATGTTTAATAAAGGACTTTTAAAATCTCATTCCTGCTTGGTTCTTAAGTGTTGGAAACTCTGCTGGAAACACCACTTCTTGCAGCCTGTGCCAGGGTGGGGCAGAACCATTGATAGGGGTGTCAGAAGAGAAAGAGAAAAAAGAATGGAAGAGAAAACAACAACAGCAAAGGGGAGCAGCAGAGAAAACAGGCTGAGATGGACCATTTCCTTTTGGCTCCTGACCTCCTCATTTCTTGTTGTCATACCACCTCCTGTTGGCATGCGCCAAATAACGGTTGTTAGCAGCCATCTATCCAAGTACTAACCAGGGCTGAGCCTGCTTATCTTCCAGGATCGTACATTGCTCTGTTTTCATGTCTGATGTGTTAGCTATGAGATGATAATGACACAAATGTAACAATCAGGGAATGTGCCTCTAAACAGTTGGAAAACCTCATTTTGTTACAGAATGAAAGAATCAACACTTTCAGTGGCTCTCAAACATTTCACACAGAAATCTTTCCTATCCCTTCTTTGGAGAACCCAAAATTAGAATTAGAATTGGTTGGTTGTTTTTTGCATGCAAAGCTATAGTCCTTTGCAATGGGTTGGCATTAGAGCTAGAGCTCCTGCATACACTGCCTATTCTTTACATTTGTTTTATTATCATCTCATAGCTGACACGTAAGACATGAAAATAGAGCACCATTGCGTCTTGGAAACTTAGCAGGGACAGCCCTGGTTAGTACTTGGATAGGAGACTGTCAATGAATATCAGGTGCTGGCCCGAACCATACGGGTATTTTAGGGCGCCCTCGTCACATCTTAGGATTGCCCAGGAACTGAGCCAACAGACGCTCTGCAACCCTAGCACATGATGAGGGCGTCCTGGTTCCACAGCGCCATGCACACGGTGCGTGGACCAATGATATTGCAGGTGCACAGCACCTAAATGGAGCTGCCCAGCTGCAACATCATAGGGGCGCCCTATGGTGTTTTTTGTGTTGCCACTGCAATGCAAAACGGAGCTGCTTTTTCGGGCTCCTTTTTCCACTGCTCCTTCGCCACTCCGTCTAGTTGCTGTGGTGAAGGTGCACCAGAAAAGGAGGCGGCTTCAGACCGCCCTATATTTGAGAGGAAGGAGCTGGCAAAGATATATCTGAATATATTTTGCCTAAGACAAATATTGGGTTGCTGAAAGTCAACAGGCAACTTGAAGGCATGTACACACACATAGGGTTTAGACCAGCCATGGGCAGCTTGTGGTTAATGTTGCCACATTTCTGGGTAGCTTACACTTAACCAAAATGTTAGGAATAACTAAGCCATGCAATATTTTGGCTATTACAGTACTAAGTCCTTTCTGTTCTCAGCCCCACCTGCTTTACTCAGACCAAAGTTTTTACCTTAGTTGTCTGGGACACAGTGTACATTTTATAATATACTGTTATTGCACAGACATGTATTGCTTGATTTAGAAAAAAAACTTTGTAATCAGTGTTGCAGTGCAATAGAGTTGCTCTCTATGGTGTAACAGGGTTTCCTGCTTCTCCACAGCTATGAAGCTTTCAGAAATGGATGCTGTAAAAAGATCAGAACTGAGAATCTGAGGTGGGTCAAGTTTAGGCAGCTGTTGAAGGGGAAGCGTTTCTCTCACCCTTTTTTTCCCCAAGTCCAATTGCATCAAATGAAACAAATATACAAAAATAATGTATACTATCAATAGTCTAGCTATCTCTGTCTGCCTGGATGTAAGTATGTGATAAAGACAGATAACTTTAAGGGGTTTGGTGAGACACATTAGAATCCATTGAACCTGCCAGAGGTTATATCTCCAATACCACCACAGAACCTTTAGTATCAGGGCATTAGCAAAAGCCCTGGATATTTGCTTTAAAACAAGCAATGAGGGAAGTGTGTGCCTTGTTTTAAAGCTGAGGCAGTAACTTCCCAGGAAAAAGACAGTACACACACATACCTGTTCAAATTGGGAGGAATACCCAGTTCCCTACACTCCAATATTTTAAAAAAGTTTTAAAGGATAAGATCTTTGCATTTATTTTTATGGGGTTGTTGGAAAATTTTTGTCAGGTTTTTGCCCACTTCCCAAAGATCTGGTTTTGAAGTAACCCTCCCCCACAACTTTCCTGGACTAAAACAATAGCATTTGGTGAGTGTGCGATAGCATTTACATCTCTATACCACTTCATATAGAATTAAGTAGTCTCTAAGCAGTTTGCAACATGTAAGCTAATTGCCTCCCCAAAAGGTGGGTACTCCTTTTAGCAACCTATGGAAGGATGCAAGGCTGTCAACCCTGGAGCTCTGGGATGGAACTCACAACCCTGAGGCTGGAGGAATTTGCTGCAACAGGAGGAAAACAGACAGAGGCTACCTGGCTAAATTCTTCTGAAATGTTCTAGAGGCCATAAGTGATTAAAACATATATATGAATTAATTAATAAAATTAACAATTTGAAAATGGGGAGTGGACATCAGTAGGATCCCAGGGAGTTAAAAATGGGGGGTGGCACATTTCACTGCATTAAAGCTTCAGTCCTATAAACAGTCAGGAGGGAGTAAATAAGTGGGACGTACGTCAGAAAACACATGCATAGGACTGTATTATATAGCCTCCAACTGTCTCAATTTGGCAGAAATGCAAGCTACAAGAAAAAAGATTCCACCTCAACATTAGGAGAAACTTGTTGACAGTAAGAGTTGTTCGACTGTGGTGGAGTCTCCTTCTGTGGAGGTCTTTAAACAAAGGCTGGATGGGCACCTGTTGGGGATGCCTTGATTGTGATTTCCTGCATGGCAGGTGGATGGACTGGATGGCCCTTGTGGTCTTTTCCAACTCTATGGGGCTTTACAGACCACCCAAAAAGGGCTGTCTGGCGCCACCTTTTTTTTGCTGCAGACCTTCGCTGCAGCAGCTAGACGCTGCGGCAAAGGCGCGCAGTTAAAAAAGTAGTGGGGAAAACCCTGCTCCTTTTTAGTGTTGCAGTTGTGACGCATTAAAGGGAAATGGTGCCATTGGGCACTTTTAATCCATTGCAACTGCGCAGCTCCATGTAGAAGCTGCAGAGTTGCGACGGTGTTGTTACGTAGGCCGTATATACGGCACTACATAACGGTGCCAGCGTTGTTACGTGCTAGGGCTGGGGAGTATGCAAATGCTGCGCACTCCCCAGCCCTAATCATGCCCTGGAGACGTCTGTACTGGGCCTAAGATTCTTTGATTCTAGGGACAGATGCAATTAATCCTTTGTTATTCCACTTTTGGGGCTGCTTTGAAAATGTCCCAAATTCTCTTTCCTCTTTTCAACTTTCTCCTTCCTCCTCAGCTTATTTCAGTTGCTGCACACCGAATTCAAAGTGCAAAATTAGTTTGGAGGGGAGAGGGGAGGAGGAGGTGGAATCTTGTTCTTCTTAATCGACTCAGGTAAACGCAAACTGCTGTAGTCTCTCCTACCTTGAGTGTTTTTCTCATTAATAATTTTTGCCATCTTCACCATACTCTGGCATTGCTTGGTTACACATCTCCTGGTCCCATATGTGAAATATTGGAAGGTATTGGTCTGCCTTAGGGTTGCCATAAGTTGGAAACAACTTGAAGGTGCACAGCAACAACAACAAAATTATCCCAAGGCTAGGTCCAAGTCAGATCAGCCCTTAAATCTCTGACAACCAAAATTAAGGCTGAAGAAAACCTGCCAAATTTCTATTGGTAGCTGTCAAGAGATTTGTATCAGTGGTACTTGTACTTCTGTACAGAACTCATGTTTACTCAGTAATAATAATATTATCTAAAAATTATGATGCTTGAAAGTTAAGACACAACAAGCCAAACACAGAAATAATAAGACTAGTTAATGTTTACTTGGCTGCTTTGAAGATGTAAATGATTTCTGCTTCTGCGAATTGCATGAAACTTCAAGTAACACAGTTCTAAGGAAAATCAACTCCTATGTTCCCCAATGAAGTTTTAATAGAGCCTGGAGTTCACAAGCACTTGTAAAAACAATTTGACCTACAGAGCTGCCAGGTCATCTCTCCTATAAAGTAACTGAAAGTATAAATAGACATCAGTTATAGGAAACTGACACACTTTAACTGTCATGGAACTATCATATAATAATAATAATAATGATAATAATATTAATAAGGTTTATTTATAGCCCACTCCTCTGACACCAGAGGAGCGGGTTACAATAATTAAAAAAAACATCAAGGTAAAACAATTCCAATAACCCAAAGCCCCACCTCCCACCCCTTAAAATTGAATTAAACCAGTATCGAATTAAAATCCAAAACAGTTAGATACATACAACATAAAACATAAAAAGCAGCTAGTCATACTATGGACCCTGTAGATGTAAACTTCGTAGATAAAGTGCTGGGAGCTGGTGGAAGAACACGTCCCAATTGCCGTAAACCAGTGCCAAGGCCAGGAGTTAAGATGTTTCTGGGAAGGTCTGCCGGAAGAGATGCGACTTTAAATCTTTTTTAAAGCTCTCAAGGGATGTAATAAGACACATCTCATCCGGCAGGTCATTCCATAGCCTGGGAGCGGCAGCAGAGAAGGTCCCCCGGGAGGTCTGTGATAGCCTCGTTCTCATATGGGATTTGTAGACTGGGTCCTAAATACCCTAAAGGTGCTAGATCCTATCTGATTTTGGAAGCTTAGCAGGGTCAGTCTGGGTTAGCACTTGGATGCAAGAGCACCAATCTAGGCTATATACTCCAGAGGAAGGAACCAGCAAAACCACCTCGGAGTATTCCTTGCCTAAGAAAATCTGATGAAATTAATTCGGTTGCCATAGGTGACTTAAAGGTACACACACACACACACACACACACACAATGCTTAGACTTGTCTGCTAGAACTACATTCCCCTGAACTATAGCACTGGAACGCTGTAGAAAACTGTCTCATTTAAAGTATCTCACCAAATTAAAAATCCCAGGATTCTACTTTTACAGTTTGATGCTATAGTAAAAGTAGCATCAAACTGTAAAAGTGTCTCACTCAGTAGAGCTACATCCACAGTGCAGAAATAATCCAGTTTGACACCCCTTTAACTGCCATGGCTTAATACTAGGGAATTCTGGGAATAGTAGTTGGTTGTGACACCAGAGCCACAACCAATTACCTCTGGTGCCACAACCAATTACAGTTCCCTAGCATTGAGCCATGGCAGTTAATGGGGTTTCAAACTGGATTATTTTTGCACTGGGTGAACTCTAGGTCCACCTACTGCTCTAGGTCCACCTCTGCTTTTCTCCTAGGTGAGGAAAGGCAGAGTGATAAAACCTCAAGTGCATCTTACTCTTGTAATTTGACTCAGCTGTCAGTACTGGATGAGTATCCCTTGTCCAAAATGCTTGGGACCAGAATTATTTTGGAGTTTGGATTTTTTAAAATTTTGGAATATTTGCATATATATCTCTTGGAAATGGGACCCATTTAAACATGAAATCCATTTATGTTTCACGTAGACCTCATATACCTAGCCTGTGAGTAATTTTATACACAAAATTTTAAATAATTTTGTGCATGAAACAAAGTTGGGGTACACTGAACCATCAGAAAGCAAAGGTGTCACTTCCTCAGCCACTCATTTAAAAAGTTACTGATTATTTAATATTTCAGATTTCAGGATAAGGTAGACTTAATATATAATAAGGTTTAACTTATTTAAGCATCACCAACATAATCTTTAATCAGATACAGAGCTTGGAAAGCTAGTTTCCAAAAGTAGTCCATTCCGATTACTCATTCACGTGTTTGAAAATACTAATTTTAATAATAATAATAGGAAAATGTTATTTATGCATCCCAATGGTAGAAATATAAAGAAATCTAAATAATAGTTGTTGGCTGATATTGTATTACTTTTCACTGATTTATGGAGAATAAAACAAACCTTTGCACAACATTTCAAATTTTTTGGTCAAACATGTCATTCAAAAGTAACAAAAAATTGTTCCTTCTTACACCAGGGTTTGAATCTCATGGAAATCTAAAGGTTGATTTTAGACAAGTCTCTCAAACCCCCTCCTGAACAATTTTTTCAAGAAAACTCCATGATAGGTTCACCATAAGTAGGAAATGACTTGAAGGTACACAACAACAACAACAACAACAACTTTGATCTTCTGTTTTCTACACTGATAGATAGCAGCTTTCCAAAGGTATTTCTGAGACCTGTCAGGAGATTATACTGGGATCCTTCTCAATTAAAGCATGTATGCTACCAATGAACTAGTTTTATTGGAGAAATTAGAAAAAAAATATTCCTAACTTTAGTAGAAACATTAGTTAGATACTGTATATTCATGCCACACAGGCTCAGGGGTATACAAATGCATGTCTGGAGATTCACGATGTAATAACTCCAGAGCATATGTGTTCACCTATGACTGAATTGATATAACACATATTCTTATCTCTCCCCCCCCCCCCAATTGTTAAGCATGATTTGATTGCCAGGTACGTGTTCAGGTACTGGATCAAGAGTAATGACCATTGTCTCCGTTTCTAGCAAGAAATGGGAAGATGACGCTTCCCTGGCAATGTCCACAAATCCTTAAATCAACAATTAGATTAAATTTTCTGGGTCAGAACTTAAATGTCACAAAGTTGTATAACTTGCTTATAAAGAAGTTTCAGTAAAATGTGCCAGATTCAGCCTATCTGGCTTAGATCTTTAAGGTTGTCAATGTCAAGAAAATAATAAGTGTCATAAAAATTGTGTGGTTTGTTCGCATAAGCTGGGAGGAGACTATGTTATGTCCCCATTTAAAGACTGGCTGTCAGAAGGCTTGAGGTCACTCCTACAAGCTGTGTCAAGCATACGTTGTTTGTTGTGCAAACAAATGCCTACAATTTCTTAGTCACAACTTCATCAAACTGGTTTGGATAGCAATTGTGGAGTATGAGACACGAAAGAAGCAGAAGGTTTTATTTATTTACACAGTTTTGCCGAATAGAACTAACAATCAACCATGTATCTTCTTATTTTTTAATGTAAGATTGAAATATTTTTGGCCTATTGCAGGATCCTTTTTCATTCTTTAGGGGGTGAGATTTTTTTAGAAAGGATGTTCTAGAAGAAAAAGCCTTCTGTGGAGATTATCGGACAGGGGAAAAATCTGGGAACAAAAGGAATACTTGCGGCATAATCGTGTGATCACGCAGACGATTTTGAGATGATGCCATACTTATCCAGCACTTATCCTGGGAAGATCCAGGAATGCTCCTGCAATTAAACAATTCGTGGGACTTTCTCATGAATTATTTCTTGCTGGAGCATTCCTGGATCTTCCCTGGATAAGTGCTGGATAAGTGTGGCTGAAAATCATCCACACGTTTATACTGGGAGTATGCCTTTTACTCCCAGCTTTTTCCCTTGTCCAATAATCTCCACAGAAGGCTTCACAGAATAAGTCCTTGATGAGTGATGTGTCTGAAGATCTTCAGCATGACTGTGGAATTATCCCAGGAGTATGCCTGGCTCCCCCCTCCCACATCTGATAATCTCCTGTATCTTCCTCAGAAGACAAACAAATCAAGGATATACAGTAACCCCTCCATTTTCACAGGGGATCCATTCCGGACCCACCCACCCCTGCAAAAACAGAAAATTGCAAGTATTCAAGTCCCATTGGCTTGAATGGAGGCACATGCTCCATTTTGTCCTCCTCCGTTTGCCATGCGCAAATGGGCAAGGGTTTGAAGTCTATGAAAATGGAGGAGTGACTGTACAAGAATGAAGAGCAGGATGAACTGCCACTTAAAAGCCTATTTTTTCTGAGATAATGTGTTAGTAGTCCTGTGGAACATAATATACCAACAAATTCCTTATACAATGAGCTTTCATGTACCTTTTTCAGATGCACTTATTTAGAATGTCAGACTTATAGCAATAGAAATAGCAAGCACATTTCCAGACTGCTCATCAGTGCATTTAAGCACTCCCTAAGTGGTTTACACTGTGTAAGCTAATTACCCCCAACAATTATTTTAGCTTATTTTACTTATTTTAGTGACCTCGGAAGGATGTCAGGCTGCACTCACAACCCTGTGGTTTGTGAGTGAGTTGTTGCAGTACAGGCATTTAACCACTGTGCCATCAGTGTGCCCTCTGAGGTCTGCAACTCTATGCTGAACTGTGTAAAGCCATTTTCTTTGCTGTTTCAGGGTGGCAGGAGCCCGTAAATTGAATATAGCAACAGTAAGATGGAGCATCACTCGCAGTGTAATATACAGTTAATGCTGCCAAGGCTAAGCAAGCCTGTATATATATTATATATAATACTGGACCAGATATATTCTAAGAGGGGAATGGACTTTCCATCTGCTGTAGGAAAAATAACAGATTTGGTTAAGAACAGACACATTTATTGTAGTGTACAATTCATGGAATTGCTGTAAGTCAACAGGTGACTTGAAGGCACATACACAAGTACAATTTTAATGAGAGAACCAGCAAGGCTTAATGGTTTGAGTACTGGGCTATGACTCCGAAGATCAGGGTTCAAATTTCTTCTTGACCATGGAAACCCACTGGGTGACCTTGGGCAAGTCACACTCTCTCAACCTCACAGGAGGTTAAAGGCAAACCTCTCTGAACAAGAGAGGTTTTCTTTTTATCTTGTCAAGAAAACACTGTCATAATACAGAATTGTGGGTGAGAGGATGGGCATACTTTATGGATGGATGATTCTGAAGATTTTCTTAGCCTAGATCTGTTTTCAAAACCAGAATATACAGTTCTTTCACATACAAGAAAAACCAATTCCTGAATTCTTCCCAAACTCTCTTTTAATTCAAAAAGAAGGGGTGATAAACCTATGTTTCTGTTTCTGTTGTTAATTAAGATGTCAAAAAGTCTTGCTGGTCTACTGAAAATTACCCAGAAATGTACCTGTAAAATCTAATTTACATTCCCCTTTCCCTCCAGATCCCTTGCATATGAATACAGATCGCAAAGTTATCCAAGATAAAATCAGAAAGATGCATTCCAAACAGCAGCCATTGATAAAATGAGCTCACACTTTCCCCTGAGGTGTTCCTTTAGGGTCTTTGCCTTCACATATTGCTAACCCATTGTTCTCACTAGCATTTTGATGAAACATTTAACCCCCTTAGATAGCTTTTCATTCATTCCATAACAAAGTACAATAACATCCAAAATCTACAAAACAATGATACCTTTATTCAGCCAACCCATAAGATTCTCTATATCACCTTTTATGATTCATACACGTTAACTGCCCTAATTAGTGAAAGGATTTCCATGTTATCAGTGGTGCTTTGATGAATTACCATTGTTAATAATGGAATTGTCAATATTGTTTGCCTTTTTGGCTTTCCACTGTATCCTCACTGTTCTTCACCAGTACCACATCTCAAATGAGTTAATTTTCTTTCTGTTTGCTTTCTTTATCAAGATCTCACATCTGTACATTGTGATGGGGAATATAATAGTTTGGAAGATCCTAACTTGAGTAGTCAGTAAAGTATGTTTGAACTTTAGGATCTTGTCTAGTTCTTTCATAGCTACCCTTCCCATTTCTAACCTTCTTCTGATTTCTTGACTGTAGTCTCCACTCTGATCAATGTTTGAGCCAAGATATGGGGATTCTTTGACTATTTCTATTTTGCTGTTATATAAAGTTATCTATCTAAAGTGGACTAAAATTATTAGTCATAAAGGTGCCACAGAACTCTGTTTATGTGTTACTCAATTCTCGAAAAGGCTTCGGTTTTTAAGTCTACCACACCTAGTGCTCAGGATGGGAACATGAGTTTTTGTTTAATGATTTAAATATACTAAATTATTAACCTGTTTTGATATGATCAACTTCTGTTAATGAAGTATTGTTTTTGCATATCCTTTGGCCTTTGGGGACATTCTCTCTCTCTCTCTGGATTGGATTCAATTAATGGTGTCTGTGGTTGACAGCAGAGGATAAAGAGAATTGGTATCCACTGAGGAAAGAAGTTGCATAAACAAGAGGAGGGGTGGGGAAAGGGTATTAGCAATGAGTTTGTGGAGTCTTCACATAGTGGCAGCAGGGATTTAGGCAGAACCTTATATCTGATGGGGAAATTGGTGGAATCCTTTCCATATCTTTCTCCATTGTGTTTCTGGGACTCCTGGCCTCACATTATAATAACCTCCTTCCTGATTGACTCTACTTTTGTTTGTACCCATGTACACCTCCACCAACTGAAAATAACAGTTCATGTATCTAACCATGTGGATTCTGGCATACAAAATGTATACCACAGTATTTTTGTTAGTCTTTAAGATGCCACAGAACTCTCCTTTTTTTCCCCTGTAGATTATTGAATTTGGC
This sequence comes from Urosaurus nigricauda, assembly GCA_034509955.1. NCBI lineage: Eukaryota > Metazoa > Chordata > Lepidosauria > Squamata > Phrynosomatidae > Urosaurus > Urosaurus nigricauda. Next base: position 43,373,733 of record JAOEGL010000004.1, on the reverse strand, counting down.
TGGCATCCTATTAGTGACACACAGAGGCATAAATCCAACTTTTCCCTCTGTATGGCTTTTTATGGTCATTGCAGAGGTAGGAGGTCACACCTCCACAAAGAAGTTGCAGTGACACTCTTTGAAGACTTACCTTCTTCATGTGCCCCCCTCCCTGACAGCCATTTAGTATCTGCGGGGGGGGGGGGGAGTGTGTCAGATAAGCATTCTTGTAACCAGATGCAGAATTATGAAGTTATTCTTTGAGACCCTCCAAGGATTTTTAAGAGCACATAGACAGATGCTGCCTGCTCTCCAGTAGTCACTAAATGGCCATGGAGGAAGAAGTTGAACCCTACAGGAGGGGAGCAGGAAAACATGATGTACTTGCACCCAGGCATTACATCTTCTGATGCAAGATCTCAGCTTTTGTTTTTGTGGTCCTGGTGGCAGAGTTGGCCCAAGACATTTTACTGCCCAAGAGAGACAAATGGCTGTCTCCCCTCCACTATGTCAAGTTGCATAAAACTCAAAGCCAGCCCAGTTGTTTTGGCACAAGAGCCAGAAAGTCCTGCAACCCTCTCCCATATCCTTGGAAATTAAAATGCAGCAATAAAAAAGTAATAATATAACAATATGGTGCCCTTTTACAATAACACTCAAAATCAGATGTAGGAAGCTGCCTAATAATAAGCCTTGCTCAGTCTGGTAGGAAAATGTGGGCTGTGTGTACATACACCTTAGTGAATCAGCTTCTGAAAAATGTACAGTTGGCAACAAAGTCAGAGAAGATATGCTTTGACCCAGTCATAAAACATTGAATTTAGCACTGTCTAGGGCAGTGGTTCTTAAACTGTGATTTCCTCAGATTGAAACTGATTATTTTGCCTCTTCAGTAATGTAAATGGGTATCATAGAACATTTTTAATGCTGCATATGAAGCCCACTTCCCACTTTTGCAGCCCTAGAAAATAAATACAGTAATTGAGTTTTTTATTCAGTCACTTTTCAAGCATCCTACAACATGACAACTACAATATAAAAAAATGTCAGTATGCAAAAGGATCTTGTAGCACCTTTGAGTGAGATAAATAAATTGTTGCATAAATTTCCATAGACTAGTCTACTTCCCCAAACACATCTGAGTATTTCCTTGCATACTGATATTCCAGACTAACAAAGACCGGCTATGCCTTTGAATAAGAAAATGTGATCAGGTTGCCAACCTCTTACCCCTAATTGCTGCTCCCCAAGCGTCAAAAGCATATTTGGCCTGCAGCCATTAAATAGTGATCATCCTCACCTCTTCACTTAGAGATTTATATAAAAGCTGATTTTAGAAATTCAGTTTATCACCTATAGGCAGCACAGAAGCAGGCCAGGCCAGGTTTGCCTCTCAGTTTGCATTCCTTATAGCCATTCAGGATGCTGCTGAACAGTCTCGAGCGATCAATGTCCTGAACTGCCTGCATGCAGGGTTGGGTCTGCGGCTTCCAGTGCTTCTTTCACCTGCCGTTTCATCCCTCACCTATCGCTACAGGACTTTTTTTTTGGGGGGGGGGATCGGATTGGATGTATCCTTCAAGCCTGTGCAATGGATTTTTCTGGTGAAGCGCAGCGTGCACAGAAGTGACCTCACCCTTTAAACCAGAGGTTCGTCTGCTGGGCCAAGCAAGCAAGGACGGTGGCAGCGAGATCCTCAGGTCGTAGGTTTGATTAGAGTTTCCTTCTCTTAAATGGTTTACCTTACAGGGTTAGACGAGCACCATCTGCCCGGGTTTGGGATTGGAGTTTGGGATTGGAGTCCCAGCCCCTCAATAACCTGCTTACAAAGGACCAAGCTGTATTAATAGGAAAGTTTGGGAAAGCTTTTTTGGAGGGGTGGACTACAATTTCCACATGCCCCACCTTTTATAGCCACCTTAGCATTCCCCAGCTCTGCTAATAATTTCCATTAATGTGACCTTTAACACCTCAATATGACCAACCAGCCACAGTAGTTCCAGACTTTTAGATCTTTGCTGTCTTGCTGCTGATATAAATAAGACCACTTGCTTCAGCCCTTATGTTTCTTTCTCATTATAATGCAGTCTGGGAGGAAAGATGCCTTGTCTGAGGGTGACTCACTCTTATATTTTAAACCAAGTTGGCATCTAAAGGACAAGGTTTTCTTGTTACTTAGAAGCAGTCAATTTGCCTCAAGGCTGGTTAATGTTTGTCCAAAGTCCTAAAGATGAAAAGGCATCACCACTGTTGTGTGTATATAATTAATCTGAACTATTGATGTTCCAAGGAGTTAGGGAGGATGAAATGTGTGTACATGAAAAAGAAAAAGGGGCTGGGTGTCCCTCTGTCTTCTGGCTAGGGGTGATAGGAATTGCAGTAAAACCCATTTGGAAGGAATCAGTTTGGGGAAGGCTGGAGCAGTTTAAAAAGTACACTACAGTATGAAAACAGTAAACCATGTTCTCCCAGATCAAGATTATTTTTGTCTCAGGCAAGGTGTAGTGGAAACTTTTCTGCCACATGTTCAAAAGACAACTGGACTTGCAGTTGAATCTAACACCTACACTGAACAATATGCAGCAGCCTTCACTGAGCCTGAGGAAAGCATGCTGGCTTGGGGAGCATAGGGCATGCAACATGGCACACAGTACCCTCTTCTTACATCTTCCAGCCACACAAAAGTATTTGATGTCTGGAGCACTTGTCATGGAGTTCAAAAAGGATATTGACAAGCAGGAGTGTGTCCAAAGGAGGGCGACCAAAATGGTGAAGGGTCTGGAAACCATACAATATGAGGAAAGACTTAGGGAGCTGGGTATGTTTAGCCTAGAGAAGAGATGGTTAAGAGGTGATATGATAGACCTGTTTAAGTATTTGAAGGGGTTTCATATTGAGGATGGAGCAAGCTTGCTTTCTGCTGCTTCAGTGACTAGAACACAGAACAATAGATGCAAGCTACAGGAAAAGAGCTCCCACCTCAACATTAGGAGGAAATTATTGACAGTAGGAACTGTTTGACAGTAGAACACACTCCCTCAGAATGTGATGGAGCCTTCTACTTTGAAGGTCTTTAAACAGAGGCTGGATGGTGATGGCCATCTGTCAGAGATGCTTTGATTGTGATTTCCTGCATGGAGGGGGTTGGACTGTATAGCCCTTGAGGTCTCTTCCAATTCTATGATTCTATGATTCTATGAGTTCACACTGAGACCTTAAGGTAGTTGGATTTAGCTTTTTATTAAGCACCATTAGGAAAATAAAGTCTTTGTTCTGACTACTCAGATCATATTTACAAATTACATAGGCAGAACTGTATGTTACTTACTGTATGTACTGTATCTTACTGTATGTTGTGTACAGTCCACATCTACAATGCTGAACATTAAGAAATCAAAAATAATGACCACAGAAGATCTACAAGATAATGAAAAAATGGAAATAGTCAAAAGAGTTCCCATATCTAGAATCAAATATTGATCAGAATGGAGACTGCAGTCAAGAATTCAGAAGAGGACTAGGATTGGGAAGAACAGCTATATGAAAACTGGATAAGATCCTAAATTGTAAAGATATAACTCTGAACACTAAAGTGAGAATTGTCCAGATCATTGTTTTTCCCATCACCATGTACAGATGCGAGAGCTGGCCATTGAAGAAAGCTGATAGAAAGTATATAAATTCACTTGAAATGTGGTGCTGGAGAAGAGTGCTGAGGATACCGTGGATGGATGATAAAGAAGACATACAAATGGGTTCTAGAACAGATCAAGCCAGAACTCTCCATAGAAGCCAAAAGGACTAAATTAAGGCTTCATAGTTGGGTCATATCATGAGAAGGTATGAATCAATGGAAAAGACAATGAAGGCACGATACAGACTGGCACTTTGCACCAGCCTGGGGCTGATTTAAGGGCTCCATAGGGCTGGGTGTCCATATGCGCCCAGCCCTAAAATTGGTGCTTGTGCACCATCTTGCCATGGCCCTGTCCTCATGGGGCACTTGATGATGATGTACAAGCATCCGCACGACCAAACGGCACTCACTGGACACGGTGGCAACATGGTGCACGAGCACCATTATGATGCATCTAAAAAGAAGCTGCTCTAGGCATGCTCTAGGCGGCTTCTTTTTAGGGAACGTGTTGGGACTGGGCTGTGCGGCTGGCGCAGCACTGACAAGGGAAAAAGACAGGCTCTGGCATGTAGCCACCCTTCTGTATCCCCCTAAAGTTAGGAAAAGTAGAGGGCAGTATACAGAGAAGAAGACCACATGTCTGATGTTTTGACCTGAGTCTGCAAGACCTGAGTAAAACAGTGGAAGACAGGGGATCTTGGAAATGTCTCATCCACAGGGTTGCCATGGGTCGAGCTTCACTCAAGAGTGGTTAACAGCAACAAACCTCTGAAACATGTAACAAAGTATGTAAAGGATGAAGGAAAATTATGCCAAAGAGCCTATAAAATTCTGCCAGGCATACTTATTTGTGCTCATTCTAAATGTTGGATAGCTGACTTTTTAAACAAATAAACAGTTGATCGTTTATAGTACGTAACCCTTTTCTGCTTTTAATGTGCTTTTCAATACTCTCTTCACTCAGTCACAGTGTCGCTGAGTTGAGCTCCACTGGAGGGCACTTAACAACAACAAGAAAATGTGTCAGCTAAGCTGTTATAGCAAGAAATATTTTTTCACTAACTGCACTTTCTCAACCAATCTTTTCTCTGGTTGGGCCAAAGTTGCTTAGCATAGTTCTCTAAGCAACCTAGGATGCATCTATATTATTTTTAAAAAATGCAGTTAGAATCATAGAATCATAGAATCATAGAATCATAGAGTTGGAAGAGACCACTAGGGCCATCCAGTCCAACCCCCTGCTATGCAGGAAATCCAAATCAAAGCACCCCTGACAGATGGCCATCCAGCCTCTGTTTAAAGACCTCCAAGGAAGGAGACTCTATCACCTTCCGAGGAAGTGCGTTCCACTGTCGAACAGCCCTTACTGTCAGGAAGTTCTTCCTAATGTTCAGGTGGAATCTCTTTTCCTGTATCTTGCATCCATTGTTCCGGGTCCTGTTCTCTGGAGCAGCAGAAAACAAGCTTGCTCCCTCCTCAATATGACATCCTTTCAAATATTTAAACAGGGCTATCATATCACCTCTTAACCTTCTTTTCTCCAGGCTAAACATCCCCAGCTCCCTAAGTCGTTCCTCATAGGGCATGGTTTCCAGACCCTTCACCATTTTTGTCGCCCTCCTTTGGACACACTCCAGTTTCTCAATGTCCTTTCTGAATTGTGGCGCCCAGAACTGGACACAATATTCTAGGTGGGGCCTGACCAAAGCAGAATACAGTGGCACTATTACTTCTCTTGATCTAGACACTATACTTCTATTAATGCAGCCCAAAATAGCATTGGCCTTTTTAGCTGCCGCATCACACTGTTGACTCATGTTCAACTTGTGGTCTACTTGGACTCCTAGATCCCTTTCACACGTAGTTTCTTTCAGCCAGGTGTCACCCATCCTATATCTGTGCATTTTATTTTTCCGCCCTAAGTGCAATACCTTACGTTTCTCTGTATTGAATTTCATTTTGTTAGCTTTGGCCCAGCTTTCTAGTCTATTCAGGTCATTTTGAATCTTGATCCTGTCCTCTGGGGTATTAGCTATTCCCCCTAATTTGGTGTCATCTGCAAATTTGATAAGTATGCTCCCAATTCTGTCATCCAGGTCATTGATAAAGATGTTGAATAGCACTGGGCCGAGGACAGAGCCCTGTGGGACCCCACTGGTCACTTCTCTCCAGGATGAAAAGGAGCCATTGTTGAGCACCCTTTGGGTTCGGCCATTCAACCAATTACAGATCCATTTAACAGTTCCTTTGTCTAGCCCACATTTTACAAGCTTGTTTGCAAGAATGTCATGGGGAACCTTGTCAAAGGCCTTACTGAAATCAAGATATACTATATCCACAGCATTCCCTTCATCTACCAAGCTGGTAATTTTATCAAAGAAAGAGATTAGATTTGTCTGGCATGACTTGTTTCTCTGAAACCCGTGTTGAGTTTTTGTGATTATGGCATTACCATCTAGATGTTCACAGACTCTCTGTTTAATGATCTGCTCCAGAATCTTTCCTAGAACTGATGTCAGACTAACTGGACGATAATTGTTGGGATCCTCTTTTTTCCCCTTTTTGAAGATGGGGACAACGTTTGCCCTTCGCCAGTCTGTTGGGATCTCTCCTGTTCTCCAGGAGTTTTCAAATATGATTGCCAATGGCTCTGATATTACTTTTGCCAGTTCTTTTAATACCCTTGGATGGAGTTCATCTGGTCCCGGAGACTTAAATTCATTTAGATTAACAAGGTGTTCCTCTACTATCTCTTTACTTATTCTGTGCTGAAATTCCCCAATTCTGTTCTCTGCTCCATTATCCTCAGGTTGAGCACCCTTTGCCTTTTCTGAGAAGACTGAGGCAAAGAAGGTGTTGAGTAATTCTGCCTTTTCTCTGTCCCCTGTTAGCATTTTGCCATCTTCTCCACGCAGTGGCCCTACCGTTTCCTTCTTCTTCCTCTTGCTGCGGACATATCCAAAAAAGCCCTTTTTATTGTTCTTAACCTCTCTAGCAAGCCTGAGTTCATTCTGCGCTTTAGCTTTTCTGACTTTACCCCTACACATGCCTGCTATTTCTTTGAATTCCTTTTTCGTGATTTCCCCCTTTTTCCATTTCTTATACATGTTCCGTTTCAAACTTAGCTCGGTTGAAAGTTCCTTAGTCATCCATCCTGGTTTCTTGAGACACCTCCCGTTTTTCTTTCTCACTGGAACTGTTTGAAATTGTGCCTTCAGTATCTCCCTTTTGAGAAAGTCCCATCCGTCCTGAACTCCTTTATCTTTTAGTATTTCTGACCATGGAATCGCCCTCAATACTTCTCTAAGTTTACTGAAATCCGCTCTCCTAAAGTCTAGGATGCGTGTCTGACTCTGCCTGGCTTCTCCTTTCCACTGTATTACAAACTCCAGGAGAACATGGTCACTTCCACCTAATGATCCCACCACTTGCACCCCATTAACCAAGTCCTCCTTGTTGGTTAGGATCAGATCTAAAATAGCTGACCCCCTTGTTGCCTCTTCCACCTTTTGGACCATGAAATTGTCTTCCAGGCAAGTGAGGAATTTGCTAGACCTTGAGGATTTTGCTGAGTTAGACTTCCAGCAAATATCAGGATAGTTGAAGTCGCCTATCACTACTACATCTCTCTTTTCTGACTGTGTGGTCATCTGTTCTAGAAAGATATCATCCAATTCCTCAGTCTGACTTGGGGGTCTGTAGTAGACTCCCACCGTAACACCCTTGTTGTTTCCCTCCCCATTAATTCTTATCCAGATGCTCTCCACCTGGCTTCCATGATTGATGTCCAGGATCTCTTCACTGGTGTAAATATCTCTGACATATAGTGCTATTCCTCCTCCTTTCCTGTTTGGCCTATTTCTCTTAATAAGGTTATACCCCTCTATTTCCACATTCCAATCATGAGACTCATCCCACCAGGTTTCAGTGATGCCTATTATATCATATTTGCCTTGTTGTACTAGGAGTTCGAGTTCATCTTGCTTATTTCCCATGCTCTGTGCATTAGTGTAGAGACATCGCTGACCATGGTTCCCTTTTACTTGCTGCCTGTGCAAGTTTTTTTGCCTCCCACTATTGGGTCCTTGCACTGTTTGCCTTGTTTCCTCTATGTCAGTTTGACTATTTTCGCCATCCCTTTTGCGTTCCTTAATATTGTCTCCCTTCCCCTCGGAACTCAGTTTAAAGCTCTCCTGATCAAGTTCTTGAGACTGTTGGCAAAAACATTTCTTCCAACTGGCGTGAGATGCAACCCGTCTGTTGCAAGAAGTCCCTCCTCATGGAACCGCAGCCCATGATCCAAGAATCCAAATCCTTCTCGGCAGCACCATCTGCGAAGCCAGTTGTTCACCTCTGCTATTTTCCTCTCCCTTCCTGGACCATGCCCTTCAACTGGCAGAAGAGACGAGATGACAACCTGTACATCCATTCCTTTCAGCTTCCTACCAAGCGCCTCGTAATCCCTTTTGATGTTCTGAATGCTGTGTCTTGCAGTATCATTAGTTCCCACGTGGACCAAAAGGAAGGGGTATTGGTCAGTAGGCTTGACCAGTCTTGTCAGCCTCTCTGTCACATCCCGGATCTTTGCACCTGGAAGACAGCACACCTCTCGAGACATCTTGTCAGGCCTACAAATCACTGCTTCTGTACCCCTCAGCAAGGAGTCCCCCACTACGACCACACGCCTCCTCCGAGGCTTAGCAGCGACTGTTCCCTCGGGTGGGACTCTCAGGCTCCCTTGCTCTGTCCCTGAAGTCTGTCCATGCTGCTCTTCTTCATCCTCCTTGATAAGGGAAAGAGCTTCGAATCGATTCTCTAGCTGCAAGCTCCCCGAACAATTCCTTCTTGGTTTACTACTCTTTGTGACATTCCTCCAGCTGTCTGCCTCCTCTGTTTGGCAAGTGACCTCTTCCACCCTAGCATCTTCCTCTGCATGGTACTCATCCAAGATGGTTAGTTCTATTGTGTCCAGGAAATCCTCTTGTTCCCTAATCTGCTGAAGTGTAGCTACTCTGGACTCCAGCTGCTGCACTTTCTCCTCCAAGAGTGCTACCAACTTGCACTTGGTGCATGTGAAGTTCTCCACTACTGTAGGCAAGAAGAGAAACATCCCACAAGAGTTGCAGGTGACTGTGGCAGATCCCTCGTTGTCCATACTGCAAAGTCTTTAGTAATAAATATAACAGTCAATCTACTGGGAATACTTCTTTAGGGGTAAGTACTGGCTGCTATCTTACACTTAAAGGGAAGGTTCTGTTTCAATATCTGATTCTAACCTAATGCCACTTGAGCAGAGTTGTTCAGTTAAAGAAAACTAAAATTTCCTCCTTCTCCTCTCTCTGGCCGGACTGTTCTGGAAGGCTCTGGAAGGTGGTATATAAAGCTAGTCTGCTAGCTCCGCCCCCTTGTGACTCACAGATGTGACTCACAGAAGCTCCTCCCCTTCAGCAACAAGCACACGGTCTCAAGCACACGGTCCCAAAATGGCTGCCAAGCAGCTCCTCTCCTTCTCCTCTCTCTGGCCGGACTGTTCTGGAAGGCTCTGGAAGGTGGTATATAAAGCTAGTCTGCTAGCTCCGCCCCCTTGTGACTCACAGATGTGACTCACAGAAGCTCCTCCCCTTCAGCCACGAGCACACGGTCTCAAGCACACGGTCCCAAAATGGCTGCCAAGCAGCTCCTCTCCTTTATAGCACATAGCTTTATGTGCTATTGCTCCATCCTATGGAATCCTGGGATTTGTAGTTTTACAAGTTCTTTAGCCTTCTCTGCCAAATAATGCTGGTGCCTCGCAAAACTACAAATCCAAGGATTCTTTAGGAAGTAGCTATAGCAGTTAAAGTGGTGTCAAACAGCATTATTACTGCAGTGTAGATGCATCCTTACACAACCACAAAGCAGTGGTTTGTGGGCCTGACAAGATGTCTCGGGAGGTGTGTTGTCTCCCTGGGGCAAAGATCCATCATGTGACGGAGAGGCTGACAAGACTTGTCAAGCCTACTGACCGTTATCCCCTTCTTTTGGTTCATGTGGGAACCAATGATACTGCAAGGCACAGCCTTCAGAATATCAAAAGGGATTATGAGGCTCTGGGAAGGAAGCTGAAAGAGATGGATGCACAGGTTGTCATCTCATCTCTACTCCCGGTAGAAGGGCATGGTCCAGGAAGGGAGAGGAAAATAGCAGAGGTGAATAACTGGCTCCGTAGATGGTGCCGCCAAGAACAGTTTGGATTCTTGGATCATGGGCTGCGGTTCCATGAGGAGGGACTTCTGGCAAGGGATGGACTGCATCTCACGCCAGTTGGCAAAAACATTTTTGCCAACAGTCTGAAGAATCTGATCAGGAGGGCTTTAAACTGAGTTATGTGGGGGAGGGAGACATTATACTGGAAGGCAAAAGGGATGGAGAGAATAGTCCAAGTGGCATAGAGGGAACAAGGCAAACAGTGCAAGGACCCAACAGTAGGAGGCAAAAAAATGTGCAAAAGCAGCAAGTAAAGAGGACACATGGTCTTAAATGCCTCTCCACTAATGCACAGAGTATGGGAAATAAGCAGGATGAACTTGAACTCCTAGCACAACAAGGGAAATATGATATAATAGGCATCACTGAAACCTGGTGGGATGAGTCTCATGATTGGAATGTAGAAATAGAGGGGTATAACCTTTTTAAGAGAAACAGGCCAAGCAGGAAAGGAGGAGGAATAGCATTATATGTCAGGGATATTTACACCAGTGAAGAGATGCAGGAAGTCAATACTGGAAGCCAGGTGGAGAGCATCTGGATAAAAATTAAAGGAGAGGGAAATAACAGGGATGTTACTGTGGGAGTTTACTACAGACCCCCGACTCAGGCAGAGGAATTGGATGATGCCTTTCTAGAACAGATAATCACATACTCAGAAAAGAGAGATGTAGTAGTGATGGGTGACTTCAACTATCCTGATATTTGCTGGAAGTCAAACTCAGCCAAATCCTCAAAGTCTAGCAAATTCCTCACTTGCCTGGAAGACAATTTCATTGTCCAAAAGGTGGAAGAGGCAACAAGGGGATCAGCCATCTTAGATCTGATCTTAACCAACAGGGAAGACCTAGTTGATGGGGTGCAAGTGGTTGGATCCTTAGGTGGAAGTGACCATGTTCTCCTGGAGTTTGTAATACAGTGGAAGGGAGAAGCTAGGCATAGTCAGACACGCACTCTAGACTTTAGGAGAGCTAATTTCAATAAACTTAGAGAAATACTGGGAGTGATCCCATGGTCAGGAATACTAAAAGAAAAGGGAGTTCAAGACGGATGGGAGTTTCTCAAAAGGGAGATATTGAAGGCACAATTTCAAACAGTTCCAATGAGGAAGAAAAATGGAAGATGTCTCAAGAAGCCAGGATGGATGACTAAGGAACTTTCAAATGAGCTAAGTTTTAAACGGAACATGTATAAGAAATGGAAAAATGGAGAAATCACGAAAGAGGAATTCAAACAAATAGCCAGCACATGTAGGGGTAAAGTCAGAAAAGCTAAAGCGCAGAATGAACTCAGGCTTGCTAGAGAGGTTAAGAACAATAAAAAGGGCTTTTTTGGATATGTCCGCAGCAAAAGGAAGAAGAAGGAAACAGTGGGGCCACTGCGTGCAGAAGATGGCAAAATGCTAACAGGGGACAGAGAAAAGGCAGAATTACTCAACACCTTCTTTGCTTCAGTCTTCTCAGAAAAGGCAAAGGGTGCTCAACCTAAGGATAATGGAGACAGAATAGAGGAAATTCAGCACAGAATAAGTAAAGAGGTAGTACAGGAATACCTGGTTAGCCTAAATGAATATAAATCTCCAGGACCAGATGAACTACATCCTAGAGTATTAAAAGAACTGGCAAATGTAATATCAGAGCCATTGGCAATAATCTTTGAGAACTCCTGGAGAACAGGAGAAGTCCCAGCAGACTGGAGGAGGGCAAACGTTGTCCCCATCTTCAAAAAGGGAAAAAAAGAGGATCCCAACAATTATCGTCCAGTTAGTCTGACATCAATTCCAGGAAAGGTTCTAGAGCAGATCATTAAGCAGAGAGTCTGTGAACACTTAGAGGCCAATGCCATAATCACAAAAAGCCAACATGGGTTTCAGAGAAACAAGTCATGCCAAACGAACCTGATCTCTTTTTTTGATAAAATTACCAGCTTGGTAGATGAAGGGAATGCTGTGGATATAGTATACCTCGATTTCAGTAAGGCCTTTGACAAGGTTCCCCATGACATTCTTGCAAACAAGCTTGCAAAATGTGGGATAGACAAGTTAACTGTTACATGGATTTGTAATTGGTTGAGTGGCCGAACTCAAAGGGTGCTCAACAATGGCTCCTTTTCATCCTGGAGAGAAGTGACCAGTGGGGTGCCACAGGGCTCTGTCCTGGGCCCAGTGCTATTCAACATCTTTATTAACGATTTGGATGACAGAATTGGGGGCATACTTATCAAATTTGCAGATGACACTAAACTGGGAGGAGTAGCTAATACCCCAGAGGACAGGATCAAAATTCAAAATGACCTGAATAGACTAGAAAGCTGGGCCAGTGCTAACAAAATGAAATTCAATGCGGAGAAATGTAAGGTTCTGCACTTAGGGCGGAAAAATGAAATGCACAGATATAGGATGGGGGACACCTGGCTGAATGAGACCACATGTGAAAGGGATCTAGGAGTCCAAGTAGACCATAAGCTGAACATGAGTCAACAGTGTGATGCGGCAGCTAAAAAAGCCAATGCAATTTTAGGCTGCATCAATAGAAGTATAGTTTCTAGATCAAGGGAAGTTATAGTGCCACTCTATTCTGCTTTGGTCAGGCCCCACCTGGAATACTGTGTCCAGTTCTGGGCACCACAATTCAAAAAAGATGTGGAGAAACTGGAGCATGTCCAAAGGAGGGCAACTAAGATGGTGAAGGGTCTGGAAACCTTGCCCTATGAAGAACGCCTTAGGGAGCTGGGGATGTTTAGCCTGGAGAAGAGAAGGTTAAGAGGTGATATGATAGCCCTGTTTAAATATTTGAAGGGATGTCATATTGAGGAGGGAGCAAGCTTGTTTTCTGCTGCTGCAGAGACTAGAACGCGAAACAATGGATGCAAACTGCAGGAAAAGAGATTCCACCTCAACATTAGGAGGAACTTCCTGACAGTAAGGGCTGTTCGACAGTGGAACACACTCCCTCGGAGTGTAGTGGAGTCTCCTTCCTTAGGGGTCTTTAAGCAGAGGCTGGATGGCCATCTGTCAGGGATGCTTTGACTTGGAGTTCCTGCATGGCAGGGGGTTGGACTGGATGGCCCTTGTGGTCTCTTCCAACTCTATGATTCTATGATTCTATGATTCTAACCCAATTCCTCCTTTTACACAAGTCATTTATTCTAAGACTCCATACCTTTTTTCTGCAGGCAGCAACCAGATTTTCATTTTAAAATAAAATAATGAGGACGATATGGTGACTTAAGGATGAATTGCTGACTTTCTGGCTGTGATGCAAACAGGGTCTTTCAAAATAATCTAGAACAGAAGCAGCTAAGTTTGTTTTTGTTTTGCTTTTTACCAAGCATACATTTGCAATGGAAAAAGCATATTAGATCTGTTTGTTAATGAAGGCTATCCCGCTATCGCTAGAGAGAGCAAGTAAATTTTCAATTTATTAATCTCTCTGTATCAGAACATATATGCCATTATTGTCCCATCTGTCCTCATAGCAAGTAAATTAGGTCAATCATGCTCAGAGTTAGGATTTGCCCACATCCACCAATTTCATGATCAGATGAGGCTGAATCTGAATCTGGATTCTTCCATAACTTCCATAATTTTAAAGATCCGCTACACAGCATCTGGACAAATTATGCAATACAGATTGTCTAAATAATCCCATACATGGTGCCCTTGGTATCATTAATATACCCAGAGAGCACATTTAGTTTATGAGCACGTCATCTCCTTTTGTGGGAAGAATCTCTGCTGCAGCTACATGCAGTCTTTCCAATGGCCTTGCCATGGAACATGTTTGGCTGAAGGAAATTGTCTCCCTGCTCCCATCTAGTGGGAGATATATGCCATGACAAAAGCAAATGTCTGATGCTGGTCAAATCCAGAACATCTGTGAAAAGGAACACTACGCTTGAGGTTTTTTGTTTTGTTTTTTTTGTTTTTGTGGTTGATGTTTGGTTTTTAATATATGCATTTAGCTCTTCTTGAAACTATAAACCATCAGTTCTGTCTTACAAGAACAAACCAATTTTCTTTCTGAGACTGGAGGTTTGTCTCTGGTGGTGGTGAGGAACAAAGGCACAATACTTCTTTTACATAACATAGCAGCTGGTAAAATATAAATTTTATAGTGAAATAAGGAATGTTTACTCATTATGTTTGCTGTTGATACTTGAAGGGCTAAAATACTTTCTCGGGTACGTTTTTTTCAGGTGATTATTTCATTTCTTATTCATTGTGGAATGCCCCTTCTCACATTTTCCTTGCCATTCCTCTCTCTTTCCTGTATTATTTCTGTAAATCTGTTTCTTTATCTTATTACCCACTTGATGTATCCATTTTACAGTTACTTACCACTCTCTTTTAAGCATTGTTTTTAAACATTCCTTCCATCTGGGAAGTAGTCCTCCTTTAAATCTGGTCTAATGCTGTTAGTCAGTATGTAAAGCAAAGGTAGGAATTATATGGTGTTCCATATTTTGTTGGGTTGCAACTCCCAGCACTCCTTAGCATTGACTGTGTTGGCTAGGTCTACTGGAGCTTGCAGTCCAGCAATATTTAGAGGACCACCAAGTGATTCCCACCCCAATTCCCACCCCAATTTAAGATAAATGTATCCCAATCAAGTGATTCCCACCCTAATTTATCCCAATCAAGTGATTCCCACCCTAATTTAGATTCCCACCCTAAAGAGCCAGCATGGCGTAGTTTGATTGTTGGACTGTGACTCTGAAGACTAGGGTTTGATTCCCCAGCTTGGCCATGGAAACTCGCTAAGTGACCTTGGGCAAGTCTCATGCTCTTAGTCTCAGGGGAAGGTAATGGCAAACCTCCTCTGAACAAATCCTACCAAGAAAACCCATTAATGAGTCTCCATAATTTGGAAATTACTTGGAAGGCACACCACAACAAATAAGGGTCAAATTAGATGTTGATATGAATGTATATTCCCTATGTTTAATCTGTTTTCTCTCCCGCTACAGAAGATTTGTGTCTCAGAAACCAGATCTGTTATTTAATCCCTTCCAACAACCAATTATAATGCAAAGCATGCAAAATGAAACATAGGTGAGCACAATCACATGCTATGGCAAACAGTTGTCTCTTGAGACCTCCTAATTCTGTCTGATGAAATTCAAAGAACAGTCACTCCATGAGCCTGGTCAGTGAGTTCCTATGATGGAAGTGAAGTGTTGTGTTCTAATGACATAGCAAATGCTCTGTACAGATGACCAGTTTGGATACACGTTGCAAAATGGTTGTTGGCTAGTACAGTTTGATGATACACACATATTAGCTTGTTCATTTGGGACAAAATCCAGTAAAGCCCATACTACTTGTGTGGCAATGTAGGGAGTACAGACTTCTTACAAAGAAGTTAATCTGCCTGTAGTACAAAATGTTCAGCCATTGGCAAACTCGCTTGGATTCAAACTAAATTTGTTGTTGTTTGCCTTCAAGTTGTTTCTGACTTATAGGGACACTAAGGCAAACCTATCATGGGGTTTTCTTGGCAGGATTTGTTCAGAGGTTTGCAATTCACTTATCCTGACGCTGAGACCATGTGACTTGCTCAAGGTCACCCAATAAGTTTCCATGGCTGAACAGGAAATCAAATTTTGGTCTCTAGAGCATAATCCAACACTGAAACCACTATGCCATGATGGTGAACTACTTCCCACTGAAATCCTAAATCAATCCTCACTTGTCCCATTTATTTCAGTGAGACTTAAGATCCAACCCAATGATGTCATTGCCAAAAAAGAGCATAGCACCATCATGTAGCATCAAGGGATTCAAAGTTCTTGTTGGGTAAGAATATCTCTTGGTTTCATTTTTGATGGTGGAAGATGAAAAGTGTAACTCAGTTTCCTCCCCCAGGACCAGCTTTGCTTCAAGATTATGTTACTATGTTCACTTCTCCAAACCATTGTGGTATTGGGTGTGTTTCCTTAAGCATACATTACAAGATATTTCATGTGGCTTTAGAAAGGCCATTTTATAGGGGACATTGCACTGAAAAGGGAAGATGAAAAGTGTAACTCAGTTTCCTCCCCCAGGACCAGCTTTGCTTCAAGATTATGTTACTATGTTCACTTCTCCAAACCATTGTGGTATTGGGTGTGTTTCCTTAAGCATACATTACAAGATATTTCATGTGGCTTTAGAAAGGCCATTTTATAGGGGACATTGCACTGAAAAGCATTAAATTTGCATCTTGTCCTGCCCTGTTGGAGCTCATTAGTTCTCAGCAATGACTCCTGGATCTATGGAGAAGAAATTAGTGCCCAAAGAAGTGCCACTTCTGTGTATTTCTCTCAGTTGAAGCGCCTGATCCAGAAGCCAGTGCCAGTCAAATGATCTTGAGGAGTGTCATTTATGACCTTGCAAGAAGGCAAACTGGTCAGAGTCCCTGTCTCCTTGTTCCTTCTGAACAGAGGATCAAACTCTACCCTACTCAAAACAATTTACTTGTGTGTGTGTTCCCATGTGCATTGCACACATTTGCATACACATTCCCTCCTGTGACATTTAGAATGACAGAGTATATGTTTTTCTTTAAAATATGGAAAAGCTACTTTAGGGGTTTGCAACTCCCAGACTGGCATGGTTAAAGATTCTGGCAGTTGTAATCCAAATTGTAACTTTTCCAAGCTCTGTTTTTTCCGCAGAACTCTTTTACACTGCACAATTATAACATTATGCTTCCACTTTAACAGCCATAGCAACAGCCTACAGAATTCTAGGATAAACTACAAACCCCTAGATGTCATGTGATGTTCCAAGGTGGTTAGAGTGGAATCATAGTTGAATCACGCCCATAGATAATATACTACATCTAGGTGAGTTCTCCCAAATGGCAACCAATTCTAATTGGATTCAAAAGGATCTTGCAACCCTGTTGAGACTAACTGGAAGACAGAGGTTGGTAGCATGCTCAAGTCTATAAAAACTCATGCTATCAACATTTATCTTTGTTAGTCTCAAATGTGCTGCAAGATCCCTTTACA
Organism: Urosaurus nigricauda; assembly: GCA_034509955.1. Lineage (NCBI taxonomy): Eukaryota > Metazoa > Chordata > Lepidosauria > Squamata > Phrynosomatidae > Urosaurus > Urosaurus nigricauda. Next base: position 43,356,875 of record JAOEGL010000004.1, on the reverse strand, counting down.
TACTGATTTTCCACACTAATGTGGCTAGGTCTTTGAATTCCACTTATGTTTGGAGGGAATCACATACTGAAAAAAACTAAACTCATTCGCTGGAGGAAATTATTCCTCAAACGGCTATGCTTATTTTGATTGTGAGAGCTACATGGAACACTGCTGCAATTATCTTGCAGTGTTTGACACCTATTGCCTCGAATATTTGATATTTGTCATGGCCAGCAAAAGAACAATTTTCCCCCCAATCCTGACAACATTTTTTATGCTTTTCCAAGAAGCTGTTTAAGAAAAGACTTTTTGTTCCCTTTTAAAAAGTCTTTGAAATGCTGAATACTTCACAGCATACAGCTGGAAAGGATGCTCAGCTAACCATTTAAGCAAACAAGCAAATGATGATAGAAAAAAAAAAAAAGCTGTGCTGTACTGTATAGTGACTCTTCCATGAAGGGAGTGACTGTTTGTTCTATTCTGTGTGCTCTGTGTCTGGGTGGTTGTTTGACTAGCAGGCCTGCATGTAGAACAGGTGGCTCATGGTCAGCCACAAAAGTGGCTATGCTGCCCACTGCCTGCACTATGTATGTTGGGATCTGCATAAAATATACTTACCTCCTGTGTGGGGATACAACAAAAGTAATATGTGAAGTTATGAAGAGTTATTAAGCCAGTGTATGTTTTTCACACACTGTGGTAAAGAAGGCAGTGACACTGTAGGGGTTTCAGTGAAATACACACCTCAGGAATTCCAAATGATGAGTGGAGAGTCTTAGTATTTCAAGCAGTGAAGAGTTAATACAGTGTGCTCAATTACCCATGTGCATTGTTGTTCATTGTTTCTCCACAGTGCTCTTTCTCTACAATGCCCCTTAACATTCTACCATGTGGCCTCTTAAGTGTATATAAATTGAGGCCAGACAGATATTACTCCATGCAGGGGTGTAGCAAGGCAAATTTAATAGGGGATGAAAGATAAAATAGGTGGGAGAGAGAAAGGTTTAAGAATCAATCAATATAAAAGATTTCTGGGAGGAATTTTTTCATTGGTAATGACAAATATAACTCTGAATGAGTTATTTTAGTTAGAAATGTTGTGCAGCTTTCAAAAAAGTAAATACATTTAGAATACAATATTTCCCACCTGCAAAATAGTTGTGTAAACTAAATAACAGTGACTAGGAATTAAATGAAGTCATCTTTCAATAATGTGCTGAATGCACCACGATTCATTTATTTTATTTTATTTTTTGCCAACATGTGGTGTCAACATGTGGTGTCAACATGTGTGTCAATATTGAGGAGGGGAAATTCATACAGCTGTAGATACACAAAAGGTGATCTCTGAACTATGCAAAATATACATACAAGGAAAGGATTCCTTGTACATGTATAATTTTTTAGAATTGACTATCATATCCAGAAATCATGCTGGGATAGATGCGGGATTGAAAAGTTAAACACGGGTATTATCGCATGCTGCTGCAGCTGGGAGAGTGCATTCTGTCTGCGGCCTGGACCCCAGCGGTGCTTATCCAGCACTTTTTCAAAAACAGCAAGCTCCTGTTGATTTACTCTCCCCATCACAGTCCTGGCCCCATGGCATGTGACCTGCTCTCAGAGTCAGGGTCTATCTGTTCAGGATTTATATTCTGATGGAAGTGTGCTGGAAAATTCACTTTTTCAGACAGCAACTCCCACAATCCCCCAGCCAGCATGGCCACTGGAAGATGCAGTTGAAACACACACATTTTCAAGCTCTTCTCTGTTGTGGCAATGTAGGTGGGCAGTTACTTTTAATTTATTTCCCCTCTTATTGAACTCAAGGAAAGGATTTCTTGTGTCATGTTTTATTAACAGGAATGTGATCATAGTTTAAAAGAGCATAGGGTATACTTCAGAGTGCTCTTCACTGTCTGGCTCTCAACTCCACCCCATTCCAGCTATTCTACAGGTGCATCCTCTCTAGTTTAAGAGTCACACCATCATATCCAAAGTATTGTGTAAGTGTATGTTTTATGGTGGTGTGTATCTGATGTGCTGACATAGCAGGGTTTCTGTTATAACCTATAGCCTCCGAGTAACTGACGGAAAGGATTGCACCTTAAGCATGTCATGCTAGTTCTCAAACACAGTTTGCCTAGAGTAGAGAACATATATCTACCAGTAGTTATGGTGAACATGTGGTGAACATGTTAGAAGTACTGTGAATAAATAAGAAGGGAATGCTTTGTTTAACCAGAGTGGTGAATTCATGATTGAAAACCCAAGCTATAATCAGATAGAACTGCAATTTGGACTTGAGATTTTGTCTAGGTTTGCTAGTAGAGTGCTGGCTGAGTGCCTTTCCACTCTGTGGCTACACCTGAAATGATATTCTCCATCCTCCGAGATTTCCTTTGTACAATAGACTGCTGTTGTCATTACAGAAATTCCATGACATATTCATTTGTTGTGTAACCCTCTGAAACAGAGCTAAAAATAGCTCTCTGACTTACAGGAAATCACCCATATAAAATTGCACAATCTCTGTGTCCCTATCAGTGGAACTTGTCCCATAAAGAGACCAAATGTCAATAAGAGAAGCTGAAAGTGCTACTTAATGAATGATTCCTTGCAACTTCAAAGCTATTACCAAACAATCCTGTTGGGTGTTTATATCATAAGGGGCTGGGGCCAAGTTGGTCCTTCATGGGATTTTAAGTGGCCTAACACTCCCACTGTCACTAGCACTGCACCCCCACCCCATTATTAGAGTGATCGTAAAATTTCCCCCAAATGGTTATAATAACATGGTAGATGGCTACAGTTGAAAAACATGTTTTGACAAGGCATGCATGTGAAATATGAGACATATCTTCACTCCAGCAAGTCAAACCTGGTATCAGTGTCTTCTACAGATTATTTGTTCACCTTCCTCTCTCACCTACAGTAGTATACATATTTTGCTCAATAGTGGATTATGGAAAAGGATGAATGAAGAATCTGGTAGAACAGCAAAGTGGGAGGTGCAGTGGCTACATGAGCTGAATGGCTCCTCAGAGCTTCTATAGAATTATCTACCATTTCTTGATTAGATCCTGGCAACTTTATATCAATATGATTGTCATTGTATTTTGTCCCTTTTGATATTAGTACATGCCATCATCATCTCTAGAGCTTGCAAAAGTTCTGTTCTGGACTAGAAATCCTAGACTTCTCAAGCTGAATTGGTCAATTCAGAGTTAGAAATGTAACACTTATAAATTCTGATAATTTCTGACAAATTATAGAATGATATCCCACCATTAGTATTAGTTTCCTTTAGAAAAGTGTATATCTACTGAGGTGCATAGAGGGTTGCTGTTTTGCCAAAGGATTTTTAGACAATACAAGCAGGGATGCTAAGTCAGGCTTTTATTAGATAGCAAGCAAGGAAAAAAGAGTACAAGAAATTTGTTGAGCAAAGATCTCATGTTCTCCTTTCTGTTGTTGGACCTTCAAACAGCAGAGAAATCCCATTTGTGATCAGTGTACACAGAACCATTGTAGTCAATGTCTGCTTGTAGACTGGTAAATTTTACAACTCTGCATACAGTTCAGTTCTAGTCCACAAAACAAAGGAAAGTAGCAACTAGGGAAACCAAATAAAAAGGCTTCACCCTCCTCGTAACAGAGAGACAGCATGCAGGGCTCCCTTCTGCCTTAATGTCTTCTGTACAATGTTCAAGGTATCAAGCTTTGTTGGATCAAGGTTTGTACTATGGAGCAAAATCACCAGTTTTTCTTAACAGTGAACAGAACTGTAGATTAAGGAAATATCACCTGTTACTACTGCCATGTTAGTGGTAATGTTTCTGAATACTAATAGCTGGGGAGCAAAAGCATGAGATGGCTATTATCTTCATGTCCTGCTAACATGAACTTCCTACAGACATTTGGTTGGCTACTGTGGGAGACTGGAAGCTGGACAGATCCAGCTGAATTCTCTTATGTGAAAGCAAATGCTGAAACACCACAAAATAATAATTTGTAGACAATCTCACTCTGCGTTCTTTCTTTCTTTTTGTTTACTCTTAGCCTTGCTGACATATAGGTAAGACCTAGAATGCTCAAAGCACCAGTGAAGAGTGAGAAACATGTAAAATACTCCTGTAGCACAACTGTTGGAAGTGGAGTGTAACAATATTGAGGACTATCTATGTAGAGGAAGCAGTAATAGTGGATAGAGGCAGGAATCCTCCTGATTATTCCAAACTGCAGTAAATTCACTTAATCAATTGTTGAATGGTGAGTCAACCCATAGGTAAACCCCATGGTTTCAAAGGGTGTGTGCTCTAGCTGGGTCTAACAATTGGATTCAGGCCAGATACTTAAAACCAGTGTTCCCCTTTATCTCACCTGATTTGTCACCTGTTTACATAAACTGTTTATTCACTTTCTTCCTCCTCAGGCCCAACTTTGTCTTTCAAACACGTAGCTAATAACAGCATTCCAAGCATATCTTTCTATCCTTAGATGAAGTTGTCGTTACAAGGTTATAGGGACTTTATTACACTAAATGATAGTTGCTGCTTAAGAAGGGGGGGGGGGTCTTCATGCATACTGAACAACTCCCTGACTACAGTTGTAGACTACCATGGAATTTCAGAGTTTTCTATTGGACCCTAATCTGAACAGCATTTTCTGAAAAAAGATGTATGTATGAATTCCAGCCCTAAAACAACTTCAAAATAGTTTTTTCTGGAGCTTTCAGGCTATGTGGCCATGTTCTGGGCTATGTTCTGGGCTATGTGGCCACATAGCCCGAAAGCTCCACAAAAAAACTATGGATGCCAGCCATGAAATCCTTCGACTTCACAACTTCAAAATACTCTGTTTTCTGTTGTGCCGCTAACCTTCCTTCTGCACCAACCTGCTCTGCTTGGTTCCAGCACCACTCTATACCACAGTAGGTTGGGACATGCATAGAGCTTACAAAGAAACTACAACAGAGAACAGCCTTTCTAAATAGCCCCCTCAAACTCCTCCATATTTTTGAGTTATTTAGAGTTTCAGTAAACTGAGGATCATTGATTTGGTGGTATGGTTTTACTGCTATTTTAGCTTCTTGGAGAGATACCTAGAGCAAGAGTGACCTTCCATGTGTTTTGTAAGGAGATACGATAAACTCGCTAAAACTGTCCTCATGAGGCTAGGGTGTTAACCAGTGTTATAATATGCATAATGTGCCAGGAAGCTGCTGTCTCTGATCAATCTACTGTTGGGAGTTTGTGGATGTATTCTAATTCAGCTGTTTTTCTTTCAAATCTTTATTTATAGGGTTTTGTTTTTGTTCGGGTTTTTGTTCATTTGTTCGTTCAAGGACTGTTGTCCTGAGGTCAGAGATGAAATGCCCAGGAAGACTGAAACAGGTTTTTCTGTATTCTTATTCTTAATATCTGATGTATGTCCATTTATTATCTAGCACAGGACCTGGATTGTTTGCTCAAATAAATTGACATATTGGCCTTAGGAAAAATCTTTCCTCCTGCCCTTGCCCTTCAATGACCATAGTTAAAACTGAACTTGTCACCTCCTCACTGTACTAACAGGTTTTGCATTTCTATGGCTATTCATATAGTCTGATTACAAAGGTCATTCCTGGGCAATAGTTTACTCCTAGCATCTGAGGAAGCACAGTAAATCTACATAAATTTATGCTACAGTTTCTGTGAATTAATTTCTCATGCAAGCAAAGTAAAGTTCAAATTTTTTACAACAAAGACTTTTACCATATATGGAGTGAGAAATGTTAGTTGCCCAATCTGGGTTCAGAAAAGGAAGGAGAACTAAAGATCATATTGTAAAAATACATTGGATGATGGGGCACATGAAAGAATTTTAGAAGAAAATTAGCCTGTGCTTCAGAGATTATAGCAAAGATTTGACTGTGTAGATCATACAAAATTATGTGAGACTCTAAAAGAAATGGGTGTGTCACAACATTTGATTATCATGATGTATAACCTATATTGAGGAGAAGAGGCCACTGTAAGGACAGAATATGGAGAAACTGAATCATTTCCATTTGGCCAGGGGTAGTGGTGGTATTGTCAGATAATGGTGCATTTAAGTACTGTACTTGGAGAAACTAGGCAATTGAAGAAAGGCCCATCAGCAATTTAGAATATGTAGATGAGGCCACACTAGTAGCAGAAAACAACAAAGACTTGGAATTATCACTGAAGAAGATCAAGGAAGAAAGTGCAAAGGCAGGTTTACAGCTGAACATTAAGAAAACAAAAATAATGACCACAAGTGATTTATATAACCTTAAAGTGGATACTGAAGATATTGTAATAGTCAAAGACTTTATATGCCTTGGCTCAGTCATCAGTTTAAATGATGATTGTAGTCAAGAAATCAGAAGACTAGGATTTGGAAGAGCAGCTATGAAAGAACTAGATATGGTCCTCAAGTGTAAAGATATATAATTGAATACCAACATATTTCCAATTTCTATATAACGTCGGGAAAGCTGGACAGTGAAGAAAACTGATAGGAAGACAATCAACTAATTTGAAATGTCATGCTGGAGAAGAGTTCTGCAGATACCTTGGGCTGTCAAAATTACCAGTATATATGTCCTAGAGCAGGGATGGCAAACCTGTTAGAGACCGAGTGCTCATTCAGTGGCATTCCCGCACCGGGGGGGGGGGGGGAATTTCCAGGAGGTGCGATTTCCACCTTCGGGGGTTGGGGCTTCTTGGGGGGTCAGGACTTCTGCCTTCCGGGGAGGGGACTTCTAGGGGGGAAACCCAAGACACACTCTCTCAGCCTCAAGTTAGCAATAGCCGCCGCTCCCCCGACAAAACATGCCAAAAAAAAAATCCATGATAGTTTCACCTTAGGGTTGCCATATCACACATACAAATCAGGCTCTCCCATCCTCAGAGGATGGCAGTAGAAATCCCCCTCTGACGAAGCTTGCCTCATGATAGTTTCACCTTAGGGTCACCAGGAACCAGTGCTTGGAAAGAAAGGAGGGTGCTCTGGGCCCATAAGTTGGAAACGACTTGGAGGCACACAACAACAACAACAACAAGCATAATCAAGCACAGAAGACACAGCACAATAACAAGAACAAAGAGAATCAGTGGTTTGAGCTCTGGAGACCAGGGTTCAAATCCCAGCTTGGCCATGAAACCCACTGGGAGGCCTTGGGCAAGTCACACTCTTTCAACCTCAGAGGAAGGCAGTGGCAAACCTCTTCTGAAGAAATCTTTCCAAGAAAACCCTATGGATGGCCTCATGACACCTCACCTACAGTTCCCAGAATCTCATAGCATGCAAGGTGGGGGCCTTCTGGCCAGAAAGGGCTAGTCTTCTGGCTGGAAGGGATGGAGCTTCTGCCCCAAAGGGGTGGGCCTTCCACCAAGAAGGGCTGCGCACCACCCACCGTCCGTGGCCCTTCCTTGTCAGGGCTCGGTTTTCCACAGGAGAACCAGACTGTGGCAAGGAACAGGGCCAGTTGTGCACACCTCCCCACCCCTCCTTGCCACGGCCTGGTTCTCCTGAGGCAAACTGAGCTGCAACAAGCACACCCTGCCCCCCCCCCCCCACTTGCTGTGGCCACCACATACCCTCAGAGATGGCTGATAGGGATGCCATTACCTGGAGTGCATCTGGGGCAGTATTGTCAGCTCTAGCCAGCAGCCGCTGTGCCTTTCCGGGGTTTCAGGCAGGGATAGCTTAGCCTGGATTTTGAACCCAGGACCTTTCAGAAAGGAAGTTGGCCTTCTTCTGTATCAGATCTGTGAGAATCTACCTAGCACAACATTGGGAACATGGCACCAATTTTGTACCTGTCTCTGGGTTCTGTGGGGCCAACAACAATTGAATATTGCAACACCACCACAGTTTGAGTCCCAATATATTTTTTAAAAACAATAATTAAGTAAGTAAGCAAGGAAGTGCTTTATAACCCACCTTTCTCCCATCATAGTAGTCAAGGTGTTGATGTTGTGTACCTTCAAGTTGTTTCCAACTTATGGCAACCCCAAGGTGAACTGGGTTTTCTTGGCAAGATTTCTTGTTCCTTGGAAGTCTTTAAGCAGAGGCTGGATGGCCATCTGTCAGGGATGCTTTGATGGAGAGTTCCTGCATGGCAGAAGGGATTGGACTAGATGGCCCATGTGGTCTCTTCCAACTCTATGATTCTATGATTCACATGCCAGAGAGGGCATGCATGCCACAGGTTCATCACCATCACTGAGCCAGGGCACTAAACGTGGTCTCAGACTGGATTATTTCTGCACGATGTTTTGGATCTCAGTCAAGGAAACACAGCCTTGATTTGCAAGACATGAGCAGAGCTATTAATGGCAGGGTTTCTTGGAGGTGTCCCATTCATAAAGTTACCATTAATCAGGGTGACCAGACATCCTCCTTTGCATTTGCATTTGCTTGTCTGCTTCTCAGAGGATAAAAGGGCAGCAAACATGTTGCATAATGGGCTGCTTGAGAGACAATGCAAATACTGAAATGGCTCCCTCCCCCTTAATTTTGGCACAAAGGACTAATGAAAAGAATAATTCAAATGTAGATTCCATCAAAAATTTGGCTGCTAATAAAGCACAAATTTAAGCATTTGTTTTGTTTGAAGTTCTATAAGTATAGTGCAAGTTCATAAGTAAAAATACAGTTGAGTTCATAATACTGTAGTATATGTAATATGGCTGTAAATAAGCCTTATGAAATTAACTTTTAATTATACAGTATTAGTGTTTTTAGCTTTTATTTTGTAACACTCTACATTTTTTCCTGAATGTCCTACATTTTGCAATGCCTTGTCCTCCTTTGCAGTCATGACATCTGACCACTCTGCCATTAATCAAAGCTGACTCGATGACAATGACAATGAACAACCACAACAAAGTTTCTGAAGCTCACAAGCCTCTTAACCAGGCAAAGAAAGTTATAAAAGATGTAGAGGAAGGAAAGTGATAGTGTTAAAGAGTCACACATTTGACATATTGCTTTAAAGTAGCAGAAAGGAAGAGTCTGTGTAAACTATTAAAGTTGCTCACACTCCAGTATTCCTGAGTTGACGGGGGCGGGGGGAGAGAGTAAAGTAATGCAGTAATGTTTGGTCCTCCATTTGAAAACACTAATAAACTCCCTCATTGAAAAAAACCAGACAGGTCTACTCCAGCCTGTCTACTTCTACTACTTCTGTACTAACTCAAAGCAAGATGCAGACTGGTTTTTACTATCTTTGCCTGATGAAAAGAATCTATGATCTTAAATGCAATGGATTTTGTGTCTTTTTGGTTAGACTAACCATGGTATCACCACATTGTGGACTTTTGAATTCCACCAATGATTATGAAGAAGAGGGGATAGATCGGGTCTGTGCCTTCAGGTTATTTCTGACTTATTAAGGGGAACCTATCAGAAAATTTTGAGGGCAGAATTTGTTCAGAGGGGGTTTGCATTTGCCACTGAAACCGCTACACTGGTCTTGCTCTCTGATTAAGATAATACCAAGGTTTTAACTATCTAAATATTGAGCAACTGCAACAGTTGGTCTATATCTGTTTTGTTGCAGCCTTCATGGCCAGAGTTCTCTTGAGAGATATTATTTGAAAAATTGCAAATCTTAATGTCATAAAGAGTCTGGAACACACTATCAGACTTCCCCCCACCCATTTACAAGGGTTTGTACCTTCTGACTAATATTTTTACAATGTTTAACTGTCAAAAAGAGAGTTTTATTGCCTAGATAATAATTGCTTGATAGCTAGACCATGTTGATATGTATATTACAACATTTGAATTTCCAGTTTCCATCAACAGACTGGAAGAAATTACTGGCATATGTTATGGTCCTTCCTCTTGCATTTGATGACATGAGCACAGGAATGGGACAGATGCTTAAGATAGGGACTGTGCACTGAGGTTTGAAATAACAGGAGGAGCAACAGCAACAAAAACAACAACTTAGGGCACTACCCACTCCTTTCTTTTATTACCTGGGGCTAGATGCTGAAGATCACAGAAATGTCCTACTGGATTGATTTATATCCCACACTTTACAATAAGACCTCAGGCCATTGTACAGACAAAATGCAATTCAAAACAATTTAAAACCATAAAGAACAATTGAAAACATTGTTAAAAATCTTAAGCAAGGGTGGGCAAAGTGCAGATTCATGCACCCCAGGGCTCATTTTGTTGCCCTCGCCCAGATAATTTTTTCATCTTCCTCCCAAAAACTTTTCAATTTTTTTCATTTTTTTCCACAACAAATGGCCCTAATGCCCTCTAGGGTGGCACATGGTAACGTCATACATCTATGTTCTCTTACTGGCACATTGATACTGTATTATGAACTGAAGTTCATCAACATTCCTTGACTACATTGACAGGAAATAGATCCATGGCAATAAACTTATAATATATAGTAGATAACACCGTTAAAAGCCACTATTACTTCAGTCCACAAAGTTAATGAATGGCTTTTTAAGACAGATTGGAAGCTTCCACTATAATTCCCACAGTTTTATTTGATTAGGACATGTCAGTCACATGTCTATGATCCTTTGATACTTTCTGGAAACCTGTAAAGTAGCCAATCCCAACCCAGTTCCATCCAGATGTTTTGGACCCAGTGTTCTTGACCATTGTCCATGCTGCATGGGCTAATGGGAATAGATGTCTGAAACATTTGGAGAGTACTATGCAGATGTTCATCCTGTTTTCATCTGTGGCATCCTTAGTTTCAACCCCCTTTCCAGCAACTCTGCATCAGCATACTAAATGTGAACAGGTGGAGAGCTGGACTTATGGTAAAGAAATCAACATGATGCTTTAACAAAGGGGTTAGGAACAGAAAGCAACCAAGCTGTATTCACTTTGTTTCTAGTTTGAGAGCCCCTTGTCTCCTCTTCACTGCTAGATATGTCAATACACCAGCAATAGAAGGGCATATTTTCCATGCAAGAGCAAATATGTTGGGAAATGTGAGTGATACTAGTGGATCTCTCAAGGACAGTTGTCAAATTGATAAAATTTGTGTGAATTGGCCTCCACAATAATTTAAACCTATCTTACAGGTTTAAATCAGCCCTGGTGGCGCAGTGGTTAAATGCCTGTACTGCAGCCACTCACTCAAAACCATAAGGTGGCGAGTTCAAGACCAGCATAAGGGCTGAAGCTCGACTCAGGCTTGCATCCTTCCAAGGTCGCTAAAATGAGTACCCAGATTGTTGGGGGGCAAATAGCTTACAGTTGTAAACTGCTTAGACACTCCTTAAGGGTATGAAGCGGTATATAAATGAAGCTGTTTGTTTGTTTGTTTACCACTTTCATCTTTGATTTTCTTCAGTAATTGTTCCAGGTCTTTGGTATTTTCTACTGTTAGTATGGTGTTGTCTTAAATTGTTGATGGTCCTTCCTCCAGTTTTTCCTCTTTCCTCTGAGTCTAATCTTGCTTTGCATTTAATATTTTCGGTGTACAAGTTGAAGAGAGAGGGTGATAGAATGCAGCTTTTCCTGACCCCATTGCTAACTGGAAACCATTCTGTTTCTCCATATTTTGTCCTGACGGCAGCCTCTTGTCCTGAGTACAGGTTACATACATCAAGACAATCAAATGTGGTGGCACACCTATGTCTTTAAGAGCAGTCCATAGCTTTTCAAGATCTATATTATACAATCAAAGGCTAGGATAGAAGTGTATTGTGACCAATAAAGAATTTGCCAGTAGTTTGGCTGAAGGATCCTGCCAGGGAGAAGCTGGTTATTTCTGAAGCAAAAAGCCTTCTCTTGCTGAAGCTGTACCACCAAAAGAACCGGGGCAGGGGTGTCTATTGCTTAGACAGGTGGTTTACTTTTCCTGGTCTGCTTTTCTCTTCACTCATGCAATGCTAGGGTTGTGATCTTTTCACAGCAGTCTGTAGCTATTGTTGCTCGACCACCAGGGGGCCTGTGGTCCAACAAAGGATAATTGGAATTAATTACTGAAGAGAATGGTTTTTTATTTGGCTTAAAGATCTGAGGGAAAGCAGAACAGCAGTGGAGCTGGCAGAGGCAGACTGAAGTGTCCCTCTGTCTTGGTTCAAGCTTCAGGGTACCTCCCACTCCCTCCTTCCCTTGCTGCCCTCTGAATATCTCCAGTCAAAGTGTGGGGATTTTTCTTTTCTTTTCCCTTCTCACAGCTTGCAGGGCTACCTCCACTGCCCTTTCTGAGGCGCCTTCTTCGTGCATTTTCCTTTCCGCCTGGGCTGAAGGAAGGATGTCTTTGCTTTGGACTGTTATACTTTTGCTTACTTTCCTGAAGCCTCTAGATACTACGGTGAAGGAAGGTGCTGCTGCCTCATTTCTTCAGGAGCCTTCTATGTCTTCCAGGAGGGAGCAGAGGGTTGCAGGCAGTCACTCGGCAAGACACTTCATTCCAAAAGATGCACTGCTGGAGACCCTGGGAGAACTGGGTAGGGTAAGGCGGTCAGGATCCATTGGCAGTTACAGGGGGTGGCCCTTCTCAGAAAACCAACTGAAATGGGGAAGGACACGGAGGGGAACAGATGATGAAGATTCCAAGCCAGTTCAGCCGTATGTCCCAGGAGTAAAAGTGGAATTTCCTCGGCCTGCAAACTCTGCAAGCTTACATCCAACCAAGGCCTTGGTGCCATCCAGCACAGACCCATCTAAACACCTCCCCCAAAGGAGTCCAGCAGTCCATGGGGGCACAGAGCCACAATATAATATGACTGTGGCTCTAGGAAAGCGTCCTCAAATCCAGAACCCTCTGTATCCAGTGACTGAAAGTTCATACAGTGCATATGCTGTCATGTTCCTGTCCTTAATAGTCTTTGCTGTGGGTATCATTGGGAACCTCTCAGTGATGTGCATTGTCTGGCACAACTACTATATGAAAAGTGCCTGGAACTCCATCTTGGCCAGCCTTGCCTTCTGGGACTTCCTCATCCTCTTTTTCTGCTTGCCAGTGGTCATCTTCAATGAGATCACCAAGAAGAGATTGCTGGGAAGCATTTCCTGTCGCATTGTACCTTTCATGGAGGTAAGAGATGTCTCTGTTGCACTCATTTGTGTTTCATCAACAATTTTATATATCCTCTTTGCAGGATCATTTGGTAGTATTACATTATTTTGTATGCTACATGAGCTTGGATCTCTTTTGCATTGTCACTAAGCCATGTTTATGGTCCCTATGAAGAGATGTCTTAACACCTTACCAAGGATAAAGAAAGGCAGGTTGATCTTTCATATTGGGTAGGCGGCACTTCTTCTTAAAAGGGTAACATCTGGTCTTCCAGTATACCAGGATGACTTTGGAAAAAGGTAGATTAATTTTCTGTTTAATGGGGAATGTATTCTCGCAGGTGGTAGTATGTGAAACCAGTTCATTCTGTGTGACCACCTGATCTGTTTTGTTCACATTCTGTGTGCTGTAAAACAAAGGAAGTCACTTTTTGCCATAGATACGTAGGAATTTCTCTGGGAATCTTGCAGCTCTCTTGATAGTGTTGAACTGCAATTCCTTGAACCCCCTGTGGTTAACATAGCCAATGGCAAGGAAAGCTGCATTGAATTATGATTGGTCATTGAAAAGGATTAAATCACAAATCTGATTTCTGAGGCATTGATCTCCCATAGTAAAAGAGAACATGGACTGCTTTATCACACTAGGGGGCAAACAGGATTTAAACAAGAGTTAAACAAGAGTTAAACAGGAAATGCCCTATGTTTATCTGTTTAACTCTAGTTTAACTCTTGTTTAAATCCTGTTTGCCTCCTAGTGTGATGAAGCAGATAAGGAATATACATTCATCTCAGCATCTAGTTTGGCCCTCAGCAGCATTGCTTACACTGGGATGGGAATCATATAGTCCTTCAAGCTTCAGTAGCCCAAACCATCATAGCCAATGGTGAGGAATGGTGGGAGTTTCAGCCCAACATCATCTAGCTCTGTATATGATTCCAACCTAGAAGAAAACTTTTTTAAAAGAGGTTGATACCCCCACCCCAATTAATGGAGATTGCAGTCAGGAAATCAGAAGAACACTAGGACTTGGAAGGGCAGCTATGATGGAACTAGATAAGATCCTGAAACAGAAAGATGCATAATTTAATACTAAAGTTAGGATTGTCCATGCCGTCATATTTCCCATTTCTAGTATGAGTGTGAAAGCTGGGGGGTGAAGACAGCTGATGGGAAAAAATTAAACTCATTTGAAATGGTGCTGGAAAGCATTCTATGGATACTGCAGACTGCTAAAAACACAAATAAATGGATTGTAGAGCAAATCACATCTGAACACCCCTTAGAAACCAAGATGACTAAATTGAAACTGTCATAGTTTGGCCATATCATGAGAAAATATGACTCTTTATAGAAGACAGTAATGCTTGGCAAGGATGAAGGCAGTAGGAAAAGAGGGAGACCACATGCCAGAAGAATAGAATCCACAGCCCTGAGCTGCAAGACCTGCACAGAGCTGTTGACAGGGTGACTTACAGGTCCCTCATTTATAGGGTCACTATAAGTCAAAGTTGACTCAAAGACAATTAACAACAACAAATATAGCTAATTCTCTGAACAAGGAAATAAGAGCAAACATCTTAACTCCTCTTGGGAAGATAATGACAGAATTAAAAATAATACATAACACAAATCCATTTAACTAGTGAGGCATGAGGCTGTCCTAATGAGTCTGACAATCGAAAGCTGTTATTCAAATTGTTTTCATTTGTAAATTCTGCAAATGTCTAATCTCAACTGTTAAAGGAGCTAGCCAAGTTTTCTTGTAGAACTGGAAGGGTCAGTACACTGGCTTACCTGTGATGATCCCTGCTGGCACAATGGGGGCAGATCCCTGCTGGTGATAAGAGAGACAAAGCACTGGAGAAATAGATTGCTTGGAGGAAGCAAATTTTGCTGAATCCCATTTTGGGAGAAAGGGAGGAAACATATCCCCTAAAATTTAAAACTTAAATAAATAAAAAGGATATTTTGTCCGCTTTCCCACACCATCACTGTGAGATCCTTTATGCAGCTGCTGGCATAGTACAACAACAGGATTCTGACTATAGACAGAGAGATCAGAGATGAAGTGACCATGCTAGGAGAAATTCTTATTAACTGCAGATAATATTCAGGGTTGCCAAGTGTGAGTGGGGTAAACAGTCTGGTAGCTGATCTGTTCTTATGTCTTTAACAGAGGGTTGGAGTAAGGAAATAATCACAGATTGAAAAGGCTTTCTTTTTGGATTATAGTTCCCCAAAACCCCCAGCTAACATTGACGCTGGGCAGTTATACTCTATTTTGGGAATAGTAGTCCAGAAATTAACTTTGCTAAGCTCTGGAAATGTCAAGCGTTTCAAGATATGAGGTAAAGCATGATCACACTTAATAACTTCTGTTGTTAAAGGATTTGGCAAGCAGGGCCAATTCAAAACCTGAAAATCTTATTCCTACCTATTCAGGTTCCCATCATTTTTTTCTTGGGAGGATACCTGTGCCTTTAGCGGGCATGTGACAGACTGAAATTCAGAAATTTCACTACCCCACTGAATCAACATGCTGACAAAGGCTTTTCAAATGTTTGCCTGTCACAGCCACTTTTAAAGGAAGAGACAATAAACAGAAGTAGAACAATCTTTTTAATAATCTCAAGGATTGTTTGATTTCACCCAGGGACTGCAAAAGATATTTGGAGCACTGTGTGATGTGCTCTAAAAAGTACAAAAAGCCCACTGTTGTTGGCATACATAGGCTAAGGATCTTATCTCAAGGTAGTGCCAGGGAAAGTGATTTTGAGTATTGCTGAGAAGGCAGCAAAGTTGCATTAATTAATTAATGCATGGCAGGGGGTTGGACCTGATGGCCCTTGAGGTCTCTTCCAACTTTATGACTTGGATTAATTAACTGTAATGATGGTGAATTGAAACCTAAGATTCGCCTAGTGAGTGAGGACAGCCTAGCCTTTCATTATTGTAGTTTTCTTCAGATGTTCTTAACTAATGGAAGCAGAAAAGCAACTAAAGCCATAGCACCCCAAAACAACTTTAGTATGTCAGCATCTCCAAATCACAGGAATATTTTTCAGGGAGTCCAAACCAAGCCAGTTGTGTTAGCTTCCACAGCAAAAGAGCGCAAACAGTTTAACCTGAGGAAGTTCAACTAAAGGATGAATCCTATACATACTTATTTGGTATGTACAATCTAGAAAGTTGAGATATGGAAACAAAGGATTATCAGCAGTTCCACCAATGAGTATGGCTTAGTCATGACTGTGAGCCTTTTAAGATCTGGCTCTGTGTTTGTGGAATAGTCTTCCATTGCATCTCCAGCTAGAGGAGGATCTGATCCACTTTTGTAAAGGGTTTAAGACCTTCCTCTTCAATTTTCTGGATTAAATTGCTGAGCATGCCTAAGGTGGCCAAGATGTGTAGCAACTGATGAGGAGTTTGTTTGTTTGTTTTAGCATATTTGTACATTATTTTAGTATTTTATATTGTGGTGTTTATTGCTCACTTTTGATTGCATATATTCTGATGTACCACCCTTTGGTGGAAAGGGCATTATAAATAAACATTGTTATTATTAACAGGAGGAAAGCCCCTTTGAACACAGTGATGGGACTGAAAGTACAATGCACTGCAAAGACAGTATTGGCTTTGAGATGCTGCCCTTCCCTCCCTCATGCCCTGTTGTGGTGTGCCTAAAAGAAATAAATCTGAGTTTGAGTTACCAGACACTGTCAATATACAAAGCTGCCAAATACCCTGTTTCGTAGATCTTTGTTAAGCCAATGCCTCTGTGAGACACTTGAGACTCAGACTGCCACATGGAAGCATGGCAGAGATGTTGCTGTGAACCTAGATATTTGCCACATTATTCTGTCAGCAGAATACAGTTCCTTCTGTTACCAAACACCACCTGAAGAGTAGCAACTTCAAAGGGGCATCTGAGGCTGCCCATAGAGTAGGGCATAGAATCATAGAATCATAGAATCATAGAAATTTAGAGTTGGAAGAGACCACAAGGGCCATCCAGTCCAACCCCCTGCCGTGCAGGAACTCCCAATCAAAGCATCTCCGACAGATGGCCATCCAGCCTCTGCTTAAAAACCTCCAAGGAAGGAGACTCCACCACCCTCCGAGGGAGTGTGTTCCACTGTCGAACAGCCCTTACTGTCAGGAAGTTCCTCCTAATGTTGAGGTGGAATCTTTTTTCCTGCAGTTTGCATCCATTGTTCCGGGTCCTATTCTCTGCAGCAGCAGAAAACAAGCTTGCTCCCTCCTCAATGTGACATCCCTTCAAATATTAAAAAAGGGTTATCATATCACCTCTTAGCCTCCTCTTCTCCAGGCTAAACATCCCCAGCTCCCTAAGGCGTTCTTCATAGGGCAAGGTTTCCAGACCCTTCACCATTTTAGTCACCCTCCTTTGGACACGCTCCAGTTTCTCCGCATCCTTTTTGAATTGTGGTGCCCAGAAGTGGACACAGTATTCCAGGTGGGGCCTGACCAAAGCAGAATAAAGTGGCACTATTACTTCCCTTGATCTAGACACTATACTTCTATTGATGCAGCCTAAAATTGTATTGGCCTTTTTAGCTGCTGCATCGCACTGTTGACTCATGTTCAACTTGTGGTGTACTTGGACTCCTAGATCCCTTTCACATGTTGTCTCATTCAACCAGGTGTCCCCCATCCTATATCTGTGCATTTCATTTTTCCGCCCTACGTGTAGGACCTTACATTTCTCTGTGTTAAATTTCATTTTGTTAGCCTTGGCCCAGCTTTCTAGTCTATTCAGGTCATTTTGAATTTTGATCCTGTCCTTTGGGGTATTAGCTACTCCTCCTAATTTGGTGTCATCTGCAAATTTGATAACTAGGCTCTCAATACTGTCATCCAAGTCATTAATAAAGATGTTGAATAGCACTGGGCCCAGGACAGAACCCTGTGGCAGGCAATTTCCAAAAGTTTGAGGATATATGCTTCTGATGGATTTCAGTGAGTGACCTCCAATTTTATTGTACTCATAAAATCCCCCTCATACTCTTTGCGATAGTGGAGGGGCAACTTTGCTATGTTTGACATAAGGGAGCAATGCTGTTTAAGTATGAGGGGGCTTATTTTAATTTGGGAAGTAGCATGTTTCCACTTCTTTCTTTCTTGACTGAGTGACAATTTGACAATGAATGCCAAATAAAGATCATCTTAATTTTATCCCTACATTGCTGTGAGATTGCTGCAGGAATGGGTGGTTGAAATCCTGTCAACCCCCGTTAGATTCAGCAAATATGGGAAATATAGTCAAAAAATATCTGAAAGGCCAACAAATTCCCTCAACAGTTGAATGTCCTTTTGGCTTGCATGCAGTTGTGTCTTTAGCCACATTGCGACTCCTAGTTGTCTTGTACTGTATCTTAGTAGCTTTCTGAATGCCTTCCAACTTGGGCATGTCATCTTTGGGCAGTATTTCTTGTTTATTTTGGATTGTTCCATCATAGGATTTTCATGGTAAAAGATATTTTAAAAAGGGTTTACTTTGCAGTACTAACAAGTGTTACCTGTTGTGCCACTGCTGTTATCTCCTAGACATTTTTTACATGTGTCAATGCCCCTCTCGAATTATCGCTGATGCCCAGTAACTGTTTAACAAGTAGGAGCCCTGGTGGTGCAGTGGTTAAATGCCTGTACTGCAGCCACTCATTCAAAACCATACAGTTGTGAGTTCAAGACCAGCAAAAGGGCTCAAGCTTGACTCAGGCCTGTATCCTTCCGAGGTCGCTAAAATGAGTACCCAGATTGTTGGGGGCAAGTAACTTACAGTTGTAAACTGCTTAGACACTCCTTACGTGGTATGAAGCAGTATATAAATGAAGCTGTTTGTTTAACACATGGAGTCTGGCTCTTTAGCAAAAACTCATCTGACATGGGAGATACTCCCAGCAGCACTGCTCCTATCAGCATAGCCTCTTACCTCAGAGGAACACACAGTCCCATCACCAGGGAAAGGTAGTGTCATTGGTGGGGAAAAACAACTTTACTGCACAGCACATCTGTGCTGGTTCTGGAATAAGATTATATTGATAAAGATATATTGTGGGTGTGGAGGAGAAGCTGATGTGTTTCAAATAAAGACATCAGCCAGTCCAAACATGTCATATCTCCCTGTCCCAACACAGTCCTATATACCAATAGTGTGCAACTGCAAAGACATTTGAGGACCAAATTATATGTGATGAGCTTTGTCTCAAGAAAAACAAGTCTTCCTCCAATTACATTGTAAAGCAAAAGGACTGCTGGCGGGGAGGAGAGTTAATGTTTGCTAGATTTTCCACTCTGCAATCCTGTCACTTGGCATCATTTTTCTCTAGAGCTTGGAAAAATTACTTTTCGGGCTAAAACTGTAGTCCAAAAAGAACTGGACAAGATCCTAAAGTGAGGATTGCTCAAGCCATTGTATTCCTAATCACCGTGTACTGATGTGAGAGGTGGTCAGTGAAGAAAACAAATAGAAAGAAAATCAATTCATTTGAGACGAGGTGCTGGAGAAGAGTGAGATGTGGTGCTGGAAAAGATACCATGGACAGTGAAGAAGACCAATAAATGGGTTCTAGAACAGATCAAGCCCAAACTCTCCCTGGAAGGACAAGATGACCAAACTGAGGTTGTCATATTTTGGCCACATCAGAGAAGGCATGAATCACTGGAATAGACAATGATGCTCAGAAAGGTAGATGGCAGGAGAAAGAGGGGAAGGCCATATGCCAGGTGGTTGGACTCAACCACAGAGGCCACAAAACCTGAGCGTGCAAGACCTGAGCAGAGAGGCTAAGGACAGGGAGTCTTAGAGATGTCTCAGCCACAGAGTCACCATGAGTCAAGGTTGTCTGAAGGGCAATTAACACCAACAACAAAATAGTCCTATGAAATTACAGTTCTTGAAAATTTCTGCATGGCAGGGGATTGAACTTGATGGTCCTTGAGATTCTAGGATTCTAAGATTCTATGAATATAATTAAGCACATCAGGAGGCCTTTCATACTCAGCAGCCTGGACAGATTAGTCTTGTGGTGGTAAAAATGCTTGGAACAACATCCTGAAACACCTAAATGGGGGCAGGGAGGAAGTAAGGCAAAACAGATGGAATACTGCTGATATATACAATAGAAAGGGCAGAACTTCCACCTAAAGATCCTTTTCAACTTTAGAATGTTCTGAACATTCTGTGAAAGTGCAGGAAGACTTATTTCTGTAGGTAACAGAGACAACAAAGAAGAAGCCACTTTCCCCATAACCTCTTCAGTGCAGCCCTCGTACAGTAACTTAAACTTGTGCTTAAGTATCTCCAACTGGAAAACAAGACATTGCTTCACTGCTTCCATCTTCTCTTTCCCTTCTGTTGCTTCATCTGTAGAAAATGTTAGATAGTAAATTTCTTGTATCCTGTGGTGGGCAATGGTGTCGACCTGCACTATTCCAGATCTTATTGCCCTGACAAGTGGCCATACTGACTGAGACTGACAGGGGTTGGAATGCAACAATACCTACAGGGCCACAAGTTCCCCATTCTTCCCATAAACATTATGCACAAGGGTGGCCTGATAACACACCAACAACAAAATTGGTGGTGATGGTATTGATGACAATAATGG
The DNA here is from genome assembly GCA_034509955.1 of Urosaurus nigricauda. Taxonomy (NCBI): domain Eukaryota; kingdom Metazoa; phylum Chordata; class Lepidosauria; order Squamata; family Phrynosomatidae; genus Urosaurus; species Urosaurus nigricauda. The sequence continues at coordinate 43,336,229 of JAOEGL010000004.1, read as the reverse complement.
TGCTGATTTCCACAAATGGAATTACAGAATCATAGAATTGGAAAAGACCTCGAAGGCCATGCAGTCCAACTGCCTGCCATGTAGGATAACACAGTCAAAGCACCCCTGACAGATGGTGTTATTCAGAGTAACATAATTTTGAATGCTGGCAGAAGCTGGGTTTCAATGCAGCTGCATCTGTTTAAAACCCTCCAAAGGAGATTTCACCACCCTCTGAGAAAGCATGTTCCACTGTCCAACATCTCTTATGGTTAAGAAGTTCTTCCTAATGTTTAGTGGAATCTCTTTTTCTCTAGTTTGAACCCATTGCTCCAGGACAGGTTGTATACAAGAGATTATTGTACCAGCTGGTTGGGTGTTCCCTGAGGCTTTAAGGGTATATGGTGTTATTCAGAATAACATAGTTTCGATGCAACTTCATGTTTATAAGCTTTGTTTGTTGGTTTTTGTGAGGCATGTGCAATTGGCCTTTTGCCTGTGTTAGTTTCCCCCAAATTGTATAGTATAATAATAGATCTTTGCTTGCTTGAAAAGAACGTGCCATTTCAGCTGCGACTGTTCTGCTCATTCTGTAGCTTCTCTTCTGAGTTCCCAATTCAAGGCAAGATGAGAGCAGTGCAGGTGGTGGAACATCTGTGAGTGATTCAGAGCCTGGTTATAGGGATGGCTCAGTGCATGGAGGAGGCAGGGAAGACAATGGTATTGTTTGGCAGAATCACTGGCATTTGGGCAGGGCAAGGGTTTGCTGTTGGAAAATAGAGAAAGGCAAACATGGGTCAAGGACATATTCATGCAATCCACACATGGTATCATTGCCAGAGGCCAGAAATGCACACTCCAGAAAAATGTCTGCCAACATCCAAAAACCCAAAAGTTGCAGGCTTAAGCTGGTTGTGCACTACCTTCCACACTTGAAGCTCTATGTGTATACCCGCTACCATGCTGGAAGTAAAATTAGGTCATGCATTTTAATATTTGCATTCATTCAGCAAATATTACTGGTAAATGCCAAAACGTTAAGAAATTTGCTATTACTGCTTATGATAGCTGAATCATAAGTCCTCATGCTGCTTTTTTTGTATGTTCCACAATCTGAATTTATCTGCATCTGCCTTACTTTATTTTATTGCAGAACTTGCAACTTACAGAGTTGCTGGGCATGGTGTGTGTGTGGGGGGGGGGGGGGGAATCATTTGTTTTAGCAGTAAGCTCTTGCAAAAGTTGTCATGTGAATGTGTGTGTAGGTGGATGCAGGTGTAGTGGATTGTGCAGATACAGCCATGCTTGTGGGTCACAGAAAGAATGCTTCCCCCAAATTCAAGATAAAGGATGCATCTTATTTTTAAAAACATGCATCTTTTTTATCAAGGAAACAGAGGTGGTAGTGAGAAAATGTGTCATTGCTCGAATCAGGGACTTGTTTTATCAGTGCTATATCTAAGTGATGATTTGCTGAGTCCTGACCTTGTTGACAGAAACCAGAGTAACTCCAAAATGCCTGGTTGTCTTAAACGAACTCCAAGAAGTAGTCTGCATCGTTCTGCACTAGTCTTATAATAATAGCCGACCACATACTTCATTTCAGTGGAGTTGCTCAGGATAAATACTCAGTGGATTATATTTCCCATACTTACATCTCCAGAACAAGGGGTTGTTTGAAATAAACACTAGCCACAGAGATGAAGGATCATGGGTTTAATTTATTCTTCATAGAAGATTTTTTTTCAGATGAAATCATATTTTGTGTGATTTGGAAAGATGCAGACACCTATTATGAGGCAGCTGATTTTAAACAAATGTTCTGTTCCCAATTGTGACTGCTAAATCCACCTCCATTATCTGCTGGGTATCAGTTAGCTTTTTGTATTACAAATCTACCGTTATATGCTTCCATCTGAACTTTACACAGCTATATATTTCCTCTCCTCCCACAAACAAGTTTGGGTTGACATTTCATTGCAAATAGGCCTTTGGTTTCAGTCAAAAGTGAGCCTTTCTTTCCCTCTCCATTTTTAAAAGTGTGGGTTTCTTTCTTAAATTACACAAATTTGTGAAGCCCAGATTGAAGGCCTGGCACTGCATCAGCCTGAGATAGTTGCACCCATGATGCATAAAGTGGGGTGGGATGTCTAATGTTAATATCAAAGTAGCAAGGTGAACTGAACCCTTCTCTCTCTAGTCACCTGTTGATTTCTGGCAACCCCATAAATTTAATAGGGTTTTCTTAGTCAAGGAATACCCAGGGGTGGTTTTGTCAGTTCTTTACTCTAAAATATAGCCTGCAGCACCTGGTGCTTGATGGTATCTTCCCATCCAAGTAATCACCAGGGCTGATTCTGCTTAGTTTCAAAGATCAGACATGATCTGGTACTGTTAGGGCATTAGATCTTTTTCTGTTTCTCTATAAGATATCTTTCCAGGCTCTTGTCTCTTAACCCATCTCACTTCAGATGTCAGATACAATCTGAAAAGGAAAGGGAATTCTGCAAACTGATTAGGGAAAAGATTAATTGGGGATTAGCTCACCTCACCTACACTTTCCTTTTGAAACACAAATTAGACACTTAAAAATCCACATCAAAAATAAATAGGGCAAACATGTAAGGAAACAAATACAGCTGCCTGCCATTGCCATATGTCCTAAATTAAAGATAAAATAAGATTTAGGACTATTTGTTGTTGTGTGCCTTCACATCATTTCCCTAAAGTGAACCTATCATGGGGTTTTCATGGCAAGATTTGTTTAAACGAGGTTTGCAAATGCCTTCCCCTGTGACTTGTCCAATGTCCAATGGGTTTCATGGCTGAGCTGGGAATTAAACCCTGGTCACTATATTCGTAGTCCAATGCTGAAACAACTATACCATGCTTTTTTTAAAAAGGAATTAAGTAGATTAGCAGTTTATTCCATTTAAATGTGTAAGGATATTAAGATCTCAATATATTTTCAAATAAATTACAGTTTAATAAACAAAACGTATTACATAAGAAAAATACTGCATTTATTTATTTTTCTTGATTCTTACAGGTAATTACAGAAAATACCAAAACCATCTCTCCCCCCCCCCCTTTTTTTTTTTTCTTTTTAATATGTGCATTTCACTTGTAACCGAAGCATGTGGCTTTAGGGGAAGAAGTAGGAGCACATTGCTCCAGCAAATAAGAATTTCACCCCCAAGGAAATTTACCTTCCAAATTTCTTGTATTGGCAGTAATTTAAAACTTCAGTGGAACATTTAGAAATATAGTTTAGTCATTCAAAAAAAAAAAAGGAGCTGGCAAAATTAACAAGAGAATGGAATTACACCAAATATAAGAATGTTAGGTGTGAACGGTTTTCAATGTCTCACTCCGCACTGTGTTAGAAATTTGGACACTAAAGAAAAATTTCTTCCTCCGGGGGGGGGGGAATACCCTAACTCTTTCTCTCTCTCTCTCTCTCTCGCATGCACACCCCATACACCAAATTACACCTGTGTTGTAGCCCTGTAATATTTGCCCTCCCTGTCTCGCCTTCTGAAAACCAGGTGCCAACTGACTACACAACTAACCTTGCATGCAAAGCAACATTACGCCGTACCTTAATGGATTAGAGAGCTGGGCCAGAACTAACAAAATGAATTTCAACAGGGAAAAATGAAAGGTACTACACTTACACAGAAAAAAAATGAAATGCACAAATATATGATGGTTGATACCTGGCATGAAAACAGGACATGCGAAAGGGATCTAGGAATCTTAGTAGACCACAAGCTAAACCTGAGTCAACAATGGGATGCAGCAGCTAAAAAAGCCAATGTGATCCTAGGCTGCATCAGTAGGAGTAAAGTGTCTAGATCAAAGGAAGTAATAATGAAACTATTTTGCTTTAGTCAGACATTACCTGGAATACTATGTCTAGTTCAAAAATGGATGTTGACAAAATAGAGCATGTCTAGAGTAGGGTGACCAAAATGATGAAAGATCTGGAAACCATGCTCTATAAGGCGAGTCTTAGGGAGCTGGGTATGTTTAGCCTGGGGAAGAGATGGTTAAGAGGTGACATAAATATTTGAAGGCATGTCACGTTGAAGATGGAGCAAGCTTGTCTTCTGCTGCCCCAGAGACTAGGACATGGGGCAATGGATTCAAACTACAGGAAAAGAGATTCCACCTAAATATTAGGAATAACTTACTGACAGTAAGAGCTGCTCAACAGTGGAAAATGCTGCCTCAGAGAGTGGTGGAGTCACCTTCTTTGGAGGTTTATAAACAGGTTGACCATCTGTCAGGGGTGCTTTGATTATGTATTCCTGCATGGCAGGGGATTTGACTGTATGGCCTTGTGTTCTCTTCCAATTCTATGATTTTATCATTAGGCAAAGTGAAGCAGCCAATTCAGGTGGAAGCACCAAGGTACTGGAGGGCAGAGCTATGTATATTCTACCAGTATGTAGCCTGCTGCTATCAAGCATGATGGTGGACACTGTCCCAGCACCACTGTTGGACTAAGGTTCAGTTTAGCAATCTATACTGCTTCTCTTTAGGAAATAAGAGTACCACAGTCTTTCACCTCAAAATGTCTTGGTTTGACCTTTATGCTGGGCCTACAAGAGAGCCTGGTGGCGCAGTGGTTAAATGCCTGTACTGCAGCCACAAGATTGTGAGTTCGATCCCGGGGGCTCCAAGGTCCACCCAGCCTTCCATAGGTTGCTAAAATGAATACCCATCTTGCTGGAGGCAATTGGCTTAATGTGGTAAACCATTAGGAAGTGCTGAGTTCACCGACAAGAGGTATAGAAATGCACTTGCTATTGCTATTGCTACAAAAAAGCCCTACGATTTTCTCTAGCCTCGTAAAGGTATCTTGAAGGCAAGCATGGGTATTGTCAGCCTACTTTGTTGGTGGATTTCCAGATTAAGATTACATTGTGAGAGCATCTACCCATTTCTTTAAAGAGCAGTGTGAGAAGCAGACCACAGAAGCACAAGCTGTAGCCTGGAAATGCTCTGTTATGTAGAGATTTGGCTCCGGTTAAAAGGACACGGAAAGTTTTTGAAGAAAGTACGCCTCTCCTCCCAATTTCCGATCCTTCCTGGGCTCAATGAATGTCCCTTGTTCCCCTCAGAAGTGAGCGGGTGCCTGCAATTAGGGCCCAGAGCTTTGGGGCAATCTCTAGTCCAAATGGGGCGTTGTGTTTCCTGAGGCAAAGGGAAAGCACAGCATTTGTAATGGAGAGCACTGTGTGAGGGGGAGGGCAGGCCTGGCTGATATTTATTCATGTTCTTCATTGTGTTTCAAACCCACCCAGCCTTTGGCATTTTCTCCTCCACGCTTTGGCCTCTTCCCTTTTGGCAAACAGGGATGTTTTCCTAGGATTCTGAATGCAGCGGAAATTTAACAAGGACTGGTGGGGACATCAACAAACTTACTTGAACTCATTTGGTGCTCAGAGAACGGATGTATTGGGTAGTAAGAAGCAGAATGGTAGGGGTGTTTTGTTTAGAGTGAGTTGCAGGACTAAGGCTTGTTTAGGGAGAACTTGTTAGTTGCCTGAGAATTTCTTCTGCACTACAAGTGTTTCCTCCATTCCCCACAATTAGGTGCCAGTTGCATTTGGTAAGTATGAATCACTAGGGCCTGATCGCCATGAAGCAGAATAACATGGTATGAGTCCTCAGATGGCAGGAGGATAATGTAATGTTGCCTCAGTCTCCCAGTAATAAATTGTATATAAGTCACATGTTTTCAGCCTCAGGGGAAGGCAATGACAAACCTCCTGCGAAAAAAGCTTGCCTAGAAAACCTCATGATAGGTTCCTTTTGGCCTTAGGGTCACCATAAGTCAGAAAAGACTTGAAGGCATACAACAACAACAAATAAAAAACAAGGGCCTCAAGAAATAAGATTTATGCTAGCCTTTTCCTTGTTATCCTGTTATTCTGTTTGCTAAAAATTTTAAACAAAGGAGCATTTGAAACTGTGATTTATAAATATGTTCTGCGACATGTGCCAGGTGAAGCCTGAGCCTGATACCTTGTGGAATACTGAGGGATGCAGAGGAGGTGGGACTTATTACTTTGTAGCCAAACTACATACCAGTGTTTTATTTTAACTGACAAAGATTTTCAAACCAAACAACAGAACAGAATTCCCACCATGCATCATCTTTCCTTTCATCTGCTGATTAAGTTTAAAACTGAAACACTAGTAAACATAGTTAAATAATAAAACATAAATAGCATTGTGGCTGGTTCTTAAGGAATCTGAAGGGTGAAAATATGGAAGAATGTACAACAATAGAGCAAAAGTAAGATGGAAAGAAAAGAATGCTCCTTGGGTGAATGTTTGGATGTTTCTGTGTAATACTTTGATCACATCGTGAGAAAACATGAATCAATAGAAAAGACAATAATGCTTTTTAAGATAGAAGGCAGTATGAAAAGAGGAAGGCCCCATTCCAGATGAATGGACTCAATCAAGGAAGCTATACTGTGGATATAGTATACCTCGATTTCAGTAAGGCTTTTGACAAGGTTCCCCATGACATTCTTGCAAACAAGCTTGTAAAATGTGGGCTAGACAAGTTAACTATTACATGGATTTGTAATTGGTTGACCAGCTGAACTCAAAGGGTGCTCAACAATGGCTCCTTTTCAACCTGGAAAGAAGTGACCAGTGGGCTCCCATAGGGCTCTATCCTGGGCCCAGTGCTATTCAACATCTTTATTAATGATTTTGATGACAGAATTGGGGCATACTTATCAAATTTGCAGATGACACTAAACTAAGAGGAGTAGCTAATACCCCAGAGGACAGGATCAAAATTCAAAATGACCTGAATAGACTAGAAAGCTGGGCCAATGCTAACAAAATGAAATTCAACGCAGAGAAATGTAAGATTCTGCACTTAGGGCATAAAAATAAAATGCACAGATACAAAATGGGGGACACCTGGCTGAATGAAACTACGTGTGAAAGAGATCTAGGAGTCCAAGTAGACCATAAGTTGAATATGAGTCAACAGTGCGATGCGGCAGCTAAAAAGGCCAATGCAATTTTAGGCTGCATCAATAGAAGTATAGTGTCTAGATCTGGAAACCATGCCCTATGAGGACTGCCGTAGGGAACTGGAGATGTTTACCCTGGAGAAGAGAAGGTTAAGAGGAGATATGATAGTCCTGTTTAAATATTTGAAGGGCTGTCATATTGAGGAGGGAGCAAGCTTGTTTTCTGCTGCTCCAGAGATTAGGACATGGAACAATGGATATAAATTGCAGGAAAAGAGATTCCACCTCAACATTAGGAGGAACTTCCTGACAGTAAGGGCTGTTCGACAGTGGAACACACTCCCTTGGAAGGTGGTAGAATCTCCTTCCTTAGAGGTCTTTAAGCAGAGGCTGGATGGTATTCTGTCAGGGTTGCTTTGATTGGGAGTTCCTGCATGGCGGGGGATTGGACTGGATGGCCCTTGTGGTCTCTTCCAACTCTGTGATTCTATGATTCTATGAAGCTCTGGCCCCACATCTCATAAGATCGCCATAAGTTGAAGTCCACCTGACAGCAGTTAAGAACAACAATTTCAGCTAAAGGTTTAGGAAAGGCAACCAGAGCTTCAGTGTCTACACAATAAATTTATATGTAGCATTAGAACAGAATATCAGCAGTAACACACACACACACACACACACACACACTATACCCAGCAAGGAATGTTGTCATGGTAGTTAAGTAGTATAGATAGCTAAGCAGTTACAAGCAAACAATATGGAGCCAATTTCCAAAATCATTTGTTGTGTTAAGGGAAGCTAATGCTGCTTTAACACCAGCATAATTTCATAGAATAAAGTATGCCCCTCGTATCAAGTCAGCATAGGAAAGCATAAGAACATCTTAGTGAGAAGGCTGGACATTGATGTATCCCAGGGTTGCTCATGTTAACTGCTGTTACTGCTTCTCTTGTCTGCTATGGTACATATGGTTTAAGGTGAAAAGTTAATCAAGGCTATTCTGTCAGTAGTCTGTTGACTGATATGCCAGCTGAGCCCCTTAGAATCATAGAACCATAGAATCATAGAGTTGGAAGAGACCACAAGGGCCACCCAGTCCAACCCCCTGCCATGCAGGAACTCCCAATCAAAGCATCCCTGACAGATGGCCATCAAGCCTGTGTTTAAAGACCTCCAAGGAAGGAGACTCCATTACACACCAAGGGAGTGTGTTCCACTGTCGAACAGCCCTTATTGTCAGGAAGTTCCTCCTCATGTTGGGGTGGAATCTCTTTTCCTGCAGCTTGCATCCATTGTTCCAGGTCCTAGTCTCTGGAGCAGCAGAAAACAAGCTTGCTCCCTCCTCAATATGGCATCCCTTTAAGTATTTAAACAGAGCTATCATGTCACCTCTTAACCTTCTCTTCTCCAGGCTAAGCATCCCCAGCTCCCTAAGTCGTTCCTCATAGGGCATGGTTTCCAGACCCTTCACCATTTTAGGTGCCCAGAACTGGACACAGTATTCCAGGTGGGGCCTGACCAAAGCAGAATAGAGTGGCACTATTGCTTCCCTTGAACTAGACAATATACTTCTCTTGATGCAGCCTAAAATTGCATTGGCCTTTTTAGCTGTCTCATCACACTGTTGACTCATGTTCAACTTGTGGTCTACTTGGACTCCTAGCTCCCTTTCACATGTAGTCTTCCTGGAGTCTGGGGACCTAAAAACTGTGGTATATGGACTAATAACCTCACAACTTGATTTCTGCAATGTGCTCTGTACTGTATAGTGTTACCCTTTTGCCTAACTCAGAAACTTTTTCTGAACACAGTACAAGGTGTTGGTTATGACCTTTAAAACCCTTCATGTCTTGGACCCAGCTTATCTACGGGAAATGCCTTCTTCCATACATTATGCCCCACACACTTAAGTTCTCTGGGAAAAATCTACTGCAGACAGCAAAAACTAAGCTGGCTCCAGTTACCCAGAGGACCTTCTCCTCTGTCGCTGCCAAGTTATGGAACAGCCTGCTGGAGGAGACCCGCTATATTATTATTCTTGACAGCTTTGAAAAGGCGATCAAAATTTATCTCTTCCGACAGGCCTTCCCAGATTACGGTAGTATCTCAGTCACCTCTCACTTACTACCCTGTCTTATCCGTTTTAATAATCTTAACTGTATGTTTTATTGTTATTGTTTATTGCTGTGATTTATGTTTATAGTGGGTGGGTGGGTTTATGGGCATTGTATTTTATTGTATTTAAATGTTTTAATATTATTGTAAGCTGTCTTGATCTCATTGGAGAGGTGGGGTATAAATTAATTATTATTATTACTGTTATTATTATTATTATTATGCCTCATACATTACACTGAATATGCTTCTTTTCAATTATTTGGGCATATGTCATATTACTATCTCTCTCAGTTAGGCCCATACTGGAGAAGTACTTTCCAAAACGTTTTTGGGTGCAAACAAATGCCATCCCATATATCTCTAGTCATTATTATTATCACAATCATCATCATTATAATTATTATTACAGTGGGACCTCAGCATCCATGGGGATCTGTTATGGACCCCCCCCCCCCAATGCATGGATACCCTGTGGATACTCAACCCCCGTTACCCTCAATGGTGGCATGTGCACATGGCCGCGCCACCATTAGACAAGGGAACTTCAGGTGAAGTCCAGTTGTCCCTAATGGTGGCATGGCCACATGCACATGACACCACTGGGGACAATAGGGGCTGTTCCTAATGGTGGTGTGGCCATGTGCATGTGCCACCATTGGGGACAATGTGGGCTTGGCATCTGTGGATGCTCAAATCCACAGGTGGCAAATCCACAGATACTGAGGTCCCACAATATATTTATTTGCATCTCACCTTTCTCCCAATATAGGGGCTCAAGTCTTAACCAACAGCTGTGCTCCAGGACACATCTAAGAAAACTGCTTGGACCTGGGATTGCCTTATTCTTTGTACAGTAGTTTTGGTGAATTAAAATGGCATAATATGGGAATGGCATCTATTCTTTTACAGTGGAAGAACTTCCTGTAGTGGAAAGAGGGTTCCTCCCCGCAACCCTCTCCACAAAGTAGAAAAAACAATTTTGCCATTCCTCTGTTTACAACTAATTTACACTCTTTTCTCAGCTCAGTTCCATAGGTCAACAATCTGTCTCTGTTCTCTGTGCTTCTAGGTATCTTCTTTGGGAGTGACCACCTTCAGCCTCTGTGCCTTGGGCATTGATAGATTCCATGCAGCCACCAGTCCTCAAGCCAAGCTCCGGCCCATTGAGCATTGTCACTCCATCATTGCCAAGTTGGCTGTTATCTGGGTGGGTTCTATGATCCTTTCTATACCAGAAATCCTCCTCTGGCAGCTGGCACAAGACACCTCTCCAACCTCTGGCATAGTGAGTGACTATTGCACCATGAAACCTTCACAGGAGCTGCCTGAATCCATTTATTCTTTGGTCCTCACTTACCAGAATGCCAGGATGTGGTGGTACTTTGGATGCTACTTCTGCCTACCCATCCTCTTCACTATCAGCTGCCAGCTGGTCACCAGAAGGATTAGCAGCACAGACAAGACCGATTGCCGTGGTAGTAAGCATGGACAGTGTGAGAGCCAACTCAATTGCACAGTGATTGGCCTGACAGTCATCTATGCCCTTTGTACAATTCCTGAAAATGTCAGCAATATTGTCATAGCCTACTTGTCTCCTGACATGACTAAGCAGACCCTGGACCTCCTAACCCTCATCAATCAGTTCTTCTTGTTCTTCAAGTGCTCAGTGACTCCTGTGCTGCTGCTGTGCCTCTGCAAACCACTGGGCCAGGCCTTCATGGACTGCTGTTGTTGCTGTTGTGATGAGTGTGGTCAGGAAGCTGCTTCCAGTGAGGCTGGCTCTGATGGCAAGCTGAAAACTGAAATGTCCTCCTCCATCTTCTTTGACAAGCCTCGAGAGTCACCTCCTGCTGCGGGGGCCATTGGCACCCCATGTTAAGCTCAATCACACCACTGGGGGAGAATTAGCAATTCTTTTATCAGCTTCTCCCAAGACTAAATGTTGTTTTATCCTTTAGCATGGATTGGTCAAGTGGCTGAACCGTGGAGGTTTTAGTGCGTGTTATCACCCATTTGCTCGTTCCAACAAGAGTAAATAAGTGACAAGACCTCAAAGACACTTCTCTCTGCTGACCAGCTACAAGGCTGTGAAGGTCTCTTAGACCAAACCCCACCCAGTCCTGAGCATGACCAGAAAGGCTGACACCCCAAGTGAGAGAGGTGCAGAGAAAAAGATTAATTTCCAGCCCCTCAAGGACAGAGATCAGAACATCTTAGAGAGGACATAGTACTCATTAATCCATTCTGTTCTTGTTCAGGATCTCATTTTCCCTCTGATCCAGCTCGAGAGACTACTACATCATACACAAAAGATAAGCACCACCCTAGCCTCAATAAACCAATACACTAGATAGAAAATAAAGGTTTCCTGTGGCAGTTATCTTTTAATGTATTGTAGAGTGGTTAGTTGCTCTGTAAAAGTGAATCTATCCACTTGATGCCATCTTCTTTAAATGGAAGCACATCATTTTTTTTCTTCCCAAGTGACAGTATGATTTACCTGTAAGGTATGTATTTTTCATGTTGTGGTAAGAAAAGACTGGAAAAGGCTTGGCTATTTTGGTCTATCTAGGTCTCCAGGTGTATATTTTCCACTAAACCTCAATGTACATAATCAAACTTCTGTCAACATTAGTAGGAACCACCACCACCACCTCATATGGCTAATAGCACTTTTGAAGTGCTTCAGTTATGATTTTTTTTCTGGGATTACAGTGTGAGAGGATTGTTAGCTTGGTCTCTGCAACCTGCCATCCTTCAGATGAGTTGGGACTACAGCTGTCATCATCTAACCATGCTGACAGGTGATAGGAGTTGTAGCCCATTACAACTAAAAAGCACCAGGTTGTGAGAGGCTGAGCTAATCCTTCCTCTTGTATTGCACAGTCCCTATCAGCAACCACAGAACTACTGTTCAGTTTTAAAATAACAACTTACAGATACAAATGATGTTTTTAATATCATATATGGCCTGGCCCTAGTGTTCCCTGTTCCTCAGGCAAACAAGCAGCAGCTCCTTCATTTGGTGAGTTCATACAGCCTTACAGTGGAACAGACAGTGTGATGGATGGCTAGACCCATTGTGAAGGTTAGGGATCCTGATGTTTGGAGGAATCATGTGACTTTATTTTTTAACCCTAGAATAATGATAGTGAATGGATGAGTTCTGTCTCCCTGCTCATAAAACCCTGAAAAACACTGGATTATTTATGCACATATCCAGTAAAAATAATAATAATTGCCATGATTTTGCAGTACCTTGAAAACAAGAAACATTAAAATACAGACAGACAGGCACCAATTCTCTTCTGGATGCTGGAGATGTGATCCCCTGGATCAAGGATACACACAGCTCTTTGTTGCATTCAGGCACCACCTGCAGCTGTACTCTTTGACAAGGGGCAAGTTTTGGCTTGACCATAAAGCCAGAATAGAGAACAAAACCAATAGCCACAGAAGAACAGAAGCCAATTGGTATCTATTCAAACCTAAAGCCAGGGAGATCTCACTTCTTTATCGAAGGGCTTGAGATTTCCAGGTCTCAAATGGAAAGCTGCCTCCTTCGTAAAACCAATGAGAAGCAAATGATTTGTCCAGCTAGCATAAATACTACCACTACTACAAAGTCCCTCTTCCAGACTAGGCATTAGTTTGGGACAGTAATGCTCCAGACATACATATATATGAAGATGTTGGGTAATTTGTATAACAGTATATATATATATATATATCTCCTTACCTCTCTCCCTAGCTTTATGTGTCTTCAGGGACTCTTACATTATTCTCTCCCTGCCTGGCCTGGCTGTATGCTGTTCTTTTTTGTATTAAAGAACATTAGACCAATTCATGAAGGAACATCACAGCATATACAGGAGATATGACAAATAACTTGTTCAGAGGCAGTTGCCATATGCTAGAGACAGACTCCATCATGCTCTGAGAATGGATTGGGCATCCAGTTGGGTTTTGAAAATGTGGTAGGCACAATCCTGGGATCCACAACTGGCTGAGACCCTCAGGTAGAATCACAGAATCCTAGAGTTGGACGAGACCTCAAGGGCCATCCAGTCCAAAACCCTACCATGTAGGAATGCATGATCAAACCACTTCTGATAGATGGCCAGCCTCTTTTAAAATCCTGCAAAGGAGAGACTACCACTCTTTTCTTCCTAATGTTTAGGTGGAACATCAGTGTTTGCTTGTCCTCCATCTATGCAGATTCAACATATAATAGTACAGTGAACCAATTATACACTGACTATTCTGTTAGATAAAATGAAGCTACAGTTTCAGATCTAGGTTTGGGAAATCAGAGGAAGTTATTTATCATTAAAAAAATTTCTGGAATAGAGAAAGGTTTTTATGAGATTCTCTGCACCCACCCACCCACCCACCCAGGCACTAAAATAATAAAGCTGGCTATGCACTTTGGCCTAGGTACATATGGCAACATCATTTGCTGCTCTGCCTCAAGCATAAAACATTTTGGACTGTCAAACAGGAACTGGTACTTCCTGTACAGTGTTAAGAGACTGCAAGTAAACTGCTTCTGTTATCTCCAGAGCACTGCCCGAGTGGCCTCTGAGCCATCCATATTCAATAATACACTAGTTTGCAACGATCCTGTCTCACTTCCAGGGCCCTTCCTTTCTCTTCTAAGCCGGCATTCCACAGTATTGGGATAATAAGAATCAGGCTCTACATTTGCAGAGAATAGACCCGTGTGTGAGCAAGAATCATAGAATCATACAGTTGGAAGAGACCACAAGGGCCATCCAGTCCAACCCCCCCCCCCCCGCCATGCAAGAACTCCAGATCAAAGCATCCCCAACAGATGGCCATCCAGCCTCTGCTTAAAGACCTCTAAGGTAGGAGACTCCACCACACTCCGAGGGAGTGTGTTCCACTGTTGAACAGCCCTTACTGTCAGGAAGTTCCTCCTAATGTTGAGGTGGAATCTCTTTTCCTGGAGCTTGCATCCACTGTTCCGGGTCCTAGTCTCTGGAGCAGCAGAAAACAAGTTTGCTCCCTCCTCAATATGACATTCCTTCAAATATTTAAACAGGGCTATCATATCACCTCTTAACCTTCTCTTCTCTAGGCTAAACATCCCCAGTTCCCTAAGGCGGTTCTCATAGGGCATGGTTTCCAGACCCTTCACCATCTTAGTTGCCCTCCTTTGGACATGCTCCAGTTTCTCAACATCTTTTTTGAATTGTGGTGCCCAGAACTGGACACAGTATTCCAGGTGGAGCCTGACCAAAGCAGAATAGAGCGGCACTATTACTTCCCTGGATCTAGACACTATACAGTACTTCTATTGATGCAGCCTAAAATGGCATTGGCCTTTTTAGCTGCCGCAATGCACTGTTGACTCATGTCAACTACTTGAACTCCTAGATCCCTTTCACAAGTAGTTTCAGAGGGATCCAGGAGCTTGTTTACCAATTTGGCCCTCATGAAATGTTATGATTAACAGTTTTGGTGATGCAAAGACTCTTCCTCCAGGACAGGTTAATTTTATCTACTTAATTAAATGAGGGCAGAAAGTACTAAAAAGAACAAAAGAAAACAAAAAACTTGCATGTTTAGGATTCTTCAGTTTCTTCAGGATTAGAAGACAGATTTTCCAAACACACAATATACAACAAGGAAGAGAATACAACAAAATCCAGAATGCACATCTTGGTGCTTTATTAGGCCACAATGATACAAAATAAAAAAGGTGCAAAATAACACCTTTTTGAGTTTTCAAAGTTCAGTCATCTCATCAAAAGGTAAAAATCATACAGAAGAAAAGTGGCAATGTCAGAGTCACAGGACACCATCTTGTTGAAGATGTAATTGAAGCTGGTGTTTAAGGTGTTCTTGAAGAAGAGTTGATGCAGTTAGAGGTTCCCACCTCTTCTTGGCTATATGAGGATGGACCAGAAGGGGCAGTAAAATCAGATAATAAAATTTCATTATCCACTGGCAGTGACAAAGCAACTTCCTTTGTGATCTGGGCCATCATTTTTTATGGGAAGCAGCAAGCCAATTTTTGTAGGCAGAATACTGTGAATTTCTAAAGAAAAAACCCTTTACATGATGACATTTGGAAATATGTTTAGGTGTTATAACACATAAAACTTGTCAATGGTTGCCACATTCAAACTGTTTTATTTTTGTTGGAAATAAAAACCTCAGAGAGCAAGTCTTCATCTTTCTACTCCCTCTGGTTTACTTTCATTAGCAGACTGAGTATATCATTACAAATGGGAAAAGTAGATTTCAGCTGAAACAGAGGGCAGCTGCTCACATATAGAAAGCTCATTTACTTTCTGGTGCATTTATTTGTGCTCCGTAAAATAAGGAGAAACCAAGTAATGATAGCAATAGCTGGTCAAGGGGCTGTAATAATATGAGCAAAGAAAGGAACAATAAGTCTGACCTAAGCAAAATGGGCACCCAAGCTTCTCACATTTGGCAGACATTCTCTTGCAGGCTATTAGGGCATACCTATTATGAGGTCTCTCTCTTTCAAAAGCTGTTAGGTAGCAAGTGGAAAGAATAGTTTGTATATCACAGCTGTGGCCACTCAGCAATTGTACTGAGTGAGATGGCCCTGGTTTCAAATAGTAACCTCCCCACCTACTATCCCATGACTTACACAGTGTATCTCTTTCCCTCGGCAACTGACGTGGCATTAAAATGAACATGTTTGGAGCATGCTACCTGGCTTCCAATGTTCCTTAAATTCAGCTACCCCCATTCTGCTTAAGTAAGACTCCCAGCTCTGTTTGTTCCTTGCTCCCTTTGGATTTCACCCTCAGGAGCAATAAATGGCACTTAGAGGGGGAGGCAGTTGCTAGGGGATGGGATGCAAGGGGAAGGGGGATCAGTGAAGGCTTTGTGCAGGGAATGACACCCACAGTTCTTCTTGAGCATGCTGCCATGGAGACAAAGTTTCTGTACAAAGAAAGTGATGTTTGGATTGCTGCCCCCATTAGCAAACAGGAGCAGTCCTGGGGCAGGCACAATTAGTGTGTCTCCCAAGGAAACATCTCTCACCAACAGACTGGGCAATGGCATTTTCTCTCTTTCTGGTCAGAGGAGAAGCCCTTTGCTCTGGGACTGTGCATCATTTTGACTGAGTCTTGAAGAAACTTTGGGGAGGAAAGAGATGGAAAGATGTGGGCCCAATGCTGCAGAAGCCAGACCAGATGCAAATCATCTGCAACCACAACACCCATGAGGCCAGAGAGATTTAGATGGTCACAGAAGGCAGAAAATATAACTGTCACAAGGGAGGCAAACAAATGCAATACACTGTGAGAGCATATTTCTGTTTGCCATAGAGCATTCATTTTCAGAGAATGTTTTTGATGCTAATGCTTGCCATAGAATCTGATTCCCCTTTTACACAAACACATGTTGTAAAGCAATCTAAGACAGGCACTCAGTCAGCACAGGGCAACGATGAAAACTATTGGGCTTCACATGTTTCTCAAGTGTAAACTGATTTTGCATCCTACAGCACATTCAACACGGTCTAAGTCTAAGCACTGTAAAGGAAAATTGATAGTGGAAAGTTTGGGATAAGAAGGTCATATTCAAACCTCAAATAAACAAAAGAAAATTAAACAGCCAAAGGAATTTCTCCTCTTTGAGCTTCATGGGCATTTTAGAAGTTGGTATTTTTACTGCAAGCATGTTCCATGGAGCATGTTTGAGTGTTGTGGCCTACCCAGTCTAGAGTACCTCCCTGGAAGCTGCTTTCCCCAGTTATCTACCTTAGTATCTGACGAGGAAAGATGCACCCAACTGGAGTAATCGTGGCTTAGGAGGATGTTTCACTATCTGTGGGCTCAATAGCATCTTTCCTGGCTAGTGAAGAAGATAAATCAAAGGTAATATATTCTGCTTTCAGCTTACTTTGATCACATTTGAACCTGCTTTCAGAGGTAAATGGTTGTGTCCTTTGACTTTGGGCTTCCTCCCATTTTCTTCCCATTGCCTTAATTCTTCCCTTATTCTGGATTTTTTTAAAGTTCTGCTGAGATGTTCCAGGCTCAACAGAGAACAACTGTACCAGATTAACTCTCTCCAAATTGGTGCCTTTCAGTTCTGCAACTCCCATCATCCACTACTAGCATCAGACTGATGGGGAATGGCAACCAAACACATTAGTAGGGCATCACAGTGGAGAAAGCTACATTAGGAAGAGCAATGGACTTTCATCTGCCAACCGATATGGAGCAGTTGTATATTTCAGGGGCTGTGCATGAAAATCCTAATGTTAAACACTCAATGTAAGTACTTCAGAAGTTACAAAGACAGAGCAGAACAGTGGATACAAAATGCTGGTAGATTTCTAAAATTTTGACCTTCCATCTTACATTCTGTTCATTTTGCTCTCTAATTTCAGCTGTCCTCAGTTAATATGTACTTGCCACACGCTCAAACACTGCCCATTTATATCTGAAGAATACCCAGCACTTTCTTGGCAACTAAATGCATACAGTCCTTTCCTTATACTCTCATGAGGGCAGGAAGGAAAGGAGCTGAACATGTAAATGAGATGACTGATTTGAATCAATAGATGAAATTAAAAAAAAGAAGTGAAATCATGATGGCTTGGTAGACCCATTCATTTCAAAGAGTACAGGAAAAGCTGTTTACAATTGGACAGTTTGACTTTTCTTTCTCTGTTCCTGGTTGGGAGTGGCCCAAAGGGCAGTATACATGCGATGAGTCTTTGTGCTGGATGGGGGTTCCTTTGTGACAATTTCTGTAGTACAACCATGAGGAATGTGCAGCTCTCCAGATGCTCCTGGGTTATGATGCCCATCAGCTCAAGCCATATGGCCACTGGCCAAGGATGATGGACAACAGTGTTTGGCATCTGTCAGGAAGACCACATATCCCCTGCCTTTAGGTAGGAGGTGCACAGTTAGATATGTTGAGGATAATGTATAATTTTTGTCAGCACAGGCCTGGAAATATTCATAGCAAGTAAAGCAAGCCTGAATGGTGGTGACAGAGACACAAAGAAAGAAGAGGCCACTGTCTTGAATCAAGACTCTTGATTCAAGGCCTGCCAGGGTGGGTGAGGGGCCTGTGTGCAGCTTTAGCAATGATGTGACCTGAATATATAAGAGGACAGGAGGGAATGGATGGAAGCTGCTATTCATGCAGTGCTTTCCCCCTGCTGGTTTACCCTGAGCAAGGGCCAAGGAAGAACAATGCTTGGTTTGTTTCAAAGGTTCCTGGTTGGTTAGAGATCTGGGGTGGAAAAAAAAAAGGGGGGGGGGGGAAGATACCATCCAAGACCAAGCCTGGCTGGAATACTGTGGAGCTTCTTTTGGGGGTGGGGGGTGGGAAAGGCTAGTGTACCTTAACATTTCAAAGACACTGGGGCTGGGAATGGGTAGCCCTCTTTACTCAACTGCATAAGACAAAGCATACTATGTTACTTCCACTGGGAGTTTGAGCTCAGAGTGCTTCTGCTGGAAGGGAAATAGGATATGGGGTGATTCTAGCAGCCAAGGGCCAGGTGGCAAATATTTGGAATTAAGGATGAACAGTGAATTAAATAAGAACAGACCATTCCATGATCCTTGGGATGGTGCCAGCTTTGCCAAAATACCATGTACACAAATGAAAAAAGAAGAAACACCAAATGAGAGCAGTTGAATTGTGTTGGAAATACATTAAATTCTAGGGTCTTGTTCGTTTTTTACTTGAGTGCCCTAGAGATCCACCAATCAGAGTTCTGTGCAAGAGACCTGCACTTAGAATTAAATAATCCTGAGCCCAGAAACTTGTTAATAGTAAGAATTAAAAAACAAAATTAAAGACCATAATGTATGGGCCAAGTAAGCCTCTGGGGAGGGCACCACCACAAGACTGATCCTTCTCTGGCAGAAATCCCCAATGTTTCATTTGGTGGGGGCACTGATAGATCATGTATGTTTAAGTGATGTAAAGAATGGTGAGGCCTGAATGAAGACATAGCCAAGAACGTTTCTCACAATCCTTTGCAACAAGGAAAGATTCCACTGTAAATCACAAAAAGTACCTTAGTAAATAATTCAAGTTGGGATGAAGACAGGCAAGGAATAACAGATGGGATGATTATGTTAATAGCTACTGCAGGACTGAGGAATCTGGCTGTCCAGATGTTGTTGGACTCAGTTCCAACCAGCAGATAATGGAAGCTAGAACCAATCCCTGTCCATGCATTACTGACAAGGTGTGAGGCAAGATGGTGCCTTTTATTCTCAGAAAAGGCCAGGCTGGCTGGATCTGATGTGACTACTCCAAAACATCCAGAAAGGCAGGAAGCTGTATGCCTTGCAATGGTTCCACCAGACCCTATTTACATTTTGTGAGTTTCCCCAGAGACATTCAGTTATATTGTTTATATGAGAAAAGTACAGTCCACCCTCCCCATACACACGGGATCTGTTTTGGACCTCCCACATATGGGGAAAAGAGCCTATATTCAAGCCCCATAGAAAAAAAGGGTGTGTGTGCTAACGGCAGAGCATTGCTTCTGCCGGGGCTTGCCTTCCGCATAAGCTCAAAGTCGCATAAGCTCAAAGCCCACCTATGGGAAGGGCTGACTGTACTGCAAATAAGGCAAATTCCAGAAGGATAGCTATATTCATCTGTAGCAACATGAACACATTTTTGGCAAAGTGAGACACATCTTAGAGACTAATACAATTGCAGCGCCTGATCTCCTAACAGAACACTGTCAGTTTATATAGTCAAGAATTCACTCCTTGCTCTTGGCTCAATGGTGGTCACTGTCTTGGTCTCAGGTTCACCCTCATTGTTTAGAGTGGTGTCTGGCTACTAGATAGCCTCAGAATGCCAAAGCCTTCCAGAAAAAAAAGGGTGGACAGGAAGCAGAGGGAAAAATTTTGCACAGGACTAACAATGTACACAGAGGCACAGACAGACTGTTGCAGGGAGAAAATTAAATCTAGCCAAAAGATTGCTTAAATATTTAACACCAGAGCAAAAACCAGCTTTATGAAAATCTGGGTTGATGTTGAGGCCACCCAAGGCAAGACATCTTTCCCACACACTGAGTTGATTGAACACTATGATCATTGTGATTGCCTTGAAATGCATCATTTCCAGTACTAATGGGATGCTAAAAACTGGACAGAGAATTCTGAATAACCAGAATCCCTTTTTTATTCTGAACTTGGGTCACCTAGTTCAATCACTTCCTATAAAGGAATTCACAACATAGCTATTCCCTGGTTAGTACTTGGATGGGAGATCACCAACAAATACGTAGTGCTGCAAGCTATATTTCTGAAGAAGAAACTGGCAAAGCCACCTTTGAGTATTCCCTGCCTAAGAAAACCCTATGAAATCCATGGGGTCATCATAAATCAACAGGCAACTTGCAGGAACACACACATAAGCTCTGCCTTCAAGGCCAGAAAGATTGACTTAGTCTGTAGGTGGCATTAGGTTCAAACAAAATGAATGTGAAAGAGAGAATATGACCCAGTTCACAGCAAAGAGGACCACAGTGCAACCACCACCAACACAAAATTGTTAATTTATTGTTATTAGGAGGCAAAAAAAGTACTGTTACAAGATTCATTTCCCAACAGAGAAGGTCAAAATATAAGCCAAAATATATTTTTAAAAAAGGAATAAATGACACTTTACAGTTCATTAAATTAAAAAAAAAATTAAAATATCTCCTTGTGCAATTCTGTGAAAACGAGAACAGGAGGGGTGGGAAGAAAAGATGCAATTAGAAAGCCTCCCCCTACCCACCTCAGAAGCAACTCTGCACAGGAAAAGGCCAGGCACGGGCAGGAAGGGCTGTGCAGTCTCACACCTGTCCATTGCTTGAGCAGGGCAGGGGAAGCCATGGCCCCATGTGGCCTATAATTGGTTGCCCTTAATAGGGAGACAAAGGGGCTAACACATGAAGCCTGATAACTCTTAACATAGCCCCCTTTCTAGATACCCTGCTGCAATTGTTGGAAATCTCAAGGCTGAGTAAACATCTAACACATGACACTGGCCAGCTCTGCCAGCCTGCATGAACCTCCTTGGTCAGGAATATCCCCTTCCCCACTTCCTACCACTGCCATTAGCTAGAATCTCTGGTCCTGATTTGTAAAACACATGGTGAAGAACAACTTTATCAAGCAAACATGTGTGCACACACAAAAGGCCAAGATCCCCCTGATCTTGTCTTAACTTAGAAGCAAAAAAGGCTTCTATAATACACATCAAAGGATTCCAAGATGTGAAGTGAGAACCTATGCATAAAGTAGTCCACCAAACATAAGCCAAAAAATCCACAAGGGGATTTTTGTGAAGAGAAGGCCTAGGAACAGTTTTTTTAAAATTATTTCTAGCCCGCCCCTCTGAATGAGCAATCATGAGCCCTGGCACTTCAAATCTGATTTCTTTGGCAGCACACAAAATAAACTAGGCCAAAATTGTGCCTTTACACAACCATTTTGTTTGTGTGTGTCACAATCTGTACTTCTGCTTAGGTGCTGATCCCATAACTACAGAAAGACTCCAGCCTCAAGGGAAGGGAGACTAGCAAACAGGCTTGCAAAAATTGAGACCCCCCCAACCTACACCAGATATGGGTTGGTGCAAGACAGTGGCAGCCAAGGATACTCAGGTATCTCAGGAACAAGCTGAGAGGGAGACAAAGCTCATATAGTGTGAACTTCACATTCTGTCCTGCTGGTTGAAAAACCATAGAGTTGCTTTTTAACATTACCCAGGGTTTGGGAAGAGAGGAATGAGATGGCACTGACTTGCCTCTAAAGCCTCAGACCAGAAGACTAAATGTGAACAATACTGCTATGTGAGCCTTTCCCAGAGACTCATCCTACACCCGTACCACTGCACAGCTTGGAGCAGCAGAGAAAGAAGCAGAGAAGGCAGACAGCATTAGATTCTGACACAGAGGGAGAAAGGGAAGCGAGAAGGGAAGGAAGTCTCTTGGGTCCAAAGCCATGCTCCATACCCAGCAAGGGCCCAACTGCCCTGTGGCTGCTTGTGACACTCCCAATACTGTGTTTGGTAGTTCTCTGCCCCATCTTGTTTGTCACTGCCACTTTGACAGCTCACAGGCCCCTTTTAGTAACAGCGTTAATTGCTTAAATTAAAAAATTAAAATATATATACATATATATATATACTGTACACACACCAACAACAACAGAACAGTGCCAAAATCAGAGTAAGGAGCAAAGGGAGAGGGGCAGACAGTTTCTTTACAATAAAAACAGGAGTTCAATCTCAGCAGAAGAGGAGTCTGGGGTCCCCTAAAAATACCCATCTATGGAAAGGAAGGTGGGCAAGAGGGATGGAAATAGCAGGAGATGGGGAAAAGAGGAAGGAGGAGGTGCGTTTGGGCTTTTACAATGGCATCTTCCCAATCCAAGATCTGGTCAAAGAGCTCTCAGCTTCGTCGGGACTTTGAATGCTGAATAAGCCACTGTAGGGTGATGTCTGTCAAATACAAGATACAATTAATGAGAACAAAGGGGGAAAAAGATGCACCAATCTGTCTGCTACTTAGCTGGAGGTAAGAGAAGCATGCAAATGGCTCACAGCTACACAGAGAAGTTTCCCCAAATACTGAGGCCAAGTTCATGGTCCATTCCTGCAACCCAATTGCGAACCCATCCCCGACACGTTTTCCATACAGGGAATGACCCTTGTATATGAGTGAATTACACTCACTGTCTCCTGGCCTAAAATAGCTCTTTTTGCCCCATAATTTTACGTACAGAGGGAGAAGGCACTAAGGCCTTTCAGTGAAGTATTATAAAATCAGTCTCACATTTCAAAGTTTTTGACTCAGGCTGTTCACATATTGCAAAGCCATTAACTGGACATGTGGTAGGCCCTCTTCAGGGAAGTTTAGCCATGACCTGACAACTACTCCCCCACCCTCCAACAAAACTCTTCAGGTTGTCAGGCACTCTGATCCTGTAGCTCCCCTTTCCTTCCTCACTTACCAATGTTGTCCTTTTCTTTGCAAGAGATTGAATAGCAACAGATCTCTCGGTCCTGGATGGCAGATAGATTCCTGCAAGAGAAACGGAATCAAAAGAGATCAAACTTCCTTAGAGAAAAGCACAACACAGAGAAAAACTGCAATGGGCAATGCAACAAACAAGACACCTTCCCATTCCTGGGCAGCTGTACAAATGTGATAAGGGTCCAATTCAGTTCTTCTTGTAATGAACACTGGGGGAACAAGTTCAGGCCTCTTCCTTTTCCCCATGTCTGTCCCAACGGAAGAGCACACATGAACAATAATCCACATTCAATCTGATTTGGGGCTTTTAGGTCTCAGAAACACACATATTTAAAAGATTTTAAAGCTGCCTTTAATAGCAAAAGCAGCTTGCAGGCGATTTCAAAAATAAAATACAAAACAAAGAATTTAACTATTAATAAAAGCCAGAGAGATAATGAAACAAATATAGTACCCCCACATATAAGTTAATTGCAAAGACCTAGAAAAGACTTATGAGTCTGAGTGTGCTATTAAAGCGGTAATGGATTGGATGAGGAAAAACAGATTGAAGGTACTGACAGTCACAGGCCTGAAACCAGGTCCGGGAATACAACTCCTAGTCCTAGATGGAGTCACACTCTCCTCGAAGGACTCTGTCGCAGTCTGGGGATACTCCTAGATTTGTCGCTTCACATGACGAGTCAGGTGAATGCGACGGTCAGGAGTGCCTGCTATCAACTTCGGATGATACGCCAGCTGCGCCCCTACCTGGACATGAAGGATCTGGAAGCTGTGGTACATGCCCTGGTAACCTCACGCTTGGATTACTGCAATGTGCTCTACATGTGGCTACCCTTTTGCTTAACCTGGAAACTTCAGTTGGTTCAGAATATGGCAGCCAGGCTTATTACCAGAACATCTAGGAGAGAGCACATAACACCAGTGCTCAGGTCTCTCCACTGGCTGCCGATTAGTTTCTGGGCACAGTACAAGGTGTTGGTTTTAGCCTTTAAAGCCCTACATGGCTTGGGTCCATCTTATCTTAGGGACTGCCTCTTCCCACATGAGCCCCCCTGCACACTCCGGTCCTCTGGGAGAAATCTGCTACAGCCTATGAAGACCAGACTGTCTCAGACCTCCCAGAGGGCCTCTCTGCTACCACTCCCAGGCTATGGAATGGACTGCTGGATGAGATGTGTCTTATTACGACCCTTGCTGGCTTTTAAAAAGCTCTAAAGACATATCTCTTCCAGCAGGCCTTCCCGGACAGTGGTTAAATCTTCCTGGTCTAAAACTAAAACTAGAACTCCCCCCGGCCTTCCCCAGCCATATATCAGATACCTTCACCATACTGCCAAAGAATGATTGATTTTAGATATTGTTTTGTTCTACTATTATTGTTTTTAATTCTGTGTTAATTTAATTCTGTTTTAAGGGGTGGGAGGCAGGGATCAGGGTTAAGAACTTTTAATTGTAATTGTTTTTTATTTTGCTGTACCCCGCCCTGATTGCTCGTTCAGAGGGGTGGGTTATAAATAAAAAAAAATCATCATCATCATCACCATCATCATCATCATCATCATTAAAAATAGCACCTAATTCTGGCTTCTTCCTTCCTGGAAAAATCAATTCCATCAAATTCACTCACTTCTGTTCTCTGGTGAGTATGATGAGCAGCTAAGCTATCTTAGGAAGTAGCAGAGATAGGCAGGTGCTGTCTGCCAATAATCTTTTTTCAACTCCAAAGTCTGAAGAAAGCTGCAGATTGCTTAGTAGATGTGTGTAGAGAAGCTGCCCAAAGGGACTTAGTTATACTAGGCCAAACAGGCAACCATCACTGGACTCCAGATCAAGAAAAATGGGCAGGGCACTGATCACGAATGTACAAAGGCACATTGGCAATTTTAATGCAGTGGGATCCAACAGCACCTGGCCTCCCAGAAATGTAATGGTATGAGGAGCAGCTCTGCACACCACTGCCTGAAAGTGCCTGCAGATTTTCAGACAGTGGTGCCCAAAAGCACTCTCTTCACCCAGCTCTTCTGTCTGCTCCACTTTTGGCTTTGTCAGTGAAGAGACAAACAATCTGATTTGGTCAGAATGAGTGCAGTTACCCTGCGATGAAAGGAGGTGTTATTGTAAGACAGTGAAAAATACTGGATGTAAATTCTCAAATTGTTATTTCCACGGGAGAGCAAGAAAAAAAGAAAGAAAGTGTGGTGTGTGTCCAGATTTCAGACAGAACAGAGGTAAAAAGCTATCCTTCCTCTCTCCCCACAACCCGCTTCTAATTTTTTAAAATGCCTATACTAAATCAAATTTTGCTTTCTTGAATTCCCCATTTTAGCAAGTGATAGTCATATAAGGCTCCTGTAGTGCTTGACCTGAGTTCAACCATATCAGTTTATGATCATCAGAAGAGAAAGGACACAGGCCTGCTTCTGCCGCCACCATGTGGTACAGGCTTTGTATGGCTCAAAGTATTTTAAAAACTCATACACCTCCTGCGGACTCCACAGTTTCTCCAGCTTTTTACATTTCCTTAATACTTAAGTTTGCAGGAGCAAATTGTGGGGCCCAATCATCAATGCAGCAAAAACTGGAAAAAGTATTGTGGCACTTTGAAAACAGGAAGGCTGACATAAGCTTTTATCAGACACATAAAGTAACAGCTATTTATTTACACTAATGTGCACACAAGAGAATATCTGTGTGGGAGAAAACAATTGAACCAAAGCCTAAGAAAATTAAAGTGATGCATAAATTAATTACGTATCTGTCTATGTCAGAAGAAGGCAGTTGCAAACAATTTCCGAGTAGGCCTTGCCTAAAACAGCCTTATGGAGTTCATGGGGATTGTCTCACACACACACTAATGATATGTCCAAAATGGACAAAGTAGAAAATTTAACGGCCATATTATACTACATTCCAGATGGTTTCCATTCTATTCTTCCTTGGTGTATACAGCCTCTGAACGTATGGGTTTGTTTTTTTTGTCTGCTCAGACAATGTTATTACAAATCCTACTCCTTTCCACCATATTCCCAGATGTTCATTCACCTGCTCAGTGTAACGTATGTCATCCCCTGCCAACAACACCCTTCTGCTGTCTACATAGAAAAAGCAGATGTGATCCCACACAAGAGAAAGACCAAATCTGACATTAATAGGGGCCTCTTTTGAGAAAGTGACACCAACAGCACCAACTTGGGTACAACAGCAAATACTTACATCTTCTCGATAAGCTCCTTCTCATCCAAGGCACCAGGGAGATCTCGCTTGTTCCCAAGAACTAGGACCTGCAAAGGAAGAAAGCCATAGATCTTAGCCCAACTCACACAGGTAGCTGTCAGCTTCTGGAACAGTTTGGCGAAGTTCTATTGGTCAGACAAGAAAAATCTCTGCACCTATGGTTTCATTAGAATTTACAATCTCAAACCACAGAATCTGATCATTATTGAGGGAACTTTGCCAAGCAGATATTTGGGTGAGGAAATACTAGTTTTATGGTCAGCAATGGCTCTCAAGGGGAACAAAGATATCATACAGGTATGTTTAATGCTCTTGAGAAAAGAAAAACTTAAGGAAAACAATGGTACAGTGTTTAGATTAGAGCAATCTTGAAACATGGGCATTTTAAATCAAATAAATGGTGTTGTTAATTATGCAGTTCTATATACTTTAAGAAACACAAATAATTTTTAAAATTGATAAGTCACATGGAGAATGAGTAAAACTTAAGGTCATACAGTTATACCTCTGCAAAAAAGTTAAATTTCTGATACAGATACACTAAGAACAGCTTTCTTTAGAAATGTGACCTTAAAAAAATTAACAGTCTTCTTTCAAGAGTAGTTATTTTTTGCTAAACACATGGAAAGCCTATGTTTTCTCTATTGTTGATATTTGCTGTCAAGCTAACTTCAACTTATTGCTACACTATGATTGAGAAACCTCTGCCCTGATCAGATCTTGCAAACTAAGGGCCATCATTTCCATGACTGAATCATTTCACCTATAGTAGAATAGGTGGAATGGTTCCAGATATATGCAGTAAAAAAGAAAGGACATATTTTGTTGTTGGTTAACTGTTATCAAGTCGACATCAACTTGTGGCTACGTTATGAATGACAGACCTCCATCACCCTATTATTAACAGCCCTGCTCAGGTCTTGCAAATTCAGGGAAAGTTGAGGAGGAAAAAACACCATGAGTAAGTAGAGGAGGAGAGAGGTACTCCAGGGTTGATGTACAAATGCTGATAAGCTGTGTTGATACAAAAAGGATTTATTATTTGGGGGAACCCTTCTTCAAGAGCTATGAAATTATAAAATTACAAAGTTTATACATGCCTTAAACAAATACTAAATCACTGTTTTACATTTTATATGTTAATTTTTTCCCCTGAAAAAGACAGATTAACTACAATTTTATAATTTCATAGCTCTTGAAGAAGGGTTCCCCTGTCTTGTGCTGCATCCGGAAGAGATTACTTCACCATATCTTCTGCATTATTTTGCAGAATTCCAATGTGCAATATCTAAATAGGCCAACTGAGCAAAACCACTTGGGAGAAATTAGAGAGTATTTTTCTGTGTTTTTTAACAATAATAGCAGTAACTTTTTAGTAATGTATAACTCAAAATTATTTTTTCTGGACTGTGGTTAACAATGACCTGATTTTTTTCAGTGCAATGTGCTTGAGCAAAAGAAATAAAGCCTTTTGTATCGACATGGCTTATCTGCATTTGTCCATTACCACCAGAGCACATATCTCCTTCTGTACTTACAAACTCAAGGCTGTGGAGTCTATCCATCTGTAATATAGTCTTCCTCATTTCCTTGTAGAGTTATGTCATCTCATGATATGCCTAAAGTACAACAGCCTCAGTTTAGTCATCTTGGCTTCTAATGAGAGGTCTAATTTGATTCATTTCTCTTTTTAGCAGCCCATACCATCTGTAGAACTATTCCTCCAGCACCACATTTCAAATTTTCTTCCTGTCAGCTTTCCTTACTCTATATCCAAATTTCCAAAAACATAACTGTCACATGATGCTTTGAATATTTCTGAATATAATATTTAAGCCAAATGTCCTAAATCAGGTAACACTGTTTAGAGCACTGGAAAAAATACTATTTTTTCCCCTGAGAACCCGCACCACTGTTTGTACCTTTCATTGTTGTGTCAGATAGTAACTCACAACAATACTCCACAACTAGCAGGTAGACGGATAAGTGTCACAAAAGGAAGAACTGAAATAACAAATTGAATCTATTCAGAGGCCCTTCTTAAGAGCCTTTTGATAAATTTAATTTAGGATTACTGGTATGTTGCCTAGCTCTACTGCTGCCCCACAGATGCAAAGAAAGTTTTTTAAAAAAAACCTTTCTCATAGTAGCAGAGAAGGGGTGGTGCTGGTTAAGATGATGCTCTACTTTCGGAAAATTTGGTAGATGAAGTACTTCAAAAAATATTGAACAATAAACAAAGATAGAGAAGAAATCAAGCAAAAAAAAGTATTTTTACATAAATGTTTCTCTTTGAAAGAGTACATGTGGAAATAAATGCAACCATACAGAAGAACTGACAAAAGTAATCAAAACACAATGGATATGAATACACATTTTAAATAAAATTCTCTGTGGATGAGGACATATGGAAGGAGGAGTGGGGGAAGGGGGATTAATATTAATGAAGAACATCTGCAACCAGTCTTACACTCACTCCCTAGTGGCAACCACCAAACCTCTAAACAATGAAAAATATATATATGCTCAAGCACACACACTAAAATCTAGGCATTGAAATGAATACATCTTGCCTTTTATTGCAATTAACAGTTGCCTATCCTACTGCAGGATAGTTCAGATGGCTATTTGTGAACTTCTCTAAATAACAATTTTTTTTACGCAGGCTGTTAGCTATTATGGATTTCCGTGAGGAATAGTAAGATTTAATAATGAGATTTATTTCTATGTCCCGTCTTTCCTTCAGATCAAGGCGGGATTACAACATATTAAATATATAATAAATATAAATATTAAATAAACCAAGTTACAAGCAAAAGCTAGACAGTATTCACTTTATATGCAAAGTTCTGGCCTTTGTATTTATGATCTGTTTGTGAAGTATTATCGTTTTATATTACAAATGCAGCATACATTCCATCTGTCCAATGCCACAGTAATAGATCTTCCAGACTCCCTTCTAAGTTTGGCTCCTTCAAGGCTCAACAATTTACATCTTAGAAAGAGATAAGTCAACAATACTGTGTGGTATAATGACACAGGACAGGTCTACTCCAAGATCTAGCAGCTGACTGTGATCCAGCACACTTAGAAGGCCTCTTGTCTTCTTCAGCACTTAGAATAAAAGCAGGCAACTGCCGGGAGGCATTACCCTCACTCCTCATGAAACCTTGAAGGGTCCTGAAATCACCCCATCGGTTTTGTTTTGTTTTAAAAGCCCTCTTCCTGGTCCAAAATGGCTCAGGAGACTTTAAAATGAGGCAAAAATGCACCCATGCTTTCTGGGAGGCATTGTGGAGCATTTAGGGTAAAAACTAATTGTTGAATTTTGCCCCCCTCCCCCTGCATGTCTTTTGACTCCTTGGTGGGAACCCCTGACTTACAGGAATACCCTGGAGCTGTGGCTTATCAAGCAGGTTGTGAAGTTCATTCTTTGAAGCTTCAATCTTCTCCAGGTCTGCAGCATCTACCATATATCTGGAAGGAAACAAGGATATCAGTTAACACTGAGCTCAACATGAAAAGAGGTGCTGCTGCAGAGATAAGCTATGGCCACAAGAAGGAAGACAGAATGAATACTGCACATACCTGACCAAGGAGGTGATTTACTCTGAATCTTTGTCTCATCTACAAACTGGGTATATTTCCCAAGAGTGACAGCCAAAACAATGAACCAAAATATATCACAAGGAACAAGTGGGGTCCTGCATTAAATCAATCAAACATCCACTTTTTCCTGGCTGCTACAATATGGGGCCATACACCCTGCATCTAGCTACTGAAATGCTAATGCTACTTTATATTATACATTTTTAATATTTAGTTAATATTTTTTCTATAGAAACGTGCTCAATTTATATGCTAGTGTGGTGAATGATTTGTGGGTTTATTTTACAGACTTATATGTGCTTATATATTTTTGTTAGGGCATTGAAAAAGAAGGTGATTATCTCAGAAAAAAACAAGAAGCAGGACTCTTTCTACGATTTTACCAAGAATCCAAACAAACAATGTTTAAAGTCATGAGGACTAGATAAAAAAGAGAAGAGTGCTGTTCAGGTTACTTGATTCTGTTTTAATAGCACATTCAGTATATAGTGATCTCTCCACATTTGCTGGGGTTAGAGGTGAAGGAGCCCTGTGAATATGGGAAAACTGCAAATTAAAAAAAAACACACACACACTATTCTTTTTACCTAAGAGAACCCATCTCTAGGAATCTTCAGGTCCTCCTGTGCATCTCTATGGTCAATATCTGCCAGAGGTTGATTGGTAGAATCATGCTGGAGGACCTACAAATGCCTAGAAAAGTGTTTTCTCTAGGAATTTCACGTTTCTCCAGCAAAACCTTATGGCCAACTTATGGCTGGAGGACCTAGAATTTCCCAGAGAGAACATATTAATCAAAATCGCAAATAATCAAATCCGCAAAAGTCAAAGCTGCAAATGTGGAGGGCCAACTGTAGTCGCGGACTTGGGTTCTTAAATCATCTTTGTTGTTGTGTGCCTTCAAGTTGCTTCTGACATGACAATCCTATCAAAGGGTTTTCTGAGGCTGAGTGTGTGTGACTCACCCAAGGTCACCCAACAGGTTCCCATGGCCAAGTAGGAAATCAAACCATGTTTAAAGTCAAAGTTCCAACACTCAAACTGCTACACTATGTTAGCTCTCCCAATATCAGATTACTAAACTATTATGGGAGTAGGGGTTTATGTTCACTGCCAACAACTTCCCGATTTTCTTAACATATGCTAACTTGAGTACTTCAATAAGCCACTCCCCACTGCAATTAAAAACTCTCATATGTTTTTAGGAAATGCAACAATTCAGCTGTTGGTTTCACAACAGGAATTTTACTAACCAGAGGCAAACTTTCATCTGTGTTACATTATTCATTAGGCAAAATGTGCTAGGCTTGCTCACCTAAAAAAAGGCAGTAGGCAGCAAATATGCGATACTGAGTGTGGATTTTCTGCATGAAATTCTTTTATGTTATAATATGTATTCATGAGATTTGGAGTACCTGAGGAGTATGCAGCTATATGGAAGGTTACAAATTAACACTCTCCTGATGAAGCAGGATATGAAGTGAAAGGGTTTTTAAATGAGCTCAGCCTGTGATGCTTCTAAAGAAATATTTTGTATGGCATCATAAGTCAAGGTGAGAAGTGGCTAGAATCATAGATGGACAAATACCTAAGATTAAGGCATCTACACTTTCAGTCTCCTTCTTGGTATTTCCCCAATCCAGCTGAATTACTGTGATCCAAGATTCAAAATGGAAGTTACACTTTAGTCCACCAGCTCATTGTGAGCAGAATCTATCCTTTTTGCCTAGGTTATTTTGCAAAATACCATATACAGTGGTCCCCCGGGTTACAAAGGTAATTCGTTCCGGATTACCTTTCGTAACCCGGAAATGTGCGTAAACTGGGGGAATGCTTTAAGGGACGGACCGCGCGGCCGATTTAAAGGGGCCGCACAGTTTTTCCCTTTCGCTCCCCGGGGGATACTTCGGATCCCGGGGGGAATTTTTGCAGTCCCGCCGGTTTCGGACCCCGGGGATTTCGTTCCCCGGGGGATTCGTAAACCGGGGGACCACTGTATGTTGATGCTTTTGTGCACCTTCATGTCATTTCTGTCTTATGGCAATCCTAAACTGACCCTATCTTGGGGTTTTCCTGGCATGTTTCTTCAGAGGAGAGTTATCATTGCCTTCCTTTGAGGCTGAGAGAGTGTGACCTGACCAAGGTCACCAAGTGGGTTTCCACGGCCAACCACTCTCTTTCCCCCCCTACTCACCCCATAACCCAGCATTGTGACAGCTGGCTAAGGGCTGGAAAGTACTCACTCTTGCATTAACAATTCTTAGGAATACATTCTCCCGGTTATCCTAGAGTAACTACTTTAGTAAGTCATCCCACCAGTGTTCTGGTGGTATCCACAAGAGTGGTGCAATGAGTCCATTTTTCCACTGTAGTGCAGTGGTTTGAATGGTGGACTTCAGATCTGGCAACCAGGGTTTGAATCCTTGTTCAGCCATTAAAATACACTGGGTGACCTTGGGCAAGTCACATTTGCTCAACCTCAGAGGAAGGCAATGGCCAACTCACTCTGAACAAATCTTGGCAAGAAACCCTTGGTTGCTTTAGGGCCGCTTTAAGTTGGAAATAACTTGAAGAGACCCAGCAACCCAACAACAACAACTCAAACTACTGAACCTATTTTTGGGATAGTGTTGTGTTGCTTGTGTTCTTGTGTTGCTCCTCTAGCATTCACACTAAATCCCAGACAGATTCACCACCCCCTTGGTATGGGCACCATGAACTCTCAGTGGTACTCATACCCACATAGCAGATTTCTGCCTAATCTAGATTATGCTTTAGCAAACCAGGTCCAGCTCCCTCCTTAAGGTCCTGTCTCTCTTAGTTATCAGAGTGAGTGAAGAATAGCTAATACCCCAGAGGACAGGATCAAAATTCAAAATGACCTGAATAGACTAGAAAGCTGGGCCAATGCTAACAAAATGAAATTCAATGCAGAGAAATGTAAGGTTCTGCACTTAGTACAGAAAAATGAAATGCACAGATATAAAATGGGGGACACATGGCTGAATGAAACTACGTGTGAAAGGGATCTAGGAGTCCAAGTAAGCTGAATATGAGTCAACAGTGCAATGTGGCAGCTAAAAAGGCCAATGCAATTTTAGGCTGCATCAATAGAAGTATAGTGTCTAGATCAAGGGAAGTAATAGTGCCACTCTATTCTGCTTTGGTCAGGCCCCACCTGGAATACTGTGTCCAGTTCTGGGCACCACAATTCAAAAAAGATGTGGAGAAACTGGAGCATGTCCAAAGGAGGGCAACTAAGATGGTGAAGGGTCTGGAAACCATGCCCTATGAGGACCGCCTTAGGGAACTGAGGATGTTTAGCCTAGAGAAGAGAAGGTTAAGAGGTGATATGGTAGCTTTGCTTAAATATTTGAAGGGATGCCGTATGGAGGAGGGAGCAAGCTTGTGTTCTGCTGCTCCAGAGACTAGGACGCGGAACAATGGATACAAATTGCAGGAAGAGATTCCACCTCAGTCTTAGGAGGAATTTCCTGACAGTAAGGGCTGTTTGACAGTGGAACACACTCCCTCGGAGAGTGGTGGAGTCCCCTTCCTTAGAGGTCTTTAAGCAGAGGCTGGATGGCTATCTGTCAGGGATGCTTTGACTGGGAGTTCCTGCATGGCAGGGGGTTGGACTGGATGGCCCTTGTGGTCTCTTCCAACTCTATGATTCTATGAGAAATGGAAACTAATTATTTCTAACATTAGAAGAAGGGCAAGTTTATGACCTTCCTGTCACTTGATTTCTTTTAACTGAAGCATGGTAACAATGAAAATATAGGGTCTAGGGTCTAGGGTTAGAAAACAAACTACCTGTAAGCATGAAGCAACTGTAATTCATTTGCCAAAGCCTGATACTAAAATACACTTTATAATATAAGCCTGAAAACTATCCCAGTAAGCTGACTGGTATGGAATGGAGAAGATTTCAGGAAAGGTTGGCTGAAATTTTTTGTTTCCAAACCGAAATTTTCTAAAATGTGCCAATTGTTTCATAACTAAGAATAAAACGAACCTGATAGTAAGCAAAGTCAAAACAAATAAATTCTTCCATCTAGGCCAAGGGTGGGCAAAGGATAGCCTGTGGTTCACTTGCAGTTCCCCTCCAGGTTGTTTTTGTGGCTCTCAAGGTATGACAGGGGTTATAAAATCGCCCCCAAATCTTCTCTAAGGGTTGTGGGGAAAATTTTGCCTGGTTTGCCGACCCCTAGGGTCATGTTAAACCCAGAAAATGTCTTTTTTAAAACTGAAAGTAACTTGACATAACTTCTTGTTTTAAACAAAAGGCCTAGAAGGTGTTGGGGTGCATTTGGGGCAATATTTTTTTCAGTTGAATGTGTGTATATGTGGTTTTGTGTGGCCTACCAAATACTCCTAGGAGACTAATGCAGTGTCCTAGCCTCCCAGTTGCCCACCTTTGATCTAGACATAGGATTCTGAAGACTTCTCTGACAGGTCAACGTTTGACTCCCTGAGTATTCAACCAAGGTTAGTGCTGAATTAGTTTTATACAGTACTGAGAAGCTCCTCATCCTTATTTATTTATTTATCTGATTCTATAGCCTGTTTTCCTCCCAAATGGGACTCAAAAGTGGCTTAAACATGCTAACTATATGGTTCACATGTACAAAGTGATCCTTTCCATGCTGAAAACAGCTGCACCTATTGACTCTGAGTAGTGCAAATGGAAGAGAATTTCATTTTATATAATTTTTGAAGTGTACATTTTCTTCATATGTGGGTTATATATTGATACTGTTTTTAATTCTGTGTTACTTTAATCTTATTTTAAGGGGTGGCAGACAGGATTGGGTTGTAACATTTTAAATGTACCTGTTTTTAAAATGTTGTACCCTGCCCCGATTGTTCATTCAGAGGGGCAGGTTATAAATAAATATTTATTATAATTATTATATATAAAATTTGAATCTAAGAAAATGTGGAACACACACACTTTTGAATGTCTCTCTTAGGTTCAGTTTCTGCCGTCTCCAGTTTAAAAGATCAGGTAATGAGAAAGATCTTGTCAGAGATTGTAGGGAGCTGCTGCCAATCAAAACTGAAAATACTGGAGCAGACAGGCAAAAAAATTGAATGATAGCTCCTTACAGCATCCCTGGTTCTTTACTAAAAACATTATGCATCTTGAATTAGGAATATAAATTTCAACTCCTTTGTTCTTACAAGTTAGGGTGAATCATACCGGAGTTGTCCCCCCTCCCTTGCAGAGAAAATGAATATTTCTGTGAACTTTTGCCCAGTATTCACACTTCCTAAAGTATTTTGGGATATCACTCTATACAGAAATTAATAACTGAACATTTGAAATATGGAAATTCTTTATTTGAAAAATGATGTTCAAAAGAAGAGGCAAAGAAAACTAAAAAGAAAGGAGGTAATTCAACTTTCGAAGAAGGAGAACAGGGAGTCAACAAGAAGTTAAGTAGAAAGGATTAAGAAGGCTGACAAGCGGATAAGAAAATGAAGAAAAAAACATAGGAAATATTTCTTTTTACAAAAATGTATTTTATTATCAATTTGTAGATTATAAATTGGAGTAAAAATTAGTTTTAAAAAAGAAACCACACTTTCTAGAAAGCCTTGTTTCCTCCCTTTTTTGTGCAAGACTGTTGTTGTGAAACAAAACCCTCAGGGCTAATTTTTTGTACAACAGTGCTCCTTTTGTACAAAAAAAGCTGCAGCCTTGTGTCAAAAAACATGGCCTTTTTGTGCAAGACTGCTCTTTTTGGCACAAAATGGCATCAACACAGCTATCTGTGAAACACTGTTTCTTTTTATTTCTTACAAAGAAAAGCCCACAATTTCCATGCAAAGAACCTACATTTATTTCTATGAGGGATTATTTCCCAAAACACTGCATGATGCGCACAAATAGGGAAAACTGCAAAATCTTCTCAGAAAGGTTCCTGATAGGACTACCTGTGTGATGGAAAGCCCATTCTCAGCCAGGAAACAAATAAGGGAATACACATTTTAGAGTGAAAGGAATCCCCTCTTCCCACTTTTTTCACTTTTCCTCTCTCCCTCCACTACTACTAATCATGAGGAAGGGACAAGGTACTATGCTAAACCACTGGACATTCATGCCCCATGCTAGCTTCTGCATGAGCCACTGTTCATAGGCATACCCTGTTCTGCTGGAAACCACCAGAGCTTTTTAAAAAGTTTAGTTGGGATATTTTCTGATCCCAAAGACAATTTCAATTACATTTAAAGTCTATCGCTGTATTAAGGGTCTGGGTTTAAGGTGCACTTGTTTTCCTGATCCCAATTAAAATTTAAGTGTCCTCCAGAATGGGACTAAACTTTTTGTTTATTGTTGTTGTGTGCCTTCATGTTGTTTCTGACATGGCAACCCTATTGTGGGATTTTCTTGACAATGTTTGTTCAGAGGACATTTGCCATTGCCTTTTCAAAGCTGACAGCATGTGACTTGCCCAAGGTCACTAAGTTACTTGCATGGCTGAGCCAGGAATTGAACCGTAGTCTCCAGAGTCACAGTCCAAAACTCAAACCACTATGCTTGGCAACCCACGTACATCTCTCTGCCTTCGCAACATGATAGTTTGCAAAAATATCCAGCACAAGACATATCTTGACCCAATACATTCATTGGCTGGGTCAAAAAATATCCTAATGGCATGAAGCAATACTTTTTATATATTGTATTTTTTGAACTGGCTATTGCTTGTTTTTGAAAATAAGTCTGTTTATTTTAAGTGGCTGAAATTGATTGACACTATTTTCAAGTGTTCACACAACAATTCTGTGGATTGCTTACATTGTGATCTAGTTTGGTGTAGCTTCTGCAACAAAACTAGACTCTGGGAGACCCGAAGTGTCGCACACTGATGTACAAAAGTAAAAAAGGTGAAAGCCAAGGTTCTCAGGAAGTCCACATTCTGCCCTCGTTTCAAATTAACTGTTTTTTTTCTGCAGTACCATGGAGTTAGAAATTCTATGAACCCATGCTTACAAGGCTGCTATGTGCAGAATGACTGAGACACAGTACAATACGAAATCAAATTCCTCTTCACTCTACCTCTTTGATAGTACCAACAGTTCCCCATCCCAGCTGCCACCAGCATAAAGGAAAAGGTAAGATATTGTCTTCCCCTCTTCTTCATGAACTGGAAAAATTGTTTAGGCCAAGAGTTCGCATACTGCAGGTTGTAAGCAATCAACAGAGGTACATTCTGTCCCTAGTCTTCTAATAATGAACACAAAAGAACTAAGCCGGCAGAACCATGTGTATATAAGTCTAAGCAATATCACTACATAGGTCCAGAAGCAGCCAGGTTCAGCGTTCTTCTCTGCTGCTGGCAAGAGATTATGTCAGGTATATTGAGAAATGGGCCAAGAAAGGCACAGCAGCCATTTTCTCCACATGCCAGAGTGTGGAGGAGAACTTGGTCCTTGAGGCAGACAGCAAAGACTTGGTAGATGTACAATCAAGATGCAGAAGAATGATAGCAGGAGGGTTCAAGCTAGCACCCATTGCTGACCTAGTCAGACCAGAGAAAGTACTATAGAATAGGTACATCCATTCACTGATGCTGCAGTTCTATTTTTTTAAACACAGGTATCTACTCAAAATGTGAATGCTTTCAAGTGGTGTACACTGTTAAGTACATCATGTAGGGGGTTATGGACAAGAGCTTGCAGGATCTGGGCAAGACAGTGGAAGATAGGGATTCTTGGAGATGTCTCATCCACAGGGTCACCATGAGTCAGAGTTGACTCAAGGGCAGCTAACAACAAGAAACACCGTTAAGAAGAACCAAAGGATATTACCACATGATTCAGACAGTAAAGGGAGCAAAGTCTAGAAAAAGTCTATGTCGCTATAAATACAGTTTTTAAAAAAAGCATGTTTAAGCAGGCTACTTTGATTTTTACAAAAAATCAGCTACATGGTTTGCACTTTGGAACATGTTCTAGGCCCAGATCTGAATGTGCTGAACTTCAAAATAGAAGTGGTCAGTTCTGTTTTTAAGTATGTGTGCCACAACATGTACTTTAGCCTTTTGGCTGTGTCTCTACAAGGATCATTTAGGAACGAGGTTCTCCAACTGGCCCCTAAACTCTGTTCAGGTGGACCAAAGAAAAAATGAGAAATTGTTAATACAGTAATAACTTTACTTCAACACAAAATTTGGTTTTAGCTCCTGACTATGGAGATCACAGCTGTTTTGACTAGGGCCAGAGTTATCGAAGAGGTGAATATGCTGGTGCATACTACCGTATATACTAGTGTATAAGTCGACCTCATGTATAAGTCGAGGGCAGTTTTGGGGGCCAAAATCATGGATTTTGATATGACCCGTGGATAAGTTGAGGGTCAAACACTGGGGCATGTTACAAAAGATCTAAAGGGGGAAACAAAGCACCACTTCCCTCCCTACATCTTTCTCTCTGGACCTCTCCTAAGGATCATAGTCTCAGCATGGGAAAGAGGAAACAAACCTCAACACACACACACACACACACATCCATTTACCAAAAACATTCCCAAGACTCATGGCTTGCAAAAGGGGACAGAACTTTCTCTCTCTCTCTGCTTTCATCCCAGAATTCCCAAGATCATGGCTTGCAAAAGGGGACAGACCTCTCTCTCTCTCTCTGCTTTCATCCCATTCCCAGGATTCCCAACTAGACTCACGGCTTGCAAAAGGGGACAGAGCTTTCTCTCTCTCTCTCTCTCTTCTTCAACCCAAGGCTTAGCTTGCAAAATGGGATACAAGCTTGGGGGCATACTCTCTCTGTGTGTCTTGCCTGAGCAGCAGGGGCTTGTTTTTTAGCTTTAGCTGCAAGGGAAAGCTGAGGTCACACGCACACACACATGCAGAAAGAGAGAGAGAGAGTGAGGAGAGCACGCTGGGGAGTGGGACTCAAACCAGGGAGCCAAGATCACAGAGGAAGGTGGTCACTTCTTTCAGGAAATTTAGAAGCAGCATTAACTTATTGCCCCATCTATAAGTCTACCCACGATTCTGGAGTCCATTTTGAGGCATAAATTTCTTGACTTATAGTTGAGTATATACAGTAATTTTACTTTAAATTTTTATCAGTTTGAAGGGGTCTTTCTCAAAAGCCTAGCCTAATGCCAACTGCTTTCATAGCACAACACTGGTTTTGACCATCACATTGATGGTGGAGGGGAAAAGGTTTGAGAACTATCAAATTAAAACTTTGTCTGATTGTTTTCAGCAAGAAGAACAGGCAGCTGCTGCTTTCAATTTTCAGAAAACATCAGAATGGCTGGAAGTTACTTTGTCCATTTGTACCAGGTCTTTTGGTGAGAGGAGAGGACTCTGCAGCTGCCAAAAAAGAGCTCAGCCCTTTCAGACTGCTTTATCACACTAGGGAGCAAACAGGATTTAAACAAGAGTTAAATGAGAGTTAAACAGGAAACGTCCTGTGATAAACATAGGGCATTTCCTGTTTAACTCTTGTTTAAATCCTGTTTTTCCCCTAGTGTCTTATCTGAATGGATGCCTGAAGAATCTTCCTCCTGCTGCCTTCTATGCCTCTTGGACAATTCTATAAGAAACTCTTTGTGTCAAAATGGCCTGATGCTTTATATGCGACCTATTAAGAGCAATACAGATAAGAGTAGCATCTAGTGGTTATTACATATGCTATAACCCACTAAGATAGGCACTCAAACACAGTTCAAATACAGGAAGAACTCTGGTATCCAATGGAGGTTCATCGCATCATTCTATAATACACAAAGAAACCTGGCATCAGCTTAGAACTGAAGCCATACCTGTAATGCAGACAAGACATCCCTTACTGATCCCTTACTGTACCAGGGCAAAAATAAATGCAATAGTTTAGAAAGATGTTAAAAATTAATCTCATCTTCCAACATAGGATATATCTTCAATATCCTCAAGATTACATTGAGATAACAACACAGAACATGCTTGCAGGCAGACATGTGAACAAAAATAGATAGAAAGTTCCCATCAGGAGGGGCCATAGCTCAGTGGCAGAGGAAATGTCTCTGTACAAACGATTTGAGATTAAATCACCAACATCTCTGGTTAAGGAATTTCAAACAGCATAGAGCTGGAACGGGTGTCTTCTAAATTTTCTGGAAAGTAATATCAGCCTAACATACTAGGCTAGGTGAATCATCAGGGGACTGAATAAAGATAAAATATACATCTCTCTTTCTTGATTTCTAGATACAAAAGAGAGATATACAAAATAACTATGCTAAGTTTTCAAACTGCAATATCTGTTTTGATTGCTTCAAAACATTTCAGAACCTACTACAGACTCCCGAGTTTACAAAACAATCACACACACACCATGATGACGAACAGGGATGGTTAAATCAGAAGCTTGCTATTTGGACTCCAACTTCTATCAGTGTCAAGCAGCATGGCTAATGATTAGGGATATAGAGAAATATAGTCCATTAATATCTGAAGGGCCACAGAATCTCCACTCTTGCAAAGCAGGATTTCAGAAAAATGAAATAATCCATTGCCTTTTCTTCTAACTTGATCATATCTGTTATTAAATAACAATTTACTCTGTGTTGGAGTGATTTAAGCCTACTTTTATTCTACAGATGGATGAAATATCATTGTTATTCTGTTAGTAGCACTAATATACAATTTTATAGTGCTTTGTATGCAGGAACTGATTTAAATTCACTTAGATTACTGCTTGCTCTTAATTTACATTCAGATCTAACACTGATAAAACAATAATAGACATATGATAAAAAACACAACAGATACTATGAATGTCTCAAAATGCAAAATACAGTCACATTCAAAATCATTTCTCCATACCATCTCAAGCATTCATTTGAAGATCACACTGGACAGTTAGTTAACAATGCAAGAAATTGAATGGGAGCCATACTGGGAATCTGGGAGGCAAAAATGTTCAGATCTCTCACAGCTATGATTAGTTTGTTTGTTAAGGAGAATAAAATACCTCAACCTCTAATGAACAGAGCTTCATTCTTTACGATTCTGAACTGACCAACTTCTGCAAATTACTCTTGAAAACACATATAGTATAATGCAATGTGGATCATATATCTATCATAGAATCATAGTTTGACCACAAGGGCCCTCCAGTCCATCACCCTGCAAGAACTCCCAATCAAAGCATCCCCAACAGATGGCCATCCAGCCTCTGCTTAAAAACCTCTAAGGAATGAGAATCCACCACACTCCAAGGGAGTGTGTTCCCCTGTTGAAAAGCCCTTCCACCTTACTGTCAGAAGTTCCTCCTAATTTTGAGGTGGAATTTCTTTTCCTGCAGTTTGCATCCATTGTTCCGTGTTCTAGTCTCTGGAGCAGCAGAAAACAAGCTTGATCCCTCCTCAATATGACATCCCTTCAAATATTTAAACAGGGCTATCATATCACCTCTTAATCTTATCTTCTCCAGGCTAAACGTACCCAGCTCCCTAAGGTGTTCCTCATAGGGCATGATTTCCAGATCCTTCACCATCTTAGCTGCCCTCTTTTGGACATGCTCCAGTTTCCAGGTGAGGGCTGACCAAAAAGCAGAATAGAGTAGCACTATTACTTCCCTTGATCTAGACACTATACTTCTATTGATGCAGCCTAAAATCGCATTGGACTTTTTAGCTGCCACATCGCACTGTTGACTCATGTTCAACTTATGATCTACTTGGACTCCTGGATCCCTTTCACACATAGTCTCATTAAGCCAAGTGTCCCCCATCCTATATCTGTGCATTTAATTTTTCTGCCCTAAGTGCAGTACCTTACATTTCTCCATGTTGAGTTTCATTTTTTTTAGCTTTGGCACAGCTTTCTAGTAAGGACAGAGATGAACATGGTGGCTAGACAAGTTTATCTAGGTGCCAGGATATGACCTGCCCCAACAAACAGGAATGAGGTGCAAGAGCTCTCCCTGCTTCTAAACTGGATGGCTGGATGGCATCTCTAGGCACACTGGCCCAGTACAGACGGTTGGGAAGCACCATCATGGGGCCAATTCTAGGGTTCGGGAGCGAGCAGCAACCACACGCTCCTGAGCCCTAGCACATCACAGCAGTGCCATGACTGCGCAGCCCCGCCCACACAGGGTGCACATCCATTACGTATCTTGTGCAACCCATCCAAATGGTGCAGTGCAGCGTCACGGCAGCATCACAGGAAGGAGCTACATTTCACAGCTCCTTCTTAGAGCAGATCGTTCCCACGGCACCCCCACAGCTGTGGGAACGATCTGGAGGAGAAAGGAGCCACCTCTTTCTCCTCATGATTGTCAGAGTGTCAGGGGCCATAACACTGCAAGGGCACCCCTTTACTGGGCCAAAGAGAAGCAGCATTTTGCCACTTCTCTTTGGCCCAGAAAAATGCCGGATTCAGGCCACATGGCTGGGCGTGTGGTTACTTTGGCTCCAATCCAGTGCTTCCAGCAGTGGCACAGAGCCAGCCCTTTTGGGCTTGTCTGTCCAGCCCTATTGTCTAGATTGGCAAACCACAACCATCCCTCTGTCTCACAGCAGCACTGAGTAAAAGCATGTTGTTTATTTTCTCCTCTGCCAGAGCATCTGAGCTCCAACCAGCAAGATGGTTGTGTCTCCAGTGTTCTACTTCCAGCTAAAAGCAAAAGGTGGCAGAGACATTCTGGTTTGTTCAGCTTTTGCAGATGGAAAGAAAAGCCATTTCATCTCCTCAACTCTCCAGCTGAGAGTCAGAGAGAAGACACAAGGGCCTGTCATAGCTATAAGTGTGAACTTAGCAAGCCACAGCACAGAGAGGTAAAACCATCTTCAGGCTTCCACTCCATTTCATCTCTCTTTTTGTGTTGGGAGAAAAACTCAGTATCAACTCCTTTTATCAGAGATTTTAAGGAATTTGATAAGACTGAGAAACCAGGAAGGAATTACTTACACTATGGCACTGACTCCACGGCAGTACCGCTCCCACATGCTACGAAAACGAGGCTGGCCCCCAATGTCCCAGAGCTATGGAGAGAGAAGAAACAGTAAAGAGGAATGCAAATGAGAAGTGGGTGTTGAAAATTTGCTAATCCATGTATTCTTCTTGATTCACATATGGCAATAGTAAGTACATTTCTGTACCGCTTATCAGTGCACTTAAGCACTCCCTTAGCAGTCTATAATGTGTAAGATAATTGACCCCAACAAGCTGGCTGCTCATTTTAGGGACCTCGGGAGGATGAAAGCCTGAGTCGAGCTTGAGCTCTTAGCTGGTATTGAACTCACATCCTTGCAGTTTGTGAATGAGTGCCTGCAGTACAGGCATTTAACCACTGCACCACCAGGGCCTATTGCCTAACCTACACCTTCTCACACCTCTGCTTCAGGCACCTCACCCACTCTCACTTCACAGCCTATATACCCTGTAGCTAAGGGAACAACCTAAAGAGGTGCTCAGTTTCCACTGCATGAAAACATTCTCATAGTCCCATACTCTTCATCAAACTATGAGGCATTTATGCACCTTATTGCTGTAATCAATTATAGTATACTGGTTATGTTAAAAAAAAAAAAAACAAGGAAGAGAACCAATACCTACATTAACTGAGTGCTTTGTGACATTTTTCCATACATGGAACTGAAGAATTCTAAGATAAATTGTCTATTGACACACTTGGAAATGCTGAATTATCAAATGGACTCCACTGTCACTTCTCTATTTAATGTAAAGTTTGAAAGAAACCAAATGAATCATCCTCACAACCTACAGCGTACTGGGGTATCTGGATACGATGATCAAACAATCACTCAGAAAGTCCCACCCATAGTGAAACCAGAATATATCCCTGACCAACCTTTTATTTTATTTTTTGTTATTTATGAAGAATCATTTACAAATGGTTTTTTGACCAAAAGTAATTTAGAAAAAGCTATAGAAAGAACAGAAAGGCCCGATATATACAGGGACGAAGGGGCGCCCACATCATGTGTTAGGGTTGCCAGGGGGCGGAGCATACATGTCTCGCAACCCTAGCAAGTGACGAGGACGGTATACGCAGTGACGTCGCAGCTGCACAGCTTCCATATGGCACTGTGCAGCTGCGACATAATAGAGGTGCCTTATGGTGCTTTCCCCGTTTTTTGCATCGCAAATGTGACGCAAAAAGGAGCCGCTTTTTCAGGCTC
Organism: Urosaurus nigricauda; assembly: GCA_034509955.1. Taxonomy (NCBI): domain Eukaryota; kingdom Metazoa; phylum Chordata; class Lepidosauria; order Squamata; family Phrynosomatidae; genus Urosaurus; species Urosaurus nigricauda. Next base: position 43,292,077 of record JAOEGL010000004.1, on the reverse strand, counting down.
CTTTTTAAGTATTCACCTTCGCCCTCCATCTGGTTGCTGAAGTGAAGGTGCAGATGAAAAAGAGGTGACACCAGACTGCCCTTTTTGGGCGGTCTGTAAAGCCCCAAAATTAGTTGATCACATCATATAAAACAGTAGAGAATTAGCAAAAGATCACAGCAACAATAGACTGAACTCAAATGAAGGGAGGGAAGATTTTAAAGAAATAAATCCACAAGCTTCACCCTGACTGCCCCCAGGTTAAGTTGAACTGCAGAACCCTGGTAACCTTGAAAGAAAGAAAGACAAACAAAGAGTGAAAAAGAAAGACGAAAAGACCCTTTAAATACATCCAATGATTTCAGCACTTTAATTCATTAAAAAGCTACCTGAATATTGGAGACCTTGACACCTAAAAGCCACATTAATTTTACAAAGGGAAGAAACAGATGGTGCATATGGAGCAGGTGTTATTCATTCAACTCCATTAATCTGCTCAAATTTCATAAAACTCATCTTCAAAACTATGTTGTCAATCTAGCAGCTTACTTAGCAGGGAAAAAAAAAACTTTGCCTCTCACCTTTATGGTGACATTCCCCTTGGTGATTTTCCTCATATTAAAGCCCACCGTTGGAATCATATCTTCATTGAACTGCCCCGACTAAAACAAAATAAGAACAGATCTGTTAGTCATTGATCTTAACAATTATTGGAAACTCTTGATAGTTTCTGTCTACCAACTCTGAAGTGAAGCCTACCTGAGAATAAGGAAAGATATATTGGAAATCTGAGTGCTGACAGGTATTAATTCCTAGATGAATAGAAAAAGCTACTGGAGCATCCCTGCAAGGCATTATGAATCCCAAGGAATCAAGCAATCTGAATAATGTGACTGATAACTGTGCTACAAAGGAAATAATGAGAGAGATGGTGAAACTAGTGCCAAAGTGCCAGATACAATTTTACCCCTTTACTGAAAGAGACTTTCTACAACAGAGTGAGGAACAAATGACCCTATAATGTAGCTGGACTACAACTTCCAGCTCTCCTAGCTAGCATAATCAACATGGGGGATAATGGAAGCTGAAGTACAACAAAAAGTGAAGAGTTGTATGTTGCTTAGCTCTATTCTAGACATAAAGAGCAACTCTGTTCAAAAAACATGGAAAATAAAAACCTTCAACCTACTATCTGTAAACTCAAAAAAGAAGCAGAAGTATGTGAATATAAGTACAGCAGTATGTGAGATTAATTGGAAATCTGAGGGAAAGAATAAAAACCAAGGACTTGGAACAATGGATGCAAACTGCAGGAAAAAAGATTCCACCTCAACATTAGGAGGAACTTCCTGACAGTAAGGGCTGTTCGACAGTGGAACACACTCCCTCGGAGTGTGGTGGAGTCTCCATCCTTGGAGGTTTTTAAGCAGAGGCTGGATGGCCATCTGTCGGGGATGCTTTGATTGGGAGTTCCTGCACGGCAGGGGGTTGGACTGGATGGCCCTTGTGGTCTCTTCCAACTCTAAATTTCTATGATGCTATAAGGGACTTTACAGACCGCCCAAAAAGGGCGGTCTGTAGCCACCTTTTTTTTGCTGCAGAGCTTTGTCGCAACAGCTAGATGCTGCGGCGAAGCTGCGCAGAAAAAAGGGGCGGGGAAACCCTGCTCCTTTTTAGCGTCACAGTTGCGGGACAATAAACTGAAAAGGCGCCATTGGGCGCATTTACGCCGCCGCAACTGTGCAGCTCCGTCTAGAAGCTGCACAGTTGTGGCGTTGTCATTACGCACGCCGTTTAAATGGCGTTACATAATGACACAGGCATCATTATGTGCTACGGTTGGGGAGTGTGCAAATGCTGCTTCCAGCTAGACAGAGGACTATGAGGAAAGAAGGCTGGAACATAAATCAGCTTGTTTGTCAGAGGTTTTGTTAACTGAGATGACTGTATTTCCTACATTTCTGAAGACCTCAGAAATTAGAGTACCTTTCAGCAGAGGTCAGCACACTGTTATTTTCTTTTAGTGATTTACAAAGTTAAATTACCTGCATTCAAAAACTTCTCTGGCTTTTCATCCAGACTGCAAAAGTTTTATGATCCTAAAAGTCTCCGGTTAAAATCTAGCTGTCAGCAATGCATTTATGTAACTCAGGTTAGGAAAACGGAGTGCTTTAGCCATCAGCTTTTCAAGGTATGTCACATCAGCAAATCTTCCAAGGCTCCCAGACTATTCACAAAGGTTTTGTACTTTCCTTCTTAGCTTTCCATTTTAAAAGCCATATCCTAATACTTATCAGAGAGAAAATAACCAACCACGCTAAAGCAACATGCTTTGCTATATTAATCAGTGCAATCTACACCTTGGATTTAAACAAATCATGCAGATCACTTCTTAGTCTTAAGATTTCACTGGTGCAATGACAGCAAGTATCATCTGCTTTTCTAGTCTAAATATTTTCAGTATTACTCAACAGAAAATTATTCTGGAACTAATGATAGATGACATAGAGGTTTTAACACTACTGAGGTGAAAATTTAAGGAGCTGTTCAAAATTTAGAATTCTAATTCTCTAAATTCTCAAAGAAATGGGAGTGCCACTACACTTAATTGTCTTAAAGCATAACCTATACTCAAGATAAAAGGCAACTCTCAGAACAAAATGCAGAGAAACAGAATGGTTCCCAATTGGCAAAGGGCTCAGGCAAGGCTGCATTCTATCATCCTATCTATTCAACCCGTATGCAGAAAATATATGCAGAGCAGGCTTAGACTCAGAAGCCAAGGTAGGGTTAAATAGTGAGCATCAAGAAAACTAAAATAATGGCCACAGAAAATCGACAAGAATTCATCCTAGATAATGAGAAAATTTCAAGAGTCAAAGATTTCCCATTTGTTGTTGTTGTGTGCCTTCAAGTTGTTTCTGACTAATGGTGATCCTCTCACAGCGTTTCTTGGCAAAATTTGTTCAGAGAAGGTTTGCCATTGCCTTCCCCTGAGACTGAGAGCATATGACTTGTTCAAACTCACCCAATGGGTTTCATGGCCAAGCTGAGAATTTAACTCTAGTCTCCAGAGTCGTAATCCAATACTCAAACCACTATGCCACACTGGCTCTCATTACTTTGGATCAACTATTGATCAGAATGCTAACTGCAGTCAAAAATTAGAAGACTAGGATTGGGAGAGACAGTGTTGAAAGAGCTGGACAAGATCCTAAACTGTAAAGTGTCTAAACCATCACATTCCCCATCACCATGTACAGATGTGAGAAAGGTGATAGAAAGAAAACAAACTCATTTGAGATGTGGTACTAAAGAAGAGTGCTGAGAATACCGTGGCCAAGAAAACAAACTAATGAATTCTGGAACAGATCAAGCCTGAACTCTCTCTGGAAGCCAAGACGACTTAACTGAGGCTGCTGTACTTTGGCCACATCATAAGGAGGCATGAATCACTGGAAAAGACAATAATGCTAGGGCAGGAGAAAGAGAGGAAGACTGCACACCAGGTGGTTAGACTCAAATCAAACAGGCCCTAGGCCTGAACCTGCAGGACCAGAACAGAGCAGTGGAAGAAAGGGGGTCCTGGAGATGTCTCATCCATCAGGTCATTACGACTCAAGGTTGACCTGAGGGCAGTTAACAACAACAGTTCTCTACAGCTGAAGAAAAGAATGAGTTCATATATGCCACTAGTATTCTTATAAACTTAGAAGGCAATCTCTAGTAAAGAGGAAGAGAGAATCCTGAACTCCTAGAACAGGGAAGGACAATGCAGTTTAGGGGATGTTTGATTTTGCCCATCTCCCCCCCCCCAAAAAAAAAAACTGGTGGTGCAGGAAATAAAATCTCTGGATTTGAAGGAGGAATATTTTTATGCAGGGAAGCTCTTGTTGTTGTTGTTGTTGTTGTATGCTTTCAAGTCATTTCCGACTTATGGCGACATGGGCTTTCTTTGCAGGATTTGTTCAGAGGAAGTTTACCATTGTCTTCCCCTGAGGCATGTGACCTCCCCAAGGTCACCCAGTAGGTTTTATGACAAAGCAGGGAATTGAACCCTGGTCTCCAGAGTTGTAATCCAACACACGAACTGCTATGTCACACTGGCTCTCTATTTAAAAAGGTGGAGGTGGGTGGGTGTTGAGACAATTCAACCTCCTTTGTTGTGATCTGGAAAAGGGCAGTCTGGAGTGCTTACGGGCTGCCAAAAGAAACAAACCCCTGAAGGCCACATTTTGTCATTTTTGTCTCACAGGGTAGCACAAGACTAGAATCTATAAGCAAACAATAGTCCAAAATCCAAAACTAATCCTGCTGTGAGAGATTTAATAACATCCACTGTGGAGTCCTGATGCCAATACTTGCATTTTTAGTCCTTTTAAACATGCTATTTCTGGGGAAAATGTTTCTCACTGTCATGAGAAGCAAGAAGCTTTGGGGAGCCTGTGTGTTTGATTCCTACAGCACAATTCAATTGTTCAAAGTGGTACACAGGACATAAACCATGGCTGGAACCCTACTGGTAGTCTCATTTATTTATTTATTTATTTATTTACAGTATTTCTAACCTGCTCTTCTCAACCCCCGAGGGGGGACTCAGAGCCGCTTACAAGGCAATCATTAGATGCCGGCAGTATACAATTTAAAACATAAATAGAGCACATTAAAACAAGCACAATCAACAATAATTAACAATCAAACAGTTTAAGATCTCAATATATGATCCTTCCATATCCCAAAGAGGTAATCCATGTTCTTATGACCATCAACATTAGCCAGTCCCAGTGAAGTGCTGCATTACATTAATGTGCAAAAGCCTGGTCCCACAACCATGATCTACAGTAAACTCCATGATTCAGCCAATGAATTGTAAGTCAATACATATTCCAATTCCACTGGTTTAATTAATCTACTCTAATTGAGACTATTAATAGGATTCAGGGCTACATAAACATAACAGCAAACTATATAATCACACAAACAGTGAACAATTGAAAATGTGAGGCATTAATTTAGTTTTTTCATAGGTACTAGTTACTAGGGAACTACCACAAATCTATGCTAGACTAGGGAAAGATGTTTCACTGTATCCCAGGTGTGGCCCAAGCCCCAGGCAGTTTCCACAGGGAGTGATTTCTAAGCTGGGAAATAATACTGCCTAGTCACAGCTCCCAAGGTCCTGTATTTGACATTTAGATGATACCTAAAGTGAATCATGTCCAACAGATCTTAAAAAAATAGAACAAAACATGATGTACGTACTAGGGGAGCTCCCTAATCATCATCACTACCACACAAGGAAATGTTTTAACTCCATCTAATAGGACTGAAGATGCAATTGTACCAAGTGAGGTCATAGTGAGAGGAGCTTTTTTTTGTACTACTCAGTGAACTGTCCATGCTGTACTGTATTACAGTTGTGTCACACCTGAAAAAAATCTGCAGCCCAAAGTTCATAGGACAATAACAGCCCAGTTCAGCTTTGCCAAGATCAACTTAAAGCCAACACATTATACTGACCACCATTATATCTAGAACAGGTATGGATAAATAATAAATTATTTACTGGAAATCTGTAAGTTCTGTTTCAGGGCAAACTACAAACACAACTGCTGAATACAAAAAGATTTAAACTTTACATTCTTTGCATGCAGACCCCAGCACACACATTCAGTTCTCAAAATGTTTTCTATGTTTCTCTATAATACTGGGAAAATGTGTTCATGTGATAAAAATATATAATAACCACTATTAGTTTTGCTTTCCTAAGAACAGATTATTATTATTATTAGTAGTAGTAGTAGTATTACCATATATTTATTTGTACCCGCTCTTTTCCCAGAACTGGGACTCTGAGTGGCTTCACAATATTAAAAGAACAATACAATTAAAAACATAGAAAAGAGGTGCTTTAAAAAGAAATTTAATTATTACAATGTTAAAATAGATAGCTATTAAAAGAATAAAATACATTTTAAAAAGATAAAACTGTATAAAATACTTAAAATGCAACAAAATCCCAAGCTGGTCCTTTACAAACATTCAGTTTTAAAACCCTGTCTGAACAGGTAGGTCTCAGCTAGCAGAAGGCCAACAAGGAGGGGGCAGGAGGACAGAGATGGGGATTGTGTGGAGCTACAATGTTGTTGCTGTTGCTGTGTGCCTTCAAGTCATTTCCAATTTATGGAGACCCTAAGGTGAACCTATCCTGCGGTTTTCTTGGCAAGTTTATTCAGAGGAGGTTTGCCATTGCCTTCCTCTGGGCCAAGAGAGTGATGTTATTGAACTATAACTTCCATCAGCTTTAACCAGCAAAACCAGGGGTGAAGAATACTGGGAGCTGCAATCCAACAATGCCTGGACTCCAATTCCCGCCCCTAGTTTATTGTTCTTTCTGAAATCCAGCCAAGCGTTCTGATTCCTGCTCACATGCTAGACAGCAGTACAATTCCTGGACCAAAATCGTGTAACCTACCTAAAACTTATGCAGAACAGATACACAGTTCAAATGGAAATGGTAGCTAGTTAGTTAGTTAGTTAAATTTTATTCGGTCATTGACCAGCATAGAATGGTAGCTATATTTTAGACAGCAGCAACTCCTTTATGATTAAAGCACAGTATACAGAATCAGTGGGATGGACAGAGAAGGATAAATCTGAGGCATTTTTCTTTACAGGGTAATGCATACTACCCAATAGAGATGTTTCATTCTGAGCACATCTCCTCATAATTTGCCATCCCATGGGATAAATGAGATCAGGGCAATCTTGTTGGACTGATTCACCACAGTCTGCTGAGTCATACTCCGTTTAAGCTCACCACTCTAATAACAAGTATTTGACACCCCGATGATACAAAAGGTCTTCCTTATAAAAACCAGGAAAGAGCAAATGGTATGAAAAAGCATTACACGATACATACAAATCATTTGAAGAGGAGGAACAGAATTATGCTGAGCAAAGATGATGTGACATTTGAAACTTGCCAGTCTAGCTCAACAAATCCACCATACTGTTATGACCTTTAAAAGCACCTTGCACTAAACCATAGGGCTTCGAAGGTCTGCTGAGACCACACACTACTGCAAAGAGAACTAAATGTACAGTGGGCCCTCTGGATCTGCAAATTCCACCAACTGTGGATCACTCATCCCATATTGTTAAATGGAGTCAATGTGAACATGGGCACGCTGAGGTGTCTGCGTTCATACCATTTAATAACATGGAACTTAAACATCTGCATTTTTTCACATCTACACGGAGTCCTAGAACCAAACTCCCATGGATACTGGAGGTCCCCTGTAATTTTAGGAGTTATTTTTTGAAAGACAACTCTTTCAGGTCCTATAAATTTTAACAAAGATGCACCTGAATGTATAATGAGCATATAGTACAGTGATAGGGAAACGTTTCAGGACTGAGTACCCAAACCTAAAGGTCTTCTGGCACTGGGTTTCCCAGTGCCAAAGGCTGAAGTTCTGCCCTCTGGGGCCAGGACTTGTGGAGAGGGATCCCCCCCTGCACTCTCCCAGGGCTTCAGCTGCTTCTCCAGAGACAGCTGAAGGCCTGGGAGGGTGAGGGCATGAGGTTCCCGGCCTTCCATTGCCTCTCTGGAGGCTACTAGAGGCCAGGAAGCTCAACCCCCTCCACCCTCAGGTGTGTGCCTCTTCCTCCTCCCCCTCCATGCTGTCCTCAGCCTTCAGCTGCCTCCGGAGAGGCAACTGGAGGCGGGGAGAGTCAGGAAAGAAGAGGAAGAGGAATGCGCCTCTTCCTCCTCCTCCTCCCACACTGTTCCTGGCCTCCAGTAGCCCCAAGAGAGGCAACTGTAGCCCAGGGAGGATCGGAAGGTTCTGCTCATTCATGTCTCAGATCTCCAATCTCTCTCTCTCCTTTCATACACAACACAAGTTGCAAATGAACTAGATGTGAGGCTGGAAAGAGATACAAGGATCTGTCAAATGACAGGAGGCATGGATTTCTGCCAAGCACTACACTTGGATTCCTGCCATTTCATATATCTTCAGTCTCTCTCCAATCATGTCTCTCTCACAAATAGTCTACACTTGTCCCTCCCCATTCATGGACTTGTCATCCACAGTGTTAATCCTTCACAGACAGTAAGCCAGGAGGGACAAAACGGTATGTGCACCCCAAGCCTGAGTGCAGCACAGCATCACACAAAGGAGCAAGCAGCCATTATAATCAATGGGAGTGTGAATATTCACTTTTTTCCTGATTTGCACAGGGTGTGTATGTGTCCAGAATGGATCCCCCACAAATTGGGAGGGATGAGTGTATGCACTATGACATCTGTGTTGCTTATTTTGTACTATGTATATACAAATACAAAATCCGGAAAAATATGATATATGAAATCTCTCTGGTCACAAGCATTTTGGATAGGGGGTACTCCACCTGTATTTAGAATAAGAAGCACTCCCAGCTGTAGGAGCTTACCTGCACCATCCTTACACAGCTATAGCTTCTTCCACTACAGAAGATTCCGGTAAGAATTCTCTGTGAACATAAGTAACATAAGGCTATTGGGCGCAAGGGTCCATGGGCAAAGGAATTACAATAAAATTACTTTAAATTTAAAGAGAGATGTCATATAAATTCTAAAACAGGGGTGGACAATATGAACTCACATGTGCCTCCCTGCCCAGCAAATTCTTGTAGCTCCTGAAACCATTCAAGATTTTAAAAAGGAGGATTTCTACCCTCAGAAACTTCCAAGTTCTTTTGTCTCCTACCTCACTTTTCAAAAAATAAATAAAATAAACAAATAAATACACAAATAAAACAAATCAATTTTTGGCTGGCTTCTGTATGGGAGGGACTTTCCCAAGGAAAGAAAACTGGCTCTTGCAGCTTGCCCACCTTGCTATCAAACATCCAGATCTACATTAATCTTACAACCCAAACGCCTCGAAAAATGGGCCTGTCACATGTGTTGGTTAGTTTAGTTAGCAGGAAAAAAGGACAAGAGGGCACATATATCTGAAAAACCCTCTTGACCGAAATGACTTCAGAATACAAGATCTTCTGATATACATTCATCAGAATATTTGACTCAAAGACTTATTAAAGAGTGCCCATTGTGTTTCAGTCAGAGATCTTTCCTGCAAATATATTCTTCAGATTTGTTTTTAATAGCAAAATAAAACATGAAAGTGCTTGTCCCCAAGGAAAACCCTGATATACATATGGGCACAAAGTACCTTATTTGAATCAAGTTAACAGCCGTCTCTTCACTCCACTCTGATAGATGGTCCATTTAAAATATGACATTGGATGAAACTGGATAAAAATGTAAGGCATAAATGTTTACAAGTGAACAGGACCTTAAACTCAATTCAAAATACCATCTGTACCATTTTCCCCCCTTAACTACATGGGGAATGAACAGAAAAACAAAATATATTGCTCCAGAATCTTTTTGACATACAAAGATTGTGTAGTGAAATATGTAAAATGATAATGCCTACAAACCTATATAAAGTGTCCCCACAAGCAACCACATCTTCCCTTCTATGCACTTAGAAGAAGCCAGTCTTTCAGGAAACCTCATAGCTTGCAGCTCCTCTTTTTTTTTTTAGAAATTAAGGAATGGGTTGAGTACAAGGAAAGTACACACTCCATCGATGAAATACTCTCTCTCCCTTCTTATCTCCCTGCTTTAGCAGCAAAGCCCTCAAGTCTAAACTCTGCTCACATAAACCAAAGCACCCCAGAGAGCTTCAAACCAACAAGCACATGTTGTTGTTTTTTTACAGAAACTAGATATTTACAAAAACCTCTCATTACTATAAGGCAATTTCCTACATAAAATAAATATTTTATTCATATTGTTGGTGTAATGTTTGCAAAATATTAGAGTGGGAGGAAATGATCTAACCTAAGCCATACTCCCCCTTCCAAAGCCCCCAACCAGCAGCTATATTGTAGTCATACAACTTCAGTAAGAAAACCTAACTTGATTTGATAAGGGAAGACACAGCCATGAGTCTGCAGCACCTGAGTAGGGTTGCGGAGGATAGGATGACTTTGAAGTCTCTCATTCATGGGGTCACCAACAATTTGACATTCACAAAATGTTACGTGAACTCACCCATCCAAAGTAACACAAGATTACAGGTTAGGTCTCCCTTATCAGAAATGCTCTAAAATCTGAAACTGTTGGAGCTACAATACAAGTAGTATAGTATGTACATTTGCAAAGCTGGAGAGGGACATGAGGATGGAATACAGACATGTATTAATGACCAGGAGCACCACCACTGCATCAAAGACAGAAGCAGATGGCTGGAGGACTCCCCAGAGATCTCCTCTACAGTACTCAAGTCCCTTATATACAATAAAATGGTGTAGTACTTGTGGGCTTCAGAGAAACACAAGAGATACAATGCTGCTGAAAGACATGACTGGAGAGCTACATGAAAATTCAAAAATCTTTTAAAAAATGCATGAAAAATAGAGTGGAATTTCTGATGACTGGGGTGGCGGCAATGGAAAGTAAGGTGGTGGAAGACAGGCTGGGAAGCAGCACCAGAAGCTGGCAGGTGACAGGACCCAAGAAAAGCATCTATGCACTGATGGGCAGCCCAAAATCCAAATTGGTCTTCTCCAGCCATGTATTTCTGCAGCTTGCAAATACTGCATCATTTTATTTTATATTAGAGACCTGATTGCTGTACAGGAGATCTCCAGGGAGCCCTCCAGCCACTTGTTTCTGCTTTCGAGGAGATGGCAGTTGCATTCCTGGTTGTTCGTTCACAAGGCAGACGTGAGCAGCTGGCAAATATTCCAATTAAATAAACAAATCCAAAATTTGAAACACTTCAAGTTCCAAGCATTTCTGATAAGGAAGAAACAACTTGCATAACTTGTATAACAAGAATGCAAGCCATCTATATCAACCTCAGGATGTGTCAAGTACAGAAGACTCATTCTGAGAAGAACAGTTTCAAATGAAAAGCTGGATCAGATGCCAAATAAAATTTGACTTACATAATCCACATAATACAAATTGAATCTCTCTTATCAGAAATGTTTGGGATGATAAGTTTTTTGCATTATGGAGTTTTTCAGATTTGAAATATTTGCAATGAGCAATGGGACCCAAGTCTAAAAATGAAATTCATTTATGTTTCATATACACCATATGAACAGCCTGGAGGTAATTTTATACACAGTATTTATTTCAAATTTCAAAATTCTGGATAAGGGAGACTCAACATGTAACTAAAATCCCTATGACCTCTGATGTGGCAGTCAGAATGAAAATGGTGTTATAATCAAAGTCCAAGTCTCTAACAGAAATATTATTGTTAGGGCCAACGCAAATAGACCCACTGGATCAATGACTGGTTAATACTAATACTAATAAAGATTTATTTCTAGCCCACCCAATCATGAAGAATCCAGGTGGGTTACAACAATATAATACACAAATTACAATAGAGAGGCTGAGACACTGTTCAGCTTTCAAACACCTGCTGAAAACATATTTGTTTACATATACATTTCCTTGCTGGAAATCACTGTTATTATTCTTTGCCCCCTATATGTGGTGTTCTGTTTTCATTTGTTTAAAATCATTTTTTAAATTGTGCACAGGTTAGGAATCTTACAATCTAAGCAGAATACAAATATTGCAAAGAAATAAAAACAAATACATAAGAGCATTTTCCTCTACAGGAGACTAGATAGCCTAGAGCAAAATTATTCCCTATATGAGCAAAGTATATCCCCAAAAGATAAAAAGATGCCTCAGTTTTTGATAAACACTTTGTATGTGCTTCTCAGGGTCAAAAGAATGACTGTGACACAGTCCTAGCTGCATTCCCTTTGGAAGTTCCTGTGCTGAATAATTATGCTAGGGACCTTGATTTTATGAACTATTTGTTACTCGGTCTCCCTCACTTAACTCCTTGTATTGCTCTCAGATTCACCATACACCCAGCAGCTAAGTTTTCCCCTCACCCTTTCATTTACAAAATATTACTAGAAGACTTCAAACTACCACCTGCAGGGATTTCTTAGCTGAAGCAAGGCATCCCTCAATTTTCCTTATGCTCACAGAAATCTCCCATAAGGCTATAATTAATGAGATGTCACTTGCACCCTCAGGTTTGTGTCTTTAGATTTACAGCCCATAGTCTGTAAAGGAAATGATCTCCTTGTGTCAGCCGTATCTCATTTATCCTTACAACAATGGTATAATACAAATGAATACCATTTTCAATTTAGGGTAGGAACTGTAGATCTGGGATACAGACTTGCTTCTCTTAATGTCTACTTGTGCGTATACTGTTGAACCTTCAAAGAAACTCCACTCTCTGGATTCACAGTCAGTGGGTGCTCTTCAAACATCAGTACACAACACACATAGACTGAGAACAGAGCATCACAAAAAACTAAAACAAACAGCTTCATTTATATACCGCTTCATACTGCCTAAGCAGTGTCTAAGCGGTTTACAACTGTAAGCTAGTTGCCCCCAACAATCTGGATACTCATTTTAGCGACCTTGGAAGGATGTAAGCCTGAGTCAAGCTTGAGCCCTTTTGCTGGTACCTTACGGTTTTGAGTGAGTGGCTGCAGTACAGCCATTTAACCACTGCGCCACCAGGGTTCCTCAGTCCTTCACATTGTGAGTGACCTATACATCTGTAACATGTAACCCAGGGTTGTCTTTTGTGAAAAGTTTCAAGAGTATGGAAGCTTTAACCTCTAAATGTTTTGTACTACAGATCCCTTACCATTAGCCATATTGGCTGGAGCTTCTGAGAGTTCATTTAAAGGGCTAAAGGTCCCACCCCATTCCAATTCTACACCCTTTTTTGACACACTATGACCATAAATTAAGAAGTGTGGTATATGAAGCAAACCAGTAGAGCTGGTTCAAATTCTAACATGTTTTATAAAAAAATGCCTGGTATTTGGAATGTGTGTACTAAAGATGGTTTGTTGTGGTTGTGTGTCTTCAAGTTGTTTCCGATTTATGGCAACCCTCACATGGTTTTCTGGGGCTGAGAGTGTGTGACTCACCCAAGGTTTCCATGGCTGAACAGAAAACCAAACCCTGGTCTCCAGGGTTGCAATCCAATGCCTTGCTTATGTATGGCTTTATACAATCATGCTGGTATAAAGATGGTGCTAAAGATGGAAGCATTCTGTATATGCTGATAGCTGAATGATAATTAGCAGCATAGCCTTCATCTGTCTTAACTGTGGGTAACTGTAAGCTAAGCATGAGTTGTGGAAGAGCTAATGTAAAGATGTTGTTCTAAAACTTTCTGCAGGTTAATGCAGACAATGGAGGGGGAGAAAAGACTGCAGAGTTGAGCTGTTTTGGATCTCAACTCATGCAAAATACTAATCATAAAAAAAAGCTGATACCTCTGCACTTGATTAAACTTAGAGCAAGATTGAGTGATTAATCTGTACAAAGAGATATTTTATTCAGAATTAAAGCAGAAGATGGGCTAATTTCTCTCTCCCTCCCTCTCTTCCTTTTTAATTTGTGGTTCTGGAAACTGCCTATCCTGGGAGAAAAATAAACAGAAATAAAACAATAAATAAAACAATAAATAAAACAATAAATAAATAAAATGCATGAGGTCAACTGCAATCTGCTGAGATAACTAGGAAAGAGGGAGACTACACCTCTACATTACATTAAAATAAAAATGTGACATACATATTCTAACAAGAGTTTATGAATGAAGACTACCTGAGCAGGCCAGTATTATATGTCAATCTGCTGTTATATTGTCCATTCAGAATTTAAATGTAAGGATTTAGATACTATCAAAGAGAATGCTGAGTGTCTCAGTTTTCATTCCAAAGAGTCATAATTTATGGTTATGTTGCATACCAGAGAAACCAGTAATTGACTGTAGCATGCTGGCTAAGCCAAAGAAAGAGTGACAGCTTGGGCAATAATGATGAAATCATTCCCTACTCCATACTTGGAAACATCATGGGAAAAAATCCTGTATAAGTAGAATCAATGATAAGGTAAGACAGGGATGATTCCACGGGGGAGGGGGGGGGGAACCACCTAGAGACTTTTGTACATCCACAGATTCTGCATCTACATATTCAACCATCCATGGCTTGAAAATCTTCCCCTCCTCCAAAAAGGAAAGTCTGGTTTTACATTTTATGTAAGGGACACCATTTTACTACAAAACTATATATAATGGGACTTATTCATCCACAGATTTTGGTTTTCCATGGGGGCCCTGGAACAGAAGCCCAGAGTATACCAAGGGCCCACTGTATTATAAAAGCAACACTACCATATTTTGCCCTCAATTCTACACAATTCTTTCAGGATTGTATTAGCCAAATTGCATAGATGGAATTTTGCATGCTTCTTGAAAGAGATTTGTAAATCTGGCTTTATTAAAAAAGAAAATAAAAAGCAAATTTCTAATCCTCAGGGTTTTGCAATTTGTGGCCAGCATGCCTGCAAGAGTTTCTGCTGGTAAAGCTTTTATGCCCTGCCCGTGTCTATCCCTCAGGGCTTCTAGCTCAGCTCCCTTTCCTACACATTTCCACCCTTTCCTTGCCAACCTGTATTAAAAATGAGTAGTATTCTACACGCACACATTTTACTAATATAATATCCAGTGTAAACACAATTCTCTCTACGAAGACTTCACTAGGATGGACACTGTATAATCTCAACTATGCCCCTTTCTTCAAATTCTAAAATTTGACCCAATATTCAGAAAGGATCTTCATTCCTTCTAATCAACCAAGGACACATAATATGAAAAGCTGACTTATAACAAGAATGGAAATGTATATTGGTTGAGATTGTCTAAATCAGGGGTAAGCAAAATACAAGGGGCCTCCAAGGGGCAAAAATTGTTTGAAAAAAAAGGGATGGCGGTATGTGGAGGGCATTTCCATCACATTTGGAGGCCCATAGACTCCCGGGGTAAAAAAAAGGTTAAAATTTTTTTTGCCCCAAAATGCACTCCAGGGGTGTGGGGAAGATTTCCTCCAAGTTTTGTCCTCCCCTGGGCCAATATAGGCTCTGGAGAAGCCTTTTGTAAAACAATTATTTCCACTTGCTGCTGTTAAAAAAGGCCTCACCTAAGCCTAGATGGCTGAGGAAGGTCCCAAAACATGGTGAAAATGCCTCCATATCCCCTTGAGGTTGTTTGGTGGGAAAAGACCTTTTCTCAGATATATATGAGATACAGAAGATCAGGAGACCGTGGGGGAATGTGGAAGGTCAGGAGACCGTGGGGGGGGGGGGGGGAGGGAGAGCTACACCTCCCCACTGAATCCCCTCCAACCAATACACACACACATATATAAATATATATAAAAATAGATGGAAGTGGATGCAGTGGGGGGTGTAGCACTCCCCCTCCCCATCTCCTGACCTTCCACATTTGCCCCCTGGTCTAAATTGACCAGCAGTTGCTCTCTCCAGAGGCCTTACAGTGATTTAGCCTGGGTTTTTTTGCATTCAAAACATGTGCCCTACCAGTCAAAACTTGGAAAAGTTAGTTTCTGGACTGCATCTCCGAAAATCCTCTAACTAGCATGGCCACTGATAATGCAGTCTAGGAATTCTGGGAGCAAAAAAAGCAGTTTCTTCTAGCTCTGACCCACACAACAATAGAAGCCATTGAGAAAAACTCATGTCTTGTGCATCTGCCCACAATCCCAAGCTACACATTACAGCCAAAGGACGAATTCTCAAACCCAAGTTGGAGTGCATAAAAAAAAACAAAAAAACAAGCCACATGTTTCATTTGCTAGCTTCTAACAATTGGTATCTGTTTTATTAACACAATCAGAACCAACAGAGACAGTTTCTTTAAGTGCTCTTAAGAATACAATGTCCTAAACTATTAACATTTTAATAAAGGAAAGAGCATGAAGAGAAATCATAAAAAGAAAGAATATTTTTATCATAGGGATGCACTGCATTCAACACATGCTGTGGTAGCTTCATGCTTCATTCCATATCTACTGACACTTCTTGACCAGGAATCCAAGAAAAACGTGTGAGATAGCCCAGCAGTAGAGAAGTTCAGGTGATAATGGGGAGTAACATAGCAATGAATAGATCATTCATGTAGTCAGCAGAAAGATTGCTTTGAATGAAGACTGGATGATTGCATGCCTCACTCTGGATAGTTCCACAGACATATCATCATCCTATTTGAAACCTACTATTCATCCAAAGAACTCAGGGACTCACAACCACCAGCCTGAAGGTAGATTAGCCTGAAGATATGTGACTGGGCCAAACATTTCCATGGCAGGGTACAGACGTGAACCAGCTCCTAGCTTGTTCCAGTTTAATTCCAATACTCAGCACCAAGGCAGGTTACTAGTGGCCTTCTAAAATGTTGTTGAACTGGAACTCCAAGAAGCCCTAGTCAGCACATCCAGGGGTGAAGTATGATACTCATCCTACACCATTAGTGGGTCAAAGGCTGTAAACTGATTTATAGCAGTACCAATACCACCATTTTCAAAAGAAAACAGTTAGTAAAACAATTTCTCAAAAAGGCAGTCTGCAGCTTCCCTCACCTCCCAGAGAACAGGCTAAATCCTGGAGCGAAGAGGAAGCAAACCTGCTGTTGCCAGATAGGGAAATCATATAACTCAAAGCAAAGCCTATCTTGCCAAGCTAATCCTCACCAAACCGTCTAAGTGCCTTTCCTACTACCGCCCCCAACATACACTGAAAGCTGCCAAGCTGATTGTGACCCACTGCTCCCAGAGCCCTGCTTCATACAAAACAACCACCACAGCTATAAAATGACCACAGCCCTCCAATTAGGTTCCTTGCCTCTCAACGTCTTCTGCTCTGTCACTCCATGGCTTCTTCTTACACTTCTTCTTCTTCTCCTTCTCTTTCCCAAAAAATAAGACAGTGTCTTATATTAATTTTTGCTCCCCAAGATGCGTTAGGTCTTATTTTCAGGGGATGTCTTACTTTTCCATGAAGAAGAATCACATTTATTGTTGAACAACAACAAAAAAAAAGAACATTTATTTTATATATATATATATATATATATATAAAAACTCTGCTAGGTCTTACTTTCAGGGGAGGCCTTATATTTCGCAATTCAGCAAAACCTCTACTAGGTCTTATTTTCAGAGGATGTCTTATTTCCGTGGAAACAGGGTATATACTACTCCAAGCTCCCCTTGTCTCATCCTTGTTTTCTGCTCTTTCCATTTCCCTCCATTCATCTGTGTTCTTGCTGATTTGTCTTCCAGTTATATCTCTCCTTTTCTCTTACTATTAACCTGCCCTCTACCTATTTTCTTAATAGTCTCTATTTACTCTGGCCTGTTCTTCCCTTTGTCCACAGCTTTAACCTTCTGTTTCTACCCAACTCACCCTCTTCACTTTCCATCTCCTACCCCATTGTCTTTCTCATAGCCATCAATTTCCTGTTTTGGCCATACAGATCCCATTTTTCCAAATCCTTTTCCTATTTCCCCCTTTCACTCTTTGTTTTTCTTTGACCATCTTTTTCTTTTTATCTCCAGATGTACTTGCTGTCTTACATAAAATTAGTTGTGTTGGAGGAAGGTGTGGGAGTGGTAGGTTAGTTTACCACTCCTTCCCCAAATACAACTAAATTGTGGGATATAAGGGCCCCACAGTTATAATGGAAATTCAAATCAGCACCATCACAAATGAATGACTGGCCCAAGTAATGTGGAAGTCACAATCAGAAGTGATTTCTTGTTCCCTGACTTCACATACATTCCCCAGTAAGAGCTATTCTGATGAGTGCTTTCAAAATCTAAGACAGAAAGAAGAAAAGCAGAGACAGAGAGAAAAGTTCTACCAAATAGTGTCCATCTGCCTCTCTTTCCATTCCACCTGCAACTGCTCTGAAGAGTTGGAAATCATCTAAGGTTTTCAAAAAATCTCAGTATGTTCTTGTTATATTTTATTTATTTGTGTTTCATGTTTTCTCCCAAACTGGGATTCAAGGCAGATTACAGCATCCAAAACAGATAATTAATTTGTTGCCTGTGGGTTCCATGTTTGTACAGACAGATGCAGTATAACATGCTGGCTTTCAGACCCTGACTACTGAAACCACATAGAAATGATCAAGAGCAAGGAGGTTTGGAGGCCCTGTAAAGATAAGTTGGAGACCTTAGAGGAGGTACAGTGGTCCCCCGCGTTACGAAGGTAATCCGTTCCGGATTACCTTTCGTAACCCGGAAATGCGCGTATCCCGGGGGACCGCTTTAGCAGACGGACCGCGCGGCCAATTTAAAGGGGCCGCGCGGTTTTTCCGCTTCATTCCCCAGGGGATCCTTCAGATCCCGGGGGAATTTTTGCGGTTCCGCCGCTTTCGGACCCCGGGGAATTCGGATCCCGGGGGACCACTGTACTGTGAACAAATAAGAAAGGTCAGAACCAAGCTACAGCAAAAGTCACCTCAGCTATAGACCCATTCATGTTGTACAACATTAGAAACCTTGCTGACAAATGCAGCCAGATATACCAGATATAAGAACCAGACTATTTTGCTACTTACAGCACAGCTGGGGAAACTACAGGCAAACCACCCTTTTTGCATCCCAGAAATCCCTTTCAACTCTTTACCCTGTATGTCTTCACTCAGCACCCTCCCAAAAAAAACTATTGGGGAAAATTGCCAAGAATAAAAAAATAAAACTAGTACAAATGCCATTCTTGGAAATCCCTCAGGAGATGCAGATCCAAAAAACAAAACAAAACAAAACCAGCCCAAGAAATGTGGACGTTGCACCCAGAAGTGATTTCTGGTCACTCTGGGCCCATCCTGCCCCACAGTCTTATCCTTGTCAATGGCTTGCCAAGAGAGTAAAATGAGAAGAAAACCAGGTGTTTCATTTTCAACTCCTGGAGAAAGAGGATACAAGTGTAACATATAAAATGGATACAAGTGTAACAAAAAATAAAATAAACCAGACACTGTACTCTTACACATGTTCCACAGAAATAGTCCAATGTGACAGGAATTATACAAAAAGAAACAGCAAGTGGCACAAATAAAATATGCCCAAAACTGTACACTACATATACCTCACAGAAATAGTCCAATGTGACAGGAATTATACAGAAAGAAACATACAGAAAACTATTTTTCACAAACAAGAATCAGCCATCTTGCATGAGGCCATTACACTACATTATCTGATATAATGAAGCCTCTCTATAACTTTGTGCTTCCCTGAATCTTCTCACGTCAAGAAACCTGTATAGTTTCCTTGGCGAAGAAGAGAACAACTATTGTGATTATCTTCTTTTTATATATATAGATGTGCTTTTTAAAAATACTGTGATTGTCTGTAAGACAAGCCTGAAAACTCAAGGGTTTGTTTTGTTTTGTTTTTTGCTCAAGAAGCTCTACTGCTCATTAGATATTCAGGGCTTGCACAGTCTTCCAGGAAAACAGGCTGGAGATACAAAGAATAAATAGCATGACATCAGATGCTAAAAGAGCAAAACCTGACTTACTTAGAAAGGCCACTTTACTCTGGCTCAAAAACCAATTTGTTTGTCTCTGTGAAGAAACACAGGAACCTTGTCAAACTACTCTAGAATGCCACCATATAATATACTGTAGTCATATTGAAAGTATAGTACAAATAACTCCTTTAAAATCTTATACTGAAGCACAACAATCTCCTACTCCTAACAACTGTTTTATTCAACAGTACTCAGAATAGTGACTGCTTCAGGCTTGATGTTCATACCAGAGGAAAAAAATTATCCCCAGCCAAATAATCGCTTTCAATTATGTTACAATATACGGTAATATTATAAAATATTCTTACAAGTGACCTCCCTTCCTCCAAAGTGCTTGGGTGGATTATCTGAGGCAGCTTTCCCCTACGCACACAAGCAATTATAAAGCAACCATGTATACTGAAAGGAGCTCTCTGTAGGGCATTTCTAGGGAAGTCTTACAGCTACATAACTGCAGTTAATACTATGATGAAGATTTTAAATAGGTCATATGTGTCCAAGGACACAGCCTTATTCTTAAAACAGATTTATTGGAGATTGCTATTTACAGAAATGAATGCTGTTGTATTCCAGACCTGGCCTCAACAATGATCCAATTAGGTTAATCATCATCATCATCATCATCATCACAATAAGAACCATTGTTTTTATTAAAAAGAATGCAAGAAAATACCCTGTAATTTTTTCAGATTTGTCATGTAATTAGAAAATTTCTTAGCAATTAAGGAATAAGGTCGCCTTATGGTTTCACCATGACCTATCATAAGGTTTACCTTGCCAGGTTTCTTCAGCGGGGGTTTGCCATTGCTATCCTGAGAAATATGATTTCTCCAATGTTACCCAGTGGGAGATGAACCCTGCTCTTCAGAGTCATAGCCCAATGCTCAAATCACCATCCTAGCATATTTATAGGCCTCAATCAAGGAATTTCCTACTCACACTCTTCTATGCAGCATCACCAGGTACCCTTTGCAAAGGCATGAACTTTCGTGATGCATGAAACAGAGGAACCATCAACCAACATGTGCTCTGAAATGCTTACTGCAAAACAAATGTTTAAAGACAGCTGGAAGTGGAGCTTGGATTTTATTACTGCTTATTTAGTCACAACAAAGAAATCATGCTAAGTTCTATAAAAAGAACATACAACAAAGGCCCTGTCCTTGAAGCTTATAAACTGTATCTGCCAAATGTAAGTGGGAAGTTGGTCAGGAACTGACAGGTTGTGGGCAATGTGTTGGGCGTGTAGGGAACAAAAAGTGGTGGATGAGCATGAAATAACTCTCCCTTCACAACTGCAATGCTCTAAGAAACAGAGCTTAATGTAGTACTTAAAAGAGGAGAGAGGAGTCAACTGATAAAGCAAGATGCATATGAAACACCATGGCAGAAGGCCTGAGAGTGAAAATGGAGAAAGAGACAAAGGCAACTGAAAGCAGATGAGCTTGTGCAATAAAGAACAAGGAGGATTCTTGCTGTCAGACACAAAAGCAGGGCCCAAGGGAGTGGGAGGTGCCTCCCTGCTCTGTCCACTAGCCTACCCTCCTTTCTCCCACCTTGGAATTCAGAGGCCTTAACTGTAACCAGAGGTTGACTAAACACTACCTCAGCTTATACCCAGTTCTCCATAGAATGACAAATAGTGAAATGAGTAGTCACTGCCAAATATCTGTATTTTTCACAACAAGCTGTCTGGCTCACAACATAAGCTATATCTTTAATGCTTCTTTGTCATCAGGAAGCTGGCAAGCAGTGGCAATATGACACCACTTTTTTTGGCGGGGAGTGGGGGACATAGAAGAACTATTTTCAAAATGGTCAGTGTGGCAGGGCAGCTTTCAAACCAGTGATTCCCAAGTTCTGATCCTCCAGGTTTTTTGGGCTTCAGCTCTCAGAAGCATTAACTGCCATGGCCAATGGTCTGGGATTCTGGAAGCCAAAGTCCAAAACATCTGTTTTACTCAAACCGTTTTTTAACATGTTACTAATATAAAATCCCTACCAAACGTAGAACAAAACCTGAACCTACATCAGAATGGGTTAATTTTCTCTCCATTCGCTATGACTACCACTCTGCTCTCTTCCCTTAAACTTACAAAACAGCAGCATGGCTCATTAGGCTTCTGATACCAACATAACATGCTACTGAAATATTCAAGGCCACGGGGGGGGGGGGGGGGATGTTATTTTCATTTTTTGAAATCCCTATGCAATGTTGCAAGGATATACTGGATTTACATAAATTATAACCTGGAATCCTGACAGAGATTATTACAGCAACATGCTTCTAGGAAAGAGATGGATGACTGTGGCCCGCTTTGACTGGGAGTTCCTGCATGGCAGGGGGTTGGACTGGATGGCCCTTGTGGTCTCTTCCAACCCTATGATTCTATGTTTTTGATCAACAGTCCCACCAGTCCTAGAGCTTCATCGTCATCAGGAGATTCACAGTTGCCTATGCCTGATTTAGGGCCTAACTAGAGAGCTATTTGCAAATATTCCCTGTATAAGGTGAAAAACAGGAGCTCCTAGAAGTGGCTAATGAGGACTAGGAGATCTCTAAGTCCAAACCTGTCACAAAAACATCATCAACAGCATGAGACTATGGAAGAGCAGGGAATAAGTCCAGATTTAAAATCCATTTTGAAAATCAATAGTTTTGCTCATATCATTCCCCCCATCCCAATCCTGGCCTGCGGAATACAGTACTTGTCTTTTTTTACTTCAAACCAGTGCTTGCTATGAATTCACTGGGCAAATTACTCTCTAAGGCCAATATTTCACAGGGTACTATGGAATTAAAACTAGGTAAAGATAACTGGAGGTGGTGGAAAGTATTCTAAACATGCAGGAAAAGAAGGAAAGGTGCAAGAGTCCTGAGCTGAAATTAAGCTTTAGTTGAAATCTCTAAAAACCATTTACCAGAACCCTGGTTCTTTCCAGAAAATACTGAATCAGTGGTCAATAACTGAGCATCTCTTCTAGAATAAACACAAGAGAGAAAATGCCCTATTTAGCATATTACCGATATGCATTGTCATTGCCTCAGCATCCAGAAGTCAAAACAGAACATAAATGTTGAGAGTACTCTATATATGAGCATCTCTAGATTTCCTTCCCTCCAAGAAAATAAGGAATGCAAAGAGAAGCCAAGATGATATATTTGAAAGTGCTAAGCACAAATCATATTTAAAACTATTACCAAGTGTTGTGTTTGCATTCACTGATTGCATAGCCAGCATTACCTGCAAGAAATAACTTACAATAAGGAAAAAAAGCCTCTTTAAAAATTATTGGGCCAGAGGTGGGAAAGTGATAAAACACTGGACTTTTATTTTTTTAGGACTGAGTGAAGCAGAAATTCTATCTCAAGGTGGTCTCCCAATCCAGATTTATTGAAAGACTGATGGGGAAAAGCAATATAGTTGGCCCTCTGTATCCATGGATTCCACCACCAAGAGGTTGACAATACTATTACTTATTATTATTATTATTATTTCCAAAAAACAAGCCTTGACATTGCCATTTTATATAAGGAATATCATTTTACTACACCGTTCTATACAATAGGACTTGAGCATCCACAGATTTTGGTAACCACGGGGGTCATGGAACCAAACCCCAGCAGATGCCAAGGGCCCACTGTAGGCCATTATAACCTTCATGACTGCCATCCACTTCCTCCTACCAACAAAAAATGCTTAGCATTCAAGACAGGCATCACATGATTCTGGCCTGAGCCATGCTGCAATCCCACTTCCAGGAAGAGCAGAAGATAGAAGCACTCCAGTTCTGCAAACTCATCCAGAGAACAATGCATCCCCACTAAATCAACGGCACCCGCTTTGATGGCTCAGCCAGTTTTCCTTCAAGGCCTTCAGGCCCAAAAGATTACGCCTAGCTATCTTTCAGTGTTCCCCGTGACCGACTGTCTCCATCCCACGTATTGTTGTCTCTGGGGAATGTCTCCGTTCGCCCTTTCCTTGAATGCACACTTTCAAGCTACTACTGCAGATTCACAAGGGAGGGAGGTGGGGGAGAGTAACACAAGGCTAAGTAAGTCATGGCTTTCCATCTGGGAAATTCTCAGCAGCTGGGATGCTCCAAATGGTTTCTCAAGTCTGTGCTAGGAAGTATTTTCACAGAAAACCCTGTCTAAATTTTAAATTGGCTTTCTGATGTTTACGATAATCGCAGATGCACACGGCTCTACGCATCGCTGTATTGATCAGAAAAGATGGAGAAGGAATTGCTACCAGCCATCACAGGAGGTGCGTCTTTGCGCTCCACCGGGGACCCAGCCTACATCCAGCGATCCTGAGCCCAGATTTCCCCTCCCCACAAAGGCAGCCTAGCACTGCCAGCCTCTCTGATCCAAATGAGGCCAGAGAACAGGGTTTTTCTTTTAATGATTCAAGATCATCCCTCATTTTTTATTTTATTCTCTTCTGGGCCAGGGCCAGCAGAAACCCAGCCAAGGAGGCAAGCCACGGGACTGGTAGGGGATGGATTGGCGCAGGGTGACACCAGAGGCCTTCCTTTTCCAGGACACGTCCTCCATTTCAACCTTCAGTCTAGGAGAAATTCCAAACTGTCTTCCATTTTGAGGAGGGCTAAGAAGCATGGATTTTTTTCTAGGTGATGTGATTGTTTTTGAGTGCTTGTATGTTGTAAGGCCCTCCTTTTCCCTGGGCTGTCTCTCCATGTGGCTGGTGGTGTGACTGGTGTGCGGTTGGGACATCAGGTCCCCCTGGGAAGGCAGAGATGGAGGAAAGGGGGGGGGGGAATCATGCTCAGGAGCATTTGCCCGCATTGCACACACCATGTCCCCCTCCCTCCCTCCCTCCCTCCCATTGGCAAGGACACCAGGATGAAGAAGGGAAGGCAAGGCAGGCCCCATCCAGAGGGAGGGAGGGCACCCCCAGCATCCCCTCCACCAATCCCTGGGAGGGCAGCCAAGCCTTCCACCAGGCCAGGAGGAGGAAGAGGAAGGGGGGGGGAGAAAGAAAGAGGGGGAGGAGAGATAGAGGGGGAGGGAAGAGGAGGAAGAAGAGGAGGGGAAGGAAAACACTAAACAGGGGGAAGAGAAGGAGGGGAGGAGGAAGGAGAGGAAGAGGAAGAAGAAGAAGGGGAGGAGGGGGAAGGATGAGGAAAAATGGGGAAGAGAAAGAAGGGGAGAAAGAAGATGAAGAAGAAGAGGAGGAGAGGAGGATAGGGAAAAGAGAGAAAACAGGGGGAAGAGAAGGAGGGGGAAAGGAAGAAGAGGAGAGGTAAAGGGGGAGGAGGAAAGAAAGAAGAGGAAGAGGAGAGGAAAAGGGGGAGGTGGAAAGAAAGAAGAGGAGGAAGAAGAAGGGAAGGAAGAGGAAGAAGGGGAGGAGGGGGAAGGAAGAAGAGGAGGAGGAGGGAAGAGGGAGAGAAAGAAGAAGAAAATGGAGGAGGAAAAGAAGAGGAGGATGAAGAGGAGGAGGGGGAAGGGTTGGAGGGTGGCTCCCCTCCTCTCTCTCTCTCCTCCTCCTCGGCCGCATCCCTGGGGTCCCTCACCGCGATGACGTTGACGAAGGTGGTCTTCCCGGAGTACTGCAGCCCCACCAGGGTCAGCTCCATCTCCTCCTTCCAGAAGAGCGCCCGGAACCAGTCCAGCAGCTTGGTGAACAGCGCCAGCATCCTGCCTTGCCTGCCTTCCTTCCTTCCCTAGGCCCAGATCACAGCAGCAGCAGCAGCAGCAGCCAGGCCTCACAGCCGCCTCCGCCCCGGAACCAGCCGTCGCTAATAGAGGACTCTCTTCCTCCTCCTCCTCCTCCCTCTTTTTCTCTCTGGCCTCCAAGAAACAGCGAATGAGGGGCGGGGCCAGGATAAGGGAGACGGGCGGGATCCCCCCACAGCGACCCCTGCTGGAGCGGAGGACCTCCTGCCAGGAAAATAAACAAGGGCTTAGGGCCCAGCTTTTATTTGTTGTCAGACTCACTTGCTATGGAATTCTGGGAGTTGGAGTTTGTTGTGGGGCCCTCCCAGAATTCCATAGCCCTGAGCCACACAGAAAGAGAAGTCACACTCTCTCAGCCTCAGAGGAGGGCAAATGGCCAAACTTCCTCCTCCCTGAGTAAATCTTGTCAAGAAAACCTTGTGATAGGAGTCACACTCTCTCAGCCTCAGGGAAAAGCAAATGGCCTGACTGAGCAAATCTTGTCAAGAAAACCCTGTGATAGGAGTCACACTCTCTCAGCCTCAGGGAAAAGCAAATGGCCTGACAGCAAATCTTGTCAAGAAAAACCCTGTGATAGAAGACACACTATCTCAGCCTCAGAGAAGGCAAATGGCCTAACCACCTCCTCTGGGCAAATCTTGTCAAGAAAACCCCATTCTAGAAGACACATTCTCTCAGCCTCAGGAGAAGGCAGATGGCCTAACTGAACAAATCTTGTCAAGAAAACCGCATTATTGAAGTCGCACTCTCTCAGCCTCAGAGGAGGGCAAATAGCCTAACCGCCTCCTCTGAGCAAATCTTGTCAAGAAAACCCTGTGATAGAAGTCACACTCTCTCAGCTTCAGGACAACACAAATGGCCTAATGGAGCAAATCTTGTCAAGAAAACCCCATTATTGAAGTCACACTCTCTCAGCCTCAGAGGAGGGCAAATAGCCGAACCGCCTCCTTGAGCAAATCTTGCCTAGAAAGCCCTGTGATTGAAGTCACACTCTCTCAGCCTCAGGGGAAGACCATGGCCAAACCTCCTCCTTGAGAAAATCTTGCCAAAAAAAGTGATAGAAGTCACACTCTCTCAGCTTCAGGGGGAGGCAAATGGTCCAACATCTTCCTCTGAGCAAATCTGGCCAACAAAACCATGATACAGTTGCCAGAAGTCAGAAATGACTTGAAGGCATACAACACACACACTGCGCAGTGTGACCGGATGCCCTCCTTTTCCAGGACGTGCCCTACATTTCAACCTTCTTTCCAGGAGGAATTCCAAGACATCCTCCATTTTGAGCATGGCTAAGAAGCATTAATTTAGATTGATATGAGTTTTTTCAGCTTTTCATTTGGCCATGCCCTACATTTTTCTTGAAGGCCCTCCATTTTTGCAGTGCATTCTTCTCCTTTGCGATTAGGACATCTGGATACCCTGTTTCTGTGGAAGCCCAGAAAACCTTCCAGGGAGAGGGCTAGTTAAATGGTGGATAGTTTAACCCTCTGTAGGGCAACACAGAAAAGACTGGGTTTTTAGTGGAATGAAGGCTAGTGCATTATTGTTAACTGCCCTCAAGTAACCCAAACCCATGACATCCTTGTGGATGAGACACTTCCAAGTCCCCCCCCCCCCCCCCGTCCTCCACTTCTCTGCAAATTCAGGCCTGTAACCTCCCTAATTCAGTCTTTCCATTTGGTGTGCCATCTGCCTTTCCTAGCATTACTGTCTTTTCCAATTATTCATTTTTCCTCATGATGTGGCCAAAATATGATAGCCTCATTCTCTGAAGATGCCAGCCACAGATGCTGGCAAAACATCAAGAATGAACTCTTCTAGAACATGGCCTCATAGCCCGAAAAACCCGCAAAAATTTATGATAGCCTCAGTTTGATCATCTTGGCTCCCAGGCTTGATCTGTTCAAGGATCCCATTGTTTGTCTTTTTGGTCATCCACGGTATCCTTAGCACTCTTCTCCAACACCACATCTCAGATGAATTGATTTTCCTCCCAGTGGCGTCACCACAGCAGGTGACACCCCAAAGGGGGATGGATGTACACCTTGTGGGGTGCTACACCTAGGGGGTTGGCATGGCTGGTGGGTGAGTGAGGAAGGCTTCATGTCCCTTTCTCGCTTCCCCAGCAGCCACATGAGACCCCAAACAGCCTTCCAAAAGCCACAGCTTCTGTTTGAGGTTTGGCATGGCTGGTCCTCTGTGCAACCGCCTGGATCCCGAATGGCCCTCCAAAGGATGCAGCCCACACACACACAGCAAGACAATTGCCAGGTGTTGGTGGGCCAGCCTGGGGGCAGGGAAGCAAGGCATTGAGAGGAAGGGAGGGCTTCCCCAGGTGTCCTCATTGCTTCCCCGGGTTACACCAACCACAAGTACACACTTTCTTCCTATCTGCTTTCTTCACGGTTCAGCTTTCCCATCCATATATCCATACATGGGAATACAGTGCACCCTTGCTATCCAGATCCCTCGCACATAGTAAAAAATGTGAGACCTTGTCCTGTTCTTCTCAATGGGTGCGTGCTCTTGCTGGTGCTGCCGTGTGCACATGTGCCCATTCAGAAAACCAGGTCTTGCTGTCTGCGGAAGCTCAAACCATGGATAGAAAGTGCACACTTGAGGCGGGCACACTGTACAAAAGCTTGGATGATCATCATTGTTGTGTTCAAAGTTATGTGTTTAAAATTTATGATCTTGGCCACTTCTTTCACAACTGCCCTTCCCAATCCTAGCCCTCTTCTGGTTTCTTAACTGCAGTCTCTGTTCTGATCCATATTTGAACCAAGATATGGGAACTCTGACTATTTCCATTTCCTCATTCTATATGATGAATTCTTGCAGCTCTTCCATTGTCATTATTTGTTCATACTCTCCAACAATTTACAGATGAAAACAGGGACACACTTGTAGCACCACAGCAGTAGAAGGCAAAAGCTCTTAATGAGAAAGAAAACGCAAAAGAGGTGCATCTGCACTGTGGAAGCAATGCAATTTGAGATCACTTTTAATTGGAGCCATGGCTCTGTCATACAGAAACCTAGGATTTATAACTATGTGAGGCACCAGCACTCTGACAGAGACATCTGGAGACCTTGTAAAACTACAAATCCAAGGATTTCATAAGATAAAGCTACAGCCATTGAAGTGGTGTCAAATTACATTATTTCAGTGTAGATGCCCCCAAGAAAGGAGTAGTCAGTTTCCATTGATTGGTTGTGCTTTTATCCTGCCTTTCTCCCAAAATGGAATCCAAGAGAGTTGAAGAAAAAAGCAAGATTTGCCCCCTCCACTCTCCCCTTCTGAATAAATTGACAGCAAGCTAGTTGTGCACCTTGAACTCAAGTTTGCACTAATTGAACTAAACCCAAAGGGAGAAAGTAGTAGTAGGAGAGAGAAATTGGGAAATTTTAAAAGCAGCTGGAAAAGTGGGATGACAAGAGCATTACCGGTAGCTGGGACTTCCCAGCCAAACTGGGACAGTTGGAGGGTATGTTACTTCATCCTGATAGGTACAGGATTCCCCAGCATATAATAGATGGATACATTTTGTAAATGGACTCTTGTTTTAAATTGCTCCTATCATTATTATTAGTAGTTATTGTTCCTGAATGATCAAGTGCTGTAGAACTGCGATGGGAAGAAGGTATTTTGATTTACTGGAAAAGCTTGCAGTTATCTATACTAGACTGGCAGCAATCTTTCATTCACAGCTATTACTCTCTTTCTTTGCACCTGAAATGAAATTATACTGCTGAAATTAAATAATGGGTTATTCAGAAGTTCTGGTACTTTAAACAATTTCTTGGGTACATAATTTTTAATTGTTTTTACACCAGACTTGGTTGGTGGAAGAGTTCTAGTAAAAAAAATAAATCCCACAAGACCTGCTGTAGCAATGAGATCATGACTACAGATCTTCTCTTGCAATGCACAAATCCGGGGCAGTGGGGAGGGCAAGAGAAATACTTCTGTGCTCAGCCTCACCATTGCTTCACGTGAACCTGCACAGAATCTTTTCCAGTACTGTAGGTCTAGGATTCCATGGCATAGAATCTGTGGAAAGATTTTAGAGTTCTTTTCAGTGAACTCCTTAGAGAGGAAAAAATGCAAGTAAAATATAAATACTGTACAGCTCCTAAAGTTCTCAAACATCTTCCTTTCCAAAGGAGTGTGGTAAGGATTGGCTAATTTAGGAAATGTCCTCCAGTTCCCTGAGTATTGTGAGTTCAGGAGCATAGAGCAATAGCACAGTGAATTTCCTCAACTAGGAAAACAAAACAAAACTTTTCTTACTTAGTCTTTGCTTCAGTTCAATCCCCTTTGACTTCTTGCCCATATGTGCACTCCACTATGTGGGGAAAATGGTGATATGGACGATGTCTCACACAGCTTTATGCACTGCTCTGTAACAATTCCTTCTGAGTTTGTCTTATTTCATTTTACAAAGCTGCCACATATCGCTAGTTTCTGGTTTACACAGTCTTAACAGACAGTACAAAAATGCTAAAAATTTACTTTGTGATTTTACTTTACTTGTGATCTATCAAAATGAAGAAAATTGTCCAATTATTGTCTGTTAGAGATGGTGGTTGATTTTCCATATTGATATGGTTAACAGGCAATGACATGACATACTATGCAATCTTGTAAAAGTTTGGTAAAGAGCTACTTCCACATTTTTCAGACAGTAGTTTCCCCTGCCTGTTTTCACATAAGTTTTCAGTTGTGACTATCATGGATTTAATTTTTATTTTTTCACTAAGACAAATTCTGGATGTTTACCCTATATTCAGTATTGTGTAGTGGTTTGAGCATTGGACTATGACTCGTGAGGCCAGGGTTCAAATCCTTGCTCAGCCATGGAAACTCACTAGGTGACCCTGGGCAAGGCACACACTCTCAGCCTCAGAAGGCAATAGCAATCCCCCTATGAACAAATCTTGCCAGGAAAACCCCATGATAGGAAACTATGAGTATGAAACAAATTGAAGGCAGTCAACAACAACATATTCAAGGCATTTCCCCAAATTCATCATTGTTAAGAAGTGACAAAAGATAGTGCTGTGAGATGAAAGTTTTAGAATCCAGTCTTGAAATGGAAAGATTCATACAGTGCTTTTTGCTTGGAGAGGAGAGGTACACTGCTGTTACCTTTGGGATGAGTGTAAGACTAGGAGGGCCCCTCTAATTCTCATGCATAAAATATGACTAACATTAAACAACAATCTTCACAAGCAATGTCTGGAAAATATTTGTTGTGTGACCCTGATTAGGGGACAAGGAGGTATGGAGTATTTTTAATATATGCAGTCCTCTGTTAGATAGGAATATTAGACAAGTAGTAGATTTTACTAAATGAAGTCAACCCAGATCAGTTTGAATACTGCTATTTGATTTGGTATCAAGGAGACTGTGCTTCTGTTAGGTTTCATTCTCTCATTTTGAAATATAACTGCATCTTTTTCTTACAACAATGTAAGAAAAACAGATTTAACGTCTGCTCTGAAATGAAACTCTTCACATCTATGCATCTTTGTTTTCTTCTTCCTTGAAACCATAAAAAAGGCACTTTTGTTGGTTTCCAAATCATGGGAAAGAAAATATATAAGTTAATTGTTCCTTTAATTGTCCAGGCTTGTTAAATCTGCTTTGCTTTTAACTAGAAACAAAGGACACTTTCATATTATACAACTGTAGCACTGTGATTCCACTTTAACTGTCATGTTTCCATCTTGAAAGTATCCTGGGATTTTTAGGGAGGGGTATTTGAAATTATCAGCCAGAGAGTTCTAGTGCCTTTAGTCCACTTACTAAAGCAAGATGCAGAATAATGGCTCAGGAGGCAGTGTTCTGCTGCGCTTCATGAGCCATACTCTGGGATGATCTGCATTATCCACAGCTATGGATGAGCCAGAGATCATGGATTCTAGTAGCTTAATTGGTGGGGAGGTGGGAGCTTTGTTCTTGCTAATCTTGTTGCAGATAGGGTATTCAGTGGAACACTGAGCTATGCATGTATTGCAGCTGTGCTGGGGAAAAAATTCTTTACTTTCTGTTAGTGCCTAGACCACGTTCAAGGTTCTGTTCTTGTTCTGCAAAGTGCAAAACTGCTTGGAACCAGACAAACTAGGAGACTGTCTTCTGGGTGTGTGCCTGGCTGACCCCGAGATCTGCACTGGAAGCTTTATTAGTTGTCCTGCAATCACAGAATCAGTGTGTTGGAAGAGACCTCAAGGGCCATCAAATCCAACCCCCTGCCATGTAGGAATATACAATCAAAGCACCCCTGACCAATGTCCATCCAGCATCCAAAGAAAGAGACACCACCACACTCCAGGGGAGTGTGTTCCACTGTCGAACAGTATTTACTGTCAGGAAGTTCTTCCTAACGTTGTGGTGGAATCTCTTTTCCTGTAAATCATTGGAACACCACTTCTCAACATCATACAAACTCCTTCACTGTTAGCACTGGAATGCTTTACTTCAAATAATTCAAGAGGCTTTTATTTTTTATTTTTATTAGTTTTAAAGTCCTCTTAAAAATGTCATTTACATAGACCTTCCTTTGCCAGCAGTTATTATTTTCCTCACTCCTGGCTTAGAGGACACATCAACAAGGAAACTAGCTTTACTGTCTCTTAAACAAGAGCAGAACACCAGCAGGAAACAGCTAAATTGGTAATACCTAGATTTAAACAGATACTATTAAATTATAGTCCCTGTTATTTGACAGCCAGTTCCTACTCTGCTTGACAGTTAATTTGTCACTTTTTCATCCTGTGTTTTCAGATGAACTCCTAGAATGCCTGAAAAGCAGAATTGTTGCTTTTAGGGTATGTCAACAGCTAGGCTGACTCTAATAGTTGCACAACCAATTGCTCAATGGGCACAAAGGCCTTGAGCTCATCCATTGCACAACAGTCAGTTAGCTCCCCACCCACCATGTCAACACACAGAGAGAGGGATATGTGTATATACTTGCAGGACCAGAATTACAAAACCTCTGGGGGAAAAACACCCAATAATTTGTGCCATTATTTTTACACTATTAAGAGGATTCTGGATTGTATCTGTAAACGCATTTAACATGCAATGGGAAACAAAATATAACAACTGCTTGAATTTGCATATCCAGATAGGTGTTTCCTTTTCTAATACTATATTTTGAAACTCATATCAGATAAGAGCATCTATTTTTCGCATAAAGTGTGAATCAGATACAAATACCTCTCCTTAAGTAATTTGTAGATTAAACAACAAGTTTAGGAAAACTATGGCTGAGATACTGAATGTGTATAGCCTAAATATCCTAAGGGAACCAGATCCTGTCTGATCTTGGAAGCCAAGCATGGTCAGCCGTGCTTGGTACTTGGATGGGAGACTACCAATGAATACCAGGTGCTGCAGGGTATATTTCAGAGGAAGGAATTGGCAAAATCACCTCAGTAGTCTTTTCCTAGAAAGCCCTACTAAATTTGCCATAAGTTGACTTAAAGGCACACACAGAGAGAGAGAGAGAGAGAGAGAGAGAGAGAGAGAGAATAGGATGTTAATGTGGTTCAAAGAGATCAGTTAAGACTACAAGCAACACAGGAAATCAAGAAATATGAACACTGGAAACCAACTTACATATTGAGTCTATTAATCTTTGTAATTCAGTGCTACTTAATTGTGGTTGGCAGTCTCACTCCCTCATCTCAGACAGAACTCATTCCTTGTCTAAAATCCTTTTAAGTAATTCTGGAGAGCAAAACTTACACTTTTCACATGTCAGATGTATGCCTGATCACTGAGCTATGGTCTCTCCAAACTGTGCAAGGGCTAAGTGCAAAAATATTTAAATTCTTCTGACCAGCTACCAGAAATACCAAGAAACTATGCAACATCACTATGTTCAATCACAGTAAGGAACATACTGAGTGAGCCTAAGGCTGCATCAGCCCTGCAGAAATAATGCAGTTTGACACCACTTCAACTGCCATGGCTCAACACTGTGGAATTCTGGGATTTGTGGTTTTGTGAGATATCTAGCCTTCTCTGACAGAGAGCTCTGGTGCCACAACAAACTACAAATCTCAGGCTTCCATAGCATTAAGCCATGGCAGTTAAAATGGTGTCAAATTGTATTATTTCTGCAGTGCGAATGCATCTTAAGTCATATTATAAATGGTTATTCTTTTTTTTCTTTCTTTTTTTTCCCCAGTTGATCTGCAGTGTAAGTAGTACAACTTATTTTTTACCTTTAAAAAAAATAGGCATATAAACAGAGAGCCCTGTTCTGGCTTTTGAGAATCCTATGCAGTGAGTTGATATCGTAAAATCCACATTAACAGTTATTGGGGTTTACTGGAAGATTGAAAAGGCGTATTTTGATCTGCAATACAATGTTTGGGTTTGGAAGTCTCCCACGTGACTTCCACACGTGTGCTTTGGATTTTGAAAAGGATCTGATAGCCTTCATGTGGAGAATGCGAGAGTTTCTGAGTTATTTGCAAACTATATATGCATATAAGTCCCATGTACAATATACATCTAGCAGCCAGAAGTGAAATATTTTAGACTTCCATGATGCTAAGTTTCAGCAAGAAAAATCCAGCAGGGATTTTCAGATGTTCAGCTGGTTGTCTTCTGTCTTCTGAGTTCCTCTTTCAAACATAAATAGCTGAAAATAATCAGCATTCTTAAACAGTTTACTTTTTGGCAGAAAAAAAGGTAGACTTTAGACTGCATTTTGCTCTCTCTTGCATTGACTGCACCAGCAGGAGCTTTAGCAAACATGTATAACAGCTAATGAGGAATGACAGGATTCAATGATACATAGTAATTTCTGTAATACTATTTTTGCTTCTCAAATGCTCTGTGAGGCATCCGCAAGGCTTCACCATAACCACTTTTTAAAATGATTAAACAAGATAGAAACAAGTTAAATTCCTTGATTTTTGAGGACATGAGTTAAATGCAGTGGTGACTGGAGTGTGACCTTGTTACATTTTTGGATTCTTCTAGACCCTTTCGATAGTATCAGAGCAAAGCCCAAGAAAGTTATCAGAGCTCTATATTTTAAACTGCCTGATTCTCTACACAGTTTTAATTACTGTGATGAAGCAATGGCTGCATCCGCACAGCGGAAATAATATAAATTGACACTACATTAATATAAATTTAACTACACTGGCTCAGTGCTAGGGAATTCTGGGAATTGTCATTTAATGTGGCACCAAAGCTTTCTGAGAGAAGGCTAAATGTCTCACAAAACTACAGTTCCCAGAATCCCATAGCATTGAGCCATGGTAGTTAAAGTGATGTCAAACTGGATTATTTCTGGATGCACCACTTTTGTAGCACCTTATAGTATCTATCTTTATTTTTTGGGTTTTACTTGTAGAGCACATACATGTTTTTGTTTTTATTTGCCATGAAATTATGTTTATGATGATCAAATGATTAGCAAGATCAGGATCACATACATCTTTTTGAAATGCTAAGTGCTGACCTCCCACTCAGTTGAGCTTCCTTCAACAGATATACAATATAATAGTTAGAATCAACTGCAGTTGCTGGCTGAAGAACAAGTAAAACATAGGGAGACTTTAAGTGTTGGGAAATATGACATACTGGGTTCTAAGCTTCAGGTGAGAATTTTTACTGGAGACAGATATTAAAAATTGTATGCCCTTCCTTTATGTTGAAACATTCCAGGTCTGGATCATTCAAGTATGTATGTAAAAAATGTACACATGTTCACAGAACCTGGAAAAGTCTCCTTTTGTCATTCCAACTCCCAGAAACACCTAGCCTGCACACAGTAATGGAGTATTTTGTGAGCTGAATTCCCAAAAAGGATTGCTACAATTTGTAAGGCTTAATTGATATGTTGCTACAACTTGCAAAAACTGTATATACTCTATATACTCTTATCAATAAATTGAATCCATCATTGTATCATATATTTGTCCTAGATCAGTGCTACTCAGAATTGGTTGTCTATGGACCAATGCCAATCCATGGCAAATTTCCAGGAAATAAAAAGTCATAGCTAGGAGAAATGTGATGATATCCCTGGCCTATTGAAAAAGATTCCTCATATCAAATAGCTTAAGAAGCACTATCCTACAGAAGGAATTTGGGGGCTTCTCTGGACTGGCAGTGTACAGTTAGAATCATAGAGTTGGAAGAGACTACAAGGGCCATCCAGTCCAACCCCCCCCCCCCCCCCCGCCATGCAGGAACTCCAGATCAAAGCATCCCTGACAGATGGCCATCCAGCCTCTGCTTAAAGACCTCCAAGGAAGGAGACTCCACTACACTCCGAGGGAGTGTGTTCCACTGTTGAAGAGCCCTTACTGTCAGGAAGGTCCTCCTAATGTTGAGGTGGAATCTCTTTTCCTGCAGTTTGCATCCACTGTTCTGCGTCCTAGTCTCTGGAGCAGCAGAAAACAAGCTTGCTCCCTCCTCAATATGACATTCCTTCAAATATTTAAACAGGGCTATCATATCACCTTTTAACCTTCTCTTCTCTAGGCTAAACATCCCCAGTTCCCTAAGGCGTTCCTCATAGGGCATGGTTTCCAGACCCTTCACCATCTTAGTTGCTCTCCTTTGGACCCGCTCCAGTTTCTCAACATCTTTTTTGAATTGTGGTGCCCAGAACTGGACACAGTATTCCAGGTGGCGCCTGACCAAAGCAGAATAGAGTGGCACTATAACTTCCCTGGATCTAGACACTATACTTCTATTGATGCAGCCTAAAATAGCATTGGCCTTTTTAGCTGCCTCATCGCACTGTTGACTCATGTTCAACTTATGGTCTACTTGTACTCCTAGATCCTTTTCACATGTAGTTTCATTGAGGCAGATGTCCCCCATCCTATATCTGTGCATTTCATTTTTCCTCCCAAAGTGCAGAACCTTATACTTTTCTGTGTTGAATTTCATTTTGTTAGGCTTGGCACAGCTTTCTAGTCTATTCAAGTCATTTTGAATTTTGATCCTGTCCTCTGGAGTATTAGCTATTCCTCCTAATTTGGTGTCATCTGCAAATTTGATAAGTATGCTCCCAATTCTGTCATCCAAGTCATTAATAAAGATGTTGAATAGTACTGGGCCCAGGATAGAGCCCTGTGGGACCCCACTGGTCACTTCTTTCCAGGTTGAAAAGAAGCCATTGTTGAGCACCCTTTGGGTTTGGCCAGTCAACCAGTTATCTCCTTGACTAGATAAGAAAAATTAAAATTCGCACCTCTGCCAGCCTTCTGTAGAATTAGAGTTCTGGCTTCTCCCAGCAGTTACTCCCAGAATGCAATGGCTCAAGTCTAAGTTTAGATTAGATCGCACCCAAGCACATGGACAAGAGACTCCTCCTTCTCCCTCTTAAAGCAAATGAACTGGAATCTCTCTGCAAGCATTCTGTAGAATTAGAGTTCTGGCTTCTCCCAGCAGTGACTCCCAGAATGCAATGGCTCAAGACTAAGTTTAGATTAGATTAGATTAGTTGGCCCTCCTTATCCACGGATTTTTTTCCCTATCGATTTGAGCATACACGGCTTGAAACTATTCCCAAAACGTATAGATTCCAAATAGCAAACCTTGATTTTCCATTTTATATATGGGACACCATATTCTTGTGCCATTATATTTAATGGGACTTGAGCATACACAGATTTTGTTATCCATGGAGGCTCCTGGAACCAAACCCCAGTGGATAACAAGGGCCCACTCTGTGCATTTTGCTTCCCTCACATTTATTTATGTTATGCATTTACACTGTATATTCTTATTTAAATTCTGAATTGCCTATGCAATTGCTTGTGCAGCAGGTGCTTTAATATAGCATCCAGACATGCCTAGGCACATATACAGCTACAAAACAGGTAACTGGCTTCCCTGAGCAGTTTCTATATTTGTTTCTTTATACACAGTCAGCATAATGAAAGCAGTTCAAAGGAAATGTCTTCCGGATTCAAAGGAGGAGATTTGGAAGTAAAATATACACCTCCAAAGCCAGATGAATGCCATAGTTATTGATGCAACAAAACATATACTGTAGTTTCATTTTAGAGAATACTTGGGGAGAAACAGAACACCTGCAGATGTAAGAAGAAAATATTTGTTGCACTTACACAACTGAGAGTTCTCTTTGCCAAGGAAACTTCAGCCATTCCAGGGGGAAGATAAATTTCTAAATCATTATCTACTCCAGTAATGCTCATAGGAAAGGGGGGTTGGTAGATTAGTGACTAGAACAGGAGGGAAGGATCATATGCAAATAATAATAATAATAGTTAATTCAGAAAAAAAACCCAGAAAATTTAAAGACTAACACTTTTTATTTGGCATATATTTTCATGGACTGCATCTGTTGAAGTGTGTTGTAGTCACAGAGTTGTCAGATGTCAAAGCCTAGCCCTAAGTCTCCAGTTTTCATGGGGTCATCTCCAGGCAGGAGATGAGGGTGCAAATTTTCAAGTTTGGCTAGGAGAGCAGCATCTTGCTACAATTTTAAAGGCTTAATTGATAAGTTGCTACAACTTGCAAAGACCCTCCAGGAAGTCTATCTAATTAGCTTTCTCCTTCCAGTTGTTGTGGTGCCAGGGTTCACCCTTCATTCTGCTCTGCATTCACCTTCTGCATAGAAGCATGTAGACTAGATTGCCTATATAAATTTCCCATCTTTGCCTGGCCATGGTTAAAAGCACTTATCATTTGCAACATTCCAGTTATAGATAACATTAAGATGTTAGATGTTCTGAATAAGATCACTGGGTGTTGATGTTCACACAGGAATAGGATAATCTACATGATAACTGCATGTCAACAGGACTAGGTAGATGTGGAAAACTTATTCATATTATGACTTTTCTTACAACAGCATCTTGTCTCAATAAGGCCCTACAGTATGGCTTAGCATAGAAACGTTGTATGAGGCTAGCCTTAAACCCATGAGTCTAGCTTTCCATTATGATGAAATATGACCTCTTTTATTTCTGCAATTACTGTATAGCAAGCTTGATCTACTAAGATGTTTTGTGGTTGTGAATTCAGTTATCAGCCATGTATCTGGAATAAACTATTTTCAATTAACCTGAAAGCAAGATTTGGTTTAATACAGATTGTTAAGAAAGTAAAAAAAAATTAAATTGTAAGTCTGGTTTCAGAAAAAATGCATTCCAAGTGTATGCAGTCAATTACTCAATAGTTCTTCATGTATCCAGTTTACACATTAGATAGTTGAAATATAAATAGTTTTTTTCTATAATGCTGTCAGCACTATAAGCCAAGGATCAAGTAGGAGACAAACAAAAAGATGCCATCAGGAGTCTGTGATCTCAGGAAGCTGTGAAGCATACATGGCCAAAGTATGGTGGAGGAACTGGTATTGTTCACTGGTTTGTATCATTCCACCTCTGCAATACAAATAAGTTATTTAGCCATATACTCACTTGGAGTGACTTAATTCTATGCAAAGAAAAATACTGAATCATACTGTTTCCTCAGTGCTGAAATGCAAATTGAGGGCCACACAAGGTTTGTAAACAGTTCATGTGCAGGTGCATTCCAATAACAATAACAACAACAACAACAAAAGTTTGTTTTTTGTCATTGTAATGTGATACTTTGCCCATCTTCTAGGAGTACAGAGAAGGACACAAATATCTTGAGTCCCTGTCTGGGAGAAAGGTGGTACAGAAATTAGATAAATAAAGTGTGATTTTTAAACATAATTGTTTATTTTTTAATGTTTGGAGAAGACCATTTTAGCTGAACTTTGTTTTAAATTGTTATAAGTCACCTTGGATCACACACCAGGTGAAAGACAGGATATAAATTAAAGAAATGATGTATTATCTGTAAAGCAAGACATATGACCATCACAGCATGAACAGCATCACATTGTAGAACAGGCCAAATAATATCATTGCTATACAATATAGCAAATTGTATAAACTTCTCTTAGTGAATGCAATTCACATTAGTTATATGACATGTTCTCTTTGTTCCTACAATGTATCACCACACACAGTAATTCAATTATTTCAATTCTCTCCAAGTGCGAGTGGTGAGAAGTGAATAATCCTGTGCGTTTTACCCTATGGGTAAATATAAATACAGTATTGTGCACTTCTTTCTGCCCCTCTCCCCAAATCATTATGATGTCCAAGCCTACAAGCCTGATATAGTCCTTTCCCACCGCCCAAAACCCAAAAAAACAAAACCAAAAACAAAATCTCCATTTCACTTTTAAATGCGTAGTTTTTCATTTTTCAAAGCCCTTTGAAGCTTTATCTAGTGAAATGGAATACAGGTCTGTTCAACAGTAAGTCTTAATGACTCCAGTTCAGCTTTTCCCTGGATAAATGAATATATGATTGCAATTTCAGTCTTAATCTTGGTGTAGGTAGGAAAAGGATGCCTCCCCCACCCCCACAGCAACAGAATTGCTCCATCCTCCTGGGAAGGAGCAGCTCACATCTCTCCTGAAAAGATCCATCATATCAGTTTTGGGGATGTCTTGGAGGGAAAGGAAGGGAAAAGAGGGAGGAGGGAAGGGCAGGCAGAAAAGAAGAAGAAGCAATGAGATTAGAATGGGAAGGACCAGGAAGTTACTGCTATTGTTGCTGCTGTGCTTCTACATAACAGCTACATAAGGAGATACACGCAGACACATGCATACACACAGTCAGTGGAGTTTATCACATGAAGGAATTTGGGGGTATATTCCAAAGGCAATCCGAACGCAATCATGGGGTTTCACGTTATTGCGTGATTACTTATCTCACACAATTTCGGGCAATGGGAAGTCATTCCGAACGCAATCATGGGGTTTCACGTAATTGCGTAATAACTTATCTCACGCAATTTTGGGCAATGGAGGGTCATTTTGGGGGAACGGGAAGTCACTCTGAACGCATTCCGAATGCAACTAGAACTCACGTAAATTCGCTAAACTAGCGAATTTACATGGATTCAAATTGGCTCAATTCGGAATTGGGAGAAATTCCTCCCCATGTGATAAACTCACATCAGCCTGAAAATCAGGGGAGTAAGGGAAGACAAGACTTTCCATGTTGTAACTGCTGACCCTGACTCATGGCAACCCTGTGGATGAAATACTTCTGAGACCCCTTATCCTCCATTGCTCTTCATAGTTCCTGCAAACTCAGTCCAATGTCTCCTTGCCTGATTGAGTCTATCTATATGATCTGTGGCCATCCTCTCTTTCTACTACAGTACCTTCTTCCTTTTCTAGGATTACTGTCTTTTCCAGTGAGCCTTGCCTTCTCATGTTGTGGCCAAAGTATGACAGCCTCAATTTGATCATTTGATTTTAAATGGGTGCAAACTGCAGGAAGAGAGATTCTACCTCAATATTAGAAGGAACTTCCTGACACTAAGAGTTGTTCGACTTGGAGTGTGGTGGAGTCTCCTTCTTTGGAGGTCTTTAAACACAGGCTGGAGGGCCATGTGTCAGGGATGCTTTGATTGTGAGTTCCTGCATGGCAGGAGGTTGGATTGGATGGACCTTATGGTCTCTTCCAACTCTATGACTCTATGATTCTATATAATGAAAAGGCTCAGAAAATGGTTGGTCATGTAGTGCATACCTGTCTATACGAAGCTGGCAGACTATCCCCAAAATATCTGCTTCTCTTTTGTCCTTCAGTTGTTGGCATCCAATCTGTGCAGCAATAAAACAGCCAGTCCGGCCAATTCCAGCACTAAATGGAAGACCAAGTTAATGTCAGATCACAGAGGAACACGTAGGTTTTGCACGTGATAAAAATTCTGAATATCAAGAGGATGGGGAAAACTGTCCACACACAAACACAAACACACTGGGGATGACTGCTATCTCTCACATATAGAAATTTTGTGTTTTTAGGGCATGAAGATATTTCAGTACGAGCATATACCATAATATACATTTACTACTTATATTTATGTACCACCCACTTTCCAATGAGCTCATATAAATGGGTCTCTTCCCTCTCACAGTAACCCACAACACTGGCCAAGTACAATGGTCCTTGGAGCTAGGTGTGAAAGACCCTCATGAATGTGGAAAAAAACATAAATACAAAAACATTATTCTTTTTTACTTGAGAGAATACCTCTCTAGGAATCTCTAGGTCCTCTAGTGCAACTCTTTGATCAACATCTGCCAGAAACTGACCACATAATCATATTGAAGGACCTACAAATGCCAAGAGAAGTGTTTTTTTCTAAGAACTTCTAGGTTTTCCAACACAATTTTATGGTCACCTTCTAGCAAAGTTGCATTGTAGGACCTAGAGATTCATAGACAGAACATGTTAATCACATTTGCAAAAAAACAAATCTGCAAAAAGCCAAACCGCAGACGTGGAGGGCCAACTGTATAGAGACTGATACAAGATTTTCCAGTAAATGTCATGCTTCAGTGAAGACTAGAACCTCCAGTCCAACACTTTAACTGCTGCACCATGGTGGTTTTATGGGAGAAAAGGCCTTTGCCAAAACAGCAGGTATATAAATTCTGAATGGAGCTTTGAGTCTGGGAAAGCTTGTCTTCAGGCCAAAGCTCTTGAACTTCTTATGCTACTGCAAGATTATGAGAAAAGATTCTCACCTGCAATGCACCACAATAGGTCCCATGCTCTCTGAGGCCTGCTGGATTTTCTCCACCTCCCAAATCAAGTGCAAAAGTGTTTTGGCTGATTCTGGAGTCTTTTGGTCTGGCCAGGACGAGAAGACAATGTGCTTCACAGTACGACACTTGTCTTTGATCTAAGAATCATAATAAAACAGTAAACATCATTCTCTCTAATTTTAGTGTTCAGACATGTCTCATTTATTTTAGATTTTTTAAAGAGCACATCTTTATTTAAGCAGCAACAACAGCAGAAACCAAAGAGGGACTAAGTGACTTAAGAGAACAACATAAATACGGTTGGCTCTCCACACCCATGGATTCTGCTTCCACAGATTCAACAATCCACAGCTTGAAAATACTAAAAATAATATTTTTTTAAAAAATCCTGAAAGGAAATCTTGATTTTGCTAGTTTACTACACCATTGTACATAATTGGATTTGAACATCCATGGATTTTAGCATCCCCAGTGCGTACCATGGTCCAACTGTACAATAAAAACATCATAATCCGTAATCATTAATAAGACTAAATAAAATCACTTCCTTTAACAAATAAAAAATTAGATGTATACGATTTTTACATCATTCTTAAAAGGGGCAATTTTGGACAGCTTCTCTCAAGAAAAGAATTCCACAGCCCACAGAAATCAAACTGTGTCCAGGTCTCTGCCAATTAATCATTTCCCCACTCCATCTTCC
The DNA here is from genome assembly GCA_034509955.1 of Urosaurus nigricauda. Taxonomy (NCBI): domain Eukaryota; kingdom Metazoa; phylum Chordata; class Lepidosauria; order Squamata; family Phrynosomatidae; genus Urosaurus; species Urosaurus nigricauda. The sequence goes on along the minus strand of JAOEGL010000004.1, from coordinate 43,249,530 downwards.
TATATGTACAACCAATAGCCAGGGGTGATGATGGTGGTGGTGCTGCAGGGGTGTGTGGGCTGCACCAGGCAACCCACACCCACACCACTGCTCCCCAAATGTCTGTCTTTTGGCAGAAAATGGATTGTGCTGTTCACCTGCATTTTTTCAAAACACTGAGGAGATGGTGTGAATGGGGCAAGGCTCAGTGGGAGGAGAAAAAAGAGGCCCCAGGTTTGTTTGTTTTTTTTAAAAAAATTAATTTTAAAATTTTATTTTTTTAAAAAATTATTATTTTAAAAATTTCTCTGAAATCATCACAGCTTACCAAACTTTCATTTTAACCACATGAAACTTTTGCTAGTTGTTTATGTCACAAGTATTACCATTACATTCAGTGATATACAGGAGTTACGGTTTATGAGTAACGTTAGTAAAAAAACATTACTAAGGATTCTGTACGGTGAGGTATGGGAGGAGAGCAATGGGTGGGAGTGACACCTTGAGTCACCACACCTAGAGATGCCAATCTTAGTGATGCCACTGCTAACACCTAGACTGTTTCTTCTGTTCCCAGCCCTTCTGGCCTACCTGTAGCGTAAAGTTACGGATGGTGTATTCTTCACATTTGCAAATGCCTTGAAGTCGGATAGTGAAAGGCCCATACATTGCCTCTGTTTCAGGCCAGTAACAGATACATTTCTGAAAATGAAAGGACAAGGACTCCCATGAGGCTGAAACATTATATTCAACGATATATGGGAATCGCAATTTATGAGTAACATTAGTACTGTACAAAAAACATTACTAAGGATTCTGTATGGTGGGGTATGGGAAGAGAACAATGGGAGAATAAACCCTAGAACAATACAAAAATGCAGAACCACGCATCCACAGCTCCCGGCCCCACAGACCCACACAATCTAATCCACAGTACAGAAATAGCATGTGTGTTGCAGGAAGGAGACCATGGAGAAACTAGCAAGCTGGATAAGTCTGTGGCATACAGGAAGCTCTGGAGCATTTATACTTTCTCCTTAAAGCTGCTTTGGAGAAGAGAAGCAGCTTAAAGGAATCTTGGGAGTTAGAAGAGATACCTGAGGTATGTGCACTCACTCCCCACTGCATTTATGTGCTTCAAATCTGCCAAGATTCACCCTAGCTGCTTAAGCTTCCAGAAATAAGCTGCAATCCCATGGACACTTACCACACGGCACCTACTCGAATTAAAACTGATGCTTCCTTTTGCATAAATACTGTATATCAGTGAATGTGGTGCATAGCAGTAGTAATCAGGAGTTAAGTGTAAACAATATCCAGAACTGGACAATTCTTGTGGCATTTTGGTTGGTCTTACTGTAACAATCATACTGTCCAATTGTGGATTTCAGGTGTGTTTTGTTGTTCTTCTCAAAGACCACCATAGCTACTTTTGTGTCTGTATCTGCTTAGAGTCCCTGTTTCACCGTGCTCATGCTATACCTGGAAAGCATTTTAGAAGGGTGGAAGTGTAACTTGAGACACTTTCTCACTAATCCCTCCAGCAGTAGAGATGGTCCATTGATGGAAAGGTCAGCATCCTTGCTGATAGATATCTCCCCAAATAGATGACACAAATGTTACTTTTTCAGCAATTGGGTGACAAGTTTTTAGATGGCTTCTTAAAAGGAATGGTGTGTCCATCATTCCTGTTAAGAAACCATATAAAAGCTCATCACCCAATTGCTGAAAAACTTCCTCACTGAAATATAATGCCTGAATATGTGCTCCTGACTGGATATTTCACCTGCAGAGGCAGGGTCTCAGCAGTACTTGGAAAGATTATATCCTTCATAGAATCATAGAGTTGGAAGAGACCACAAGGACCATCCTTTGGCAGGGATTGTCCCAATTAATCATCCATCATTCAACTTCAGCTGATTTTTAAATGTTCAATTTTTCTCTCCTCCTCCCACTTTCCAAATTTGCCCTCAGTGTACCTGAATTGCTGTAAACTGCGTTCAAAGTGCAAAAGTACTTTAATTCATTTAATCCAGCAGAGAGGAGAGAGGGTGGATTCTTGCTCTTCCCAGTAGACATAGGCAAAAGCAAACTGCTGCAAGCTTCCCTAGATTCATGTTCTTCCACACTGATAACTTTTGCCACCTTGACCACATTCTGATGTTGCTTGACCACATGCATCCCATTCCATACCCCAACATTGTGAAATGTTGGGGATATGAAACATTGGTACTACCATTTTATAATTAAATTATTTAGGAAAATAAACTCATTCACATTAAAATAATAAAAAATATGAAAAAATATTACATTAACAATAAAGAAATTTGTTAATTATTAAATACTTGACTTTTTAAAAGCAATTTAAAATTATTTAAACTTACCTGTCCCAAAGTTACAAATTAAATTACAGTCAACCCTCTATATCCACAGATTCAAGTACCCATGGTTTAAAAATACTAATATATTTATATATGTATATAAATTCCAAAAGGCAAACCTTGATTGTTATTTTATATAAGGAACACTATTTTACTATGCCATTGTATATAATGGGACTTGAGCATCCACGGATTTTGGTATCCACGGGGAGGTCTTGGAACCAAACCCCAGTAGATTCCAAGGGCCTACTGTAATGTGTGTGGTTGTGAGGGGTTTAGCAGTTGTTCTTTTTCAGACTCTGATGAAAGGTCTGCATTTTTGACCCCTGCACTAATACTTACAATACTGTATTTTTGCATATTTGTAGAGCAAGCACCATAAGTGTCTCTCCACTGTGCTTTCATCCAAAGAAAACCAGGCTCCATATAGCATTGTCCATGCAAATTCTTACCTTTGGCAGTCTTTGGAAGAAGCCTTCACGTAGTCTCAAGTAGATTCAGCATAGCTTTGCTTACTTATGCAACACTTACCTGACCTGGTTGTATCATTCAACATATGTTTATTGCTACTTCTGAATAAAATACTGGGTGAAATATGTTGAACTGCTCAACATTTTTTGTAGTGTAGGAACTTTTTATTCTTCCCCTGTTATTTTTGCTTCTAATATAAAATTTTCTATTGAAGAAACAATGCTCAGGAACACATCTGTTTCATTAACTGAGATATACCTATTTTTTTTTAAAAAAAACCCTGAGATATACTTATAACTAATTTTATTTCCTTACCACTAATAATGAAGTATTGTATACAATGAAAACAAAAATATGCAGTTCTGATTCTAGATGTTATTTAATTATGTGTCCCCAAATTTATGCTTGTGTACAGTTTTATTTTTAAAGGGATTATCAAGTCCCAGCCACTCAAAACCATCACCAGCAGGTAATTACTGTAATTCTTGTTCTCCCCAGATTGGAGAAAAGTCCAGAGGTCATGCCTCAGGTACCTCTTTCTCTTCCTTGAGTTTGGTAAGCATAACTATGAGAGGAGACTCTTCCTGCCACACCATTGTCCAGAAGTCATTAACTGTATTTAGCATGGGTCCCTGTGTGGCAATGTAGGCCTTCTCTTGCCCAGCATAACCCTAGAGGATGGGACAGAAATAATAACTGTTAGCAAGAAGGCACAGGCCAACAGTCATGTATAGAATATCATGTCCAAATTACCCTCTGACTCACCCGGATGTAGTTTGCATTGATGTAGCACTCCTCTTCTTGGCTGTCAGTTCTCTTGAGGCAGACACAGCTCTGGGGATCTAGAGGGACAATTAAATGGGGCCTTCAAATGCACACAGATTATAATACCTCCCATCTGGTCAGAAACTGGCTAGGTCAGGGACTAGTCACAGAGAGATGGCCCTGACACTTGCATCTCATTCTTCACTGTTTCTTTGCTCTGGAGTTCTTTCTCAAGCTTCTATGTATAATAGTTCTGCCTACTGAACATTCATTTTAGAAATTATGCCATTACACAAATGGGAGCTCAGAACAGTCACCATATTTCCCTTCGAACCTGGAGAGTTCTTACACTCAACAAAGAAAGTGTAAGTTCCAATGTACAAACAGGACATTTATACATCTTGTAGCCTAGGATTAGTTCTCTCCCTCCCATACTCACCACCAACTTAAATAAGCACAGTGGCATCCATAACAACTTCCTCCATCTGTCTCTGCCCATGAGAATCTTTTCTATCCAGCCACTCCATGGTTTCTAAAGGTACCCATATGACAACTTTTAGTCATCTTACATAACTCATGTAAATGTACCAATGAACCTATGAAGTTAACAATGTGGAGTCTTTTACAGCATTGTCAACATCAAAAATTACACAGGAGTCATTCTTATACAATATCTTGGCATACAAAAAATTACAATTAAATTGGAGTCCCATCCTTCTTCCAAAGATCTCGGGGCACTGTGGATTGGGTTGTTCTCCCAACCATGCAACAGTTGCATGGTGTAGATGAAGGAGGGAGAAAATGGCAGACCAGTTTTTCACTGTCTCCGTGGTGCTATACCATTAGCCCTCTGTATCCATGGATAAAGAATCCATGGATACAGAAGGCCAACTGTATAGCACCAACCATCCATTACTTGAAAGTATTAAAACACACACACATATATATAAATTCCAAAAAGCAGCACTTGATTTTGCCCCTTTGTATAAGGGACACCATTTTACTATGCCATTATATTTAATGGGAATTGAACATCCATTGATTTTGGTACCCACAGGAGAGCCTGAAAGCAAATCTCAGTGGATATCAAGGGACCACTGTATGCTAGACTTACCCTGACACTGTTCTGAGGGGTGCTGTTGTGCAAGGCATCTTTGGGGCCTATGCTGGGGCTACTGGGGACTCCAAGCACGTTATTTCATATTAAAGCATCTCACACAATTTTGGGCAATGGGCAGTCATTTTCGGGTAATGGGAAGTCATTCTGAACGCATTCTGAATGCAATTGGAATTCACGTAAATTCACTAAACTAGCGAATTCATGTGAGTTTGAATTTGCTCCAATTGGCACCATTCGAAATAAAGAGAAATTCCTCCCATCTGATAAACTCCATAGAAACATTGCGCCCTATGTCACCTCAACCTGCACATACATACACTTTGTCAGACATGGGAGATCTTATTTCTCCAAATGATTGATTTATTATTAATTTATGATTAACTGATGATTGAATTATGATTAACTGATGATGATGATAATGATTTATGTTGGATTTATGATTGATTTATAATTTCTGTAATTTCATTAAAGTTAGGGCCATGTTTATAACCCATAACACGGTGTCCAGCCCCTTGTCTAACATAGCTGTCTAGGAGAAGGGTAACATTTCCTTCCCAATATTTTTCTGTGCCTGCCTTAATATAATAAGAAAAGGAGCTGAACTATTATTTTGTGACACTGAAGACTGGAGTCTTTACAGCCTGTTTACAAAAACCATGGATAGTTGTGCTGTCCTGCATCTGCTTTAGGTACTGAATGTTACTAACAACACTTGTATTAAGAGTCACAGTGTTCCTCCCAGGAAGTAAGATGCATAGCCCCCAACGCTTTGACAAGACTGGTCATGTATCCTAGTGACACCAGTTGGGGGATGCAGGGCATGCAGAATGCACCGGGTGATACCTGAAAGGTGGGGTGACAGCCAGTTGGGCCCTCCTCCCGTTGTATGTGGAGGTGTGGTGCTGCTGCCGGTGTCCACTCCTTCTTTGATGCCCTGGATCTCTTGACTGAGAGAGACAAGACAACAGAGAAGGAGTGGTGAATGCATGCACACATGCCCCCATTTCCTGGTGCCTTGGCTGACTCACCTGAGCAAGCCAAGGCATCAGAGAAGGAGGGATGAGTATGTGCCCACCTGCTCCCCTCATTTTCAGTGACTTGTTGGCTGGCTTATGGCTGTCTCAGTGATTGGCCAAGGGGGGCAGGCAGGCCACCACCGCCATCTTCCCAAACAGCCCCAGGCACCCGAAGCAGATGGCATTCACACTGAATGACACCTATTCTTTTCTAGATAAAGAACTCTAAGAAGAGAGAATAAGGGCCTTGATGTTGCTTATCGCAGCCAGCAGGTCACCTGGGTACAGTCTTCTCCACTGTGGTTAAATGTAGGGTATTGCTAATGAAATAACAGTAAATCTTGAGAAAGACACTGAGCAAAACTCAAACAGTAATTTATGGACCCATCAGACTGTGTTCTTTCTCCATCCCCTTACTCTTACTGTTCAGAAGTGGATTCAACGTGAACATACTTGGTAGAATGGATTTGTATCTGTCCTTTGCAGCTCGTCCAGGGATGTCCAGCTCTTCAGGACTGATAAAGTTTGAGGGGATTTTCTGTTAAGGAGGAGGAAAGGAGGAATCGCTGAAATCATTTTCCATTCTGAAACACAGAGTATCCAAAGTGCAGGAAAAGAAAGAATATTAATGCCCTTTCTCTAGTCACGTAGACACCTTTTGCTTCTCAAACTATATATCTTATTTTAGCCAATCAGTCAGTCAGTCAGTCAGTCAGTCAGTCAGTGCTGCTTTGGGGATTTCCTACCCTCACATTCTCAACCAGGCCAAGCTCTGCATAAAGAGAACATACCCTTCAACATTTCACAGATGAAAACTGGAACATGTGTGGCCAATCAACATCAGAGTGTGGTCAAGGTGGCAAAAGTTATTAATGAGGAAGTACAGACAAGCTAGGAGAAGCTGCGGCAGTTTGCTTTTGTCAGAGGCTACTGTGAAGGGCATGATTTTGCCCCTTCCTCTCCTCTTCCCCCCTCTGCTGAGTTAATTGAATGTAAATAGGGTTGCCAGACTGAAAATTGGTGAAGGCTTCTGTACCTTTAATGGTTATGTTAAAAAGAGGATTTCAGCAGGTGTTGCTCATCATGCAAGCAAGTAATAAGTGTCACCTGCTGAAATTATTTATTCTACACAATTTGCACTCCAGCAACCTTAAGTGCTAGAACCTACTTTTGCACTTTGAACTTATTTTGCACCAACTGAACAAAAGCAGCTCAGAAAATAGGATGACAGAAGATTAATTGGGACTGTCCCTGCCAAATCAGGACAGTTGAAGAATAAGAGAATAGGGTAGAATTTATGTCTGGCAGTTTCTGCTCTGTTAAGATGTTGGCACAAAATGTTCATTACTATAGCAGATTTGTAAGGAAGTCTGGAACACACAAAGCAGCTAGAGACTAAACATAGTGGGGAAAAGGATGGTTGCTTTTGCCATTAGACTACAGGTCGTGCCCTGCCGTTAGGCAAAAAGAGAACAGTTGTCCAAAATGTTTAAAAGCAGTATTTGGTATGCCATGAAACTTGCCCTATGCCTCCTAAGGTGGGTTACTGTCCTCAAGAGCTATAGAGTATTCTGTCTCATTGCCAGCGCTAAATTAAAATTCAGTAATCTATCTTGTCAGCTTCTCATTGAATCACAGGATCATAAGAGTTGGAAGAGACCACAAGGGCCATCCAGTCGAACCTCCTACCCTGCATGAACACACTCTCAAAGCACTACCAACAGATGGCAATACAGCCTCTGTTTAAAATGCTCCATAGAAGATGACTCCACCACTCTTCAAGGCAATGTGTTCCACTGTCAAACAGCTCTTACTGTCAGGAAGTTCTTCCTAATGTTTAGGTGGAATCTTTTCTTGGAGCATTACTCCAGGTCCTATTCTCTAGAGGAGCAAAAAATAAGCTTGCTCCATCCTCAATATGTTGCTTATGTTTTTAACTACCCTCAAGTCAATCTCGACTCATGGTGACCCTGTGGATGAGACATCTCCAAGCCTCCCTGTCTTCCACTGTTCTGTTCAATTCCAGCAGGCTCATGCCTGTGGCCTCTTTGATTTAGTCCACCCATCTGGCATGTGATCTTCCCCCCGCTCCTCCCCTTTACCTTTCCTACCATTATTATCTTTTCTAATGACTCCTGTCTTCTCATCATGTGACCAAAGTACAAGAGCCTCAGTTTAGTCACCCTGGCTTCCAGGCAGAGTTTGGCCTTGATCTGTTTTAGAACCCATTTGTTTACCTTTCTGGCTGTCCATGCTATCTTCAGTACTCTTCTCCAACACCACATCTCAAATGAGTTAATTTTCTTTCTATAGGTTTTCTGTACATAGTGATGGGGAATAAGATGTCTTGGATGAACCTCACTTTAGTGTTCAGAGTTATATCTTTAGATCTTGTCTAGTTCTTAATTGGCTGCCCATTCCAATCCTAGTTGTCTAATTTCTTGACTGCAGTATCTATTGTGATCAATGTTTGATCCAAGGTATTGGAACTCCTTGATTATTTCAATTTTCTCATTCTCTTGGATGAATATGGCCTTAATATGACATACATGGCTATCATGTCACCCCTTAACCTTCTCTTCTCCAGGCTAAACATACCCAGCTCCCTAAGCTGCTCTTCACAGGGCATAGTTTCCAGACCTTTCACCATTTTGGTTGCCTTCCTCTGGACATGCTCCACCTTGTCAACATTCTTCTTGAATTGTGGTACCCAGAACTGGACACACTATTCCAGGCGAGGTCTGACTAAAGCAGAATAGAGTGGCGTTATTATTTCCCTTGATCTAGACACTAAATAGGAGTATAGTGTCTAGATTAAGAGAAATAATAATACTACCCAATTCTTTTTTGGTCAGACCTCACCTGGAATATTGTGGAATATTAGTAGGAGTTTAAGTACATGAAACAGTGGGAAGCACAATCCCATTGTCTTATTCAGCCCATAAAATGTCTTGGTCCAACACAAAGAGGGAGCAGCAGAGTGGTTTATTAGAGGAGGTGAAAATCAAAGCAGGATGGGGCAATGCAGACTGTCTTACCGCAAACTCCTCTTGAAGCTGCTCCAGTGTCCAGCTCTGCTCCTGGAGCATTTTCTGAGAAAGAACATGGCTGGCTGTGTTCAGAAGCTGCACTGTTACATCTCTAGGTGTGGAGACTGATCGAATGGGCTCGGTGGCACTCAGGGAAGTCATGTCCAGGACCAGTGACACATTGGAGCCCCTTCTGAAAGTAAAAAACAAAACAAAAATCCAAATGTGCAAACTATCAGTCTTGAAAAACAATTAATTTGAACTGTTACATAAGGACAGGACGTGGTTAACAGCAGGATTTTAAATTTTAAATTTGTTATTTTTAAAATTAATGTAATGCTTTGCTTTTGTTACCTTGGGTGCCAGATTGAGTTGCCTGACCTTGGGCATTATGCATCCTGATGCCAGAGCCAGGGGTGCAGATTGGTACTCTGTGTCAGGCAACCAAGTGCCCATTTAGGATCCTTCCCTCTATGCAACACAAAGAGGACATACCTTTCCTTTCATAGTCCCATCATGGAAGGTACCTGCTTTCATTTCCCATAGGACACAGCTGAACCATATGGTTGGAAGATATGACAGGATTTACTTAATGGTTACATTCATATGTACAATCCTAAATATACACTGGACTGACTATGTGACTGACTACAATCCTAAATATACACAGGACTGACTATGTTGCTGTCCTGGAGCAAGCAGAGATCACCAGCATTGAGGCCATGCTATTGACAATGCAGCAGCACTGGGCAGGGCATGTTTCTAGGATGGAGGACCACTGCCTCCACAAAATAGTACTCTACAGTGAACTTGCCACAGGTCAGAGTAAGAGGGACGCCCCAAAGAAGAGATACAAGGACTCCCTGAAACAACATCTCAAGCTCGGCCAAATTGATCACCAACAATGGTCTGCCCTGACCTCACATCGGAAGGCATGGAGATGCACTATCCACAATGCTGCAGCCTCTTTTGAGACCTCACGCCGAATAAGTCTCGAAGAGAAACAACATCACAGAAAGAACCACAACTTGGAAACATCACCCAAGGAGACTTTCTGCTGTGCTTTCTGTAACTGGACTTGTTTATCTCGGATTGGCCTTTTTAGTCATCAACGCGCTTGTAGTAAGCGTGGGATGAGTCCTTCCTGAATCTTCGTTAGCAAAGAAAAGCCAGAGAGACATTCATATACTATCCTTCCTGCCAAGTCCTGATACCAAAATTTTAGCCATGCCACCCTGTCTGGTTAAATTGTGTGTAAGAGAGACAGAGGGAGGTAACAGGAGAGAAATGTGTTGAAGGTAGACTAGAGATGTAAAATTTGTGGAAATTTTGAAGCCACAGGGGGAAAAATGGTTTTTAAAAAAATCAGGAAAAAATGGAAATAGTTTTTTGTGGAACTTTCGGGCTATATGGCCATGTTCTAGAAGAGTTCCTTTCTGACATTTCACCAGCATCTGTGGCTGGTATCTTCAGAGAACATGGTGACATAGCCCGAAAGCTCCACAAAAAACTATGGATGCCAGCCAGGAAAGCCTTCGACTCCACATTAAAAATGGAAATGTTTGGAAAAATTGAAAAAATGCAACATTAGCACTTTTTATAGATTGAAAGTCAATCTGTTACTTTAGGAACATAAAATATGACTACTGACAGTTTGATTTGGCATAAAGTTATCACAGTGTATTTAAACAATTATTACAAACAGAATTTACTTTTTTAAAAAATTATTTGTAACAAATGGAGTAATAATCTTTTGAACTTTGGTTTTGCTAGTTTATGTGAGTAAAACAAACAAACAACTAAAAAACAAAGGAGAAATTATTAACATTAGTAGGAAATTTTTATATATATATATTTCCTCCCCACAGCATCAAATAGACATAAAGTGTCCATTCCTCTAAAAAGAATTGTGTGTGTGTGTGTGTGTGTGGAAGAGAGGAGAGACTAAGATTCAATTAATAGGCATGAAATTTGAACAGATTAATTTTCCGAGCTCTAGGCTACACCTGCACTGCAGAAATATTCCAGTTTGACACCACATTAACTGTCATGGCTCAATGCTAGGGAATTCTGGGAATTGTACTTTGTTGCGGCACCCTAACTCTCTGCTACAAACGCTAAATGTCTCATAAAACTACAAATTCCAGCATTCCATAGCACAGAGCTATGGCAGTTAAAGTGGCGTCAAACTGCATTATTTCTGCAGTGTGGATGCAGCCCTGGTTATCAATATCCATTTCAGTCTCTGCTTTGCTGTGTTATGTTGTCATCATCACAGTTATCATGGACTTCTAAAAACCTAAGGTGTGCCCAGATTAAAAGAAGCTTCTTTACCCTTTCATATGTCAGTTTATTTCTTGATTGATTAGTATGTTTCCAAACATAGACCAGATTCTTTCAGTGCCCCCTAAGGAAGAAATGCATCTTGCTTTTGCATTGGAGAGTTCAGTTTGTAACCTAGGACATTCTTGTCCTCATTCAATGCACAGAAATTAGAATAATCTGATACTGTACGTAGTTTTTGGAAATGATTTAGAGAACAGATTTTATTCATCATGCTAAAATAAAACATTCCATAACTGATTTTCTTCCTTTTTTCAATTTTCCAATTTTTCAGAAAAAACAAAAACAAAAAAGGTTTCAGGGACCCCCCCCCCAAGGAAAAAAAAACTCTCTCCCCCCCCCCCCCCAAATTTTTCTCTGTGTGTGTGTGTTTTTTTTTTCTGGGCCTTCCCATCTCTAATGTAAACTATTCAGCAAGCACCAAAGATGGGCTAGTTTAATTGTATTCATACCCTAGATTCTATTCAATATATAATACTGTCTAGTTAGACTGCTTAAAAAGAATTGAGCCTGGGAAACCCTGAGACACTAAATATTACAAGCTTCATGGGGGCTTTAGCTGATGCTTGTCATTTCCTTCATTGGTCAGGATGGAGACAGAACTAACCAGGACATCATTTAAAAAGATGCTTATTTCTTTATAAAAGTATTTCTGAATCACCATTCACCCCAGAAGAGTCCTCAAGTTGATTAACTATCTAAAACTTTAAAGCAAGTTAAAACACTATTCAGACACAGCACAATTAAGCAAATAAGATAAAACATTATGTCAAAGATAGTGGAGTGAATGACTTTAAATCATTAGACAACCATGCATAAAACAAATGCATATCTAAACAAGGCAAAGAAGAAGTCACTCTAAACTGCTTAGGGAAGTCTGGGTACCAACACAGACAAGTCCTTGCATCATATTCTGTGAAGATACCCAAAACTGTTTTTAATGTGCAGGAAGCTCAGCTATGGCATGCAGGTTGTTATTAATTTTGACTATTTGCAGATTTTTTAAAAAATGAAACAATGAAAACTCAATATGTTCCATTAAAACAATCATCGTTATCCTCAGAGTTTCTTGAAAGCAGTAGCAAGAAAATGATCATTTAATATAAATCTTATTGATAATTCCTGAGTGGGTTTAATTGCATAGGGACTCAGTCCCCTGCCCTCTCCCCCAAAATGCTGTTTACCTATTTAGCCCCTCTTAATAGCCAGAAATACTGAAGGGCCTCCAAAGCAGAAACAAATTGAAAGACAATGCAACTGATACAGCACTGGGTAATGTGGTCCAAAAAGCACACATTACAAAGAAATCTAGCGACTGTATTTAGCTCTAGCTGCAGCTCCTAAACACTCTTCAAGGGCAAGCACCACATAAATTGCATTACAATAATCAATCCAGCATACTATTATAATTTATCAGGACCATAGCTCTCCAGCAACAAGCAGCAGGTTCCTACCAGTATGTCTGGCCAATTTTAGGCAAATAAACTGGTCCTGAGTATAGCTGCACGATGCTAGAAATAGCTTGCTTTGTTAAGCTGCCTGTGGAAATAGCTTATTCCTTGATGTTTTGCATACTTTCTTTACCTTTTTTCATCTAGATTTGGAAAACATGATCTCCTCTCAGGCACTTTTACACTGACTTCTGTATGTACATATTTTTATACTGTCCAACATGGTGTCTATGCAACAATCTGGAACATTAAAGCACTAACAACTTACCTATCCTGCAGGCGCACATGTTTCTTAACTTCCTGACTCTTGTTGGTAGCTTTCTCCATTCCGGCTTTCACTTGTTCACGTTGCAGGCTGCTGGAACTATTAATTCTGAGACATGCTGGAAAAGCTAGGACCATGCTGTGCCAGGAAAGGATTCTTTGTATTAAGATATGAGAGGGAAGTAACTAATGGAGCCCTGAGTGCAGGTACTATACAGGTCAATGAGTCCATGGAAATGGAGAAGCACCTTGAAACCATAAAGAAAATAATTTATCATTGAGGGCTCCACCAGCTCCCTGCATGCCAATCAAGCTCTTCTGAGAAACTAATAAGCCACAACCTTATAAGCTCCATATGAACCAAAAAGAGTAAGAATATTACTTGGATAATGTTGAGCATGTTGGTGTCCTTGGGACATACTAAAAGAGCACAACAGGATTATGTGCCTGCAAGATGATCAAATTGTACACATGCACACACACACCCATCTTATAGGTGTATAAATTGCTGCTATTCCCAATTCCAGTTTCTAGATGAGATCTGTTTGAGTAGGGATTGGAGTAAACCTGTTTAGCTGTGTCAGCTAAATGGGCCCTCTGGGCATGTTAAACTATGGAGGGTCCCAGATTGTAGAAAGATAGATAATATTATCACATATAAGTATGTTCACAAGATTAAAACTTGTGAATAGCAAACCCTGCTCTGCCAGGGGAGGGGATATGCATGTCTAGCACATGAGAATTTGGTATATTTGTATGAATGATTACTATCTGTTATTTCCTCCAAGAATGAGACTTCCCTACTACAGGCAAAAGTCTGTCTGCATAAAACTTGCCCACCACTTTACGAACACCAAGGGTCAGTTTAGGAACACTAAAGCTAAAAAAGCAAAGACATGAACAAGCAGGTTGATATAATGAAACATAAACAGATATCACTGTTACTGCCCTTTTTCATAGAAAGCCAAAGGAATAGAATAAGCAATTCCAAATCTATTCAATGTTATAGAAGAGAGGTCACACCTCTTACCAACCAGCACTGTCTTTCTCCTCCTCTTCTTCCTCTTTCTTTCCCCCTATTTGTAACAGATTTATTAATCAACCTCTCCCATCTGGTTCTCTTCAGGTATGTCAGACTAGAGTTGTATTAAGTGTGATGGAAAATGTAGTCTCACATATCTGGAGGGCATCCTGTTGGAGATGCTGGGTTAGAAGATATTGATTCTTTCCCTTCCCAATGTGGCCAGATAGATATCACCGACTCACCCAGTATTGTTGTCAGAACCATCATCTCCCCTTGAAGCACTGAGGCTGCAAGAACCGTGCATGCAGGGTGAAAAATAAGACAAGTGAATACAGGAAATTCCTTACCACCAAGCTAGTGGTTGCTCGTGACACTTCCCCCCTCTTGCTCCACCCTTGCAGCCACCCACACATATACTGGCCACAAACTTCACAGTTCCATTGGCTGATATGCTCAGCCCCAAATGGCAAGCTTTTCATGGCAGCCTGGAAAGTCATCCCTATGTCTTTCACCTAGGACTGCCACCTGGCTGTTATCAGCCTAACAGAATATGGTGCATTTCTGAATGCACACCACCTAACACTTTTCATGAAAACTGGAACATGTGTGTTCCAAGCAACATCAGAGTGTGGTCAAGATGGCAAAAGTAATGAATAAGAAAGCACAAACTAGAATATGCTGCAGCTGTTTGCCTTTGCCCCAGCCTATTGGAAAGGGCAGGATTCTGCCCTCTCTTCTTCTGAGTTAATTGAGTACAGACTACTATCACACTTTGGGCTCAGTTTGCAGCAATTGAAGTAAACCAAGAAGGAAGGGGGAAAGTGGGAAGATGAGAGAGAAACTGGGCCATTTTAAAAGCAGCTTAAAAAGTGAGACAAGAGAGGATCAATTAGAACAGTCCCTGGTATGGAAATAGTGCCACAATAAGTGAAGAATTACACCAACCATTGGGGAGCATTATTATCTTGACAGCATCATTGTACACTATGTGTGTATTTTTGTGTTGTGCCAGCAGCAACATAAGATCTGTAACCACTGATTGCCCAGGAGCATATAATGTAGCCTTGTGCAAGACAGAATAATATGCCAATACAACACTGCAGTAGTGCTCAAATTTCTAGGTCTTTGGTTTGAATATAATCCACATTCTAACAACATTAGAACCTGGGTATCAGGAGAAGCCAAATTTGTGTCTCAAGCAGAACTGCTTTCTGTGTACATTTGTGTGTAGATTTGGGACTTCCTTAACCGTTTTGGGGACAGGGACCTGTACCCAAGCCGTCCCTGTTCAGTGCAGGTGGGCACCATTATGTCTGGATGGAAGTCTTCCGAGCAGAACATTGAAAGCTTCTCAGCACTGGACAGGGACGGGTGCTGGAACGGGACCTATTTGTGGACACTTGCATGTGCGGTAAAATCCATTCACGCTCGCCCCTGCAAGTCCCATCCCTGTCCCCAAAACGGTTAAGAAAGTGCATGCAATAAAGTCCTTGGATACTAAAATAGTGCTTCTATCTGGTCTCCTGCACAGGACAGTATTTACAAGCTAGACACTAAAAGACTTATAAGCCTCTTGTAGAACAGGCCAATGCATACCTACTCCAATTGTATGTCAAATTGTATTTGATGGTGAGTTGTTGTTGTTATGAGCCTTCAAGTTACCCTAAAGCAAACCTATCATGGGGGTTTCTTGGAAAGATTTATTCAGAGAAGTTTTGCCATTGCCTTCCCCTGAGGCTCGAAGCATGTGACTTGCCCAAGGTCACCCAGTGGGTTTCATGGCTGAGCTGGGAATTGAACCCAGAATCCTAATCCAACACCCAAACTGCTACACCACACTAGCTCTCCTCCTAGGTTAATATGCATTACAATTGCAGATCAGAGTAGTTACTTATGCATTCCCGAAAAAGAGGAAACATTAAAAAAAAAAAAAAGAATTGAGGATAAAAGAGAATATAATCTACATGTCTAGATAAATTTTTTTTTAAAAAATTGCTATAATATTAATAACAACTCTATACTTCTGAGCCCCATGGGGAAGACTGTTTTAGTTATTATATATCTGCTCAGTTTGCTGACCAGAGGCTAACTGTAGATGGTCAGCTTCAAAGCATTTGTGTTCACACCTTCCTCCTTATCTTCTTTGGCGCTCCTGTCTTACAGGTCGTTTTCTTTCAAATTGGCCTGGACTTGACAACCCTTCAAAGGACACATTCAAACAGAAGACTGTTTGTTTGTTTTTCTTATTAAAAATAAAACAGGAGACATGGCTACCCATTTGCAACTTCGTATACCAATTATGTCACATGTCAATGTGGTTAATGAAAAACAGGAAGCTGAAGTTTGTAAGTACTATTTACATTGTGACCAGTGTAGGTCTGGCCCAGTTGAAAGAAAATTACATTTAGACCCAATGTGAAAATGCTCATGCAACACCAAGTCTTGTGAGGTATATGGGAAATGAAAATTAAAGCTGAATAAAGTAACCATTCAGATAATAATATATTAAGGAACAATTGAGTCTTGGGGTCATCCTAAGATTTGCTCTTTATAACCCTAGTGTTTTTTCTCGCTACATTCACAAAAAAGAACTGTTATGTTTATTCATCTATCCGTATACTAGGCAGATATTTGTCCTAACATATCTATGAAGAACTGGCCATTCCTATGCTAGTTGCCTTACACTGGTGCAATGTTTACTGTCAGGCAATTGTAGCTAGAACTGCAGCCCAAGGCAGAATATTTCAATCCATGATTTCAAGGTTCTTATGAAATCTAATCAGTCCTTGCTGAATGCCTCCACTCTTTCTGTGGGAGGCTTGGTCCCCTGAAGGATGATGCTTGTCAGAGCAATTTTAAAACATCTGTTTCCTTAAATCTGAACCTGCTGTGTAGAGGTAAGGAAACTAGAACTAAAGTAAGGAAATTAGAGGCTCTGCTTGGGTGCAGTTGTTTCTCTGGCCAGATGAGTGTTTTTGTGTGTATATGTGCCTTCAAGTCACCAGTCAACTTATTTAATGGTGACCCCATGAATTTCATAAGGTTTTCTTGGACATGGAATATTCAGAGGCTTTTTTTGCCAGTTTCTTCCTCTGAAATATACCATACAGCAGCTGATATTTGTTGGTGGTTTCCCATCCAAGTATTAATTAGGGCAGGCTCTACTTAGCTTTCACAACAGAATCTGGTGCCTATATGGCAAAGACAGTACAAATATATACTGGCAAAAACGGTTGCTGAAACAAAATTATTTAAGGTGGTAAAGTCAAAGGAAGTCTGCAGAGAATTACGCAGCAACAGCATTGGGCAACACAGTGTCAGTTGAAACGTACTGCAGTTAAGATTTAGCATAGATAAGCAACAGTTAGTAGGACTTCTTTCCACTGTGACCAGTATGGTGCTAGGTTCTGAACAAGCCACAAGCAAACCAGAGAAGGATGTGGGTGGCAGTGTGGACAATATGTTGAGCTGACTAAGAATATAACAGAGGTGTAACCAGAGTTACTTTAATTTATCAAATAATATAGTAACTCCAAATTAATATGTGTTCTAATATCAATTAAATGATGTATTAGAGAGTCGTCTTTTCAAACCCAGCCTTAATTTTAGATATTCTGAATACAGAACAAAAGTAGGAAAGATCCAAAGACTGCAAGTAAATTAGTGAAAGAGAAGTTCCTATGCAGAAGGCAGAACTTCTCCAAGAGACTGCCTGCAGTGGTCCAGAAAGCAGTACCTTCCCCCTTTCACTTATGCCATGATGCAGAATACCCAAAGGCTTATTATTTTGGCACATGATGCAGAAAAGCTTCCAAGCACTTCTCTTCCCTCTCCCATTCTCATCCCCAAATAAAAATACAGCAACAACAAACTAAATAGCTAACAACCTGTTTGTTTTTCTTGACACTGGACTCTTTCAAATGGGGAGGAATTTCTCCCAACTCCGAATGGAGCCAATGTGGATTTATGTAAATTCGCTTGTTTAGTGAATTTACATGAACCCCTGCTCCGTTCGGAATTACTTCCCATTACCCGAAAATAACCCCCTCCTGCCCGAATTTGCATGCAAAGCTTTAATTCGCAATAATGTAAAATCCATGATTGCATTCAAATTGGCTTCCCTCTTGCCCGAATTTGCATGCGAAGAGTTAATTCGCAATAACGTAAAACCCATGATTGCATTCGAATTGACCTTAAATTATACTTCCAATTTAGCCTTGTATGAAAGAGTCCACTCACAATCTGTTGCCTGAAATAGTTGCCTCAGTCTCAGTAGGGGCTGCATAAAGATACCTATGAATAAACTGTCTGAAGACAAAAAGGGCCAGCAACTGGTGACACAGAGTGAAGATACTGGAGACATATGAAGGAAAATTGCACCAAGTCTGAACAACCATATAACACAACCTTTAGAGCTTATGGACAGTAAAGTTTCTGTGATAAAGATAAGAAGTGCTGGGATGCCTGGCAGCATGTATCATACAATGGTGGCTATAGCAAAGCACTCAAACCATGATATCTAGAGGATACTATTGTAAGGTCAATTGGTCTGGTGAGCATCAACCACTCAGAGAAAAACATCCCGGCTTTCTAACTATCTGTCTCAAATTATGTTATGTGGAAGCTTCACATAAACAGATCATTATTATCTAGTTTGTTTTGCTTGATCTAAATCTTCTGGGTGCTAGGGTGGCCACAAACGTATCACCAAAAAAGGATTGCTTCATCTAAAAAGAGAAAAGAAGTCAAGCTTTCCATAAATATTTGCATATGCTTTGTTAATGCATATGTGTAGGTACATAATTAAACCCAATACAACAAAATGACAGAACTCAGAAACAAAACAAACCATACTTAGTGTATCATGAAAAGATAATGAGGAATAAAAAATAAATAAATGAACCATAAGCACTAAATATCAAAATGTTTGTAAGACATGGATAAGAATTAATGGATACATAGGCAGTGAACACCAAAAATATAAGGCATTAATGAGGAATAATAGGTATGTGAAATAGACAAGAGTTCCAAATTATTTTCTTTTCCAAAATCCCTTCTCACGTAAATTATGCTGCTGAATGTGAAAAACAAAAACAAAACAAATAAACTGGACAACTGCCTTAAAATATTAAATGTTAGGGGCAAAGAGCCAGGAAATAGATATCTTCAAGATCTTCAAAAAATGTGAATCTTGTGAAATGATGAATGACTTAATTTCCAAACTGGATGACTGTGAGCATGGTGCTGACCAGTTTGTTGTCAAGTGGGCTGTTTTAAGGTCCCTGCTCTCTCTTCTTATGATTCCTTATCTTCAAAAGGGACTTGAACCAAAAAGCCCTTCAGATGCAGGATGCTATCAAACAGAGAGCTGCCTCTGGGATGAATGGATACATGAACACCCTGAGCTTTAGCATGTCAGAAAAATCTCAGAGTGAAACAGAATCTGGTAGACTGGAAGATTCTACCCTGAAGACTTGTATTGTGTGTGTGTGTGTGTGTGTGTGTGAGAGAGAGAGAGAGAGAGAGAGAGAGAGAGTGTTTAAAAACAGCTGTACACCAACCCTCTTATTTCTTTTGGGATTTCTCCCTAGGGCATAATCTATGATGTTTAAATTTTGGAGGAATCATTCCCACTGATCTCTTAGCACTTGATCTTTTTAAAAAGCTGGGCAAGGATGAAAGTTTGTTCTGTTAAAACAATAACAACACCCTTTTAGAATATCACTTAAGCTTGTTGATGAAATCACAAACAAGCATGAATATTGTACCATTATAATTTTATTTTCTAATAAAATAAAATAATAAATAAACAAACAAATAAGCAAATAAATAAAATGCCACTTAAGGAGAATAATAATAATAATAATAATAATAATATTTCCCATCTCTCCCCATGCATCGAGGTGGGGGCACAGCAGTTACAATCACGGTACAATATAAACAACCATCCTAAAACATCTATCTATAATCTAAAAACAGAATCCAAAGTGCCACTGCCAATCCGGTACTCTAATCATCCAGGAGAGGGATATTCTCTGGAGTCGCTCATGGAGGGTCAAAATGATAGGCCCGCCAGAAGAGATCCGTCTTAATTACCTTTTTAAAGGCATCTAGAGTGTTGATAAGACTGATCTTTTCTGGGAGGCCATTCCAGAGTCTAGGGGTGACAGCAGTGAATGATCTAGTGAAGGTAGATTTCAGCCTTATTTTCAGACACTCTATTAGTTTTTTTTCCCCAGAAGTCCTGAGAGTGTGGGGCAGACCATGTAGGGAGAGGCGTTCCCTCAAGTAACTCGGGCCCAACCCATATAGGGCTTTAAATGTAATAATCAACACTTTGTATTGCTCCCGGAAGCTGATCGGCAGCCAGTGAAGAGATCTTAAAACTGGTGTAATATACTCTGATCTAGATAAGCAAATTATCTTATCTATAGGTTAAAAAGACATAAGATGCTCAGTCATCTCCCCCTACCCCAATATATTCCATAGTCTCTTTTTTAAAACTCCCTAATTATTTTAGGCCTTTATATGCAACACTCATATTTTTGGGGAGTATTTTGAGATCAAGTGATCCCTTGAATAATTATTAATACCACCATCATATTAAGTATTCTTTTGTCTGTCCTTGGATCAAATCACATAGGAACAGCCTGGTGATATAATGTACAGAATTACTGTTATGAGACTGTTAATTGTTGTTATATTTGTTATGTTATGGTAGCCCTATCAAAGAGTTGTCTTGGCAAGACTGATTTAGAGGAGGTTGCCATTGCCTTCCTCTGAGGCTGAGAAAGTATGACTTGCTCAAGTCACCCAGTCAGTTTCCATGACTGAGTGGGGACTTCAGCCCTAGTCTCCTGGAGTCCTAGTCTATCACCCAGTAGTGTATGAAGAGGTTTTGATAGGTAATAGAAATAATGTTATTCAACTGATTATTAGAGATTCATTTCCTTTGGGTTCTCTGCCTGTGTTCCTGAATGGAGAATAGAAAGCACCCCCATTTTCAGTTTATAGCAAATTAATTATGTAAATGTTACTTGCAAGAAAACTTTTGAACCGAGTAACAATGAATACACACACTATCTCCTACAGTGAAACACTGGTTTTCAAAAGGCAGAGGACTTCTTAAGAAAAACAATTTTATGAAATTTGTGTAGGATTTTTTATTTTTAAAAAACACAAGAATATGCAGATGCCAGCAATATCCATAACGCTGAACAGAAAATGTGTATGAGTTTTTGCATTATTTATGGATTACACATTACATTGCCTCAATGCATACTGTGGGAGGAGGGAATGGGGAAAGCATAAGGACTCCTTTTGTTCCCCCCTCTCTCTTTGTTAGTATAGTAATAATTAAAATAGAAGCAGCAATCTATGGCTGCATCCACACTGCATAAATAATCCAGTTTGCCTCATTAGGCTCAGTGCTATGGAATTCTTGGAATTCTAGTTTCTTGTGATACCAGCACTCCTTGACAGAGAGGACCAAATAGCCCACACAACTACCGTTCATAGAATTCCATAGCATTGATCCATGGCAGTTAAAGTGGCATCAGACTCGTTTATTTCTGCAGTACATATGCTGCCAAAGTGATGTCAAATGGGATTATTTCTGTAGTGTGAATGCAGCCCTAAGTGACTTTTTTAAAAAGTTAACTTTCAGAAAAAACTCAGCAGCAATTGTGCAAATTAGGGCCCCTGATCTGGCCTTTGAAGGGCGCAAAAAGGAGACACAAAAAGCGGCTCCTTTTTGCACTCTGCAAAGGGTGCGATAGCCGTGTTGCCGTGGCTTGGCAGTGCTCCTTTGGGGCTGTGTCGTATGTAGTCAGTTATGAAGAGGTATGTGCAGGAGGACCTCAGTATTGTAATGAACTAATTCCTTAATGATGCTCACATTATTTGCAGGTGCATTTGAACTTATTCTGGGTTATTATTCTGGCATCACTTAAACACCACATATTGTTGTTGTTTTTTAAAAGGCTTTCATCTGTAAGTCAAATTTATGCTCAGCCTATTTGTATTGTGATTTATTTTTAACTGTCAACAGAATATGCCATGTGTGGGAGTTAACACTTAACAGACAACTGATTCATTGTATTCATTTTTGTTCCCCAAGAGCTCAGCCAAAGGTAGGTTTGGCCTGTAATCATCAATAACAGGAAATGAAATTGACAGGATGGTTGAGAGAATGAAAAAGAGCAGAGGACATGGAAGAGGAAGTGGTTAAAAACATCTCAGTTCTGTTTTAAATGGGAGGGTTTCTGAACCCAGACTTTGCACTCTGTGCAACATGAAACTAGAGCTAAACAGTATCTCTCCTGGGATCAATTTAGACCTTAACCAGTAAGGATGCAAGCTTCCTATTCAGGCTTTGTTTAAAAAGAAAGAAAGAAAAAATAATGCAACAAAAGAAGAGGATTTTTTTTAAAAAACTCTCAATTTCCAGCTCAATTTTCAGCTTGCCAAAAGCCTCATCTAGTTAAATTTCACAGCCCAAATGTCTCTGTGCATGTGATCAGTGGTGGGTGCTGGCTTTTTGATCACTGGGGTGATCAATACACCAAAGGTTTCACATGATCTAGCTGCCATTCCACCATGAGGAATACAGAAAGAGGATCACAATCAGCTCTCTGTGAAGCCAGTTTCACTGACTTTTGCCTCTCCCCACCTGATATCCAGAAGCTCATTTTAAAGGCATGAAAAACAACACTCAGAAATTGTGGTGGAGTGGTGTGGCTCTTCTTTTGCTTCTTTTCACTATCCAACTCTTTTTCCTTTTGTGTTATCTCTTTTTAAAAACTATAAGCCTGAGTCCACGGATAGACTTGTCTCTCTGTATGTGATTAGCAAACAGAAGTATAAATATAAAATGAGCAAAATGTTTGGCTTCTGCCTTCTATGTTTGCTAAAAATGAAACTGAGCTGCATCCAGTGTGGTTACATAGAACACTCTGTTTTGAACATTTTTCATTGGATGATGGTATTACGCTCTAGGTTGACACCATGTGGTGTTAGGGTCATAAGTCTATGAATCCAGAACTCCCCCCTCCATTTTCAAAGTAAAACAAATACAACTTTACAAAATTCAACAGAACAAAATAAAATGTACAAAACTGCCAACATCCATTAATAAAACATGTAATAAATGTATATTCATACATTTCTTTTTGTAGCCTTCAAGTTAATATTACTTTTCTTGCTACTAATAATTAATAAAAGAAATAAACGGAAACCAATCTGTAATAAGAGTCCCAGTGGAGTTTATATTTTGAGTTGTGAACATGTTACATCAGTTTTTCCATGAAAGCAAGAGACCAAAACTTCTTATACCAATAGTCCAAAGTGAAATTCTTCAAAGACTTTTCCATGTTTGAGCAATGACCACATGAGATGATAGGGAAAAAAATATTTTTACTAATAAGCTTTTTGTTTTCCTTTATAAATGAAGAGAGTAAACACAGTGCTTGTGAAAGTACAATGGGACCTCGGTATTGCTGCTGAGGTTTTTCTGCACATTAACTTAAAAAAAATATCACACAGGGCTGTATCCACACAGCAGCCACCACTTTGGCTGCATCAGTACTGCAGAAATATAGTGGGACCTCAGTATCTGCAGAGCTGCCATCTGCTAATTTGAGCATCTGTGGATGGCAAGCCACAATTGTCCCCAATGGTGTTGTGTGCACATGTCTGCACTACCATTAGAAACATCCCCCATTGTCCCTAGTGGTGGCATGTGCATATAGCTGTGTTGACATTAGGAACAATGGGACTTCACCTGAAGTCCTGTTGTTCCTAATGTCAACACAGCTGTATGCACATGCCACCACTAGGGACAATGGGACTTGAGCATTTGTGGATTTCGGTATCCATAGGGAGTCTGGAATGGATCCCCTGCAGATACCAAGGTCCCACAATACAATGTTTTGATTTGTTATTTTTTTCCCCCATTTAATTGAAAACTACAACCCCAAATCTTTGGACCTTTAGACACCACCATCACAGGTGAAGGCAAGTACCTGGGAAACAACCTTTTCTTTGAAGGAAACAATTATGTGCAGTGTTGTTTTCTGCAAATAAAAGGCTGTTTTCTGCACAAAACATCCATCACATCCGCTCACTCAGAAATGAGTCTCCCTTGCAACTTGATCTTCATACGTAGCAGAATGAAGTGAATAAGTCCCAAACTCTGCAAAGATTTTAATCAATCGAGGATTTTTCTCATCAGGTTTCTCAATACTTGAGAAACATGTTTTTCAACCAGTGTTCAAATATTTTAAAATATTATTTTCACCCCAGTCCTCACATCTTTGACACACCTCTCCAAGAACATTTAGAAGTCAATGCCATAATCACAAAAAGCCAACATGGGTTTCAGAGAAACAAGTCATGCCAAACAAACCTGATCTCTTTTTTTGATAAAATTACCAGCTTGGTAGATGAAGGGAATGCTGTGGATATAGTTTACCTCGAGTTCAGTAAGGCCTTTGACAAGGTTCCCCATGACATTCTTGCAAACAAGCTTGCAAATTGTGGGATAGACAAGTTAACTGTTACATGGATTTGTAATTGATTGATTGGCCAAACTCAAAGGGTGCTCAACAATGGCTCCTTTTCATCCTGGAGAGAAGTGACCAGTGGGGTCCCACAGGGTTCTGTCCTGGGCCCAGTGCTGTTCAACATCTTTATTAATGATTTGGATGACAGAATTGGGGGCATACTTATCAAATTTGCAGATGACACTAAACTAGGAGGAGTAGCTAATACCCCAGAGGACAGGATCAAAATTCAAAATGACCTGAATATACTAGAAAGCTGGGCCAATGCTAACAAGATGAAATTCAACACAGAGAAATGTAAGGTTCTACACTTTGGGAGGAAAAATGAAATGCACAGATATAAAATGGGGGACACCTGGCTGAATGAGACCACATGTGAAAGGGATCTAGGAGTCCAAGTAGACCATAAGCTGAACATGAGTCACCAGTGCGATGCGGCAGCTAAAAAGGCCAATGCAATTTTAGGCTGCATCAATAGAAGTATAGTGTCTAGATCAAGGGAAGTAATAGTGCCACTCTATTCTGCTTTGGTCAGGCCCCACCTGGAATACTGTGTCCAGTTCTGGGCACCACAATTCAAAAAGGATGTGGAGAAACTGGAGCGGGTCCAAAGGAGGGCAACTAAGATGGTGAAGGGTCTGGAAACCATGCCCTATGAGGAACGCCTCAGGGAACTGGGGATGTTCAGCCTGGAGAAGAGAAGGTTAAGAGGTGATATGATAGCCCTGTTTAAATATTTGAAGGGATGTCATATTGAGGAGGGAGCAAGCTTGTTTTCTGCTGCTGCAGAGACTAGAACGCGGAACAATGGATATAAATTGCAGGAAAAGAGATTCCACCTCAACATTAGGAGGAACTTCCTGACAGTAAGGGCTGTTCAACAGTGGAACACACTCCCTCAGAGCGTAGTGGAGTCTCCTTCCTTGGAGGTCTTTAAGCAGAGGCTGGATGGCCATCTGTCAGGGATGCTTTGACTTGGAGTTCCTGCATGGCAGGGGGTTGGACTAGATGGCCCTTGTGGTCTCTTCCAACTCTATGATTCTATGATTCTATGATTCTATAATTGCAGAATTCAAGCAATTTGATACCATTTTTATTAATAATTTTTATTTTCACATTAAAAATATATAAAAACATAAAAACAGACAATCCATTCAGAGTTACACACCTACATATACATACATACAAACAAAAAACAATTTCTAGCATATAAACTGACACCTCCCAATCATTCTAACTTCCTAAACTAGGAGAGCTCCATATTACTACTACATCTCTCTCTCTCTTTTTAACTGTTCTTATCTTATCAACTATGACAGTAAAATTAATTCTACTAATACAAAGGATTAACAGTTAATATCCTAAAGTATAGATATATTTATATAACATAATATAATTATTTGGTAATCCTAGATATCCAATTTTATCAGTATACCCCACTGATAACTTATGTACCCCGTATATACTCGACTATAAGTCGACCTCATATATAAGTCGAGGGCAAGTTTTGAGGCCAAAGTTATGGATTTTCTATGACCCGTGGATAAGTCGAGGGTAAAATTCAGGGGCATATAGGAAAGAATCTAAAGGAAGAAGCAAAGCAAAACAATGTTAAAGAACTTCCAAAAGTCCATCAGAAATAACTCTTTGTGCTTATTCTTAAGTTTGGATGGATGAGTCAGTAAAGGGGGTCAGTGCTTCCAGGACAAATTATACTCTTGCTTTTTACCAGGGGATGGTTCCTTCTTTTAAATAAGAGTTAAGATACAGTACTTACATTAACCTGCGGACAAGTCGAATCAGGTTTTTTGGGCCAATTTTTTGACCTAAATTTCTAGACTTATACATGAGTATATACAGTATTTCCTTATCTGTTCCCATTCCTTTACATATTTCCCCAAGGTTTCAGTTCTCACGAGATACATTAGTTTATCCAATTCTGCCATATCTAATAACTTTAATAACCATTCTTCCAATGTTTGTACCTCACACTTTTTCCATTTTTAAGCCAATAATATCCTTGCTGCTGCATATAGTAAATCATTCTTGGGTTCTTTTTCCCTAATTGTTCTTCAGTCATACCTAATAGATACAGATAAATCCCTGGTTTCATTTGAAATTTTAAATATAATTTTTTTCCCAATTAATTGGTGTATATATTTCCAAAATTTCTTCATTTTAACACTTCTACCATTGGTAGTAAAATGTTCTTATTTTGTTTTTGTGTTTTTCTAGCACCCATTCTTCACTTGTTTATATATCTTTGCTAGGCTTCTTTAATGTTTTGTGCTGCTGAAATTTTCATTATTTTCTTCCATATTTTTCCCATTCATCCAAATCAATTGTAATTCCCATGTTTTGTGCCCATTTTATCATGGATATTTTTATAACTTCCTCTTCTGTATCCCATTTTAATAACATCTTATAAATTTTAGATAGTTTTTTTTTTATTTTTACCTAATAACATGTTTTCCAATTCTGTCTTTTCCTTTTCAATCCCATATTTTTTTATTTCTATTTTTACTTTTTCTTTCATCTGTCTTTGAAGTAACCAATAGAATACCATTGTTGTTTAACTAGTCTTGTGTTTTTAGGCTCAAAACAGATGGGCATGAAGAGGTGCCCTTATGGTGCGTTTAGGGTTCGGGAGGGTGCAACATTTAGACCCTCCTGAACCTTAGCACGTATGGATGGTGCCATCTTATTTCTGCTTAGGATGGAAAGATAACTTGAGCGATTGCCCAATATCTGCTGATCATTTGCAGTTGAGGAGGACTATAGGGTGGGCCTATAGTAAGGCTTCATCATCTTACACAGGTTTTTGTTTACCCACCCTTGTCTAGCAAGACTAGAGGGAAAAATGCAAAGAAATAAAAATGGTAGAGAATATGATTCAAAATAAGAGAAATGATACAAATGTGTGCAACTTACATCATTTTAGAACTGGGTGTACTTCTAGGCCTCCCCTAGCCTTCATTTGGTGCCATCTGTTACTACTATAAGATAAGCTTTATTGGTGGTAAATGATGATGCAAATGTTACACAGCAGGGGCTATACAGACCAGCATGCAGAGTTCATGCTGGATGCCCTAACTCCACACCTAGGGCACCATTTTGGTGTGTGCTGGTCTACATGGTGTGCACCATCATAGCGCGACTCCGGCACTGCATCTACATGATGCAGCACTGAAGGGGTGTCATAAAACTATGCCACCATGGCTATTGTGCCCCTTGGAGAGTGCAAAAAGGAGCTCCTTTTTGCACTCTCCAGAGGCCAGATCAGAGCCACAGCATGATGTTGCCGCAGCCCCGATCTGGCCAGTAAAGGGGCAACTGCAGACCGCCCCTTTGGGGGAGAGGTCTGAAAAGCCCTGCAGACATTCTAGCCCTTTCGCTCATGAGGTTCAGCATCCCCTTACACCCAATGGTAGAATGGACCCCCAAACAGCTAATTCTATCCAAATGATCCCTTGACACCAATCCTGGATAACTCCCCCCCCCCAACTTGTTAATTGTTTTCTCTCTTTCCATCTATCAGTTTCCTCTCTAACAAGCCTCCTGACTCCTTCAGATTATGGCAACATACCTCCATTTTAGTCATCCTTTCTTTCTTTTTGCTATGATATACCTCTTCTATGGAATCTTTATCTCTGAGCAGCACTCTGATGGGAGTAAATAGAGAAATGAATGGCTCTTTGGATCTGATTGACAATGCAGTATCTTCATGTAGTACCGTATATCATTAAAGTATATTAAATTAATACACTTTTGCACCACAAGAGGGCATAACTCCCCATAATCTTCCCAAGCATTTAAATTTAAAAATATTTCCATTTCCTAGTAGCTCAGGCTGTACAAACCTTTTCCAAAGGAGGACTGTCTTTCTCACCTCAAACTTTTTGCTGCATGAAGTGAAGAAGGTAGTGCTTGCATCCCGTTTCATGTGCAAGAAGAGATTTGATGAGTGGTGTTGTCCTCTTTACTGCACTGACAATGAGAGATAGTATCTCCCATTAGTGCACCATCACTGCCAGCCTACATGGGACTTCTGAGAGCCATGGTCTAGCAACATCAGGAGGGCTGAGCTTCTTCTATGTGTTTTTGAAACATCTAAATAACATTTGAACATCATCCACTCAAACATCCAATTCACAATAGAAAAAGGAAAGAAAAGAAAGGAATATTGCCATTCTTGGATGTCTTGGTCATCTGCAAACCAAACCAACAGTTGGACCACACATTATACAGAAAACCTACACACACAGATACCTACACAAGAACTCCAACCATCACCCAGGACAAAAAAGAAACACAATAAAAACACTGGGCAATCATCATCATCATCATCATCATCATCATCATCATCATCTGTGAACCCCACTTCCTGGAAGATGAATTGAAGCACCAGAGAACAGGTATATCATAGCAAAACGAAAGAGAGGAGGACTAAATGGAGTTCTGTTGCCATAATCAGAAGGAGACAGGAGGCTTATTAGTTTTAATCAGAAGGGCTGCCAGACCCAGAAAAACCCATAAGAGTGAAGACAAGCAAGCACACAAAGGGAAGATATTTGTACCATACATGAAAGGAGTCAGAGACAGAATAGGGCAACTCGTGAGGATCTCCAAATGGTCTACAAAGCGACCAAGAAAATCAAGCAAATGCTGCACTCACTGAAGGACAGGAGAGACCCTCTCACGGCCACAGGAGTTTACCGCATACTGTGCAGGTGTGGACAACTCTACATAGGGACAACCAAATGCAGTGTTTAAACACAAATCAAGGAATATGAAGACAATGCAGACTGGGTCAGCCAGAAAAATCAGCAGTAGCAGAACACGTTATAAACCATCCTGGGCATAAAATGCTGTTTGAAAACACTGAAAATCTGGACCATGTCAACAACTATCAGGCCAGAATGCGCAGGGAAACCACTGAAATATATAAACACCTGACAACTTCAACAGGAAAGAAACAGTCATGAAAAACACCAAAATCAAGACCTAGCAAATGCAAATGAAATCCACTCAGGGTGAGGGGGGTCTCTCAGCAGACAAAAGATCTTTAATT
Source organism: Urosaurus nigricauda (assembly GCA_034509955.1). Classification (NCBI taxonomy): domain Eukaryota; kingdom Metazoa; phylum Chordata; class Lepidosauria; order Squamata; family Phrynosomatidae; genus Urosaurus; species Urosaurus nigricauda. The sequence continues at coordinate 43,220,054 of JAOEGL010000004.1, read as the reverse complement.
AAATAAACACCCCGAGACCTTGCCATTCAACAACAGAACAATAAACAGATTAACATGTAAATCAGTTCAACAGTATATATACCCCAGTCTCTTCCACACCAGCATTCTCTGAAGATGCCAGTCACAGCTGCTGGCAAAACATCAGGAATAAACTCTTCTAGTACCTGGCCTCATAGCCCAAAAACTATTAGTCGATTTTCTTTCTATCAGCTTTCTTAACAAAACCACAAATGCAATGACCGGACTTTTACAGGAAGAGGCTTTAACCATCACTTAGCAGGAGTGTGCAAATTTGTCTTATGCTACATGATTCCTATAGAAAGATACAGTACTTGCTTTCCATTGCAGCTGCAACCAATGTTTGCAGTAGAACCACAAGAAATATTTCGTTCAGTTGGGGCTGGGCAGGAGCTGGCATGTTGCCTATGCAAACTTCTCCTGGTTGGTGCTTTCAAACAAAAACAAACAGCTTCATTTATATACCGCTTCATACTGCCTAAGGAGCGTTTAAGCAGTTTACAACTGTAAGCTACTTGCCCTCAACAATCTGGGTACTCATTTTAGCGACCTCGGAAGGATGCAAGCCTGAGTCAAGCTTGAGCCCTTTTGCTGGTAATTGAACACGCCACCTTATGGTTTTGAGTGAGTGGCTGCAGTACAGACATTTAACTGTGTCACCAGGGCTCAAATACTTTCCAGAAGTATTGAGCTACATTTTTTACCATCTCAAGCCAATGCATTCAAAGACACAATGTTTCCATGCTTTGACAAAGGTGAAAGAAGAAGGGTGAGAAGAGAAGAAGATTTTCTCATAGCAGAGATAGATGGAGGCTGAGCATAGATGGTGGAATTTGGGAGCTCAGCACATCATTCAGGACAGAGCAGCCAGCAGCTTCAAACCACTCCCTCTTTTCTCCCAGTGCAGGTCTTGGGTGCTGATTCCTTTTTCAGCAGGGAACTTGGGAGAAAGGGATTGAGGCGAGCCTAAGCAAGCAACTCTCAAGGACCAGTTGGGACATGCTAGCTGTGCTCTGTGCATAATTTAGAAAGCAGAGACAAGAGGCTGTGTGTGCCAGCAGCAGCCATGTGTGCTCACTGTACAGCCACGAGAGACTTTACAGAGTGAATCTTGTTGGAGAATTACAGCAAGAACAGGTAGGTGTCCTGAAAGAGAAATCTCCAGGGCTGGGGAGGATGAAGGCTTGTATCAGTCACCATGCTTGCTGTAGCTCATCTTTTATGGGCAAATGTTAGGTGGGACATCATCCATTGGTTCCAGACTGAGGCTACTCCTCCTTCTGTTCTGGATAGACTCTACACAACAGCATGCTCTGAGCTTCTCTTGAATCTGCTGCAGATTACAATGGGTCTTTGGTATCTGCTGGGGTTTGGTTTCAGGATCCCCATGGATACCAAAATCTGTGGATGCTCAAGTCCCATAAAACACAGTGTCTTAATAAAACAGTGTCTCTTATATAAAATGGGAAAAACAAGGTTCGCTTTTTGGAATTTATATATTTCTTGAATATTTTCAAACTGTGGGATGCTTGAATCCATAGATAAAGAATCAGTGGATATGGAAGACCAACTGTATTTTTGATCCAGGTCAGCCGCTGACATACCATGATATCATTTTTTGCCCAACTCTGAACAAGAGTTATGAACCACTCACCAGTATAAAGTCAATGGAAGGGGTATGCCAATAAATGGGTCTCTTATCAGCATGAAATCTGGTATCGTCTTGGCCAGATGGAATGGGATGAACTGCAGCCCCCCAGATTTTTAAAATGTGTATATCTGAGCACATGTGCATATTTTACTACCAAGATCTTGTCAAATTGTTAATTTGTAATGCATTTATTTGAATGTTAATCACTACCTTCTGTCTGCCTTATTCATGCATGGCCCTTTGCATTATACCTGCTTTACTCATTATAATCCTGTGTGCCCACTCAGAAGTATGCTCACTGACTTCTATAGGAGTTAGTCCAGGTAAAGGATCTTCCTCTAGACTTCTTTTCATTTTGGCAAGAAAAGTGAGGGAATCTGAATTTTGTTCAAATGACCACTATGAGGGAGCCTGCTGAGATTTCCTGGCCTTCACCTTCAGACACTAGATATGGAAAGTGGCTGAGGCAAATATGTTTGGATCCTAGCAAAATGTTGCAATGGAAGGTGTGGGGTCTGATTTGCTGGAAGCAGCAACCATAGTAAAGGATCTCCCCCAAACATGCAGGCTATTCCCAGTCTCCCTGTACTGTACCAAAGCATCAGCACCTTTCTACCTGTCCCCATTTTTCCTTGCTGGGTAATACACCTCCACACACATACCTGTCTGAAGCAAGTAATAGGTCATGTTATATATTTGCACATGCTGTCAGGATGGAAAGTGTGTGTGGGGGGGGGGGAGGCAGTTTCTTCCAAAAATGTACAAAAACATCATAGAATCTTAGAGTTGGAAGAGACCCAACTCTCTCCTGCCTGTCTGCAAAGCAGGATCAAAGCGAAGACTAAACCTGGGCACAGGTGACACAGAAAAGGATCAAAGCCAAGACTAAACCAGGGCACAGGCGACACAGTGGGTGGGGGGAATGGAACAAAGGTGACCCTTTTTATCCCAAATTTAACACCTGAGAAAAGGAAAAAATATGGTGAATCAGTGAACATTGTGAGTCAACAAAGAGTGATAAAGGCAGCTGAAATGCATTTTCACCCCATTTCAATTAATCCTAAGTTTGAGTGTTGGTCTATGACTCTGGAGAACAGGATTCAAATCCCTGCTTGGCCATGGAAGTTCACTAGGTAACATTGGGCAAGTCACACTCTCTCAGCCTCAGAGAATGGCAATGACCCCGAAGAAACTTACCAAGAAAACCCCGTGATAGGTTTGCCTTAGAGTCGCCATAAATTACTTGAAGGCACATAACAACAATACACACATTATCTTATCCTAACTGTATAAAGAGATTACCCCTTTCCATTTTGGCATAAATATTTCCAGGTTTTGGGCTGAGAAAAATGTATTTTGCAGGGAAATGGTACTGCCTGTTTGGGAACCATGGAGTGGAGGTTGTGGTCCACAGAGAGGGTATCGTAAAGTAATTATCACCCGGAAGTTATTACGGCATATTGATGAAATTTTGTCAGTGTCATCATTGGTCCCTAAGTGCATGTTGCTGAGAAAATCAGCTCATTGCATCCTTTATTATTGTGACTGGCTCTGCCAGAAGTGACTAAAGTGTAAAAGCCTCATCAGGCACAATCTGCAGGCTTCTACAATATCAGGTATTTGGAGGGTCAAGATATACTGGGAAAAATGTATAAATCTAGATAGTGATTACGTAGAGATAAGTTAACAACTACAAATCAAAACAAACTTTCTGTCAATTTTTAAAAAAGGTGATCATTAAAACTTTTGGATACCCCCTCATACGTCCAGCAGATACTGGTCCTGTCTGCACTGGAACAGTGCAACCCAGTATCCTGGCCCCAGAGTTGTCCCAACCCTTCCCTGTTGTAAAGGTCCTCTGTTCTGACACTGAGCAGCTGGTCACATGAGTGTCCCCCTGAGCCATCCAATGCAACTACCACCTCCACAGTTGCTTCACTCTGAGGTCAGAACCAGATGACTGGCCTTGATCATATGGCTGGGAACCTCATTCTGACCTCAAAGTGAGGAACTGGTGGCAGCAGTGGATATGCAAAGTGGCAGAGCAGGACACATTTCAAGCAGCTGCCTGTCATCAGAACGGAGGGCTTCAGAGCTTCTGGGAAGATCAATAGCAACTGAAGACTTTTAAAAATCTTTGGTAAAAAGGGTATACCCTAGTTCTGGTGCTTCATGAACTGGCCATCATCTTGTCTGTTTACACCAGAACTGGGATTTGGGCCATGTGTTATCCAGTCTCCCCACTGAGTTCAGAAGGAGGCAGTTTTAGTTGGCCTGTGCAGACAGGGCCACTGTCTTTTCTCTCCCTCTGAAGCCAGAACAATGGCAGTTGGGATGGAGGTACCCTTCAAAATTTAAGTACTCATGTATGGGTTGACTTGTCCATGGGTCAATGTAAGTCCTGTACTTTAACACGTGTGTGTGTGTGCATATGGTCATCTCCTTTTTTAGAGTAGAGAGGCAAAATGCAAGCACTTTGTCCATCCTGGGAGTACCTAAAAAGAAGCACCTAGCATCTCTCCTCTCGCATGCATCCAGCCTTTATACACTATTTTATACAATATTTTAAAAATAATATTGTGCATGAAACAAAGTTTGTATACATGGAACCATCAGAAAGCAAAGGTGCCACTATCTCAGCAGTTATGCCTACCAGAATCTTTGGCATAATTTTCCTTTGCTTAATCTTTTACATCCTTTGTTACATGGCCCTAAATTTTACCTTCGACTTATCCACAGGTCATAGCAAAATCCATAATTGTGACCCCAAAACCTGCCCTCGACTTATATATGAGGTCGACTTATAGTCAGGTATATACGGTATAAGCCTCTTTGGCCAAGGGCCTGGCTTTCAAATCTGGAAACCAATATGAATGAGGGCTGCAAGGCAAAATATTCCCTAAATAGGAGCTACAAGACTAATCATGTGTAATTTTTTCACTGTGCTAGTTTCATACCCAAGAGGTAGCTCACAATGAACAGTGATGAACTCCTGAAAAAAAGCTGGCAATGGATAATAGGTGCTAATGAGGCAACATTAATTGTCTTATTTACTGCCATGTTGTTTGTGACAACCAAACATTTGGCCAAGAGTCAGAATCAGTGTTATAACTGTTACTTACTGTATCTAATTCGACTCTGCCCACACATGGTTAATGCCCTGTCGACAGCCATGTACATGGTGTTTGTATACCTAGACTTCTAAGCTTATAATCTGTACATCTGAAGAAGTGGATTGTAAATGGAGAAAGTTCCTGTTAAAGCAAATCTGTTACTCTTAAAGGTGGTGCTTTATGATTCTCTTCTTTTGTAGAATAACATATTGCTTTTATAACATCGCACAGGTGTGGGCTTTACCGTTTCACTGGCCTTTGTAGTAAATAAGAAAAAGCAAAGACTCAGCAATGTGAAACTTGGTTATTCAGTTTTGTCCATTCACTACTGTTTAGCTTAGAAAGAAATTTGATTCCTGCATGGCTGAAGCTATGAGAAATAGGGCATGGCCCTATAAGCAGATTGAGTTGGTGTTCTATAGCTTCATACAAACTGGTTTGACCTGTTTGGCACGTATACTTTGTGTGCCATCCGATGTTGGCACAGACAGCCTGGAAATGGTGCTGCTGAAGAGACACAGAAAAGCTATACAGAGTTTCTAGGCCATGTGCACTAAAATGTGATGCTTGTTTGGGCTAGGAATCAGGAAGGAGCTAGTCAGCCTGACAGGTTTAGTGCTAGAAGGTGCTACAAGATGTAGAGATGGGCAGGGTCCCTCTGCTTGTGACAGCTGTGCACGCCTATAGCTAAAAATGTTGTGAAGGACTGGCTTGAGTATAATGAGGGAGTACAGCATACGGTAATTAAATAAAAGGTACGTGGAGTGCAACATTTGTAAATACATTATTAAATATGCTTCACATGCTCCACCAAGATATAAATATATACTCAGGGAGGACAACATGACCTACCATAGTAAGATCAATGGCTAGTCTGTTTCTGCTCTGCAGCAGGAGGCAAACAGCACCTTTAAAGTGACCAGGGTTCTCTCTTCCCTCTGGTGTCTATGAGCCTGCAGTGGGGCCAAAAGACAGACTTTCAATAGAGGCAGCAACTCTTTCTCCTGCATGAGAACACTTGCCTGCCACAAACTCTTTTTTTTTTTTGGCATAGTTTTTAAGGGACAGCAGTCCTGTCTTCCAATCCTGCCCATCATCATCATCATCATCATCATCATTAACATTTATTTATAGAGTGCTGTAAAGTTTGCACAGTGCTTTACATAGCAAGGGTCAAATAAAATAAGAAAAAAAAAACACTGCCAAGTGGCATACAATCTAAAACAACAACAACAACATTATATGATTAAAATATCTCTAAAATAATACTAACTAGTATACAATAAAAACAAAGTAAGCAACAGATTAACAACCAGTAATTTGAAATGCCTCCTTAAACAAGAGTGTCTTCAATTTATCCTTAAAGTTAGCCAAGGAAGTAATAGTTCTTAATTGTGTGGGGAGGACATTCCAGGCATGAGGAGAAGGGATGGATTTGAGCAGGGGAGGAGGAGACCATTGGTTGGGTCAGGAGACCAGTGTTATAAGATCTCAGTGCATGTGGAGGGCAGTACAGAGAGATGAGCACTGACAAATAAGAGGGAGCCAAGCCATGAAGGACTTTAAAGGTCAGGAGAAGAATTTTATCTCAGATTCTGAAGGGAATGGGGAGCCAATGGGGGGATAACAACAATGGGGTAACATGATCAAAGCAAAGGGCAGAGAAGATGATCCTGGCTGCTGAGCATTGCACAGAGATTAGTGAGCTAAGGTGGGAAATAGGAAGACCACTAGCAATGAGTTGCAATAATCCAGGTGTGATATCCCCAATGCATGCACCAAAGTCTTCACTGTCAAAACAGAAAGAAAAGATCAAATTCTGGCAAGATTATAAAGAGAGAATCTGCATGCCTTGGCTGTAGCCTGGATCTCTGGAGTGAACAATAATGAAGAGTCAAATAGGAAGCCAAGCCTTTGGGCCTCACTGACAGATTGAATACAATGTCATTCACAGTAATTGACAAAGAACATTGTAAAGATGGCTTCAGTGGGCAAACAAATAGCTCAGTTTTGGCCATGTTGAGCTTCAGGTGCCGGTGAATCATCCACTCAGAGACAGCAGCAAGAAATAATGATAATAATAACATCTAATCAGAAGTTTAACATAATTTTATGGGCTACACTGTCAAAAAGATGAAACCTCATAAGAGGTCCTTGTTTCCTCTGTTCTTCCATTTCTAGTATCCTATAAACAAGAAATTGTCTTGTGTTCTTCAGTTCTAGAGAAAAGGTCTGTTGAGCTTTGTCTTCCACTTCTTTGCATCAAGCAGCTCAAAGCAGTTCCCGCAGTGGATGCCTGCAGGTAGTTGAGAAGAGTGTAAGGTTTTCCTTTTCACAACTAGTGTCTCAGCCTGCTGCCTGTTCTGTTTCCAATTACAATATGCTTTCCAGCATCTCCAGTCCCCACTCTGACTTCCATACCCAGCTCCCCGCAGTGATTTCTACTGCTATATGGAAAATGTGATGACTCAGCAGGCAGTCCCTATTTCCAGGCCTTGTTCCAGTTTTTGGGTGGAGGAACCTCTTGAGGTTGATTCTGGGTCCAACTCTGCTTGAAGTCACAGGCAGAGGGCAGCAAGGGAAGAAATTAGCTTCCACAATTTCTTTGTCACTCTATTGTCCTATTACAATCTTTTCTGCGGTGACTAAGGCAAGGAACTCTGTTTTTTGACCAGCTAAGGAATCATGGGGCACCAGCTCTTCTAGGCTTGCCCAGTCTTTATTCTGTATGTCACACTCTCTTAGTCTCAAAGAAAGGCAAAGGCAAACTCTTTCTGAACAAGTCTCGCAAAACAACAACAACCACAACCTCATTATAGGTTTGCCTCAGGGTGGCCACAAGTTAGAAACAACTTGAAAGCATACAACAAGAGGAGGGAAACACATTTGCATTGTAGGTGGCTTTGCTCCCCTTTAGCACAGGTCTGGTTCAGCAAACAAAGCCAGGAGGTTTGCACTGCACAATAGACAAGTTGCTTTCTGTTTCCGCTACAGTTTCTGCTTTTTGCCTTTATTATTTTCCTCAGAAGTAAATGCCACACTGTTCAAACCAGTTAGGCTGTTGGAAGCAGAGCTTGGGAGAAACGACTTTTAAGAGGACTGCAACTCCTAGAATCCCCTAGCCTGTTGTAGTTTCCTCAAAAATTGCTTCCCCCCCCCCCAACTCTCCTGGGAAGCATTCTTAGTGCTCTCACCACATCTCTGTGGCTGCAGTCCTATGAACATCTGACAGGGACTTAGCCTTACTGACATCCATGGGAATTACATCAGGGGAGATGAGTGTACGATTGAGTTGTGCCAACGATATGTTGAAGTCATCTGCAGGAAAAGCTTTTCAAGCCAGGATTGCACAGGCCACCTAAACCTGTTGGATAACTCACTTTTAAAGCACTTAAATCTGGGCACAATGAAATGCACTTCAGATCAGAGAAGCCAGAGGGGGAGAAGAAAGCCATGCCTACTCACAACACAATATCACAACTGCAGTATAAGGGTCAATCGCATCAGAAAAAAATAGCCTAACAGCAGTGATATTGCAACAATGGAATAGACACAATGTCATGTGATAAGGCCCAGCCAAAGATGATGTTATACTGCTGCATTTGCAATTTACCAGCTTAGTGTAATGTTGCAGAACAGAGATGTATGTGTAGTAGGTTGTAGTTTTCAAGCAAAATTTGAGCAGCTAAATTTTACTGAAGTAAAGTTCAACAGTCAATCCAGTCCTGTATGTGCAATGGGTGGGAATTTTGTCCCTAACTTCAAGTAGCAAAACATAATGGGCCATACCTGTTTGCATATGTATCCCTTTCCATCTGTATTGTACTGATTTCATACTCATAGTGATTCCCCTGTGATTGTCTACAAACAGTAACAGGCAGAAGAACTGTATATTGGGAACTGGAAACTGTATAAGCAGCCAGTCTTTCAGACTCCGAATTCAGTGTTAATATAGGAAGAATGAGTGCCTAAAATGAATGCAGCAAGTACATACAGTGAAAATCTCCAAGTGTTGCCTTCCTGTTTTCTTGTTTTGTTGAGTCCATCCAGGTTGCAGCCATCAATATCTCTGTCATATGAGGAGGCTGGTAATTGCTCGTATCACTGGTCTCTGTCACAACACTTCCCTAAGGCCCTTCCTTCTTTACCTATCATTCATCATTATTTGCTCTGCCTGGAAGCAACTACAGGCTTCATTCTTTAGTTCTTGCCATATGTTAGGGATGAGAAACATGATCCTCTAGATATTCTTGAACCATAATTCCCATCATTCCTCATCATTAGCTTTGCTGGATGAAAGCTATAGTTCAGCAATGTGTGGAAAGCTACATATTCCCCACTGCTGACCTATAGCCTCTTTAGTTTTTGTCTAAAACTATGACGTTTTATGAGAACCAGCCATGGCTATGAATTGCTGATTTTCCACTTTGCCTTTTGATTTTACACCTTCTTTAGGAAAATGCTTACTAAAATGGAGAACCAGGGACAATTTCCATGAGTTTCTGATTTTTGGTTAAATGTATGCAACTGCCAGACTTGAGTAATTGACAGCAGTGAGATGTGAGCCAAAAGCTCAAAACCAGGCACTGTGGGACAAGTCAAGATCATGGCCCAAAGGGCAAATATTAGAATGAAATAAAAAGACAGAACCAAACATCAAGTCACAACTAAAGAACATACAGAGGCCAGGAACACTCTGATCTCAGTGAAACCATGACTGCTTGTACACTGCAGAATTATTCTAGTTTAACACCACTTTAACTGCCATGGCTCAGTACTACGGAATTCTGGAATTTGTAGTTTTATATCAAGCAGCAGTGGATGCCTGAAGGTAGCTTTCTCTGTCAGAGAGCTCTGGTGCCGCAACAAACTACAGTATAAAACCCAGGAAACATCTACGGGTAGCCATGTTGTCCATATAGCAAATCCAATAACATCCAAACAATGATACCTTCATTGGGCCAGCCAAAATGCACAACTAGATATTATAAAACCCAGGTTTTCATTGGATGAAGTCATGACAGTTAAAGTGGTGTCAAACTGCATTAATTTTGCAATGTGGCAGCAGCCCATATTGCTCAAACAAGGCATAGCTGGAACTAGAAACACTTTATATTCCTTCAAGAAGGCTCCAGGGCAGGCAAAGTAAATCTACTAGGTTTCTCACTGAGAAATAATAATAATAATAATAATTATTATTATTATTATTATTATTATTATTATTTCTATAGCACTGTACATGTACTCAGTGCTTTACATACAGAAAGTTCTGAAGCATTACAGCTTGACAGTGTAACACTGTTTCAAGTTATTTCTGTTGTACCAAACAAACAAAACTACTCCTTTCAAATTATGCAAGCTCATTTGTTATGTGAAGAGTGAATTTACAGGAACAAAACTCCAAAATAGCAATCAAGGTAACTGCAGAGCCAGTCTGGAATGCTGAGATGCCCTCTTCTTACTTTCAGTGATATACTATCATGCACTGTAAGATGTTTAATGGTTTCAAATTCATTGTAATGTGAGCAACACAAAAATGTATAAATTTATTTTAGGCACTTATAAACTTGCTATGACTATGAAACAAATTCTTACCCAGTAACAAGCCTGTGTGATGGGTCAGGCTCAAAATGACAGGCCCAAGGTCACCCAGAAAGTTTCAAGCCACACTGGAGACTAAAATCTTGATCTCCCAAGTTACAGTGTAACACTCTAGGGAGTTATTCAGATGGTGAAAATAATCCCAGTAGAATGTGGGCTGAATCTTTGTAGTTTATTGCATGGGGATTGGGGAATGGAAATGGCATTGCACATAAGGGAGTGGGAAGGGAACAGAATGGGGAACATATTACCACACAAGGGAATGCCGCTGATGCCGCCGGTAGTCCCTAATCCATTCCCCATTCATCCCACAGGAGGCGATTTTCAAGAACTGTTCAGAATCATCCTTGAAAATCGCCTCCTTTGGGACAAATGGGGAACAGATTGGGGACTTCCAGCAGCATCGGTGGCATTCTCCTGTGTGGTAATATGGATGATTTCCCCATTCCATTCCCTTCCCGCTTTCTTCCGTTCTGCGCCATTTGTTGTTCTCATGCATTTTCAATGCACCTGAGTAGGTTTGGGAGGGGATGCCAAAAAACCCCACTTCACCTGAGACAATCGATCTCAGGTTCCCCCCCCCCCCCCAAGTTTTCCTAAAAGAATCACATTGTCGGCTGTTTGAATAGCCAATGCGAAAAGTCACAGGATAAACCAGGGCAAAACTCTGCATGCCTTGAATATGTTTTGAATTCATCCACATCATTCACTCCATCTTTATTAGAGTGCTGGCATGTGTGAGCAACAGAACTCGCAGAGATACGCAGAGATTGGGTTGTGATAAAAAAAAAAAAGTTAGTATGAACAATAAAACCAGAATGGTAGAATGAGAATATTCGGATAGTCATGCTAAAAAAGCAAAAAAAAGCCAAAAAAATAAAAGCCTAAATAAGCTATTTCCTCTGTCTCCTAATCCATCTTTCAGAAAACCAGAAGAATTGTTTCTTTTCACTAGCTGCATTCTGGTTAGTCCTTCTCCCATTCTCCCATCCCCATGTACTTCTTCTATGGCTGCTGGTTCATGATGGGTTTATCCTGTTCACTTATGCCTTTGCCACAGCAAAAGTGTGTTTACTGTGCACTTCAGCAGCTGGGATCTGCCTAGAATGGGATTAAAGCTGGCAGCAGCACCCAATCCAAAAGGAAACTCAAAGCCTGAGCTGGACTGTCTGCAACCGCGGACGCCTGGAAATGAGCCTTTCCAAATAGCTTCCCTTCCAGGAGCCAGCTGGCCCCTTCTCTTCTGCTCTGGCCAACAGCAGAAAGCTCCATCCCCCTCCCCACAGAGTAGCAAGCCCTTTCATTTTCCCATTACCCAGCAGAGAAAGCCAAGTGCAAAGGATGCCTAACCACATCCTTGTAGGGCTCCTTCATCAATCACCACTGGGCTTCCTCTCTCCAAGTGAGTCTAGGATTATTCTTAAATAGCCTTGTATGTTACATTCTGAGCCTTGACAACAGTGTCTAAGTGTTGAACTTCAAGAAAAAGAGAGGGAGGGAGACAGGGGGAGAGACCCTGTTTTATAAACAGCACAACCCAGCAAAGAATGCAATTTCATCTTATATCACTCCCTAATTTATCACAAAAGTATTTGCTTTGCTTTTACTTAGTCCTGAAGGTTCTCCAGAAGGATAACGATGCATTCAAATATGTAAAACCATCAGAGAGGAAGCATGACAAATAGTAAATTCCCTCTACAACTCTTGCTCTTGTTTCCTAAAGTAGTCCCCTTCATCAGTTTCTTTCTTGACCCATGATCTTTCTTCACATTTCTAGTCTGTCACCCACATCAAATATAATCTCTATAATATGTATGTATCATTCCAGAAAATTATAAACAAGATTTCAGTTGAGGATGAACAAAGAAATACATGGCTTCCTTACAGGCATGGTGCCCACATCTTGAAGGATGTCCACCTTTCCCTGGCTTCGAAAAGTAAAATAGAAAGTGTAGTTGACTCTAGTCAACAATTGGATTAGGATATATGCAAAAACTCCAATCCATTAACAGTGGTTTTAACAGAGGAATTGGTTTTCTGGCACATCAGTGCTCACCCCAGCTGGTAGCAGGTTCTCATACCCACTTTATTATAGCTCTTTTCTGGTCCAGAACCCATTTCAACACAACAGAAAAGGAAGGTACTTCCTCTACTATTCATGCATTTCTTTACATCTAAATAAAGTTCCCACCTTTGTCCCCTCTTTGAAACTGCATATGTCACCTCTTCACCCAACCTATATGTTTTGCATTTCTGTCACTGTTTTGCATTCCTATTACTCCTCAAACCCGACCTCCCATTCATTGATATAAATGTCTGTCCATAGGTGCCTCACACCATGCATCTGATGAATTAGACTGAGAGTCTGCATGAGGCAGTAATACTAGAGCAAGATAATTGCACCTTTAGTTGGGGCTTACCTCATGAAACCATTACTCTCATATTATTCTCCTGCATGAGACCATCTTGAAAGTGTTATAGACTGAAAAAAAAAATCTGTTAATGACCTTCTTTCCTGCAACTATCCTACTATGATTTGCAGTGCAAAAATTGAATTCCACTTTAATGGCCATTTTCAGTGGTTGAGCATGGCTAGTGGGCATGCTGTGGATGGGGAAACATGATCAGGAAGAAGGAGGACAGAGGTGGGTGGACATTTCAACTGGCAAAGTAACTGGAAGAAAATGTTAAAGTTGTTTTTTCTCTATGGAAAAAGAATCAAATGACTGCTTACCTCTCCCCAACCCCAGACTTGTCAGAAGCCAAAACCTTGTTCATTAATTTCCCTTGACTTCTCCCACCCCCAGCCCTGTTATGTTGCTACAATGCTATAATGCTACGGTGCGCTAATGGTGACTTCATTCTCTCTCTCTCTCTCTCTCTCTCTCTCTCTCTCTCTCTCTCACACACACACACACACATTGAAATGGAAGAAAACCCCAGACAGTCTAGTCTAGTTTAAACTGCTGAGAAGTCTGATCTTTCCTGATTGGGGGGGGGGGACTGTGTGTGAGATTATGCAGCCCGTGTGCAATCCGTGCATCTCTTGGTTTCTTGCACAGTTTTTCAAGAACTGGGCAGTGCGATAAAATCCATCTTTGACTGTTAAATCCTGTGTTTATCCCACGGGCGAATTGCAGTATGATAATCTTCTACATGTTGCTACATGCTACCAGATTGCTCCTTCATCAACCAGTCCATATGCTGGTGGTTCTTTCCTTTGACATCCGAATGGGACCTTTTCATACCTTCCATCTTTTCAGATGAAAAGTAGGATACATGTAGCCAAAAGATTTGTCTTTTAAAAAAATATATTGTTGGTCTGTCTTATTGTCTTTTTATGTATGTTTTTAATCAATAAAAATTTAATTAAAAAATGAAAACTGTGATGCATGTAGCCAAGCAAGAACAAACTGTGGACAAATGGCAAAAGTTATTAATGAGGAAGAACAGATAAGCTATGAAAGGCTGGAGCACTTTGCTTTTGCCTGAGTCTACAGGGAAGGGCAAATTCTGCCTCTCCTCTCTTCTCTTTCCTGTTGAATTAATTGAGTGCAATCTACTCAAAAAGCACCAAACATACAACCGTATTATTTTATACTGGTCAATGACCGAATAAACAACAATGACAATGACAACTCTATTAAAAGATATTTATTTCAAGAGAATTCAGTTTAGTGAATAAGCCTTGCTGATGTCTGTTTAAAGGTCAAAGTATTTAATATTACTTGTTTATATCAATAACAGAAAAGGTGTCAAAACCTTACAGACCTGATTGAAATATTTTTCACCTTTTGTATATTTCATGTAATGTTATATTCTTTTAGCAAAATGATCTTGGTTTTAATTTTTTATTGGAAAGTTTTAAAGTTATTTTATCTGTGAGCTGCCTTGGGTCCTTTTCTAAGAGAAAAGCAGCATATAAACGAAATAAATAAATAAATAAATAAATAAATGCTGAATCCCATAGTGTGACAACCTTAAAGCTTCCAGTCTAAGAATTTACATATGCACAGTGTGTTAGAGAGTTAAAGAGAAAGAAAGAGAAAGCCAGAGTGAGTGAGGAGTTTATCAGATGATGGAAATTGGAAGTATAATCCAATGGCAATCCGAACACAATCATGGGGTTTCACGTTATTGCATATGAGTGTATCTCACGCAATTTCGGGCAAAAGGGAAGTCATTCTGAATGCAATCATGGGTTTTACGTTATTGCGTATTAGAGTATCTCACGCAATTTCAGGCAATGGGAAGTCATTTTCAGGCAATGGGAAGTCGTTCTGAATGCATTCCGAATGCAATTGGAATTCACATAAATTCGCTAAACTAGCGAATTTACATGATTCTGAATTGGCTCCATTCGAAACAGAGAGAAATTCCTCCCATCTGATAAACTCCTGAGTGAGTTTCAAGGAAACCCTTGCAGGCAAACCAACTTGTTAAAGTGCATAATTTGCTGTTTCTAACCCATCTGCATGCCAAAATTCCTTAGTTTTACCTTGGAGATCTCAGCAGTGTTTGAAATATCACTTTTCTGGAGCGACACTTGTTGGTTCATACCAAACTCAGCCACATCATCAGTTTGAAGGACTAAGTATATTAATAGGTTGCCATGAAAATGAGACCAGACCCAAAAGACCTAATAATAATAATAATAATAATAATAATTTTTATTTATAGCCCACCCCTCTGAGCAAGCAATCGGGGCGGGGTACAACATGTTTAAAACAGGAGACAGTTAAAATAAACCAATCCCATCCCAACCTCCCCCCCCCCTTAAAATGTGATTAAATTAACAATGAATTAAAACCAGGAACATGTAACAAAACAATACTAAAACCCTAAAAATTCTAACATTAGTAGGGAAAGCTGGGCTCATTGGGAATAAAACCAAAGAAAATTATGATCTTAAATTGGTAAATCCCAAATAATTGGAGCCGGGGGATATTAAGTACTGTCCAGGAAGGCCTGCTGGAAGAGATGCATCTTTAATGCTTTCTTAAAGCTATCAACAGATATCATGAGACGCATCTCATCTGGCAGGTCATTCCACAGCCTGGGGTGACAGCTGAAAAAGCTCTCTGGGAGGTCTGCGCCTGCTTGGTCTTCATAGGCTGTAGCAGGTTCCTCCCAGAGGATCGAAGTGTGCAGGGGGGGTTCATATGGGAAGACACAGTCCCAAAGATAGGTTGGACCAAGCCATGTAGGGCTTTAAAGGTTAAAACCAATACCTTGTACTGTGCCCGGAAACTAATTGGCAGCCAGTGGAGGGATTTAAGCACTGGTGTAATGTGCTCTCTCCTAGATGTGCCAGTGACAAGCCTGGCTGCCATGTTTTGGACCAGTTGCAGTTTCCAGGTCAAGCACAAGGGTAGCACCATGTACAGCGTGTTACAGAAGACCAGACGTGGGGTTACCAGTGCATGCACCACAGTTTCTAGATCCCTCATGCCCAGGAAAGGGTGCAGCTGGCATATCAGCCGAAGCTGGTAGCAGGCACTCTTCACCGTCACATTCACCTGACTAGTCATGTGAAGCGACGAGTCAAGAAGTACCCCCAGACTGTGAACAGAGTCCTTCGAGGAGAGAGTGACTCCATCCAGACAAAACGGAGGTACTTACTGGGGATTGTATTCCCAATCCAGGTTTTGGGCCTGTAACTGTAAGTACCTCCGTTTTGTCTGGATTGAGCTTCAATTTGTTTTCCCTCATCCAATCCATTACTGCCGCAAGACAGTCATTGAGAGGAGAGATGCCATCTGAAGTCTGAGCAGATGATCTGGTCATGGAGAAGTATATCTGAGTGTCATCAGCGTACTGAAGACACTGAGCTCCATGCCTCCGAATGACCTCATCCAGCAGCTTCATGTAAATATTAAATAGAATCGGGGAGAGGATGGCACCCTGAGGGACACCACAATTAAACTCGATTTTAGAAGAGCAGCTGTCCCCGAGCCTCACCCTTTGGGATCTGCCAGAGAGAAAGGACCGGAACCACCAGAGTGTGGTGGTTCTGATCCCTAATTCTCTCAGATGGACTAAAAGGATGGAATAATCTATGGTGTCAAAAGCCGCTGAGAGATCCAAGAGCACCAGCAGGGTCATTGATCGAATAACTCAGAACCCCATAATGAGTCCAACTATTACTTAATGGCTCCAAGGAAAACTAAAATCTCTCTTTTTGCTAGGATGCTATGAGAAACAAATACATCCAGCACAATCTACTTTTCAGGGAACTTTGAGATATCAGCTGCCTTTTCTATCAGAGGCCTTGGTCTTTGTGTTCTTGAAATTCTGTTTAGATGAGCTTTCATTCTGGAACAGAGCAAGACTCCTGGTAGGTCAGTGCTGTTGCTGCTGTCCTTTTCATTTTTGCAGAAAAAGAGAGAAGGGAGACACCCATGACAGTTTTGTACACATGTACAACTTGCCTGAGTGGCTTTGCACCACTATGTCCTTCTCTTTGCTTGTATGCTCTGCTCAGTGTAAGAACAGCAAACCTCCCCCAGTCAGCTTCAGCTCACTGAAGAGAACAGCTTCATACGCTGGGGCCAAAGACAGCCTCTTTGACTGAGACTGACACACACCCATAGAAACAGACACTCCCACATGGAGGAACACTGCTGGCAAGGCTTGCTTGCACACACAACCACACACGTACAGTCTCTCATACACTGAGGGAGCGGTAAATACTTCTCCATACAAATAGGAACATTTTTTCTTTCTTTCTCATTCCCCCCTTGCTCGCTTGCACACACACACACACACACACACACATACACACACATTTCATGTTCTCTCACCAATAACAGACTCTCGCAAACTTACTGGGCACATGCTTACACCTTTGAACAAACTGACTGGTGGTGCTGTAACTGGCATCCTGCATGCCAATGCCCTGATGTCACACCTGAATGTGGGAAGTCTGCTGGAGCTGCTGAAGGGACACAACTGCTGGATGAGGGGCAGCTTCTATTAGAAGAGGACTAACGTTCTTGTTTCTCTATCCCCACCCTATCCACCCTTCGCTTCTTCCTCTCCCCAGCTGGTTGTGCACCAGATGCTGTTGCTACTGCTGCTGCCCATGGTTTGGGCAGCTCCACCAACAAATCCTCAGACCCGAGTTAAGGTAAGTCCACATTTTTATCCTCCACAGCTTTTCTTGCTGGTGTGGTGGTGAATTCTGGTTTCTTGGACATACAGTCAGCCTGCAGAGCCCTTACTCCACAGGGGGATGACAACATTCTTGCCTCCTGGCCATACAGCTGCATTGAATTAGCACCATTACCCATTATAGCAGCCTGGTCTCTCTCCCATCCTGAATGCTCCCCCGGTTTCTCCTCTAGACTAGACTGCATAGTCTTCTGTTGAGGTGATGGGCTAACCAGGCAGGATACTAAATCTACTTTTAGTGCAAAGGCAAGGCTGGCCCAAGATCTTTCATTACCTGAGGCAAATTGGGGCCTCCTCCCCGCTGTGCAATGTGCAGTAGAATCTAACTTTAACAGTGCCAACAGGGTGGCATCTTCCACCAGATCTGGAGAGCTGTCTTTAGGGAGACCAGGACAAACTGTGGGCTGTGCCACTCTGTCTTCTGAGTTGGGTGGAAGTAATGGAATAAAGTGCATGATATAGTAACAGTGAGAAGAGGAAGAATTCCCACCCTTACTTGGGAGGTTTCCAAGTAACCTTTCTGCGAAACACTCTGGGCTTATTGGTGCTTTTATGGGTAGCACAGACAATCACCAGTCAGGCACAAACATCGCTGTGTGACCTGCTCCCAGCAAGGGCCTGCATGCTTCTGTTCGCTTCACAATGCATTCCTAGCTGCTGTGCCTGAGCTATGTCTTCATTTTTCAGAGTGGGCCCTCAGGACAGGAGAGCAAATTTGTTCAACTCAGCAGATGATTCTCCCAGAAAGACCAGTTACTTTTTCAAGCATAGAAAAGTTTGTTTTGGGACTGCAGCATCCTGAGTCCAGTGGGCATACTAGTAAGGGATCCTGGAAATTGTAGTTCAAAAAAGTTATGTTTCCAGGATCTGCATTCCTCATGCCCCAAGGAGTAGGGATAGGTGCTGTGTCTTGGAACTAGCTAGGTAGCCTTGAATGAAATTTGATTTCAGCCATACTTGTCAACCATATTTGCCAACATTTGAAAATCTGGAGGAAATATTACAGTGGGCCCTTGGTATCTGCTCAGGTTTAGTTCCAGGAGGAACTATGCAGGAACTCCCAATCAAAGCATCCCCGACAGATGGCCATCCAGCCTCTGCTTAAAGACCTCCAAAGAAGGAGACTCCACTACACTCCGAGGGAGTGTGTTCCACTGTCGAACAGCCCTTACTGTCAGGAAGTTCCTCCTAATGTTGAGGTGGAATCACTTTTCCTGTAACTTGCATACATTGTTCTGGGTCCTAGTCTCTAGAGCAGCAGAAAACAAGCTTGCTCCCTCCTCAATATAACATCCCTTCAAATATTTAAACAAGGCTATCATACACTTCTTAACCTTCTCTTCTCCAGGGTAAACATCCCCAGCTCCCTAAGTCGTTCCTCATAGGGCACAGTTTCCAGATCCTTCACTATCTTAGTCGCCCTCCTTTGGACAAGCTCCAGTTTTTCCATATCCTTTTTGAATTGTGGTGCCCAGAACTGGACACAGTATTCCAGGTGGGGCCTGACCAAAGCAGAATAGAGTGTCACTATTACTTCCCTTGATCTAGATGCTATACTTTTATTGATGCAGCCTAAAATAGCATTGGCCTTTTTAGCTGCTGCATCACACTGTTGACTCATGTTCAATTTGTGGTCTACTTGGACTCCTAGATCCCTTTCACATGTGGTCTCATTCAGCCAGGTTTCCCCCATCCTATATCTGTGCATTTCATTTTTCCGCCCTATGAACCTTACATTTCTCTGTGTTGAATTTCATTTTGTTAGCTTTGGCCCAGCTTTTTAGTCTATTGAGGTCATTTTTAATTTTGATCCTGTCCTCTGGATATTAGCTACTGCTCCTAATTTGGTGTCGTTTGCAAATTTGATAACTAGGCCCTCAATACTGTCATCTAAGTCATTGATAAAGATGTTGAATAGCACTGGGCCCAGGACAGAGCCCTGTGTCTTGAGCAAGCATGTGAGAACTAGGACTGGGAGCATGCTATCTCCAAATACTTCTTACATATTTCTGTTGCCTTCTGCACTTGGAAGATGACCATATTCAGAAGCTTTCTGTAAGATTTGAAAGCCTAATTTTCCAGGGTGCCAAAGTGTGTGGAGAGCCTTCACAAACACAAGTGGCTGAATAGTTCAGAAAGTCATTTTCCATTTGTAAAGGGTGATGGAAATGCCCCCTTTTCCTAAAAAGCTCTTCAATGCTTACAGCATGATGACAGCCAGCAATACTATCAAGGAATAAAACTATTATGATTACTGGATGTATTGGTGCCACCATGAAGTCATTGCCAAGGCAGCCACTGGGGCTGTGCCTTTAACAGCAATTGAATGTATAAAAATATAGCAAATTATATTTACTGCCATGCTGTGGAAATTTTAATTTGCTGGTTTCTGCTCATCAGACTGGTATTAAGAGTGCGAACAAACCCACAATTTGTGACCCTTCTAGCTAGCTTGTATTTGCAGCAGAATACTGGACTATGGGACCACAGTGTGTTGATCCATATTATCAATATAGTCAAAAGTCTTATATAAATATTTGTGCAGCTTCCAATACCTTTCTTCTGACTTCACATTACTAATGAGAGCCATGGAGTTAATCAAAGACTTCCTGTGTCCAGTCAGCAACTGGCTGTTTATTTATTGAACTTATATCACCTCTCTCAGTATTGGACCCAAGGAGACTCATAGCAAGATAAAACAAAATACATCTAAAAATAATAATTAGAATATAATTAAAAATGTTTGAGAAGCCATCAAGTAAGTTATCCTATGTGAAAAAGCAGTAATTTAAAACAGTTTTAAAACATTTAAGCTATAGCAATGAGGTTGAAAATAAAGTATCACCCCATTAAAAGACCCTTCTGCAGCAATTAGCAGCCAAAGCCTGTCTGAATAAAACTGTCTTTGCTTGCTGGTGGAAAGGAGCAGAAAGTGGGCCAACCCAGCCTCTTCATGGAGGGAGTTCCAAAGCCTGGAAGCAGGCACTAAGATTGCTGCCACAATGCAAAATTATTGCAGTTTGACATCACTTCAACTGTCACAGCTCCTGGGATTTGTAGTCTGTTGTGGCACCAAAGGTCTCTGACAGAAAAGGCTAGATAACTTACAAAACTTCAAATCCTAGAATTCCATATCATTGAGTCATAGCAGTTAAAGTTGTGTCAAACTGCATTAATTCTACTTCAGTGTAGATGTAGTCTGATAAGGCCCTATATTACATATCCTAAACAAATAGGGGCATGGGCAAGTGGGAACAGGAGATGTAAAGCATCATAAAGTAGAAATACTCCTTGTTTTGTTCATAATTCCAGAACAGAGGTGCAGACTTTTTTCCTGGACCCTTTTGGGCTTTGCCTTTATCAGGAGACCACTGAATATCTTATTTATTTCAACCTTGCAGGATGACAGATGCAATCAAACAGATTGGCAAAGGAATTCAGGAGTAGAAGGTGTGTCTGACGAGAAAGGTAAGTTTTCTTGTTCTCTCCCCAGGAGTTCCCAGACATAAAAAACCTAAAGCACCACTGGAATAACCACTTTAAATGTGTATTATTAAATTTTGTCATGGGTGCAAACATTTTTTTTGGAGCCAGACTAATTTCCCAAGAGACAGCCCCAAGGGAGAACAAGACGGAGACCTAAGGTTTAATCAAGTGGTGGGAAGGTTTTGCCCACCATTCACACATTTCTTTCCCTGGAGAGAGGAGCAGAGTACTTCACATTGGATGAAAAAGAGACTTTGGTGGAATTTGTTAGACTTTGGGGCTGTACAAACCGCCCAAAAATGGCGGTCTGTCAGCACCCAGAGAAGCGCCGGGATGAGGCCAGGACTGCCTCACTGGCAGCCACAGACGCCCCATCCCGGCATTTCTCCAGGCCACAGAGAAGCTGTGAACTGCCGCTTCTCAGTGGCCTGAAAGCGGGGTGCAGCAGTCACCCTGGGCGCCCACTGCACCCCTCTATCCCCAGCGGTTCTGAGGGGAGAAAGGGGCAGCCGCTGTGGCCCCTTTCCCCTCGGGGTCCTTGGTGCTGCTGTGTAAAGGACCAGCAACCCTAGGCGCCAAGGACCAGCAACCCAAGGACCAGCAACCCTAGGCGCCAAGGACCAGCAACCCAATGACCAGCAACCCTAGGCGCCCTCCAGCGGTGCCATGGCATCAGGTGCGCGCTGCCATGATGTTATCATGACACGTGCGTATGGACAGCACCATTTTAAAATGGCGCCATCCATACGCGCTAGGTTTAGGGAGGGTGTAAATGCTGCGCCTTCCCTAACCCTAATCCTGCTGTGCAGACAGCCCTTTTGGGCCGTCTGTATCAGGCCATAAGGTCTTGTACTTATCCTGAATTTTTAAAATATGTCTTTTTGGAATTCTGGTTATTTTTTAAATCTGAGTTTGCCCTTCACCAGCTACATTGAGTTGTTTTAACCCATTTTTGCATGTACCTGTCTCCATTTTGTGGATTCTGCACCCCATGCTCATATAGGAACATGGATGTAGAATGTTCCTACGGATTAATCCTCAGGTGTCTTGAACAATATAACCTCTAATTCTTCTGACATGCTCCAATGTGTTATTAACAACTTAAATAATATAAAGTTTTATACACAGACAATGTTACTTCTTCTATTACATAAAAATTTTACTATTTTAATCTTATATTATAGAATCATAGAACCATAGAGTTGGAAGGGACCACAAGGGCCATCCAGTCCATCCCCTGACATTCAGGAACTCAGAATCAAGCCACTCCCAAAAATGGCCATCCAGCCTCTGTTTAAAGACCTGCAAAGAAAGAAACTCCACCACACTCCAAAGGAGTGTGTTCCACTGTTGAACAGCTCTTACTGTCAGGAAGTTCCTCCTAACATTGCAGAGATGTTTATCTTTTATTCCTCTTGCATTTGTTTGCTACTATAATTTGCAATGAGATTTCAGACAGGTTTTAGGGAAAGGTCACTCCAACCTCCCTACCCAACAAATCCTGGAAAGATGCCCACACATGAACAAATTAATAAGCACATGAAATGGACAAAGATATGAAAAGAAGTGATTAACAGTCCAATTTGTAATGATAACCCAAGTCTTCAGAACCCTTTGCAAGATAACATCAATTCAGAAAGTATGATAAGTCCTCAAAAAGGTTGTTAAATTTTTTTAGTGAATCGTTAGAAACAAAGGCTCAGTTCCATCTGGAAACGATAATTGTCTTGGTTCATGCAGACTGCACATTCTAAGTATCATTTTCTCAAGCAGGGTTGCTGCTATAAACATCTGGATACAAAATATTGCACAATGAATACTTGGAACATATGTAATATCTCTACAGCTAAAGATGCTGCTACCTTTGATGTAGAGATGCAATAAATAGGAAACAAATGCCCATTTATTAGGAAGGGGAAAACTTTTATAGAACAATGCAGAAAGTATGCTTTTTTTCTTCCCAGTGGCCATAGTTTCTTGGGTCAGGGACTGCAAAGTTCTGACATGCTCTTGAAAGTTTTATGAATTAACATGGGTACATGTTTACATAAATATTAATTGCCATATGAAGAATTGACAAATAGCTTTGTTTGTTTAGCAAAAGCCACCATGTAGAATTGCCAAATAGCTTTGTTTAACACAAGCTACCATGAGTACATTAGCAATGAAGTATGTAAACATCTAAGATAAAGTAACAAAGCCTGAAAACAGACTTTGCAGGCAAACAGCATGCTCGATACACTTCTGATATATAAATGATTCACTAAAAAAACAGGGCTGTTACCTCACAAAGGGGTTCAGGGGGTGCGGACCATACCAGGCGATATCATCAGAGGAGGATGATACCCAATCATGTAGATGCTCACCATCCATCTCAAGACTCCTCAACTGCCCCCTGCTGCCAGAAGGAAAAGAGTGAGTGGCTGCCAACGTTGCCACTTCTGCCACCTCCCTTTCCTGGCCTGGCAAGCAGATATGTCATACCTGGAATGGACCTCCAGGCAGCAACAGCATGTTTTCCAGATACTTGACACACACCACTGCCCTGCCCTGATCTCCCTGCCCATGAAGGATGCTCAAGGCAGGGCAGCGGGAGAGAAGAGAGGGCAAAGTGGGAAGCTGGGCCAGGACAGGGGGAAAGCATTGATGTTGGCAGGAAGGAGAGGGTGGACTGTGAGTACCCATCCCTGCTTGCTGCCTTTTCCTTCCATCAGTTCCTCTCCTCCATCTCTTTCCCCAGGGTTGTTCCTCCAGGGATGCGGGGAAGGCCTCAGCACCTGGCACTGCCTTCTGCCAGGTGGAGCTGTTGCAAGGGTGGCAGCGGCATCCTCTTTCATGCTCCTCGCTCCTTCTCTCCTTCTGCAGTGTCAAGGAGATCCCTGAGGGGCCTGGTCTGGGCCCCATCTTTGCTCATGGGTGTGAGGAGGCAACCAAGACCAAATCTCTCCCTCCAGCAGTAGTTCCCATTCACTGGGGGTGTGGGGTGTATGCCTGCCTGAGTTACAACATTGGGGTGACACTAACCCTAGTGATGCCACTGTTTAAAAATGCCTTTGTTTCCAGAGGGAAATCTTTGGGAACAGAAATTTGGGAAATATTAACATTTCAGTGTTATGATACTTTTCTACCATGGGCTAGAAACAGAATGAGGTCTGCCTTAGACTGCTAATTATGAAACCTTCAAAGTATTCCCTCATTTTGCCTCCTAGTCAGCAAAGCTTGCTAGAAAAACAAAGAATAAAAATTTACATACCCATAAGGGCCAACAGATTATTGTGGCATCAATTATCATTTATAAGAGTTTATTTGTTCAAATGCATGAAGTGTATTTCTCAACTAGCAGATATTCATGGATAGAAACAGGGAAAATTCTAGACAGTGACTGCACAGATAATATAAAATAACATAATCTTGATGCCATGTGATGGAGTGAATGGGGTTAGAGTCAGAAGCTGGATATCCTGCACAATCTGGACCTTGGGTATCTGTCTCTCTTTGGGCTTCAATTCATGCTAATATGTAGCTGTTTTAGACATATTTAGACCTGGAGACTGTTACTAGGCAAGACCTGTGAAAGAAACTAAGGCTGTATCTGCACTGCAGAAATAATCTGGTTTGACCCCAGAGCAGCCTCAACAAACTACAGTCCCAGGATTCCATAGCATTGAGCCATGACGATTTAAGTGGGGGTCAAACCTGATTATTTCTGTTGTATGGATGCAGCCTATCACCGTCCAACTGAGGCTGGAATAGATTGGTTCATTAATCTGTGGCCTTTATCCCTCTAGAAATAGACAGACTCCAACCCCATATGTTGCTGGGCTTCAAGTTCCTTTAACCCTAGCCACCATGGAAATTATAAACAACATCTGGAGGGCCACAGATTACTGTCACTTCTAGTGGAGTCACAATAATAGATAATATAGTAGAATAATTGCATATGGGAGCTATAGGTGACAAGAAGCATCCTTTTCTTTTCTGTTCTGGAGCTGTACTGCAAGAAGCTATTTTTGGCAAACAGTTTGACTTTGTAAATCTATTTGCATTTCTTTGGCTGGATATTTCAGTTTTAAAAATAATATGCATCAAAATCTTTATAACTTGAGATATATCAATGCCTGAGAAGCTGAGACAATTTCCCTGTACAGACCAGCCTTAAAGGCTGGGCTGGGGGTAGAGTTTGAGCATAGCATACATATGATGCTCTGCCCCCGGTTCTGTCCCCAGCATCACTGCGCTCCTCTGGCACTGCATCCACACAACATAGTGCCGAAGGAGTGCTGTAAAGCTGTAGCACCACAGCGATTGTGCCCTGGAAAGGCTAGATCAGGGCAGTGGGCTGTGGTTGCCGTGGTCCCAATCTGGCTGTAAAAGGGGTGGCTGGAGACTGCGCCTTAGGGGCAGTCTGCACAGCCCCAGAGTGTCTGTAAAGGCTTGACTATGCAATGAATAATATGCTCTGCCTAGCAACTGGATATAAAACTATAGTATAGTTATTTCTGCTATTATTATTGCATGTAGGATGCTTATGTTTCTGTTGTGAGATGGTATATACTCTTGAGGCCGCCCAGTTATCCAATTTTTAGAGCCATTAATGTCTAATGTTTAATGTTTTAATGTTTCATTGTTTTAAATTTTATTCTTAGTTTATTTTTAAGGGGTGGGAGGGGAGACTGAAGTGTTATTTTAACTGTATGTATTTTTAAATGTTGTACTCCGCCCCAATTGTTCACCCAGAGGGGCAGAATATAAATAATATTATTATTAACATTCGATGCATGATTGCTGTACAAGTTCTAGAAAGTAACCAGCTGCAAAAACTGAAATAGGCTCTGGTTGACAGTGAGGTGGATATTGTTGATGTCCTTCTGGAATCTCTTAAAAGCATTTAATAAATAATGATAGTGATGATGGTGATGATGATAAAATAGGGATAAATATTAATTAAAAAGTAGTATATTTTTTTAAAAAATCAGTTATACTCAGGAAGTAGAGGGGAGGATGTCATTTTATTTAATGTGTGTGTTGTATGATTATTGTTGATTGTATATTTGTTATTTGAACAGGTTTTTGTGTGTTTGTGTTTTTAAAGAATGTTAAAAGTCAAGAGAGAGCATTCATCCTGTTGGTCTAGATTATAAGCAGGGAACCTTTAGCCTTCCACACGTTTGGCCCTTCAGCTCCCAGAAGCCCCAGCCATCATGGCTAATGATAGATGATGAAGATGTCATTAATTTATGTCAGGCAGAGATCTTTGGGGCCACAGACACTGGAAAAGGATACAGACGGTGAACACTTATTATCTGTTTTCTGCAGGTCACCTCCTGAATGTGAGTGTCAGCAACCAGGGACGCTCCGATTCCCTTTTCCTGACTTGGGAAAAACTCTCGAGAGGTGTCCAGAGCTTCTCGCTTGCTCTATACAACTTTGAGACAAACATTCTGCTGCAAAATGGATCAGCCGGGCTCAATGCCACCAGTTTCATCTTCCAGGGTTTGCTTCCTGGAACACAGTACAGCATTGAAGTCACTGCAGTGATGATTTGTTCATGGAATTCTAGTAGTAGAGTCATTGGGCACACAGGTAAGTGAGAGAGATGAAGTGGGAGAGAAATAACAGCTAACTTGCACCATGTGGCCATTGAACACATAGTGTGGCTACATCTACAGTCCAGAACTAATGCAGTTTGACACACCTTTAACTGCCATGACTCAGTGCTATGGAATTCTGTGTTTTGTGGTTTTGTGAGATATTTAGCCTTCTCTTTCAGAGAACTATGGTGCCACAACAAATTACAAATCTAGGATTCCATTGTATGGAGACATGGCAGGTAAAGCAGTGTCAGGCTGCATTATTTCTGCACGGTGGCACCATCCTTTGTTGGCATTTGGATTATGTGTGGTAGATATTGTCCCACTTGTTAACACACTTACGACTCAACATAGATTTATTATTCTTTTATTTTAAAAGATATATAAACTGCACCTTCCCAGAAACTTGATTCTGGGGTGGTGAATGAATATAGATACATAGATAGATAGACAGGCAAACAGATTACATGGCAATGTATGTGAAAAATTAAATTCACTACATATTAGTACAATCAAATAAGATTGTAATAGCAACACAGTAAAGATGGAAGGTATAACATTATCCAGCCAGATAAAAATTTAAGTTTAAAATGTTTTGAGAACTCGAGTGATGGCACCATGGTGCCACCACAGAGAAGAGGCTTTTTTTTTTTTTTTTGGTAAAGCCTCTATCCTGTAAATGGAACTTGGAGAAGAGCTTTGCCTGGCTATTTTAATTCATGTGCAGGTTACTGCACCTTTAGATATTTTGGGGTCCAAGCCAGTTTGTAGCAGCTGAATTCTGTACTAATTGAAGCTTCCAAACTGTTTTCAGGGATGGCCCTGGAGACCTCACACAAGCATTTCAACTCCTGTGGCAATGGTGACATAAAAACCAACGCTACCATTACCATGTGAAAGCTAACAGCAGCCAGTAAAAGGAAACAGCAAGGGAACTCTCAGATCCCCCTACTCTCATCTGCTAACTTCTGCCATTCATATTCTTTTACAGCCTGATAATACACAGCAAACATGTTCCTGGGTACGTCTGTTTTGTTCTTAGTCTTCCGAGTTTTCTGGAAACACACTTTATAACGGGAGACCTGACTTTTCTGTGACACACAAAGTTATCCTAATTTTGATTTAGAGTTTGGATGGAAGTAGATTTTATACTGCCTCTTCTAGGCTGAGCTGCTTAAGTTGAGCCAGGCTAAATATAACATGATGTTCCTGTGGTTCTGCACAAATGCAGATTTGTCTGGCCATTTCTTTTTTTTCCTGCTGGCATATGCATTTTGGGCCAATAAAATTTGCTCCTGGCACATCTTTTATGCAATACAACAGTATATTTTTTGGTTCACAACTTCCAGATGTTTTTGCTATACATGGAGATGCAGTTATTCCAGTATTAATTTTCAATTTCTCCCTTTAATCCCAGAAACATGTAAATCTGCTAGTCGAAACTACATGATGTGTGTGTATAGATAGAGTATTGTTCTCCTAGTCAGATCTGTAAATACCTAGCCCTAAATATTTCCCACCTGAAAAGTCTTATTATTCTAATTAAACTTAGTTCCAGTTCACATTAGTTGGATCATAGTTTAATATGCTAATCTGTATTTACTTTATTGTACATTGAAATATACAAAGTCACACTAAAGTGCATCTCATCTATTTGTTTGATCATTAGAATGAGATTCTGCAGGGTGTTGGCAGCAATGTCAGTTCAGACTTGTTCCATGACAGGCTATTCCTGATGTATCTGTGCAATTTGTACTGTCTTCAACTGTTTCATAAGATTTTTGTAGAAACTGTAACTGCAAGAATCACTGATTGCAGAAACAGCAGGTTTCTGCAGTCAGTGGTTCTGGCAGAAACATCAGGCTTTCTGCTGGGATATTATTATTATTATTTATATATTTTTTACCCACCTTGCCCCATTGATCACTATTGATCACTTGCCCCATTAATTACTGTTAGAGGCTGTGTAAATTATCTTTCGGTTTATGAAAAATTCTTTAAATCTCAAAAATGCATAGATGCATATCTAAAGAAACCTGTTCAATATATACTTTTCATCAAACCTGTTTTCAACCCAGGTGCAGTTGAGAAGCTGTATGAATTTGATTCATGTGGTCAAGTAATAGGGATCCATTTGAGCCATATTACACATTATGCTTGTGAAAGGACCCTTAAAACACAGGAAAAACACAGCATTTCTTTACCTAATTAATACATTTGTCCTGCCTGGGAAATTATGGTGTTTGCATGCATGTTTAAAAAATGTTTGCATGCATGTTGCATTATATGAGGGTTAGCTGGGGACCTTGAGATTTTAAAGCTACAGTCAGGAGAACACTTTCCTACGAGTAAGCCAAGTGGGACTTACGTATGAGTACATTTGCTTAGGTTTGCACTTTCTAGCATTCATCTTCTCTTCACACCTCCAGCCTAATATTGTTTAGATAAACTAGAGTAGAATTTACATAAAATATTTTGGGAATAGATTAACAGCTTGCTGGAAGTCAGTCAGTTAACTTTTTGTCCTAATGGATAAATTAGAATAAATTTAATGAACAAATTGCCACTGCCCTGGCCATGGAGGGAGAGGAAAAGAAGCAACATCTGGTGGATTTAATCCCCCTCCCCCATTGCCATTCCTTTTCCCTTGTGTGTCACATCTTATTTAGATTGTAAGTGTGAGAATGGTGAAATGTTTTCTTTTCTTTTTACTTGTAAAATGCCATAAACTCTCACAGGAGTTTATGATACGACGGAATTTGGGAGTATAATGCAATGGCAATCTGAACGCAATCATGGGGTTTCTTGTTCTTGTGTATGAGTGTATCTCACGCAATTTCGGGCAATGGGAAGTCATTCCAAACGCAATCATGGGGTTTCACATAATTGCGTATTAGAGTATCTTTTTGAGCAATTTTGAGCAATGGGGGGGGGGTCATTTTTGGGAAATGAGAAGTCATTCTGAATGCATTCCGAACTGGAATTCATGTAAATTTGCTAAACTATCATATTTATGTGAATTCAAATTGGCTCCATTTGAAATTGAGAGAAATTCCTCCCGTGATAAACTCCACAGAAATCAAAATAAGCAATATGATTTTTATACTAATTGATATACTGTACATGCATAGATCATATCAGCTGAAGCAGGAACAATGTGCAGTCTCCTCAACCACACAGTAATCTATGGAAAGAACTCTGGTTAGAATATAAAGAAATATGTAAAGAGATTGAAATACTTAGTACTATATATATGTTCATGCGGCATTACTCAATGGCTACTCAGGTTTTTTTTAATCTTATATCTTGTTTTAGTTCCTTCACCTGTGCGGAATGTGGTCTTGAGTCAGGACAGCCCCTCAGTGTTACAGGCATCCTGGAGTGAAGCCCCTGGTGGAAAGGATGCTTATCAATTAATTCTCTACCATATAAAATCCCAGGCACCTGTTAAGAATGTGACCATCCCCAAAAGTGCCACCACCTACCGCTTTGAGAAGCTTCTATCTGGCAGTGAATATGCCCTACAAATCACCACACTTGCTGGATATTACAAAGCAAGCACCATTGCTCGGCATTGGACAGGTATTTGGAAGCTGGCAATTTAACCCAAGGAGTTGGAGGATAATATTAAGTTTGCAGAGATGGAATTAACTCCAGAGATTGATCGTCTAGATGGATGCAGCCCTATTATCTTCTTTTGAGAAGCTTGAACAGTAGCAAGTGGAGGTTGGGTGGATAAAGTACACAGAGACTAATCAGCCAGGCTTAGCATTAATTCATATTTTCTATGGAGCTTGTGAAACAGACTTGCAGACATCTTCTCATATAGTTATCTGTACAGAATATAACTTTGCCTTAGCCAATAAGGCAGGAAAATCAATTACTCTCTCTTCATTTAGGTCAAGAGTGGGCATCTGTGGCTCTCCACATGTTTTTGGACAGTGACTGCCATTATTCTTCAATAATGACAATGCCAGTGGGAGGTGGACGGTGGTTGAGAATTGTAGGCCAAAAACAACTGGGTGCAATGCTGTACCATGATTGGAGCAGTGGGAGTGGTCTGCCCCAGGTCTAGGCAATATGAAGGTGCACTTGCCTGCTTTCCCACCTTTTGGGAATCTGTAAAAAGAGGTGCTGGGCAGAGGCAGCTGCTGCACTTTTCTTTTATTGGACCATTTACACCTGACCTTGCTTCCCAGTGCAGGGAACACCCATTGTTACCACCAGTATGCAAGGCAGAGAGCAAGAAAAATGATTGTGCTTCTTTTCCCAGGAGAGAGAGAAAGATTAAACAAAGTGCTCTTCTCTCATTTTTTATTTCTGGAGCTGGGGACACCTGCTGCCAGAGTCTTCCTTTCTTCTCCTCTTCATCAGTCTCTCTTGCATTCTTTCTTTTTCGCTATCTCCACAAACTCAACAGCCTCCCTATAATGAGACCCTCTCTTTGCCTTCCTCCCTGCAGAGGTTCTCAGTGGGGAAGTGATTCTAACAGGCAGAGATCTTTTTCAGTGTCCCATAGGTCAGGCCTAACACAGTGGTGCTATTGCTGTCAAGTAGGAAACAGAGGTGTTAGTGACAGATCCCTGATTCCTCTATTTCTTTTCTCTCATGCTCTCCCTGTCCATTTTCCCATGGGAATCCTGCCATATTATCTGCTCAGGAGCAGAAGAGCCCATGTGCCATCCACTCTGGGTGTCAAATATGCTAGGCATGCCACTATGTGGCTGGACAAAGTTGCTCATTCTCCCTTTAGGTTACTTTAGCATGTGCCACCACCCACAACCCTTACATATATATGTATGAGATGCCATCAAATACTGTATGAGCATTAACAACTTTACAAGTTGGCTGGCTTGCAAAGCAGTTTGAAAGTTCTTTCCCAGATTCCCTTTCACTAGGGTTGGGTTGTTTCTGCAATGTTTGTGAAGAGATACCTCTCTGCTTTGGCTAAGTGCACTCTTGTGTTGAGGAATGTCTCCTCTCAAACTTCATTTGTCCCAACAGCTCCTGTTGTGCCCAAAGCACTGGCATTCCATAACAATGGCTCTAGCTCCAATTTGACTGCCTCATGGGTCAATGCAGAGGGAGCAGAATGGCTTCATTTCACTCTCCAGAACCTCCACACCACAACTGAGACTACCACAGTGTCACTCAAGAGGGGCCTGCCAAACTATACCTTTCAACACCTGAAGCCAGGTACCCCCTATCAATTGGAGGTCAGTGTGACAGCTGGGCCTTACCGGATTGAGGGGCCCAAGGTTATTGCTTATACATGTGAGTATGCTGGCATACTGTTCATGACCCTAGATTTAAATGAAATGCTTTTGAATTACAAACTATATCAGCTTCATAAAAGCAAGTAGATTCTTTTTAAATTATTTTAAAATTGAGATAAATCAACAGGGGGAAAGGTGATGGCCTATTACAGGTATTTAGTCCATAACACAGGTATCATTAGCCCTATAGTCTAAACCAGGGTTTCTCAAATTTTCTATTATCAAGATATCTTTGAGAAAGCTGAAAATGGCAAAGACCTACAAGGTGCAAAACAGCAGAGCAAAGATGAAGGCAGTTAAAAACTGACAATAGATCAAATAAGAATTTGATATTATCAGCCGGCAATTGCTGCTGTAATTTTATAAGCTGCATTTCCTTTAAGGAGGAGAAAGAAAAGGAGGAGGCTGTAGTCCATGTGCTTGGGTGAGATCTAATTTAATTTTCACTTGAGCCATTGCATTCTGGGAGCCAGTGCTGGGAGGCTACTTAAGGCTACTCAAGGCTAGCAGAAGCTGCATTTCCTTTAAGGAGGAGAAAGAAAAGGAGGAGGCTGTAGTCCATGTGCTTGGGTGAGATCTAATTTAATTTACACTTGAGCCAAGGCTAGCAGGCTAGCAGAAGCTGCATTTCCTTTAAGGAGGAGAAAGAAAAGGAGGAGGCTGTAGTCCATGTGCTTGGGTGAGATCTAATTTAATTTACACTTGAGCCAAGGCTAGCAGGCTAGCAGAAGCTGCATTTCCTTTAAGGAGGAGAAAGAAAAGGAGGAGGCTGTAGTCCATGTGCTTGGGTGAGATCTAATTTAATTTTCACTTGAGCCAAGGCTAGCAGGCTAGCAGAAGCTGCATTTCCTTTAAGGAGGAGAAAGAAAAGGAGGAGGCTGTAGTCCATGTGCTTGGGTGAGATCTAATTTAATTTTCACTTGAGCCATTGCATTCTGGGAGCCAGTGCTGGGAGGCTACTTAAGGCTACTCAAGGCTAGCAGAAGCTGCATTTCCTTTAAGGAGGAGAAAGAAAAGGAGGAGGCTGTAGTCCATGTGCTTGGGTGAGATCTAATTTAATTTTCACTTGAGCCATTGCATTCTGGGAGCCAGTGCTGGGAGGCTACTTAAGGCTACTCAAGGCTAGCAGAAGCTGCATTTCCTTTAAGGAGGAGAAAGAAAAGGAGGAGGCTGTAGTCCATGTGCTTGGGTGAGATCTAATTTAATTTTCACTTGAGCCATTGCATTCTGGGAGCCAGTGCTGGGAGGCTACTTAAGGCTACTCAAGGCTAGCAGAAGCTGCATTTCCTTTAAGGAGGAGAAAGAAAAGGAGGAGGCTGTAGTCCATGTGCTTGGGTGAGATCTAATTTAATTTTCACTTGAGCCATTGCATTCTGGGAGCCAGTGCTGGGAGGCTACTTAAGGCTACTCAAGGCTAGCAGAAGCGCGCGCCTAACGGCGCACGAATTTTGATTTTTGATTTTTTTTTTTTATCTAGTCAAGGAGGTGTTTAGAGAATAGAAAAGGAGCCGGCCTGAAGCATCAGAGGAAATGAATCAGAGACTTGCCTTTGGAAGGAGCTTTTAGCCAGGAGCTCTCTACATAACTATAGGCCCCGTGACTTGAACTCAGTGACAGAGCTTAGGAACAAAGGCCAAGTCTAGCAAGGGAAGCCCACAGTCTTGTTTCAGTGCCTCCTTAAGACTTCTCAGTATGGACACTGAAGGCCCTGCAGCAGTCACCTGCAACACTTGTGGGATGTTTGTCTTCTTGCCTACAGAGGTGGCGAACTACACCTGCCACAAGTGCAAGTTGGTAGCCCTCTTGGAAGAGAAAGTACAGCAGCTAGAGGAGCAGATATCTGCACTCCAGCATCATAGAGAGCAGGAGAATCTCCTGAACAGATCAGACCAGAATGTCTTGGGTGGGAAACAGAGAGAGGAAGTTGTTGGGGTGTAGGAGGTCACTCCACATACAACAGAGGTAGATGCTTGGAGGAAGGTCACACACAGAAGTAAGGAAACCAGGGAACGTTCTGTGAGCTGCTTGCAGCTGCAGAATCGCTTTGAATCTCTCTCTGTTGTCAGAGATGATGAGGAAAAGCAGCAGGGACAGACATCAGGGACAGAGCAGGGGAGCCTGAGAGTATCACGAAAAGGAACAGCCACTGCTAAGCCTCGGAGGAGGCGCGTGGTCGTGGTGGGGGACTCCTTGCTGAGGGGTACAGAAGCAGTGGTTTGTGGGCCTGACAAGATGTCTCGGGAGGTGTGTTGTCTCCCTGGGGCAAAGATCCATCATGTGACGGAGAGGCTGACAAGACTTGTCAAGCCTACTGACCGTTATCCCCTTCTTTTGGTTCATGTGGGAACCAATGATACTGCAAGGCACAGCCTTCAGAATATCAAAAGGGATTATGAGGCTCTGGGAAGGAAGCTGAAAGAGATGGATGCACAGGTTGTCATCTCATCTCTACTCCCGGTAGAAGGGCATGGTCCAGGAAGGGAGAGGAAAATAGCAGAGGTGAATAACTGGCTCCGTAGATGGTGCCGCCAAGAACAGTTTGGATTCTTGGATCATGGGCTGCGGTTCCATGAGGAGGGACTTCTGGCAAGGGATGGACTGCATCTCACGCCAGTTGGCAAAAACGTTTTTGCCAACAGTCTGAAGAATCTGATCAGGAGGGCTTTAAACTGAGTTATGTGGGGGAGGGAGACATTATACTGGAAGACAAAAGGGATGGAGAGAATAGTCCAAGTGGCATAGAGGGAACAAGGCAAACAGTGCAAGGACCCAACAGTAGGAGGCAAAAAAATGTGCAAAAGCAGCAAGTAAAGAGGACACATGGTCTTAAATGTCTCTACACTAATGCACAGAGTATGGGAAATAAGCAGGATGAACTTGAACTCCTAGCACAACAAGGGAAATATGATTTAATAGGCATCACTGAAACCTGGTGGGATGAGTCTCATGATTGGAATGTAGAAATAGAGGGGTATAACCTTTTTAAGAGAAACAGGCCAAGCAGGAAAGGAGGAGGAATAGCATTATATGTCAGGGATATATACACCAGTGAAGAGATGCAGGAAGTCAATACTGGAAGCCAGGTGGAGAGCATCTGGATAAAAATTAAAGGAGAGGGAAATAACAGGGATGTTACTGTGGGAGTCTACTACAGACCCCCAACTCAGGCAGAGGAATTGGATGATGCCTTTCTAGAACAGATGACCACACAATCAGGAAGGAGAGATGTAGTAGTGATGGGGGACTTCAACTATCCGGATATTTGCTGGAAGTCAAACTCAGCCAAATCCTCAAAGTCTAGCAAATTTCTCACTTGCCTGGAAGACAACTTCATTGTCCAAAAGGTGGAAGAGGCAACAAGGGGATCAGCCATTTTAGATCTGATCTTAACCAACAGGGAAGACCTAGTTGATGGGGTGCAAGTGGTTGGATCCTTAGGTGGAAGTGACCATGTTCTCCTGGAGTTTGTTATGCAGTGGAAGGGAGAAGCTAGGCATAGCCAGACATGCACTCTAGACTTTAGGAGAGCTGATTTCAATAAACTTAGAGAAAAACTGGGAGTGATCCCATGGTCAGGAATACTAAAAGACAAGGGAGTTCAAGACGGATGGGAGTTTCTCAAAAGGGAGATATTGAAGGCACAATTTCAAACAGTTCCAATGAGGAAGAAAAATGGAAGATGTCTCAAGAAGCCAGGATGGATGACTAAGGAACTTTCAAATGAGCTAAGTTTTAAACGGAACATGTATAAGAAATGGAAAAATGGAGAAATCACGAAAGAGGAATTTAAACAAATAGCCAGCACATGTAGGGGTAAAGTCAGAAAAGCTAAAGCGCAGAATGAACTCAGGCTTGCTAGAGAGGTTAAGAACAATAAAAAGGGCTTTTTTGGATATGTCCGCAGCAAAAGGAAGAAGAAGGAAACAGTAGGGCCACTGCGTGCAGAAGATGGCAAAATGCTCACAGGAGACAGAGAAAAGGCAGAATTACTCAACACCTTCTTTGCTTCAGTCTTCTCAGAAAAGGCAAAGGGTGCTCAACCTAAGGATAATGGAACAGGAGACAGAATAGAGGAAATTCAGCACAGAATAAGTAAAGAGGTAGTACAGGAATACCTGGTTAACCTAAATGAATATAAATCTCCAGGACCAGATGAACTACATCCTAGAGTATTAAAAGAACTAGCAAATGTAATATCAGAGCCATTGGCAATAATCTTTGAGAACTCCTGGAGAACAGGAGAAGTCCCAGAAGACTGGAGGAGGGCAAACGTTGTCCCCATCTTCAAAAAGGGAAAAAAAGAGGATCCCAACAATTATCGTCCAGTTAGTCTGACATCAATTCCAGGAAAGGTGCTAGAGCAGATCATTAAGCAGAGAGTCTGCGAACATTTAGAAGCCAATGCCATAATCACAAAAAGCCAACATGGGTTTCAGAAAAAGAAGTCATGCCAAACGAACCTGATCTCTTTTTTTGATAAAATTACCAGCTTGGTAGATGAAGGGAATGCTGTGGATATAGTATACCTCGATTTCAGTAAGGCCTTTGACAAGGTTCCCCATGACATTCTTGCAAACAAGCTTGAAGAATGTGGGCTAGACAAGTTAACTGTTACATGGATTTGTAATTGGTTGACTGGCCGAACTCAAAGGGTGCTCAACAATGGCTCCTTTTCATCCTGGAGAGAAGTGACCAGTGGGGTCCCACAGGGTTCTGTCCTGGGCCCAGTGCTATTCAACATCTTTATTAATGATTTGGATGACAGAATTGGTGGCATACTTATCAAATTTGCAGATGACACTAAACTGGGAGGAGTAGCTAATACCCCAGAGGACAGGATCAAAATTCAAAATGACCTGAATAGACTAGAAAGCTGGGCCAGTGCTAACAAAATGAAATTCAATACGGAGAAATGTAAGGTTCTGCACTTAGGGCGGAAAAATGAAATGCACAGATATAGGATGGGGGACACCTGGCTGAACGAGACCACATGTGAAAGGGATCTAGGAGTCCAAGTAGACCATAAGCTGAACATGAGTCAACAGTGTGATGCGGCAGCTAAAAAAGCCAATGCAATTTTAGGCTGCATCAATAGAAGTATAGTTTCTAGATCAAGGGAAGTTATAGTGCCACTCTATTCTGCTTTGGTCAGGCCCCACCTGGAATATTGTGTCCAGTTCTGGGCACCACAATTCAAAAAGGACGTGGAGAAACTGGAGCAGGTCCAAAGGAGGGCAACTAAGATGGTGAAGGGTCTGGAAACCTTGCCCTATGAAGAACGCCTTAGGGAGCTGGGGATGTTTAGCCTGGAGAAGAGAAGGTTAAGAGGTGATATGATAGCCCTGTTTAAATATTTGAAGGGATGTCATATTGAGGAGGGAGCAAGCTTGTTTTCTGCTGCTGCAGAGACTAGAACGCGGAACAATGGATGCAAACTGCAGGAAAAGAGATTCCACCTCAACATTAGGAGGAACTTCCTGACAGTAAGGGCTGTTCGACAGTGGAACGCACTCCCTCGGAGTGTAGTGGAGTCTCCTTCCTTAGGGGTCTTTAAGCAGAGGCTGGATGGCCATCTGTCAGGGATGCTTTGACTTGGAGTTCCTGCATGGCAGGGGGTTGGACTGGATGGCCCTTGTGGTCTCTTCCAACTCTATGATTCTATGATTCTATGATTCTATGATTCTATGATACCTAATACTTCTTTGGAAGGGGTTAAATTATTTGTTAAATAATATCCTTGTAGGAAAGAGTTCCATAATTCATCTTCCCTCAAGTTAACCCTCATGAATTAGGAGAATGTATTACTTTATAGGGAAAACGTTTTCATGTGTCAAGCAGCTGAGGCTGAGGACAATGTTCAGAACTTTACAGGTGACAACATTGTAGAAGGCTTACATCATAGTTGAAGGAATCTGCAACTAAATGTGACTCTGTTGGATTATGATGCTCCATCCAAATTCATGAGGACTAAGTATAGATATTGGCTAATGAATTACAATGACTCAACTTCTGCAGTTCAGACAAACTGTAATGATCCAGAGGCTCTGACAGTATTTATGTAGTTTTATTCATCCACACTACACCATCTTTCGAATACTCTTATCAGTGGTGGTCAGTATGGTTGCCAAACTGGAAAGTGGAGACAGTTCCTGTACCGTTAATGGTTGTGTAGAAGATATGATATCAGCACATGTTGCTTGTCAGGTCACTAACATGCAACATCTGCTAAAATTCCCTCTTCTACAGAGCCATTAAAGGTACAGGAGCCACTTCCAGTTTTCACTCTTGCAACTCTAGGTTGGTCACTTCCATGTCAGTGGAGCAGTTAATAGGTTCACAGTTTCAGGCTGAACTTTAAAGGTACTATCCAAGGTGCTGAACTCAAAATACGAGGGTGTATCAAAGTTTTAATGATCACCTTTTTAAAAAATTGACAGAAAGTTTGTTTTGATTTGTAGTTGTTAACTTATCTCTATATGGCCACTATCTAGATTTATACATTTTTCCTAGCGTATCTTGACCCTCCGAATACCTGATATTGTAGAAGTCTGCAGATTGCACCTTACGAGGGGGTATTGTAAAGTAATAATTATCACCCGGAAGTTATTATGGCATATTGATGAAATTTTGTCAATGTCATCATTGGTCCCTAAGTGCACGTTGCTGAGAAAATCAGCTCATTGTGTCCTTTATTTTTGTGACTGGCTGTGCCAGAAGTGACTAAAGTGTAAAATCCTCATCAATTGTTGCCCTATATATTTTTAATTCGTTTTTATTGAATTTTTAAATCTTTTCAAGGTAGCAGTACATAACATCAGCATAATGCAATGTAAAAAAAAAAATAACAAAACAAAGCTAAGGGATGCAGAACTGGTTAACACTTATTTTGCAGCAGGTCCAGTAAATAAGTTCTTTCAGGAATATTGTCCTATATTTTAAGGACATTTCTCATTACCTGTGGCTGGGTTGATTCAACTTAATCAAATTTCACAAGCTTCAACAGGAGTATTTCCCAGCGGTTTCCAAGATAATATAAACAATTGCATTTACAGCACATTCCAAGATTCTCTGTCTCGCCTATAATTGGTTGCTAGTTAACACAGGGATGGTAGATGTGTTACCTCCAGATACGGCTATGCTGTAACTTCCAGCAGTCATAGTCAGTGGTAAGAAAAGAAGAGCACTCACCATAGGCTAATGTAATGCAAATGCATTTTTAATTAAAAATGACTACATACATGTTATACTACTACTAGGACAAATTATATTCTAGGAATGTTTGTATGTTTATGTGCCTTCAAGTCACCTGTCAACTAATGGTGACCCCATGAATTTAATAGGGTTTTCTTAAACAAGGAATATTTAAGACCTGGTTTTGCCAGATCCTTCCGCTGAAATATAGTCCACAGCACCTAATATTGATTGGTGGTCTCCTATTCAAGTACAGTGCACTCGCACCATATGCAGGCACACCATACACAGCTTTCAGCTTATGATGAAGCCACACGATGGGAGAATGAGTGGCACCCGCACCCATGGCAGGTGCACTCTCCCGCGCTGTAAGCATGAGCCACATTCTATTGAAGTGGGCTCGAGCATACGTGTTTTTCGTCTTTCGCAGGGGAGGGGGCTGGAACGGATCACCTGCATAAGGCAAAAGACCACTGGAATTATCAGTACTTACCAGGGCTGAGCCTGCTTAGCTTCCAAGTTCAGAAAGGATCAGGTGCTTTAGGGTAGAAGGGCCTGTACCTCTTTCCATATAAAATAAAAAAACTATTTTCTAAATTATTCAGTATAAATTCAGAAATTAGTAGACAAAATCTAATTTCAGCAAAGTCTATAGGGAAAAAATTGTCTGTAAAAAAATAAATACCTGTCAGATACCCTGGAAGTGAGTGATTAAACTTTGAACTCCTGCCAATAAGCTGTTTCTTAACTTTTGGCCCCAACATTAGCATGGACAATCTTTAAACCTATGTTCCTACATTGCCAAGTTTCAGATCAATCTATTGAGCCATTTTCTGAGAAATAGCCATAGCATCTACTGCATAAGAGGATTTTTTTGTATGAACTGATATTAATGCTGTGGACATTTTCCTATTTGCCCCAGCAAGCCAATGCAGAACAGATTCTTCCTCAGCATTTATCTTTATTTTATGTTCAGGTATGTATCCTGAAGAGATGTGAGTCTTCTACTAATGTGGACAACGTATGGCCCTTTAGTTGTTCGAGTGCAGCTCTCGTCAGTCCTAGCCAACATAGACCATAGTGAAGGACTATGGCTGTTGGTGGAGGCCAACAACATCCTCCATGGCTCTGAGGGGACTTTTCTAGACCTCTAGTTGATCCAAGAGATGGAGAATCATGAAGAAATCTAAGCAATTT
The DNA here is from genome assembly GCA_034509955.1 of Urosaurus nigricauda. Lineage (NCBI taxonomy): Eukaryota > Metazoa > Chordata > Lepidosauria > Squamata > Phrynosomatidae > Urosaurus > Urosaurus nigricauda. The sequence continues at coordinate 43,179,757 of JAOEGL010000004.1, read as the reverse complement.
TGTTTTGGGGTAGCCATCACAAATCATTGATTATATACATGAAATAAGGGAGACAAGAGATATGTTCACAGGATTACAGCTTACTGTTTTTGATGCAATTACTGTTTCTGGGCAATGCACTAATTGTCAGCCTTGATCTTTCCTTTCTTCTTTCCACAGACCCTCTCAAGCCAGCCAACCTAAGTCTGAACAGCTATGGCAAAAGTAACACTTTAAAAGCAGCATGGAATTCACCAGCTGGAGAAAGAGAATTCTATTTGGTGATTCTGAAAGAAGAAAACAGCAACACAACCATAAGAAACATGTCAATAGGAGGGAACACCACACAAGTTACCTTTCATAGTTTGATTCCTGGGAGCCAGTACAATCTTTGGGTGACAGCTGTTGCTGGACCCTATAAAGCATCTGCAAAAAGCATCTCTGCCTGGACATGTAAGCAAGGTCTCAAAGTTCAGGTCTTGGTGGAAGGTGGAGAAGGAGGAAAGTATTGAATGATAGGAAGGAAGGAAGGAAGGATATATATATGTTTGTTAGAAGATGAAGTTACATAATCTCTTCAGTACAAAACTTCATCATCAGCCAGCTTTCATATGAAGGTGATGGAGAATGACTTCCAGAAAACAGTTTGGGAGTTCAGTTATTAGGTTTCAGTTCAAAGCAAATCCCCAGGACTCCAGTAGACTGTTAGCAGATTATGGTAAAGGCCCTCAACATGATCATGGAAGCTAGGAAAAAAATGGCTACTACTCACGATGGCTATACATCACTTCCAGTATCAGAGGGAAATAGTATGCTATATATCAGTTGCTTGGAAACATGGGACTGAGGGTGGACTTGGGTCCACTTTGTCAACTTCCCAGAGGCAATTGGCTAACTGCTACATGAATAGAATGTAGAACTGGACAGACCTTTGGCCTAATCCAGCAAAACTCTAACAGTCTTAAGTCCTCAGTAGGAAAGTCCTTCTACCACCTAGATTTTTTTCAGAAAAAATTATATTGTGGAATGACCTGCCGGACGAGATGCGTCTCATTACATCTTTAGAAGTCTTTAAAAGAGCCCTAAAGACGCATCTCTTCCGGCAAGCCTTCCCAGAGAATGTGAATATCCCCAGCTCCATACCTAGGTTTTAAGGGCTTTTTAAATCTTTTCCTGCATTTTTCGCCATACAACCTAAGCTGGGTCCGCTCCCTACTATTGTGTATTGCTATTTTAATCTATTATGTTTTTTAACTCTATTGTGATTTAATTCTTTTTTAAGGGAGGGTGGTAAGGGTAAGGAAGGGGTATTTTAACTTGATATTGTTTTAACCTCTGCTGTACTCTGCCCCAATTGCTTGTTCAGAGGGGCGGAATAGAAATAATAATAATTATTATTATTATTATTATTACCCATCCCCATTCTGCATCCCCAGAGATCCCAAACTATATTGATGCAGATCTTTCATGGGATACTCTGCCTCTATGTTTATGTCTCTCTTGTCTTTCAGACCATCAAGTGGGAACTTAATCATTTCAGAGCAGTGTCCATCTGTTTCTTGCCTATTGGCAAGGACTAGCTAGGACTGGCTATATGGCAGAGGTTCTCAACCTTTGATCCTCCAGCTGTTTTGGACTTCAGCACCCAGAAGCCTTTGCCAGCATGGCCAATGATGAGGGAATCTGGGAGATTAACTCAAAAACCTCTGGAGGACCAGAGATTGAGAACCACTGCTATATGGCATCATTGTACACCGCAGAGCCCCCAAGTGTTGGTGCAGAACAATTGCCAAAGGTCTAGTTCATCTTGTGTTGTAAAGGATTAAGAATGGGCACTCGTTATGCTTGGGAGATCTGCAGTGCCAGAGGTCTACATTACCAACCCCCTCTTCGTTAGCAACAGGGTATGTGAGTGTAATGTGAAGAACATTGGAGCTTATTACACGACCAATTTTTTCCTGAAAAACCGAACGCAATCATGGGGTTTCGCGCGATTGCGTGATTTCTCACCACATGCAATTGCTGATTTTGCGAATGCAATCATTGGGTTTCGCGCGATTGCGTGATTTCTCATTACATGCAATTGCTTGTTTTTGCGAACGAAATGGGAGTTTTCACGTAATTGCGTGAAAGGTTATTATATGCTTTTGCCTAATATGCGAATGTGGTCCAAACGCAATCAGAAAATAGGCAAATTCGGTGAACTAGCGGACTTACAATTCCTATTCTCTGGCAATTTCGTATTCATTTCGCTTTTTGGGGGTGTGATAGGCATTTCTATTCATCCCCAATTTCGCCATCATTACTACAATTCCCATGATCCTTCATGGCACTGGCTTCTCCTTTTTACTTCCTGTAGTGCCCAAAATGTTTTGCCATGCATGAACAGGTGGCCAGAAGAGGGAGCACTTTTATGCTCATCTAGTGCCAGCTTTACCCTCATCTTTTTGCGTGATTCCTGCCTTCCAACAGTTGCCATAGCAATTCCTCCTTCACTTGCCCAGTTAAGATGAGGTCCCCAAGGGCTATCCAAACAGACCCCCCATCTGCCCTGGTTCCCATTCATTCCATAGAATTCATGCATGGCACCACTTGTCCGGGTAGATAAGAATTGGCACTGTTACAGTGATTTCAAGATGACACTCACATCATGGGGCATGGGGTCCTGAGAGTCTTCTATTCTGACCAATAACATGCAGCATGATTTGATGGGGAATTCCTGCATGGCACACCAACATCTCAGCGCACATGGGGCTTTGGGCACTGGTCCAACATGGAGGATGCTTTGATGGGGAATTCCTGCATGGCATGGCACACCAACATCTCAGCACGCATGCGACTTAGGATGCGGGGCCAACATGGAGGATGCTTTGATGGGGAATTCCTCCATGGCACACCAACATCTCAGCGCGCATGCAGCTTTGGGCATGGTCCAAAATCATAGATTCATAGAATCACAGAGTTGGAAGAGACCACAAGGGCCATTCAGTCCAACCCCCTGCCATGCAGGAACTCTCCATCAAAACATTCCCGAAAGATGGCCATCCAGCCTCTGATTTAAGACCTCCAAAGAAAGAGACTCCACTCCAAGGGAGAGTGTTCCACTGTCGAACAGCCCTTACTGTCAGGAAGTTCCTCCTAGAGAGAATCTCTTTTTATTAATATGGTAGAATCTCTTTTATTAATGTGGTAGAATCTCTTTTTATTGAGTTTCCATCCATTATTCTGGGTCCTGTTCTCTGGAGCAGCAGAAAACAAGCTTGCTCCTTCCTCAATGTGACATCCCTTCAAATATCACCTCTTAACCATCTCTTCTCGAGGCTAAACATCCCCAGTTCCCTGAAGCGTTCCTCATAGGGCATGGTTTCCAGACCCTTCACCATCTTAGTTGTCCTCCTTTGGACTCGCTCCAGTTTCTCCACATCCTTTTTGAATTGTGGTGCCCAGAACTGGACACAGTATTCCAGGTGGGGCCTGACCAAAGCAGAATAGAGTGGCAATATTACTTCCCTTGATCTAGACACTATACTCCTATTGATGCAACCTAACCTCTAAACAGAGGCTGGATAGCCATATGTTGGGTGTGCTTTGATTGAGAGTTCCTGCATGGCAGGGGGTTGGACTAGATGGCCCTTAGAGTCCCTTCCAACTCTAGGATTCTATGAATAGCATTGGCCTTTTTAGCTGCCACATCGCACTGTAGACTCATGTTCAGCTTATGGTCTACTTGGACTCCTGAATCCCTTTCACACATAGTTTCATTCATCCAGGTGTCCCCCATCCTATATCTGGGGAAAAAGCACAGCAAGTAAAACCCTTAGCTGCTTGCAGGCTTTCACATGAAAATGAGGAAAAAGTACAAGTAAAACCCTTAGCTGCTTGCAGGCTTTCACGTGAAAATGGGGAAAAAGCACAGCAAGTAAAACCCTTAGCTGCTTGCAGGCTTTCACGTGAAAATGGGGGAAAAGTACAAGTAAAACCCTTAGCTGCTTGCAGGCTTTCACGTGAAAATGAGGAAGAAGTACTTTTACATTTCAGGGAGGAACTGGAAATTGCAGAGGGAGTACCCAAACTCAATGACCTGGAAGTACATGAGGTCACCATGGCATCGGTTGAGAACTGGGCATGTGCAGGAGAGCAATTTCGCATTTAGAAATCCACTGGTGTAATAAGATATTCCTGAATGTGTTTGTATGAATGTACAATAATGTATAATAAGCTTTCGCGCAATCGCGTGATTTGTGAATCCATAGCGCAATTTATTTTGCGAAATAACCTAGCTATATCATTGTGTGATGCACTTTCACGCAATCACGCGAAATTTCGAATTGAATACGAAAATTACTATTTCAAAATTGAGAGAAATTCCTCACATGTGATAAGGTCCATTGTGTCATGTATAGTGGAGCAAGTCCAGACCTTGAAAGGATAAAAAAAGGGAAATCCCACTAGCTGCAGATTCTTAGAACATCACAGCACTAAGATTAAAAAGCTGCATTTGGGGAGATTTTCCTTTTTATGTATAGGGACCCTACTATCCTAGCTGCACATAGTCTAATGGTTGAGAGTGTAAAGAACAAAAATGGTACTACCATATGGATTAGACTAGGGTTTTTCCAAGTGCAACTGTAGCGGCAGCTAGGGCCAATCCTATCACCAGGGAGAGGGAGATAATTGCTGCAGGCAGCAGAAGCTGAGAGGCAAGGTGTAGACAAAGCTATAAATGTCATACTGTCTGCTCTGCATCTCTCATGCTAATACTCAGGTGCAGTGGAAAGAGCTATCATCAATGGTGTTAAACTAAAATGCAACTGCTAGTCTGTCTGGCTTTTGTACGTGGATTGGGAGGCATAATTTTGTCCTTCACCACACATACTGACATGTCTTAGAGTGGCTCCATTAGGTACATGCAAGGACCAGGTGGTTTTTAAAGCATGTGGCAATCAAAACATCAGTGTGTCTCATTGACCTGGATACAAGTAGGATGTGAAGCAAGAGGTAAAGTACCTGTTTGAAAACCATTGGGCTAATGACTGGGTAGAGAACAATCCTATTTGAAATGTATAATTCAGAGCAGATTTTAGTGATATGAAATTCTAGGAAAATACTTCTGTTTCAGTTAACAAAGAGTACTTTCTTTACTTAGTAAAACTTGATGTAAAACTTCATAAAACCTACTAAAACATGCAACTCAACAAGAGTAATGGACAAAGAAAAGAAAAGTTCAAATACGGTACTATCTTGGGCCATGGAAGGCTAAAGAACAGCCAGGGGATATAACTGTAGATGGGAGCACAATCTCAAAGCATCTTAAAGTGGTGGAGAACTGTGGTTGTTCAATTGTTCTTTATCTTTACCCCCTATCAGTCATAGTCAACATAGCCAGTGGTGAAGGATTGTAGAGGTTGTACTAAAACAACTGGACTGTAGCTCCCATAACTATATCCTTGATTTAAAGGATGTCTACTTCTTGCTTAAAAGTGAGATTTGAGCTGGCAAAAAAAAGCAGAACACCATCATTCAAAGACCAACCAGATGAGATAGAAAAATGTTAAACTGCTGTGCTGCAGTGTAAATAGTGAGTTTATGTATGTGGGAAGCACAGGTAGGCTTTATTGAGATTCAAATGAGCCACAAAGCTTAGTGAGGAGCAGTACTACAGTTCAGTAAACTTAGACTCTGCATTTAATGGTTTACCATTCATTTTAAATGGCAATGTGGATTAATTAACATCAAAATGTGTTAACCCTGCCCTGCTGCATGTAGGGACCCTTTTGGTCATTCTGATGAAAACAGTCATTGAACTCTGCAGCCCCAAATCCTAATTTGTTTGCAACGATGAGGTGACTCCCTTTATACCCAAAAGGTCCATTTTACAGCTAGATAATATTTTGCCTGTAGAGAAAAAAAAGGTCTAAAGCTGCCCTCAATCTCCTCCTTTCAGATCCTTTGCCTCTGAAGCACCTGAGCCTCAGCAACAAAAATAACAGCACAAGATCACTGCAAGCTTTTTGGCAAAGCCCCTCAGGAGGAAAAGGCCACTATATAGGAACTTTCATGGAGACCAAATCTCATTTGGCAGTCAAAAATATCACAGTGGAAGTGGATAAACAGAGAACAAACATCACCTTTGAAGGGCTGATCCCTGGACGTCAGTACACTTTGAAGATGGTGGGAATGGCAGGACCACACCAATCCCCTGTTCAAACAGTTAGTGACTGGACATGTGAGTATGCCACTCTCATGAGAAGTAATGGAAGATTCCCCAGCAAGTGCTATCCCTGAGTTGCTTTTGGTGAGTCTCTGTATATCAAGGTTAGGACAGTGTGGCCTAAAGGTCATGTTCATACACCCCAAGGCTCCACTTCTAGCATTTTAGGGTTGCCACAGTGAAAATTGGAGATGGCTCTTCTACCTTTAATGATTGTGCAGAAGAGGGAATTTCAGCGCCTGCTGCTTGTTACCTAGTTGCAGGACCAGCAACACCTGCTGAAATTCTACACAAACTTTAAAGGAACAAGAGTTCTCTTTAGTTTTCACTCTGGCAACCTTTGCCAAGGTTTAACAAGCTGAAATCTCCCAGAGGAACTTGGAGGGCCATCCCGACCTCCCTATCCCCAATAGCTTTTGTCCCCAAATGACCCTTAGCCTGTGTGTGGGCAATTTTGCCATACTCTCCTGGCTTTTTAGGGCCAGAAGAGGCCTGCAGTCTGGATTCCTTGATTGCACTTCATTTTTTAGCTCTCATGCAAATGTTAAATACCAATGCAAAATAAACAATTACTATGATTTATATGTCATGATATACCAAGATCTCTTTCATTCCCACCCACCCCTTTAAATACTTGCCATTCTTGAAAACATTTGAAGTGACATAGTTCATCTCTCTTTCTTTACTGTTTCGCTCTAGATGTTGCCAACCACTCAGTGAGAAATCTGTTTCCTTTCAGACCCATTGGTTCCTTCAAGTGTGACACTGGTCAGTAGCAGATGGTCCTCCAGTCTTGTTGCCTCTTGGGAAATGCCTCCAGGTGACAGGGACCAGTTCTTCCTGCGTTTCTACAGCCAGGAAGGTCCACTGCTGCAAAGGAATGTTACCATAGGACCAGGCAAGCAGAACTTCACATTTGAGGGACTTCTTCCTGGCACCCAGTACTTTCTGGAGGTTTCAGCATTGGCGGGACCATACCGAGCTTCATCCCAGGTGGTCTCTGCATGGACATGTAAGTACTCAAAACTGTATCTGAAAGATAAGACCTCAGTAGTGAGACATCTCTAATTTGCCACACCCAAGGAAGGGTACATTGATATACAAGCCACTTTGAGTTTCATGGGGATGCCAAATGGCACCATTTTCTTCCATCCATCTGTTACATTAAGATCACCTTTTATCCCCACTCAGGTGAAAGGAGTATCTAGCATATGTTATATGTTAGTGATACTTACTGTGACCTTAAATTCATAGAATTCACCATTTGCATTGATTTGCTGTTGAATTTTCTATGCAATCAATAGGATAACCTGAGGAGATTATTGCACTGCCCTTTTCCATCCTTCCCTCCTGACCTCAGCACAGGATGAAAACTTTTAAGGATGGATTGTACTGCACACCTCCATGCCCAGGTTGTAGGCATCCCATACCCAATCATGGTATCCTGTACCTGATCTGGACTTCTCTCATCCTTAGCAAAGAAAAGGAAAGTCCAGTTCTTTCAAAAAGTGCCAGGGAAGTGCCAGATTGGGTACGGGATGCCATGATCAGGTACAGGAAGCCTCCGACCTGGGCATGGAGACATGCAGTACAATCTGTCCTTAAAAATTTTCATCCCACACTGAGGTCTGGAGGGAAGGATGGAAAAGGGCAGTGTGATAATCTCCATAGAGAATGTTCTTAAGCAAAGTCAAATGATCTTTATGTTCTTCATTGTGCTGTTGTAGCTTTATACTGGATAACTGCAATTATTGAGTTGTTTTTAAATATTCATTTGTTATTGAGACCTGCTTTGAAGGTATACTTGCTCTTATAGTGGTATACAAATTAAATAAATGGATGACATTACAATTAAATGATAGCTGAATATGTTTAGAATCAGTTTCTTTGCATCATCCTTATGCTGACTGATAGAATCTTCCACTAATTCCTTCAGTGGGAAAGGGGGCAGTATATATTTCTACAAAAGACATGCTGTTCTTATGCTTCTTAGAACAGTAGTTAAATTTACTGTTTTGTTTTCCTAAATTACATTCATAATCTTTACATGACCATGTGAAGATATGTTAAAGTAGATAATATTGGACCAAGATTCTGTAAATGTTAAACACATTTAACTGTATTTGGTCCATCTGTAAGTTGTAAATTTTTAAGATTTTAGCAAACAAGCAGTATTTGTTTCTAGTGGTGAGATACCCACTCTTGAGAGATTATTTCTCTCTCTATTGGAACTGGGCATAATTCCAGGCCTCCCCAAGACTTATTTTGGTGCCAAATATTGTCAGGTAAGCTTTATTGATTATAAATGATGCAGTAGAAGGTATATAGCAGAGGAGTTTTCCAGGCCTTACCTAGGGGGACCTGATGTCAGGGACAGCCAGGTGGAGGACATGGAGGATTCTGAGGAAGAGTATGCTGGGTCAGGTCCTAGCATGGTGCTGCCAGATCCTGGAGACTTGGATGAACCTGGACCTAGTTCTATGGGACACAGTGAGGCACAGCCCCTACCTCAGCAGCCTGGGGTCTCCTCAGAAGAAAGCCTTTCCCCAGCAGAGGTTGCAGGCCTGGAGGAGACACAGGAGCAAGAGACAGAAATCCCTTCCTTTGCTCAAAGAAGAGCAGATCGGGCGGGGCTGAGACGCTCTCGGAGATTGCTAGAGAAAGCCAAGTTGAAACAGCTGTGAGGGGAGGAGCTGGGGGACTATATAAGAGATCAGGGAAGACAAACTTTTGTCAAAGCTTATCTTGCTTTACCGGCGAAAGCTTTTGACTCTCAGCTTGACTTTGGACTTCTCATACCTGTGACCTTCGGAACGGCTTTGGAATCTCCATCTGTGAAAACCCTAGACCTTGGAACGCCCATTGGACTTGCCTTTTGCCTTGTGAACTTTGTATGTAACAACGGCCAGCAATTACTGGTATTTTGGTTTCTCTTATAATTGTGTTTTATCCAAGACTCATTATCTTATCAGCCACGTGTTGGCAGCTTTCCCGGACAGAATAAGCTGGTCCAAGAGCACCAGCAGGGTCACACTTCCCCTGTCAATGCCCAGACGGAGATCATCAACTAAGGCTACCATGGCAGTCTCAACTCCGTATCCCATCCTGAATCCAGTTTGAAATGGATCCAGAAACTCACTTTCCTCCAAGACAGCTTGATGTTTCTATCAAGGGGGTCCTGAGAAGGTTTCTTTAACAGTGGTTTGACCACTGCCTCTTTAAGGGAAGAAGGCAGGATAACTGTTATGCAGAATAAGTCCTGCTTCAAAAACAATGTGGTTTTGAAAGATTTTTTTTGTGGCAGGAAGAAAATTGCTAAAATTACTTGTTGTTTCCTTCAAGAACAAAAATAGTGAAAATGAACATCTCTAGTTGGTAGCCACCTCTATTCCAAACACAGAGCGTGCTGATCTATCTTTGCTCATCAAGCTTTATGTAACAGATGTCTATGTCCTAATTAGACTCCATCACATTCTAGACATTTCAGATCACAAAATATGTACGGAGTCTCATTTAGTGGTGGCTCATGTTGACCCACATTCCAACAGCTGCTGCCAGGAACAAAATGAATAAGGAGGGTGAAGGTTTGTTCCCCACTCTCTGTCTTTGGCTTTCTCTCACTGAATTTCTTGTTGTCATTGTTCAGGCAGGCTAGATGGGGTCAATACTTGGGTGCTGCCTCTATTCTCTTTTCTTTCAGCTACAAGCAAGCAAACTCAGTATGATTTCTCAAAGACACATCTGGATGTTTTCAGACTCGCAACACACAGAGAGCAGGATTTTGAGCCACAATTGAAACTCCAGCAGGGCAATACAAAGTAAAAGTGCAATTTCTCTTCAGCTCCCTCTAACACAGCTATTTTATGATGTTAAGGCTTTTGCTTGGGATGTCATAAATCAGGCCAAGAGATTAGTTCCCACCTGGTCATAATAACAGATTCTTAATCAGCCACAGTGTTATAGGCTTATGCATCATTTAATCAGTGCTCCTTATATTTGGAATGCAGGGCAAACATTAACATCTATAGAACTTGTCAAAAACAAAAAGACTTAAAACACCAAAAAGAAACAAACAAGAAAAAATACACATTTCTAGCTAGAAGAGGGCTAACTAACACTTTTTTTTCTTTAAAAGCTAGGCACATAAAAGCATCCCTTAGCCATGTGCCATATCGCTCACAAACCCACCCACCTGCTTCCTACCTGCAACAGTCTTCTCACCAATCTTCTCACAGCTACTGGGACTTGAAACAACTAATTCTTTCTGGACTATTCATAGCTGACAGTCCAATATCCCATACATGGCTACGTGGGGCTCTTGGGTTTGGATACATCCCCCAGGACAAGGAAGATGGACACCCCAAAATTAGGTATTACAGAAGCAAGAAAAGAAAATCAAAATGTTTCTTTCCATTGCTATGAGACCTTGTGCAAGCAAGGTTTATAACAAAAGAAAATGTACTCCCCCAATCCATACTCTGTTTTCATATCTTTTCCCAGCCTCAAATGCTAATGTAAAAAAATATCAGTCAAGGTCACTAATACAAATTAACCATTACTTTATCACACGTCAGCTATTAACTTCTGGTTGTGATACTAACAAGGATTCCAGATCCCATTTGTCTATTGGAAGAGGCCCAAATCACTACAGTGTTAAGAGAGAATTCAACCCAAGACACCAAAGCAGTCAATACTATTGTAAACCAATGTCAAATGCTTCTGTAAAAGCAAGTGCTGTGAGCTTCACTCAAGTGTCCATCTTCAATGTCTTTTTATTATAAGTAACAGATGGTTTTTTGGGAAGGTGTAAGAAAAAACTAAGAAAGATTGACAGAAGATGATATAGAATAAGGAAACGACAAGGGTCAATGTGTTGGTATATATGTATCATAGAGTTTACAAAATGTATAGTGTATGGTGTGTATTTGTATGTACGTTCGTATGCATTGAATTTTAATCAATAAAATTCTTAATTTAAAAAAAAATACTTGCTTCCTTTCCCTTTCTTTCCATTCAATCTTCTCTTCAGTTCAAGCTAGTTCTAGCTTGTTTCCTTCCTTATTTACCTCTTGGTTGCCTTTTTGATGAAAAAATTGCCTCTCACTCTCCTTTCTTTCCTTCATTCTCTCCCACTCTTTTACCTTTCATTTCCTTTCTTTCTCTTCCAGCATTCCTTTCTAATCTTCCTTAACCCTACTCTTCCTTACTCTCATTTACACTAACTTTCATTCACTTGCTTAATTACCTTCTTTATCACTTTCCCAATAAGCTAAAATTAAGAATTATCTCTATTTACCTAGCACATACTTCAATTTCTATCTAATACTGTACACATTTTTCTTTACTTACTTCCTGTTTTACTAAACCAATTATTGTCAATGCTAGTTATAATCCTTTAACTTTACATACTAGATTCAAACTACAAATCCTTACACCCTTATCTAAATAGCTTTTTCTTAATCTTAGTTTAACATTGTTTTTTATTCTCTTCTTTTTCCTGTTACTCTAATTTCTTTATCATTCTGTAAATCCTTCTATCATTGAAGAGTATCACACCAGAGCTTAAGCACTGGTAAATTGCCTGTAAAATGTTGAGGAGACACATTCATAGGAAATTACCTCTCCCCAAACAATTCAGTGACGCTGAAGAGGAGCCAATGATTCCCTGATGTTGAGGATGTGCCAGGCTTTCACACATGTGCGGTTCCTCAACGTTTTAGAGGCATTTTACCAGTGCTTACCCCACAGTAAGTACTGGTGTGATAATCTTTACAAATTGACCTCTTTCTTTTGACAGAAATTCTATTACATATTACCAATCGTTTTCAAAATTAATCAAATTTTCATCTGTTAATAGCCTTTTTAATTTGTCCATTTCTGCCAAGTCATAAATCTTTCTCCACCATTCTTCTTTGTCCAGAATCAAATCTTCTTTCCAGGGTCCTACAAGAGTCATCTGCACTGCAATAATTAAGTGAAATAGCACTCTTTCAAATTGTTTTTCAATTTTGGGATCCATAATATATAGTATATAAATTTCTGGTTTAAATTCCGTCTCCATGCTAAACATATTACATAAATTCTTGTTGTTGTTATATTGTTGTTTTTGTTGTTGTTATTCAATCTTTTATTCCAAGTAAGCTCCCATTGTGATAGCACAATAGAATGACCTATATTTTTTGCGCATGTTATCATATTATTTTTAATTTTTTCTTTTTCCATTTCTATTTTTAACAAATATTTGGATAATCTTGTTAACATTTACTTGTTCTCAGACTCCAAAATTTCTAATTCTGTTTTGGTTGCTTCAATACAGTTTTCTTTTATATCTAGTCTGAATCTCTCTTTCAATTGCCATTTTAGGTACCATTGAATATTTATTTCTTCTTTCAACAGTTCTTCTGTTTTTAGTCTAAATTTGTTATCTTGCCTGATTAGGATGTCTTTGTATTTTAGCCAGTTTTTAAGTGAGTCATTTTCTTTTCCAAAAAAGGCCTTGTGTGGAGATGTATCTAATGATAATTTGTTCTCCGGTTTTGTTTTGTTTTCTAACTTTCTTCCAAATCCACAATAATGGCTTTCTGAAACAATGGTTACTAAATTCTCTATTACGTTTTCTTTTGTTATAGTATAGGTATCTGTGCCACCCGTAAATATTTTTTTATATCCTCAAGTTGTAACAATTTTTCTTCTTTTAAACTCATCCAGTGTTTAATCCATAGTAAACAACTGGCCTGATAGTATATTTGTAAGTCTGGTACAGATAAACCTCCTCTTTCTTTAGCATGCTGCATTGTTTTAAGTCTAATTCTCGGTTTTGTTCCTTGACACAGAACTTTAGTTAATTCTCTTTGCCATTCTTGGATTGGTTTGTCTTTTTCTGTTATTGGTATTGCTTGGGATAAAAATAGTATTTTTGGCAAAATGTTCATTTTGAAACAAGCTATTCTGCTTAGTAATTATATTTTAATTTTTTTCCAGTTTTCTAAATTGTTTTTAATTTGCTTGCATAATTTTTTGTAGTTCTTCTTATAAAGCTCTGTATTGTTTACTGTTAGATCTATCCTATCCTATCTTGTCTTTGGATTTTTCTGTCAGTATTAATTGTTCTGTTTTGATCATGTTTTTGACTAATATATTGGTTTTCCCTTCATTTATTTTCAACCTGGATACTTTTTCAAAGTATCTTAATTCGCTCGGTAACATTTTTATACTTTGAAGTGGATTTCCCCCCCCCCCCCCCCCAAAATTGCCATGTCAGCTGCAAAAGCACGTATTTTATGACAGCGTACATCTTCAATATCCAACTTTTCTTATCACTGCAGATCCTCTGTCTCTATCTAATGTCAGTGTGAAATGTGGTCAGAGTCCTCAACATCTGATTGTGAGCTGGATGGAATCAGGGAGAGGACGAGAGTACTGGGTACAGCTTTACTCGGATGAATCCCTGTCTATTATTCGGAATGTGTCTGTGCCACATGGAACTACCCAGATGACCCTGGATAACCTTGTGCCAGGAACCCGATACCGTGTTGAGATTGTCTCTAAAGCTGGACCTCATTACATATCATCGCAAACAGCCATTGGCTACACAGGTACAATCTAGGCTTTTTGCAAGCTAAACCATATTTTGTCTCAGTCATTTTGCGATCACACACTTTGCTAAGTGGAACAGGACCAGCTTTTGATTTTTACTAGCTTATTGGAGCAGAGTCTAAGCAAAATCACAGCAAGTGTAAATGTTCTGCATGTCTTCTTTAGCTATGTTTATAATGTTTGACACTAGTGATGACTGGAAGTGGAGAAAAATACAATTGTGCTTATACAAGTAACTAATACCTACAAGGTAATAGGTGGTTAGGGTTTCTCATTTTTCATTTCACTCTTACAGATTTTTTGTCTCTCTTTCTCTTAGTCATTTAGCCAGTGGGAGTAGACGCCATCTTTCTAAATGTAATCTCCTAATACACTATTCTTTTAACCTTCTAATAAAGGTTGTAATAACCCTTTAACCTTCTAATAAACTGCTCTAGTTTCCACTCCAGAACTTTAAAAAGTTACTTCTTAGATTATAGCTCCTATAATTCTCAATCAATACAACCATAACCTGTGGCCATTTGTCAGGTTTGCTGTGGGAGTATTATAGATTGTGTGCTGCACAGAGAAATGGACTAGCTATTTCTTAGGATCCCTACAAGTCTATGATTCCTGGCACTATCCCTTTTTAATGTTATACTGATATGCTTATGTTATTTGGGTATTTTGCTTTTTGTTTTGCTAATTCCTGTTCTTTCTAGCTGATGCCAGCTATTTGCACATCTTCTTTGTAATGCTAGATTACACTGAACATATTTTATTTACTATCTGACCAACTGAGATTTATTTTATTTATAGCCTGCCTTTCTCCCAGTGCAGGACTCAAGGTAACCCTTTCTGTCATTCTTCCAAAGCAATTATGGTTGTCTATAGTTAAGAACATGATGAAAAAGGCAACAAGGATGGAGAAAAGAAAAAAACACTTAAATTTAGAGACCACCCCTTTAAAGGCTAGATTTGCACACAATGCTAAAACCGTATTTGAACACCGTGGTTCAGATCTTATGTGGGACTCATTCACATTATGCAAATATAGCACTCTATTCCACATTAACTGCCATGGCAATATCCTAAGGAATTCTGGGGCCTGTAGTTTAATGAAGCACTTGCAATCAGACTGAGAATTCTAAGTGCCCCTCCATAAAGTGCCAATCCTGAGATTTTATCAAAAGTTGCCATGGCAGTTAACGTGAAATACAGTCGTCCCCCGGGTTACGAAAGTAATCCGTTCCGGGATTACTTTCGTAACCCAGAAGCTTTCGTTTCCCGGGGGACCGCTAAACTCAATGGACCGCGCAGCCGATTTAAAGGGGCCGCGCGGTTTTTTTCTTCGTATCCCGGGGGATCTTTCGTATCCCGAGGGATAGGAAGCCGGTCCGCCGCCTTTCGGATCCCGGGGTTTTCGCAACCCGAGGGATTCGTAAGGTGGGGGACCACTGTATAGTGTGAGAAATTTAGCAATTTGTGTAGCATAAATGCACCCATGGTCACGTTTAGACTTCATCTACACTACAAAATGAATGCAGTTTGACACTGATTTAACTGCCGTAGCTCAATGTCATGGAATTCTGAGATGTGTAGTTTTTTGACATATTTAATCTTCTCTATCAGAGAGCTTTGGTGCCACAACAAACTACAGATCCCACTGTTAGCATACCCTACAGCACTCTCTATGGATAGTGGTTTTTCATCATTAATATCTAGCATTGGCCATGATCCTGACTCATGGTGACCTTGTAATGAGACATTTCCAAGACCCACTGTCTTACACTGATTTTCTTAGGTCCTGCAGATTCCAGCTCATGACCTCCTTGATTGAGTCTCTCCATCTGGCATGCGGCCTTCCTCTCTTTTTATCACCTTCTACCTTTTCTAGTATTATTGTCTTTTCTAATGAGTCATACCTTCTCATGATGTGGCCAAATTTGATCATCTTGGCTTCTAGGAGTATTTCAGGCTTGATCTGTTCCAGGACCCATTTGTTTGTCTTTTTTGGGAGGGGGGGGGGTTCTCCACAGTTTTCTTAGCACTCTTCTTCAACACCATATCTCAAATGAGTTTATTTTCTTCTTACCCACTTTCTTCCAGGTCTCACATCCATATATGGTGATGGGGAATGCAGTGGATTGGAATGTTCTAATTTTGGTGCTTAGCCACTTCAATTGGGCTGCTGCTTTGATTGCACATGCAAAATGCAGGATATAAATAAAAGCATTTTTATTTATTTATTTATTTATTTATTATTAAAAGTTACCCAAAGTTGCCCTCCCTTCACAAACCTCCTGTTGAGCTGGATTTCCCCCAGCATTCTAAGGGGACACTAAAACAGCTGGTGGGGACCCCCATTTCCCCCCAATCATAGGATGGAGCCGTAACAGTTAAAACACTAACAAATTGCATTAATTCTGCAGTGTGGTAGTAGTCATAGTGTAAGAGTTCAGCATGAAGAATTCCACTTCACACCCAGGACTCATTGTTGTGCTTTGATAGACCCATGTGATGTTGTGAGTTGGGGCAGGGTTTGGGCATTGCTGGGTGTGTGTGGAAGAGAATTTTAAAAAAGATATGTGCAGGTGTAAGTTGAACTGACACCTGTGCATACCATTAACCAGATGCCAACCACTGAGTGGAGCAGAAAGGAACCACCATTTCTTCCTCTTATCAGTGTCGTCATTAGGGCAGTGCACCAGGTGACACCCTAGGGCAGGTGACACCACTGCTCCTCAAATATCTGCATTTTGGCAGATGGGTTGTGGCATTTGCTGAAGAGATTATGTGAGTGGGATGAAGCTCAGTGGGAGGAGAAAGGAGAGGCCCCAGGTTTTTTTAAATTAACATTTCAAATTTTAATTTTTAATTTTTTAAAAGAATAATTTTAATTTTTAAAAATTCGTATACAAACATCACATTTTAACAAATTTTTACTTTACCCACATGAAACTATGTATATGTAAACACATTTATTCTGTGCTTATGATATTGTAATTTAAAGATATTTTAATGGTTGCTTTTATGTCACAACTATTACCATTACATTTAGTGATGTATGGGAATTACAATAAGTGAATAAATTAGTACAAAAATGAGAGGTGGCTAATGGGGCAGGTGACACCATGGGTTAACAACACCGGGTGACACCAACCTTAAGGATGACACTGCCTCTTATGTGGCTAGAAGTAGGAATAAACCAGAAATTTGCTACACAAAAACAAACCATGAATCTGCTAAAGTGACTACTCATATTTTACTCCTCTTAACAATAATGCCACATGTTGCTCCCTACCTCAGATTTACATCCTAGTTAGAAAAGGGCCTCTCATAGTCCAAAACATGGAAAAAATGTGCCACACAAATCGAAAGGGGTGTTTTTAACATTTTTTTTAAAATTGGGAGTAGCAGTAGATGCTGGGGTATTGTAGTCCCTTAAGCTCCTTTCCATCCAGCTCATGGAAGCTGCTCATTTCTATTCTAAACCATGATTTAGCATTATATACAGTATGTGCTACGTTACTTAAAGATATTACACATTGACCACTGCACAATGACTTTATACAATGGCTCCTGCATTTTAGTAACTTCATTGTAAACTGTAAATATTTTATAGATATTCATAAATAAATTAATAAATGGAGATGATAAATGGCCATTGGTCCCAGTGTAGTCAATTAAAGCTACCTGTAACTAATTTCCATGTTATTGTTTTTGCTTTTCTTATTCATGATTACTTTTTTATTCTGATTTTCTACAGTAGTGGTTGATCTCACAGTTGCTTGTCTTAGTTATTAATGACATTATTTGCTATGGGCCCCCACCACCATTGCAATTTTATTTGTGGTGTGACTTGATTGTAAATCTTAGAGGAGTCACATAAAATTTTTAAAAATATAATAAGGTAATCTAGGTAGAAATGAGATCATTTGTCCCTGAGCCAGGGCCATGTTTTGTGTTGCTGTTTTCTGAAACTCTCTGTCCTTCTCTTTCTAGTGCCTTTGGTACCATCTTCCTTGATGGTGACGAGCCATGGCTCTTCCTTGTTGAATGTACAGTGGAAGGCCCCCGCTGGTCAGAGAGACAGCTACATGGTCTCTGTGTCTGTAGAAGGAGCCACAGATACCAAAAGTCACATGGCAGTGGAGAAAGCCAGCACCAACATCACTATAACGGGGCTAACCCCTGGCACATGCTACCTCATTGCAGTGTGGTCACTTGCTGGACCCTACAGTTCTGCTTCCCGGAATGACTCAGCTTGCACAGGTATATGCAAAACTGGGATGGGGTGCCAAGGCAGTGGCAAAAGTAGTTGTCACATTTTAGATGAAAGAATGCCTAACCCTGAGAAAAAGTTTGAGGAGCTCATTCAGCTGATGTTAGTGGACAACACCATGGAATTATAGTGTACTATGATGTGAAAGGTTCAGACAGATTTTCATGGATATATGACTTTTCCGCTAGGATTACTGTGCTGAATGCCTTGTGACATGAGTCACATCCTAGATCTGTAGATAAGAGATCTGTTTATATTGTATTATGTGTTACATGGAGTGTGTTTTGCATAACCTGGCTTTCTCTTTAGAACTGGTCTTGCAAGCAGCAGAAGCTGACTTCTGTTCTTGCTCTGCCATCATGAGCAGATTGGTCTGTTGCTGTGCTGTGAAAGTTAAACAAAAGTCCTGTGTTTCTGACTGAACCCTCTCATTTTATCCTGCAGCCCCAGCTGCTCCTGTGAACCTGACCCTGAAAAACTTCGCCAACTCTTCTGTGCTCTACTCAGCTTGGGCAAAGCCCCCAGGAGGCAGGGACCACTATCGAATGATCCTGTACAGTCTGGTGCCTCCAGGGATGGAGAGAATTCGTGTTGTGGGACCTGACACTCAGGATTTCCTCTGGACAGGTTTGCCAGCAGGAAGCCAATTTGCTGTTCAGGTTACTGCAGTGAAAGGCCAAGCTGAGGCTTCTTCTACCATTGCTGTTGAGTGGACATGTAAGTCATATAGTTTAGGTATTTGATTCTCTGACCCTAAAGTCTAGGGATAGACCCGTTACTTGTAGATACACAGCCTCTTTGTGTAATTCTAGGCTCATAATTTCTTTCTCTGGACTCCCTCAAATCCTTTCTCCAGGATCTTCTCTCACCTTACATATCCTTCTACCTGATTTCCTACTAGCCTTTTTCTTCCTGTTCCTCCTCTTACTGAAGTCTGTGGTTCTCCCGGAAGAGATCCGTCTTATTACCACCTTAGATGCATTTTAAAAAGCACTAAAGATGGATCTCTTCCGGCGAGCTTATCCACCTGATCTCCAGTGATGGTTTTAACTGACTGCACGGGTCAGACAATGGCTAATGGTATAGTGCTGTAATATTTTTATATTGAGAATTGTATATTTTAAAAATTTTATCTGATTGTATTGACTTTGTAGTTTTATAGTTGTTGGAATCCCACCTCGATCCATGGGGAGAGGCGGGAAATACAAATAAACCTTATTATTATTATTATTGGATAAAAAGAATATTTTCCCAACTTGAGACATTACTATCATTTACTATGTCCTATCTTATATTATTAGAAGGAAGGAAATTTGGAAGATCTGGGGGAATAAAAGTACATACATGTGTATATTCATGCATGTATACTGATGTAGATTTGTCATTGATATCCATGAGTACTTCAGAATATTTCCCATGCAGTCTCTCAGAGACAGGCAGCACACTTACACACCAACAACATGTTTATTCCTATTTACTCATTTCATGGCATGTGGTCAATTCTGTGCACAGAGATTTGGCTAGAAGATTCCTGATGGATATGATAAGTTAAACTCTGAGGTCCATGTTCTATACTGGGACATAGACTGCATTGAATCTTTCAACATATTTCAGTCTATAGAAGAGATAATAATAAATATTTATTTATATCCCGCACCTCTGGGTGAGCAATCAGGGCAGGGTACAACATATAAAATACAGGTACAATTAAAATATAGCAACCCAATCCCTCCTCCCACCCCTTAATATAGAATTACACTGAGGTAAGATTAAAAACAGTAGATAAAAACATAGAACATTAATGTGGCTCTCATTAAAATGATAGGCGGCCTCGAAGTGACTAATGTCTCTGAGGGTGTCTAGATGGAAAATAGCGGAATAGATTTAATCATTGTCAGGGAAGGCCTGCCGGAAGAGATGCGTCTTGACGGATCTCTTGAAACTGTCCAAAGGTGTAATAAGGCGCATCTCATCCGGCAGGCCATTCCACAGCCTGGGAGCACCAGCGGAAAAGACCCTCTGGGAGGTCTTCGCCATCCTAGTTTTCTTAGGCTGTAGCAGATTCTTCCCAGAGGATCAGAGTGTGCAAGGGGGCTCGTATGGGAAGAGGCGGTCCCTTAGATAGGATGGACCTGAGCCATGTAGGGCTTTAAAGGTCAAAACCAGCACCTTGTACTGTGCCCGGAAACTAATTGGCAGCCAGTGGAGAGATTTTAGCACAGGTGTTATGTGCTGTCTCCTAGATGCCCCAGTGACTAATCTGGCTGCCATATTTTGAACCAATTGGAGTTTCTGGGTTATGTACAAGGGCAGCCCCATGTACAGCGCATTGCAGTAATCTAAATGTGAGATGACCAAGGCATGTACCACAGTTTCCAGATCCCACATCTTCAGGAAAGGGTGCAGTTGGAGTATCAGCCGAAGTTGATAACAGACACTTCTGACCTTCGCATTCACCTGACTAGTCATGCGAAGCGACGAGTCTAGAAGTACTCCCAGACTGCAAACAGAGTCCTTCGAGGAGAGTGTGACTCCATCTAGGATGGGGAGTTGTATTCCCAGACCTGGTTTCAGGCCGGTAACTGTCAGTACCTCCGTTTTGCCTGGATTAAGCCTCAATCTGTTTTCCCTCATCCAATCCATTACTGCTGCCAGGCAGTCATTAAGAGAAGAGATGCCATCTGAGGTCTGAGCAGATGATCTTGTCATGGAGAGGTATATCTGAGTGTCATCAGCGTACTGATGACACTGCTCTCCATGCCTCCAGATGATCTCACCCAGCAGCTTCATATCGATGTTAAATAGCATCGGGGACAGGATGGCGCCCTGAGGGACACCACAATTAAGCTTGATTTTGGAGGAGCAACTGTCCCCAAGCCTCACCCTTTGGGACATGCCAGAGAGGAAGGACCGGAACCACTGCAAAGCATGCATGCATGGTGGGACACATTTGTCACCCAGGGCATCTGGAAGGGCTGAATCCCCCTGCCACAAGTTTATCTCACTTCAAGACACAGAAAAAAGAAGTACCTTGTGGCAGAAGGCCATAGCTAAACAGCAAAGCCCATACTTTCCATGCAGATGATCCCAGCAACACTGTTGGCACCCAAGTGGGGAAATTCCCTGTTGGAAATCCTCCTGGAGAGCTACTCTAATCCTGTTGAGGCCGTGCTAATCTAGATGGTCCACTGTTGTGACTAGACATGGAACAGTTACATATGTTTTTTTGTTCGTATGAGACAGATTGGGTTGGCCAGCATTTTTTCCCTCCCTTGTGACATGAGTCACATCCTAGATCTGTAGATAAGAGATCTGTTTATATTGTATTATGTGTTACATTAGTACCCCTGAAGAACATGGAGGACTGAAAATGTTTTCCCCCCTTAAAAAATCCCCTGAACACCCTCTGTATGTTGTGGGAGCATTTTTGCCATGTTCTGGCACTGCCAGATTATTTTAGGTTCAGAAGAAGCCTGTTTTATAAGAAGAAATAACCCACAAGTCACTTCCTGTGAGGTGCATGTGACCTATGGGCTGCATTTTATCCATTCCAGCATGGAACTTTCCACTATAAACTGTTCATATTTTGCAGCTGGTTATGTCAGCCACCATTCTTCACTTTATCATGTATGCTCCTTCCCTTTTTACAGCTCCTCTGCCTGTTACCTCTGTGAAAACATGGAATGAAAAGCGCCCATACAGACTGAATGTGTCTTGGACAGCAGCCTCTGGAAGATTGGATGGCTATGAGTTGAATTTGTACCACTCAGGAAACAGTGCCACAGTAGTGCGTACATCTCTGGGGAGAGATGCCACCAATTTCACCTTCTCAGGTCTCATACCAGGAAACAAGTACTTGTATGAGATCATCTCGAGGGCTGGGCCTTATAGGTCTTCATCAGGAAATTTCAGTGCTTGGACAAGTGAGTAGAAAGACTGCATTCATATTCTAAAGGATAGGTTTTCCTCTTCCATCCATGCATTTACTAAATGCATTCTCCCCTCAGGCAATTGTATGCAAATAAAATGTGTTCCCCAAGAATCCTTTCTGCAAAAGAGAGAGAGGGGGGATTAATATAAACTTTCTTCAGTGTTTCATCGTGTGTGTGTGTGTGTTGTGCACCTACAAGTCGCTTCTGACTCACAGCGACTCTAAGGCGACCCTATCATGTGGTTTTCCTGGCAAGATTTGTTCAGAGGAGGTTTGCCATTGCCTTCCCCTGAAGCTGAGAGCATGTGACTTGCCCAAAGTCACCCAGTGGGTTTCATGGCCAAGCTGAAATTGAGCCCTGGTGGTGCAGTGATTAGCCACAGTGTTGTCACTTTAGGACCCAGGTTGACTCAACCTTTCGTCCTTTCGTAGGTTCACTATGAAGCAGTACAGAAATGTAAATGCTATTGTCCTTGCTGTAGAGGCAGCCACAGATTCTCTCCTTCCCTTGCTACCATTGCCTCCATTTCCTGGCCCAGCCAGCACCCTGCCAGACCCAGAAGGAGCAGCATCCCACTCTGCCAACAGCTGCAGCAGACTGCCCTGCCCTCCACTGCTACCCACTGCCCTGCTCTGTGCTTCCTACCCAAGAAGGAAGTGTAGGGCAGGGCAGCAGGAGGGAAAGAAGGGCAAGGTGGGCAGTGGTGTGCCAGGTATTTAGGAAAGGTACTGTTGCTGCCTGTCAGTCCCTTCCGGATCTGGTGGGACTGATGGCCAGGTGGGAAAAGGAGGTGATGATAGCAAGAAAGTGAGGGATCTGTGGTCACCACTCCTGCCATGATTGCCGGCACCTCCCTTTCACAGATTGGCCAGCAGCCCTTCCATATACTAGAAGGAGCTGCTGGGTGGCGGCAGCACTCCACCTTCTCCAGCAGCTGCAGTGAGTGGAAGGCAAAGGCACCTTGGCTGACAAGGGAGGGAAGGAGGGCAAGGTGGGCAGAGGTGTGCAAGGTGGCTGGGCCTTGATGGGGAGGCCAGCAAGGTGGTCAGGATGGGAGGGCAGATGGTGAGCACCCTTTCCTGCCTGCTGTCACTTCTCCTTCTGCCGGTACCTCCCCCCCCCCCCCACTATTTCCCCATCTTGTCTCTTATGAGGTGGCTGCCTGCCTAGGGGTGACAACATGAATCACCACATTGTGGTGACACCAATCCTAGTGATGTCTTGTTTCCATTTTCTATTCTGGGGCCACTTTCTTGTTTTTCCTAGGTCCTCTGCCTCCTCGTGTGGTACATCTTTCAAACAAAGGATACACGGACAGGCTGAGTGCTTTCTGGGAGCCCACTGCAGGAGGACATGATGGCTATGTACTAACATTATATTATGCTGGGTCTGGCTTTGTGGCAGCCAAAACATCAGTGGAGAAGGCTGTGACTAATTTCACTTTCACAAGCCTCATCCCAGGAACTGAATACTTACTAGAAGTTGCTTCCATGGCAGGGCCCCATCGGATCTCAGCCAGGAATGTCAGTGACTGGACATGTGAGTAGGAATGTCTTCATGGTGTTTTGGGTTTGCTTACATAAAAAGTTTCCAGTGGTTTATTTGTAAGAATAAATAAAGATTAGTGGATTTAAAGAATCTGGTCATTTTAAAAATTGGAATAAGCAATGTCCAAAGACCTGGGATGTATTTGCAATGTGCATACTCCAGACTGTTTGGGGTTCACACCATCCCCTCACAATGAAACCAGATCATACCGTTAGAATCATAGAGTTGGAAGAAGGGCCATCTAGTCCAACCCCCAGCCATGCAGGAACACAAAATCAAAGCACCCCCAAGAGATGGCCATCCAGCCTCTGTTTAAAAACCTCCAAAGAACCCTTTAAAATATTCAGTGTGGAGTTGTTAAAGGAAAGTAAGGGTGTGCCTTGTTTTAGAGGAAAATTGTGCTTCTGGGAGTATGATTTTCCCTTTCTTTCCCCCCTTGAATGGGGGCTACAAAAACATCCTTTTAAACTGAGACCATTTCAACCTTTTGTAATTTGTAATAGGAGCACATTTATAGTGAATGGCAATGAGCGGTTCATAAATCAAAGTTGTTGTGCCTTCAAGCCAACTCTGACTTATGGGAGTTTATCAAATGGGAGGAATTTCTCTCAATTGCGAATGGAGCCAATTCGCAATTATGTGAATTCGCTAGTTTAGCGAATTTATGTGAAATCTGATTGCGTTCAGAATGCGTTCAGAATGACTTCCCATTTCCCAAAAATGACCCCCCATTGCCCGAAATTGCGTGAGATACTCTAATGTGCAATTACGTGAAAGCCCATGATTGTGTTCGGAATGACTTCCCATTGCCCGAAATTGTGTGAGATACACTTATTCGCAATAACATGAAACTCCATGATTGCGTTCGTATTGCCATTGCATTATATCCCCAAATTCTGTCGTATGATAAGCTCCATGGTGATCCTATCATAAGGTTTTCTTGGGAATATTTATTTACTGGAGGTTAGCTAATGCTTTTTTCTTTGGCTGAGAGTTTTTGTCTGAGAGTCATCCAGTGGGTTTTCAGAGTTGAGCAGGAATTCAATCAAACCCTGGTCTCCAGGAGTCCTAGCCCAGCACTCAAACCACTACACCACAGTCTTAGAGTAAAGTACTGGGAAATGCCATTTATTTTTTATTTTTTATTAAACATAACATCCAAACAACAAATAAATCACATAATATCAAAAAAACATCCAAAACAATAATAGCCAAAATGTCAGATTGGTTTGGAAAAATTTTGGAGTATGCAAAAATGGAAAAGCTGACCTGTTTATTAAGAAATAAATCCACAGAGAAATTTAATGAGGATTGGACACAAATCTTAAGGAAATGCCATTTATTTTGTATGAACAGGTTCAGTTGAAACTGGTACAAGTTTGGACAGAGAAGGATCACTGCTACTGATCCCTTCAGTCTCTCACTAAACAAATTAACCACTGAGTAAAGAGAAGTTGTAGCTCAGTAAGTGGGGGAGGAGAGAGGCTGAGCATCTGGTTTATGATGAAAGCCTCAGGAGGTGGTAAACCAGAGAGCTAAACTAGGGCTGCTGCCCCACTGCAGAATTAATACAGTTTAACACTGCTTTAACTGTCATGGCTCCATTCTATGAAATCCTGGGATTTGTGGTTTGTTGTGGCACTAGAACTCTCTGACAGACTTAATATCTCACAAAACAACAAATTCTAGGATTCTATAGGATAAGACATGCCAGACAAACCTGATCTCTTTTTTTGATAAAATTACCAGCTTGGTAGATGAAGGGAATGCTGTGGATATAGTATATCTTGATTTCAGTAAGACCTTTGACAAAGTTCCCCATGGCATTCTTGCAAACAAGCTTGTAAAATGTGGGCTAGACAAGTTAACGGTTGCATGGATTTGTAATTGGTTGACCGACCGAACCCAAAGAGTGCTCAACAATGGCTCCTTTTCAACCTGGAAAGAAGGGACCAGTGGGGTTCCACAGGGCTCGGTCCTGGGCCCAGTGCTATTCAACATCTTTATTAATGACTTGAATGATAGAATTGGGAACATACCTACCAAATTTCCAGATGACACCAAGTTAGGAGGAGTAGCTAATACCCCAGAGGACAGGATCAAAATTCAAAAATGACCTGAATAGACTAGAAATCTGGGCCAACACTAACAAAATGGAATTCAATGTGGAGAAATGTAAGGTACTGCACTTAGGGTGGAAAAATGAAATGCACAGATATAGGATGGGGGACATCTGGCTGAATGAAACTATGTGTGAAAGGGATCTAGGAGTCCAAGTAGACCATAAGTTGAACATGAGTCAACAGTGCAATGCAGCAGCTAAAAAGGCCAATGCTATTTTTGGCTGCATCAATAGAAGTATAGTGTCTAGATCAAGGGAAGTTATAGTGCAACTCTATTCTGCTTTGGTCAGGCCCCACCTGGAATACTGTGTCCAGTTCTGGGCACCACAATTCAAAAAGGATGTGGAGAAACTGGAGCGGGTCCAAAGGAGAGCAACTAAGATGGTGAAGGGTCTAGAAACCATGCCCTATGAGGACCACCTTAGGGAACTGGGGATGTTTAGCCTGGAGAAGAGAAGATTAAGAGGTGATATGATAGCCCTGTTTAAATATTTGAAAGGATGTCATATTGAGGAGGGAGCAAGCTTGTTTTCTGCTGCTCCAGAGACTAGAACGTGGAACAATGGATGCAAACTGCAGGAAAAGAGATTCCACCTAGACATTAGGAGGAACTTCCTGACAGTAAGGGCTGTTCGACAGTGGAACACACTCCCTCAGAGTGTAGTAGAGTCTCCATCCTTGGAGGTCTTTAAGCAGAGGCTGGATGGCCATCTGTCAGGGATGCTTTGATTGGGAGTTCCTGCATGGCAGGGGGTTGGACTGGATGGCCCTTGTGGTCTCTATGATTCTAAGTCATGCCAGTTAAATGGTGTCAAATTTCATTAATTCTTCAGTGTAGATGCAGTGTGACAAAGAAGTAAGACCCGTAAGCATTTTTCAAAATTAATAGCAGCCTGGATGTACACAGATGAAGACCACAGGAATGTTTATGTCTTTCATATCCCAGAAGTTAATCTTTTCCCCTGTGGCATTGCTCTTGTTCCAAGGTGCTGTTTGTCCTGTGAGGGAAAACTGAAGAACCTTATAAGAGTATTGGAGCATATACCAATGGTGGACTTCATGTTTTGCTTTCATAAGGCACTTGTTTGTTTGCTTGTTGGTTTTATATACTGCATTTCTTTTTATATAGGAACCAAGGTACCTTACAAATATTTAACAAAACATTTTTAAAAAGTATTCCTGCAAAACAGAAAAAACAAAAAACACAGTTAAATGACAGTTCAGTTAAAAATGCAAGGTTAAAACAATGATTAAATTATTATTAAATTAAATTAAAACATAGTAAAAACACTACCCCCTTAAAAGCTCTTTTTGCCACATAAATTATAAGCCAAAGGCTCTTTATTCAATCCCTAAGATTTTAATAGAGAGATTTAGGAGTCCCAGGATTCCATAGGAATACATTTAATTATAATTTTTTTATTAAATTTTAACAATAAAACAAATTATCCAAACACATAATTTTACATAGAATACAATTGTTGAAAATACCTACTTCCTTTAATACAGCTCCTCGGGTATTATTTTACTTCAAACATTCATCTCTTAAATAAAAACAAAGGGAGAACCCTTCATATCTTTCTCCGAATGATTCCCTTCTTATTGACCAAACACTTTATATATTTATAAAAAGTAGCATACCTATATGTATTCCTTACTATTACAGTAATACATCAAAGGATACACACTAAACAGACATTTATTTCCTTCCTTACATGTAAATTAGGACTGCATAGTTTCCTTTTTTCCTTTACATGTATCTTAAAAGTGGGCCCCATGTGTCCTCAAATTCTTCCATTGGTTTTTGATTCACTACGTGTGATATTTTATCCATCTCCATATATTCGTAGATTTTGTTCGTCCATTGCTCCAAAGTTGGAGTCCCCTCTTTTTTCCACATGCCTGCATAAAGAATTCTGGTTGCACTTATCATCATAAAAATGAGTTTACCATGTTTCCTTTCAATTTGTTCATCATCTAACATGTTTAATAGGAAGAGTTTGAGATCCTTCATCAAATTATATCCAAGGGTCTCCCCACACCTCCGGTGAATATCTGTCCAAAATTTGTGAGCTTGTTTACAATTCCACCAGCAGTGATAAAAAGTTCCAGCCGACTCTCCACATTTCCAGCATTTGTTATCACATTTTCCAATTTTCGCCAATCTGTGGGGAGTCATTATATAAGATATTGTTAAAGGAAGACTTGGAACAAGAACTTGTTAAAAAATGTATGTTAGATTGGGCAAAAGATATGGGACAAAATATCCAGTTATCGCAGTGGGGAAAAAACTGGAGGAAGAGAATAAGATATACCCCCAACAGTGGAATAAGAGAAAACTTAATAAAAATGCAATTTAGGAGGAACACATTTAAATAAATAAATAAATAAATAAATAAATCCAACTTGGAAGGAGTTACTGATCTGTCTAAATCACTGCAATTCCTTTAAGCTGATTTTCTCCCCCTTTATTCTCCCCAGTCCCAAAACAACGCTCTGCTTTAGCAATTACCTCTCTTTATCCCCCCCACTTTCTTCTTATACCCTAGATCCTTTGGTTCCTAGGAAACTTTCCATGAAGTCTGACAAGAAAGACTCTGCACTATCTGTGACCTGGTCCAAGCCCCTCAGCAAGCCTGAGCATTGTCAGCTGCAGCTGTGGTATTCTGGCAACAACACTGTTTTGCAGCGTAACACCTTGACTCAGTGGCAGATTCACCATGTTTTCCAGGGACTGGTCCCAGGGAGAAATTATTCTGTATCCCTCAGTTGCACTGCTGGGCCATACGAAAACAGCTCTGAGATGCTGGCAGTGCCAATTGGTGGGTATGCACTTGTTTGTGTTTGCTCTGAAAGTAAAGACTGTAGGAGGAAATTTCAGAATTTGCTTTCTCTTTCAGTGAGTCATGCATGTGTTTAGGGATCTGTTGTAGCTTTTAGGCATTTTTAAACCACCCTGTGATATATTAATATATCTGAAAGTAAAACACATTCTTGAGTTTCTACCTTCCAGGGGACTCCATCCTCAAGTAGAGACTTTTAGCCAAGGCCTGGTCACCATAGAACACAGTGGACCTTGGAGGGCTTCTATAGAGAAGCTTCATTCAAAGAAAAAGGTGTGTTCTTTGCAGAAAATTGGTTTTCTGTGCAGAAAACATGGTTTTCTGTGCAGAAAACATGGTTTTCTGTGCAGAAAACAGGGATTTGTTGTGCAAGAAACTCATTTTTCTCCATATAATAATTCCTGCACAACACTTCAGGGCGTTCAGATACAGAGAAAAGTTGTTGTTGTTGTTGTTGTTGCATGCCTTCAAGTCATTTCTGAGTCATGGTGACCAGAGTTTCCTGGGGTTTAGGAGAGTGTGACCCGCCCAGGGTCACCTAGTGGATGTCCATGGCTGTGTGGGGAATCGAACCCTGATCTCCAGAGTTGGAGTCCAGCCCTCAAACCTGGTCTTTGTATATTTTGAAGATCTACTGACTATTATCAAGTGTGCCATGTCTCAGCTATTCTGGTCTTGTCCAATCCATTGTCTTGTGTCTCCAGAGGCCGCTGAGGTGAAGGACTTGCAGTGTGTACCTGACTCCACCAGTATGTTTCTAAACTGGACTATCCCTGAAGGTGACATTGAAGCCTATGAACTTACAGTGAGGAAGCTTCCCAGAGGAGGCCTCCAACAATCTGCACATCTTCTGGCTGTTTCCAAGGCTGATGCCACTCTGACTGAGCTCACCTCAGACACCTCTTATCAAATCAGTGTCTGTGCTGTTGGCAAGAATGGAATGAGGGGCCCAGCTGTGGCAGTGGCCTGTAATACCACTGTGGAAGGTATGTGTTTTCCAATCGTTCCATTGCACCAAGATAGATTTCTTGGTAGTAGTTCCTCAGGCTAAGTGATTGACTGCAGACTTGAACTCTAGAAGAAGGAAGCCTTAGGAACAAGCAGTTTTGTGATATACACAGACATCATCTAACTACTTAGCATGGTGACTCAGGAGTTTATCACACGCATTTTCCAGCCCGATCCATGCACTGGATGGAATCGGGCTGGAACAGGAGGAATGGGTTTTACTACACACAAAATTGATGGTGTGCTGCCATCTGACCATGATCCATCCCCAAGCAGTGCTGTGGAGGCTGGTTTTAATAAGATGGTAAGCTTCCGCAGTACATAAGTTGGCCCCCAAAGCACTGCTTGGGAATGGATCTTTGTCAGATGGCAGCACAGCAGCAGTTTTGTGTGCAGTAAAACCCATTTCTCCCCATTCCAGCTCAAACCTGTCCAGTGCACAGATTGGGCTGGAAAATGTGTGCGATAAACTACTTAGACTGAGCTGGAAGCTGGGATGTTTCTCCCTTAGGCTCGCCTCAGTTCACTTTGACAAACCACTGTCTTTCCAGCCCTGACTTCCCATCTGTAATAAAGGGATAATAATGTTGACCTACATTACAGGAAAACATGTGAAGTACTTGCAGTGTGTCCTTTAAACTTATTGATATGTTCCAAATTTCTCATACATAAATTTAGATCTACAGTGCCATCTTCTGGAAATAAGCTAACACAGCTTACTTTTGGCTTTTTTAACTGTAGTTCTTCCACCTCCTGTGCGAATGGACATCCCTCAATTTGATGCCAGCTCCAGAGTCATCATCTCCCCTGATATGTTCAGTGAGGAGAATGGTCTCATTGAGTACTATGGGGTTGTTGTCACAACCAATGAGTCTTGTAAGTGTCTTACCTTCTCAGCACTGTCCTTATGAAAAGAAGCCATGATGCCCTAGTAATGATCTTAATGTTGCAGTGCTTGTCTCCATTGTTTCCAGTATTGAGGCCTACCCAAGACATCATCTCCC
Organism: Urosaurus nigricauda; assembly: GCA_034509955.1. Lineage (NCBI taxonomy): Eukaryota > Metazoa > Chordata > Lepidosauria > Squamata > Phrynosomatidae > Urosaurus > Urosaurus nigricauda. The sequence continues at coordinate 43,149,249 of JAOEGL010000004.1, read as the reverse complement.
GCACATGGTATGACCACTATTATGGGCAAGAAGACTCATACTTAGCACTTTTGCTGCCAAACCCATTTCATCTCAATGAGACCACTAGCCCCAAAACCTGGACAGTGACCATAGGTGCAGAGGAGTGCAGTCAGTCTCGGGAAACCTGCAATGGAAAGCTGAAAACAGATGCACAGTACAGGTAAGAAACATAAAGTAAGAAGCACTAAGTATCTGGTTCAGCACTGTGTCTTCATTAGTTGATCCAATAACATCAAAACAATGATACCTTTACTGAGCCAACCAAAATGCAAAATTACATGTTGCAGGCTTTTGAAGTCACACTGGCTTCTTCATCAGGCAAACAGGAGAAAGAAATTGAAGAGGTTACTCATACGCCTGCATGTTCTGTTTCTGATCTTAGTTCAGATGGTAGGGAGGGCTATCTGCAGGCTGGCTCCTTCCCCTTTGGCCATGTGGTCAACGGTAGATTTTCAGAGTCAAGGAAATTTAATGTCCATTTGCAATTCAAAGAAGATGTTTACTTGGAATCCAGCATGTCTCTTTCCTTTGTGAAACCACGGGCTCCTATGACTAACATCTTCAATTACTTTCTCCTGTTTGCCTGATGAAGACACCAGCGTGACTTTGAAAGCTTGCAACATGTAATTTTCATTTTGGTTATCCCAATAAAGGTATTGTTTGTATGTTATTGGATTTGTTATATGGCCAATATGGCTACCCCTAGATGTTTTCTTCATTCGTTGGTTAGCCAAACACAGTTGAGAGACTCCCTAATAGGCTTGAAGGAGACAGCTATGTCCTGTTGTTTATCTCTGGCAATTACTAATAGAAGACACATTGTCTTTGTAGTAGGGATGGAAGTGGCAAGAAAAATTGTTCCAAATTACATTTTTATATTCACATATCTGATTTGCATTTCCCACACCAAAATAGGTCTTAAACCTTTTGTAATTCCAAGCATGTTTTGTGCTGCAATTCTCATATTAGAAAATGCAAGTATTTCTTGAAAATACACAAAAATGCATTGTATTAGGGGCACAGCTTGCAAAAATATATATGCTGGGGAAATGCACACTGAAATGTGTATGAATTTTTACATGAATTTTTTTTTGTTTAAAAAAATCACAAGCTGATGCAGAAATGGGACAAAATTATTAATGCTGAAAAAATGAGAAACTATGTAAAAAATAAAATTTGCAGATCTTTGCAGCTAACAACTAGGGTGTGAAATGCATGAGGAGTGCTCAGCTTTCAGTGAACTAACCTTATTCCTTCAGCTTGATGAATTGTTGCATAACTGTTCCTTCCAGCCCAACTCTCATGCTGTTCAGGCATCCTTGATCGGAGTACTGGAAGCACAGGAAGTAAGAGTGACCTAGCCCTAGCCCTGCTCCATTCTTACATGTTTTTATTTCTCTCTGTGCTTGGAAAGCAACTTTCTGAATTTGTCCATGTGATTCAGAATGCTGAATAGTCTCATCTTTAGAATGGCATTCTCCATACATAGAAGGCAACAATGATGCATGCGGATGGAGACAAGGCTAGCACACACTCCTTTCTTGCATGCTGACCATATCCAGCATAAGAGAAACTGGATAGACCTTTTAAAAGTATAGGTATTGTAAACAGAAAGTTGGCCTGAGAAGGTGGGATAGTAGAATTGATCTGTGCCAAACTCATTTCATCTCCAAGACAGCACCAGCCTCAAGACTAGGCCAGTCACTGGAACTGTACCTTGGGAAGGAATTTCATGGCAGAATAAAGCCTTTGGTTCAAAACTATCTGTTTGTAGTCAATTCATAGACTTCATAGATTTTGTGTGCAATAAAAGATGGGGAGGGAAAACTATATCTGGTTGTTGAACTCTTTGTTGGAAAGGCAAACGTAATAAATGGCTAAATAAAGGGATGACTAAATAAAATCCTTAGAGTTTTTCCCCCCTCCTACAATAGGTTCAGTATTGCTGCATTCACCAGATACAGCCAACGGTCTCCTAGAGTATCATTCACATCATTTTCAGGTGAGGTGTATTTCTTTGCCCACTTGTAGTCTCAATGAAGCAGGCTTCTAGTTTCTTGGTCAATTTCACTAGGACTAATCATGTGCCTCTCCACAGAAATGCTTCAAATGATCAGTTTACTTATGAGCATGTCTTTTCAGCATTAAGCCATACTAAGGTCAACTAGACATCCAAACAAGGATATAGAGCCTCCAGTCTTCCCCCTAGCCTGGAGCTCTCTTGATGTGTTAGGCTATAATTTCACTAGTCATGCTGGCTGGTTGTAGAGGGCACCAGAGTGAGCATGAGTATTGCAGCCTCAAAATGATGCTTACTAATAACCCTGTAAAGCCGTGAGTGATGAGAAGCCCAGCAGCATGAGAGTCATTTTCATAGAAACTGTTTTCTCAGGGCTAGGAAGAAAGATGGCTGATGCACATGGGACTTTTCATTGTCTTTGTCTCCAGCAGCAGATGCCTCACCGGCCTCAGCTAGTATATCTGCTCCAGTTGTGGCTGGGATCATTGTTGGATTCCTTGTGACTGTCACAGCCATTGCTGGATGGATCTTCTGGAAAAATCTGAGAGCAAAGAGGTAAGGAAAACTGTGCATTTGCTGCTGCAATAATACCGTGCAGGATTATTTTTTTTAGTGCTTGGGACTTGGATGAAAGACCTATGGGGAAGATCTAGATAAGAAATATAAAGTAAATCTACACAGAATCTCTTAATGTCACTGAAACAGCACACACCCATTTATAACCAAAGGCAGGTGATAATCAATACTATGTGTTGAACTGAATAGCATCACATAAGCAGAACAGTGTGGGTGGCACTTAACATGCAACATAATCATGCATTGTGTATAGGATGGCATTGAGAAAGTTTAAATAGTATTTCCTTTTGCCTGCTTATCTTCACCTGAAGATTTCCTCAAACTCTCACCTCTCACAAAGATTAATGTTATATTGGCAAATACATGTTTGTGAATACCTATTTGCTTAGATAACATAAAATTCTATTCCTAAGGGGGCTGGGCCAGCTAATAATAATATGCTTATTTCCTCACTGAGAAATAACAGTCTGTACGTTTTGCTTTCAGACTGGAAAAGGGTAACATACCCCAAGAAATGATCACTTACAGTCTCAGGTGAGTGGGGCTATTTTCCTGTTTCCTTGCTCACTAAAGGATATACTGTATACAGTATACTCAACTATAAGTCGACCTCATGTATATATCAAGGTCAGGTTTTGGGGCCAAAATTATGGATTTTGCCGTGATCTGTGGTTAGGTCGAAGGTAAAACTTGGAGGCTCCTTCAGTGTGTGTATGTGTGCATATGGCAAGAGAGACTCTCACTGAGGCTTTTCTTCATCATTTCAACTTTCCTTACATCCAGACGCTTGGGTGGGAGAGGGACTCAAACAAACAGCAATATCGGTCAATCACCCAGGACTCTTTCTGCTTGGCTTTTTCTTGCTACACCCCTCTCTGCACTGCATGGTGAAATCTGAAAGAGCTGCTATCATGTTTCCTTAGTGACTCATAAGTCGACCTGGGATTTTGGGGTCAATTTTTGGGCATAATTTTTTAGACTTATAGACGAGTATATACAGTAATAGGGAACAAATGTGCAAGACAGAATTATTCCCATATTAGTTCTAGGATATCTGGTACAACTTTTGATTAAACTGTTTCCCCACAACTGAGGGAATCCATGCTATACCCTTAAAACAAAGATAGGTAACTAGTGGCTGTCAAGGGGCTAAACTGTAGCTCCCATTATCCACAGCCATTGGTCATCCTGGCTGGGGTTGATGGAGTCCAGCACTTGGAGAGATATAGGTTCCCCATCTCTTCCTGAAAAATACAAGTCCAAAGTCTATATCAGGCCCTCCCTGAATCAACAGGAGGTCATGCCCCACTTCTAAACCTGAAGCAGTGAAAAAGGAACCCATTGTCTTAAAAATTACTTGAATTGATAGTACATGCTTTGTTTACAAAAGGGATCATACTTTGAGGGGACTTCTGAGATCACTACTCCAGGAAAAAGTATGTGCTGACTTTACTGCCTGCAGAGTTTCAGACCAGTATGGAACCAGGGCAGAAAACTTGTTTTAAAACTCAGTTATTATATGTTGATGGTATCAGGGCAAATGTCCTCCTTTGCTGAAAAACTGCATTTCCTTCAAATGATGTTACAGTAATTGATGTTAACTGGTACAGTAAGTTCTCAGTTCAAGCAGTTGACCAACCTATAATCCAAAACACTTTGATTACTATAAAATTTTTTTGATGGTGCTGTTCATTTAGATACCATAGCAAATAAATGCTTTATGTCTTGTGTTTATGATTTGTGGCTTGGCTGAAAATACCTTGAACTTTAACTAGTTTGTTGTATGTATTCAATAAATCGACCTCTTAGCAATGTGGAGTCGAAGGCTTTCATGGCCGGCATCCATAGTTTTTTTGTGGAGCTTTCAGGCTATGTGGCCATCAGAAACGTCACGTCACCTCAGAAAGGAACTTTTCCAGAACATGGCCACATAGCCCGAAAGCTCCACAAAAAACCTGTTAGCATCTTCACTGGGGATATTAAATTTTGCTTATTTCATTAATGCATGCAAGAATGAACCATTTCTAAAGGTTTTTTCCCTGCTGGGTAGGATTATGAGAGTTTTTCATATCTGGGGACATTTTTTGAAAAAGCAGTTTTTTCTGCAAAATTGTGGAAACAATTTTTTGGCAAAAAGTCCCTAAATGTTTTTTTAAAAAAAGAACGCAAAGGTGGATCATTTTTCATGGCATATCTTGATGTGACAAGACATCCTTTCTCATTCAGGAAGAGAAAATGAATGTTACACCACTAGTCCTCAGTCTGCCTAAAGAAGATCTCTGCACTGCAGTTGGGATTATTTTATTATTCTCTCTCCTTATTTCTTGCAGAAACACACATCGTCCAATCCCACTTCAAAGTTTCAGACAGTATTATGAGGCAAGGACAGCAAACTCCAATCATGGGTTCTTTCAGGACTTTGAGGTAGTTGTCTTTCACTTTATTTCATATTTTTATTCACAGGTTATCTGGCCATATTTAAATATATGTCTCTTTCACACCATACAATTATAGCAATTTGATTCCACTTTGACTGTCATGCCTGTACCTTCTGGAATCCTGGGATTTGTAGCTTGGTGAGGCACTAGAATGTTCTGGCCTAGAATTCTAAATGCACTTCCCTTAATTGCAAATCCCAGGATATTGTGAATTTTGGAAGGAATTTTCATGATATCACTGGTTCATGATCCCTGATGAATTGTTTTATAATTTTATGCAAAGATCAGCTCAGCTTGACTTCTGACTCAGCACATGCCTTCAGCACCAGATAGAGACAGAAGTGCATGCTTTGCTATCTCTAAATGTCTGCAGATAGTGAGCAAGAGGTCCAAGTAATTTGTTTCCGGGAATCTCTTTTTTGGCATGCCAGTTTAAACAGTAATAACCATTAAATTAAAGTCTACTTTCCACAACATTAGAGCATTGGGGGGGGGGGGAGGGGGGAAGTTCAAAGACTATAGATTATGGAAATGTCTGGGTACAATTTCTCCTTGAATTGCTTGATACATCTTATCCCTTAGCTTTACATTTGATTAACTTCAGTGCTGTCAGATGTGTTTGTTTCAAATTTATCTTGATAAAAGAATGAAGCATAGCTAGAAGATCATGAGATCATGCTGAGAAAAATTCTCTCCTTGTGTCCTATAGGAGTTGAAAGAAGTGGGTAAAGAGCAGCCCAAAACAGAAGCTGAACTTCCTGTTAATACCTCTAAGAATCGATACCCCCATGTTCTGCCATGTAAGATTTGGTCAAAGTCATGCACCATTGATTTGTCTCTTCTTCTGGTAGGATTCTCCTAGTATAATGTCTTCTTTGAATGAAGTCAGATATTCTGCAATTCCAGTTAATAGTACCATGTCAGCATTTTTATCTCCTGTTAACAGAGTTGGAAACTATACTTTCAACAAGTTTCAAATACTGTACTTTCTCAAAGGCTCCCCCCTCCCCATTTTATTCCAACCTCTCTTCCCCATTTACAGTGGATGCTATACATGTCTGCTCAGACATAAATGCCATTGAGTTCACTGTTTATCCAAGTTAACTGGGTATAAGGTTGCAAATTTATTCCTTTAGGGGCTAGTAACATCTTTACTTTGAAATACAATCTCAGTTTTTCATTGTTTTCCCCTTTCGGTAGTTTGCTTTACCTTAACTCAGAAACTGACAATATCTGACTCTATATAATACAGCAAAAGCAGTTTCACTGAAAGCATGCTACGTTTTGAGAATTAAGGACACACTATGTGTTCAAGATACAGAACTTTGCATTATCTGTCTTAGGAAAGAGATCTAGTGGAATGGTGTTGCTGGGTTTAAGTGTGACACTTCTACAAGAGGATCATTGGAAGAGGGGCTTGAACTTAGACATTCTGGTCCAAGTCCTACACTCTTAACTACACAGCTGTGCTGACTGTGGATGACAGAAGTTGTAATCCAGCACTAACAAAATACACCAGCATGGAGAAGGCTGCTTTACACCATAGTGGCTGGCTTATATTTAGATTGGCAGACATATTTAAAAGCTCCAACTGTGTCTGCCATTTCTGCAGCTACTTCTGCAATGTAGTGTGTTGCTACCATAACACAATTCCTGAATGTGACCTCATTGCAGATGATTACTCCCGAGTGAAACTGAGCTTGCTGGATGGGGAGCCCTATTCTGACTACATCAATGCCAACTTTGTGCCAGTAAGTTCCTGCATATCAGTTCTACCAACATCCCACATTAAGTAGCATTGTGTTAGTATCTCTGCATTGTGAACTTCATATTAGGCTTTACAAACGGGTGAAGCCAAATCCTGGCAGTTAGAAAACTCCAAGAATATAGATGGAAGAATGCTGGTCAGAATGGAACTGGAATAGAGAAGATTTCTAGAAGAAAACTGGCATATGGTTGGGGCAGAATGATAAGCAGTGGGGAGAAACTGTAGAAGATATTGAACACTAGGTGTGTGGTGCGAATAAAGGTCTAAGTATCAGCAATTTAATAAGTGTTTGTAATAATAACCGTAAACAGAAACATAAATAAAATAAGATTATAGCTAAAATTAGAACATAGCAGGCACCACATATGGTACAAAAGTATCAAACAGAAGCTTCTAAGAATTAAAATTGTTAATAATTTTAACAGAATCTGTTGTTTATTTACAAAGAGATAAATAGAAAAGTTGTGAAAAGACAGACAAGGAAAAGAGAAACAAAAGGCAGGGAGGATGAGATGAAAAGGTAGGTATTTGTATGTTGGTTTAACAAGGAGTCAGATGACCAGATCACAACTTATTCTGGAGAGAGGTTCAGAAGCAGACACCTTTTGATAGGTAGCTGTGCTCTTAGTTTAACTGCAGTTCAGTCTCTCTCTAAGATTATTTGGAAGTTTGTAGATGTCCCTTAGCTCCAAGTTGGCCTTGGCTTCAGAAAATTATGTCTATAACTACAAATCAGATGCTGGTTCAGCCATCAGTATTGACCCTCCCTTTACTTTCACACAGACTAATTTCCTTTTATTTTTCCCTTTTCAAATGCACCACATTAACATCCACATGTGTAGCTACATTGATAATCTCCCTTATTTTAAAATATCAATATAAAAAATTCAAAACTTGTGTGAAAAACAGAGAGGCATTTTGTGATGATATCATAGTGGACAGCAAAAAGCACTATGCACAGCCAGCTTCTTCAGAGCTCCATCAAAAAGAGAAATAGGTATACCAGGGCTTTCCATGAGTAGCCTCACTGCTTTAAATTTTTACTTGTCTTTCCTCTTTCTCCTGCTGTTTACAGCTGCATGTTAAAGAGCTTGGATGCATCCCTCATGTCTCTCTGGTAATTCATCCAGGTAATGGGTTAATGCATCTGCATGTGGTAGTCATATTCATCCGCACATGCCTGTATACAGTCAGCCCTCCATATCCACAGATTTCTTATCCACAAATTCAACCCTCCATGGTTTGGAAGTATAAAAAAATACATATAAATGTCAAAAAGCTAACCTTGATTTTATCATTTTAGATAAGGGACACCATTTCTGTGCCACTGTATGTAATGGGACTTAATCATCCACTGATTTTGGTATCCACAGGGAGTCCTGGAACCAAACTCCACCAGATACCAAGGGCCCACTATGTATTTACACAACAGTCATGCTTGCATGCCCGTGCAAAAACATTGTGCTTAATGTACATTCAACATTTAAGGTTGGTGTCAAGACGATTTATCACAAGAGCAGATGTATCTCTTTTACAGGCTGCATTGGCTCAAAGTGTGTAGCTGGCTAGTGGCTACCAATAGCAAGGCATTTCTTACATTTTGGGGAGGGTCAGGTTCGTGAGCAATAAAGTACTACACTGAAGTGTTGATCTGTCTTTGCCAGACAAAACATGGATTTAAAAACAGATAGAACTCACAGATAAAAATTTCAAACAGTCAGACAGGGAAGCATAAACACTCAATAGTCAGGTTGAAGGTCTGCTGAGAAAAGTATCTTCAAGTGCTGTTGGAAGCACATCAGAGACATCTGTCAAGCTCTTGAGTATAGCTCATGCACCAAAGTTGCCAATGATTTTCAGTCCCCAAACAGATTGGAAACAAGGGCCTAAATCCTAGTAGTCATCCCAAAATAGAGTAGACACACTGAATCAACTCTTGAATGGGTAGTCAATATGAAGGAAAATCCCATTAATTCGTTGGGTCTAACAATACTTGGGACTAACTAGAGGATTCAAGCTAAGATTAGCTAATTAGTCTCTGGGCAGAGAGAAAGGGAAAGGTAAGTTACCATACATGTGATTTGGTTTGCTTGTTTGCACTTTCTGAGAGACTTCTTCTAAGGCCTATCTTCTTCACTTACGTTTTTGTGTATGACAGGCTATGGCAAGCATGATATGCCCCCTTATCTGTGTATTAACAGCATGGTGCATGGCAGCATAGAGAAGCAGCTTGAGCTCTTTGCTCCTCAGGTTTCTTCCAGCTCAATGAGGTGGAGATTCCATGTACTGATAAAAGAATATCTGCAGATGCCATGAAAATATAGTATTGTGCCTATTGCTATTCTGCTGCTTGGGAAATTTGAGTTCATGTAGAGAAATCAGTGGACCTTTCCTCTATTCTAGAAGAACCCACAGAAGGCACTAATGTAGAGCTTTTAAAGCATTCTTAGAAAGAACATTTCTGCCCAGTTTTTAATATCTACCTATTTACTTGCTGTGCCCTGTGCTGTATGTCATATAGAGGATGGAAAAAATATAGATTATGAATTTAGTCCTTTGAGCCATATTTCTCCCTTATTATTGGAAAGGGATAAAACACACTGTTCAGAAGGAAGGTTGTGGTGAAAATCTGGAATCATTGTTTAAATATCTGAAGGGATGTCACATTGAGGAGGAAGCAAGCTTGTTTTCTGCTGCTCCAGAGAATAGGACCTGGAACAATGGATGCAAGCTACAGGAAAAGAGATTCCACCTCAACATTAGGAGGAATGTCTTGACAATAAGGGCTGTTCGACAGTGGGACACACTCCCTCGGAAAGTGGTGGTGCCTCCTTCCTTGGAGGTCTTTAAGCAGAGGCTGGATGGCCATCTGTTGGGGATGCTTTGATTGGGAGCTCCTGCATGGCTGGGGGTTGGACTGCATGGCCCTTGTGGTCTTTTCCAACTCTATGAATCTATGAATCTCTTGGAAGTGGAGAATTAGTTCTTCAAAGTATTTTTACAATAGAGAGGAAAGTTTGGATGTAATTAATTGCAATTCATATTGGTAGTCACTGTGCCACTAAAATAAATCTATTCTGTCTGTAAACATCTGGTCACATAAAAGGGATCTTATATACACACAAACATATACACACACTTGAATGTCTCTACAAAATGTTTTAAATATATATTTTTTGCCTATACATCAATATACTACAGCACATAACAGCAACCCTGGGGCCATTCAGTCTACCATATAAACCGGTTTGTAACCTGGATTAAAATCGGGAAGGTCATACTGGCACCGTTTTTTTCACTAGGGAATCCGGATCTTGCAGACCCGATGTGACACAAATCCCCCTAAACCTGGTTTTTCCGAAAGCGTTTCTTTTTTGAAAAATCAATTCAATTGAATGTGAACTTGGCTCTGATCATGATCGGGTCAAGTTCAGGGGAGGGGTAAAGGCCAGGGGGCAGAACATGCCTCCTCTCCCTGCAACCACTGGCTTTAATCCAGTGCTGTCTAATAGTTTTTGCAGCAGGAGTGCTTCATCGGGCACTTCTGAATTTTTTTATTATTTTTACAATTTGACAGCTTATGTGCATTCTACATGGGGCTCTTTAAATGGGAGGGGGAACCCCCAATCCATATATGGATAGTTGGCTTATATATATGGATTGGGGTTCCCTCTCCCTTTGTTTAAAGAGCCGCATTCATATTGAGCATTTAAACGAAGGGAGAGGGAACCCCAATCCATATAAGGAAACCAACTATTCATATATGGATTGGGGGTTCCCCCTCCCGTTTAAAGAGCCCCATGTAGAATGCACATAAGCTGTCAAATTGTAAAAATAATTTTAAAAATTCAGAAGTGCCCGATGAAGCACTCCTGGTGCTGAGAAAAACGGAGGAGGAGGAGAAGGAAGGGAAAGGATCCCCACAATCTGCACTGCTCCCAGCCCTATGCTCCATGCGCATAATCTGTTAAATGTAAAAAAGTATTTTAAAAAAACAAAGCGCCGGATGGAGCACTCATGCATCCAATGGCTGCATCAGACGTCACCATGACATCATTTAATTGACAACTAGGAGGCTCCATCTTGAATAGTTACTTTTGCATATATGAACTTCAGCGGGGTAAAATGCACCGGGTAGTAGTAGTATGAACTCTTTTCCGGAGACATTCGGTAATGGCATGCATGATATGATCTGGATCTAACCATGGCAAATGGGCTAGTATGAATGAATGAAGCACCTGTAAATGTTGCAACCCAGAAAAACTCATTCTGTTATGTTCAGTAAAACCTGATAAACTCAACACTGTTTTTGTGACCAAACACTGGATTGTGCCCAAAATTCTTTCAAGATAAGCTACACTTTATTTTATTTTATATGTTTATATGTGCACGCAAGCAGGGAATTCTGTGACTGCTAATTCTCTCTCTCTCCGTTATGGCAGGGTTACAACTTGCCTCAAGAATTCATTGCAACACAGGGACCATTGAAGAAAACCCTAGATGATTTCTGGAGGTTGGTCTGGGAGCAGCACATCTGCACTATCGTGATGCTTACTGTAGGCATGGAGAATGGGCGGGTAGGTCTGACAGACAGCCTTTTAGTGTTCAATCTAAGAAAGCAGGTTTGCATTTTCTGAATCTAGTGCAGTCTGTGCTTCCTAAGCAGGAGTAAATGTTGTACACATGAACATGGAGAATAAAAATTTCCAGATGTCTGTTGTTTTAGGTCTGACTGAATGGAAGTCTGAGGGGGGAAAATTAGACTTCACATGCAGATGCTTGTAAGATATTCCTGACTTTTAAACTATATATATAAAGCAGCCTCATTAAACTCCCCTCATGAGCAAAGGACAGTGACCAGCAAGTTTGTGTCTTCCTTTTTATGCCAGCCATTTCTCACTCCACGTTTACTTGCTGTTCTTCTCTGTGTTGTGGATAATGGGTTCTACTAAGAATTATTTTGTATAAAAATTCTCAGACTGACAGAATGAAGGAGACAAACGGACCCAGAAATTCTGATTGAGAACTCAGTTTTATTCTTCCTGCCAGCAAAGGTCCCAGTGGAAATTCAGTTTCCAAAGACTGAGGCCCAGAATTATACAAAATGATAGGTGTTTTACACAAAGGATCTCCAAAAATGCTTTCTATTGGTTAATCTTAAATCTAAACAAATGAATCTCAAGCAATCAGGCAACGAATACATGAATAATTAAAATCCACTTATGACTCATCAGCCCACCTTACAAAAGTTACTTTTTCCTGTCAACAACAACAACAACAAAGATATCAGAAACTTTCACTGTGGCGCCTGAGAGGGCATCTTGTACTCTTGTTTGTTCCGCAACCTTCACTTAGCCCTAGTTTATGCACAGTTTAGGTTTTTCCATTCTCCCAGAATTCAGCATTCTAAACTCTGGTTCAAGTAGCCATTTTAGTTCACTCTTCATAGTATAACATTAACTAAATATTGATTATAAAATTTGCCCACTACATGTGGAGCAGAGGAGAAAATATAAGAGGTCAATCATGATTTCATATACAGAATTTGAATGCCTAGTGTTTCTAGTTGCCTGTGTTATTCCCCCCTCCAAAAAAAAACCTGTAGAAGATGGTTTGTTTTCTTAATATCATAATTTAACCAATTTTTATATATAGATGGAGCCAGTATGGTGTAGTGGCTTGAATGCTTGACTAGGACTCCAGGAGACCAAGGTTCAAATCCTGGCATAGCCATGGAAACCCATTGGGTGACTTTGAGCAAGTCATACTCTCTCAGCATCACCTTGTCTGAAAAAGCTTGCCAAGAAAATTCCAGGACAGGTTCACCTTAGGTTTCCATAAGTCAGAAATGACTTGAAGGTACACAGTAACAACACATACATAGATGATCTTTGCAATGCACTAGACAAATAAGACTGAATACAGACAGAGAAATTCCAAAATATAGAAGTGGCTCCATTTTCAGCTGACTCCAGGAGACCAGCCTAGCTTCTATGGTTTGTACATGTTTGATAAGTATAGCCAACAGTTTTATGCTGCTGTGGACACTAGCAAACTCCAGACCCCTTTTCACTGTCAGTATCTTGCATATGCACACACACAGCACTCATTTTCCTGTTTGCTTTGAAAATTTCATTGTAATCTGCCTCTTCTAGGTACTATGTGAACACTACTGGCCCTCAGATAGCTCTCCTATATGTTCTGGGCAAATCAGAATATACCTGCTTGCTCAGAATTTTTCAGATGAGTGGACTACAAGGGAATTCAAGCTGCAGCATGTAAGTAGGAGCCTGGAAAATATAAGCTCTCCTCCTCAAATTTCTCAATATCTTGCCAAATCAAAACTGTAATTATAATGTAAACTGCAGGACATTGAAGTTCCAGAGTACTGTATATACTCCTGTATAAGTCTAGAAATTTAGGTCAAAAAATTTACCCAAAAAACTTGAGTCGACTTATCCACGGGTCAATGTAAGTACTGCATCTTAACTTTCATTTAAAAGAAGGAACCATCCCCTGATGAAAAGCAAGAGTATAATCTGTCCTGGAAGCACTGACCCCCTTTATTCTCTCATCCATCCAGTCTTAAGAATAAGCACAAGGAGTTCTGTCTGATGGACTTTTGGAAGTTATTTTACATTGTTTTGCTTTGCTTCATGCTTTAGATCCTTTCCTATATGCCCCTAAATTTTACCCGTGACTTATCCATGGGTCATAGCAAAATCCAAAATTTTGGCCCTAAAACTTGCCCTCGACTTATACATGATTTTGACTTATAGTCGAGTATATACAGTATTCTGGTGATCCTTTTTTTAATGGGCTGTTGAGAAAATTGTGAATAAAAAGAACATCTTTTGTAAGATGGGGTTGAGGTGTGTGAGGAGAAAACACAGGGCAATTTTAGTTTCAGCTAGATGTTTGACCTACTTACTGGTTAATGGGAGCTATTCCTAGACCATTTTCTCTTGATTTCAGTACTTAAGACCAACAGAGGTATATTTTACAGTTGATACATCTTGGACTGTTTCTTGCAGCTGAATTCCAGAATTTATTTTGCACAAAATTCATACATGATCAAATTGCATGGAAAACCTTTACTTCACAGAAAATGTGAAGAGAATTTTGTATTCTGCCCAGAAAATGTTTTCCATGCAAAACAGCCATGTGCAAATTTTGTGTAGACTGTCCCAAATTACAAATAGTATTTGAAAAGTCCATGGTTTTCAAAGACTTTCTTACAGTGAGAAGAAAATTGTTAAAATTACTCATTGCTTCCTTTGAGGAGAAACTTAGTGAAAAATTACATCCCTACTCTTAAGTTACTGCAATCCCAGTAATAATTATAGCAAACCATTTAAACATTCTGGGGGCAGCGGAATGAATATTGAAAACCACCAAGTTTTAATTTGGGGATGGTGGCAAACACGTCTGTTTTCAATAGCTGATGGGGTTCTCACATCGCCTTTTTCTTCTTATTTTGGAAAACTTTTAATATTCAGAGTCCAGCTGGGATTACAAAATGCTGGTTTTATTATTTTTGCTTTCAAATTCAATTCAACATCAAAATGATGCTTATCCCCACATTTGTTCACAGCAGCAGAAACATACTTAATTTTAGTCCTGTAGTCAAGAATTAAGTGACTTTACAATACAAATATGCTATGCTCTGAATCTTTCTTTCTTTCTTTCTTTCTTTCTTTCTTTCTTTCATTATAGTGGCTTGTTAAGTGTCTCCCTTGGTGGTTTGGCCAGCTTTTTCCTTGTTGTAATTCCACCAGCAGGCAAAAACCTTTCTAATCGTGCAGCCATTCATCAACATGGCTATTTCTTATGGTCAGGGATTTTAAATGTATGTGCCAGATGTTTTAATATTTTAATTCAGATTTGTTCCTAGTATGGAATTTTAAACTATTTGAACTGAATTTGTTTTTTAATAGTTCAATTAATGAAGGTTGCATTTTAATGTGTATAGTTTATTGTGGTTTCATTGGAACTCTTTTAAAAATTATGGTGGAAGCTGCATGTACCCTAACCATAGGAGACATTTAGGTTATAAATCAAATTAAAATGAAATAAAATAAAATATAGAGAATTCCCTGTTTCATTTATTCACTTAACCTTCACTTTTCTTGTCCCCAAAATACCTTGTGATGGCCTTCTTCTGTCACAGGAAGGGCTAAATATGGAACGGAGGGTGATTCATTTGCACTACACAGCGTGGTCTAATCATGGTGTTCCTGAGTCCACTGCTTCTCTCATTGCCTTCATAGAGTTGGTGAGAGCACATATGCAGAGCACAAATGAGCCTGGACCTACACTGGTACATGGAAGGTAAGTTGCAGACAATCCACCTTGCTGCTTTTCTCTACTAGAATCTGTGAAACTGACAAAAGACCATGGAAGTGCTAACTTAAATCCATTCATGTGATAAAAACAGATATCTTCTTTAAGCTCATTTGGTAGTATCATGTGATATGATTTTTCTTGGATATTACAGGTATGAAATGCAGGTAATGGACAGCAGGTTTAATAAAAAGTATTCACTGTGGTCTTGCCAATTTTATGGTATAATGAAGGAGATGACAGATGAATAGAGGTTCCCAACTACAGCGCTTGAAGAATTACTTTTTAAAAGTTATGTTTGATAGTACTTGGTACAGAGTTCCAAAAATGTAACTTTCTACCATTACAATAAAACATTGCTTTGAGGGTTCTTGTTGACAGAGAAGCAATTAATAAACACTTTCAGTTAATATATAAGTAAACTTTCTTGTGTAACGGAGACTGAAAGCCAGAGGCTTGTAACATTACTTGCACCATTGTTTGTAATTTTTCACTGCTTTTTAAACAAAATCCAGCTAAAAAATAAGAATGTCTAAATTTGATTAAAAGAAAATGTCCTATTAATAATTTCAACATCCAAAAATAATGAGAAATAATAGGCAGCCTTAAATCAGTACACTGAAAAATTAATGCTGTTTGTAGTAGTTACTTTATTTTTCAGAATGAGAAAGAACAAAATGATCAAATGTAAGCTGTCATCAGCCACTAAAAATCCCTGATTTACTGTTGTTGCAGTGCAGGTGTAGGCCGCACAGGAACTTTTATTGCCCTTGATCGTCTCCTGCAACAGCTGAAGCATGAGAAGGTAGTGGATGTGTTCAATACCATTTACAGTCTGCGGATGAACCGCCATCGGATGATTGAGACTCTGGTGAGAAAAATGGGAATTCCCTCTCAAATCCCCAGTTCTCCCATCATGAAATAATTCAGTAATTCAAAATAACATTGTCCTTTCAATGAAGTACTTGTGTTTGTCATTGGGCAAGGTGGGAAAAAATCCTAGAGTTGCAAGTTCCTGGAGTTGCAAGAATGAGGAGTCTAGACTGGAAATGTGGCCTCAAGAAGTTGTTGGACTGTAGTTCCCAACATTGCCCACTATTGGCCATGTTTATTAAGGCTGGTTGGCATTTCAGTTCAACATCATCTGGAGAGCCACATTTTGTTCACTTGTGGTCTAGACATTTACCAAGTGAAGGCCCTTGTAAAGAATTAACTTGGGAAAGAAATAGACATGTAACTAATAGGCATAGCATGCAGCTAATAGCTGCGGGATGTAATGAAGAACACCCTAGAAATTAGAGAAGATTTGGAGAGAGAGGACAGGGAGAAGGAGAAGAAAGGACATAGAACTATAGAGCAAATGAGAGAGGCATGCACACAATGAGGTACATCAAAGAAGTATTCTCTGGAGTCTGAAAACCTGGAGACAGAGAGTCAGATACCAGGAGTTTATGGCTCCAGAAAATGGCAGAGCAGCCTCTCTGAATCCAAGGAACTGGACCTGAAACAGTTGAGGAGCCCTCTTCTCAGCAGGATATGGTGGACGCGAAGGACACACATCCTTCCTTTGAGGTTTGCAGAAGAAATAAGAAGAGGCTTTCTATGTCCCAGCCCTGGTTAAATAGGAAACACTGATCTGTTAAGCATTTGATGGGTAGAAGTGCCTAACCTATAAATTGCCCAGCGGCTCCAGTTTTTGTTCCTTGCAGCCATTCTATTTGGCAACTGGCAGTGCTCTTTGTATGCTCTTGACTTTGGACTGTCTATGATTGATAGTTCCATGTTTTCCATTTGATGGCTTACTTTATCTGGATTACTGTTTTGGTGTAATGACTCATGGACTGGCTGATGACTTTGTTCCTGTTCCTCCATTTATGTTGTTGGATTATCTGTGATTGACTTGGACTGGATTGACTACCCTACAGCTCTTTGCTATAGAATCACCTGACTTTTGGGTCATTTGCTGACAGTAGCACAGGACAGTTAGAGGCATTAAGTTTCAACAAGCTTCTTCTAGTTTTCTTTTTTTGAAGCTTGTGGGAGGTCTTAGTGCATATTTTATTAAGTTTGGGCGGGGCTTAAAGCATTATACTTGACAATTGTCACCTTTTTCATAGATTCAGTGAGCTGCAGATACAGTGGCTTTTTTAATATACTTAGATGCATAGTTGATTTGTTTTTCTTTTCATTGAAAAGGACAAAGTAAGGGCAAGTCAATGGAGTAGAGGCCAGAAGTTCCAAATTATAAGTTACAGCCAGATGTTGTTGTCTTTCTATTTCAAGGCAAGCTGTGATGCCAGCACACACCCAGTGTCAATACATTATGTGCTCTTCTCTTCCAGGGGCAGTATATATTCCTCCACAACTGCATTCTGGAGAAGATTTCTGAAGAACCACTCTTTGACCCATCTGGGCTGGAGCAGTAAGTTTCTATTCAGTGTCCTTTCCCACATCAGCATATCCTTCATAATCCTCTCCTTTTACTGCCCCCCCCCCCAAAAGCTGCCCTTTCTTCCCCATCCCTTATGTGTACCTGAACCATTATACTACTGGTGCAGGATCAGAGCTACAATTTGAGTATCTTTTATCCAGAATTCCAAAATCCAAAATCCTCTAAAATCCAAAACTTTTTTCATGTGTGGCTGAGATAGTGACACCTTTGCATTCTGATAGTTCAGTGTACACAAACTTACTTTTATACACAAAATTATTTAAAATATTATGTATAAAATTGTGAAATGTATAAGGTATATATGAAATGTAAATGGATTTAATGTTTAGACCTGGGTCCCACCTCCAAGATATCTCATTGTGTCTACTCAAATATTCCAAAACCCAACACTCTTCTGATCACAAGCATATTGGATAAGGAAGATTCAACCTGTATCAAAAAAGTATGTTTGTGTGTGTGAGCATGTTTTTAAAATTCATCATCTGGAACATACAAACATGCCAACCAGTACATTGTTATCACTGCACGCAAGAATGCCTTGTGCTGAACCACAATAGTAGCTTCTTCTGTAATAGAGTCCCTGTTGAATTATTAACTTCAGCTTTGTGGAAAATTTGACCAGCACATTGATGGCTACTGCCTGGGGTTATAGCCTTTTCATCAGTACAGCTATGCTTGTGAGCAGTGAAGTGCAGCAGGGGTGTACAACTGCCACAGCTGGCAGGGCCCTACCCTTGCAGGACCTTGGGGAGCTAGATCCTCCCCTGCCTCCTCAAGATTTTAAAAAATATTTTTTAAAAAATTCAAAATATCCTCACACTCCATGGGGGGGGGGGGGCGGGTGTAGAGGGCAATCATGCCACATTTTAACCCCTCCCAGTTGTCCTGGGTCCAGGAGAGGCCTTTATTTAACAAAGAAGTAGACTGCTTCCAGTTCACTTTGTGGCTTAATAACATACCCACCAACAGATTGTGCTTTCATTTCCCACATGAAAATTCAAGACATGTGGCCAAGCAAAATCAGAGTGTGGTCAAGATGGCAAAAATTATTAATGTGGAAGAATACACAAGCTAGGTGAGACTGCAGTAGTTTGGTTTTGCCTGAGTCTACAGGGAAGGCAAAGTTCTGATGTTCCTCTTCTCTCCAGCCTGCTGAATTAATTGAGTGCACACTATTTTGCATTTTGAGTTCAGTTTACACCAGTGGAAGTAAGCTGAGGAGGACAAAGGGGGACATGAGTGAGATACAGTACTAGGACATTTTAAAAGCAGCTGGAAAAGTGAGAAGGCAGATGATTAACTGGCACTGTCCCTACTAAATCAAGTAACGTCTCGGCTTGATTTCTGCAACGCACTCTACATGGGGCTACCCTTGTGTCAAGTTCAGAAACTTCAACTGGTACAGAATATGGCAGTCAGGCTGGTTACTGATACACCTCGATCTGCCCACATCACACCAGTTTTAAAATCTCTCCATTGGCTGCCTATTAGTTTCTGGGCAAGATACAAAGTGTTGGTTTTAACCTTTAAAGCCCTTTATTTATTTATTTATTTATTTATTGTATTTATACCCCACTCTTCAGCCTTAATGGCTATCATGGCTTGGGTCCTGACTTCCTGTGTCTTCTCCCATATCATCCCCGCACAATCTTCGTTCTGCTGGGAAGAATCTGCTTCAAACTAAGAGGACTAGACTTTCTGCAGTGACCCAGCGTTTCTTTTCATCAGCTGCTCCTAGACTCTTTTTATGTTGGGGGGGGGGGGAGGGTTGGGGACTTTGGAATTTTAATGTAATTTTCTTTTAATCTGTATCCTATTTTTACTTCTGCAATCTGCATGGATTCCCTGAGATTAAGTGGAATAGAAATTAGAATCATAGAATCATAGAATGATAGAGTTGGAAGAGACCACAAGGGCCATCCAGTCCAACCCCCTGCCATGCAGGAACTCCAAGTCAAAGCATCCCTGACAGATGGCCATCCAGCCTCTGCTTAAAGACCCCTAAGGAAGGAGACTCCACTACACTCCGAGGGAGTGTGTTCCACTGTCGAACAGCCCTTGCTGTCAGGAAGTTCCTCCTAATGTTGAGGTGGAATCTCTTTTCCTGCAGTTTGCATCCATTGTTCCGCGTTCTAGTCTCTGCAGCAGCAGAAAACAAGCTTGCTCCCTCCTCAATATGACATCCCTTCAAATATTTAAACAAGGCTATCATATCACCTCTTAACCTTCTCTTCTCCAGGCTAAACATCCCCAGCTCCCTAAGGCGTTCTTCATAGGGCAAGGTTTCCAGACCCTTCACCATCTTAGTTGCCCTCCTTTGGACATGCTCCAGTTTCTCCACATCTTTTTTGAATTGTGGTGCCCAGAACTGGACACAGTATTCCAGGTGGGGCCTGACCAAAGCAGAATAGAGTGGCACTATAACTTCCCTTGATCTAGAAACTATACTTCTATTGATGCAGCCTAAAATTGCATTGGCTTTTTTAGCTGCCGCATCACACTGTTGACTCATGTTCAGCTTATGGTCTACTTGGACTCCTAGATCCCTTTCACATGTGGTCTCATTCAGCCAGGTGTCCCCCATCCTATATCTGTGCATTTCATTTTTCCGCCCTAAGTGCAGAACCTTACATTTCTCCGCATTG
Organism: Urosaurus nigricauda; assembly: GCA_034509955.1. Classification (NCBI taxonomy): domain Eukaryota; kingdom Metazoa; phylum Chordata; class Lepidosauria; order Squamata; family Phrynosomatidae; genus Urosaurus; species Urosaurus nigricauda. Next base: position 43,128,986 of record JAOEGL010000004.1, on the reverse strand, counting down.
AATTTCATTTTGTTAGCACTGGCCCAGCTTTCTAGTCTATTCAGGTCGTTTTGAATTTTGATCCTGTCCTCTGGGGTATTAGCTACTCCTCCCAGTTTAGTGTCATCTGCAAATTTGATAAGTATGCCCCCAATTCTGTCATCCAAATCGTTAATAAAGATGTTGAATAGCACTGGGCCCAGGACAGAACCCTGTGGGACCCCACTGGTCACTTCTCTCCAGGATGAAAAGGAGCCATTGTTGAGCACCCTTTGAGTTCGGCCAGTCAACCAGTTACAAATCCATGTAACAGTTAACTTGTCTATCCCACATTTTGCAAGCTTGTTTGCAAGAATGTCATGGGGAACCTTGTCAAAGGCCTTACTGAAATCGAGGTATACTATATCCACAGCATTCCCATCATCTACCAAGCTGGTAATTTTATCAAAAAAAGAGATCAGGTTCGTTTGGCATGACTTGTTTCTCTGAAACCCATGTTGGCTTTTTGTGATTATGGCATTGGCTTCTAAATGTTCACAGACTCTCTGCTTAATGATCTGCTCTAGAACCTTTCCTGGAATTGATGTCAGACTAACTGGACGATAATTGTTGGGATCCTCTTTTTTTCCCTTTTTGAAGATGGGGACAACGTTTGCCCTCCTCCAGTCTGCTGGGACTTCTCCTGTTCTCCAGGAGTTCTCAAAGATTATTGCCAATGGCTCTGATATTACATTTGCCAGTTCTTTTAATACTCTAGGATGTAGTTCATCTGGTCCTGGAGATTTATATTCATTTAGGTTAACCAGGTATTCCTGTACTACCTCTTTACTTATTCTGTGCTGAATTTCCTCTATTCTGTCTCCATTATCCTTAGGTTGAGCAACCTTTGCCTTTTCTGAGAAGACTGAAGCAAAGAAGGTGTTGAGTAATTCTGCCTTTTCTCTGTCCCCTGTTAGCATTTTGCCATCTTCTGCACGCAGTGGCCCCACTGTTTCCTTCTTCTTCCTTTTGCTGCGGACATATCCAAAAAAGCCCTTTTTATTGTTCTTAACCTCTCTAGCAAGCCTGAGTTCATTTTGCGCTTTAGCTTTTCTGACTTTACCCCTACATGTGCTGGCTATTTGTTTGAATTCCTCTTTCGTGATTTCTCCATTTTTCCATTTCTTATACATGTTCGTTTAAAACTTAGCTCATTTGAAAGTTCCTTAGTCATCCATCCTGGCTTCTTGAGACATCTTCCATTTTTCTTCCTCATTGGAACTGTTTGAAATTGTGCCTTCAATATCTCCCTTTTGAGAAACTCCCATCCGTCTTGAACTCCCTTTTCTTTTAGTATTCCTGACCATGGGATCACTCCAAGTATTTCTCTAAGTTTATTGAAATTAGCTCTCCTAAAGTCTAGAGTGCATGTCTGACTATGCCTAGCTTCTCCCTTCCACTGTATTACAAACTCCAGGAGAACAGGAGAACATTATTATTGTTGTTGTTGTTGTTGTTGTTGTTATTATTATTATGACAATAGGAGGATATGGGAAAAAAGACCTCTTCTGCACACACAAAAACAAAACAAAAACAAAAAAAACAGCCCAGGTGTGTGTGACAAAATTGTTCTCCATACCCCCTAGGGGTTGGTATGTGTGGTGGATCTTCAAAGATAGCAGCGGGACTGTTGGCTGTACTTTTCTCTCTTCTGCACTAAGGCTTGCTTTTTTTCTGTTCAGGTTTGCCCTCTTGTGTTAGATGGATCTGAGGGGTAATTAATCATGAAACTACTCTATTCTGTTTACTCAAGGTCACACCCAATACCTCTCAAGAGTTTTGTTCAGCATCATGCAAAGAACTGTTCCAAGGCCAACGCTGGTTTCCTGAGGGAGTATGAGGTAAGAGCAGGACAGATGGGATGCTAGGCTTAGGAAGACCCTCTTCAAAATCTGTCTGCCAAATGGATGTTCAGAAAAATTGGGGGAATGGGCTAGGCTACGTCCCCTGTGGAATTATCAGTTTAGGCCTTTGGCTCCCTTGAACACATGGGCCCAATTCCTCTCCCAGTAGAACTATTAGTCTTGGCAATCAAGGCCAGCTACGCACATTCACAGCCAGACACACACAGCCAAACAGTAAATAGTCTCATCCAGTCAAAGGATCTCTGTAATACATATTGTTGTTGCTAGTTTCTGAGGGCTTGCATGTTCACCATTTGTATGCTTACCTCTTGACAAAAACACTGCACTACTGCAGCAGCTGGTGATTATATGGGAGTGGCCATTACAGATGAAACACCTTGGAGAAAAGACATGTCACATCTTGAAGAAAATAAACAATTTGCAAATTCATCTGCATGTCGCCAAATGATGACCATGGATATTAGGAGATATGTTTAAAAGAACTCTTGCCTACGTCATTCCTTTTAGGGGGATAGGATCGCAAGCTAATTGTACCTGAAAACCTAGTTTAAAGTTACAGCTGAATCAAGGGAAAATAAAGTCAGTGTGTCCCACACATTTTCTTCCAGTTCTCACTACTTGATCCCTCCATCTCCAGTGTATTTAGAAATCTTGGAACAAAAAGAGGCAACCCTATGACATCCTAGGACTGTAGTACCAAGCCACATTATCTTTTCTCTAGCATTTCTATTCTTTTCTTTTAAGTGAGGCTCTGAGAATACAAGTTTTAGTAGCAATATCTTTGTCCTTTTCCCCACGTGGAAGAATGGCTGAAGTGAAAGGGTTAAACAGTTTACTTCTCCCTACTGTTCTGCCAGCCCCAGAGTATCACTTTTTAAAAAATGTCATAGGAAAGTAACCGTCAGTTGCATGGAACTTATAATTTGGTCCTTAAAGACCATTGCCCTTGTGACTGAATTTTCCAATAGGTCTGTTTCTGCATTAGACAATTGTTGAAGCACCTGGCAAAGACTACTTGCCTTTTGCCAACCCTTGGTGAAAAATATGTTCCCAGTTCAGGACCTATCCAATTTCCAGTCTCCTCTTTTCTTTTCTTGTTGTGCTTTCTTCCAGCAGATGCTCTTGGAAGCTGCAAAAGAGAATTCTACTGTGTCATATTCTGGAAGTGAACAGATCAGCCTTGAGTCCAGCAAGACCTCTTGTAAGTGATGGGATTTTGTTGAATAGAAGAGGGAGGAGACTGGTGAAAAAAAGCCTTGGTGACTAGTAGTTATGTAAATTTTCACTTATTTCATCTCTGAAAACAAGAATGAAAAATATCAGAAGTTTTCTCCCTGCTGGGTAACATTGTAAGACTTTTTGCATAGCCTCGTCTTTGCATTTGGATACTTTTGAACTAAAATTTTAGGAAGCACCCCCCCCCCGGCATGAATTTTGACAAAATGCATTGCTTTTCTGAGCAAAATATATTTTTGATGTTAATGATGATAATGAAAAAAAGCATTGTTTCATTCACTTTCACACAGGGCAAAAAAAATATCTTAATTTCTCAGGATGATAAAATCTGTGAATTGCTAGTGACCCTACAGTCCTACACAGCTGGATATATGTAGCAAATAACCACCTGACAAGGAAGGATGACAGGGACATCTTTTTATGATGGTTCCAGTTTTAGGGAAGTTAGTTTCAGGGCCTTCTGTCTGATACCTTGGCCCCTATCAAGTTTCTATTTTGTCTCCTCTCCTATTTAAGAAGTACGTTACCACAGGTTGCATTTTTCCCACCTCTCTCAAACTGCTCTAGCAGTATTTTCAACAACAAACCTTCTCATCTTGGTTACCATAAGTAGATTCAACCACAATGATGTAACTTGTATTCCATTGTGTTGACTTTCCCAGCAGTAAACTGTAGGTGGTCAATGCTCAAAGTACTTGAGAAACATTTGCATAATTCTTGGATGCATATGCTGGTATTATCATCATGTAAGTGGTGGGGAAGAGTTAAGGTTAAGATCATCCTTGGCAAAAATTACCCAGTAAATCCTTGTCTGAGATTAAATTTCAGGATTGAGGCAGGATTCCAACAAGTTATAAAATAGAATCACATACAATCAATCTAAAATTTATCTTAAAGTCAATTATATTTAAAACTATACAAACTATACAGACAGTTATAAAAATAATACAGTTGTTCCTAAACCTAATCAGTTGCCCTCAATTTATTTTTCAACATAGATCTGGTTGTGAATAAATCTAAAGTAGTTCATTATAGTAAGTCGGATGGGTAGTCAACTTTTACAAGCAAATGTTATGTCTGTATGTAGAGAGATCTCATAGCACCTTTGAGACTAACTGAAAGAAAGAAGATGGCAGCATAAGCTTTCATAGACTTAAGTCTACTTCTTCAGATGCATTTGGACAGCTGAGTAGACTTAAGTCTACGAAAGCTCATGCTGCCAACTTCTTCCTTTCTGTTAGTCTCAAAGGTGTTACAAGATCTCTCTACATACTGTTTTTACAGACTAACATGGCTACATGTTATGTCTATGTAGCTATTAGCACAAGGAAGCCATGGAGAACAAGACTGCTGAGTAAGTGGGCACCAAGGCTTTCTTCTTTGATGTGGAGCTTCCCTTTCTTCGCCCAAACTTTTGTTGCTGCTATTATTTTTCCATGTAAAGTCCTGCTGCTTTCCTCTGGAGACAGAGAACTGATCAGAGCCTGCTTCTTAAGGAAAGCAGTTTTACAAAGACAGGGACACACAAGTTTTAGGATACAGGTTGAGTCTCCTTTATATTAAATGCTTCAGACCAGAAATGTTTTGGATTTTAGTGGATTTGGGGATATTTGCATTTACATAATAAGATATCTTGGCAATGGGACCCAAATCTGAACATAAAATTAATTTAAGTTTCATATATAACTTATATACATAGCTTGAAGGTAATTTTATACACAATATTTTAAATAATTTTTTGCATGAAACAAAGTTTGTGTGCACTGAACAAAGCAAAGTTGTCATTATCTCAGCCATCCATATGGACTATTTTGGATTTTTGGAGTGTCTGAATAAGGGATACTCAGCCTGTAGTAGGTATGAAATCTTACTGTATTAAGCTGAGATGAGCCTGACACACTGTACCATCCCACTCTTCCCCTTCACACTGTTTTACAGATAATCGTTCTAAAGTGAAGTTCTCACCATTGGATCGGGATCCTTTTTCAGACCTCTCACATGTTTGGTTCATCCCTGTGAGTCCACACTTTAAATTTATCCCTTTTCTGGTTCTGTCTTGTTTCCTCTAAATGTCCTTGCTGCTCAGTTTGCTACACACTGTATTCCTATAGAAAGGATCAGTTGTGCATGTAAAATACATGTTTATCCATGGCTTAGCTCTGATTTCACAAGTGCATGACAAATTATGTGTATTAATTCATAATATATGTAAACTACCACATATACTCATTTACAAGTCAGCCTCATGTATAAGTTGAGGGAATGTTTCAGGATCAAAATCTTGGATTTTGATATGACCCCAGGATAAATCGAGGGTAAAACATAGGGGGCTGTAACAAAGGGGAAAACACCACTTCCGTCTCTCAGTCTCCTACTCTGGACCTCTCCCAACCACTTATTACCACTTCCCAGGTGCTGGAGGAGAGGTTTTAACATTGGGTTGGGGAGGGAAAGAAGTGGAGTTAAAAGAGGTGTTTCAAAATGCACAAAACACATAATGCACACTTTCAAAGCTCCAGTGGCTTCTTCATCAGGCAAAAGATGTTTAAGCAATCATAGAGTAGAAAGAAAAGTGATGGTGCTGGAGTCACAAGCCTACATTTTGTATAGATGTTGTTCCTGCTGTAGATCAGTTGGAAAGACCTAAGTGTAGGCAGAGGCCACACCTCTCTGAGTCATCTGGAGGATTTAGACAAGGAAAGTAAAATTTAAACTCCAGGAGTCTGTCCTCAAGCTGCAGCCTCAGTATTTTCATCAACATCATGAATGAGGACATGGAAAAGACAGCATTCAGATTTACAAACTCACACAAGGAACGAATAAATTTTGGTCAGTTGCCAGTATTTTTGAGGATACACTAAAAAATAAAATTATCTTGCTAAATGGGAGATTCAAGCATAAAATGTACAAGGGTAAAATGAATATCACTGAGAGAAAATATTAAATTTTGAGGAAGGGATTTGCCACACAGTTGAGACTTGAAAATGACTTGTGGCACAACATGGTGCCATTGCTACAAAAATGGCAAATACTTTTTTGATTTTCATTGGGAGACATGTATCAAAGAAAACATAACCAAGAGAACAGAGCACCCAGCACAACCAATGCTTTGGTTATAAATAAATATTAAGCAATAAAAGTCATAGCAGTCAGTCAATGAATTGTAGGCACTTTGTGACAGTCTGCCAATTCTGTGCATAGATGACAATACAGTGCAAGAATGCAGATAGTTGACTTCCAAAGACTGGATCATTCTAAATCAAAGGAACAATAGACATGTTCATGTTAGACAAAATATCTTGTTAACTTAAACTTGTAGCTGTGAGCTTGGAAATCACTGGTCTAGGTGATCTACTGAGGTATTTTTAATTTATATTTTTTTGTCTCTTTTCAGTGTCCAGTATAAACAAGTACTTGAAATTATAAATGTATATACACACTGGGGTAGTACAGACTGCCCAAAAAGAGCAGTCTGGCGCCACCTCTTTTAGTGCTGCAACTGCGCCGCAGCAACTAGATGCTGTGGCACAGTTGCACCACTAAAAAGAAGCGGGGAAACTGCCTTCCTTTTTAGGTGCGCAGTTGCGGCACAATTGACTAAAAAGGCACCATTTGGCGCCTTTGCACCATCGCAACTACACAATTCTATACAGAAGTTGAGCAGTTGTGACAGTGCCATTATGTATGACAGTGCCATTATGTACGCCGGAGCCATTACGTAGTAGGGTTCAGGAGCGTGTGAATGCTGCGCTCTCCCAAACCCTAATGGCATCGCCCAGGCGCCTCTTCAGGCCCATCCATTTCGGGCCACTGTCATTTTATCCTTTGAGCTTTTATAAAAGATGTAATATCAATTCTGCTCTTTAAAAAAAGACTTAGAAAAGTTTTCTCAAGGACCAAACCTGATGTATTGGCTCATTTTGATAGTTAACAGCCGCCTGCCAGTCTGTCTTAAAGATTAAGTATGTGATTCTTCATGAAAGGGCATTTAACCCTTTCCTCCTATGCCCTCTTTTTGTTGCAACTTGCCTTCTTTCCCCTCAGTCACAGCTAAAGGATAGGTACCATTAAAATGTCAGTTTGGCCAGGGATCAAATTTAGTAAAGCCAAGAAGCCATCAGAACTGAGCTGAAGGTAATTTAGAAAGGCTACCATTGCCCAAGCAAAGTCCTAGCCTGAACAGCAAGCCTTTATTACATTTTCTGCTGAAAAGAGTCAACGGCCCACCTGTATAGACAGAGCTGCTTCAGTATCTGAGATAAACAGATATAGACTAGACGTAATCTACATCTTAGTGATGCAACTAAGGTGCATTATATACCTGGACTAGGCCTATCTTCAGTCACAGATTTCATTCCCCTTCATCTGCTGGATCTCTTCCTTCTGCCAGCTAACTATGCTGAAGGGGGCTTCTTTTTCTTTTTCTTTTTTGGCAGGGGTGCAACTCAGCCAAAGATTATATAGCTATTGAAGGACCAGACAAACTGGCCCTGGAGGAATTCTGGGGCCTAATCTGGGAATATGGAGTTCACACCATCATCACTCTACTACCTGAGCAGATGAATAGCCCAGTAAGAATGGCTTTTTTATTAAAACCCTCTAGGACATAAATAATGTTATTGAAATTTGCACATGTATACTGGTTTTTAAATGTTTAAATATGTTTTTTTTAAATTAATAAGAACCAAACAAGCAATTATATGCAGAACTACCAAATACCAAAAATACACCATTTTGGAATAGTGGCATTCATAGTACAAAAACACAGAACGACAACAATAGTTCAGTTTGAGCATTTGGAATTGACTGTGCTGCTATTTAGAAATTGTCTTCATTTGTTTTTCCACGAGTAGCTCCCATGCAGCTGTGGTCAATGTCTGATTGATGAAAATATGTAGACAGAACAAAAGTGTAAAGTTTTCCTACCCAAGTGGTTCCATCTTTCCTGCCCCCATATTTGTGGGCTTTACTTGTTTTGCTAGTGAATGGTGATACTGAATGAACCCACAGAAAGTTGCCTTGAAGCTATCACACTATACTGATAATTAAAGGGTATCTGGATTTCTTTTGATGCAGTGTTACCTCCATGGAAATGGGTTGTGTTTTTTACAGAGTCCTGCCCAAAAATATTCATGAGAAAAACACTAGGCTGGAAATAGCCATCCCTATCCAAATTGCTATGTTTTGGTGTTGTGAAATTCACTCTTCTGTATCCTTCTCCTAATGATGGAAGACACTACACTCTTCTGTCATGCATGTATGGTTCACAGATAATTGCATGGCTCTTTCCTGGGCACAGTTATCCTGAATAACTAGCACTAGTTGTGCCACTGGACCATTTGGAAGAAGAATATTTCTCAGTTTGGTGTGAGGAGAAATCCCCCTATTGCCCTATTGCCAAAGAAAGAACACATCATGAGAACTGGATGTTTTGTGTGGAGTCTTGGTGTGGCAAGATTCCACCAAATTAACCCATTGCTTGCATAATACCAAAACAGAAATTGGAAGGAAAAAAAAAGACTTTTTTGGGGTTATAAATCTCTGAATTCCCAGCCAGTATGACTAGCTGAGGAAGTCTGGGAAAGGTAGTCTAAAAAAGAAACTTTTCCAAGATCTACAGCAAACCAAAAGGAACTTTCATGTGTGTGACATTTTGATCTCTAACTGTAGTACTGCTTTTATGTTGTAGGCACCAGACAATTCATGCTGGCCATCTGAGAATGAGCCAATCTGCACAGAGATGTTGACCATCCAACAAGGCACACAAAAAGTAGTTTCTGGATGGCCATGCATTCAGCTCAGACTGAAATATGTACGTAAGTCAGGAACGGAGGGGAAGTTGGTAAATCATGTGGAACCATGATCAGAGGCTATACAGATATCAGTGGCACAAGGGACTGCTGGATGCAGAATTTAAGCAGGAGACTTTATATCAGGGGTAGGCAACTGGGGAAGATTCAGGAGTTGCATTAGGCCTCCAAGAGGCTGGAGGGCAGCACCTGCTGCTGCCAGAAAAAAAAAACCAAGACAAGAGTTTTTGCTAATGCCTAGACCCTAACTGATTACTGTCTTTGAAGTAATCCCCCCCTCCCCAATAGTTAGGTAAGATTCTGGAGAATAGGATTCTCTTTGTTGGTGTTTTTTTATGCTTTCTCTTGAAGTTTAGTCTGGAGATATATTTGGTCTGTATGCAGCTTTTGCTGTCTGCTTGTGGTCTGAGATGCATAGCCTGATCTGTAAAAAGTTGATGAATGAATGGCCATGGCTTGTGCATAACTTGCAAACCTTCTGATCTTTTCCACCACTATGCTTCTTCAGTATCTGGAACAAGAGATGTTCAATTTCTGGAATTAGAGATCTGGAACTAGAGACAAAGAAGGTCAGAGACAGGGTTGAATAAAAACCCAGGAATTTTTGGGAAAAAAAAAACATGTGGGGTTTGTATTGCACATCAAATAAAATCCCGTAATTTATGTTGTACAAACATTTACTGCTACCTCTTTAGCTAGAGTGATGGGGCTCAAGCCTCATTTATGGACCTAATGACTAAAGGACCACCTTTCCCCATACTTTGAAGATCTGGCTTGAAGTCCAGCAAAATTAAGGCAACTAGTGACAGGGTTCATTCAGTACAAAGTTCTCATTTAGGCTCCAGGGTAACTTTGTGCCTCAGGTCAAAAGCTTTTGGCATACCGTTAACCGTTTTTAACTGAATAATTTTAATTACTTTTGTTTCTGATGGCTGTTCCTGTTATTTTATTAGTTTTTGTTGTGCTATTTGGAATGATTGCAAAACTGTTGTGGATGACCTCCTCCTCCTCCTCCTCCTCCTCCTCCTCCTCCTGAGAAAAGTGGATTATTAATAAATCCATAGGCTTTTCTTTCAGATACACCTGTGGTGTAATATATGCCTGGCTCCCAACCCGTCTCCACTCCCCACTTCCCTTAGCAGGGTGAAAGAAGTGAGAATGATGAAACAGATAAGGATGTATGCTGGTAGACTGCAAGCAGACTACCTATTTGAGCTACTTGGACCATGTTTTCCATTTATATAGCTATCCCTAGATCCCCTGTGTACTAGTTCAGTAAGGCAATTCATTTAACACCCAATAAAGCTGAACTGGAGCAGACAATGTCCCCGGGCAGGCAAGATAATTGGTTGTGTGTGTTTGTTAAATGGAACCTTTCTTGTCCATGTATATAATGAAGCTTTCCAGTAGCAGAATTCTTCATTGGTGTACTAGTCTGCCTTCTATGTCTTTTGGCCCTTGCTTGATAAGCATGATGTTTTTGTTGCCTTGTCAGGAGAAAAAGGCCAAGGAAAGACTGTTGCAAAGATTTCAGTTCCCTCTGGGGGAAGGAGAGGAGTTGCCAGACCCTGAGATCCTGGTAGGCTTTCTCACCATGGTCAGGCAACTAGTGCCATATCGGAAGAGAACTAGTCCATTGGTCCTGCATTGCAGGTAAGGTTCTGGCCCGCTCTCTGGGCTCTTGGATGTGTTCCTTGGGACTGAGGGACACTGAAATCAGTTCCAAATGAGATGTTGCCAAGTACTTGAGTGGGTGTAGCAGCTGACAGGCTGTCTTCAGCGTGTAATACTTCTTACTTCTTTCCTAGTTTGGGCAGCCTGGGTCAGATGGGGATGTTGATTGCCTTGGATACCCTGTTGCAGCAACTGAAAGAAGAGAAAAGTGTGGATGTATATGGTGTTGTTTTGAGGCTGGTGAGGAGCTGCTGTCTGATGACTCCAACACTGGTATGTGAACAGCAAGGGGGCGGCACAGGAGGGTTGTGGGCAAGAGGTTAAGGCTGAGAGGTATGGTGCTTTTCTGTGCTCACCAAATCTGCAGGTTGACTGTACTTTCTGTCTCTGAAGCCAATTAAACACTTCAGAGGGTTCTTGCTGATTTCCTCCTTAACTTTGTTGATATCTTTCATGGTCATTCACAGTGGTTGTCATTCAGACTAAGATAAAAAGAAGCAATGAAACATGACTTTAGAGCAAAACTTCTCATCAAGATCATTTGTGGTATACCTTTTGCTTATTCATCCCCCTGGCAGGAGGTGACTAATTCCCTTGAAATATGTGATTTATTCAGTCTGAACTCCTATTGTAAGCTCTCTGGACAGACCTCTACAGCTTAATTAACTGTTGCTTTACTATGCTTTTATATGCTGCCTTTTATATCCCAAGCCGTATGTAAAGCAAACCTATTTTATTTTATAGAACAGTCTTATCAAGGACAGTGTCCATAATGTGAAAACACAAACACAACCAAGTAATACTAAAATTACAAGTAACAAAATTAACTTAAAACTATACGGCAAAATAAAAACTGTAAGAACAATGGCTCCTCTTCACCTTGGAGAGAGGTGACCAGTGGGGTGCAATAGGGTTATGTTCTGGGCCCAGTGCTATTCAGCATCTTTATCAATGACTTCGGTGAAAGAATAGAGGGTACGTTTATCAAATTTGCAGATGACACCAAATTAGGAGGAGTAGCTAATACCCCTGAGGAGAAGATCAAAATTCAAAATGATCTTCAGATTAGAAAGCTGGGCCAAAACTAACAAAATGAATTTGAACAGGAAGAAATGTATGGTACTGCACTTAGGGTGAAAAAATGAAGCGCATGCATATAGGATTGAGGATATCTGGCTTGACATCATCTGGGAGACCTAGCAGACCCATAATGCTGCCAATTTGTTTCTTTCAGTTAGTCTCAATGGTGCTGCAAGATCTCACTACATAATGATTAAACAGTGTGATATGTCAGCTATTATTATTATTATTATTATTATTATTATTAATCATATCCCACCCTTCTTCTAAGACTGGGACTCAGGGTGGCTTACAGCATTAAAAACAGTACAATTAAAAGCATACAAAATAGGACATTAAAACAAACTAGAAATTACTGCAATAATTAAATCAAATTACAAATCACAGCTAAAAATGCCAATACAAGTCTAGGCTGTATCAGTATAAGTATAGTGTCTAGACTGAGGGAAGTAATAGTACCAGTCTATTCCACTTTGGTCAGGCCTCACCTGGAATACTGTGTCCAGTTCTGGGCACCACAATTCAAAAAGGATGTTGGCAAGTTGGAATGCGTCCAGAGGAGGGTGACCAAAATGATGAAAGGTATGGAAACCATGCCCTAGGAGAAATGACTTAGGGAGTTGTGTATGGTTAGCTTGCAGAAGAGAAAGTTAAGAGGTGATATGATAGCCCTGTTTAAGTATTTGAAGGAAGGGATGTCATGTTGGGATAGAACAAGCTTGTTTTCTTCTGCTCCAGAGAATAGGACCCAGAGCAATGGATTCAAGCTACAGGAGATTAGGAGGAACTTCCTGACAGTAAGACCTGCTTGACTGTGGAACACATTCCCTCAGAGTGTGGTGGAGTCTCCTTTTTTGGAGGTTTTTAATCAGAGGCTGGATTGCCACATGTCAGAGGTGCTTTGATTGTGTATTTCTGCATGGCAGAGGGTGGACTAAATGGCCCTTGAGGTCTTTTCCAGCTCTATGGTTCTATTATTCTAATGATTAAAGCCAAACTAATTGTTAAAACTAGAAAGTGACACATGCTCAACAGCATCAGCAGAATCCTAACTGAATTATGTCAGACAGGAGAGTCCTTAGGGTCTGCCCCAAGGCCAGTAATGCTGGCTCCTGGAAGACTCCAAACAGATTTTTCCAGTGCAACAAAAGGCATGCTTTTATGACCACCTCCTATGGGAAGAGAAATGATTCGACAGCATGTAGAGAGGTAAGAAGAAAGCTGCTTTTGCCTGCTCCATTTCAGCTTTCTTTTCTCATAAGATAAAGCTCCAGAACAGAGGTAATTCCCTCTCCCTCATGCTCTCCTGCCTAACTGCTCTTATATGCACAGGAGTGGAGCTTCCAGTACTGATCTTAGAAGGCAGGTTAGTATGATTAAAAATGCTTCTTGAATAAGCTGGAATCAAACTGTTTTACAACAGTTGCTCTCAGCTTTTGCTCAAATGCCTTAAGTTTCAAGAATCTTTTGCCTTTGGCCATGGTGGCCTGGGCTTCTTGAAGCTAAAGTCAAAACTTCTGAAGGACCAAAGGCTAAGTACCACCAATTTAGATATTTAAAGGTGAATAGCTGCACTTATGATTAGGCACTGGTTGTCAGAAATGTGATATATGTCATATCGTTGAGTAAACATTTCCCAGAAAATGATTAACTCTCTGTCATCTACCGTTCCTCCAACCCTATTTACCAAGACACTGATACTCTTGAGGCCGCTCACTTACCCAGTTTTTAGAGCTATTATTGTCCAATGTTTGTCTTTTAATGTTTCACTGTTTTAAATCTTATTCTTAGTTTAATCTATTTTTAAGGGGTGGGAGGGGAGACTGAAGTGTTATTTTAACTGTATGTATGTTTAAATGTTGTACTCCGCCCTGATTGCTCACCCAGAGGGGCGGAATATAAATAAATTATTATTATTATTATTATTATTATTATTATTATTATATAATCTCCTAACTCCCGCCAGATGTAGTTTCCAAACAGCCTTTAAAGTATATAAAGGCAATTCAACCTGGATGTCACTAGAACATGTATATTATAATGGAAGCAAAGTCTGCCCTGTTGGAACAGGGTTGAAGTTGTTACAACACCCTTAGCTCCCCACCTCTTTCACATACACACCATTTCTACCACATCCATGGAGGGGTGGGAAATCATCAGAAACTTTTTTACACTGAACAATTTTGGATCTTCTTTCTTTCACCAAAGCCAAGTTTCTTTTCAGGTTTCCCCCCTCTATGGGATACTGTTACATATATTGCAGTAAGAAGTGGGAGTGCATGAAGAAATTAAAGAAATTGTTGCTATTGATTTTTAAACAGTATAAACTGGCAGTGTATGAACTCCATTTCTAAAATCTCTTCAGAATGATGACCACAAATTCTCTGTAGTTCACAAAACACTTGTAAGAGTAATGTAAGTGACAAAATGTTTGGCCAGCACTAATAGTAAGCAATAGCCAAGACATGACTAGCAATAAATATATAAACTAGGGAGGAACTTCAGGTTTTCTTGAAGAAAATATTGCAGAATAAGTGCATAGACTCTGTTGTGAATGAAGGACAAACACACATTTATTGCATGAAGAGGGTGCTAAAAGCCCATGCAGATTGTTTATGGTTATTTAGGAATAAATTCAGATAATTTAGATTTTTAATAAAAATTAATAATTCAAACTGAGTTCATTTGGATTTATTCTCAAGTAAGTATCACAGGGCTGCAGGTTTAGGGTTCTTCCACACAAACACTTTTCCTGGAAGTTATTTTCACCATACATTGTGCCACTAGAGGGCATTGTCCACAAAACCTCTGGCCGAAGCCTACCTATATGCATAGAAAAGAAATGCTCACAAACTGAAAATGATAACACTGTTGTAAAATGCAGCATATATTGCATAGATTTTATATGTGGCTACTTGATGGCTGATAACATACACACACACACACACACACACACACCCCTAAAGCAGTAAAGACACAACTCCATGAAATTACTTTGTAGGGTCTAACTGGAGGGATGTAATGAAGCTGTTCCTAAAGGACCAGGCTTTTAGCCATGATGATATTTGTGTATGGAGTGCGGCTGGTAAGGCTGTGGCTGTTACCAATGCTGATACTGTCTGTAGCCATAGAACAATTATATAGATGCCGTGGTATGCCTGAGCATTATCTGCTCTTTCCGCGGTCTTGACAAATTGATCTGCTTAGTTCTTTGAAGATTCCTAGATCTAATTTCAAATCACTGTGATGACAATTCTTGAATGTCCGTTTTCTCTTTATCTCAGCACACTCCAAAAACAGCACAATTGGCAGCAAGATATGGATTCAACATTCTCTCTATGCTTAGGTTTTCATGTCTATTCCTTTGTCTTTTTATTCTAGGATAAGTACATATATCTGTATGAATGCATTCGTGACATCATCACCCAGAAACAAGTTTAAGCCCTGGTCTTCACTTTTTGCTTGATGATAGATGAAGTGCAGAACACAGTAGGACTATGAGCATAGACTGGAATGGTACTATGTAGGGATGGGTAACTGCCCCAGAAGTTCTGCTCTCAATTTGGTCAGAAGGTAAAATAAGGAGAATCAACAGTAGTGAGCTGCCTGTGATGTTTCTTGCTCCCTGTTCAAAAGGAATGTACATTTGCTGAAAGCAAACTCCACTGCTTCAACACAAGTCTTTTCATGGAAGAGCCATTTACCCATAGTTTTTGGATGTCCTGTTTACAAAAAAAAAAAAAAAAAAGGAAGAAGAAGAAAAAGAAGAAGCAAAAGTACCTGTCCTCATCTTCCTAGAGTTTGTTCAGCTGTCTTTGAACTTGAGAACCCAAAGGTTTGCCACAGATGAACATAACTGGTGGAGAGTAGGATCAATATATGCCATGTTGTGTGCTTTCAAGTCATTTCCAACTTATGACAACTCTAGGGTAAACCTAACATGAGGGTTTTTTGGCAAGCTTTGTTCTGAGGAGATTTGCTGTGGCGTTCCTCTGAAGGAGTGTGATTTGACCAAAGACATCCAGTGGGTACCTTGGCCTCCCAGAATCCTAGCTCAATGCTACAACAACTACATTGTGTTAGCTCTTAAGATGTGTCATACTCATTATATAAATCTATGTTACAACTGAGTTTAGGATACTTTGCTCAGTTCCTGATGCTTAAAGTGGGATCATAGTACAGGTTGAGGCTCCCTTTTCAGGAATTCCAAAATCCAAAATACCCCCCAAACTGAAACTTTTTTCAAGGGTGGCTGAGATAGTGACACCGCTGTTATCTGATAGTTCCATGTATATAAATTTTGTTTCATGCAAAAAATTATTTAAAATATTGTATAAAATTACCTTGTGTTTAATAAGGAATATATGAAACATAAATGAATTTTGTGTTTAGACTTGGGTCCCATCGCCAAAATATCTTATTATGTACATATTCAAATACAGGTATTCCAAAATCCAAAAATAATCCAAAATCCAAAACACTTCTGGGCTCAAACATTTTGGATAAGGGATACCCAACCTGTAATAAAGTCGCTGCACTAGCAGAGCAGCACAGTTATATGTAACCATAGTGGCACACTGGCATAGTCCACAGTCCCAACATATTTTTAGAATCCACTTGCACAAGGAGGCTTAGTCTGTATCCTGTTCTCATTTAACTGGCATGCTAAAGATAGGATGGCACTGAATAAATAGATTCAATGCACCTTCTTCCCAAAACCACAGCTAAAAGAAACATTGTTAGTTTTGCCATATGGGAAAAGAAACAAGAAACAAAGAAAAAGGTTTCCTTAGGGGAAAAGGCTAGGTTTTATGCAATCATGCATGACATGTTCAAAAGGCTAGAAAAAGAGGGAAAACATATTTAACCAGTACAGAAGAATTGGGGCAGGCTAATGAAATTAGTCAGGAATTGCACTAACAAGTGACTGAAGTACATACAGTGTGAAATACAGTGCCAAAAGAAGCTGTTGTGTTGCCTTTTTGCACAAAACTGTATTTAATAGACCACATAAATTAATAGAAAGTGTGTCTAGAGAATGTGTCTAATGTATTGAATGGGCTAGAAAGCAGGGGACAAGCAAAGGATGGATATGATCTTTTTTCTCTTATGTTTTTTTTTTCCACCCAGAACATGTCCATGGAGTTAAAAATACTGAACTAGTTTTACTCAGAGTGTTTTTGAAACAATTCATTTTCCAACATCCAACAAGAATTGTCCATATCCAAGAAAAATCAAGACTGTGCATAACACACTTCTCTTCACTTCCACTCCTTATCCCATGGACTGTGATACATATATAGGTATATCTCAGTTAGTGCCTGAACAGACAGGCCAAATGAAGCAGCTTTGGGCCACTTTGGAGGTGTGCTGTTTAAATGACACACGAGTCCTAAGAGGCCTGAAGTGTGCTCCAGTCCTAAGGACTGGAGGGAAGATTCCAGGCTTAGGGTGCATGCATCATTTAAACAGCACACCTCCAAAGTGGCCCAAAACCGCTTCAATTGGCCTGTCTGTTCAGGCCCTTAATGAAGTCAATGTGTTCCTAGACATGACTTTTTAAACAGAAAATTTGCCAAAAAAAGAAAAGAAAAGAAAAGAGCTGTTCAACATGTTGCTTTTTATCCACAAATGGCAATATACATATGTGAAAATGATATAAGGTAAGCCTCGCATAAGGAAACAGAAACATTTTGAACCTTTTAGAGACTACTTGAATGCTTTTTACTGCATCAAGTGACAACTTTTTTCACACTACCCTCCACTTTTTTTCATTGTTTTCCATTTTGGTGACTAAACTGATAAATCTATGCTGCGGATACTTCTTTTCTTTTATTTTAACATGCTGGAGGTAGCTGGTGAGGCAGGCTTATTTGCTCCCCCTTTTTCTGTTTGCAGTTCTAAAAGCACCAGCCGTTTACCATTCCCTGTTGTAGGCGGGCACACACAGCTGCAGATTGATCAGCTAGAGCAGAATCCAATTCTTTCCCAAATGTTTATTGCAATGTTTATTGCAGACATACTGTTGTAGCTGAGCAGCAAAAGTCTGTGGACTTTACAAAAAAAACAGTAAAACCAATTGGGAGAGTGACAGTTTTCTCCATACTGTTCGACATAAGTTCATATAACTTTTGTTCTATTTCTGGGGGAATCTATTGTCAAAGTGTGCCTTTTGCCAAACGGGAAAAATCCATTTAACAAAAGGCATACTTTGATTACTGTCTCCCCTTCAGGAGGAGAACGGGAGTGCTCTGAGGGCAGAATGGCATGGAGAAAGTTGCTACTCTTCCGATCACTTTCACCTTTCTTTACTCAAGTGGTGAAGTCCTGTGTTTCTCCGGCCATCCATCACCATCCTCCCAGTGTTAGTTCTGCTGAAAACCAGTATCTCTACAGAGAACAAGGAAGAAATTGTGAGGACTGGTGGACACAAAAAGACTTTGATAAAGGAAGTTTCTTAGTCCGAGGCTTTGTTAACTGAGGTATGCCTTTACTTAAGAGTAACCCTCATTGCCTTTAGTAGGACATTCACCTGTATAATTTACATATAATTCCACTGCAGATCTCTTTTGACTCCAGCTGAATCTTTTCATTCCAAAGCATTCTTTGGGAAATGTCACATTTAGTCACATCAATCCCAATTTTTCCTGATTATCATTGGCTGCTACACTTTCAAAACGGGGCTGAGGGTGTAAGCTGGGAAAATATTGTTATAAATGGTAACAAGTTATCCCCATTTCTCTGAAAGAGAAAAAAGGAGAAAAGCAGTTTTGAAATAATAAATTATTGTTTTTTTAAAAATGAGATTTTTGACATTTTCTTGTTTGTCTATTTCCACTGACCTTTGTTTTGCTTCCTCAGGAGACATCTGCTATAAAGTGTAGGTGTGAGTAGTGTTCCAATAAAGGGTAGTACTGCAGTCAGATTTTCATGGAAAGGACAAGGATAGTTTTCTGTGGGGCTTTCGGGCTATGTGGCCATGTTCTAGAAGAGTTCCTTTCTGACATTTCACCAGCATCTTAATTACTCTCTAATTTAAATCTCTGTGCCCCTGTTGCCTCTGATGCCACAACAAAGAACTCAGCATGTTTCAAGGGATCCAGGAAACGTGTGTCCTCCTTGGACCAAGCAGGCCACTCTTCCCCAAACTAGCCCTGACAGGATACCTGACCATTGGTTATGCTCGACATAGTTGATGTATTATTGGGTGGGGTGGGGAGGGGAGTCGAGTTCATAACATCAAGAGAATAGATTCAGTCTTCCACATACTGATTTCAGAGCTTGGAAATTTTACTCTTTTTTTGACTGTGATTCTCAGACCTCCCCGGCCCCAGCCACCACCTAGCCTTCCCAAAGCGTTCTGGGAGTCATGCTTCAAAGAAGAACCTGCTTGATTCTACTTACCTGAAACAAACTATTCCTGACTTTTGCATATGGAGCTTGGCAGAAGAGCATAGATCCTCTTGCCTGTAATCGCTTCCTTAGGCCACTTGTAGCTGTTTGTAATGCTGGTGCCCTTCTGCAGTGCACCTGCCTTCTGCTTGTGGCATATTGTTAGCTCCTGCTTTGGCAAAACCACTGAAGGGCCTCCAAAGTGGATGGCCTTGCTCCCTACACCATGGAGATGAACCACGTGATTTCTCTTCCCTTCCCAAAGCTATGATTATATGAATCATCCATTTGAAGTGTTTGCATGGGAGGGGGTGAGTGGGAGGTGCACTATAATAACCCTAGTAGTTGACATTATTAAAGTAGGAAAAAAGAGATTCTGTGGCTGATGCTACAACCTCACGATTAAAGCACCTGTCTCATGCTTACTCATCACTGAAAGCAGGTGAGGCTGGGTCAACCCCTTTTTTGGGGAGCCACCTTGCAATTTATCTGAAAGGGAAAATGCTCAACCACACAAGAGGGTTATAGTCCACCTGTAGCAGAAGTGGCACATCTGTCTAAGATACAACCTCAGCTTTCATCCCATTGCTATGCACCCCAATACAAAACACACATACACCTTAGCTTCTAGGGATCCTTGACAGACAAAGCAGGTGGGCGGAAGGTGGAAGTCTTGCTGCTCAGAATGACTCTTAGATTTCTGACTTTGTTGGGTTTCATTCCTGAAGAATAGCCTTAAGAAAAGGAGGCCCTGAAATGGAGATCAAAGCAAGGGAGGCTGCTCTAAGCAAGGAACAAAAGTCCCAGATAGTGCCTGGCTACCAAGAGCATCACAATTAAGGAAAGAAAACGTCTGGAAGCAATTGCAGCCTACAATGGGAAATGCATGGGCAACTTGAGCTGGAGGATGTTGCCAGGAAGTAGGAGATAGCTCAAAGCAGCTGGGCAGAGCTTGGTCTCTCTTTTTCATCTCCCTCCCTCCCCTCCCACACCTCACAGTCCTAGTCCTGTTTTTACACAATAGCATTGAAAAGTCACACTTTGGGATTGGAACTCCCAAATTCTAAAAGTTTGTTTTTGTTTTAAGATAATTTTTCCAGATTCTGCTTTACACAGCAGTAATTGGGATTCCTGTTGGAATGATTAATGTCTTTGCTCACCAGTAGGATTTTCTCCAGTGTTGAGATCATGTTGGTGACATACGTATTTATAATCACCACATTATGTGCATGCTCTTGTGGATGTTGCAAAGGAACTATTCAGTGCTTCCTTGAGCAAAATCCATCTTCCCCGTCCTAGTCTTGACCTTGACAGCTTCCACACCCTGGCAGCAGTGCAGAAACCATTTACTGATGGGGAAGAAAAACGGCAGCATGCAGGAGGCAAGCAGGCAGTACTAGGGGAAGAGATGGCATTGGTCCACCAGGAATCTAGCCTCCTACTAGAAAACAGGGTGGGTAAACATTGCTTATCTTCTCCCAGATGGAGAATTGCAACCAGTGCTGCCTGGGCACTTTCCTCTTTACCTGCTGTCCCCACTCTTGGATCTTGGCCTCTATGTTGGGAAGAGCTTCTTTTGCCTATCACTTTTTAAAGCACAGAGCAAGGTCTAGTGTAGGTACCTACTTCCACATATGGTGGACATGCCCTAAGGCAAAAAATTACTGGAAAATAATCTATAACATATTGAAATTCTATATGGATATAAATATATCCTTTACCCCAGAAAACTTCCTATTAGGCTTGTCAGATCCGAAAATAGATAAAAAATATTATAAGACTGTATTTTTATTGTTGACTTGTGCTAGAATTATCTATGCCAAATACTGGAAGGCAAAAGAAATTCCCTGTATAGAAGAATGGACAATTAAGGCCCTTGAAATAGCAGAAATGGAAATCATGACCAGTTGGATGAAGGAGAAAACTGAAGAAAAGACAAGAGAAGAATGGTCACCTCTATATAGATATCTACAAAAAGAATGGAAAGAGACATTGTTGGCTAAATAACGGTTTTTAAAGTTTATTACAGTTCGGTGGGGGCAGGAATATTAAACTTAATATAGAGGAAATAAGACTTCGGTTGAATAATACTAGAATTCAATAACAACAATGTAAAGACTTTTGTAAAGATTGCCGGAATGACATATTTATCTTTTTCTTCTCTTTAAACTTACTAAAATAGTTAGGTTTGCCTATAAGGATAAGTATACACAGAAAAGAATACAGGTTATTAATATGAAAATTACAACAAGTAAGGAATATAAATTTACAACAAGTAAGGAATATAAGGATATAAAGAGAGTAGTAAGCATACAAGAAACAGATAAAACGAATATTTGTAATGATAACAAGATAAGATTTCCAATTAGGGGAGGAAGTAGAATTTTTTTGTTAAATGTTTTTTAATATTAGGTGGTTGTCATTATATGTCTGTATCTTTGTTTTTGTGTTATTCTTTCTTTTTTCTTTTTTTCTTTTGTATGTCAAGATACTGTTCTGTATTGATTATATCTATGTATGGAATTATAAAAAAAAATAAATAAAAATAATAAAGCACAGAGCAAGGTCCAGCAACAAAGCCAGCATCCCAGTGAGTGAATTACTTCATTCTGGAGTTACCACACTTTAAAAAAAATCCTGTTGGATCCAGCCACATTTCTGCTGTAGTGCCTATGAAACATGTGTATCCAGGTGGGTATATAGGCATGTTGCTGTTTTTTAAATTAGCCACAGAGGTGAAAATAATTTTCAGCATGATTTTGTGAATGCAAAAAGTGAGTCTGCCACCTTGGGAAGGACAAGATTTCTTAGCTACTTATGTTCTCCCTGGTAACAGGCTGCGGTCTCGATGCAGATCTGTCCTGCCCCACATTACTCTCTCTCCAGCTCCTTGATACTGTTTCCCTTGTAAAAGGCTAGTACTGTATTGAGACAATAGCAGCAAGAATACCACCACACATAGCAATGTACAGGGGAAAAATTAAAAACAAACATAGGCAAATGCATACACGCAAGTCACAATTTTATTACAAAATGCATACATGCAATTCATTTCAGATTTACAACATTTCTTCAGAAATACCTAAATAAATGAAATTGTCACTCACCATGCATAGCATTTCCAGTGTATCTGTGCAGCTAAAAGAGGAAAGACTGAGAAAGGTTTGGTGAGTTGGAGGTTTTGGAGTAAGAGGTTGTTTTACCTATGAGCTACCCATTGTGCCTTCTTGGATTATTTATTTGTTTGTTTCTTTTAACTGTTTTCTGAGTTCTGCTTTGCAATTTGATTTGTTTTTTTAAAAAGAGAGAGAGAAGAAATGTTAAAAAGGAATTGGGTTGCTTGGGAATACCAAGGGGGAGGGAGGGATGTGAAAAAGAGGGGGAAACTGACACCATGTGACTGCTAGTAGTGCAACTGCCCTCGGAATGGCGTTTCAGACCTAGGGACTTGCACTATTGAGAGCTTATTGACAAGTTTCCCACATCAATGAAAAGGAATATCCTAACTGTGGTTGGGGGATCCAGCAGCAGCTATGGGTCAGAAGTGCCATGCAATAAGTATCACCAAAAACACTTTTTTCCAAATCTAATTGCAGCTTAAAAGCTATGTGTAGTAATCTTGGAATTGCCAGAAGGAGGGGTTTTCCCTTGCCTTCTTTGAAAGGAAGATGTCATGGGGAGAAAGAAACTGGATTCTTGGCACTTTGGGATGACTGGAGGGTAGAATTTCCTTCGCCTGATTAGGTGAGGGAGTTGTAATGAGAAGAGAGCAAATTGATAACACTAACAATGCAAAAAACCAGTAACTACTAAGTATGTTGCAGTAAACATGACAAAATGACAAAGTACCTTGTGGCATCTTAAAGCTTGATTATCATCAAGCACTGAATGGAAAAAGAGAAATCAGTGGGCATTTAGTGCAAAGATTTTGCTTTCTTTTTTTAGTGCAGTTAGTGGCTGTACAGTAGATATGCTGCCTCTCCTTCTGTTGTGCCCTCTGTTGTGCCCTCTGTGGCAGAAGACATAGCAGGGGCCAAGCCTCCCCAGTCCCCACCTCCCTCTAGGATGCTGGAGAAGGCACAGTTCTTACCATTTGCTCTCTGTCTTACCATTTGCACTTCTCTGTGGATAAACTATCATTGAAGGCAAGCTCACTTGGAACTAGCAGTTGCTGCCTCATCTGGCCCCCTGCACATTTCTCTATCATGGAAAGGGTGATTTCTGGTGTTTTAAGCTTTCAACCTGTTTAAAACCAATGGTAAGTAAAGTAAAATTGCTAACTTTGCAACTACTTCAGCTCCAAACCTTCTTTGACAGGGAGGGAGACAGGCAAGGAGGCAAGGAATTGAGTTCAGAAAGGGATACAATTGTGCGTCCTTTTAGGTTTTTGAAAGCGCCCACAATGTGTGTGGTTTAGGCCACTGCTTACCAATGAACCACCCAGGCCATCTTGGGCTATGTAACTGACTGCTGCATGTTTATACTGCCATGTTTACCTCTTGGAACAGCTCCCAGAGTCATTGACTGGAGATGTCTGTGGCATTTCAAACCCTGGATGGCCCTGCTGGGAGCATCGGGTCACAGACATTTGCCATCCCTCTTTGGTCCTACAAATGGCTCCCATGGGGCACTCTCAAAGCCACATTGAGTCCAAGCACATAAACAAAGCCCAATGCATCTGGCTCTCCCTTCTCTCCTTATCCCAGCTACTTATCTACGACTTTGCTGTCAAACCTGCAGCCAGAAGAAGCCCTAAAATAGCAATGAAAAGAAGCCAGTGCGGCTCCCCCTGTGTGTTTGGGACACAGAGAACCCAGTGCATCCAGCCAAGCCACAAGAATGTTAACAACAACATTCACAACCAATGCCCACAGAACAACACAGGAGCAAAAAAAAAAAAAAATTCTCCCCAGAGGGGAGAAAGAGCATTCAATCTATATGCAAAACAAGGACCCAGCATGTGCACTGAGCCTTCATCCAAAATGCTAACAGCTAAAGAGTAAAAAAGGCAACTGAGGACACCAGCAGCAGGTCCCAGAGAATCTCACTGCCAGCAGCAAACCTTCAGAGTCTTGATGGATGCCTGCTTACTGTCCTTCACAAAAATTTCACACCTCAGGGATGTCACAATACCATCCCATGAGTCTTTCCATAGCAGTGAAGACATACACCCAGAGAAAGAGACACACACACAAACCACATCTGCTGTCATCACATATCAGCTAATGCTACCCATTCCTTGTCTCAGTGTGGTGGGAAATCAAAAGGACAGAAGGGCAAGGGTACCATTTGTTTCCTTGAAGTTGCACAAGGGAAGTCGAAAATATATTATCTGAAGGACCATATTCTCCTGTATGAGCCTGTCCATGTTTCGAGATCTTCTGGGGATTGCTCACATTTCTCTCTGTCCCATCACCCTCACAGGTACATCTGGTGGGAACATGGGAGAGGGCCTTTTCAGTGGCTTCCCCCAGACTCTGGAACTCCCTTCCAAGAGACGTTAGACTGGCACTCTCCCTACTTACTTTTCTCAGCCAAGTAAAGACTTTTCTGTTTAGACAGGCATTTCATAATGAACAACATAAGACCCAATTGTTCTCTTGTTCACTTCCACCAATTGTTCCACAAATTGTTCTGTTGTTCACTTCTTTTGAGAGCTTCACTATGTTAATTCAGAGGCCTTTTTGCAAGCATTGGTCTCTTCTCTGTGTTTTCTTATTTCTGTTGGTTCCTCAGATTCAGATGTTTCTTTACTTAACTCTTATCTTCAACTCTTGATAGTTTTTGTTCCTTTGTTAACATTTAAGGTCCCCATTACCAAGCCTCAGCCTTGGCTTACTCCTTTAATTTGGTATCTTCATTCCTAAATTCACACAGCTGAACATTTGTGAAGGAAGACTAGAAAGTGGGCACACTATATTCATTTAAAACTCGTTATTTCTTCTTTTTTTCTTGTGCTATATTTTTGGTCAAATAAAAAACCTATATATCATTGATTCATGCTAATGCGTGGCATCCTCAGCATCTCTATTTTTAATTCTCTTTTAAAGCCCTCCCCTTCCATCTCTCCCTTCATCACTCTCTGCTGATGATTTTGATACTTTCTTTAATACTAAAACTGAAATTATCCATTCTGATCTTGCTGCTTCTGAACCTCCTTCATTACAAACTTATCAAATGTATTTTTCTTCTATATCTTACTTTCTCCCATCTTATTAGATGAACTGTCCAAAATGCTGTTGTCTTCAAATCATTCTACTTGCTCTAATTTTGCTCAAATCCTTGCTCAAATCCTTTTACTTGCTCTAATTCTAATTTTTTTTTCTTTGTGATATTGCTAATATTTCCATCCACTTCCTCTGCTAAAATCTTATCTCATGCCTTGGTCTTTTCTCTCCTCAGTTAGCCTGTGGGTTTTCATTTAAAATTCTGATGCTAAAATTCATTTAAAATTCTGATGCTTTTTGGCCTTCATTTTGATCATGTTATCTCATTTTTGATAACACTACTTTGATTGTCTATTTCTTTTAGGATTCAGTACAAGCTTCTTAGAGCCAGCATGGTGTAGTGGTTTGAGCACTGGATTGTGACAAGGAATCCTCACTCAGCCATGGAAACTCACTGGGTGACCTTGGGCAAGTCACAGACTGTCAGCCACAGAGAAAGGCAAAGGCAAAGAAAACCTGTGATAGGTTTACCTTAGGATTGCCATAAGGCAGAAAAGGCTTGAAAGTACACAACAACAAACAAGCTTCTTCTAACTTTAAAAGCCCCCCTGCTCAGGATTTGCATTCTAGGAACTCTAGGTTTCTCACTCAACCACTTGTCGCCTCTTCCTTAGTTTAATTTCATCCTTGTTCACTTGCTGCTCCATATTCCTTTAATTGCCTCTCTATACATTTGTAGTCTGCTTCTTCTCTTGTTGTGTTGACATCTAAGTCGAAAACTTTCTAAGGTGAACCTATCAGAGGATTTTCTTGCAAGATTTGTTCAGAGAAAGGTTTGCCTTTGCCTTCCTCTGAGGCTGAGAGAGTGTGATTTGCCCAGTGTCAACCAATTTCCATGGCTAAGCAGGGATTTGAGCCCTGCTCTCCAAAGACTCTTGTCCACTGCTCAAACCATTACACATTACACATGCTGAATAAAAGGGTCTTCAGCTGCTGGTGGAAAAAGAGCAAAGAAGGGGCTGCACTGATGGATAGTGAAGTTCCACATCACAGGAATGTCATTTAAAAGTACATCCAAAGGTCAAAGATATCATTTAAAAGTACATCCAAAGATCAAAGTTTCTCCCAATAAAAAAATCAGCATGTTGCAATGCATCCATGCTGGTTATGATCTGTAAAGTCCTCTGTAGTTTGGTCCAGACTACAGTATATGAAATCCCCTGTCTCTACATATAAGCCTACCCAAATCTTACAATCTTTGAGGGAAAGCTCTCTCTACATCCAACTACCCGCACAGGCTCATCTGTTGAGGCCATGGGAGATGGCTTTCTCACTCACTGGTCTTAAGCTATGGAACTCCTTCCCTGGGGTAGCCCAGTTGGCCCCCTCCCTGCTCTCTTTTCACTGGTAGGCATCCATCTTCATATTTAAATAGGACTTTGGCTTTAAACTGAATACATTGTGTTAGTGATTTTGTATTAATTTACAAATTGTAAGCCAGTTTTGGTCCCATATTGAGAGAAAGGTGGGATATCAATCAAAAGTCTATCAAATAAATAATAAATCCAGCCAGAACGACTACTGGGCATCCCTATATCATGTCCTACAAGGAAGTGCTACTTGTATTGCATCATCTCCAGTGCTTTGATTCTCCAACCAGATGGCACATCGACTATCTCATACACACATCAATGAGTGCACTAGACTTATTGCTGCTGCTCAAGTGCAAAAACCTCATCAATGGGGCTTTCTAGATTGGCAGGAAAGCGTGACATGAAGTTGCCTTTTCCTTAATGCTTAGCAGCTGCACCACAGCCTTTAGATGGAGCTGCACTATTCCACAGTTTTTAAAAAAGAAGCTGGGAAAACCAGCACCTTTTTAAAAGCGCTTCTTCTCCTCTAAAACGCAAAAAAGTGTTTTCATGGCACACTTTCCCTTTTTCTCACCTAAAGGCTAGAGTTTCATGCAGCCGTGAACACACTTCTTTTTGCCAATCTAGAAAGCCCTTTTGTTTCAATGAGATTCCTTCTGGTTGAAAGGCAAGGGAAAGAAGCAGAACTTGGAAAAGGTACCTTTTTGAGTGACAAATCCCAGAGTCCCCCAGTCAGCACAGCCCAAAGAAGGAATTATCCTAAGATTTGGGGAATAGTTGTTATAATGGATGACATAGTGAGAGTGTTCTTTGCCTGGTAGAGCCAGCCCCAGACATTTTGCTACCTGGAACAGAGCAGCAAATAGTGACCCCACCCCATCTTCAAGATGCATAGCTTGCAAACCCAATCAAGTTATTTTGGCACATGGGATAAATAATTCCACATGTAAATTCATCCATCCCTGGCAGAAGAAATAATGTAATTACAAAGTAAATAATTTGCTGCTCTTGCATGACACCCAACATCTGACAAGATCTGAGCTATACTGCAGAAATAATGAAGTTTTACACCGCTTTAACTGTCATGGCTCAATGCTATGGAATACTGTACCTGTATTAGCCTTTTCTGTCAGAGACCTATGGTGTCACAACAAACTACAAATCCCAGGATTCCATAGCATAGAGCCATGGCAGTTAAAGAGGTATTAAACTGCATTGTTTCTGCATTGCAGATTAGACCTAAGACAACTGCTTCAGTCTGCCTAGTGGCTGGGCTGGCCCTTCTTCCTGAGTGATGAATGAATCTCCTGCCAGTTGAAAGTTTGTGGCTGGGTTTGAGTGACTGCAAATGTTTGCCGAGTAGAATGGAGAGACAGAGGGCATTTCCTGCTGAAATATAGGGCATTTCCTGTTTAAATCTCGTTTAACTCTCGTTTAAATCCTGTTTGCCCCCTAGTGTGATAAAGCAGAGAGGTGTGTGTGGGTCAGTGTGTTGGAAGAAGCACTGATCTGCAAATCTCAGTGAAGGCAGATGTGAGTAAAGTTCTTGCATGATTAGGATGTGCTTGGGTAATTATATCTGGGAGCTCTGACAGAGAGGTGATACCTG
Source organism: Urosaurus nigricauda (assembly GCA_034509955.1). Taxonomy (NCBI): domain Eukaryota; kingdom Metazoa; phylum Chordata; class Lepidosauria; order Squamata; family Phrynosomatidae; genus Urosaurus; species Urosaurus nigricauda. Next base: position 43,100,762 of record JAOEGL010000004.1, on the reverse strand, counting down.
CCTCTGTTCCAATGATTTTGAGCAGAAGAGGAGGGAGCTACTGAATCAAAGTGGGAGGAATTACAGATGTTTAGATGCTTTCTCTATTTTATACCCCTGCTCAAGAAATCATACAGCTGGTAGGTTATCTACTGAACCTTCCAGTTTTGTGGTGATGCATGTATGTTAGGTCAATTTATGATTAAAAACAAATTCTTGAAATAAATAAGTTGTCTAACATTTCCCAGAAACTTTGTCAAAAGCAAACTGCTGCTGAGCTTGTGTTTTTCCTCACTAATCATTTTTGCCATCTTACCACACTCTGATATTGCTTGGTCACTTGTGTACCAGTTTTTAATCTGTGAAATATTGAAGGGTATGTTGATGGTCTGGATGATTCTTAAAAGCTGAAATCAGTCCCTGCAAAACTGAGGCCTTAATGGGCGAACAGTTTATAAATCCAGGAAATAGGCTATTACCCCCACCCCCACCCCCGATACAGCAAGTTCACTCAGATACACCTAAGTCCATCCATGTTTATGGAAGCCCAGTTGACCATGGCGGCTTGAAGTGTCTCTTGGACATGAATAATATGGCCACTAATACCTTGGCAGCATGGGGGCTTATAGCCTCAAGGCTGCATTACTACAATGTACTCAGATGACGGAAATTGGAATTATAATCCAATGGCAATCCGAACACAATCATGGGGTTTCACGTTATTGCGTATGAGTGTATCTCATGCAATTTCGGGCAAAAGGGAAGTAATTCTGAACGCAATCATGGGTTTTACATTATTGTGTATTAGAATATCTCATGCAATTTCAGGCAATGGGAAGTCATTTTTGGGCAATGGGAAGTCATTTTGAATGCATTCTGAACGCAATTAGAATTCACGTAAATTCGCTAAACTAGCAAATTTATGTGAATTCGAATTGGCTCCATTCGAAATAGAGAGAAATTCCTCCCGTCTGATAAACTCCTTTATGGGGCTGCTCTTGTGGTTGGTTCAAAACCTAGAGGTGATGCAGAATACAACAGCTGGGCCAAGGTTAAGGTTTTTGTAGTAAGTGTATAAAGCCAAAATAGCCTGAGAGATCAGGATACATAAAAGTGCAGATTCTCTCTTATCAGCCAGTGACATCACTGAGTTAGTCAGCAGGATTGCTCCTGATAGGAAGGATTATTTATTTATTTATTTATTTATGCATTCTGTTATTTTTATTATACACTGCTCAGGGGTTTCTTGGGCATAGGATAGTTTATAAGTATTGCGAACAAACTAGCAGTAGTGAGAGGTCATTATCTTGTGAAACTTTTCTCTCACTGGTTGTAAACATGCATGTCCAAAAGAATAAGCCAGGAAAGATATCAAAATTCACCTGGTATTTCTTAGAAAGATTTAACTAGCCACTAGTATACTACAAATGAAAATCATCTGCACAGCTCAAGTATATTCTCACTTGTGTGTATGTATGTGCCTTCATGTCTCCTGTTACAGGTTTTGAAAACAGCCCTAATAGGTCACCAATATTGTATGTCGTTTCCTAGGTTTAACATCTGTTGAGCCAAGCAAGATTTAATTTATCTGAATAAACACACTTATGACTAGGCCCCATAGCCTGTAGTATGTCAGCATGGCACTATACCACACCACTGATAATGTTTAATCATCAAAATCCTAGCACCATAATGTTCATAGCAGGTAATAATGGTGCTTAGTCATGTAAATGCTATCCAAACAAGAGCTAATGGTATGCCTCTAGTATTAATAACTAGTTTCAAAAGGCAATCATCTATATGAAGCCTACAGCAATGTTTTGTCTGTACATGATAGCAAAATTCACTAAATTCACAGGAGTCAGTGAGTTCTCAGGAGCTATCTGGTTGCTCCTATTGGTGTATAAAGGTTGGGCCATAGAGCTGTGTTTTATTTACCACAATTCTCCCTTAAATAGCAAGTGGAATAGAAAAAGAAGAGTTGGATGAATAAGAATTTTACTTTGTTCAGTTTTGGTAAGAAATTTCTAAAATTAAAATCTTTCTCGACAAATTTAATAGAAAAAAAACCTTGATTTTTAAAAAGAATATGGAAGAAAGAAAAATTAACAGATCTATCTATTCAGGCAGTGCTCAACCCTTTTAACACTCTCTCTGCAGCCCTGTATCTTCATTCCACCATGTTTGTGGTGTTCAGTTAGAGTTGGTATCACTTTAATCTCAATGGACTCTCATTTAAAACACCTACAAGGCAGGCAACTACAACATCATAATCTTCATACTGTAAATAGCTGTATACAGTATATTGAATTTGGCTAGGTTAGTGAGATGTGAACTTCATTTTGTTTGTTTTCTGTATTGTAAAAACTTCAAATTTCTTCATAAAGTTGATGGAAAGCCCTTAAAATAATTTTTTGTGGGGCTTTCGGGCTATGTGGCCATGTTCTAGAAGAGTTCCTTTCTGACATTTCACCAGCATTTGTGGCTGGCTTCACAGATGCTGGTGAAACTTCAGAAATGAACTCTTCTAGAACATGGCCACATAGTGCTGTTAGGAAGAGCTGCATTGAATCCCAGGTTTGGAGATAAGGGGGGATATGAACAAAATCCAGTATCTTGCATGGGAAACATAGCTACGATCTGTTTCCCAATCCAGTCCCATAAAACTCACTATAAAAGGCAAGCAGCTGCGCCAAAGAATGGAGGTCCGTGATAGTGGCAAGTGGGGCACTGTAGGATGATGCCTCCAGGCTGCTCTTGCCAGCATGATTTTGTCCCACACTTCTATTTAGAGCTTGGAAAAATTAGATTTTAGCAGCCATCCCAGCTTGAAGATTCTGGTAGTCCAAAAAGCTAACTTTTTCCAGGTTTTCAGTTCTCTCAAGGTTGTTGCCTACATATCACTCTGTCAGGAGAGGGCAAAATGCAACCTTTCAGATGCTGTTGGACTTCAATTGCCAGCATTCTTCACTATTATCTGTGTCAGAAAATAATAATAATAATAATAATAATAATAATAATAAATAAATAAAAGTTTATTTGTATACCGCCCTTCCTGCGATCAGGGCAGTGAACAATACACAATAAAATTCACATAAAAGTTAAAACATATCAATAAGACAGCATAAATATAAAATCAATCCAACAACAATAATATATCAAAACATATCAAAACAGAGCCCCGATCCAGTCATAGTAATGGAGAGGTAAAAAGTCAACAAGGGGGTGAGTCAGGGATAAGCCTGCTCAAACAAATGTGTTTTTAATCCTTTTTTGAACAGGTTCAGGGAGGCAGCCAGGCGGAGCTCCATTGGCAACGGATTCCAGAGGATCGGGGCTGCAGCAGAAAAGGCCCTCTTCGTTGTAAGCGACAATCTAGCCTCTGGGACTCTTAATGAATGTTGCCCAGTAGATCTAAGTGTGCGGGGCGGATTGTATGGGGAGAGACGGTCCATCAGGTACTCTGGGCCCAAGCCATTTAGGGCTTTATAGGTAATAACCAGCACTTTGTATTGAGCCCGGAAGCGAATAGGCAGCCAATGTAGATCTTTCAATATTGGTGTTATATGGGCGGCCCTGGGTGCACCAGTGACCACCCGGGCTGCCATGTTTTGCACTAGTTGTAGCTTCCGAGTGTGGTACAAAGGCTGCCCCATGTAGAGCGCGTTGCAGAAATCCAACCGAGAGGTTACGAGAGCATGTACTACAGTTTCAAGGTCCCCCCGGTCCAGGTAGGGACACAGCTGGCGTATCAGCCGAAGATGATAACAGGTGCTCCTGACCGTCGCATCCACCTGAGAAGTAAGATGGAGCGACGAATCAAGGAGCACCCCCAGACTGCGTACTGTGTCCTTCACGGGGAGCGTGACCCCATTCAGGACAGGTGGAACCACCTCCATCCCAGGGCCGGGAGAACCTATCACGAGTACTTCCGTTTTCTCTGGATTCAGACTGAGTCTATTTTCCCTCATCCAGTCCATTACCGATTCCAGACAGGCCACGAGAGGAGCGACGCCATCCCTGGTCACTGCAGCAGTCGGAGACATAGAGAAGACTATTTGGGTGTCATCAGCGTACTGATAACCCCGCGCCCCATGCCTCCGGATTATCTGTCCCAGCGGTTTCATGTAAATGTTAAAGAGCATGGGGGACAGAATGGCTCCTTGAGGGACCCCGGAGGTGAGGGCCCTCTTATCAGAGCAAACGTCCCCCAGCTGCACCATCTGGAACCTCCCAGAGAGGTAGGACCAGAACCACTGGAGCGCAGTGCCCCCGATCCCCACCTCGGCCAGGCGTTCCAGAAGGATACCATGGTCGATGGTATCGAAAGCCGCTGAGATGTCCAAGAGCACCAACAGGGACATGCTACCCCTGTCGATGCCCAGACGGAGATCATCGACCAGGGCGACCATGGCAGTCTCAACCCCGTAGCCCGCCCGAAAACCGGTTTGAAATGGATCTAGAAAATCCGTTTCATCCAAGACCGATTGAAGTTGGAATGCAACCGCCCTCTCGATCGCCTTCCCCAAAAATGGCAGTAGCGAGACTGGCCAATAATTATTGTGTAACAGGGGGTCGAGGGAGGGCTTTTTTAATATAGGTTTTATAATGGCCAATTTTAGAGTGTCAGGGAATTGCCCTTCCCTCAGAGATGAATTGATGATCGGGTGCAACAATGTGGTTACAACCGGTAACCACAATAAAAAGGAAGCCCTCCAACAGATGTTGGAAAAGTTATTTTTTTGGACTGCAAGACCTAGAATTTGGATCTAGGACTTGTTGTCCCAAAAGGATGCCTTTTCTGAGCTCTTCCCTAGGTGGAGTGATTGGACAGAAGAGATCCAAGGTCTAATAGTACTGGAGAAAATTAAAGCTGTATGTACAAACCTTGAGGTGTCTGTGCAAGAGAAAGCATTTTTTGAGATGAAAAGCAAACAAAAAGGCAGGGGGAAAAGCAAAAGTGCCGACACAATTAAAAAGAAGACACACAAAAATAAATCTAATGATGGCACAACAAGCTATTGGACTGCTCAAGTGCTTGCAACTTTGTGTTTTCTTAACTGTTGAGAAAAAAGCTGTTAATTACTGCTAGTTGCTGAATTTGAATCTTTTTAGATTAGGTCAAGAGTATAACTTCCCTTTGTACCATATGAAGGGAAGTGATTATTCAGGTTCAGTTGCTTTTGGACTGTCTCCTCCCTGAAGTACAAATGACATTACCCAGGTGAGATTCCCCAATCTCTTTGCATCCCATAACACAGGTAATGAATGATGTGATGTGAAGTCGAAGGCTTTCATGGTCAACATCCATACTGTAGTTTTTTTGTAGGTTTTTCCGGCTATGTGGCCATTTTCTAGAGGTGTTTAGTCCTGACGTTCCGCCAGCATCTGTGGCTGGCCTCTTCAGAGAATGCTGAAGTGAATGAGATGTGTATATATACTGAGTCACACAGTAGATATATATACCCCACTCACTTCCATGCCAGCATTCTCTGAAGACGCCAGCCACAGATGCCGGCAAAACGTCAGCCCCCCAAACCCACAAAAAACACTGATATGATACATCTGAAGGGCCAGCTGCACAGTCTGAGTTTATGTGGAGATAGAATGAACAAAGAGATTGTGGCTTTGTAGCTCCAAAGACTCATGCATGCATGCATAACAGTAGACACTTTTGAGGACTAGAACTCACTTTGCAGATACATGAGTTGTGATCTTTACATGACAGGTGGATACATGTGGATAGAGGAAAGGAGTAGTGGAAACAGTGGATCCAAATCCAATGTGCTGTTAAAGTAGTAGCAGAAGGTCTGTGAGGTCTCTGCACATGTGTAAAAACAGTGGGGCCAAAATCCTGTGAAATACAATGTGTAGCAATGGGTTTGTGACATGGAAACAGGGAGAGGAGAATGTAAAGAGCAAGGCCAAAACAAAGCTCCGAAAAGTTCCTTTTTTGGACAATAACACCCAGAATTCCACAACCAAGCATAGTAGGAGTTATCATTCCTTCCCTCAAATAATTTTTGCAAGCTCTGGGGCAAAATGCTATGAAATGGAAAGGGCAGCAGCTGCGTGAATGACATTTCTCTGCCTTCCCCATAAAGGTTCTTCTTTTTACACTGCCAATTCAACTTCTTTTAAAAACTGTTTCCAAACAAGTTTCTCAGCTACTAACAGGTCTTTCTCTCACCATCTCCTCCCCCTTCCCCCCCCCCCTGTTTTTGAATGAAATTCCTGCCAGCTCTGAAGGAGGGAGAGAAAGAGGGAGAGGAGAAAGTTTCTCTAACTCCTCCCATGTGAGTCTCCCTAACTCTCTGCTCAGCCCAGCCCAGCCGGTGTGAAACCCAATAACTAAGATCATTCAACAATGCCTTCCCTTCACTGCCTGCACCTTGGCTGCACCAAGGAAGAGCACAGCAGATTGAGAAGGTGCTGCTGTCTGCAGGAGCTTTAAAGTCCCTTGCCTCTCCCCCCTCAATTGCCACCAAACTACAGAGTGTAGCAAAGATCAGATCAGAGGGCAAGAGAGAGAGGGAGAGAGTTGGTGAAGCAGCAAGATGCTGGCTCCAGCCGGATACCAAATGGACCAGGTGCTGTTGCCCTGGTGGCTTTTCTTGACTTTTTCAGGCACACTCAAGATTGTGTCTTTGGAACAAGGCACTGCACCCTCCTGCCCACCTCTGTGCCACTGCGAAGAAGATGGCATCATGCTGTCTGTGGACTGCTCAGAGTTGGCACTCTCTTCAGTTCCTGATGGCCTGAGTCCCCTAACAGCCTACCTGTAAGTACAGAACTGTCATTCCTCCTTTGCTTCGCTTTTTCCAGGTGGCCCTTCAGGAACATAACAGACTGCCTAATACCTTCCTGCAGCACGTTCTATTAAAACAAAAGTTTCCACTTGCCAGTTACAACCAAGAATTTAAAAATAAATAAATAAAGGAGGCAGCTATTTTGACAGGAGAGTCACTATTTCTCCCCCCCCCCCCTTCTTCTTTTCCCAGCTCCCTCTTCCCAGGGCTCCCCTTGTGGTCCTCTGGAAAAGCATGTTTATATTGTGATGTTCTGCATGCTTTACTTCTTGATTGCTACGGATCAGAGGAGACAGAGCTTATTTGCTAGGCTGATTCTGATTGTTTGGGAGTATAATGGAGTATTTAGATTGAGTAATTGCTGCAAACTGTTATGGGATCCTTCTTTCAAACATTTCAAGAGGCAATATAACTTAGGACTTTACAAGCTCTGGGAATGTTAGGGTCCAGCTTACTGTCAGTGAGTCAAAATGTTAAGGGGGGGGGGGGGTGCAAAGAGTCAGCTCTGCTGGGTACAGTAGAACCTGCTCAGTGAAAGGGAAAAAAGATGTCATATTTGGTTTGCAGACACGATCAGGAAATCCCAAGTTGTTGGTCATAGTGAGGTTTTCTCTTTGGAGAGTTGTTTGATGTTTATCTGTGACTAGGACATGGCTTAGAAAGTCAGGAGAGTGTGAGGTTGTGGTAACTTTCTTGCATTCTTCTTCCTTGCATCTCAGAAGTGCTGCTTTTGCCATCAATTAGATAAACCAAGACTGTTTGTGAAATTCCCTTAGCAAACTCAAAACTGCCCGGCACTGAAGCAGTGATGGGGTGGATGGGTGGGTGGAGAGACCCTTGGCTATGATTTTGATGTTGTTATTAATACATGGTGACAATGTTGAAAAGTTTGGAAGGACTGCCCAAATTACTATTTAAAAGAATTCAGCAGAGTCCCTAGCAAATAGCGCTCATGTTTGCTACTTTACACTGAGTTAGAAATATATCCTAGTAGAGCAGAGAAGATCATGAAGGGCTTGCTTTTTTTACTTTCTTTAGTTTTCTTAGTGGTAATGGTAGTAAAAACATCCACCTGTCATGTATCTTTCTGCAAGCCACATTATCCTCCTAAAGAAAACATATTGGCATACTCAAAGAGAAGATACTGGACCCAGATAGGATACTCTTTTCATAACAATCCAAGAAGTTGTTCCAATCTCCTTTTCCCAATCACCCAAAATTTTGCTCTGTTGGATGCTGTCTCAGCAGTTTGGCAGTTGAATATGTCTGTGTTGTTGTAACACTGTGTTGAGTCTCCTGGAAAGAACCAGCTGGAAAAGAAAATATTTCAGAGAGATGTTTTCCTTTCTAACTGGGAAGCATGCATGACACATAAGGGATCCTGCTGGAGTCAAGGGTGCTCTGGGGATGTTGACCCTATATCTAGTGGTGCTCTGCAAATGTGTTTGACTGAACCAGTAACTCATGCTCAAGAACTGAACTTTTCATAGGGTGGCTGCATGAAACAGTATATACAAACAAGGCTGAAGTCATTTGCAAGCTTCCAGACAGATTATTTAACACAAAGCATCCCAAATAAAAAAGAGCCATACCTTCATGACTGGGAGACTGTCCACTGATGAACCAATATTCTCCCAAGTCCAAAGTGTTTTTGTTTTTGTTCAAGTAATGATGCCTATAGGATCAGAACTTGGTAAACTTTCTTTTCTTTTCTTTTTTGGACTAGAACTCCCAGAACCTCCATAAAGCTTGCTCATGATGACTGGGAGATTCTCAGAAATGTTTTCAAAAAGAAAACCTTTCTAAGTTCTGCTAGAATGTGTTTAGGAATAATACAATGAGCTACAGTGGGTCCGTGGTATCCACTGGAATTTGGTTCCACAATGCTCATGGATACCAAAATCTGTGGATGCTCAGGTCCCATTACATACAATGGCATAATAAAATTGTGTCCTTAGATAAAATGGCAAAATCAAGGCTTTCATTTTGAATTTTTTAAAAAAAACATCTTCAGGCTGTGAACTGTTGATTCCATGGATGCAAAATCTGTGTATAGGGATAATCTATTGCAACAGCACATCATGTAACTGGTCTGTTAGGTTATTCTCAAAAGTGCCAGCAGGGAGCTGTTTTATCATTCATTCCAATTCATCTTTTCTGTAATTCCTGGATAAATCTTTTCCCCAGAATTTGACCATGACCAGCCAGAGGAATTTATCACATGGGAGGAATTTATCTCAATTGCGAATGGAGCCAACTTGCAATTACATGACTTTGCTAGTTTAGCAAATTTATGTGAAATCTGATTGCATTCAGAATGCATTCAGAATGATTTCCCATTTACTGAAAATGACCCCCATTGCCCAAAATTGTGTGAGATATTCTAATACGCAATTACGGGAAACCCCATGATTGTGTTCAGAATGACTTCCCATTGCCCAAAATTGCCAATAACATGAAACCCCATGATTGCGTTCGGATTGCCATTGCATACTCCCAAATTCCATCGTATGATAAACTCCTTAGACGTGGGAGTCCCTTTATCAAGCTCCAAGTTTCCACCCTCTCTTTTTCATCCTATTATTTTGTAACCAGTTGTGGAGCAGCAACTAGATAACCAGCATGATGTAGCATTGGACTGAGCATTAGACTACAACTCTGTCAGGTTGTATTGTCAGCTCTGTATCACCTGGAGGTCTGTTGACTGTAATAAAGGCTTTGTACTTGTAAAAAAAAAAAAAAAAAAAAAAGGACTACATCTCCAGAGATCAGGGTTCAAATCCCTGTTCAGTTCTGGAAACCAGCTGGGTGACCATGGATAAATCACACTCTCTTAATCTCAGAAGAAGTCAAGGGGAAAACCTTCACTGAACAAATGTCACCAAGAAAACCCGGTGAGAAGTTTACCTTAGGGCCACCATCAATTGGAAACAACTTGAAAGCACACAACAACAAGCAAGGACATAGGTATAAGCAGCTACATGTATTCTTGCTTCTTTCCACTGTATAGACAGCCATACAACAAGCAGTGTTGCACAGGAAGGACAATAAGAGGTGCCATAGATCAGCACCTTCTTTAAGATCAGCGACAAATACTCTGTTTGTCCAGTACCAAACTACCACTGAGTTTGGCACAGGGAATCTTGGTCATCACAAGCACTGCTACCTCTACGTGAGGTCAGAATATGTACACTTGACTCTGTATAGGAGAAATCCAAACACTGCAAAGAGTCATGTATCTGTTCACAGTATGTTTCACTCATGTGCATGAACCCTGAACTCTGCTGTGCAAGGAAGAAAGGCAAACATGCATTTGATGTGGAGCAAAAGCCAGCTTAGCCATGGAAATCCACTGGGTGACCTTGGGGATGTCACATGCTCTCAGCCTCGGGGCAAGGCAAATCTTGCCAAGAAAACCCCACTATAAGTTTGCCTTTGGGTTGCCATAAGTCAGAAATGACCTGAAAGCACACAACAGACAGACAGACACACATGGCAACGGGAAGTATTAGAGGAAAAACAGAAACTGCAGAAAGAGTTAAACACTTCCTCCCTTCCTTCTTTCTGACCAAAATCCTCTTTCAAAATACCAGATCATAAAAGTTGCCACAAATGGGATTGTATGATACTGGTCAAGATTTTAAACTTCCAGTAATGATCAGTGTTCCTCCCCCCTCCAACTGCAACAGATCGGAAATTGGGACATGTGAGAATATTATTTGCTTTTCTTCAATCCATCACTATTTCTGAGCAAGTATTGGGGGCTGGGTGGGAGTAGCAGGATAGATTGCAAAATCTACAGGAATGTGCAGCTTGAACATCATAACTTCTCTAGGAAGTTTCCTTTCTGCATTCAGTGGCTTAGTTTCAGCATGTGGTGGCGCCATTGACAGCTCTTTATAGGAAGCATCCCTGCTGTATTAAATTTAAACTTTCCAAAGGCTGTCCTTCAAATATGGGAGTTTCTCAACCATGGGGGATCTATCCCATTGAAATGGTGCACACTTCACTGTCAAACTGCATTTCTGCTGCATTTTCCAAATTAGTGCTGCACTCTCCAAAGAGCAGATGGATCTTATCATGTTCCTTTTCTTTTTAAAAAACATTGTTTCATTATGATTTTTATATCAGATGGTTTGGGGCTTTCTTTTATAAACTGTCCAGTTAGCTTTGGTGGATTCTGTGTCAAAATGTAACAAAATAAATACATGCATGTGAATGTAAATTATATATTGTCTGCTGTGGATTGGCGATTGTAGCTGTGGATTATGATGGGCGTCCCCATCTAGTTTACATCAAGGTGATAGTCTTTGCACCTCTAGCCTCGCTCCTTTCCTTGGTGCCCTAACCAAGACTATCACCTCTATGTAAACTTGATAGGATGCCCATCATATAAACTTGATTGTATAAGAGGATGTGTAGTCACAGCTTCATTGTTGGTGCTAAAACAGTTCTAATATTTGCTTTACGTATACTGTATTGTATAATTTTTATTTGCATTACTCTGTCCTTCCCCTATATGTGCACATGCATACATTTTAGATTGTACTCCTTTGCCAGGGCTGGCTGTTTTTTTGTTATTTTCCTTGTAAAGTGCTGTGTCCCTCTCTGGCACTATAGTAATAATAATAACAACAACAGAGAGTTACACTGGTTTCTAGATTTATCTAGAGCACTTTCCAATGTCAAACCCAGTAATTGGACCAAAAGGGCAAATTAAGTATCAAGGAATATGATAAGCCTGTTTAGCTAAAAAAAGAAAAGAAAAAGATGTTAGACAACAGAACAGCTCATGGCACAACAATTATGTTTGTTCCCACTTTATGTTAACATTGCTCTTTACATGCTCAGGAAGTTGAACATCGAGACTTCATTCCGATCTTTCCTTATCTGCCCAGCTGCATCTTGGAGAAAAAGCACAGGGTTAACATCACTTGTTGTTGTTGTTGTTTTCTTATATCTTGCCCTTTCCCCAATATAGGGACTCAAGGCGGTGAGTTAGTAGCCATGGACCCAATTGTCCTAGAAGGAGCCACAATCCCTCAAGGATTGACACTGCTCCTTGCTGCCACAGAGCTGTGTGTGCGTGTGTAGCTGGATACAAAATATTCTGTTTGAAAACTAATAGTGTGAAATTAGAAAATGAGAGGGAAGCCCCATTAAGTGTACGTTGAACACTTAAACGACAGTTTTATCAGGCAATCCTGGTGAAAACAAGAGAAGCCCATCTTAGGAGAGATGCCAATTTGATGAAGCTCTTGTACTGGTGTAAATATCACTGAACTGGGAATTAGGATTTACACCAATGGTTTTTGGGTTGTCTTGTAAATTAATGAATTGAGCCAGATTAATGAATTACCTATTACCTCTGGAATTACCTATATACTAGGTGACAGCTACTGTTTTCTCTCAGAAATATACATTCAAAAAGCATAATACTCTTGATATAGGAAGTAATATGCAGTCATCTTGACTTGTAGCCATTGGTAGTCTTATCCTCCATTAAAACTGTACAAGTTGGTGGCCATCACTACATTTTAGTGAATCTCTGGAGGCAGTGAGGATTGATCCAAATTCACTTTCGTGCCCTTCTCATAAGGGACAGGCTGTTCATTCTTGAACAATTCCAGCAGGAATTCAATTCAGCAGAAGGTCTCAAATTAGTTTGTTGATGACTTATATATTTGACATTCATCTCTGGAATTTTGCAGCACACATCTGGATCTGAAACCCAAGTGTTACCCTCAACCCCACATGATATTTTTCAGCCTGCTGTTAGTGAGGAGGGACATTGTTAGTGAAATCTGTACAACCTGGCCCTTCATTGACCTTGGAAATATTACTTTTTTGGACAACTCCCAGATTCCTCCTGGCCAACATGGCCAGTTTTAGTCAAGTCATAGCCTGCAAAAGTAACTTTTCCAAGCTCTGGTCTTTTGCTCAGAGAGAATCTTTTCTACTGTCAATTTGGGCTTGCTTTGTTCTTTCCATTGGCCTTCCTTGCTGCCTAGTACCAAGGTGAGGGATATACTAGGATTGAACTATGGCAGGAATTTGACACTGAAAATCACCAGGAATCTGTAATCTCAAACAGCCGCATTGAGAGTGGGCTAAAGACACCATAGCACTGAGCCGCACCCATTCCAAATCATTCATAGGGAGGGGCAGACATATTATCATTACATTCAAGTGATAGCCTCTTTACCAGATGCTTTTGGCCTGTCAACAATTTACAAGGGTTTCAGCATAAGAAAATAACTTGAGAATACATATTGACAGATGGAATTTTTTTCTAACTATTTCAGATTTCATCCACACTGAGCTGACTTCTCATGTTGTGTTATTTTTTTAGTAGTGTTCTATGTATGTTGACTTTTGGGGAAATGTACGCTTCATTTAAGTTTACCTTCTTGTGGCATCATGCTGCTGTCATTGTTTCTATGTATTGGTTGTAGATATTTATTTTCATTTTATTTTGTCACTACATTCCATTACATCCAGCTACTATTGTTTCTTTATTGTTTAGGAATCTATTATAATAGAGTTTTTTTGGGGGGGGGGCATCTTTGGTTGTGGGACCTAGTGTGCTGTAGTTGTTACAGCTTTGGACAATGACTGGAGACCAGGATTCTATTCCCAGCTTGGCCATGAAACCCACTGGGTGACCTTGGGCAAGTCACACTTTCTCAGCTTCAGAGAAAGGCAATAGCAAACCTCCTCTGATGAAATCTTGCCAAGAAAACCCCTTTATATAGTTGCCATAAGTTGGAAATGAGCACACAACAACAGCAGCAGCACTCTTTGGTTGCAATCACTTCAGTTTCTTCATTGGTCAGAAGGAAAACAGTAGTATAAGATCCGAATACTATATCAAGAGTAATCTAATATGCAAGTGACTGAAGAAAGCACTGGTGATTATGAGAGCCAGTGTTGTCTGAAGATGACTCCGGTGGTCATGACTGCACTGAACTCTGTTTATGTTTCCACTGAAGTAGTACTTATTTACCTACTTGCATTTGCATGCTTTCAAAGTGCTAGGTTGGCAGAAGCTGGGACTAGTGACATGAGCTCACCCCATCATGCAACATTGGGTCTCAGACTACCAACTTTCTGATCTTATAATCATCAGAACTGCTGTCTTAACCACTAAGCACCACATAGTCATGGTCATAACATACTTACATCTTAATGCATTTTAAATCTGTTTTTTATGTTTTAACAGTATTTTTAATGGATTTGCTACAGTGAGTTTTCCCGGATGCCTTTTCTCTCACATAATCAGCACATAAATTTAATAGCTAAATGAACAGAGAAATAAAGATCTGTCTATTTATATTATTTATATATTGTTGGTCAGCATACATATTTCCAAAAGCATTTTACAAAGTATTGTGTATGTGTTGGAATGTGTGTGTTACAATATTTAATAGATGATATAATAAAACAGACTACTGCAGCAAACTAAGTATTTTGGAATGTTCAGGTGAATTTTTAAAAAGATAATAGAGACAGGTTTCCCTGATGAGAAAATTCCAGAGCCAAAGTACCGCACTGCCTATACATCCCACCTATACAATACATGCAAACAAATCTGAAGAAGGGCCTCATGGCATTTTGTTTCTCATTCACTGGGAGCTTTGAAACCTGAAAACAGCAACCTGAATCTTGGAATTGATCAGAAACTAGCAAAACTCTATCAAATAATGGAGTTCGGAGATGTGTTTTATGCACCCTGTCCAAATTAATAACTGCTGTATTTTCCACTAACTGTTCTTTTGGATTGTCTTCAATGGCTGCCCAAGTACACCACTTTGGCCAAAATCCTGTTAGTGATGTATACACACTTTATGTGCACATATGCTTTTTTGGAATGGGTACAAGAGCCTTGTGAAAAGGTCATTATAAATAAACATTGTTGCTGTTGCTGTTGTTGTTTTTATTATTCATCCAAATACCCCTACACATCCAGCAGCAACTAAGGCCCCTGGAGCTCCTGGTCTGAGGAAGGGGATGGACGAAGATAACTGGGCAGCAGCAACTGCCTTTCATTCCGCTCCAGTTCACACATGAAAAGAGGCAGCAGAATGACCATGTCCTTGTCATTATTTTGCCTCTCTCTCTTGCACACTTCAGGGGGACAAGAGGCACTTTCTGCTGTCCAGTCATCTTCCTGCCTATCCCTTAATGGTGCTTGGCCAATGTCTTGGGAGCAGGCATGAAGCTGTGCACATATGGCATTATGTACATACCTGCCATCTAGTTTCTCAACCATTGCAGTTGTCCAAATGGGATATTGCCAGAGTCTGAATCATTTTGGCTAGAGTATATTTACTTAGGAGAAGCCATAGCTAGCACACCATCCTAGGCTGGGGAAGGTACTCACTGTCCAGTGCCACATAAAACACATGTGCCTTAGAAACCTCAACTCTGCTCCATAAGAGGGAATGCAAACCCAACCAGACCAGGCTCATAAAACAGATGTACTACCTATTGACACTGGCCATGATACTGCATTGGGAGACAGGATATATGAGAATTTTCATCCTGACAGAACTCTCTTCCCTTTTTTTCCTCTCTCTTCCTCAAAACCCATTTGTCACTTGCTGCCTTCATGACATGGCTGTATAGTGGGCAGTGGAGAGCAAGGAGTAGCTGTGAAATATCTCTCCCAATAGCCAAATGCAAAGTGATAGGATTCTCATGGGGGTCCTCTGGGGGTCTGGGATGATGATATCATCATTGTGCATCTGGTTGCAGGCACATAGCCAGATGCTTATCAATTGTACCAACTCTCTACTACCAGCACTCCACCATGACTGGGATAGCAAAAGACAGGTGAGTCTTGAGGGGGTGGGAGTTGTTGAATGAATGTCGTAGTGAATTCCCCCCGACAAGTAAATGGCATATGTCAGAGTTACACTACCATATGTCATTAACAGGATACCAGCCAGTATCACCTTCTTTTTGAGATGTCATCTTATTTCCCTTTTCAGTTTTGCACATCACTCGCTGCTAGTACGTATGCGGTTTCATGGCATTATGTTCACCTCTTCATGTTTACAGGGCAAATAATCTCTATGATACCCTCCACTGTAACAGGGAGAATTCAAATGACCATCTGGGTCCACAAATATCTATCCTTTGACTATCATGGACATGGAAACTATGGTAATGCTTGTAGCATGTGCATGTTGGTCTCAAAACAAAATGAGTTAATTGTGTGAACCTAATACCATGCATAGGTTTTGACTTTCTCTAAGTATTGAGAAAACGGGTCTTGTCAAAATAGCTAGACATTCATATGTGTGAAAGTTTTGTTAGAGCAGCGTGTGACATCACCACTTTCTACAAGCTGTTGTATATTGCTAGATGTTTTGGTGCTAAGGCTCCTAATCAAAGACTTCAGAAATTCCTCCCACTTCCACACCCTGCAGAATGAAGATCAACTAGTACAATTCCATCACTAAAGCGATTGTGTTTATAAGGGTAGTACTTGCATAGGCAAGATCTCATGAATTGCTTTCATTTGGCTGTGCAACAACAGGATTATTAGCATTCAGAAAGATCTAAGGACATGCCATCAGACCTACATTCCATCATGTGACTAGAAAGAAAATCATATGTACCACAGTGTTACATTGGAACGCACCCTAATCATGTTGAAGCTGGCAGTTAGACATCTTATGGAAAAACAACATGACGGGGTACAATGGAGGTCATCCCATATCAGCTCTTGTCTTGCATTTTATCTTTGATGGTACCGTAGTCTCTGGAAGATGAAAGTGGCACAGTGTTTCTTTGTGTGCAGAATATTATTTGGTATTTGGAGGCACCAGTAGGCACATCAGGGGAAGCATCCAATTGCTCAGAGCTTTTGCAGACAAGAGTTCCCAGAGCACCCCATGCTAACTCAAGCTTCTGTTCAAGTTGGCCCTGTTGTGTGTGAGTGGTGCTGCTTTAAACATATAAGAACCTGAATACCAGAAATAGTGAAAGAATGGCGTTGAAGCTATTCTATTATATTCTATTATGATGATGTCATATAATTATTTATTAGAGGATTAATTCTTACCCTTGCAGGTTTGTTGTAAGCATTACAAACAGATAATGTACATGGACTGTTTAAACACCTAAAAGTGGTATAGAAATGCTACGTAGTATTATAAACCAAAGGTAATTAAGCAGGAAAAATTATTGCAGAGACAAGCCTTTTCAGGGATCTTAGCCACAGATGATGCTAGATGAAAAACATAATGTCAGCAAGATGTCATCATTTTTAATTTTTGCTCAGTGGGAAAGAAGTTTTCCTAGATTAAGCAAAAAAAAAAAAGGCACCTAATCTTTGCAAAGGCAGCATTGGTCTGGTGTTGACATACTAAGTCAGATCCTTACAGTAGTTAGTAAAAGGCACACAGAACTTCTGAACAGGAACTGAGCAGATGACCCATGCTGGCCCTACAAACTAGAAGAAGAATGAGTAAAAACTTCAGCTCTGATGTACTGAAAAATTCCTTGGCTGTTCAGGTCACAGCAAAGGAATGATGCCCCTGACTTTTGTGAAAGAGGATGGATGGAGGAGGCACACATAGAGAGTAAGCCATGTTTGGCAGTTCCCTCCCCACTTCATCTCTCTCCCTTCTGAAGAAGCAACTTATAAATCTGCCCAGGGCACTGCAAGCACTGAGCTCATGCCCTTAGATCTGAGCGTGAGGAGCTCTAACTAGCGATTATAGGAATTTAAGACTTGCTTTGAAACTTTATTTAAAAAAAAAAATTCTGGCAGGTCTTGGGATGCCGAAGGGTGAATAAGGAGGGGGCAGGGGGCAACCCATAATGCCATATCATATACTCTGCTTACCTTGCTGCTGCACCTGCTTGGGTTCAGGAAGGAGGTAAAAAAAATAGAGAAAGGCTTCATGTTTCCAAGCCCACTTGAGTTTGGAATCGTTTTTCTTTCCTCTTCTGACATTTGCCTTTTTTAGATTAGTGGCAAATGATAGGAACACTCTACTAAAACAAGTCTAGTTTAAAAGACAAAAGAAGGAGAGTTATTGAGGGAGAGTTCAGGGATATCTACCCAGTGTGAAATACAGGGTAGTTTTGAGCACTTTTGTTTTTGTCCAAAAAGCATTTGCAGCTGCTTACATCTGGTACTTTTTAGATACAGTATGTTGGCTTGGGAATGATGGGAACTGTAATCCAACATAAGATGAGGCTGGCTGAAAGCTACAGCAAGTAAGAAGCAATCCAGTGGTGCATCATCCAAAGATTCCATTCTGGTTACAGTACAACATTATGTTACAATCTCCAAGTTGCTGCAATTTCATACTGAATATGAGCGTTAAAAGTAGATATAATTGTATCAGGGAGCAATTTCGAAATGGCCTCCCCATAAGCATTTTTCTTCCAGACTGGCTTGCAAACAGTCTCAAGATCTGTCCAGTTTCTGGGTGGGGGGGGGGGGGAAAGCAATGGAAAGCATCCATCCCACCTGCTCCTTCTCTCCATGAAATGTATATGTGTACATTGCACACATGTACACATACACACTTTTGGGCAGTAACCTGTGTTCATAGATGATATCTACTATAGAACCTACAGAGTCTCTCATAAGATCTAAGCTATATTAAGCAATTTGATGAGGAAAATATAATAATTTCCCAAGCAAGTAAGTAAAGTAAATATATTCAATTTTCACCAATCTGTACAATTTCTAACCCCACTTTTGTATGACATAGTGTATGGTATGTACCAAACAGTTGCATACAGCCATAGAAACATAGAGTTACTTACTATATTGCTTTTATAATGAATGCTATATCATGTATCGCTTAAAGTGCAAAGTGTATAACCTAATGTGTATCACTTATAAGTTTGTTCTCCTTAATATATTGATGAAATCTGCAGAATAATCCTTTGAAGTTAGAACAGATACCCACGCTATTTAACAGTTTATACACATGTGAAGTGTAGTGGTCTGAGCACTGGGTTATAACTCTGGAGACCAGGGTTCAAATCCCCACTCAACCATGGAACCCCACTGGGTGACCTAGGACAAGTCACAATTTCTCAGCCTTAGACGGAGACAGAAACAAAGGTAAAGGTAATGGGCATACCTCACTCTGAACAAATCTTGCCAAGAAAACCCTGTGATAGCATTGCCTTAAGGTTGCCATGAGTTGGAAATGACTTGAAGGTACACAACGAGAATCAGGAATTGAATGAAACCCTCCAAAATATAGATGGCTTATAAAGTGATGCTAAATCCTTTTTGGCTTGTTTAGCTATACTAAACAAGCCAGCTCCACTATCAGCTAGACAATTTCTGGGCACAATTCAAAGTGCTGGTTATGACCTTTAAAGCTCAGCAGACAGATTTCCCACCTCCACTCTCCTTTTATAGCATGTTTTTATTCTCCTTCATTGTTTATAAAAGGTGGCTGGTGTTAAGTGATGGGACCAGGCCAGGCATTTCTAGGCTTGGATGAGGCCTATCTAGTTGGGGCCAGTGGCACAACCATCAGATGCCCTTTGTAGTGGCATTATATATGCTACCGACAGCAGAACAACTGTCAGTTCCAGCTTTCTACCTTTAGACCATTCTGTGGACTCTGTTCTGTGGTGGAGGTCAGCAGAAGGGCACCTTCACTAGATCTTAATCCTTTCCAACCAACAAAATCAGGGAGATAGGACTACCAATAAGTGTTTTATTCCAAGGACCTTGGTACTAAAATAAAGGAACATGACTTGGAATAGATTCAAGAAACTACTTCTTCATCACACAAAACTACTCCACCAGTAGCAACAGTAAAAACAAAAACATTTGTACAGCATGTGAGAAGCCATTGGTCTGCAGGCTGTGTCTGGATCCTGTTCTGTCCTGAATTCTATTCTAAGCTGTTGCATCTACTAGAATCTGAGATAAGTTCTCTCATCCTTGGCTCCATCACAGATGTGAGACAAAACATTGGCTGTCACCTTGTTAATGGTATATCCAGGCATATGTTAACCCTATACCTACATATGTCTATTTATTTGCTGCAGAGATTGGTATTCTCTCCCTCTGCACATGCTAAAGCCCCCCTTTAGCCTACCATATAGCTGCTGAAGCTAAATCCACAACCATTAATGCCAAGATGAGAGCAGGAAGGGTTGCAAAAGCATTTACTATGTCCCCACAGCCTAATGCAAAAAGATAACATCAGCTACTGAGAGCTTTGGAGGATTCCAGTAGACCTCAGTGGATGATATAGTGAATTCAGATGTGGCTGAATGAATGAATATGGAGTTTATCACATGGGAAGAATTTCTCTCTATTTCGAATGGAGCCAATTTGAATTCACATAAATTCACTAATTTAGCAAATTTACATGAATTCTAATTGCATTTGGAATGCGTTCAGAATGACTTCCCATTGCCCAAAAATGACTTCCCGTTGCCCAAAATTGCGTAAGATACTCTAATATGCAATAACGTAAAACCCATGATTGTGTTCAAAATGACTTCCCTTTTGCCCGAAATTGCGTGAGATACTCTAATACGCAATAACGTGAAACCCCATGATTGCGTTCGGATTGCCACTGGATTATACTTCCAATTTCCGTCATCTGATAAACTCCTGTGAATGGGGGTATGTAGATGAAGGGATATGTGTGAGTGTGAATGGGCTATTAGTGGATTGAATGATGTGTGTGAATAGACCAAGTAGCTAGATAGACAGATATAAGTTGGTCAAATTCTGGGTGTTGGCACCCCAAAACATCTTTTCAATGCTCCAGTCTAGGGAATATCTGTTAATATTTCTTAGTACTGCTAACCTATATAGGAGTACTAGAAGTACAAACAGGGTAAGTCTATCCCTGTGGTATCTTGCTTTCTACTTCTAAAGCAGTGATCAGAGTTTTGTCCAGATTAGATGGTTGTTGGTCTGATTTAGCAAGGCAACTCTTAGTCCACTTAGCAGGGTTGATGGAAGGAATACCTTCATTTCAAGAGAGATGGCTATATTCTGCTGCTGCAAACAACAGAGTTTGGGACATAATTTTAAAACAGTGGATGTCACAGAATGCCCTCTAGAGCACATCATAAAAGCAAAAATGATTTAACTGTGGCTATCATACTTTGAAAAGAAATGACTCACTGAAAAATATGTTTGGCAAGATAAAAAGCATTAGGAAAAGAGGGAGGCCTCAGTACTTCAGTCATGGAAGCTACAACCTTGAGTTTGCAAGAGTTTCCTAGAATAGGAATAGATGTTGCGAGTAATTATATTATTTTCCATAAGGCAGTTGTTATAGCTTCTTTATCTCAAGAAGAAACTCATGACAGGTGTTGCTGTTCCTTCTAATTTGTGACTTTCAAGCTCTGCGGGGGGGGGGGGGGAACAACCACAACTCTTGTGGCACTTTAAAGTCACTCATATTTACATATGAGGGCTGTTCCACTGCTGAAGCAGGATCTTGCATGTGAAAGATTAATTTAATTCCACAGATCTCATTAATATTCAGCATTTTGCTATGGAGTGTGCGTGTGTGTGTTTCAGAGAAGAGTGAGCAAAAGAAGGAATGGTATCCAAAGGTTCAGGTCATACTAACATATGATGCATACTTAAGGAACTCACTGTCTCATAGCTAACCTGGCTCACTGGGCTGATGACAGGATAAAACCCATTCTAGGTAGAATACAAATATAACAAATAGCTATAGGATCATAGACAGCCCCCCTCCAGATTATTTCCATAGCTGTAATGGCAGAGGGAGGTCTTGGAAATGTCTACCTTGTCCAGAAAATTGATTCACTGTTCCACCCACCTTTATTCAAGAACCTTTCTGTAAGTGCCTAAATCATGCATGAAGGAAGAGGATTTCTCAAATGAAAGGAGCCCCTATGGAGGGGAGTGAGTCAGCCACACCTGTATGTGTGGGAGCCATTCTTGGAACCTCTTGGCTCCCGGCAGGAGCAGCCGCAGGTCCCACTACAAAGGGACCCCAGGGAGACTGAATAGTTTCCAACCGAGAATGTTCCCCCAGGGCGGGCAATTAATAACATTCCCCCATGTTCAAAGGAAAGGCGAGGCCAGGCGCGGCAGCATCTTGTTGGGACCCGGCCTGCTGCAAAAAGAGAACCGCATGGGAGTGAAACAGAAAGGAAATACCTCCTGTTGACTAAGGTAGGTGTGTGTCTGCTGTGAATTTGATTTCGGCGGGTGGGGATGGAGGAAGAAAGATGGGGTGATGGAATGCTCTTCAGGTTGGCACGCTCTCTCCTGTGTGGATTCTTCATCACAAGTTCAGCAAATATAGCCCTTGCAGGGCATGCTGCATTTTGCCATCTACCTCCAATGTTCATCTTCTGTTTGTATATTTGAGGAATTTTGCCCATAAACAATAATCACCTTTTTCGTATGGTCTTTGTACATATTCAAAAATATATTTACTTTATTCAATAATTAGTTAAACACGTAAACATAAACATACACATCATATTTAAAAGGAGAATAAATACCCCAGCAAAAAGCAGAGTATAAATATACCCCAGCAAAAAATGAGGTATAAATACAAGTTTTATTATTATTTTATTAAACATTTGTTTGTTCCAAAACATCTCCAAGCCCCCCCTACCCTCTATTACTTTGCTTAGGTCTTGCAGATTCAGGCTCATGACCTCCCTGATTGTGTCTATCCATCCGATGTGTGGGCTTCCTCTCTTTCTGCTGCCTTCTACCTTTCCTAAAATTATGTCTTCTCATGATGTGGCCAAAGTATGAGAGCCCCAATGTAATCATCATGGCTTCCAGGGAGATTTCATGTTGATCTGTTCAAGGACCCGTTTGTTTGTCTGTTTGTCTGCAGTATCCTCAGCACTCTTCTCCAGCACCACATCTCAAATGAATTTATTTTCTTTTTATCTGCTTTCTTCACTGCCCAGCTCTCACATCCATCAATGGTGATAGGAATGCAATGCATTGGATGATTCTAACTTTAGTGCTCACTTGTATATCTTTACTCTTTAGGATCTTGCCTACTTCTTTCATGTCTGCCCTTCCCATTTCTCCTTGACCCTGAATAACAAACAGAATGTCATTGCTGCCACTGTGGTTCTTTCCTTTACCAGTGCAGATAAGGATCTTGGCCCTCATTGAGACCACAATGTTAGGGATTGAATGCAATGCAGTGTCAATACGCAATCACGTAAATTCGCTGAACTAGCGAATTTACTCAATTCCGAACTGGCCTCACTTCCATTTCTTTCGAAATTGAGAGAAATTCCTCCCGTGTGATGAACTCCCTTCTCTTGGAAATGCTGTTTGCACAACAGGGGGAAATGTACAGATATCATATAGGATAACATAGGATGGGGTATAAATATTTTAAGCAGCTAGTCAATCATTTATACACGCTCAACTTAAACAATGAGAAAAAAGAAGAGGGGAACAATTTTCAGATGGTTTCCTTTGTGAGTGATGAGTTTGTTCACCTGTGGAATTCATGACCATGTAAACTGAAACAGAACATCCACACTTGGTTTTATAAAGTATGTCATAAAAATAACCAGATGTGAAAAATATAGAACAAGAAATACATTTAATATTACAGTAGCTAACCTTTGTGGATGAAGTAAATAGTACTGTGGAACCTTCCTATCTGTGGAGGTTCAGTTTTGGGGGTTTCTGTGGATGAGAAAAACAAGGATGGTTACATCCCATATTATTCAATGGATGGTGATATGTGCCTGCCTACATCAGCACATCTGCATACATGTGCCATCACTGAATAACATAGGGGTTTCAAATCCACAGATCACTAGCCCACTGATGCAGCGGGTTCACTGTACTAAGTTATCTAGCTATATACAAAGAACACTTGATGAAAGAGAAAGAAAACCAGTGTTAAAGATATTCCAGGTACGCATCTACTTTTGTGTAGATGACTAACTCTGCTGAAATTTTTTTTTGGTGTAACATTAGAAATTGATAATTGGGAAAGCAATGTAGTAGATCAGATGCCATGGCTACTGAGGAGAAGAACAGATGTACTTGGCTCTTGAAAGAAATGTAGCAGACAGGTCTCTAACAGTGTTGCTGTAGACTCCTGGTTACCATTTGCCAGTTCTCATTTTCCAATTTTGGGTGGATCCAGGATATTGGATCTGACACCTCAATTTGTGTCACTGATCATATCCTCTCAACCCAGAAGCCAGGCATCCTGAGGTTAGAGAAAATGGTAATTAACATTGGCTTTCTCTCCTGGTAATCAACAAGGCATGTGGCACTACAAAGACCTTGCCACTCAGTCTAAAACAATTTTCCTTCATCTTGTTCTGCATTCAGATCCTATTAGTACTGGAAGATTTAAGTTATAACAGGCACTGGGCATGGCTCTGATCCAGTTATGACAGCATCAGTGTTGATTAAGTGAGACTCCAGGCATTGCAAAACCTTGGAAGCACCAAGGTCAGGTTTCACCCCATCACCCAGTTTGGACTGTCCTCCATAGAATGGCTTGGATTTCATTTTCCTGTAATTTTCCTTAGCTTGAATTGTGTGAAACTTTGATGGCATTTTGGATGTATGTTTGAAACCATACCACACTGTGTCTTTACAGTGACTTCATTGTACTTTGCAACAATACATAAGTTCCAGATCATTGACTTGCCAGCACAGTGAGACCAGGAAATACAGAAAAGATGGTTTACCTAGATTGGATTGCCTTGCCAAACAGAGTTTTGTTTCCTTAGTAGAAAGATGTGTGGAACGTCTCTATCAAGGGCCAGATTTAGCCCATGAAGATCTCCATCTAGTTCACAAACCAGATTTAGCCCATGAAGATCTCCATCTAGTTCACAAACATCTTCTATTATTATCTCCAATCAATTGGAATTCCAAAACCCTTCCCCAGCTGGAATTCAGTACCCACCCCAAAGAAAGTTTCCCAGCCCTGCCTCAGTTCTTAAGTAAGATTGCTACACCTTGTTGGAAGGTACCATACTCCATTGTATAAAAGACTGTTTGCTTTCAACAATGAGCAAAGAAAACATTTATTTTATTTCCTTATGTAGGAAGGTGATAAAGGCATTCAAATTGTGCTTATTGAGTCTGGAAAGGCAAGTGTAAAAATGTTAAGAGTAGTGCACTGGTTTATTGGTTGGGGGGGGGGGGGAGAGCTCCTGCAAGCATTAACTCTCTGCAGAATCTTACAAGCTAACGGTTTTTAAAATGGACAATTAACCAGAGTAAGTCCAAATGAGAATGTGGTGAAAAGATAGTTGATTTTGCCACAAAACAATTATTTATTTATTAAAAAGGCAGAAAAAGATAGCAGTAGACCCCAGTAAAACAGTCTATGGGCCTCAATAGGCCAGCATAAAGAGCCAGCGTGGGGGCAGAGTGGGGGTGTGGCGACCGCATGCTGGATTCCCCAACTCTGCCCCCACACTGGAGTAATGTCACCCAAGCAATCACATGGTGGACAGCATCACGCTGTGCAGAGGTGGCTAGGGTGCCCTTTCCATGGCACAAAAAGAAGCTGCCTTTTGCGGCTTCTTTTTGAGCCACAGAAAGGCCAGATTGGGGCCACAGCATGTGGCTGCTGCAGCCCCAATCTGGCAAGGAAAGGATCAACGTCCCGCCACCCCTTAGGGAGCATTTGTACATCCCCTATATTCAGTGCAAGGTGTATCTCAAAGTAAAAGAGGGGAGAAATGGCATGAGAGCTACCCTTAACCAGTCTAAGAGAGCTAGAAGATTCTAGCTATGCTTAAGGGACTACAGACTAAAATGCACACAGTGATTTCTCACCCTCTGACATGAAGAGGAGTCTAGGACAGCTGAAGAGTAGATCAAGAAAGCAGGGCTCAGAGAGAGGCAGGGAAGCAGGAAGAGAAACTCTCCCTCCCTCCCTCTCTCTCTCTGTATTTAACCTTTTCCTTATATTTATTTATTTATACCCCACTCTTCAGCCCTAAAGGCTATCAGAGTGGCTTACAATTATTATTTTTAATTAGATGGTTCCCTGTCCTCAGGCTTACAATCTAGAAAGACACAACACAAAAGGAGAAGGAAATGGTGGTGGGGATCAGGTCCAGCAGTTTTCTCCCTCTGACACCTGGACCAAGGCAGATGGCATGGAAGGAGAACTCTGCTTCCTAATCTAGGGCAGGCCCGATGGAGTTTGGCCTACCCTTTTACCTCCTCCTAGGCCAGATGGTATTGTCATGGAGGGAGGGCTCATCCACTTGAGGCCAGCCCGATGGGGGGCTGTCTCCTAGATGTGAAGGGTAATGGGGCAAAACATGACCTCAATGTTGTTCTATGGAGGGTTCAAAATAAAGAAAAACATGTGCTTGCAGAGGTCAGAGGTAAATGTGCCCTTCAGGTACTGATAATGGCTCTTAGATAGTCTGGGCAGTAGAGAACAATGCAGCTGCTTACATAAAACAAAGCAAATCAAATAAAGGTATTTACCATCTTCCAAATCCAGATGGGTTGCCCAACATCCCTGGAAGTTTATGAGTCTGTGGAGGTAGACAAAACCATTAAACACTTATTGGTCTAATCAATGAAACCAATTCCTTGTCTGGTTGGGGGGGGGGGGTTGACTTCTCCAAGGGATCCAGACTATCAGCTGTACCCTGGCAGATTCTGGCAAGAGACAGCTTTCCTGCCTTATACATCAACATTTAATATATTTATTGTGCACAATTCATAGCAATGTCACAGACATTACTTGGTACAGCCTTTCCAAGTTTGATATCTTTCAGATAATAGAACACAGAAATCTTACTAATATCTGCAACATCTTAATTAGGATGTTGTGTGTGTGTGTGTGTGTGTGTGTGTGTGTAAGAACAAAGTCTTGATTCTTGGTGTGTTATTTATGTATTAAAATGGATAAAGCTTTGTACAGTAGCCCTCCCCATATGTGGAACGCATTCCCCAGCAGAAGTAATGGGACACATAACTGCGCTGCTCTGTGCGCCTCCCCATTATTTTCTATAGGGCTTGAGCATGTTCTCTTTTCCCCACACGCAGGATGGGTGGGTCTGGATCCCCTGCATATGGGGAGGGTGGACTGTAATAAAAATGTAATTGCACAAAAAAATCTTGTGGAACATCAGCTTATCACCTAGATATAAACGTCCCTTTCATTCTTCTCCTCCCACCTTCACAATTATCTAACTTACATGCAAAAACAGTATTACTGGTAGGTATTTTCAGTGCCTATTTCCTCTGTGTCAAAGAGGATGGTTTCTTTATGTGGTTACTGAGGAAGCAATATTGTAGAATGAAAGTTTATTTAACTTGTTTTCTTGAAACTCCAGGACAAATTGGATTTAATAAAATTTATATTTCTTTGCCAAAGTTTCGAAAAATAATTTGAAAAAAAGAAATGGGGAGATCAGTTATATCTTTTCAGTACCAGGAGCTGTGCAGGGTGGAGGAAGGATAATCTACAGCCTTTTACACAGGTTAACTGTCCTTCCTACGGTGAGTATAGTCAATCTCAACAGAGTTTATTTTACTACCAGAACTAGTTGTATCCAACTAGTTGTCCATGGCAGTCTTTTGCCACAGAGCTGTGTCATGCATTTGGGCCACAGATGGAAATTTGTTCTGGACTCTGTAGTGCCTCTACCAAGCCTTTTGGTGCCCCAGATGAAGAAGCAGAAAGGATTGTGTGCAACAGACATGGGGAAATGACTCTGACATCCTACTGTCTTGCAACTATGGAGCGTCAGTAACTTGTCTGCTAGCAAAGGGTGCTCAACATAAGGTTAAAAGAGAAGGGGATAGAATAGGGGAAATTCAGCACAGAATAAGTAAAGAGATAGTACAGGAATACCTGGTTAACCTAAATGAATATAAGTCTCCAGGACCAGATGAACTAGTCCTAGTCCGGGGATGGAGCTTCATCAACCGGTCCTGGACGGGGTCACACTTCCCCTAAAGGACAAGGTTCGCAGTTTGGGGGTGCTCCTGGATTCGTCTCTACAATTAACATCTCAGCTGGAGGCAACTGCCAGGAGTGCATGGTATCAGCTTCGGTTGATATGCCAACTGCGTCCCTACCTGGACAGGAAGGACCTAGAAGCAGTAGTACATGCACTGATAACCTCTCGTTTAGATTTCTGTAATGGCTCCACATAGGCCTACCTTTGTACCAAGTTTGGAAGCTTCAACTGATCCAGAATGCTGCAGCCAGATTAATTACGGGGGCCTCCAAGATGGAGCATATTACCCCCTTGTTAAAATCTCTTCACTGGCTGCCGACCAGCTTCCGGGCGCAATACAAAGTGTTGGTTGTTACCTTTAAAGCCCTATATGGCTTGGGTCCAGGTTACTTGAGGGAACGCCTCTCCCTAAATAATCCGCCCCGCACCCTTAGAACATCAGGAAAAACCTTATTAGATTCTGTTGATACGAGATTAACACTAACTTCTCGTACGGCGTTTTCAGCAGTGGCTCTGAAACTCTGGAATGACCTGCTGGAAGAGCTCCGCTTGATAAACACTCTAGAGCCATTCAAAAAGGTGCTAAAAACGGAGCTCTTCCGGAGGGCATATCCACCAGATTGTGTATAAGATTTTATCGTACCCCTGTTTGAGAACCCCTCTGTTAGACCACACAGTTGATTTTAATTGATTTTACTTAGACAATTTTAATTTGTTGTATTGTGATTGTTGTATTGGATACATTGTATTGTTGTTTTATATGCTGTAATCCCGCCACGATCCGTGGGGAGAGGTGGGAAATATAAATAAAAAATTATTATCAAGGGTATTTTTTAAAAAAACCTGGTAAATGTAATATCTGAGCCATTGGCAATAATCTTTGAGAACTCCTGGAGAACAGGAGAAGTCCCAGCAGACTGGAGGAGGGCAAACATTGTCCCCATCTTCAAAAAGGGGAAAAAAGAGGATCCCAACAATTATCGTCCAGTTAGTCTGACATCAATACCAGGAAATATACTAGAGCAGATCATTAAACAGAGAATCTATGAACATCTAGAAGGCAATTTCATAATCACAAAAAGGCAACATGGGAATCAGAGAAACAAGTCATGCCAGAAAAATCTGATCTCTTTTTTGATAAATTTACCAGCTTGGTAGATGAAGGGAATGCTGTGGATATAGTATATCTGAATTTCAGTAAGGCCTTTGACAAGGTTCCCCATGACATTCTTGCAAACGACCTTGCAAAATGCGGGCTAGACAAGGTAACTGTTACATTGATTGGTAATTAGTTGACCAGCCGAACCCAAAAGGTGCTCATTACAATGGCTTTTCATCCTGGAGAGAAGAGACCAGTGGGGTGCTCAGAGCTATTCAACATCTTGAACAATGACTTGGGTGACAGAATTGGGGGGATACTTATCAAATTTGCAGGTGACACCAAATTAGGAGGAGTAGTTAATACCCCAAAGGACAGGGTCAAAATTCAAAATGACCTGAATAGACTAGAAAGCTGTGCCAAAGCTAACAAAATGAAATTCAACATGGAGAAATGTAAAGTACTGCACATAGGGTGGAAAAATGAAATCCCAGACATAAGATGGGGGACACCTGGCTGAATTAAACTATTTGTGAAAGGGGTCTAGGAGTCCAAGTAGACAAGTTGAATGTGAGTCAACAGTGCGATGCGGCAGCTAGAAAGGTCAATGCAATTTTAGGCTGCATCAATAAAAGTATAGTGTCTAGATCAAGGGAAGTAATAGTGCCATTCTGTTATGCCCCACCTAAAATATTGTATCCAGTTCTGGGCACCACAATTCAAAAAGGATGTGGAGAAACTGGAGCATGTCCAAATGAGGCTGACTAAAATGGTGAAGTGTCTGGAAACCATGCCCTATGAGGAAAGCCTTAGGGAACTGGGTAGCCTGGAGAAGAGAAGGTTAAGAGGTGATATGATAGCCCTGTTTAAATACTTGAAGGGATGTCATATTAGGAGAGATCAAGCTTTTTTTCTGCTTCTCCAGAGAACAGGACCCAGAACAATGGATGCAAGCTGCAGGGTGGGGGTTGGGGGAAAATTCTACCTCAACATTATGAGGAACTTCCTGACAGTAAGGGTTGTTCGAGGAGTGTAATGGAGTCTCCTTCCTTAGAGGTCTTTAAACAGAGGCTGGATGGCCCTCTGTCGGGGATGCTTTGATTGTGATTTCCTGCATGGCAGGGGGTTGGACTGGATGGCCCTTGTGGTCTCTTCCAACTCTATAATTCTATGATTCTAGCATTAACTGAAACCCAAACCCACCCCCACGATGGCATTTAATTTGCTGAGCCATGCTTAGTGCAGCACTGCCCAAAGGAACAATCCCCTTTGCCTCTCTAAACTCCATTTTTAACTTGTTTATTATATTGTGATTGCGAACATATAATTCTCAACTCCATGTGCTGATTCTTGGAAACAGCTGCACACTCCTCCTTCACAAACCCTATAGGAATCCAACAGACTGTAACAAGCATGACCCCACATGACCCAGATCTTTCTGATCCATGCCTTTCCCCACCTTCTTAGGCAAACAGAACCACAATGAAGCTCTTACTTGCTATTGTAATAAATGTATAGACATGAAGAATGCAGAACCTGGCCCCCTATGTATTTATCTCTCACAAAAAGGGAAAGAGCAGTTATTCTGTTGAATAAATTTGCTACCAACCCTTTATCTTGCTTACAGATGGATCTTCTCTTTAATTATAATCCTTGTGAAACACTTTCCAGCAGTGAGTGTGGCAAAGTGAAAACAGGAGGATGTTTTGTTTATTTATCTGCCACGTTTGCATCCCCTTCTTTCTCTCACTCAGGGTAGAAGTATCCCCCTGTATGTCTCTATAGAAATCCTGTGAGGTTGTTAAGGCTGACAGAAAGTGGCTGATTCAAGATCACACAGTGCACATCTTCAGTTCAGTCTTCTCAGAAAAGGCAAAGGGTGCTCAAGCTGAGGACAATGGAGCAGAGGACAGAATAGGGGAATTTAAACACAGAATAAGTAAAGAGATAGTACAGGAATACCTGGTTAACCTAAATGAATATAAGTCTCCAGGACCAGATAAACTACATCCAAGGGTACTAAAAGAACTGGCAAATGTAATATCGGAACCATTGGCAATAATCTATGAATACTCCGGGAGAACAGGAAAGGTCCCAGCAGACTGGAGGAGGGCAAATGTTGTCCCCATCTTCAAAAAGGGGAAAAAAGAGGATCCCAACAATTATCGTCTAGTTAGTCTGACATCAATACCAGAAAATATACTAGAGCAGATCATTAAACAGAAAGTCTGTGAACATCTATAAGGCAATGCCATCATCACAAAAAGTCAACATGGGTTTCAGAGAAAAAAGTCATGCCAGACAAACCTGATCTCTTTTTTTATTGCTGTGGATATAGTATATCTTGATTTCAGTAAGGCCTTTGATAAAGTTCCCCATGACATTCTTGCAAACAAGCTTGTAAAATGTGGGCTAGACAAGGCAACTGTTAGGTGGATCTGTAATTGGTTGACCGGCCGAACCCAAAGGGTGCTCAGCAATGGTTCATTTTCATCCTGGAGAGAAGTGACCAGTGGGGTGCCACAGGGTTCTGTCCTGGGCCCAGTGCTATTCGACATCTTTTATCAATGACTTGGATAACAGAATTGGGAGCATACTCATCAAATTTGCAGATGACACTAAACTAGGAGGAGTAGCTAATGCCCCAGAGGACAGGATCAAAATTCAAAATGACCTGAATAGACTAGAAAGCTGGGCCAAAGCTAACAAAATGAAATTCAACACAGAGAAATGTAAGGTACTGCACTTAGAGCGGAAAAATGAAATGCACAGATATAGGATGGGGGACACTTGGCTGAATGAGACCACATGTGAAAGGGATCTAGGAGTCCAAGTAGACCATAAGCTGAACATGAGTCAACAGTGCGATGCAGCAGCTAAAAAGGCCAATGCTATTTTTGGCTGCATCAATAGAAGTATAGTGTCTAGATCAAGGGAAGTTATAGTGCAACTCTATTCTGCTTTGGTCAGGCCCCACCTGGAATACTGTGTCCAGTTCTGGGCACCACAATTCAAAAAGGATGTGGAGAAACTGGAGCGGGTCCAAAGGAGGGTGACTAAAATGGTGAAGGGTCTGGAAACCATGCCCTATGAGGAACGACTTAAGGAGCTGGGAATGTTTAGCCTGGAGAAGAGAAGGTTAAGAGGTGATGTGATAGCCCTGTTTAATTATTTGAAGGGATGTCATATTGAGGAGGGAGCAAGCTTGTTTGCTGCTGCTCCAGAGACTAGAACATGGAACAATGGATGCAAACTGCAGGAAAAGAGATTCCACCACAACATTATGAGGAACTTCCTGACAGTAAGGGCTGTTCGACAGTGGAACACACTCCCTTGGAGTGTAGTGGAGTCTCGCTCCTTGGAGGTCTTTAAGCAGAGGCTGGATGGCCATCTGTCACGTATGCTTTGACTGGGAGTTCCTGCATGGCAGGGGATTGGACTGGAAGGCCTTTGTGGTCTCTGCCAACTCTATGATTTTGTGATTCTGTGATCTATTCACCACATCTGGCCCTAACATTAGGTAAAATGAAGCAACTACCTCAGATATCAGATGCTGGGGGATGGCAGCATCAGCACCTCTCCATTCCTCTGAGTTTATGATGGATCTTAAAAGTCAGATCTTAGACACAATTTCAAACAGCTGTACTGAGGAGTTAAAATGGAAGGTGTCTAAAGAAACCAGAATGGATATCTAAAAAAATGTTCAACCCAACTAACATTTAAAAGGGACATGTACAAGAAATTGAAAAAGAGGGAAATCACCAAAGAGGAATGTAAACAAATAGTCACCATGTGTAAGGAGAAAGACCTTGTCTGCATTGGCCAGGATACTCGAAGGGCAATTCAGAGTATTCTGACCCTGCAGTTGCCCTGTTCTCTGGTTGTTACTTTGGCCTTCGATTCTGCACCATGACAGCTGTATGCATGGGCCACCAAATGCATCCACTATCACCATGGATCACTTGTATCTAAGGTCTGAATGAGGTACTACTGTATACTTAAGCAGAAAAAGTGAAAAATTGCTTGACGGCACTACATGTGAAAAATCTAGGAGTCTTAGTAGACCGCAAGCTGAACATGATTCAACAGCATGACGTGGCAGCTTAAAAAGCCAATGCAATTCTACACTGCATCAATAGGATTATAGTTTCTAGATTAAGGGAAATCATAATACCACTGTATTCTGTTTCGGTCAAACCTCATCTGCAATATTG
The DNA here is from genome assembly GCA_034509955.1 of Urosaurus nigricauda. Taxonomy (NCBI): domain Eukaryota; kingdom Metazoa; phylum Chordata; class Lepidosauria; order Squamata; family Phrynosomatidae; genus Urosaurus; species Urosaurus nigricauda. The sequence continues at coordinate 43,067,712 of JAOEGL010000004.1, read as the reverse complement.
TGCACAATTTTGGGCACCACAATTCAAGAAGGATGTTGACAAGTTGGAATGTGCCTAGAGAACAGCAACCAAAATGGTAAAAGGTCTGGAAACCAGGCCCTGTAATGAGCAGCTTAGAGAGCTGGGTATGTTTAGCCTGGAGAAGAGAGGTTTAAGAGGCAACATGATAGCCATGTTTAAATATTTGAAAGGATGTCATATTGAAGATATGCCGGGATAATGGTGAATTTGTGTGATGTCGTCTGAAAAATCTTGCAAGATATTTAATACTCATTTTATTCACATGATGCAGGTGCTTCCCTCCCATGTTATAAACTCCTATGATTCTATAATTCTATATCACACTTGATTATTTACTCTTACCTAGTAGCTGAAGAAGGTTGGCAAGGATGAAGGGCTTTCAGTATGTACAGTTTAAGCTTCTGATCCTTGTCAAATCACATCTTGCCCAGAGTAATAATTTCAGCATGGTCCAAAGTTTAGAACTTTAAGGGAAGATGCCAAATTAAACTTAGCAGGAGTGTACCAATTTTTTGCATCTCTGTAGGAAATGAGATTCATGGCAAATGCCAAATACTATCCAACTGAGATGGTAAATACTTGGCCTGGCAAAAAATACAATCTGTCTTTGCCCAGAAATTGTGTTATAGCTTGCCCACCATGATGAATTTACCACCTACTTTGTGGACAGGAGGCTCTTCTGTTGATCTCAGCCTGCAGACTACCAGGTTTATACCACAGTCAAGAGAGAAGAGTCCAAGCTTTGTACAGAATGTTTGGATCAATTCGGTTGACATCAATGGACAATGTGGTGGAGCAACTTGGAAACATGTAAGCAATTGTGTGTGAATGACAGGGGTACATTAGCAGAAAAATAGGGAAATTGTGGGTAGAAATTCCTACTTTGACTATTGATATACCATTGAAACATCTTATTGTCACTGATAGTGGGATTAGAATGCTGCACTAGAGAGGCATTAGGTCTAACCCATCAGTGATCTTCCTCTTTATTAAAATATTTGTATACCACCAATCTCCTAAGAGTGAAACTAAAGGTGGCTAAGAAGAAATCATCCAGACAAAATTAAAATGATAATAAATTTAAAACTGCCCTTTTACAAGCAAAAACAGCAACAGGAATGCCATCAGTTAGGGCCTGTGCCTCTCAAGTGATGTTTCCGAACTCTTAATTTTAATAGTACAGTATTTGATTTGAAGTTATGTTGAAGAGAGGCTAATCTGGCTAAAAGGGGATGGGAGAATCTGCCTTAAAAAGGGATGGAACTTGAAAGAATCTGATGGACTGGGGGGAAACCAGTATGAAATCAGGCTGGCTAAAGTGGAACCAAGATAGTCTGGTGGATGATGGATAGGCCTGGCAAAGGATAGAGTTCACTTGCTTTTCAAATTGTCAGTGTCAGCCTTGCAAAGCAGTTATTGCCCTGACAGAACTGGTGAAATACTGGCTGGTTGACAAATGACATCCTATAAATGGAGCATTGTTTGACCTGTCTAGATGAGATTGGAATCAGACATGCTACAGCTCTAAACCAGGGGTGGGCAACTGCCAGGGGCTGGGAGGCTGAACTGACCATTCAGGAAAACTTGGGAGGGCTGGATTGCCTTTGAACTCCTATCCCAAATGTTTGAAAACCACTTTTTTGTCTCCAGAATGCTTCTTGTTGACATCCTGTTGAAAAAAAAGTCCTCATGAGAAAACTGCCTGCCATACATTGATGAGATCGTAAGGTGTATGTTTCTGTGTGTGTGCATGCATGTGCATGTATGTATATGTAGCCAAAAAAAATGAATTAGGGTTTGTCAAGAGTCACACAAATAGTTTTGTGGGCCACATGTATCCCACAGGCCACATTTCCCTAGCTTGCCAAGAATATAGCAAGAGTTCCCATTGTATTATCCCCTCTTCACATTGCCAAAAATGTGGATCATTTTAACACAGTTTGGTGGGAGAGGGACTTAACTTAGAAGCTCCTCATAAATTGAGGCTCTAAACTATATCTTAAATAGCTTGTGCATAAGTGCATCACTGTGTCCATAGCAATGTCTCTGGCAACTGTCTGTTCTCAGCAGTTCTAAGAGAGCTACAGAGACAGGTACATAAGACAGACACTGCCTGGATAAGTGACTCCACCCCAGAGAATCTGCAGGCTTGGCAGTGTTTTTGCATTCTAAAGATAGGGGAGATGTGGGCTGCATTCTCAAGGTATGAAAACAAACAAGAGATATGCTGATAAATTGTACTATAGAAAGTTAGGGTGTTGTGTTCTTGGAGTTTGCAGCAGTGACATTCTAAGTGGGCAGGAAAATAGTTTGACTGATGAGGCCGCTCTTGGCAATGTCATCTGAAGTATTAGCAACTGGAGTACCACATGCAGGCATCATGAACACATTGCTGATGTATTTGTGTTTAGCTGTTGTGTTAGATGCCAGGCTGGGAAATTCAAGAGAAGAATATGTAAGGCCTGAATTCATAGGAGCAGCTCTCCTGAATGGAGCAAGCATCAGAGAACTGCTGAGGTCCTTTTTTTGGGGGGGGGGGGGGGTCTTGGCCCAGTATACTGTAATTAGAGATGAGACATTTGGCTAGATGGAGCCTTGGTGTGACCCGGTGGGGATGTTGTTATGTCCTTATAATTAGGGAAAGAACAAGCTGCTAAAGAGATTTGTATAAATTCTGCCTGTAGCTTCCCTTTTTGGAAAGGCTTTCTAGAACCTCTGTGTCAAGCTTGCCCATGGCCAAAATAAACCTGGTATCTTAAGTATTAAGTTCATCACATGGAAAACAGGAACGGAAGGGAATGGAAAGAGGGGGAACACATGTGATTGCATGGGAGAATGCCACTGGGAGTCACCAATCCATTTCCCAACCGTTTCACAGCAGCCAATTTTGAAGAACTGTTCAGAATCGTTCTTCAAAATTGGCTACTGTGGGACAGATAGGGAATGGATTGGGGACTCCCGGTGGCATCAGTGGTGTTCTCCCGTGCGATAACATGCATTTTTCCCCATTCCGTCCCCTTCCTGTTCCCTTCCATTTTGCTCCATTCTCGTTCTCCAAGCCCTGTGTTATAAGTTTATATAATTAACACCATTTTCCCATTAACACTCACAAAGGAACAGTTCACTATCACTAACGGCTTGTACATCCACCATTCTAGTAGCATCATGACAACTGCAACAGGAGTGCAAAATCTATTGCATTAAGGGACAGGACTAGAAATCTCCATGCTGCAATTCGTCCTTTGGCAGATCCGCTTCACTTCTTTATTTCAATTATCTTCACAATGTCTTCAAGGAAGAATTGGAAGCCTTGGGCTTGGCATTTATCAGCCACCTGTTAAAAACTTACTGTGTAAAATGCCAACAAAACTATCAAGAAAATGAAGGATCTTCTTTGGGAGGAGGGAGGCACCAAGGAAAGATAATGGTAGGTGGGGCAGTGGACAGACCATTAGAAAATGACAAATGGTAAAGAGATTATACCTAGAGATCCCTCCTCCTTATGTTAATATACAATACTAGAAAAAGAAGTGTCTTTCAACAAATGGATAGGAAGCAGACTGACAGCAGGCAGAAGGAAATAGCAATGCATAGAAAGCATAATAAATGTTACAGTGATGACCAAGGGCTCAATAGGTTTTTAAAAGGATTAGACAAATGCATGGAATTAAGTATATCAGTGTTTATCCGTGCAGTAGTCAGGATCTGAACATCAGATCCTGTGAACATTGTGAAAGAAGAATGCAAATAGATACTATTTGAAGCCAAAAAGAAAGTAAAACCTCATAGGATGACAGATGAAATTCTTCAAAATAGTTAAGTGTAGACAAAAAGCAAAAGCAGTTTCCTACACTGACCATGAAATCTGGACAGCTCTGCACAGTAAGTTGTTGACTATCCATGTGGATCCATTTTGCTTCTTAGAAGCAGAAATATTTGACCTCTTTGGGGAAGTTGTTACACTTCAGTCTTATAGACTTCAACACTTTAAACCAACAATACACAGTGGTGACATCTAGTGGTTACTGAAGAAATGTATGGCATGGAACACTTCAAAGAACAACGCAAGATAAATTGAGTAAGGCAAGAATTACTCAGCAGCACAAAATAATATTTTGTGGCTGTTTCCCTGGAAAAAAGGTTTCAAGTGTGTTAATGTTGTGAGATTCCCAATTAACATTTGTTTTTGTTAATAAGAACAAAAATAAGGAAAGCTACATTTTCTGGCCTTTTAATTGCAACATTTGTGTTTAGGGAAATGCTGTTTTCCCTTAAACTAGCTTACTCTGGAATGGAACTTTGTGAAAATATTTTAGTCTTAAAGGAATTTATCATATAGCATTTTAAACCAGCTCCAGCCTCTCGGGCTGGAGCCAGGACACGAGATGGAGGTGGGGAATATCACTAAATCGGCACCGAACCACCGGCTGCCATGAGCCCGAGTGCAAGTCGCACTCTGCTAGTACTTTCAAAGGCTTTCCAGCTTCTAAAAAGTGATGGCACAGCACGGCCATAGTTTGATATCACTGCTAAGGACACTGCTTCCCCCTATGCACACACTATTTTACTCACTTTTAAAACATTTTACATGATTCTGCTTCAGTCAGGCCTCTTTTAGAATACTGTGACCTGTTCCAGACATCACAGTTCAAGAAGGATATGGGCAAGAAACTACTTTGATCAAAGGTCTGGATACCAAAACTTACAGGGAATGACATAGTGAGCTGAGTATGTTTAGCATGGAGAAAAGAAAACTGAGAGGTGAAATTACAATAATCTTGAAATATCTGGAGGGCTGTCATGTAGAAGATGGAGGGAGCTTGTCATCCTCTGCTCCAGAGATTAGAATGTGAACCAATGAATTCATATTACAAAAAAAGAGATTTCCCTAAACACTCGGAAGAACTTCTTCACTGTAATAACAATTTGGCAGTGGAATAGATTGGCTTGGATGCTTGTGGACTGTTCTTCTTTGGAGGTCTTGAAACAGAAATTGAATGGGCATCTTTCAGGAGGTTGAAGTTCTTTCCAGCTCTGTGATTCTGCTTCTGTGCTTCTTTAGCGAATGAGTGAACAGTTCTCCTATACCATTCAAGTCCAACTGCATCAGCCCTAAATCCCTATATTATATTAATTCCTGTTGTTTGGAGCTACAGAAGTCCTGAATCATTGATGTTTGTAGCTACAAGGCATTGTACATGGGATAGTGCTGGAAGACTATTTGCAATCTTCAGCAGTTTCTGAACATGGCAAATGGCTAACTCAAATATGGTGTCTGAGCATATTTCCCCTAATCTCAAATAACTGCTGGATAGCTAACTGACTCAAAACAAATTTTGGGCCAAGGAGTTGGCATTTGACCTTAGATGTGTGTTGGATGAGATGAAGGACCTATCTAAAAATATGGTGGGGCTTCCTTGTCTGGATATCTTTAAAAAGAAGATGGCAGAGACATCCACAGCCTGGAAGCAGCCACTGAGAAGGCTCCAGTCTTCACAGAGATGCCTCTGTGGGCCTAAGGAGAAGCTCTCCCCTGAGGATCCTAAAATTCTGGCAACCTTCTATAGAAAGATGAAGTTTTTTAGATAGGGCTTGGCAGTTTGTTCTGTGGCATGGCCCATGTAGTTGTTGTTTGGGAATTTTTGCAATGTAAAGGGCCATCTTAATAGCTAGTGGTGGGGTAGTTATACAGTATATCCTGCTTCTTCTCCAGCAAGCTCAAGACAACATACATGCCTCTCCCTTTCCGTCTTTATCCTCACAACAACCTTATGAGGTTGGTCAGACTAAGAGAGAGTTTTTAGCTCAAGGTCACCCAATGCTGAGTTAGGACTCTTGGACCTTTTGGATGGGATCATCTGAAAAAGAAGTGGATTTGCTCTCCCAGCTGATACTAAAATAAGAAGTATTAGCTAAGTAAGAAATTCTGTAGGAAGTTTCTGTGATGCCAGCCATACTGCCCTGGGAAAAGGTAGCTATCCCTCCATATGTGTTCTCACTTTCTCTCTTCTTCTTCTTCTTCCTCTTCTTTTTCCTCTTCCTCTTGTTCTTTCTTTTTTTTTTTTCTTCTCCTCCTCCTCTTCCTCCTCCTCCTCTTCATGCCAGTGTGTCATTTGTTTTTTTCTGTAGATGACAGATCTGTTGTTTTTACTCTATTCTGCCTGTTCTTCCGGATGGATTTATGGCCTGTTATGTGAAGTAACTATTGATATATTTTTCTGATGCATTTTTTTAAAGTCACTTTGAAAAGGCAGGTTAACATAAATAGAACGTGTCTGGCAGGCCCAGAGGGTAGTGTCTTTCTAGCTGAGTTTTTAACATTTCCCTGCCAAGCTGCATCTTAGAGCTCAGCAGCATCTCAGGAAAGTCAATGCTTTAGGATAAAAGCCAGTTCCAGTCAAGACTTTGCACTCATTCAGCTGGACCTGAGCCAGGAACCCACTGCCCATAGATTCCAAGCACAGAAGACACATTTCATAGAGACATGGAAAGTATGACTCAAGACTGCTTTCTCTCACATTTAGTTATTTATTTGATTTGATGTATACCCCGCCTTTCTCTCAAAATGGGACTCAAAGCTGCTTACGATGTCAGTTAAAATAGCTAAAACAATATGTGATGCAAAAATTTTAAAAGTATTAAACAGTCAATCTAATTAAAACCTTGCTTTAAAAAAGTTTTTTTAAAAAAAAAAAATTAAAAGCCCATAAATAATTTATTACGTATTAGAACAACACACTTGTTGCACATCCTTCCACCTCAACCAGTTAAAGGTTGAGGGCCATTACATGTCTCCCAGGTGTATGTGCCAGTCCTGTCCTCTTATTGGAGAGACCTTAGGTCTGTGGCAGAGCCCTTACTTGACATGAAGGAAGTCAATTCCTGGTGTCTCCATTTTTTTATTTAATTTTTTTTTACAAAGAACCAGGTAGAAACTTTTCTAGAGATTCCAGAGAACCTTTCCAGTCAAAGAAGACAATTCTAAGCTGGCAGCTTGGCCGGGGGGTGGGGGTGGGGAATCCTTTTCCTAGGAAAAATATTTCCAAATCCTACATTTTAAACATACAATCTTCAGCATCACACTCTGAGGAAACTGGTTCTATGTCTAGCAGAGACTGCACCATTAGGATTGGTTGGAAACCAATGACATAACTCCTCACAACAGTTTTTAAATATTTTCATAGTTGATGGTCCTCTTCCTCTTCTGGCTCCTTGGCATTGTTACAAGCTTAACTGAGGACTCTTTCAAACGGGGAGGAATTTCTCCCAACTCCGAATGGAGCCAATGCGGATTTATGTAAATTCGCTTGTTTAGCGAATTTACATGAACCCCTGCTCCATTCGGAATTACTTCCCATTACCCGAAAATAACCCCCTCCTGCCCGAATTTGCATGCGAAGCTTTAATTCGCAATAAGGTAAAACCCATGATTGCATTCGAATTGGCTTCCCTCTTGCCCGAATTTGCGTGCGAAGAGTTAATTTGCAATAACATAAAACCCATGATTGCATTCAAATTGACCTTAAATTATACTTCCAATTTAGCCTTGTATGAAAGAGTCCTCAGTAAGGAAACATAGCAATACTTTAAAAATATTAAAGTGTAGCTAACCCAGCTGAAACACTGTAGGAGGGGGGAAATTGGACTAGAATCGTAGAATCACAGAGTTGGAAGAGACCACAAGGGCCATCCAGTCCAACCCCCTGCCATGCAGGAACTTTCAAATCAAAGCATCCCCGACAGATGGCCATCCAGCCTCTGCTTAAAGACCTCCAAGGAAGGAGACTCCTCCACTCTCCAAGGGAGCGTATTCCACTGTCGAACAGCCCTTACTCTCAGGAAGTTCCTCCTAATGTTGAGGTGGAATCTCTTTTCCTGGAGCTTGCATCCATTGTTCTGGGTCCTGTTCTCTGGAGCAACAGAAAACAAGCTTGCTCCCTCCTCAATGTGACATCCCTTCAAGTATTTAAACAGGGCTATCATATCACCTCTGAACCTTCTCTTCTCTAGGCTAAACATTCCCAGCTCCCTAAGTTATTCCTCATAGGGCATGACTTCCAGACCCTTCACCATTTTAGTCACCATTTTAGTCGCCATTTTAGACTACTTTAGGGCTGTTCTGGATTGGTCTAAAGTACTGTGAGCTTTTGCAACACAGCTGCTTGGGTTTTACCAGTTTCTGCTGGTTGTTTTTACTTCTGTGCCCTCTCATTTTAATCTTTTGGGGAGGAACTATTTATACAAATTGATTGGATCTTCCAAAGATATTTAAAACCAGGGCATAATTTTCTTAACTGATTGGAAAGGAAAATTTTCTCCTCTCTGAATTATTATTATTTTTTAAATTAGAGTTATAGTGCAAAAGTGTCATTTTATTGAGGTACTATAGTACTAGTACCTATTTTTTAAAAAAAGAGGGAGAAGAAGAGTACGTTTTTTTGTTCTGATATGTCTTGGGGCTAAAAAGAAGCCCACTTAAGAGTGGGAATAAAATGCTGCAGCTCATATCAGAATATGCTTTGATAACAAGAATTGTTGTATGGGTATATAAGTAAAAAAAAGAGAGAGAGAGAGAGAAAGCAAGAACTAGAGAAGAAATAGCACATCATCCAGCAACTTCACAACACATTTGTCTTATCTGGAGGATCCTTGAGTCAGCTTTTGGGATTTTTTTATGCCTTTATTTTACTTTCTGACCAATATGTGCGTGAAAGGAATTTCAAAAGGAGAGTGAAGGCCAGCTTGAGCTGCAAAAATAGAAGAATTTGCAAGAAGTCTTGATTTGCTTATATGTAATATGCACTCTTTGCAAAAAATATATATACAGATATAAACGCTAGAGAACTAAATAATTATTTCTTTTTTGAAGAATGATTATAAGGTTTTTGCTATGGTATTAGCAGATAGGCCGAAAACTATTTTGCAAGATTGGATACATGAAGATCAATGTGGCTTTCTACCCAAAAGGCATATTTGAGACAATACAAGATATGTGTTGGATAATTTAGAATATCTAGATAAATACAACACAGAGAAGAAGAACAGATGAAAGCAGTGCTCAGCTAACCTGTCTGCTACCTTTGCTGAGTAAACAAGGACTGAATTGGGGTGGATATTGAGGCAGCACCACAAAGCAATTTATTCCTATAGCACCTGTCCCAGTCCCGGCCCTCTTGGCCTTCTTGGGTTGCCTCTTGTCTTCTGGTCCATCAGATGCCACCCAGACCCAATGTTTGTTTTCCATTTGTATTAGCCCAGGAAGTTAAGTTACCAGACAATGTGCAGACTCACTGATGACTGGAAAAGAAAGGGAAAAGATTTACTGCTGTGGGTGGGTTGGCCAAGGGGCACGCATTCATTGCTTTAGAAGCTGCTCTCATTGTCCTGACTTTTCAACAGCCAAGAAGGCATGTACAGACAAAGAAAAAGAAAAAGGAATGGATTTCCAGTTCATTATGGCCAGGAGATAGGGGGTGGGATTGAGTTGTGTGGAACGGAATAAACAAAAGTATCCGGATCCCTCTTTGATAGTCTGTATCTATGCTTTCCTTAGATCCTGGGTTGATATATGCCATTTTCCAACAGAGAGAAAGAATGTATCTTGTTGGGTTCCTCATTGTTTTGACATAATTGATGAAGTATCTTTTGGAAGTACTGGGGGCCATTCTGCTTGATCAAAGAAAGCAAGCCTCAACAGTATCCTAGGCTTAATACACATCTCTTTCAAGAGACAATAGAACTATATATCGTCCCTCAGGTAATGGAAATGGAGTGGATAGTCTTGTTACAGGGAGCAGGGGATACCTTTGTTCCAGAGATCATATTCACCTGTTTATAAATGGAGAGGAAATGGGAACAAGTACTTGAAAGACTACATCCTGTAAAGAATGAATTGAATAGACAAATGATAGACAGATAACAATCTTTATGAAGACATGGAGCATAATAGGGATGGAGGAGAAGAACACATCTGCTATAAGCACTTGTATTTTTAAGCATGACAAGAATATACCCTCTAACATTTCACAGATTAAAATTGAGACACATATGGCCAATCAGCATCAGAGTGTGGTCAAGAGGGGAAACATTATGAGCAAGAAGATACAGCTAGGAGAGGCTGCAGCAGCTTGCTTTTTCCAGAGTCTACCAGGAAGGGAAAAACTGTCCTCTCTTCTTCTGCCCACCTTGCTGAGTTAACTGAGTGCAAATTACTTTTGTGCTTTGAAGTCCAGTTTGCAACAATTGAAGGAAGATGAGGACAAGGAGGGAAAGTGGAAGGAGGGGAGAGAAACCAGGACTCTTTTTTTAAATTTTTTATTAATATATTCTAAAACAGAACATGACAACAAACAGTACACCAAAACAACAATAAATAAAAGACATTAACCCCTATTATGTCCTAAAAATTATAAGCAAAAGGTGTATTCAGGGATCTTGAAAGACATCTTTCCATAAAAATTTAGCTAAAATTGGGGGTTGTCTAGAGAGTAAATCCTGTTGGATATATTCAGTAAGTGGCTGCCAAATCTTATGAAAAGTCAATCCAGAGTGTAAACCTCTCGCTTTATTGTTATTATCTGCAATTTTCTCCATTGACCACAAGTCCCAGAGTCTAGTCCACCATCCTGCAATATTCAACTTTCCAGTTTTCTAGTTCTTGGCTATCTCAAGCCTATCAACAGCCAAAAGGAAACTGATGAGTTCTTCATGCTGCAGGGCTTTATTTTCATTCATAAAAATGGAGAACAGGAGAAGGAGTGGTGACAACTGTATACTTTGTTTAGTGATCTTGGAGACTAGCTGTAAAATTTCTATCCAGTATTTATGCACCAAGGGACAATCCAGCCACATGTGTACAAGAAACCATAAAAATAAGTAAGAAAGTGGGACAACAGAGGATTAGTTGGGACTGCCTCTGCCAAATCAGGACATCTGGAGGTTATGCAGGAACTGTCCTGCATTTATGTGGTATAGCAGATGAGAAGTTGTAGTAATTATGCCCCCAGCATTTGTGAAACTATAGTCCAATCAACAGCTGCAAGCATCTCCTTTTGAGGGTGTGTTGGATTTCCCAGAATCCCACAGGGGATCTGGACATCCACCCCTTCTCTTCACTCATGTCTCCCACACCCTCGTCTCCTATCCACAATAAACTGGAACTCCATTTTTATTTGCCTTTTTTCCTTTGCCTCTACATGCCTTTTTGGCTGTTATAATTAATTCATTTCCCCAATAACAAAGGCTAAATTGTATGTTGATTGTAACCTAACAAGGAGTAACTTACTTCCTTCATTTTGCAGTGCAAAGGTGATGTTTTCAGTTACTTTTTTAATTACAAGAAGGATCCTCATTAACTGTTGAAGGAAGAAACAATATCATATTATCCAGCTGCCAATTCACGCAATCCTTGGTACTGCTGCATTGTGCTATGCTGTGGGCTTTGATCTGAATACAACATGAGTGGGAAGCAGGAGTGTAACTACTATCTGGGAGCAAAATGAGGGCATTGCTCTTCCAGATATGATGCTTGGCACCTGGAATGAAAGTTTCCTTTGGTCCCCATGTCGTAGAGAGTGATACATTGAATATTGTTCCCATCTGCCTAGAACTCTTCTATTTGCAGTGTTCAGATTCCCTTGTAAAGTCTCAGCCCTTTTTCTTTGGATGCCTAAACTCTGTTTCTAAATGCGCAGTTGATATTTTATATTACTGCAATCCTAGAAATTGGGGAACTGAGGGAAGATTTTATGGGAGGAGAATTTGTATTCTTTGGAAGGGGGTCAATGCCCTCATTTTCCCCTGTGCACATAGGTCCACTCCCAATGGGAAGAGACAGTATTGTATGTCACAAGCCACTGGCTTTTTAGCATTCATGCTAACCTGCTTCAGTTATTCCTGAGAAATGCCGTTTCCTTTAAAACTGCAGCTATAGCAATAACTCACTGCTGGGGGAATGCTCAGAACTATTGCTGCAGTCAGTAACTTTATAAAGGTAACATCTCAAGGTCTGTGTTTTTCTGATAGCAAGATGTGCTTAAAGTACTGGAGAAATGTGTCAGTCCTGCACAGAGGAACAAGTACAGATTTACTCTTGTTGTTATTACTTGTTGATACTGTCTGGCATGGTTCTAAAACAGATGGGTCATTATAATCTAACTTTGTGGTCTCTTGGAGACATGTCAGCTAATATGTTGTTCATGTGAAGTCCAGACACTTTTTTGGTTCACATTCCTACTAGTGTATTAGAATGACCAGATTCTTTTAAAAGGGGATACCCTTAATTGTTGTGTAGAAGAGGAAATTTTAGCCAGCAAGATTGTCATGGAAGCTGGTCCTACACAAATACTCCTTTCTACACAGTTTCAAAGGATGTTCCCTTTTAATCTGACCACCCTAATACACATCAGCAGATAGAATAACATTTTCAATTAACAATATTGGATATGGTCAGCAGGAACTGCTGGGTTTATACAGAGCATACATAAACCCTGCCTTTCTTCCTATTGCCGTTACTTCAGCATATCTAAATCCTTAATGAAGGGATTACTCTCAATTAACCTGCTCCTGTTCTTTCAAATTAATCCCATTTACTTTATTCTGAAGTCTGAATGCAGTGGGATTTACTCCCATCCCTAGGACATGTAGTTGGGATTGCAGCCTCATAATTTGCACTTCATATAGTCTGACTGGAATTCATATACTCCTCCTGCTGTGCGATTAAAGAAAACGTCATTCTTTAGCAGGTTCTTCCTGTGAAAACAATTGGGGATTGCTTTATATCTTTGAAGCAAGAATGTTTAAAAACTACTTTGGGACACACTGGCTGTACTTTTTAAAAGCAGAAAAGTAAATCCCATTTCGTATTCCACAGAGATATCTGCCAAGACTTTTCCCAGTATAAATCACTGGAGTGTTAAGATCCATGCAAACTAGTTCACACCTCTGGGTGAATTATTGCTTTTTATCCCTCCTTGAATGGAGTTATGTATGTTTTCAGTACTGGAGCTAGGGGAGTGCTCCTTCTCTTACTTATTTTGGCAGACAATGCAGTGTCTGGGAGAAGAGTGGTTTTAAAAGCCAAGCTCAGGCACTGTCTCACTTTTTAAGCAGGTGTCAGATTATGACATGGTTTTCCCTTCTTGGAGTAACTGCTCTGCAGATGTCTTTTTACTTCTAAGGAAAGTGAATGGTCTGGAAACCATTTGCCTAGACATTTAAGGCTGCCTTGTTCTTTGCAGTCTGCCAGCTTCTTTCCCTGCTGCCCTCACCTGGACTTTTCTTGTATACTTGGCAATACTGCATGTAATGCACTCCATTTGGGGGTCCATTCCCCTGCTGAAGTTGCTTTTATCTGCCAAAGCTCAGAGAAATCTCTGGGCTGCTTCAGTTCATCTGAATAAGGAACAAAGCTTTACAAAAGTGCCGCAAGTCAAGCTTGGGATAAATGGCAAGGCAGGGCATCAAAGAGCGGAAAGCTCTTGGATTCTTGGCACAAAAATGGTCAGGAGCACGGGCTTTGAACTGAAAAAGAAAACAACAAACTGAAGAACTGCTTTGACTTTAAGCAAGCAGCTACAAGAGAACACCCCCTGCCAATACATACCACTCCTGATTTTTTTCCAGCAGTTGCCCAAAGCATTGCTGACCCCTTACTGTAGTCAGCAGCCAATCATTTTGGTAAAGGCTGGTGGGAAATGCAGTTATACATCCATATACTTCATAACGACTTGTACTTATTCTACTCATATACATTCCTGTTGGCATCTAGGGTTTAATACTTGTCCACATAGTTGTCTGCTTTGCCTTCAATGCAGGCTCTTTTTCACTTGCCCCAGCCACCTCAGATGCAAAAAAAGAAAAAAGAAAAAGTGAGGGGCTTTTTTGGTGTTGGCACCTAGAATGTGAAATGTTCTCCTTAGAGAGACTCACTTCACTCATTTCCATGCTAACCAGGGCCATCTTTATTATATCTAGTTCTTTAACCATCTGCAAATTGTTTTAATGCTTCTTTGATTTCTTTTTTCTCCCCTGACTGCTTTTAGGCTGCTCATTTAAATTGTGCTGCTTCAAAGTACTTAAATGTTTAATTTTTTTTCTTTACAAGCCATACCCAGATGTGGGATACATGTCTATACTACAAAATAGATGACAAGATTAAAACTGTTATAAAGGAACTCCATGCCTCAAGAAGATAACTAAACTATATTTAAGTACAGTAGTACAGTGTCCAGCAGGAACCTGTTAGAATGACAATCACCTTCTTTCAACTCTTGACATAACAATAACAGAAAGATTTTCTTCTTCCCATAATGCCTTGGAAATTCTTAATTTCTTGATACCACTTTCCCACAAAAATGATACATGTAAATCTTTCAGTGGAGTCTAAATGAGTAACAGAGTAGAAATACAAATGCAAATTTACTCTACCCAGTTAGACAGTTGTGGCTGTGTGAGCTTCACGTTCATGCACTTCCTAGAGTCTCAATAGCGACTGGTTTTCCAGCACTATAATGAGCATATTTACTATAATTCATACCCTGCAACATTAATAGCATTAGAGTATGGTCAACATGGCAAAAGGTATTAATGAAAAAGAATAGACATACAAGGAGAGACTGCAACAGTTTACTTTACTGCCACAGTTTACTGGAAAGGATAAGATTCTGCTGCCTCCTGTCCTTCTGTGTCACTCAGTTGAATGTAAACTGCTTTTGCACTTTGAACTCAGTTTTCAACAACTACATTAAGTTGAAGACAAATGGGATTGCCCTATTTACCAGGCCAGTCCTGTTGCTGTGTAGGGAAAGCCAGACAGTTTTTTCAGTCCGCAATGCAGCAGCGGGTCCCGCAAGCATTGGTTTGGCCATCCGAGCCCTGTGCAAGGCACCTGGGCTTCTGCCAGCCACACGGTGGTGCATGCTGGCCAATGGCACTTCTGGCAGGGACCACAACTCCCAGGTGCCCTGGGAGCAGAAGCACCGTGCCACTTCTGGTCCTTTTGGACTCCAACTCCCAGGTCCCCCTGGGAACAGAAGTGACCTGGGATTGGTGGCTACAGGCTAGCAGCCCCAGGATTGGCCACCTTGCTTCCTGGCCACTGATTGGCTGGCTGGCCTATATTGGGTTGCACCAGCCAGCGCCCGGTGCCATTTTGATTGCTGGGCTTGCTTTTTGTGGCAGTAGCATAGGTTTTGGATCTGATGGGCATGGTTTCCTATCCTGCAGAGCACAGAATCAGGAGTCCCATGGGGACCTGGGGGTGCTGAGGGTATAGTGATGTTGCCATTGTGGGGGCGGCATCGATTCAGCATTCCCCGGTGAAAAGGAGCGAAGATGCACATATGCGCATAACCAGCTCCCAAAGTGGATGACGCACTTTAAGCCGGTTCCCCTCTGTCATCCCGAAGCCTGGCCATGACCAGGCAATTCGGTTCATCAGCTAACATGGGTTGGTGGATGGCAGATCCAGACCTTATGCTTTTTGGGCCAACCCTCTATGCCTACTTGCTGCAGTCAATAATGTGGTGGCCTTTTCCTGCCAATTTGGTGTTTGTTGTGTTTTTCCACTTCCTTCCCCCTCCCACAGCAAAGGATGAAACTGAGAGGAGGAAAGGAAAATGGGGACTTTTTAAAAGCAACTGAAAAAATGGGATGACAGAGGATTGATTGAATTGTCCTACTAAATGGGACAACTGAAGGGTATGCATTCAGAATATATATATTTGGATCTTCTTCTTTCATTAACACCCTGATCCTGAACACTTGTAACTCTGGCTGAACCTACATTAGGGCTGTATTCCAACTCCACCACATAGTATCTTACCCTAGTTTGACCTTTACCATCACACATACCCACACATGCCTATTTTAATATATTCTGATATCAGTCTGGAAAACCACAGCAATACTGTGCATATGTGTTCTCTGTTTTTTGTCTGGCCACAGGACCGCAGCAGCAGCCATGTAAAAATGTGTCATTTTGCTGATGCACAGATGCATGATAGTGCTTAAAAAAAATTTAAGAAAAGGAGTGAAGAGTACTTTTTAAATCTCTCTCTCTCTAAATTAAAAAGAAATCCACTCAAGTATAGGAACAAATTGTTGCATCTGGTGTCAAGAATTTCCAGAAGATAGTCTGGTACAACAGAACTTTGGGAATTCTTGGGGAAAGAAAACCAGAGCAACAGATACCATAAATTCCCAGCACATTTGCTTGATCTGGAAGAGCACATTTAATATCTGTGACAAAGAGATGGATATGATATGCATAGGTCATGCCTTTAAAGTTAACTTTAAAGCCATTAATGTTAACATCTGCAGTCTTCTCAACACTCAGGTTACAAAAATTCACATTATATTGAGCATATATAAAAGCCATTAAAGTATAGCCTGTCATTTTGGTTCTTCTGGAAAACAGGAATAGCCATGTATTAGAAAAGAGGAATTATTCCTTTGCTGGAAACAGAAACTATTGGAAGAGTGATTATCTGGATTAAATAGAATAGGTTCCAGTTCTTTTAAACACATACTTCTAAAGACAATTAGTGTGTGAAAGACAAAGAAATGGCAATAGCTGTCTTGGGAAGAGGAATCCCAGGTCTTAATGATACAATTTAGGCATAAGGTAGATAATATGAATTGAAATCCCACAGAATCATAATATTTCCAATATGTGAAAATAAGCTCAAACCAACAGAATGGCGAGAGATATTTTATAGAAAAATAGTTTCTATTTTAGGTGTACAAACTGTATATTATATATTATTTGTTTCTTACACTTGTTTTATGTCTACCATTCTGGATGCAAATCTTTTGAAGGTTAATCTTGGGAAGTACATATGACATAATAAATATAAAGCTATATTAATCATGGGAAGTATACAATATATATATAAATCAATAAAATGAACAACACACACATACATATATATGTACATATGAATAAATATTGTCACAATTTTCCTGTAAAAGAAAAAATGTGTTTATAAGGTGTACTGTACACATTTTAAAAATGTGTAAAAATGCTGTATCATTTTCTCAAATGCACTTGTCCATCAATGCTTTCATCTGAACTCATACTTATTTTTCCCTGTTAAAATTATTCTACATGATGAACATGAAAAGGATTGGGTGTGGGAAAAGGAGTACCGTAAGTACACAAAAGAAATAAGGAAGGAGTATCTAAAAACAGAGTTGCTGGATATGCCCATACCTGGTTATACAGTCAGAGAGTGTTTCCAAAAATCATTTTATATTTGGCATGATGCTCCATGACACATCAGAAGATCCTAAAGGGTACAGTATGGCCTAGTACTAGGAAAATTTACCCTTCTGAACTGTCTCTCCCAGATCCCTCAAAAAGCATGGACAGGAATGCTGACCAGGCAATTTTGAGAATACTCATACAAAAAAGTAACTTTCACAAGCTCCAGAACAGTGTTAATTCAGTTTGCAAATGACATTGGCAAAGTTTGTTGGGCCACACTGTTAGCTCTCAGGAACACAGAGTTTTTAAAATTTGCAAACTATTTCCCCACAACCACCTAACTGGTAGTGAAGGGATAAAACTTGTGGGCAATAGCAGCTGTTTGTATAACACAACATTCTGGCAGTGAATGCTGTGGTTGTTGCTGTTTTCACCAGACCGCTCCCTGCCAATCTACCTTGAAGCAGTTGGCAAGAGATCAGAGGTAAGGTCCTGCCAGAACTTTGTGGAATGGACAATTTGCTTTTTTTATACCTATGTGAAGCTTCAGAAGCCATGTGGAGGGGAGGGGGGGAAGAGAGAGCCTAATCTCTTGAGCTGTTAAAAATGCAATACAGAATTGTTCAGGAAAGCCAAACTATTATTCATTTGAGCCAGGTGCAAACTACTGCTTTAATGACAAAAACAACATTGTCTGTCCCTTTCACACTACACAATCATAGCGCTATGATTCCACTTTAACTGGTATGGCACCATCCTATGGATTCCTAGGATATATTGTTCTGTAAAGTATTTAGAATTATCTGCCATAGTACTAGTGCCACACCAAACTACAAATCCCAGGAATCCACAGGTATGTATAGTATGAAAGATAGATGGAAGAAGTCAGTGTCCAAGGTATAAAGAGATGCAACACTTTTCTGTGGCTATTTTCACTCAGCAGCAGTTTTTATTCAGCAGGTGATGCTTATAGGATTAGCCAGCTGTGTACACACTGATAAAATTGACTAAAATTGGTCTGTATTGGCTTTTGGCATGCTACTGTTAAGGTCTCATAGAGGCAAGTATCTAAGCCCATCCTAGTCTCTGCTCTGTAAATCCAGTCCCCACATGCTTTTCTAGTAGAGTCCCAGTACCTTTGACTCTGTGAATAAGGCAGATCCCTCAAAAGAGAAAGAGTTGAAAGGGGATATAAAACAATAATGAGCTCATCACATCCCTAATTTTGAATCCAATTTTGGGGGGGGGGGGGGAGGGAATAGTCAATTAAAATATTTTTTAACGATGGTAAATAGTGGTTAATAATTATGTACACTATCACAACATTAATTCATAGCAACTGTTATTATAACAGTTTGGAATATTTTGCAATCTTACGTACTGTTAATTTCCTCAAGCTGTACTACAAACATAAATTTTTGATTAAAAAAAAATTCAATAAATTTTGTTGATATTACTTTCCTAGTCACCTGAACACCTGCAGGAACTCTCCCTGTCTTGAACTCTTTTGCCCTCATGTCACAAAGAACATTTCCTTCTTGTTTAATACAAAATTGCTTTTTTTTCCTTTTAAAAAAATGTGTTGTGTATTGTCTTATTTTCCTGTCTTAAGATCAGAGACTTACTGAAATATACATGTAAAGAAGCTTTTGCATAGAAAGAGGTCAGGATAGAACATTTAATAGCACCTGAAAAAGTGGGATGATAAAGATTATTATTATTATTCTCAACCTAAACCCTTGAGGGCTATTTTCAGGTTTTGACAGAATGGTTTTTGGGGAGAGAGGGGTACATCCTTCTCATTTCTGTCTCCAATGTACTTGCAATTCTACTCAATCTGTGCAACTGCCCAGAAAGAGAATGCAATCATATCTTCCAAATTTCCCAATTTGACAGGGACAGTCCAGAATAATCTTTATCACCCCAGAACTGGGGTGCAACCACAACAAGGCCAGGTTTTAACTTAGGCCCAGTGCAGATAGGCAAGAAGTGGTGTGCCAGCGCTGATTCTCAGGTTGTGGAGCGCGCATCATGGCGGTTTCCTGTCCAGATGGGGGCTGCCATGATGATGCAAGCGTGGTGCAGCATCCGCATGTCTGGGCGCTGCATTCATGGCATTGATGCACCACAGGGTGCCAATGGCACACTGATGATGTCGTCTGCGCATGCCAAAAATAACCCAGTTTTCTGGGTTCTTTTTGGTGCGGAGGGACACTGTGCTGTTTGCACCGTGCAATTTGGTTGCTGTGGTGTTCCTCTAGATTAGTGATTAAATTAGATCTGTGGTCTGTTCCAGTCTCCAAAGAGAGGACACCATAGCATGACAGCTGGGACAACACAACAGAAAAGGCTCCTACATAGTATATTGCCAATATGCTCCTACATAGCATATTGCCACTTGGAGACAGAGTAAGGTTGATCCTATGGGTCACAGAGGAGGGGGTTATATTATTTAAATCTCCCCTGCCCAGACTGTACCAGGGTTCCATGCCTAACCTAATGGGCACCTGTGTAGTAGTAGTAATAATAAATTTTATTTATAGTCCGCGCCTCTGTCCAGACAATCGGAGCAGGGTACAACAAAGTTTTAAAAAAAACACAGGATAAAACAATTCAATAACCCATTACCCAACCTCCTTAAAATTAGATTAAACAAGCAATGAGTTAAAACTAAACATGATTAAAAACAATTAAAACATCCTCATGAAGCAACCATTGATAGAATGGCATGGGAATTAACTGCAGGGAGCAAATATCTTAGGGCGTGTGTGCTATATAAATGTGACCATAGCCCTAACTATAAAAGAGAAACCACATTTGCATGAGATGGGAGACTGATCACTAGGTCTTCTGACATATTTTCGTTTTACTTTAAAACAAGCACAGTAGGTTTTAAATTTTGTCAGAGCAGTAGCAGTCTAATCCAAGGGCAGTGTAGACGCACTATATCCATTTAAATGTTAGTGGGTTTTATTCATACAACCATGTATAAAAGTATAGTGCTCCCTATTTCATTTAGTTTTATAGTTATATTGGTCTTATTCCTGTGAGTCACTCTGAGACTATTTATACTGCATGGTAGAATGGAAATTGACTAATTAAAAAACAACAACTGTCCAGAGGTAAGGTCCTGGATGATAAACCCTTGGAATATTACAAACCAAAACATGCTGGCTTCTGAGCTCATGTGAATAGTGAGGTCACATGAATTTCTGAAATTGACAAACATAAAATCAGAAATTATACGCTCCAGAGTTGGTGCCCTCCAGATGTCTCCAGCATCTCTGGAAAACACCAGCTTGGCAATGGTTGCTGTAGCACCTGGCCTCTGTGTTCCGAAGAATATTGTGTGAAATGGCTTTGAACTATAAGTACTCTTCTCAGAGAAAAGTATGGAGCTGCATGATATGAAATTCCTCATAAAAGTAGAGTGCTCACACAGGAGAGTTTTTTTACATGTAAGTTTTCCCACTGAGACACTGGAATAAGGAATGAAAAAGGATGACTCCTCAAAGGCTGGAAACAATAGTTACTTACAGGCCTTCTGATAGAAACTATGGTGATCCATATGCTGAAAGACAGAGGGGGGATACATTCTGAACAGAAATTAGTACTGATTCAGATAAGGAACACTTGAGGAACTGTTTAAAAATACACCAAAAACCCAGTTTATGAAAGGAATAAGGTGGGAAGCTTTTTACTATTATTAAGACGCATAAATTGTGTGCTTTAGGTCCTGACTGACCCCAGTTTTAGCATTTTAAGTGCTGGCACAAACAAGCCCTTCATTTCATCATTTAAGCATATCTTGATACTTGAGCTTTATGGCATTTCCTAAAGTGGAAGAGTGGAGAAGTATGCATCCCTTGTTCCCCAGCCTTATCAGGCCTGCTATGAAGTAGTGGGCCTTGTTTTATTTATTTATTTATTTATTTAGCAATCTATTATGTATGTATATGAGAGTTCTTAAGGCTTTCCCCAGGTTCCTCTTCCCTTCTATAACATAATGTTTTCAAAGAACTGAGGGACTTGTATGTTCTTCATCATTAGTAACTGTTGCCACCTTGCCTAGAAACTTTGATGTTTCTTGACCAAGCGCATCAAGGTTTTCATCTGTGAAATGCTGGAGAGTTTGAACCAGTAAAAGGATATGTGGGGTCTACCTCACATGGTTTAGGGGCTCTCTCACAGTTTAAAAGCACTTAAGCAGTGGCATGAATTGTCAGAACCAAAGACCTGGAGCTCTAGTTTCCCCTTGTGTTGGGGACAACAGAGGGCTTCTCATTTGCTCAGTATGAGCAGTGGGGTTTGTATGAATACACTTATTTTTCACTAGACTGTTAAAGCTGTCAGGAGGGTGCTAAGGCTTAAATTGGTAATGTGATTGACTTGGAAAGAATGTACAGTGGCTAGAATTTTTGTGCATGTTGTTTCCCATGTCATATTAATAAAATTCATATTTCAGAGATATAACTTGAGAGAGGCTAAAAGATGCTTTTAAAAGTTCTATATATGTGAATAAAATACTGGTGTGTTTACTTAGTATGTTACATTTTGCATGTATGTTCATCTGTGCAGGGCTCGGTATAAAATCTTTTTTAAACATGGCCACTGACATGGCAAGTGTTCATCAGAAGCAAGCTACCCCCAGGCTTCTGGTGTTCTTAAGAAACATACCTTTTCAAAGCAGAAAACTATCAGTGCACTGTGTAAGCTAGTAAGGAAGGGGTGCGGGGTGGATGTAGCACTTTCTGCCTTTCAGGCAGAAAGGAAAAAAAACCTAAAAGCAAAAGTAAAAATGAACCTGTTTATGGGAGGTGAATGACATCAAAGAACTTGAATTAAGGAGCCCCTTGAGGGACAAATGAGTTATGAAGTTTGACTCTGAATCACATATGATTCAGTTTCCAGGAACTTTTCCTTAATTTTCCAGTGTATACAAGCTGGGAATTCTCACAGCAAACAGAAATGTAGCAGTTGCCCTGTTTACACTACTGAGGCTGCAGTGAAGGCTTACTCAGCTGTGTGTCCCTCTTAGTTCTTAGTGAAGCACCAACACAGAATTGCAAGCTGGGAAGAGAAAATATTTCAGGTCTACAAGGATTTCATTTCCCTCTTGAAAATTCCAATCTTGTAGTGCATTGGCTTTGAGTTTCTGAATGAGCATTAGACAGTAGAAAAAGAGCAGGAATTCTGTAGTGTCCTGACCATCTTACTGTCTAATAATCTATGTGAGCCAATGGAGGTGATCTGAAATTTAGTGAGGACCACCAAACTAATGGTTCTGAATATTTTGAACATTCATACTGAAGCTTCCTCAGGTCCTCAGCTGCCCCAGAAAAGGCAGTTTCAGTCTAAATGTTAACATGTTGAGAGAGACATCATAATACCATAACCATACCCTCCAACATTTCATAGAAGAAAACTAGGACACACATGGAGAAACAACATCACAGTGTGTTCAAGATGCAAAATAGCTTACAATTGTAAATGAAGCTGTTTGTTTAACAAATTGTAAGCCGCTCTGATAGTCTTGGCTGAAGAGCAGGGTATAAATAAAACATTATTATTATTATTATTATTATTATTATTATAAAAGTGATTAATTCGGAATAACGTATAAGCTAAGAGAGGCTTCAGTGGTTTGCATTTTCCAAACCTACTGAAAAAGATAGGATTTCACCATCTCCTCCTCTGCTCTCATTCCTGCTGAGTTAATTGAATGCAAACTCCTGTTGCACTTTACCAAACTGGTATAGTTGGAGGGTATGTATGACACCCCAACAAGCCTGGGATTGCTACCAAGTAAACAGCCCAGAATTTATTGGTTTACTCTCTTGATCTTTTGTTCCTAATTGAACAGTTCTGTGGTGGGGGGTGGGGGGTGGGAGGTGTTCTCAAAATTTCATATTGAAGTCTGGCTTTGATATTGGCTTTTGCCCTCTATAGAATTAGGAGCCTCTTGACTTGCCTCTGGAGTCTGATAAAATCTGAAGGCTTTGATGAGGCTCCTGTCAATTCTAAGACATACTGATGGAAATCTGTTCCTTGGTCCATAGCAGGATTCCTACAGACTTCCTTCTTTCCAGTGCCTAGGCTAGGGGGTGAGGTGGCCTCAGTATGCAAATGGAACCCAATTCTACCTCTCATATTCATCTGAGTAAGGTGAGTTAGTGGAAGTGCTGAACTGTTGTCTGGAAATGGTGATGGACTGAATGAGTGGAAGTGAAAAGAATAATCTTGAACTGCTCTTACTATCAGGAAGTTCTTCCTAATGTTGAGGTGGAATCTCTTTTCCTGTAGTTTGAATCCATTGCTCCAGGTCCTATTCTCTGGAGCTGCAGAAAACAAACTTCTTCAGTAAGACATTCTTTCAAATATTTAAACAGGGTTATCATATCACCTCTTAACCTTCTCTTCTCCAGACTAAACATACCCAGCTCCCTAAGCTGCTCCTCAGAGGTCATGGTTTCCAAACTTTTCACCATTCTGGTTACCCTCCTTTGGACACACTTCAGCTTGTCAGCATCTTTTCTCAATTGTGCTACCCAGAATTGTATGCAGTATTCCAGGTGAAGCTTGACCAAAACAGAATAGAGTAGTACTATTACTTCCCTCGATCTAAACACTACACATTTATTGATGCAGCCTAGAATCACATTGACCTTTTTAGCTGCTGCATCACACTGTTGACTCATGTTCAACTGGTGGTCTGTTAGGACCCCTTGATCCCTTCCACATGTACTGTTGTCGAGCCAGGTATCCCCCATCCTATATCTGTGCATTTCATTTTTTTCTGCCTAAATATAGTATCTTACATTTTTCCTTGTTGAAATTTATTTTGTTAGTTTTGGCCCAGCTTTCTAATCTGTTAAGATAAATTTGAAGTTTGATCCTATTTTATGGGGTATAGGGTACTCCTAATTTGGTGTAATCTGCAGATTTGATAAGCATGCCTTCTATTCCTTCATTCAAGTCACTGATAAAGATTTTGAATAGTACTGGGCCCAGGACAGAATCCTGTGGCACTATACTAGTCACAACTCTCCAGGATGAAGAGGAGCTCTTTGGGTTCAGCCAGTCAACCAATTCCGAATCCACCTAACAGTAGCATTGTCTAGCCCTCCTTTTACTTACTTGATTACAAGAATATTATGGGGGATCTTGTCAGAGGCCTTACTGAAATCAAGATGTGCTACATCCACAGCATTCCCATCATCAACCAAGCTAGTAATTTTATCAAACAAAGGAGATAAAATTAATCTGGCATGATTTGTTTTTGGGAAACTGATGTAGCCTTTTTAAGATTATGGCATTCCTTTCAAAATGCATACAGACTCAATTTAATGCTCTGCTCTATGATCTTTCCTGGTATTGTTGTCAGGTGGAACCTTTACTGTTAGTTTCGTTATGATTTGTTTTATTATATTATTTGTGGCTGAAATTCTGTTGAGAACTTACATCTGTGTAAGTGAACTGATGGCTGTGAAAATTAGAATTCCCTAACATCTGTATCCAGTTAGGGGCTGCCATGGTGTTACTCTGTAGAGGAGCCAGTAAGTGACCAATGGTCATCGGGATGGATGCAGAAAGGGACCAATGCTTATTGACAGCCCTGGTGGCGCAGTGGTTAAATGCCTGTACTGCAGCCACTCACTCAAAACCATAAGGTGGCGAGTTCAAGACCAGCAAAGGGCTGAAGCTCGACTCAGGCTTGCATCCTTCCGAGGTCGCTAAAATGAGTACCCAGATTGTTGGGGGGCAAATAGCTTACAATTGTAAACCTCTTAGACACTCCTTAAGGGTATGAAGCGGTATATAAATGAAGCTGTTTGTTTTTGTTTTTTTGTTTTGATACCACTGTGCCTCAAGATTCTGACTAGAAAGTGCTGATGTGCATCAATAGAGCCCAGTACACACCACGACACTCTTGCTGTTGTCCTGAAACATATCTGCAATTCATTAGAAAGGTTTTTTAGCAACTCTGCCACATAGCTAAATATACATTAAGTTATGCAATATAGACCATAGAGAGGATTCCAGCCACCACCACCATCATCAAAAATTGTGTTGGTGTTGTTTCATAGAAAATCAGCATATAAATATACAAAATACGTGCTCCTGTAGAGACCAAACATGGTGTAGTTGTTTGAGCATTGGACTATGACTCTAGACACCAGGATTTGAATCCCCATTTGGCTATGAAACCCACTGGGTGACCTTTGGCAAGTCACGTTCCCAGACTCAGAGAAAGGCAAAGGCAAACCCCCTGTGAACAAATCTTGCCAAGAAAATTGCATGATAGGTTTGCCTTAGAATCACCATATGTCAGAAATGACTTGAAGGCACACAGCAACAAGAAGTGCTTCAATGCAAGATTTGAGCCAGCTTGGAACAGCAGCCTTTTTACTGCAGCTTGAAGCTTGCAGTGGGAAGGAGGGACTAGGAAAGGAAAGCAGGGGATCTTTTTCACCCTCTTTGTACTCAGTAGAAACCTTTTGTTGTACAGTATATAGTCCTAATGGGCTACCAACCTGAACATTTTGTTGCTATCTATGGCAGGACACAGGGAATTTCTAAATACTGGGAAATGAGGTAGGGAAAGTAAAATACTTGTATAACAAGGAAAAGAGAGCCTACAAATCTACACATTTTAATCTCCAGGATGCTGTAAGAGAAGGATGGACAGTGCCTGTTTCAATGATGTTTTTGTGGGGTTCATCTCTCCTGACTCCTATCATTGCCCTTTTTCTGGCCAAAACAAGTCAGCATCTATTTTTGAGAAATAGGTAGTATTTTTTAATGTTAAATATGGGGGAAAAGAAGCTGCAACCTGTCTAAAAAATCAGGCTGCACACTCCCCTCCCCTACTGTTTCACCTTTTTAGAAAATACTACCTGATTTCCATTTTTTCATCATTTTGCAGTCTGCTCTGGAACCCAGAGGGTGCTGCCACAAAAGATTGGTCCCTAGATCCATTGCAGTGCCCATAAATGATGTGAGCTGTTATGGGCTCAAGTAGATCAATTTCACCTCCTGCAGTTTTCTCTCCTTTTTCACCAGATACCTCAACATTTCATATATTTTGAAAATCAGTGAGCATCAGTCCATGCTAAAATCTGTGGGCATTTTAAATTGTTTTCCCTAGAAACTAACATAGCCTTCCTTAGCCAGAGGTTCTTTTGACTGTGCAGAAAACATTCCCTTACATTTGGGTGGCCCCATCTCACTGCCAAACAGATAGTTATGGGACCACACAAGGTCAATATTACTGGGAATGATGCCCATCAGTTGTTTAGCTGGATGCTATTGATAGTTACATGAATTGGGGATGCAGTCCACCACACCCCATATTTTTCATCTCTCTATTTACCGTACTCCATGTTGTTCTTCTGTTGGTTCATTTTGCAGTTACTGCTGCCTTGTTGAAAAAAGATGCACATTTTTGCCATGATTATTGTGGATCAAACCTTCCTATCTATTATTTTATTCCCACTTTCCTGTAGTATTGGACCCCTCCTCCATTTAAAAAAAAAATCCCAAATATTTTCCAATGAATTATCATCTTGTCATTTTTCACCACTCTCAGACAAAATACATAGCCTGGCCACTTTGTTAGCCTAAAATATGATAGCTGCAAAACTGCTGAAACAAATTGTGTCTCTGTTTCAAGCTCCTTTGTCTCTATGCTGCATCAGATTTATTAGGTGCACTTTCTTTTCTTTTTTTCTTGTTTGTGCAAAACCAACCCACAACAACTACAACTGCAGGTGTTCATTTCCTGGAGGAGGATATATCTGCATACAGAAAACTTGGGAAAATTATTCCAGGGTAGCACTGTGACAGACAGAAAAGAAATGTGATAAGGAATGACAGAGAGAGCGTTTGACTATTTATCTAGCTCACATCTCATGGACAGATCACCTTGTGGTCTCACAATAAAGCTAAAAACAGCTACAACAAAAGCAAACAAAACCCCACCGACATTATATACCATCAAGATGAACAGTGCTGTCCAGGTGGCAAGACTTTCAGGATTTGGCTCCGCATTTGTGATACAGTCTTCTTTGCACCTCCAGTTGGAGGAAGAACTGGTCTTCTTGAAGTTGAAGGGGTAAAGCATTGAAGAGTTGAAGACCTTTCTCTTCAATTCGCCAGATTAAGTTGCTGACCATGCCTAAGGTGGACAAGATGGGTAGTGACTGATAATGATTTTGTTTGTTTTTGTTTTTAAAATATTAGTATATTATTTTAGTATTTTAGCATTATATAATGTGGTGTTTTATTGTTCATTTTTAATTGCATATGTGCTAATGTACCACCCTTAGTGGAAAGGGTTTTATAAACATTATTATTATATAGGCTATGCTGAGATTGTGCAGCATAAATCTTTATACGGTAGATAGATAGATAGATAGATAGATAATGGATGTGGAGTAATCTGAGATCCAGTGTGCTCTAGTCATTTGAGTGTTGGTCTAAGACTCCAGGAGACCAGAGTTCAAATCCTTGCACAGCCAGGGAAATCTCCCAGATGACCTTGGACAAGTCAAACCAGTCTTAGGGCTCATTTCCACTGCACTTTGCCCCAAAGAGGGTTTCAGGGCAAACAACCCTCGTTCCCATTTTAAACCACTTGAGATCCTCATTGGATCAATACCAGGAGGAAAGAAGCTGGGCAAACACAAATAACCTGGGGTTTCCTGACACTACTTTCAAAGTGTTGTTTTTTTTTTAGAAGAATCAATTATGAAGCATGCCCAATAAGTTGGAACGCCAGATCAGAGTCGATTCTTTCTGGGGGAGGGGGGACAAATGGCAGAGGGTTGTGTGTGTCTCATCCCTCCCCAGAGATGTCATACACACACACAGTGCTGTCTTCTTGGGTTCTTTTTCTTTTAAATAAAATTAATACAAAAAAATCAATAGCTTGGTCAAGCAATCTACTTGCAGAGCCAAGCAGTTGCTAAATCATTCTATCAATTTTTTGATTAATTTTATTTTTAAAAAAACAGCAAAATGTATCCTCCTCCTCTCCGCTCCCTCCCCGGCCTACGTGCTCCATTTGTCTCCCCAGACAGAGTCTTTCCCCCCCTTCCTTCTCCTTCAGGGTCCTTTGTTTGTCTCCCCAGCTGCCGCCGCCGCCTCCTCCTCCTCCTCCTCCTCCTCCTGCCTCCTTCTTCCTCTTCCTCCCCCTCACACTCTCTCAGCCTCAGGTCATACTTTCTCAGCTGCCCCCTCCCCCCATTTCCAAGTGTGGAAACAACAATCGGGCCAAAAAAAATCGATCACACTAGGTAAAGACAAAAAACCCTCTTTCAGAGTAGGAACAAGGGGCCTTTCTGAATCTCTTTCTAAAATGGAGCAAAGGCAAATCAGGAAGCGATTCTTCCTGTCAGTGGGAATGACCCCTTAGAGGGGGGAAAATGGCAAACTTCCTCTGAAAAATCTTTTCAAAAAAACTCCATGGAAGATTTGCTTTAGAGTTGACTTAAATTCTAAATAACTTGAAGGCACACAACAACAAGAATAACTCTCCACATGCAAAATGACACATTAATTGTGCTACACAGTCCTTCTATTGAATAGAAATGTTGCACTGCTGAACCAAGACACCAGATGTGCAATTAAATGCACAATTAAATGTGCATGTGCATTCTTCTGTAATGTGTGTGCATGCACTATCAATTCCACGTCTTCAACCTTGAACTCTATGTGGCCTTTTCACCTTTGACAAAAAAAGGTCCAATTGCTCCACAGAGGAACTTACACGTGTGTCAGACACCGAGAAGATTCCAGCCTTTATATCATAAAAACAGCATATAATTGACTGTAAGACCAGCACATGAAAAATGGGATAAAACATATATAAAACAACAAAAAGTTAATTAAAGGTTCCAAAAATACTGTGAAATGCTATTAAAAGCTAAATATATTCTTAGAGGTAGGATTCAGGACTTGTGCCATAAAGGGTTTCCTTAGTTCTCACACTGATGTATAGTTTCTTCCCACATCCACACCTTTGTTGCCAACAGAAATGTGGGATGGGTAATAGAAGAGGACTGATATAGCAGCCAAAAATCTCACGAAAGCAACAGAAAAGCAAGAAGTTTGGAAATTGCATATTAAATGCAACGACATTACCAGCCTATAACTTGTCCCATTGGGGGCTGGGAGTGGGATGAGTTATAATGATGTTATGATTAAAAACCAGTGTAATCACTGGAGAAAATGTTATCTATTTTTAATTCAAGGAGTATTGGGTTTGGTCATTTTAAAGTTGTTGGGTTTTCTGGAAGCAATTTAAAAGCAATGCACTTCTAATGACAAATGCAACAAGTTTCTTTTGATTGGCAAGCATTAATACTTGAAATGAATTCTTATGAATGAGAGGAAGGAGTGCTCTAGACTCTGAAGAGACAGGTTTTACTTTCAAGTATTGGTACATGAGCCAAAAGGAGAGTAAATCCTCTCTATCTTTAAAAATTAGAACATTTACCCCCATTCCTATCATGTACCAGTCAAGTCAATGTATGGCAACCCCATGAATAAAAGACCTCCAAGTCACCTTGTCATCAAGAGCCCTGCTCAGGTCTTGCAAGCCCAGGGCTGTGGCTTTCTTGTTTGAGCCCATCCACCTGCAATGTGGACTTCCTCCTTTCCTACTACCTTCCACTTTACCAAGCATTATTGCCTTTTCTAATGAGTCATGTCTTCTCATGATAAGTCCAAAATACAACAGTCTCAATTTAGCCATCTCAGCTTCTAGGAAAAGTTCAGGCTTGATTTGTTCTTGAACCAATTTATTACTCTTTTTAGCAGTTTATCATATACACAGAGCTCTCCTCCAACTCTGCATTTCAGATGAATCGATTCTCTCCCTATGAGTTTCCTTCACTGTCAAGCTTTCACAACCATACACAAAAATTGGAAGTACGATGGCATGGACAATCCCGACCTTAGCATTCAATTTTATTGTTAAATGCAATGTAAATAATGGGAACACTGTTACATATTTTAGTATAAGAAGTAGTGCTTTTGTATGAGCTGTCAGGCAATGCATCTCTTTTAGGATTATATGACAGTAAAACCCTCTCTAAGCCAACCCAACATATTTTGTCACCTGAGGCAGAGCACAAAATGGTGTCCTACCCTGTGACACCTAATCAAGATACACAGTACCTAAACCCTTGCATTTTATGTTGCTGTACCTGAGGCAAATGCTCTCACAAACTCTTCTCCTTCCTGTCACTAACAGTAAATTGAAAATATATGTCTGTCCCTGGCTTCCACTCCACCAAAAGCATCTGAGGAAGTAGAGTGAAGTCTTATGAAAGCTCATGCTGCCAACTTGTTTCTTTCAGTTAGTCTCAAAGGTGCTACATACTGATTCTATATCTTTGAGCAAATTAAATAATTAGCTATGTGTCCTTCATGACACCCAAAATCTGGCTGATAGCAGGGCCCAATCTGATGCACTTTAGCCAGGAAACCTCATATTCTCTCATAATTGAGCAAACTCAGTGTTCCTTGCTTTTCTTTCCCTTTCCTTTCCTTTGGCCAGAGGCCTTTTTTCCAATCTATTTTTGAAGGGTATCACTATAGTGTATTATAATTGCTCCAATGTCTGATTTCTGTTTTGTTTCCTTTTTGTCTCTCAGTGATTTGAGCATGAACAACATCAGTGAACTGCACTCTGGTGACTTCCGCCACCTGCGCTTTCTAGAAGAACTGTAAGTATAGCTTCTTTTGTTTTTCCAAATTGTAAGGCAAGGTGTGATATTCACAGTGGAAATTATCACATAGGGACGGGATTGCTCCCTTGTCCTTATCCCATCCATGACCTGAGTGAAAGTGATCATGCAAATCACTTTCACATGAAAGCAGGCTGAAAAGCACTTTCAGGCGTCATGGTAATAACAGGTTCTTCAGTTATTACAAAAGACTGCAAATGACGGGAGAAAGCACTTTCAGCTGATGGCTGAAAGTGCTTTTCAGCCCACCTTCATGTGAAAGTGATTTGCACTATCACTTTCATTTGCACTTCCCAGGTGGCTGAATGATGCTTGCAAGTGAAAGTGATTTGCATGATCACTTTCATGGGCACTTTCCTACTGGGTCATGTGTGAAAGTCCTCCCCACGATCAGGCGGGAAGGACGGGACAGGCATTGGACAATGATGCCCCGTCCCTCACGTGATAATCTCAAGTGTCAACTGCCAACAATTGGTAATAATAATAATAAATATTTATTTATATCCTGTCCCTCTGGGTAAGCAATCGGGGCAGGGTACAACATTTAAAAGCAATTACAATTAAAATATAACAATTCAATTTCCCCTCCCACCCCTTAAAAATAAATTAAACTACGATAAGATTTAAAATACTAAAACAGAGCCATTGCAATTAAAACATTAAAACAATGGAAAGCTCTAATTAAAAATTATTGGCGGCTTCGACAATAAATAGAGGCGGTCCCTAAGATAGGATGGACTCAAGCCATGGAGGGCTTTAAAGGTCAAAACCAGCACCTTGTACTATGCCCAGAAACTGATCAGCAGCCAGTGGAGACATTTAAAGAATTTCCTTAAGCATCTTCCAAATTGCTTTGGTTAATTTAAGTCTCTCCAACCTGTCCTCAACAACCCTGTACTTTGATTTTACCTCTACATCTGTGTTATCTGATCTAGACGGATAGCACTCTATTGCACTGGAAATAGTATCAAGGAGGAAGGTGAGCATATTGTTCAGAGAATAGCCACTCACCGTTTTTTAAAATTAAAAGAGATTTGCATTCCCACTAAAGAGTGGGAGTTCACAGTGATGTACCTAGTATATTTGACACCTGGTGTGGATCATTTTTTAATACTTCTGCCCCACCCCACCCCCCAACTCCCCAATATTTCTTCAACTGCCTTTCCCAGGTCTGATGGATCCAGGACTGGTCGATCTGTAAACGGAGATGATTCGCTTTTCTGCTTGGCCAGCAGAGCTATCAGACCCAGAAGGCAGCCCAGTCCCACTAGTGGCCACTGATAAGGTTGGGCTTCTCATGCCACCCTGCATCTTTTTACGGATCTGGTGGAGTTGCTGGGCAAGTGGGAGAGGGAGGAGACCTGCTTCTGTGCCTGGCTGACAGAACCACCAGACCTGGAAGGCAGTCCCTTTCTATCAGCCCACTGGGTGACACACACCCCAAGCTGTCACCAGGTGTGGTCTGAACCCCCTGCACTTCCATCACCTCCATGGCACACCACATGGAGAAAAGGAAAACAGGGTTGCTATCTCAATCCAATAGAGCTTTTGACTCATTCTCTCTTTGCTGAACTATTCCTGTTTGACTTAGGCTGCGTCTACACTACAGAATTAATACAATTAATACAAATAATACACTGTTTCTTCTTGTTGAAGTTGTCCATGCCAATAACTATCAGGTCAGAATGCACAGGGAAACTATTGAAATCCACAGACACCTGGACAACTTCAACAGGAAAGAAGAAAACCTGAAAGTAAACAAAGTTTGGCTACCAGTCATGAAAAACACCAAAATGAAGACTCACTACATACAAATGAAGATCACCCAGGGTCACAGGGGTTCCCAGCAGACAATGGCTTCCTAATTAAATAGACTGAGGCATTGCCATTCACCAACAGGCCAATACACAGATTAACATGTAAATAACATAATTTTAAAAATATATTTATAACCCGCCCCTCTGAGCAAGCAATCGGGGTGGGGTACAACAAAGGTAAAAACAGAGGTAGTTAAAATTACTACAACCCAGTCCCTACCTCCTACTCCTTAAAATAGGATTAAATACAATATCTAAAACCAATTGTTCTTTGGCAACATAAGTAGCTGGATAAGCTGGAAAGACTCCGAGTACTGTATAGCTTTGGAGCTGGGAAGAGTTAGCCACTATCTGGGAAGGCCTGCTGGAAAAGATACGTCTTTACAGCTTTTTTAAAGGCATCAAGAGTCGTAATAACACGTATCTCATCTGGCAGGCCATTCCACAGTCTGAGAGCGATGGCAGAGAAGGCGCTCTGGGAGGTCTCAACAGCCTGGTCTTCATAGGCTGTAGCAAGTTCCTCCCAGAGGACCGGAGCGTGCGGGGAGGGCTCATATGGGAAGAGGCGGTCCCTAAGATAGGATGGACCCAAGCCATGTAGGGCTTTAAAGGTTAAAACCAACACCTTGTGCTGTGCATGGAAACTGATCAGCAGCCAGTGGAGAGATTTGAGCACCGGTGTTATGTGCTTTCTCCTAGATGTTCCGGTAACAAGCCTGGCTGCCATATTTTAAACCAGTTGAAGTTTGCGGGTTAAGCACAAGGGTAGCCCCATGTAGAGCACATTACAGCAGTCTAAGCGTGAGGTTACCAGGGCATGTACCACAGTTTCTAGATCCCTTGTGTCCAGGAAAGGGTGCAGCTGGTGTATCAGCTGAAGCTGATAGCAGGCACTCCTGACCTTAGCATTCACCTGACTAGTCATGTGAAGCGATGAGTCTAGAAGTACCCCCAGACTGCAAACAGAGTCCTTTGAGGAGAGTGTGACTCCATCTAGGACTGGGAGTTGTATTCCCAAACCTGGTTTTAGGCCAGTGACTGGCAGTACCTCTCTTTTGTCTGGATTTAGCTTCAATCTGTTTTTCCTCATCCAATCCATTACTGCCACAAGACAATCATTTAGAGGAGAGATGCCATCTGAAATCTGAGCCAACAATCTGGTCATGGAAAAATATATCTGAGTGTCATCAGCATACTGATGACACTGCGCTGCATGCCTCTGAATGATCTTACCCAGTGGCTTCATATAGATATTGAACAGCATCTGGGACAGGATGGCACCCTGCAGGACGCCACAATTAAACTCAATTTTGGAAGAGCAACTGTCCCTGAGCCTCACCCTTTGGGGTCTGCCGGAGAGAAAGGAATTGAACCACCTCAGGCAGTGCCTCCAATTCCCATCTCTCTCAGTCAATCCAAAAGGATGGAATGGTCTGTTGTGTCAAAAGCTGCTGATAGATCTAAGAGCATGAGCAGGGTCACACTGCCCCTGTTGATGCTCAAGTGGAGGTCATCGGCCAGAGCGACCATGGTGGTCTCAACTCCATATCCTGTCCTGAAGCCAGTTTGAAATGGATCGAGATAATTGGTTTCATCCAAGATGGCTTGGAGTTGGGAGGCAACTGCTCTCTCGACCACCTTGCTTTAAAATGGCAGCAAGGAAACTGGTCTATAGTTGTTCCTGTCCAGGGGGTCAAGGGAAGGTTTATTCAGGAGAGGCTTTACAGCCGCCTCCTTCAGACAAGATGGTACAATGCTTTCCCTAAGGGACACATTGGTTGTATCTCGAAGGAATAACCTCAATGCATCCCTCCCCTGACGACCAGCCAAGATGGACAAGGATCGAGAGGGCAAGCCATCCTCCTTACACCTCCAAGGAGCTTGTCCACATCCTTGGTACTCACAGATTCTTTCAACCAAGGGTCACACAGTATATATACCGCACATACCTCTGTACCACCATTCTCTGAAGATGCCAGCCACAGATGCAAGCAAAGCATCAGGAATAAATTCTTCTAGTATACAGCCACATAGCCTGAAAAACCGACAAAAAAAACTAAGAATTAATACAGTTTGATACCACTTTAACTGCCTGTGTTAACTAGGGCTTGTGGGAAGGACACCCCAGCAATGTCTGGAGGACCCCATATTCCCCATCCTTGCTTTAAGGAAATAAAAATGTTTTTGCAAGAAGATGATACAGTGGTGTAGGACTGGGGACTATGTCATGTACTGTGAATGATGGCAAAGACATCATGCCATATGTATAACATGCAATTATATTCTGAACAGAGCTGCCAGATATAGATGTACTCATTGATGAAAATCCCATTTTTACAGCAAGAAAATAATTGCATCAATGTTCTGGGAAAATGTGATACTCATGCAACCAAAGAGTAACCTAAATGAAACAACGTCTGGATCTCATTAAATAAAGAAAGAACTAGGCATATATTTCCTGGTGTTAAAAGGAGAGACAGAGTCTCAGGGTGTGTAAAAAGAATTTCTCAAAATAGCCCAACATGTTTGGCCAATATATATATATATATATATATATTCCTGTGGCTTTCTTCCCCTGTTCAAGGAAGAGAAGAAAGGTTGAGGAAGCTGGGCATGTTCAGCCTGGTGAAAATAAGACTGAGAGGTGACATAATTGCACTCTTTAAACATCTAAAGGTTTGTCACATACGAGCAGTGGAGGGGGCAGGTTTGTTCTCTGCTGCCCTAATGGTTTTAAGTTACAGCAGGGTAGATTTTGATTGAACATTAGAAGAAACAGCATGACAATAAGAACTGTTCATCAATGGAACCAATTACCTACAGAGGCAATGGGGTCTCTTTCTCTGAAGCTTTCTGCTGGGGATGCTCTAACTGGATTTCCTGCACTGAGTAGGGATTCAATGCCCTATGAGTCCCTTCCAGTTCTATGATTCTTTGAAAAGCAAAAATATAGATGTCCATATTTTGGGAAGCTATATCTCATTAGAAAAGATAATAATGCTAGGAAAGGTAGTGGGCAGTAGAAAAAAAGAAAGAGCACATGCTAGATGGATAGACTCAGTTAAGGAGGTCATGGGTCTAAGTTTTCGGACCTAAGCAGAGCAATGGAGGACAGGGGGTCTTGAAAGTGTCGAATCCACAGGGTCACCATGAGTCAGGGTTGATGCAAGGGCAATTAACAACAACAAAATTATATATCTATCATAAATTATATATTACATATCAAGCGTTATTAAACTAGATAGAGCTGTGTACACAAGACAATATCCACTAAAAGATTTCAAAATCAGATTGCAGGGATTTCAATAAAGTTTCTCCAAAGTTATGTATGGGGAGCAATGTTTCCCAAAGTAGGAGGCAAGGTGTTATGCTCAGTTTTTAAGAACCACCAATCCACAAATACACCCTCCAACATTTCATGGATGAAAACTTGGACATGTGTGGGCAAGCACATCAGAGTGTGGTCAAGATAACAAAGGTTATGCCTGAGCCTACTGGGAAGGGCAAGATTCCAACCACTCAACCCCCCCCCCACTTAGTTAATTGGGTACAATCTACTTTTGCACTTTGAAATCAGTTTGCAGCAACTGAAGTAAGCCAAGGACAGAGGGGTAAAGTGGAAGGAGGAGAGAGAAACTGACATATTTTAAGAGTAGCTGGAAAAGTGGGATGATCAAGGATTAAACAGGACTGTCCCTGCCAAATCAAAATAGCTGGAGGTTAGGCATTTATTATTATTATTATTATTATTATTATTATTATTAAGACCATGAAGCCTAATTAATCTGAAGACACCAGATCCCATCTGATTTTGTCAACTAAGAAGGATCAGGCATGTTTAATTCTTATATGGGAGATCTCTAAGGACTACCATATTGTAGCTATACAGTGAACACTCCACATTCACTGGGGTTAGAGGCACAGGACCTCTGTGAAAGCAGAAAAAAACATAATTTTTTTTTTAAAAAAGCTTCTTCATTTTTTTTACTGAGAGATAACCTCTCTGGGAATCTCTAGGACCTCCAAGGCAACTTTCTGGTCAACATTTGCTGGAAGCTACCCATAGGATTGCACTAGAGGACCTACAAATGCTTAGAGAAATATTCTTTCTAGGAATCTTTAGATTCCCCCAGCATCACCTTTGGCAGAGGCTGACCACAGAGTTCCACTAGAGGACCTAGAAATTCCTAGGGAAAGCATATTAGTCAAATCCACAAATAATCAAATCTGCAAAAGTTAAAGCCACAAATGTGGAGGGCCAACTGTATTTCCAAAAATGGCAATAGCCAACTACCTCTGAGTATCTTTGCCTACAAAAATCATTATGAAATTCTTGGGGATACCATAAGTCCACAGACAACTTGAAGAGTCATACACACACAAAGATCGTCCTAAACATAACAGCTTGGCATCAGGCAGGGAACTGAGGGAACATGTGAAAAGTCTGAATTTTATGATGTTTTACAAAAATAACATTGATATGCTCTTCTTATCCCAAGTAATAAAATATGGGTAACATTGTTACATGCTCTGGAATTCTGAATATTTCAAGCTAACTTGTATGGAATCTGTCCATCAATCCAGTATTACCTATTCCAGTTGACAGCAACACTCCAGAGCCAAAAATGGAGTTCTCAGATCAAGACTGGCATCAAAGGTTGTCATTTTCTGGCAGCTGCTGCGACTTTACTCCTAAAATTTGGTTGTGTACCACTCTTGTCATTTGCTCATCCATCTACTTAGAAAGACAAATAGTGAAAGCCACAGGGAACAGCTACAGCTACAGCTGCCTGCTCATTTGTCTGCTATACCATTCTACAGATAGCATAGAAGATAGGAACCAGAGGCAGAGGGCGAGAGGATACACACAAACAGGATTTTTTTGCTGCACAAAGAGGCAAAATAAAATTAAATGATATATATATATATATATATATATACTCTGAAATGATGAGTTAACAATGACTAACCAAGAAACATATGTTGGAATTGTGGTGGATGGCTCAATGAAAGCATTAACCCAATGTGTGGCAACTGACAACAACAAATTCCATGCTAAGGATCATTAAGAATTTGTATATACAAATCTGTGGTGAAACCACATGTGGAATCCTGTGTACATCTCTGGTCCCTGCATCTCTAAAAGGATTTTGCTGAGTAGGAGAGGATGCAGAAAGGGGAAAATAAAATAATCAAGAGGCTGGAAAAATAACTGTTCTATGTAAAGAAAACTTAGATTGTTTGGACCTTTTTAATTTAGAAGAAACATAACTACTGGGTAAATCTAAAAGGGAACATGATAGAGATGTACAAAAACAGCCCACAGTGTAAGGAAAGTTCTTTTCTCATAATACTAGAACCTGAAGGCATTTGGTGAAGCCAAATGGCAGAAGATTCAGGACAGACCAAAGAAATATTTCTTCACACAGCATGTAATTAAATCATGGAATTTGCTTCCACAAGCTGTAATAACAGCCACCAAAAGATGGCTTTAAAAGGGGATTAGACAAATTGATGGAGGATAAGATTATAATGGCTGCTAATCATTATAACTATGTGCTGCCTGCAGTATCAGAGGCAGTATGCCACAAATATCAGTCACTTGGTAACAAGAGTGAAAGAGTTCTCTTTTTCTCATATGCTACTTACGAGTTTTCTGTAGATGTCTTTTTGGCTGCCATGGGAAACAAGACACCATATTTATTCATTTATTTAGAGTATTTATACACTGCTCTTCAGTCACAAGGGCACTCAGAGCAGCTTACAATTTTTAATGCTGTACTAGATTGCCCTTTGGTCTGATCCAGCACAGGCCTTCTCATGTAATGATGAGACATCTGAACTAGTTGGTCCCATAAAGGGACCATTTTACCATCTTTGTGAGCCAAGTCATGCTTACTTTTCTGACATGGAGACTAATATTAGCATCAAAGAAAGTTTGTAAAACATAATGTGCCTGTTAAAATGTCAGCCAAAAACCATTATATGAATCATCTTCCCAAACCGTAACCATACAACAAAAGAGAACACTTCAGTTTTCTACCAGAAACACTGATCTTTGTTTCACCGACAAACCCCCAAAACTAAGAACCAGTTCTTATAGGTGCACTACATTTGATTTTGTGTCAAAGGTATGAACTGATTGCACCAGAAAGTATTATGTTTTTAAACATGCAAGTCATCTGACACCTGACACTGCATTCATCAAATTATTCCATCTATGAGCCAGCCATAACTCTTTCAGAAGAATCAAAGGGAGCCCTGTGATCCTGCTTCCTTAGATATGTAATGAAATTGACCTTGAGCAGCCTTACCTGAGGGGTTTATACACCTTATTTCATAACTGGTAAGACAGCACACCAAAACACACTAAAAGCAAGCTTGTGTTCATGATGAGAAAACCAGATCCAAATGTTGCCCCACTCTCCTCAGCTCTTGGCTTTATCAAGCAATAGCAAGTACATTTCTATACCACTTATCAGTGCACTTAAGCACTCCCTAAGCACAAGCAGTTCAATATGTGTAAGCCAATTGCCCCCAACAAGCTGGGTACTCATTTTAGCGAACTTGGAAGGCTGAGTCGACCCCAAGTCCCTGGCTGCTATTGAACTCACAATCTTGTGGCATTCTGACTATATCTTTCATTATTATTTCAAATTCAGAAAAGGGTGACCAGGATGGTGAGGGTCTAGAAAATATGTCCTTTGAGGAACAGCTGAGGGAATATTTAGCTTGAAAAAGACTGAGAGGTGATATGATCGCCATTTTTAGTGTCTGAAGAGATGCTATGCTGAAGATGGAGCAAGCTTGATTTCATTTGCTCCAGAGAACAAGACATGAACCAATGGATGTAAATTTCAAGGAAGGAGATGCCAC
The DNA here is from genome assembly GCA_034509955.1 of Urosaurus nigricauda. Classification (NCBI taxonomy): domain Eukaryota; kingdom Metazoa; phylum Chordata; class Lepidosauria; order Squamata; family Phrynosomatidae; genus Urosaurus; species Urosaurus nigricauda. The sequence goes on along the minus strand of JAOEGL010000004.1, from coordinate 43,028,038 downwards.
CAAACATTAGGAAGAATTTCCTGGCAGTAAAAGATGTTCCACAATAGAATAGACTGCCTCAGAGGGTTGTGAATTCTCTTTCTTTGGAGATCTTTGAACAGAGGTTGGGTGATTATCTCTTGGGTGTACTTTGATGATGTGCCTACATGGTAGGGCTTGGAAATGGTGGCTGTTGTGGTCCCTTCCATTCAAACATTCAAACCACTACATCACACTGGTTCTTTAAAGAAAACCTATAATATTAATAATTGGCAAACAGAAATTGTTGAACAAACAGAATGATAAGGTTACCAGGTGCCTGAAAGTTAATCAGTGAGGCACCAGCCAAATCTCCTCAAATCATATGCTTAATAATTGGGTACCATTACAAAGGTAGAACTCAAAGGTCAGTTTACAGAGAGAGGGGGTTATAATAGTGCAGTCTTGTGTATATCTACCCCCAAATCTCAGTGGGTTATATAGGGCTTATTCCTAAGCAAGTGAGTATAGGATTGCAGCTTAAAATGGCCAGTGAGGCAGAGTGGTGATGGAGGAGCAATCATGAGCTTGCATTGCAACTTTGGAAGCTGAGGAAAATACCCCTAAGTTGTAATGTTCATGTGTCGATTAAATCATCAAAAAGGAGTGTAAGAGTAATGTCCACGTATCACTTAAATCATCAAAAGCATGGGTGAGCTGAGGGCAGCCTGAAACTTGATGCAATCCATTTCAAAGAGTAGGACCCTTGTTCCTCTCTTATGTGGGGGAAAATACTGTCAATTTCTGGAAGCCTGTATGAGTGGTAGTCTTGTTATAAAAGCAGTAGTAGAATTCCAGAAATCAGACAGTCCCTTTTCACATTTGGAAGCATGGTGTGGCCCATAGTTGCCCTGGGGGTGGTATAAATTGCCCTTAGGCCCTCTAAGGCTTTCACCTCTGAGCATATAAATTTGTCTGGTGGGAAGAAGCAGCCAGAGTTATGTTTGTGAGAAAGTTGTAGTTTAGCCAAGATACTGGCAGAGGCAGATTTTGCTGATTGATGATAAACACCGGGAATGCAATGGGGGTGGCACCATGTGCACAGAATGCTATTGTGACTCAGGAGGATATACAAGGCTAAATAGTCTGTGATTAATGATAGGGAACTGAAACCAGTGTTGACAGCTTTGCTGGCAGAGCTGCTTGCTCCTGTTGGCTTGTGGTGCAAGCATATGCATCCGACACACGCCTCAAGCTCTTTCCCCCAAAGGGCAAGGAGAACAAAACAAACGCTCAATGTATATGTCATTATATACATGAAAGTCCCCAGTGCTGACTCCAGAGCTGCTCCCTGCCTTTCAAGTGTAATTCCACCCCTGGCTGTGCAGAGAGGTAACTATCGGAGCACTACTTCTCATCCACGTGCTACAAAAAAATGTGTTTGGTGGGAGTACAAATCCCAGAACCCACCCACCCCCACCCCCAGCCAGACTAGTCATTGTCCAAAAAAGTAACTTCTCCAAGCTCTGTGCCCAGCAATATCATAATATTTAAACATGGCAGATGTGATCTTGGGATTTAGCTTCTCTATAATCCCCTTTCAAGCCTTGTCTTGGCACTGTTTATCAAATTGTGTGTAAAGGTACAATGATATGAATTTGTCCTTTGAGTAAAACAAAATAAAAATAACCACAAGCTCCAAGAAGAGGAATTACACCCTTATATGTAGTGTCTAGAACGAAGGAAGTAATAGTGCCACTCTATTCTGCTTTGATCAGCCCTCACCTGGAATACTGTGTCCACTTCCGGGCACCACAGTTCAAGAAAGATAATGACAAGCTAGAGTGTGTCCAAAGGACAGCCGAACTGGAGTTCATCCACAAACGACAGTCCTTCAACAATGTATTAAACAGGGACAATGGTTTCCTGACTCACTCACTACACACATTTCAATACTATCTGACCCCATACTCAGGGGGGCATCCTACACTCATCTATTCTCTTCACCTACAGGCTAGTTTCCATTGCCAGACTGGATCTACCACTTCATACAATGCTTTTGTTCACAAATGACCATTATTAAAATGCTACTTCATTACACAAAGGATTTGAAATTTGTATTGACATTCTCACACACCAAGGGCATATATAGGTCTGTCCCTCCCGCTCTCTCCCTGCCAGCTTAAGCCAAAGCCATAGCCAGGGAGGGGGTTCTCCTGGGAAGATCATTAGCTGGTGTACATTTAAAAAATATATAATTTGAAAGATTATACCCATCTTTGATATTGCATGGCCACAGTAGAAAACCACAACAGACTCTGCTCCCAGGTTGGTGCAAATTAAAGCTCTCACACATATATCATATTTCATTTATATCCTACATTTAAACCCACAGGGGTTCCTTAGTTGAGAGAATGTGATTCCCCCCAAGGCTAACCTATCCCAGGGGTTCCTGCTAAGGGTTGTTCTGAGGGGCTTGCCATTGCCGTCCTCCAAGGCTGACAAGGGGGGTGGGATTCACCCAAACAGTGTGATGTAGATGCGCATCATTTGATTGACAGTTTTAAAAAACCCGATCAAAATTCAGCTCCATTTTAAATCATTACAAATGATAATGTGAACTTCAACAGGGTCCAATTGCCACGGAGAGTGTTGATCGAAGTAAATGTAGTGGGAACTTTGATTCAGTATTGCATCATCAACTCTCCCTGGATCTACTCAGCACAAAAATGCTAGTGTGAATGTGGCCTTTGAATACCAATTTTTTTTTAAAAAAAACTTAGCTATTCAGAGAATGAGGAGGGAAGGGGAAAACTGTGGGTCATAAAATGACTGTAAAAAGGAGCTTCTCTGTCAGAAGGTTTGTAAATGAAGTATGACTGTAATTGCTTTTTAGCAGCTAATGCCACAGTTCTCTTCTAGTATTAGTAGTGAAGGAAGTAACAGGGCATACTAAGAATAAGTGTGGTGTGATGGTTAGAATGCTGGACTGGGACTTTTGACATCCAGTTGCAAGTCCATATTGAGACATAAAACTCAATCTATCTTTCTGTCTCTCTGATCAGGAGCTGACTCACAAGATTGTTGTGAGGATAAAGTGAAGATCTGACAAATGTGTGCTTGCTTGAGCTTATTGCATGTTTTTTTTAGTTCACTGCAGGAAAGGTGAGCTATAAATATGGCAAAACAAATGTCTACCATAGCTTTATGCAGTTGTAGAAATTATTTCCTCCTGAAATGACCTTTGCTTTCCCCCACAAAGCTGTATCTGATAAACAGGTGTAGCAAAATAGTCCAGGTCATCACAAAAGTCCTTATTGGACTTTCCAGAGATATTATCTTGACCTTCTCTCTTTGTTTATTGCAGGCGCCTATCTGGAAATCAGCTCTCTAGGATCCCAGGGGAAGCATTTTCTGGCCTCTACAATTTAAAGATTTTGTAAGTTGCAATTTCTTCAGTGCAGCAGCTGCTGCTGTGCTACAGTGTTTACTCTAGACATGTATTTGAGTTCTTAGATTTAGTTCATCAGAGATCTCTGTGTACATGTAATTCCTATCATTTTACTTTCTCTTGTGGTGTGTGTATGTCAGGATTTACCTCAGAGACAAATATAACTATTATCACAGGAATGTTACTATTAAATATTCTTAGTTTTCTGGAATCTGGGTTCTAGCCAACTTTATCAAGCTGGCCTGTGGGGATTCCCCTCTGAAAAGATGAGATATGTTCAGTGTTTCTAAATAAATGTTGGGACCCTAATACTTCACTGGAATTCCATGCTCAGGTTTTTGTTTTTTTTTATTGTGAGTGATTTAACCAAGTTGAACAAACTATTATAAACTGTTCCTATATTCCATCTGAGGCTCCAGTTGCCATTATAAAGTCAGCAGGAGCTGAGACATTTTGCTATCATTCACTACAAGACTGGAACCTCTTTAAATGTCAGTTGCAGAAAGACTGAGCATAAAGATATTTCTACTATTTTTATGCACCACCAAGTCATATCTGACTTATGGAGACCCTAAGGGGGGATATCATGGGTTTCTCTTGGCAATGATTCTTCAGAAGGGAGTTCCCTTTACTTTCCTTTGTGTCTGGGAGAGTGTCACTTGCCCTAGGTCACCCAACAGGTTTCCATGGCTGAGTAGGGATTCAAATCCTGGTTTCTAGAATCATAGTCCGCTATAAACACTACATCATGCTGGCTCATCTCAAACCACTACATCATGCTGGCTTATTTTTCTTTACTATGCAAAGAAAAAGTCCCCATACTTCTTGCCATTGGCTTCAATTGCATCCCACATAATCACTAATGATAACATCTCTTGTAATATCCTGACTTTCATTCTTGATTGCACTTGTAGCAGGGATGAATAGACAACAGCATCAGGGGAACTAGAGCAGTGCTAGTGTGTGTAGGGACTGATGTGAAGCTGTCATGTTCTGTTCTGAAGTGGAAGCTAGATATTGCAGCACCCAGGAGAGCTCCTAGTGCTCAAACAAATGCTGAGGCCAGAAGAGACACTTTTGTGCTTCATTCCTGAATCTCCATCTTAGAATCATAGAATCATATAATCACAGAGCTGGAAGAGACCACAAAGGCCATCCAGTCCAACCCCCTGCCATACAGGAACTCTCCATCAAAGCATCCCCGACAGATGGCCATCCAGCCTCTGCTTAAAGACCTCTAAGGAAGGAGACTCCACCACACTCCGATTCTAGCACTTCCTTTAAAAAGTAGAAAACCTTAAATGGGTAAGGCACTCCTCCATTTTTCTGATACTGGGTACACTTTTGGTCCTGATGTTCTAACTGAAATGGACTGTAGAGGCCTTGGTGATCTCTTTGCTGATCCAGTGTATCAGGAGGCCACAGATATGGGTCCAGGCTCAAAGTACTGAAGGTCCCTGATATTAGGCTCAGGCTCGATTATCTCTGGTTTCACAGTGATACCAGGCCCAGTATCTCCTTCATTGACGCTACTGCTTCCTCAGCCTCTGAGTCCCCAGCTGGGCTCCAATGTACCAACAAGGGCTCCTAATATACCCTAGGCAGATATTTCCATTAAATCCATCCACTTTGTATGGTTTATGCTGATCCAGAATCAGTAAAGTGGCATTGAACATATGTAGCTACAAACCTGCCATCTCTCATTCTTTGTTACAGCTCTGTCCCTGGTACTTGCCCTGCACTGAGACTTATAGAGCAGTCCTCCCAATACTGATCAGCTGAACTGGAGACTTCTTTCTCTGGTCAACTGTGGTCACCGTCTTAAGAAATGTATCACCAGATGGTAAAGCAGGATTATTTTTATTTGTATCTATTTATTCATGACATTTTGTCATGAATGGTTCCTGTAGGTGTTTATTTAGGTGCTCAGTTCTTCATCTTCCCTCTTTCCAAGAGATATTTTACAATCCCTTCTACCCTGCAATAAACATTTCAGTCCTGAGGGCATGTTTGCAACTCAACCGCAATGTGAAATTGCCGTAGCTGACAAAGTTTATATGAAGCAAGCAGGTAGTAACCTGCTCCCAGGATTAGAGAGTGCAGTACTGTTTACTAGGCCTTCTAAAGAATCCTGCCCTAAATCCCTGGGTTTAGAGATGAGTTGCTGCTTTATCCACAGTCTGCATTAGGCACAGAATCAAAGAAACCAAGAAAACCACAGCAAACCCACCCTGTTTCAACAAGGGCAACTCTATGCTCAGGGAACTCATGGGCTTTGAAAGCCTCTTTTCATCAGTTTACATTGGAGCATTTCCCACTGAAATAGCTTAAAATGCCAGAGGTATGCAGGTTTTACTGAAACTAAAATAACACCTCCTACAGGTGATAATGGTAGTTACAAAAACTGTCACAGGCTTTGGAAAGAACCAGTGCTTATGTGTTTCTCCTAATGCTGGAAGGCATACTATCCTGGGGAACAATAATGATGGAATACCGTGCTGGGAAATCCTCCAAAGGACTCCTATGAGCAAGTGATGGAGAAGAAACCAAGTTTCAACCCATTTGAGGACATACAAATTAGGCATCTGTTTCAACAAAAGGATTAACCAGAGGTAGTTTTCACTTCAAGGTGAGAGACTCATCATTTGAAGAATAGTAAGTATGTGTAATAATTAACCAAATTTAGTTAATATTTACTAATCATTAAGATGCAAGAGGGGTCTTATTTCCAAAGAAATATCTGGGTGACCCTTAGCATTCAAATAGTCTGAATATCCTTTATCTTGCTTCATGAATGATCAGGATTACAGTGAGATCAACACAGGAAGCAAGATCCTATTTAACAGGAGGGAAAAACTTTGCCACTCTACTCCTGTGGACAGAGGCAATGGTGGCCACAGAAGCAGAGCTCATCACATCTAGTTCTAGATATATTGAGATATATATATAGAGAGAGAGAAATAGCTATATCTAGAGGACTTGCATGCCATTCTGGGGATGTTCTGAAGTGTGTTCCAGGTATGGCATGGGGATAGGATTGTGCCTATGTCCCAATGGGCTGTGTGAATTGTGAAAAGTTTAACATAAGGGGGTACTGGATATCTCTTTACACAGGTGTCTAGTACATTGACATAAACAGGAATTACGCAAGTATAACTATCCAAGAGGATTACAGCTAAATTGTACTATCAAAAGTACTGTATTATCCTTGTGAGAGTTCACTGACAAGCTAGGAAAATAAGAAGTTACTTTTTGTTTATGCCCAAGGCTCACTGGGCATATGCCCAAGGTTCACTGGGCATGATTTGAAGGAATTGCAGTGTAGGCCCAGCATGGTTATTTTTGGATCAAAAGGTGTTGCCATGTCACTTATGCTGTTTATATTTTTTATTATTTCATTTATGCCCCATATGCTGAGCTCAGATGACATCATATTATATTAAGAAGGATTTTAAAAAGTAAAGCCATAATATCAACAGAAACAATAAAGTATTTCTGGAATATTTGTACTTGAAGCCAAAAATTAAAATGATGTCTGTGTTGAAGTGAAGTGGAACATGTTTTTGCAACTGGATGGGGGATGGATTCAGGAAAATAGCACCCCTTCTTCATTCTAATGCCTGAAGCCAACTGCTTCATGGCAATGCTGGTCTTTTGAAGAGCATACTTATCAGGACTGTAGGCATGCATGCATACTTCATTTAGTTTTCTGTACCTTAAAACCAACTAAGAAGTTTTCCTACAAAGACTAAGTGGGCAATTTGTAAGTCAGCTTATTGCTTGGAGATGCCTATAGCACCAGCCCTTTGGATATAACCAACGTCTCCTGCATTGAGCAGGAGGTTGGACTCAATGGCCAACGAGACCCCTTCCAACTCTATAATTCTCTGGATTCTATTATTCTTTTATTGGAACAGTAGGAAAGTTAGAAAAACTCAAGGTGAGGAGGTGATAGGGCAGAGACATATGTTACTGGGGACTTGTTAGAATGGAACTTGAAAGTCCACCAGATAATGGTGGTGGAAGAACTTGAGCCTTCATCAGACCCCATGTGCTCCAATCAAAGAATGCAAATTAAAATCTAGAAAACTGAGTGTAGCTCCAGCATGTAACAACTTTTAACCCAGTTCTTTCATTGAACTGTCCTGCACTTTTGGGTGACCTTCCCTCACCTATTCACCTTAAATTTGGACAGCAAGGGCTCAAGCTGCCTAGAACCTAGTTTTAAATGCAAGAACTAGCCTTGAAACATGTGATATGCAGGATTATATTTTTAAAAATCCGGTTTGAATCCTGCCTAATAGCTAACTAGCTATCTGTCCTGAAAGTCCTCTTTGGTATTATACTCATTACTTGGTATAGAGAAAAAGACCAAAGGCTACACATGGCCAAAGGCACTTCTCTTACTAATTCACACCTTCCAGGACTCATTTTGCTATTGTAAAGAGATTCAAGACCTGCAATCACAAAACAATATTATCATTAGCCTACTTCTATATATACTGTACATGGGATGCAGAGAAGGCCTTTGGAGTCAGAAATGATGACATCTAGATGGGCTTCTACATTCTGGATTGTAGTGGAATGCAATCAGTCAGTATCTTCAAGAACTCCAAAACTGATTCACATAAAGGCAACTACAGTCACCCCTCTGTTTTTGCGGGAGATCTGTTCTCGAGCCTCCCCCCCCCCCGTGAAAACAGAAACTCGCATATATTCAAGCCTCATTGGCTTAAATGACGGGCATACATGCCATTTTAGCCAATGGGACTCACCTTTCCATTGAGTAATCGAAACCGCAGACTTCAAATCCATGAAAACAGAAGGGCGACTGTACTTAATAAATAAGACATCACTTTATGGCGAATGGTTCCTGAGTTCTGTCAGTTCAGAGAAGTCTGCAATTACTACATAATGCTGGTCAAATACATACTTCAGTACAAATAAGACAGGTATGTTATAGAAACTTCATTATCACAGTGTAGAAAGTGTTTGAATGTTTTTGTACAATGTTAAAGAAAAAAACCTGAGGGACATCAGAGTTGCTGAGAAGGGATCAAAAGAAAATCATATTTATAGACTGTGTTGACTTTATGAGAAGGAGTAAGGAGGTAAATGGGAAGAGCAGTTCTGAATCCTGTTGTTTAGACCCAACTTGAGTAAACTTACTGGATCAGTTGTTGAATGCAGAGTCAATACAAGGGTCAATCCAATTAATTTAACAGGTCTATTCTAGTTGGGACTAACAATAGGACTGAGGCCAAGGACTGATTTACACCTTGCTGTGAATCACATTCACCAATATTCTATACCCCCCCCCTTTTTTTTTTTTTTCTTTCTCATTCATTTCAGTTGTAGTTGGACTTAAGATTAGGTTCATTTACTGTGACCAAAATATTCATGTCAAACCTTTAGGCTGAACAGTTCCATACAGAATTTTCAGTATGGGAAAAGCATTTACATGTGTCTTCCATCACATATAATTTATTCTTCATATACATCCAGTGCCATGTCAATGGTTCACCATGCAAACCCATTCACCCCCATATTTTCAAAGTGCCAGTTTTGAAGAAACCCAGGTGTCCTGCTGAACATGCTGCTGAAGTATCCCCCCCCTCCCCGGTAAACACCCAGTCTGGGGGATATATTGTTTGGAGATGAGTACAACTAGAGAAAATTACCACAGAAAACTGCAAGCTCATCTCCTAAACTGATGAACAACGTTAGATGGAATCTTTTGCATGAGAAGAATTATAATGATGTTTGGACAGTGAAGCCAGAGCAACATCTCTTTAGCTAAAGCAGAACAGAAAGAAAGTGCAGCTCAGGCAGAATGACAGAGAAGCATGACAACTCTGGGTGTAAGATGAGAATGTTTTTATTACAGAAAGCATGTAAGGAAGGAGTCACTGATACAGGATTCACAGAATGCCAGTCAATTAGGTAGGAGAGGCTGCTTCAGATGTGGGGGCCATGTGGGAAAGCATTCCTATAACTAAATGAATAGCTTTCCCCAGAAGGCATGGGGAAGCACATGAATCGATGCTGTCTCTTTAAATCCTTCCCTGGAGTGGCGGATGAGCAGCCCTTGATCTATACCTCTCTCCCTTTCATCTTGCTCAATCATTAAAACCAAAGAGAGCGAATAATAACACAGAGGTATTCTCAGAGAGAAGTGATCATCCCCACAGCCCTTCCCTAGTTCTATTTCACACACACAAACACACACATACAAAACAGGGCACACAACACAGGGAACAGCACCCCTAGTCCCACTGAAATCCTTCCTGTCATACACATGTGCTATATAAACCCAAATGCAACAGATGGTACCAGTCATCCAAGTAGGTAAATAGAGGCAGCCTTTGTTTCTCAAGGCCCTTTCCTTTGAATCAGGGAGAGTGCAGCTCTGTCCAGGCTGAATGTCACTCATCTGAATGGAGGAACCACCTACTAATAATGATTAATTTGTCTGGAATGAGTTTACGTTTGTTAACCCCATCCATATGGTTCCTGTAGTGAAGCACAGCAGGTGATCCATTAGAGAGCCAGTGTGTTGTATTGATTTGAGTATTGGACTCTAGACTCTGGAAGACCAGATGTTATATTCACTCTGGAAGACCAGATGATCAGCTACGGAAATCCACTGGGTGACCTTGGGCAGATCAGCCTAAGAAGAAGGCAATGGGAAACCTCCTCTAAATAAGTCTTACCAAGAAAATTGTGAGATTTTCATAAGTCAGAGCTAAGTTGAAGGCACAAAAAATAAGAAGTGAAGCATTGATCTAGCATGCTCGTTGCTTTACTAGAAGCAGATGGAAAGGAAAAATGGAAACATGATGGCTTTCCCACATGATCATATCTGACTTCATGCATTATTGACTATGATCCTATCTGGGACATGCCAAACTGGAAAGCAAAATATGGTTTTAAAGTCATTAAACTATTTTCATTTCCTTCAACTCCTGCAACCTACCTTTTGAGAGACATGGAGGAAGAAATCCCTAATTTCCTGCAGAAGGGATCATTCTTTTTATCCTTCATGGAATCTCCTATGTTGCTATTAATAAGGCTTAAGCTAGTCACCATCCCTTTGGTCTTTTGACCAAAAGTCTGCATTGATTTTGTTTCTGGCTTCTTGCCCACCAACTTGAATCATAGAAAGGGAACCTGTCTCATGTCCCATCCCCACAAATACTTTTGACAAAGGCATATATTGAAAGGGTCCAGTTACCTGTCAAAGAATTTGTTAAGTTTATTTGTATTGCATGCATTTACCTTCTGGACAGTGGGGGGTGGGGGTGGTAATGATGATGATAATGATATCACATGCAACAACTATGGTTTTTATGAGTTATTAAAACCACTGTATGATGCATTATAGGATGCATTTATAGCAGGATGTTCCAACAGGTGCTTCTTATATTCTATAGATAACAGATCTCTGAAACTACATCCCCCCCCCCCCCCCCCCCAGTTTAGATGTTCTTTAATTTGAGAAGTGGTGGCTTTTTGTCCTCTGTAGCTTTTACAGAGGGGAGGAAGAAAGCCAGCATCCTGCAGACCAGCACAGTCCACGTTGTGCTTTTGGTGTTTACTTGGGTAAATGAAAACGCCTATCATTAGTGTGAGATGTTTACTAAAAGAAGTAAGACTGGCAGGCTACTCCCAGAGTAAACTGCACCATGTCCGCTGAACACTATGATTAGAGCCATTGTTCCATAACAAGAGGGAAGAACTCCCTGGCCCCACACAGTGTAACTTACTTCTCCCTTTTGTCTGTGATGGCTGCCGTTTACCATGGCTACTCTTCAGATGGTGCAAGAGTATATACAGATGGTGCAATAAGAAAAGATGGGCAAGTGGCAAGGCTGGTTAATTGTATCATCTTTCTTTTCTCCCCATTTACCAGAGGAAATTCTTATTGTGGTTGCAGCAGCCCAAATACTGTGCACTTTTACAAGAAGGTTTGGTTGAAATGTTACCATAATATATCAGTCTTTTGCTTGTTTCATTTCACTGTCCCCCTTTCCCTTGTGTTTCACAACCATCTATGAATGAGATGGTTGGGTAGACAGCATTGTGAAGGTGCAAATCACATGCTGTGATGATTCCAAGTAATAAAGTTTTTTTTTAATTCCTGACCTTTGCATTTCAAAATGTTGAGCTGGATGCTGTTAGTAATTCTGGTTGTAAAGCATATTCAACTATATTATCGGATAGGCCTTGAAGACCTTAGTGTTTATAATACCAGGCAAATCAAGAAGAGTCTGTCTGTCATGATTTTCCCATCTGGAAGAGGTACACAAAAAGTTCTCTGTGGGCTTATCCAGAAAGGGACACCCCCCCCCATGTTCTTTTTGCTTTCTTCTGGTGCTTGACTTTCTCCAGTTTCCACTGAGCCCTTTTTCATTATCATTTGGGAGTTATAGTCAAAGTCAAAGTGTTATGGGGCTTTAGAAATATTACACTAGTTAAACATTAGGATAATTTTTTTTAGTGCTAGTATTCTTCTTTTCCTAGCTTGATCTCTGTTGAACTGGGTTCTGGGGGGGATGCTGTTTCTTGGCAGCAGCCATCTTAGCTAGTTCCAGTATAACACAAATGGACAGCCATGAAAGATACATTTCATGTCAGAAATAGTGGATTATTTATAACTGACTGGAGGAGTGGGAATGAACAATGTTTGATAATGCAGAGAGTTCCCTGGGAATATTTCAGGATGGGGAAAAACTTCATGAAGACCCCACCCTCACACCCCCAGTTGGAAAGGACAGGAAAGGAAACTGGGATTTTCTGTTTCTTCCAATCCATATGAATAGGCTCTTTGTTAACAGTCTCCACAAAACCTGGTTATTAGAAATTTTTCTTCCAAAAATGTGACATCTAATACATGCAATAAAAGCCTACACATTTTGGACCGGTGGACAGAAATCAAGAGGTAGAGCCAGTAAGCGCAATCATTCTTCCCCTACTCAGCCTCTTAAACTGTCATCTGATAAAAGTTGTGTTCCAGAAGGATAGCTATGTCCATCCGCTGCAGCATGATGGCTTCTGGCACCATATTTTATTGTGGCAAATTAACTTCTGTAAGCTGGACCCCACTGGGGCAGATGCATGGTTTTTTAAAATTTTCATACTTTATTATTTCATCAGCAATAAAAAAAAATTGACAGAGAGTTACAATATGGCGATTATATAAATATAATCCCAAAAAAAAAAAAATACTCAAATACTATGATTTCCCCCATCCCCACAATAACATGCCTCCTAAATAAAAGTTTATTTTCTCATTCATTTATTTTCTAAAACATTTATTTGTTTCCAGTGTGCTCAGAGCCTAAGTATTGTTCCCTTCAAGTTATTTCATTATCTCTAATCAAGGCTTACTTTCTTCCTATGCATTGCATGCATGTTGACTTACAATATTTTAGGACTGGGTTCCGTTCTTCTTCTATTTCATTTACATGTTCATGGTTTAAGCAGCAGGTTAATTTATCCATCTTGACCAATTCTAGTAATTTCATTAACCAGTCATCCACCATTGGTATAGTATGGTTTTTCCAAAATTGTGCTAATGCCACTGGCAATGCTTCTTTTCAATCAATGGTGGAATCTTATTTAACATATTTGGCAGGTATATTTCAGATCTTATTTCAAAATTTATATTTAACATTCATTCGTCATGTGTTTCTGTTTCCAGTATAATTAGGATAGCGCCACCATATGTGGAACCATGAGCCAACTGCCGATTGACATTTCCAGCATTCATTTGGAAAAGTCTTGTATATCTTCGCAATTTTGTTCGGGTCAAATACCATCTCTGTTTCATCTTCCAGTAATTTTTAAAAAAATTTTTGTGATTTGGTAAATGTATTTGTCTTGTTTCTAACATATTTCCAACTTTCTAAATTTATAATTTGGCCACAATCTGATGCCCATTTAATCATTATGTCTAATATTAAATCTTTCTCTTGCTCAAAATCTCATATTATTCTGTTTAATTTGGCTGTTTTCTTAGATTCCATACTAAGTAAAATCTTATCTAATTCTAACATGTCTTCTCCAAATTCAATCACTTTTTCATCCATTTTAAACCTTTCATTTAGTTGTATATATAAAAGACAATGCATTTTAGGATCTATGATGTGAAATAATTTCTCAATTTGATTACAAGGTTCATCCAAAATAATGGCAAGGTCATGAGTGAAGGCCTTCAATTTGTATTCAAATCCTTTAATCTTTGTACCGCTAATTTCTTTTTCCAGCCTTATTTTGTTTGCCAGAATTTCTAAAACAGTTATAAAAAGCAAAGGGAAGAAGGGAAACCCCTATCAAGTTCCTTTTAATATTTCAAACTTCTTTGACTTTTTCCCATTTGCAATTAGTTGTGCCTGTTGATTTACATATATCTTTTTAACTTTTTAAGTGACAAAGTTGTCCCTGACTCCCATTCTCTTCATAAAAGTCCAATTAACATCATCAAAGGCCTTCTCCATATCCGGCAGATGCATGAATTTTTATATCACAAAGAATGGCTGGTATCCTGTTAGTGAAACAGGTATAGGTACAGCGATACATGCTTTACCTTTGTATGTATCCTTTCTGAATGGGGAGCAAGAAGCTATTCCTTAGCCCAGCCTTTCTCAAACTTTCACCATGTAGAAACCTCTGAAAGAATTTTCAGGTCTCAGGGAACCCCTGCATAAAAAGTATTAGATCTATAGCTCAAAAAAAAAGAGAGAATTTCTCCCCCACACATACAAAAAAAAAATCACTCTAGGATCTCCTACACCCCTTCCAAAATCATCACCACTCCTAGCAAGCTGTCAAGTCCCTTGGGGCTGCAGCTATAAGGGAGCAGGGAAAGGACAAAATTGACTGGGCAGCAGGAATAGCTTCCCTTTCCTCTACAGTCTGCTGGAGAGGGAAGCAAGCCAACAACTACAAACAGTAATGATTACTGTAATCATGTAGCAAACATGCCAACGCATGAAGGCTTCCTGAGAAATTCAGTGTCCTCTTCCTAATAATGGTCATGTGGCCTCACAAAGGATTTGAGGCAAATTTGGTCTTGCTAATGGAATTTTTAAAGTTTATTTCCTGGACTGAGTCTCATAGTACTTGCAGGACCAGAAGGAAGAGGGGCCCACCTGCATGAATACCCTTCCATACCATCTGAACTGAGGACAACAACCACAACATCTTGACCAAATGCAGAGCTATGACTAACATCATCAATTTTGTTTCTTTCTTTCACCTTCATCATTTTTAGCACCTTTGCCTGATGAAGAATCAAGTGGAGCTTTGAAAGCCTGCAACATGTATAATGTGCATTTTGGTTCGCCCATTAAAGTTATTACTGTTTTGTGGATTTTGGATAATACTTTACTTTGTTATATAGCCCACATAGGTACTCATGGGTATGTTTACAAACAGTAGGTTATTTTTTGTAGAAGCTCTTTCTTGGTAACTGCCTTCAGAGTTACATGTTTCAAAGCACTGCACAATCCAAGTGGAGTCCATGCATTCTTATTGCCAGGAGTTACATTTTCTTGCAATGGACAGAAGCAACTGAAAGGAATGAGTGTCTTCTCTTTGTCTGTTGGTAGGGCTGGTCCTGCCAGATGGCCTCTTCCCTTTCCTAGTGCGCAGTCATGCACAGATATCCCAAACAGTAATTTATATATGGACAAAATATGAAGAGGTGCTGCCAGGGAATGCTGAGAAACCCAGGTGCACTTGTAGAGGCCTTAACACTGCAAATGACTTTGCCCTTGAGAGTCCATTTAATATTTCTGCCTGATGCATTTCACAATTTATGTTAGCCCAGAAGTCTGTTTTATCAGTATACATGAACTTGGAAATATTATTTCCTGTCTTGTATTATTCAGCACTATGACACTTATTAATATACAGTTTAGTTCTTCAGATAGCATCTGCACTCTAAAATCCTGTATGAGGAAAAATGACTGTGTATTCCATAGTGTTTACCTACCTCTCTCTCTCTTTCCTCAAATTATAGGATGTTACAGAACAATCAGCTAAATCGGATTCCAGCAGAGGCTTTGCGGGATCTTCCAAACCTCCAGTCACTGTAAGTTCTTTTTGGACTGTCATTGCAAACTGTGGAATCTCTTGAGCAAGTGATTTTCAGCATTTGGGTAGAAATCTGGCAGTATAGCTCTAGGAATGTGAAGGGCATTCTTTCATCCCCCTACAACATAAGATATCTGAATTTTTTGAAACTGGAGGTTGGTTTTCCCACAATTACACATTTTTGTAAAGGCTTTTTGAATGCAGCCTTGTCTTGTAGCACCTTGGTATTGACTGCCGCTCCTTATCATAATCCCTCTGCATAATCCCTCTCTTTGCTCCATTCCTTTCTTCGAAAAAGGGAAGCAGTGCTGTATTTGAGGTGTAGGAAGTTCAAAACAAGGACTAGGGAGGAGATACTAGGTAAAGTTATTGCTCATTTCTGTTCCAGATTTCACTAACATATGGACTAGAAGTTGGATAAGAAATCACAAATGTAATTATTTGAGGACTATACACAATTTCAGCTGAAGCATAGTTTGTAAAGAAAGAAATTACATATCTGTATGGAACACAAGGCCACAATATAAGAACATAGTGATTAACACACAACAGTCACTGGCATTTAGTTAGATAGTAATCTGTTTCTTTTAGAATAAACAGAATAAATTTAGAATAAATTTTTGAATATATTCCACAACATAGCATTCCCATGTCAGCATATGTTAAAGCAAATATATATATATATATATATATATATATATATATATATTAAACAAAAACACTGTCATAAAATTGTAGAGGAAATCTGAATGAATGACTAGATTGGTGTAAGAGAAGCCTGTCCAGCAAATATCCAAGGCTTGAGCTTTGAAGATCCAGAGCAAATGGTGGGTGATTTAAAAGTGGGTTAAGGGAGGGATGGTCCAGATTCGCTGCAGGAGTACCCTTCCTACATGTGGAGAGTCCACATTCAAATGGGTCCTTTCGACCTGAGTCATCTGGACAGGGTGAAGTGAGAGTCGGAGGGACTAGCCCATGTGGACAGGCCCTAGTCTCTGGCTTATCTCTCTGAGATCAACTTTAGTAAGACAGGAAGCAAAAAGGGAACATTCATTTAATATAGTTGGAAAGTTAGCATTTAAACACAAAAATCATAGAGCTGAAAGGGGTGCCATGGGCCACTGAGTCCAACCCCCACATAGATACACACACTCAAAGCAGAAACACCAGTTATATACATATATCTGGGTTGCCTGTGTTGTTATTAACTAAGAGAAAGAAGAGAAGGTTAAGAGGTGATATAATAGCCCTGTTTAAATATTTGAAGAGATGTCATATTGAGGAGGGAGCAAGCTTGTGTTCTGCTGCTCCAGAGACTAGGACGCGGAACAATGGATGCAAACTGCAGGAAAAGAGATTCCACCTCAACATTAGGAAGAACTTCCTGACAGTAAAGGCTGTTCAACAGTGGAACACACTCCCTTAGAGGGTGGTGGAGTGTCCTTCCTTAGAGGTCTTTAAGCAGAGGCTGGATGGCCATCTGTCGGGGATGCTTTGATTTGAAAGTTCCTGCATGGCAGGGGGTTGGACTGGATGGCCCTTGTGGTCTCTTCCAACTCTATGATTCTATGATTCTATGAAAGTTTCAGTTAGAAGAAGAGCTCAATAACAGAATAACTTCTGTTATTCACCATGTTGAAAGGAAAGAAAAGGGAGAAAGAGGAGAAGAAATCTCTTTTTAAAAAAAATATATTCTTATAATATATAATGCAATACAATACATAATATTTCCCTTTATGATTATATATATTCTTTGCATTCTTATATCTAAATATCTTTAACATACCACCTCAGTGCTCCCCGTCTCCAGAGCCACAAGCACATGGGAGTTCCTGAAGCCACATGGTATAGTTGCTAGATGCACTGAGTATTTATGACAATGCATTTCAATCTATAGCTGACCAAATTGGGAAAGTTTGAAAGACAGTGTGAAATGGAATAGAGACATGACTAAAGCGATAGATTTTAATAGCAAGTAGGAGACGGTTGTGGAAAGAATGCCCGACTGGAACAATATTTTCCAACATTAACAACCTAAATGGACTATTGCAATTTACTCTCCCTGCATGAAGAGCCAGCATAGTGCAGTGGTTTGAGTGTTGGACTAGGAATCTGGAAGACTAACTTCAAATCCTCACTCAGTCACAGAAACCCAGTGGGTGACCTTGGGCAAGTTACATTCTCTTAATCTCAGAGGAAGGCAATTGTAAACCCATTCTGAACAAATCTCTAGAATAGTCTTGGAGTTTGCATAGTATATCTCATTGGAATATTTAACTATTTAAGAAGGAACCTAACAATATTCCAAAATTCCTTCTAGACTGAATTGATAATACACATAATCTGTCAACCTGCCCCTCCAAAACAACATTGTTTCAATGTTGAACAAATGTGGCCTCCCAGATGCTTAGGAATAGTAATTCCCATAGTCCTTCACTATTGGCTGTATTACTTGGAGTTGTTGGCCAATATATATATATATATATATATATATATGGAGAGAGAGAGAGAGAGAGAGAGAGAGAGCACTAAGTAGCCCACTAAGCTTGGTCTAAAAACTCTTCTTAGAGTCGTGCTAGAGGAAATCATTATTTAATGTTGTTCCATGGTAATACACTTTGATTCATTAGCCTCCATTGAGAGCTGACCCAGCCTGGTGAAGCGTTCTGCATGTTGGATTAGGAATCCAGAAAAAGCAGGGCTGAATCCCTATTAGCCATGGAAGCCCACTGGGTGATTTTGGGCAAATCACATTCTTAGTCTAAGAGGAAAGCAATAGCAAACTGCTGAATAATTTTTGCCAAGAAAACCCTATGATAGGGTTGCCATACTCAGAGTCTACTTGAAAGCACATATCAACAACAACACAATACGCGCATATAAAAATGCTGTCTGGAATATATAAACATGATCTTGAAAGATTTGAAATATAATGACAGATGGCTTGTACAATTTCATGTCAAGTCATTTCCATTAATACATTAATAATCTAATGCCTCTGTGAATCCTATTGCACTTCCTGTTGCACTAAGTCACTTCCATTAATACTTTAATAATCTAATGCCTCTGTGAATCCTATTGCAAACAGTTCTCCTTGTAATTTCCTTTTCTCCATACATCTATGGGTTCAAACCACCCAACCCAGAAATGGTTTTATATTTTAGCAGTGGGACTTTTGCTATCCCCAAGGATGGTTGGGTCGTGAAGAAACTCAGCAAATTAGTTTTTGAGGTCCTCCTGAAGAAGACATATGCTTAGTGCAGGAATTGGTTTCTCAAAGCAAATGGTGTTGTCTTTTTGAAGATGAAATCTTATTCAATTTCTTACATGAACTCTTTAAAAACAAGCATACTTTTCAATATGAAGGAGGTGATTTTGAGCTTTCTTCTCCAGTCATGTGGTCTGGATAGCATCCAAGCATATGACACATCTACTTTTCCCATCAAATTATTATCTGAAATGTGATGGCTTAAATGGAATGGTTAACATTGCCAGGATGTGAGGAGCCTTTAATTTATTCCGCTGCAGTAGAGGCAAAGAACTGATGGACCTTCAGATGTTGCAGTGTTTTATATGCACAGTCCTTTACCATTGCTGACTGGAGCTAGTGTGAGGTGCAGGACCACACGTTTAGATGGCCAAAAGATTTTTTTGCTCATGTATTAACATGAACAATGCTACCCTGTACCATGGATAGGGAAAACAGTAATCATAAAAATTCAAACTAGTACTGCTCAGGTTTCTGTATAATAGTATGGTGGCAATAGCAATCACACTGAGGTGTGGTTCTAATCTTTGTTTTCCTTTAGTCTAGTACTGTGGTAGCCATCTTCTGCAGCCATAAGCTGCACACAAGCCTGATATTCAATACTGCAGTTATGCATTTGTAACCTAGGACTTTATCACACAGAGGCAAATTGGTTAGATCCTATGCAGAAACGGGATTTTAAAATCCGCTTTTGTGGGTTGTTTTTGAGATGCGTTGGTGAAAGTAAATAACACCTGAATGTAAAAAGGAATGGGTTTTGTCGTCTCTGCGTTCGAACTAAAGTTGCATTATTTCTCATTGATGCAAATGTTGTCTGAAAAACTACCCGCTTTTACAGGTTATTTTTAATTTCTGTTTGGGTTAACCCCAAATGTCGTGTGAAAAACTTCCTGCTTTTGCGGGTTATTTCTAATTTCTGTTTGGATTAACTCTGAACGTCATGTGAAAAACATCCTGCTTTTCCAGGGTTTTCTAATTTTAATTGAAGTTTCTGCACAGGATCTTTCCCATGTGATAAACTCCCTAGAAATATGGAGCTACGTAGATGCTAAGACCACTTTAAGATCCAGCTGCTGGATCAGGCAAAGGAGGTCTGTTTAGCTTCTAATCAGGGTGTAACGAAGATGTTTCTTCCTCCTTTCTCACCAGCAACCAAGCATGTAACAATCAGAATCAGGACCCCTCCCTCGCTAGTGGGAGGGAGGTGGAAACATTGTCCTCCTTGCACCCTATCAGAAGGTGAACACACCTCCTTCACTTGTTCTGGTGGTTGTCTCTTAAGGTGGGCTGCGGGATATCCAGTTAGAAGGCATTACGTATTTATGCAGGCATAACTTAAGTAGCTGATCTAAGTTTCTAAGCATTTTCAATATTTGGTGTTTATGTTAAACTACAAGGTAGGAATATATATGTATATATATATACTGCTTAAGAACACTTCACTCTGACACACAGCTTGAGAACCGCTTAAGGGGAACCATTTAATGAAACACTAGGATAAACCTGGGTGCTAGTTTGTTTGTTTTTTCAGTAGAATCCTGATTCAAATACCAAAGGTTACCCAATTTAATATGAAGTCTGACTTCTAATGTAACAAATGTGACTTTTAGGTGTTATTTATTTAGAATATTTATGTTCCAGCCAAAAGGCCTCCCAGAGTAGCTTACAAATTCATGTGATGATATCTGTATGCTACATGAGTCATCCTTAACCACATAGAACACCTAAGTACCTGGGTTATTGCAAAATCTATTACCATCTGAGACAGGGAACAAGCACACATTCACACATTCGAAGAAAAGAAAGAGAAGTGGCAGCAACAGCTGGTTGGCTACTGGAGGAAGAAGATGGAGTTTTGACCAGATTCTGGCCCTCCTACTTGAGTGGCCAAATTCCCCAGGGAGAAGAAAGGTGCAGCAGACCAGGAAGATTCTACCTCCCAAGATCCAGGAAGACTACATGTAAAAGGGATCAAGGAATCCAAGTAGACCACAAGTTGAGCATGAGTCAACGGTGTGATGGGACAGCTAAAAAGGCCAATGCAATTTTAGGCTGCAACAATAGAAGTATAGTGTCTAGATCAAGGGAAGTAATAGTGCCACTCTATTCTGCTTTGGTCAGGCCCCACCTGGAATACTGTGTCCAGTTCTGGGCACCACAATTCAAAAAGGATGTGGAAAAACTGGAGCATGTCCAAAGGAGGGCAACTAAGATGGTGAAGGGTCTGGAAACTGTGCCCTATGAGGAACGCCTTAGGGAACTGGGGATGTTTACCCTGGAGAAGAGAAGGTTAAGAGGTGATATGATAGCCCTATTTAAATATTTGAAGGAATGTCATATTGAGGAGGTTGCAAGCTTGGTTTCTGCTGCTCCAGAGACTAGGACCCAGAACAATGGATGTAAGCTACAGGAAAAGAGATTCCACCTCAATATTAGGAGGAACTTTCTGACAATAAGGGCTGTTCAACAGTGGAACACACTCCCTCGGAGTGTATTGGAGTCTCCTTCCTTGGAGGTCTATAAACAGAGACTTGATGGCCATCTGTCAGGGATGCTTTGATTGGGAGTACCTGCATGACAGGGGGTTTGGACTGGATGGCCCTTGTGGTCTCATCCAACTCTACGATTGTATGATTTTATGAAGGAGATAGAGGTAGCAACAGCTGCTGTTGCTGCTCTCAGCAGGTGACTCTGCTATATAGGCCAGCTTGGAAAATTGTCTGTGATACAATGCAGTTTATCTGATTTGCTACCGCACCTAGAAAGCCTGGGCACTGGTAGCAATGGGACTGTGGTTGTCATGCCTCTGTCCTCTTCTTTGGGGAGAGGAATGGACTCTGAGACAGCTCTATAGAGATCTGTCAGCTTCCACAGCAGCAAAAGCCCTGCCAAAATGAGATGGTAGTGGCAAATTTGCCATTTTAACATCTGCCACACTGAAGCTGGGCCTGCCAAGCTCATGGATCCCACTATGAATCAGATCAGCATTTTTCAGGATGGGTGTAACTTTGTATTCCTGCATAACAGGAGGCTGAAGTAGATGGCCCTTGCGTGCTCTTCCAGTTCAAAGTTTCTGTTAATGCTTCCAATTCTGTTGTGTCAAGAGCAAGAATGCAAAAATTAGAGTATCATATTTTCAGATATTCCTTGTTTTTACATTAGATATAATCGCTACTACGGTCAGCCCATCATATCTGCAGGGGTTCCATTCCAGACCTAGCCACCCACCTCCCACAGATGCCAAAAACCACAGGCCCTCAAGACCTGTTGGTTTTAATGGTGGCACATTGTATGTGCAGCAGTGGCAGTGCAACTGCGTCATGCTACCACTTCGGTGAAAGGGGTGGGGCCATATGCGGGTGCTCAAATTCATACATGACAAGCCTATGTTTAGTGAGAGTGGACTGTAACATAATCAGAACTGCCCAAGCCATGGAAGTGTAACTTACTGTCTGGCTGACATTTCTATTATCACAGAATATTTTCAAATTTCCATATATATGAGAACTTCTGCTACGTGGTGTGGCTGTCTGTACCTATTGATGGACCAAGTCAAACATGACAGCCTTTGTACAATTACATCTCCTGAAATTACTGGGACATCTACAGGTACCCTGGGGTTCTAAAAATACAAATAAATGAGTACAGTGTTAGAGAAAATAAATCCTGAACTTAACTGGAAGCCAAGATGACTAAACTGAGTAATTTGGACATATCATAAGAAGCCATGTCTCACCAGAAAATACATTAATACTTGTAAAGGTAAAAGGCAGTTGGGGGGAAAAAAAAGAAAGACCACATTACAAGCAGATAGACTCAATCAAGAAAGCAGTGGCCTTAAATCTGAAAGACATGAGCAGGGCTGTTGATAACAGGGTGGCTTAGAGATCTCTCATTTTTAGACCTACCGTAAGTCAAAGTTGATCTAACAGCAATTGACAACAACAATCAACTGGAGGCAATATACAGCCCACAGATACATTTTACACAATAAACATTTACCAAACATCTCCTGTTTCTTTACTGCATCTTCCTCCTGAATAAAAGAGAATCTACAGCTCTTCTGTTCTTCTCACAACAGTGTCAATTTTCCTTCTAAATCCAGATTTAATAGAGGGGAAAAACTCTTTGAGAGCTCATTGCCCTCATTAAGTCCAATCAGACTAGTGGTTATTAGGATACATTTGGTTTGATCTGAGAGAGATGAAAAGTTGTTGAGTAAATGGTTCCCTCCTTAGCAGGCTGTTTTATAAGTTAAGGTAGATCTAAAGCTAAATGAATAAAGCTAAGCTGATTTCATCAAGGCTGCCAATACCTCTCTATTTACAGTGGCCTTATGCCAAATACCTTTCTATTATTTCTATATCTTCTCAGGGATGGTCATTATATATCAAGAAAGACTACCTTCTGTGTGATGCCCCCCCCCCTTTTCAGTATTTATGAGTAATTTCCCATAAGTCTGTGTTTATTGCCAACTTGGAACATCCATACATCACTACAAATGATCTCTAAATATTACAAGTTTTGTGGAGATCTGAGTCGCTTGTTTATATTACCCAGAGGCTGTGGTTTTTCCATTTGCCCTGGGTTATAGGACTTGTATGTCATTTCATAGAATGGTAACTAACTGCCTAAAAATCAAGCAGCACTTCATAAAGTATTCACCACTGATGTGGGAATTAGAAGGCTTGCAAGTTGGGGGCAAGCACAGGGAGATGACACAAAGAAGAATTGTACAGTGTTGCCTTCAGTGTTCCTTTGCATAATGCTCCTGTGTTCAAAGTGGCCAAAAATATACCTTCCTTCATTTATGCTTTAGTATGTCAAATCAGCAGAGGGAAAGTCAACTGTGACTAGAGTCTCAAAGCATCAAATCCTAAATAATGCTAATCTTTTAAAATCTTTCACATCTGAGGCAGTGATTCCAAATTGGTTGTTCAACACCCTCCCCCCCGCCCCCGGGAGCAGTGGAAGGATCCGGGGGGGGGGGGATGAGGTACAAAGTGGGCAGTAGAGAGGCAGTGAGGGGGAAGCAGGTGGGGCTTCAGTCAAAGTATTGATTTGTCTTACCTGCAAACCAGTGGTTCAGGACCATGGTGGGGATGAGGATTACATTAAACTTCTTTTCAGAGTCCCTGGAAAACCACCATGCAGTCTCACTGATCATTTTGAGTGGTGGTGTCTGGGACTTAGCCAGCAGATTGTAGTTTCACTGCTGCTCCTTCTTTCTTTCATCAGACAGAGAGAGAAGTAGCAAAAGAAACAATTTTTTTGTGGGAGAGTGGACACTTGAAGCTGTGCGAGGAAGATGTGTCTCTGGGGAAGGAATATCTGTGCTTGATCCTTGGAAGAAGTCCTTTGTCTAGGAGTGGTTCCTGTAGTTAAAATCTCTCTTTTTCCAGCCCACACCAGTCTCCAATCCAGAGCATGTGGCCTCTGAAAACCCCCTACATGCACACCAGCTGTGCTTTTCTCTGCCCTGATGAAGGATTGAGATTCCCTCTTCTCTAGGGAGAAGCTTCTCCCTTGCACCTGGTCACCCTGGGGACAGCAACTGAGCAGCTGCCTGAGCAGCAACCAGGAGGCCTCTTGTCTCCAAAAAAACAAACCTTGATTTTGTCATTATATAGGTGACACTAGTTCACTACAGCATTGCATTTAATAGGATTTGAGCATCCATGGATTTCCATATCCACGGGGGTCCTGAAACCAACCCCCAGCAGATACCAAAGTATCTCCAATTATCGGTGCAATTAATTACAATAGCAACAACTTCTAGCATTGCAGCTTCTAAAGAGAGGCAAACAGTCACAGAACAAACCAGCACAATGATGGGAGGGACATGTTGGAAAGAAATGGAAGGTTTTGTACAATCCTTCTATTTTTTATTGAAGAAGAACATTCCTCGTTCATTTTTCTGAGTTTCATCTTCAATCTGCAAAAAGGGAAGAAGAATTAGGAAAGATGCAGCTACACCTGACAGGAAAATTTGTAAGCTACATCTTGTATGCCAAGTCTTATTTAAAGCAATAATCCAGTTGTGATTCTCTGGCAGGTTGTCTGTCTACCAGCAGCATTTATAGGTGTGGTAACAACACACTGGGAGTACTCTGACAGAGTCGTGTGGCAGGCTAATTAACAACTTTGTGGTTACAAACTCTTACGTAAAGCAGATGGGTACACTGCCTGTTTCTCTGCCAGCCAAAACCAAGCCAAAATTTTTCAAAGCAAGCAAGTCCTAGAAATTATAATTACTGCTTTTACAGCAATAGTGTGAAAAATTAAGATCATGACAGGATTTAAGAATCAGAACAACAACAAAAAATTTTCAGATGAAAACAGAAAATGAAGGAAGCAACTTGAGTTTTCATCTAGAAAACTTGGATTTCCCTCTAGAATGAACAGCTCACCTCTTTTTCCAGATGTGTTCATTTTGCCTGTGTTTCTGCATTAATCTGCATCTTCTAAAAGCAATGCATAAAAATTAATGTTTAAACACTATTTTAAATATATTTTCTCATGAAATATACTTACTTAAATGCCCTTTTCTCAAAGTATGCATTAATAAACACTTTTTACCCCAAAATACACACTCTATGTGTGTTTTAGCAAGAATTGCATCATTAAGAAACATGCAAAATCTGAAAGAGCTACTCTGAGCTACACGTCAGTCTAGGAGGTGCAGATCACGTTGGTTTCTTTCAAAATGGAGAAAGAATGAAATCACTGAGCTTCTCTACTTTGTTCCATATGTATAAATTTAGAATGTGGTTTCTTCTGCCCATTTTTACAACAATGAGACCTGACAGTGTGAAATTCTTTGCTTGCTTTGATTGCTTCACATAGCTGATTAGCAGGTCTTATTTATTTCAAATGCTATTGTTATGGCTGAGCTTTAACATCCACTGCTCATTCAAATTCATATCTCAATTTATTTACAAATGCAACTGTATCTGGGCTTATTCATGTATGTATTTATTTTATTGTTCATTTATTTCAGCTGTTGTGATATGCTGGGTATTTGTGATGTTGTGATGGGCTGTGATATGCTCGTTTTCCTGGCAGATTACTGTGAAATGCTAGAGATACACACAGAGAGATATATGCACACACTGATACACACGACTGCCATGGCCATCAAGTGGTTTATGGATATTGTAGTGATATGAAGGTAGCTCATTGGGAACACAAATGCCACAAAACCTGCCTCCAAATTGATTTTTTTTTTAAGTCAGAAAATATTGAGACTTCCCTGTTCTCTTGCATCCAGACTCTTTCTTGAAATATGAATTTCTTTTCCCCTTTCTCTCCCTCCCTCCTCTTCTTTGCCTTCCCTTCCCTTAATCAACCAATGTCATACAACATTTCAGAAATTGATTTTTGTCCATTTCCACTTGGGACATTATTGGACAAGCCCTGTTCTCAGTTTCAATCCTGCTAGTCAAAGAAAACAGAAACATACCAGTTTGCGAGCAGCCATTATTGCACATTATTTGCAATAGCATGGCTGGGATTGTGTCTGCCATCACACTTTCTTCCACACTGCCCTTTAACACTTCTCCCTGCCCTATGCCCTATCCAGTGTGCCTTTCAGTTTTATTTTATTTTAACTTTTTTAACACAATTCCAGTATTATGCTAATTTAAGGGGGGGTTAAAGAAAAGACATTTGAGAGGGGGAATAAAGGAAACCAGGGGGGCAGGGGGAGAGAAGGAAACTGTTACACCATGTGACTGCCAATATTGCAACTGCCATGGCAGCATGTTTCACATATAAGGATTAATAGGACTGCAGGGTAATTGGCAGCTTATTGACAGGTTCCCTCCATCAGTGAAAACAGGTGCCATAGCTAACATGGTGCAGTGATTTGAGAATTGGACAAGGACTCTAGAGACCAGGGTTTGAATCCTGGCTCAGCCATGTAAATCCGCTGGATGACCTTGGGCAAGTCACTCTCTCTCACCCTTAGACTATGGCAATGGCAAACTGCCTGTGAAGAAACTTGCCAAGAAAACCCTATGATAGGTTTGCCTTAGGGTCAAACCACTACACTACACTGGGTCTCCAAAAATGTTTATATTCTTACAATTTGTTTCTATCTGTCCTTGAGTCAATTCCAACTTATGATGACCCTGTGGATGAGACATCTCCAAGAATCCCTATCCACCACTGCCTCGCTCAAATCCTGCAAGCTCTTGTCCATACCCTCCCTCAGTTGAGTCTGTCCATCTGGTTTGTGGCCTTCCTCTCTTTCTGCTATCTTCTTTCTTTCCTAGCATTAGTGACTTTTCTAATGAGGCATGCCTTCTCATGATGTGACCAAAGTACAACAGCCTCAGTTCGATCATCTTGATTTTCAAGGAGATTTCAGGCTTGATCTGTTCAAGGACCCATTTGTTTATTCCCAGAGTTTGGAAACATTGCTTTTTTGGACTGCAGCTCCCAGAATCCTAACCTGTTGCCACTGATGCATGAATTAATGCTGTTCCCTTTTATAGCCACCCACCATAATTGCATTTTATGGCAAGGTCGGGTGTCCCATACTTTAACATATGCTATATGAAGATGTACCTCCTGTTATTTGTCCTGAACTTTCCATCCAGTCCATGAATCTTGGTTCTAGTGTTAATTGTAGAGGGGAGGTTCTCCCAATCTACGTTCTCCTCATTATGCTTAAGTGTATACATCTCTATCATGTCTCCCTTTAAACACATTTCCCCCCTAGGCTAAGCAGCCCAAACTTTGTAACCTTTCCTTATAGGGCAGTTGATCCATACCCTTGATTATGTTAGTTGCCCCTTTTCTGAACCCCTTTCAGCTTAAATAACTTTTTTTTTAAAAAAAAAAGGTAATGACCAGAACTATACACAGTATTCGTGTGTGGTACGGGTCCAGACCCATGCAGTCTGGCCCTTGTAGTCCCTTCCAGTTCTGCGATTCTGTGGGGTCACACCATAGATTTGTAAAAGGGTAGCATGATATTGGCAATTTTATTTTCAGTTCCCTTTCTAATTGCAACCAATATGGAATTTGCCTCCTCCCACTTTCAGCAACACATACTGGTGAAAATTTGCATTGAGCTATTTACCCCAACTCCAGGATCCTTTTCTTGTTCAGTCATTTATGGTTCAGATTCCATCAGTGCATATGTGTACATGTGAAGCTGAGACACTGCAGTAGTGTAAATCACTTGAGAATTGTGGTTGAAATATCTAAACAAACCAAGAAACAGTAAGTTGAGCTGGCCAGTCTCAACTGGTGACTGACATTAATGTAAAAGGTGAGGACTTGTCTGCGATATCCCAATGCAGTTCAGAAGTGCTCATAGTGTGTCTCCAAGATCCAATGCAACTGTGGGGGTAACAAGTCTCTGCACTTCATCCCCATTCCAGTCAGGCTGGTTAGTGAAATCTTGTCCCTATAGTGCTGAACTTCAAAGATGAAAGCAATGAGATTCCTTGCAATTCTTTGAGCACCCCCAGTTGAGGATCATTTGTAATTTGATCTTAATTATTTGCCTAAAACTTTGGTGAGAAAGGAAATCTATCATACAAGGAAGCACACCTGGAGGCTTTTATTAGCAGTTTATGTTATTTCTATCCCTTATATTTCTATTGTAAAAAAAATAAACATTTACTAAATAAACACTTCTTAACAGCTACAAGATTTTTACAATGGGAGGGAGTAACTAAATATTTTTCTTTTTTATCTCTATATTACTTCCTATTGTAAAAATATACAACCAGATAGGAGACTAAACACGTGGACATCACCAGATGGTAAACACAAAAACCATATAGACTACATAATTGGAAGTAGAAGATGGAGAAGCTCTATCCTTGTGGCCAAAACAGACTGGGAGCTGATTGTGGCACAGACCACAAACTTCTCATTAAAAAAAATCAGAGTTAAACTGAAGAAGAAAGCAAAAACCATAGTTATACCAAAATATGACCTGAATAACATTTCAGATGAATTCAAGGACAATGTAAGAAATAAATTTAAACTACTGAGTATAATCCACTGGGAACCTGAACAACTATGGACAGAGGTCAAAGACATAATTAAGGATTATGTCCCGGATTAGTCCCTTCTCACTTGCTGCCCCTCACTCCTGGAACCTTCTTCCCCCAGATGCACGCCTCATCACTTCTCTAACCAGGTTCAAAACTGAGTTAAAGACTATATTGTTTAGGGAAGCATTCCCAGGACTGTGCCATCTGCCCCAGGATGTCTCCTTTTAACTACATATTAAGAAGCCGTGCCCTCCCTCCAGTCCATCTGCCTTGTTCCAGGCCCCAGAGGGAGAGAAGAACTATCCCCTTCCCACCACCTTTCCCTTCTCCTTTTGTGTTGTCTCTTCTAGATTGTAAGCCTGAGGGCAGGGATCCATCTAACTATAAGATTGTATGTACAGCACTGTGCAAATTTACAGCGCAAATAGGATGAATACAAGAAAACACTAACAGTGGCCAAAAAGAAAAGAATGGATGGCAGATGAAACACTTCATGCAATAAAAAAGAAGAAAAGCAAAAGCAAAGAGGGATAAAAACAAAGCCAGAAGTATGAACACAACTGTCAACATCTGACATGCAGGGATAAGGAGAAATACTGCAGTGACCAATGGAGAGAAATAGAAGAAAACAACAAAAAGGGAAGAATGAGAGACCTCTATTTAAAAAAAATGAGAAATTAAACCTAAGTTCAAACTGAGGGCAGAGATGCTCTATGGAGAAAAAAGAACATAATACAGGAACAAGAAGAAATAAAAAGACACTGGAGGAAATACACAGAAGAGTTATACAAAAGAGATTAAGGAATGAATGATATTTGGAATGAGAAGCCATATGAATACAAACCCCAAATTCTAAGAAGTGGAATTGCAATAAAGGAAATAGGGGAAAATAAATCACTGGGGACAGATGATATCCCAATTGAACTGCTACAGTGCCTACAGATAGATTCAACTTAAGTGCTAACTGAAATATGCCAACAAATATGGAAAACAAAGCAGTGACCAACAGACTGGAAACACTTGATATATATATACCAGTACCACAAGAAAAGAGATAGAAAAGACTGCAGCAGCTATAGGACCATACCTCTAATCTCTCATGCAAGCAGAATAATGCTCAAAATTCTGCAGCATAGACTCCAACCATACATGAAGAGAGAAATTCCAGAGGTGAAAGCAGGACTCAGAAAAAGAAGGGGCACTAAAGATCACATTGCAAACATGTGATGGCTAATGGAGCGCACCAAAGAATTCCAAAAAAGAATCAGCACATGTTCCATAGACTACAGCAAAGCATTTGATTGTATAGATCATGAAAAACTATGGAATGCACTCAAAGACACAGGTGTGACACTACATCTGATAGTCCTGATGAGGAATCTGTACCAAGGACCAGAGGCCACTGTCAGAACAAAATTCGGGGAAAGCAGAGTGGTTCCCAGTAGGTGAAGGGGTCAGGCAAGGCTGGATCCTATCACCTTACGTGTTTAACTTATATCCTGAAAACATCATAAGAAAAGCAGAATTAGACTCGGAAAAAGGAGGAGTGAAGATAGGAGGAAGCAATATTAACAACCTAAGATATGCAGATGACCCCATAATATTAGCAGAAGACATTCAGGAATTGGAACAGTTAACAAAGGAAGGTCAAAGATGAAAGTGCAGAGGCAGGTCTGCTGCTGAACATAAAGAAAACAAAAATAATGACTACAGAAGAAATACACAATTTCAATCTATACAATAAGGGAATTGAAATTGTTAAAGAATTCCCATATCTTGGATCTAGGATCAAACATTGACTAGAATGGAGATTGTAGTAAAGAAATAAGAAGACTTGGAATGGGAAGGGCAGCTATGAAAGAACTGGAAAAGATACTGAGTGGAAAGGCATACAACTGAGCACTAAAGTCAGAATGGTTCAGGCCACTGTATTCCCAATTACCATGTATGGGTTCAAGAGCTGGACAGTGAAGGAAGCACACAGAAAGAAAATAAACTTATTTGAAAAGTGGTGCTGGAGAAGAGTACTTAGGATACCATGGGCAGCCAAGAAGACAAACAAATGGGTTCTTGAATAGATCAGACCAGGGATCTCCTTGGAAGCAAAAATGATCAAGTTGAGAATATTGTATTTTGGCCACATAATGAAAAGGCATGGATCACTATAAAAAAAAATAATGCTAGGCAGAGGGTAGACGAAAGAGAGGAAGACCACAAACGAGATGGACAGACTCAATGGGGGTGGTGGTATGGGCAAGATCTGGACAAGGCAGTGGAGGATAGGGATTCGTGAAGATGTCTCATCCACAGGGTCGCCATGAGTCAAAGTCAACTTGAGGGCAGTTAGCAACAACAACAACATATTTTAACAAACTATTTGGGCTTTTACACCACCAGTCTATATTCCATTCTCTTGCTTATACTTTCTTCTACCAGAATATCTTTCATGTTCCTTGTATTAACATGACATCTTTAAATAGCAATAGCAGCTTCATTGATATACTTCAAACTGAACTAAGCAGTTTCTAAGCAGTTTACAACTGTAAGCTAATTGCCCCCAACAAGCTGGGTACTCATTTTAGTGAGCTTGGAAGAAAGTAAAGCTGGACCCCTGGCTGGTAATGAACTCGCCGCAACCTTAAGGTTTGTGAGTGAGTTGCTGCAGCACAGGCATTTAACTACTGTGCCAACAGGACTCCAAAATAAATCCTCTCTAGTACAGAATAGGGATGGTCAAGGAATACCCTTCTTTAAAGTATAGTAAGCAAGGACTACATATGCAGCCACATCACCTGGGGACAGGGACTGCATATTGTCTGGTTGGGGGGTTGGGGGGCTTGGATTCAAAGACAATAGATGAATGCTTAAACATACAAACACCAAGCAGCTAGTGCGACTGACTTTCATACATGCTTTCTGTGTAGTACTATCCTTTTTTGTTACTACATTTTATCTGTGAGTGGAATTTAATTAGATGGACAGAAATTCTGCCAATCTTTGTTACATACTGTTCCACCCTGGCTAAAATGCTTAATAATATATCTGCGACAGATTTTTATTTGGTTTGTAATCTGAGGATAGGTTAAATAGCGATTGTAAATAAGCAGCCTGGGAAGAACATTTTTGAGGCTGAAAGCAATTTATGATAAGTTTCAGTCAGTCTTCTTTAAATGATTATGTGACATTTTAATATCTTAAATCAGATTAGTTTTCTGTCTGCACATATAGGCACTTACTTGGAAAATCAATAGAAACCATATTTTGACATTGCAACTATATCAGCACAACTGTATCATTGCCTTATTTGGAGTAATGCCTTGAAGATGTAAAGGTTTTGTCATAATATCTGGCAACAGCGACAACTTTAATTAAATCATTACTTTTGTCAAATTCAGTATTACAGCTGTATGAGTTCAACCTCCTATAATGTTTGTCCTTTGGGAGTAGAAGGGGCATATGGGCTGTAGTGTGGACTCTGTTAGGATTTATCTGTAGCCCTTTATTTTATTCATTGTTTTCCTGAGTATGATATGTTTTAACCTCTGGTTTACACTTTGAGTTGTGTAGTTTCAGCCTTGCAAATATAGCATATGCTTACTGTTGAGGTCATGGTCTTCAGTAATCTTAACAGTAAACTAGTATGTTGTCTGCCACCGAAACATGAAGAACTTTAAAGGCCAACTGGTTGACTGTGACATAAATGCTGGCATTCCTGCCCCATGTTCACTTTGTGTGGTGGAGAGGTGAAGTTGGAGCCTCATTCTATGTGCACTCAGACTTCTATTAGAGATACACTGGCACAGAGTTTAACAACCACCATTTCACTAGTGGAAAATGAAATATGCCACCACCATGATAAATATGCTGGCAGACCTCTGTCCTGATACAGTTGTTTAGCTGGTGAAGATATATAGATAGGCTGGTTTAACCTAATCACATGCAGTGGGATCTCCAGTTTGGTGTCGCCAGTTGGGAGGGAGTATACCCACCAGCCTGCCCATCAAGGGCTGATGGGGCAACTGGGAAAGTTGGGGAGGGGAGCCCACCTCTCCTGCACTTCTGTGCAACTTCCTCATGAGGAGAGCCATGCTCACCCCTTCTTTGCCTCCACATGGCTTTTGTGTGAGGAGGGAGCCAGGCAGATGTGAAACCAGAAGGGGCAGTCTCATCCTTTCTCTTCTTCTGTTGCCTTGATTTCCTCCTCTGGGAGAGAGCTCCAGAATTGAAGGAGGGGTGGGTGCTGGCAGCACCACCACACACACACTCACAGTAGAAGGAAGACCTGCCCAGGTATCACCCCTCTTCTGTGGTGTTACCCAGTGCATTTCGTACCCCCTGCATATCCTATATCCCCGGTAGGTGTGGCCCAGGTATCACCCCTCTTCTGTGGTGTTACCCAGTGCATTCCGTACCCCCTGCATATCCTATATCCCTGGTAGGTGTGGCAGAATGCAGAGTTCCAGACTGTCAGGGTCAAAGGCATGGGTGGCCTGGATTCTGAGGGGGGCTGCCAGGCCTGGAACCATGGATGGTAAACTGAGAGAATCCAGTGGGCCACAGTCAGAAGGTAAAGTCATGAAATAGACCAAGGGCTAAGCACAGCAAGGCAGTAATCCACGAGTCCAATGGGCCAGAGGCAATAGGCAGACCAAGGTCTAAGCACAGCAAAGCTGGCAAAACAAAATGCAACCAGAGCAGCTACAAACAGTGCAGAAGACCATGGGGTTTTTGCTGCAGAACTTCGCCGCAAAAATGGAGTGGCGAAACCCCGCTCCTTTTTAGTGCATACACAGAAAAGGCGCCATTGAGTGCCTTTACTCCACTGCAAATGTGCAGCTCTGTCTAGAAGCTGCACAGTTGCGGCGGCATCATTACATACACTGTCTAAATGGCATTTAATGATGCAGGTGCCATTACATGTTAGTGTTCAGGAGCGTGAAAAATGTTGCGCACTCCCTAACCCTAATCATGGCACAAGGGTGCTTCTTCCTGCTCGTCTGTTTCGGGCCCATGTAGCTATGGTAAAGGACAATGCAGCCCTAAAATTACTGTACCTTCCACTGCTCCATTGGGTGCCTGTTGGCTTAGACCTGATCCTTCTAGGACTCGGGCCAGGTCCTGCAAAGACTTTGGCGGCAGGATTCTAGCAGCCAGAGGTCCCATTCTGCAATGACTTATACTCATGGACCCCCACACAGACTCAGCACTTGTGTGTAGTGTCCAACCATACAAACCTGAGAGTTCCATGTACTCAGAGGGCAAGCAAAGAGAAGGCGCTGCGAAAAAAAAGCCCTAGTCTCAGTCGATTGCTTCTCTCTGCATCCCACTCTCCAGATTACAAAAAGATTCCAGTGTTGACTTCTAAGAGGAGTGGAAGATGGATTAAGTGCTCAGATAAATATTGTCCTTCATTGCATTGACCTCTCTTACTCTATCCACTCTGTGCATAGAGTCAGTGACACCTCTCAAGCCCTTAGATTTAGTGTATCTCCTCCCTTATGAATTTAGGAAAAACACTTTTGAAATAGAAAGAGAGCAAAGCCTTTTAAAGATGTTTTTAAACCCTGAATAGGGTAATTATCATCATCCTTATTACTGCTGAAGATTAAAAATGCAAGGAGTGACTTCTTGGAAGTTGCAGGGACAAGTGCTTTGATGTTGGCAAAGGAACAGCCTCCCTTCTAGACAGGGCTGTTGTTAGCACACATGCATATATATATATATATGCACTCTGATGACTGATGGAAGGAAGGAAGGGAATCACTT
Organism: Urosaurus nigricauda; assembly: GCA_034509955.1. Lineage (NCBI taxonomy): Eukaryota > Metazoa > Chordata > Lepidosauria > Squamata > Phrynosomatidae > Urosaurus > Urosaurus nigricauda. The sequence continues at coordinate 42,993,480 of JAOEGL010000004.1, read as the reverse complement.
TGGAATTAGCATAGCCTGAAAACATGTTCTTGCTTTCACAGACCACCTTTGATCTGTCTGAAATGTGACAGCTCATTGTAAGGGCAATATTGCTTCATATAAATCATTTTTGATAGAATGTGCTTTTAGTTGTTAAAAGAAAAGGGAAGAAAGAAGGCACTTCTGCTGAATGTTTAGAGGATAAAAAGAAAGAGAAATAGACTGGAGTAATTTAACGTCAAATTATTAATTTATTGGCACAGACCTGATTTTGTGGCAAAGCTACGGTTGAGTATTGTTAATGTAATTTATGAAGCATAAAGCCTTTCCTGGAGCAAAAGAAAAGTGTGCCTTTTGGGCAGTTGAAAAGATGCCATCGAGTTATTGTGAATTTCAAAATCCAGAGACAAGCAAAGCAGTCATAGTTGCAGTGACTGTTTGCTAAATAAGGGAATAAAACTTGAAAGAAAGCCACTCAAAGGTGGCTTCTGCTTGAGCATCTTAAATGCTCTGCTTGAGCATTTAATTTCTGCTTGAGCATCTTAAATGTTTAGCACTGTAATTTTGATAGTCTCATTGTGAAAAGAATATATTGTTATTTGCTTGTCTTTCCCCCCCTAGGGTCAATAATATTTTTCTCTTTTATAGTTTATTGTGGCACCAGAGCTCTCTGACAGAGAAGGCTAAATGTCTCACAAAACTACAATTCCCAGAATTCCAAAGCATTGAGCCAGGGAAGTTAAAGTGGTATCAAACTTGTTTATTTCTGGTGTGTGGTGCTTATGTTGAAGAGTTTGACAGTGTACTATTAACTTTGATTACATATATAAAAGAGCATGGGTTGAAGCAATACCGCAGGATGTATTACCCCTTATCACATTCTTAAGACATTATCACATGGGAGGAATTTCTCTCAATTTCAAAAGAAAAAAAAAGTGGGGCCAGTTTGGAAATGAATGCAATTATTTGAATTTGCTAGTTCACCGAATTTACGTGATTTCGTATTGACACTGCATTGCGTTCAGAACGACCTGAAATTGCTTCCCATTGCCCGAAACTGCATGTGATAATCTCTCATGCAATAAAGTGAAACCCCACGACTGAGTTCAGAACGACTTTCCTTTGCCTGAAAATGTGTGTGATAGTTTTTCATGCAATAACATGAAACCCCATGATTGCATTCAGATTGCCATTGGATTATACTTCCAATTTCCATTGTCTGATAATGTAGAGAGAGATTCCTCACATGGTCAGGAGTTTGTGAACTCTTTTGTTCTCACCTCTCTTTTTCTTTTCCCAGATTATTTTGCTGTCCCTGTTCCTTATCCCAATTAATTTGCCTTCTTTTCTCTTTCGTTCTGTGTCTCCCAACATATTTTCTTCACATATCCATCATATCTGATAATATCCCACTCTCTTTGTGTATGTTTGGTGTCAGTGGGGAGCAGGGACGTGTCCCTTCCAGATTTTAAGGACCTCCACCGTGGCTCAGCAACACTTAGTTAATGATCTTATGGGTGCTTCCTTCAAATGGCTATGTACATTGGCCAAAATCTCTTCTTGCCCTTCCTTTAGTAGTCATTCCATGTTTTACCACTGCTTCAACATTTCTACTGTGTTAGAGCTAAAGCAGTCTATTCCTCAGAGGGAAAGGAAAAAGAAATACTGTTACAAGGTTTTCATGCAACAATTTTCATAAGGAGGCAGTGACAAAACTGGAGGTGAGGGCAAAAATGTTTGGGCATAGACCAAACTGTAAAACTGTAAAAGAGGGATTTTTTTTTGGGGGGGGGGAGTTTTTATAGGTAAATTACACACACACACACACACACACACACACCCATCCAATTAATGGGTTTTAATTTTAAAATGTGCCATGAAGCTTCCAAAAAAGCAAATTGGTTCAATATACAATACTTTCCATGGGCATAATTGTTGTGTTAACTAAATAAGAGTGACAAAGAAGTAAATATATGTTATGTAACTCATCCTATTATGATGATTGAATTGTTAATAAAATTCATGATGTGATTTCTCTCCAAACTGTCCACTTGAAATTCCTTCAAACAGGTTACTTTTTAAAAACCAAGTTTACTAAATTTGCTTTTCTCTGACAAAACACTGAATGCCTGCATGGCGTCAGCACATGTGTCCAAGCTGAGAATGAATTTGTACACACAGCTGCACCAATACAGATGAGTCTTGCAGTATACAAATTATACCTGCATGGAAAGGCTTCTTTGTACAATGCTTTAGTAAGTTCATGAAGTGTTAGTGTTAGGTTTAATAGGATTCTACCATAAATGGTCAGTTGTAATGCTAGGAGTTTGAGGATTGCAGGAAAAAGTTCATTGGTGGGCATCAGAATTCTTATTTGGGAGTTAATGCCCTCATCCCCACCACCTGGCATCACTTTACAGTTCACATAACTCACCATTTTCATGAATAAAATGGGGCTTTATTCTGCTATCTTGATCATGGAAGCAACTACTTCAGAATACACGCCATCTTGTCATTGAAAAGAATATGTTTCTGAGGCAAAAATAATAAAATTGACTTCTGTAATCATTGATAAATTCAGCCAGCTTTCCAATGACAGTAAAATGTTTCTAACAGTTAGATGGTAGAAAGGACACTGAAGTGACCAGTTCCACCCCTGGTGCACTGATTTGCCCATATTTCCCTTGTACTAACACTGGGCCGGTTTGCCATTGTCTATAATTGTCATCATGCAGCACTCTCTAGGTGAAAATTCAAGGGAGAACCCTGTCTTGCGTCCTATACTTGAGTACCAAGGTGAAGCTCTACTTGCAATACTGGGCCTCCCCATTCACAACCTTCCCACTTTTGTTGGCTTTTGTTGGAGAAACACCCACTGGTTATCATGGAAGTCATACGCACCTCCCACCATTCCATGTGAAGAAGCACACTAGTTACACAGTGAAATGATGCCATCCACACTCACAAAAGCACACATGCAGCAGAATAATTTAGGGGTGCAAACAGGTGGTATGGCACACATAGCTCAGTCCTCCAGCAGAGGGGAATGGCCAGGAGATTTAAGAGGAATGCTTTTATAGCTGCCACTGTTGCCCTTGAATATTTTTGTTGAAGGTCGTTGTCTCACTCTGCCTAATGGAAGGAACAGCCCTGCTACTCATTCTAGATAATTAGCAAGAAATTTACATGGAAAAGGTACCCTAAAATGGGTGGCCAATATTCATAATATTATTCTGCAATCTTTATCAGTAAATTAGCAGTGCTATTAATTAGCATCAGTGTTGGCAAAATATGTTCCAGAATCAGACTGACCCGGGATTAAAATCAATCTATTTTCCCAAAATCCAGAAAATTTGTAAGTGTATAGTTGCAAGCGAATCTATATCCTCTCTCCCCTGAAGCAAATAGCAGCTTTGGGGAGAGGAGAATTTTCAGACAGTAGACACAATGTACATATGCCAAAGGACATAAACAATATGATAAAAAAAACCAATGTGCTTTTTATTGATCTCAATTAGCTCAGCAACACCTGGTATTTGTTGATGGTCTCCCATCCAAGTACTAACTAGGACTGACCTTGCTTAGCTTTCAAGAACAGACAGGCTCTGGTGCCTTGAAAGCAGAGAAGAGAACCAATTGTGTAGTCTATTTCTGAACACACTGATTCCCCTGCTGTAAAATATACAGCGCTGTGTAAATTTACAGCGCTATATAAATAAAGCTGCTTTATTATTATTATTATTATTATTATTACTACCATAAGGGATCTGTATGCCATTCTCCCGGCTGCGCTGATACATCTACTGTGTTTAGCATCTGGGACCAATCAGCCCAGCTGTACAGAACATCTACTGTATAAAACATCTGGGACCAATCACCCATCTTCACTGTTCTTTGCCTTGTCACTAAGGGAAATTTAACAAGTCATGTTCTTAAGTGAGTGGGTTCAGGGTCATGGATCTCCCTAATCGAGGTCAATAAAAAGCACATTTGGGACTTTATCATATTGTTCATGTCCTTCAGCATGTGTACATTCTGTCTGTTGTTCTTGCTGTTTCCTCAAGGACAAACGGAAGGGTAGGAAGGACTAGGCCCAGCCTGAGAGATAATGTACACTATAACATTTATTTCTTGAGTATTTTAGGGGAAATATTAAAGTATATAAGAAACATTCTCTTACATTTTTGCTGTCTAACCACAAGACAGATGGGAAACACCATGAACATTGTTAGTATGATATAAGACTGAAAAACAGCCTGAGTGAATATAAAATTCAATAAAGCAGTAAAGCAAAGTAAACCTACAGTGAAGCTAGTATTTCCACTTTTCTATCTAGTAGTGTTCATACGCTTTTAACAGCAGCATGGCAAACATAAAGTATGACTGGTAAAGCTTTTTCTTGGCATGGTGATGCATGGAAAAGGTGCCTCATAGAAACCCTGTCAGAAAAAATGGGTCACAGATATGGGCAAAACACACACGCACACACACAAAGTGAAAGAGCAGTTTGCATACACACAAACAGAATTTGGGGTTATTTGAAAACAAATTGTTAACAAATTGTTGTGTGTGCTCTTGATTGAATTGATTCACTTTTACTTATTTTTACTTTATATCTAAATTTTAAATGGTTTAAGTGGTTACAGTTGCTCTAAACTAAACATAGTTTCTTGAATCTCATTAGCTAAGCAGGGGTTTCCTTTGGTACTAATTGCATTAAACAAACAAAGTTTGTGTGAAGAATTTAGATTAACCATGTTGCAAGCTGCCTAAAGAGCCTTGGCCAGTATTGTAATGATACACAGCATATGGATTAAAGACAGACAGTCTGACAATTATGGCTGGAATCCTGTTGGAGATTGTTGTTGTTGTTGTTGTTTTTAACTGGCTTTGAGTCAATCTTGACTCATGGCAATCTTGTGGATTAGACATCTCCCCATACCCTTCACTGGTTTGCTTAGGTCCTGTAAATTCATACCCGTGACTTCCTTAATAGATTTTAGCTAGCATGTGGTCTTCCTCTCTTTCTACTTTACTTCAGCTTTCCTAGCATTATTGTCTTTTCCAATAGGTTGTGCCTTCTCGTGACATGGCCAAAGTATGATAGCCTCAGTTTGATGTGCCCATGCATAATCTGGGATTATGTAAGCATGTGTGCTTTTAATTCCATTATTCAAAGAGATGGTCATTAGCTTCTTGAGCAATGCCCCTTCCCTTGCACAAGGCAGCTTCACAGTATCAGAATGTCATTTCTACAGTCATTTAGTGGCTGATTAAAGGCAAGGGTAGCCCTCACCTTCAGCTTGGCAGCCAGGAGAAAGGATCAGCCACCAGTGTTGTGGTGCCAATTACAGTTGGATGCTACCTGGACACCTCTTGCCCTTCTTTGTGCACTAAATGGCTATGAAGTTGCACATAGGCATTGAGAAACTTTCTTGCATGGGGAGCAAAGGAAACAGCCCACATAAATATGCTGGCAGAGCATTATCTGCCATATGAGCTGTGCAGGATAATGGTCATTGTCTGACTTTAGATTTTGTTTTATTTAGATTTGGTAGAAGTGTAACTTTGTTGTCATGTAACCTAGCAAAACATATTTGTATAAAAGAATCAACAGACAATTATCATTGCCTTAGCTTTTCCCGTTGAAAGAGCTCAGTGGATTCTCCAACTATAAACTGTATTAAAATCCTATAGTTAAATGAATTGGAGTAGTAATTATATACAACTGAGCAACTAAAGTTTGAATTGTCCTAGCCATTATATTCCCCATCACCATGTACAAATATGAGAGCTGGACAGTGAAAAAAGCAGATAAGAAGAAAATAAATTCATCTGAATTGTGGTACTGGAGAAGAGTGCTGAGGATACTGTGGATAGCCAAAAGACAAACGAATAGATACAGAAGAAGCCTGAAATCTCCCTGGAAACCAAGATGTTGTACTTTGGACACATCATAAGACACAACTCATTGGAAAAGGTGATAATACTAGGGAGGTGGAGGGAAGTAGAAAGAGAGGAAGACTGCACACCAGATGGACAGAGAGGTCATGCGTATGAATTTACAGGACCTGAGCAAATCAGTGGAGGATAGAGGCATTGGAGATGTCCCAACCACATGGTCACCATGAGTTGAGGTCGACTCGAAGGCAGTTAACAACAAAGGCCATTGATTCCAGCTGCATTTCCCAACAGCTGGAATGAATACTAGGAAATGTCTAGCTGTTTAACAACTTGCTTCCTTGTACATACTTTTTTTCACATGTGTGAGTGAAATATATTCACAGTACTGGAAAGCAAGCCCAGCCACATGCTATGCTCAGATACAGTCCAGGAATAAGTTCAGAACTGAACTGAAACCAAAACCTCATTCAAACAAGTTTGTTTCCCACAAATTGGAACAGAACTGAAGCTACTGTTTGGACATTTTTGCTGAACTAGAATGGTTATTATACAGCTAGGAAATCCCAGTGTACGAGCTTTTGAAGAACACATCTGGAATGTATAGTCTTGTCCTATGCGTGCTTAAATAAATTTACCATGACTTGAAAAAGTCATAGTTGTTATGGAAGGGGTTTTCTAATCAGTAACGGACACATAAACATATCAGAATGGTCAGTAAGCATTGTTGGATCAATCACTTAGTAATTTCAGCAGGATTTACTGTAAAGAAAGCACATTTAAGGCTAATCTCAATGCCTTCCTCAGAAAGCAATGCGATGTATTTGCTTCAGACAACAGAATCTAGTAAGGATGTCCTTGTCCCTGCTTCCAGTTCTAGGCAGAGTGTGTCTTATCTATCTTCCTCTGAATCTGGTTAGTTTGCTAATTATTGGCTTTAGGGACAATTAGATCAAAAGAATCACTGGTAATGTCTTAAGAATTAACTAAGGAAAGCATAAGAATCCTTTGTACCCCGTTGTCCTCCAAAATAAGACTGTGTAAAATACTGAGATTTTCAATAGCAGCCCTAATTTAAACATTTAAAACTGGTCACAATTGATTTCAGTTTGGACTTCCAGCTTGTTGCACTGATAATTACAGAATAATAATTACAGAAAGCATGTGCATGGTACTAATTTAAATTTAGAATTGCTTCCCACAAAGAACAGGAGGAATTTCAGTCTTTCAGAATGCTCTCATTTCTTTCAGGAGATTCTCAGCACCCTCAAGAGATTTCAGATTCATTTCAGCCACTCACACATTATCCCACAATTTCTCATGGTTCCTTGGTTTCACCAATAAGGGGATTACAACCAGTAGTGTTGTGAATATATCTGTCAGCATTTTAGCAGCAAGACACAGGTTCTCTTCAACTGTGCTCTGACTAGTTGTCTCTGTGTTTCTTACATGCTGATGATATGCTAAATATGTCCCCACATGATGTAGTTCACTCTGTATCAACATTGGTTATGAACTTTGTAGTTGGTACAGCCCCTGATAAAATTTCCAGGGATTCCACGAATGTGTCTTTTTTCCCATTTAAAAAAAAGCTACTTGGTTCTGCTAATGTACAAGGTCTTTAGGATTGTTCTGCCCACATATTATCACCCGAATCTAGTGACGTTAACCAAACAGCCATACAATAGGTTAGATTTGCCCTGTTTTACACTTCATACATTTTTAAAGGGATGTTGTATAATGTCATGCTACAGCAGAGAAATGACAAAAATATGTACAAGATAGAATAAAGTAAAGACTTACCATCTTAGTTTGGAAGAGAGACGATCTACTATGAGACTATGTGAAACAGCATCAAATCAGTTTTTCAGCTTCATTTGGGAGCAACACACTGTCAGTTGTTACCATAGGAAAGCAAAAAATAGTGGAGTCACCATAATTTCTACACCCAAATACTCTAGGTGTGAGAAACAGGGGAAATGAAAGTGATGCAGATTACGGTCAAAGAAACATCCATAGAAATGTGGAAGCTGTCTAGTTAGAAGAAAATATGGATAAGTTGCTAGTGTTAGACTACAGAGAAGCTACTTATGATTTGTGATAGAGAAGTCATGAAAACAAACAAGATACAGACTGCTTATTATAACCATAAAATAATTGCATTGTTAATACTCAGAAGGCCTCAACATATAACATGATTGCTAAAAACTAAATAAATACAAACAAAAAATTGGAGAGAAAGGAGGGGCACATGTAATTCCCTTCCACGTGCAGATGCTGGTTGTGTTCAGATGTTTGTTGTTGTTTTTGTGTGCCTTCAAGTTGTTTCCAACTTATGGCAACCCTAAGGCATGGGGTTTTCTTGGCACAATTTATTCAGAGGAGGTTTGCCATAACACAGTGTTAATATTACACATTAAACATATTAAGATGTATTAAAAACTATATATAAAGCATGACATTTGAATTGCACAGCATTTAAAAGTACAAGCCTCATCAGTTTGAAAAAGCCTTACAGCACAAAAATGTTTTTACCTGATCGCAAAAGGAGCAGTAGGGCCATCCTGGCCTCTCTAGGGCAGGAGTTCCAGAGTCTGAGAGCAGCCATTGAGAAGGCCCACTCTCTCATTCCCACCAAACAAGCCTGAGGAGGTGGTAGGACAGTGAGATGCACCTCACCAGAAGATCTTACCGCTCTACTGGACTCATAAAGGGAAATATAGTCCTTCATATAAGTTGTACCTAATCTGTATAGGGTTTTATTGGTCAAACCCAGCACTTTGAATTGTACCCAGAAACAGACTGGGAGTTCTTCTAGCCAGCTCCAGTTTACAACCTGGCTGCCACTCTTTGGCCCAACTGAAGTTTCCAAGTATTTTTCAAAGGAAGCCTCATGTAGTGCACATTATATTAATCCAAACGGGATGTAACCAAGGAATGTACTACCATGGTCAGATCTGACTTCTTTAGGAATGGGCACAGATATCATATTTTTAACATTTTTAATTAATTGTTTTATACACTTTGTATTTATGTCTCCACTGTTTTTGGATTGTTTTTAACTTCTACGGTTTTTACTTTGTTGTTAGCTCCCTTGAGTCCCTATATCTGGAGACAGGCAAGATATTAATTAATTAATTAATTAATTAATGTTACAACTTCCCTGTGGCAGCTAGTGGACCCCTTTGTCAATAGGGTGGCCAATCTGCTCTAAACTTTAAAGGAAGTAACCAAAGTGCCGAACTTGCTTGGAGGACAGAGTTCAGCATCTTGGACAAGAACTTTAAATTTGGCCTAAAACCCAGATTGGCACTGTTTCATTGACATGGAAGCCACCAGCCATCATTGCTACTTTCTTTACTTTTTCTGGGTGGTTGCATAGAAATTTTAAGTTTCCTTCTAACTTTTAACTTTGCTCTGATTTAATCCTATTTTAAGGGGGGGGAGGGAAGCTGGGGAATGGGATGGGATATTTTAACTTGTATTGTTTTTTAACCTTGTTATAACCTGCCCCGATTTCTTGTTCAGAGGGGCGGGCTAGAAATATTATTATTATTATTATTATTATTATTATCATCATCATCATCATCATCCTTTTGACTAAACACTAGTGAGCAATTTCATTAAAACTCTGAACTGCAGAGAATTTTTGCAATGGCCAGTTGAAATAAGGCAGCTTCATCAAGTGTGATTTGAATTTGTTTTGTTTTGTCTATTGATTGTTAAAGTTAACCACAGTTTATCCATATTTGTTTGACATAACAAGCTATGTAAAGCAGAAACAAAAGCTTCCAAACTCCTCCTATGTTATATCTACACTGCAGAATTAATGCAATTTGATACCATTTTAACTGCTATGCCTCAATGCTATGGAATTATGGGATTTGTAGTTTTGTGAAATATTTAGCCTTCTCTGTGAGAGAGCTCTGGTACCACAACAGATTACAGATCCCAGAATTCCATAGGATGAAGCCATGGCAGTTAAAGCAAGGTCAAACTTCATTGATTCCGCAGTATGGCAGCAGCCCTCATGTCTGAACTGGAAAGGTGTCTGCATGGGTCCAAGGCTTGCTAAAGCTTGACCCCATAATGGACAATTTAATGTACTTTTCAACCCAGCCCAGAATATCTTCTTATATCCTTCAGGTAGCTGTAACATCCCACTCTAAGGTTAATGCTTGCAATGAAAACCAACCCATTAACTATAGCACAGTTTGAGACAAACAGTAGAAATAAAAATGTAAACAGCTATGGAGAAATGGAGCAAGCTGGCACTGGCCTACTCTGTCTCCTAATCTGCCCAATTATCCCAGGTATAAACCATAATAGAAAGTGCTTAAGAAGTCATAATCACACAGTGCAGAAAGAGGAGAATGGTGTGGTTGCTTTTTTGTTTTGCTTAATTGACATAATTAGTAGCTTCTTGGTGCCAAAGAGTTTCTTCCCTTGCTTCCTTAAGAAGAGTTGCACTTGAGAGCCATCACAGTTAGACAACTTGAACTCTCCTTTTTATGTTGCTGTTGTTTTTAGAAGAAGCCAATTTACTTTAGCAAGTAAGCACAGACACAAAGCTGATTCTGGTTCTGGAAGCAATGTTTCAATCAGTTTAAGTCTGCCAGTGTTTTTATTTCCATGCCATGCTTCCTTTTGTGGTGAAGATGCTAAGGCAGTTTTTTACAGGAACACTTTCCATTTTAACGAAAGAGAATACTGGAAAATTTGTGGAACCTGTTTACAAGAAAACAGGTTGAGTAGATAACAAGCCGATAAGCACATGGAAGCCAGGCCTATTCTGAAATGCCATCAGTCCCAAAACAATAGCACAGCATCTATAAACAACAGGATGGCCTCTACAGGTTGCCTCTAGGCATAAAGTGAGTTTGGATACTTTTTGGTCTTTATTTCAGAGCTAAGATGCCCAACACATAATTGTGGCTTTGCTTGAGCACAGCTGGAGTGAAAACAGTAAAGCTACCTGTGTTCCTTTCTGCCTGGTACCTGGAGTTGGCACCATCCTCCTTAAAGGCTACCAGCGTTCTGCATGATTGTGCTGCTTTGCCTTGCTCTGCAGGCCCTGTATTGGAAGGCAGGAAAGATGTGCTAGAGCACCGTGATGCCATTGTCCACAACATACTGACTGGGGAACTGGTTTCAGCCACCATTCAATATAAAGCAGTGAATCACTTGGAAATCCTGAAGTTAGTGATAATGGAAGCACATGCCAAGCAACAGTATAAATATGCGAAGTTGAAAGCTTTCATGGCCAGCATCCATAGTTTTTTGTGATACTATGTGGCCATGTTCTAGAAGAGTTTATTCCTGAGGTTTCGCCTGCATCTGTCATTGGCATCTTCAGTATAAATAGATGCTCTTTCTACCTCAAAACACTGTGACTGGGAGTAAAAAAACAAAAAAGGAAAGTTTTAGATAAAAACAGGCTTTGGTTGGAGCTAGAGTTGTCTTGTAATATGATTACAGCCCTACCCCTCCCTTGATTGCTTCCCCTCCCCCTGCTGAAATTTTCCCATTTCTTTCTACAAGTTCAAAGTTCCATGTGTAAGGTTCAAAAATGTAGCAATTGTGCTCCCTAATAGTAAAAACAACAGCAGCCATTTGAGTGTCCAAGACTGTTTCAAAGCCTCAGGTACAGCTGGCTCTGCCTTGGACTGCTTCAGACCTAAACCAGTTTTGGAGGATGGCCTGAATATCTTAGATGTGGTGCTATTCATCTTGGTTAGTATATCGTTTAAGAATATGGCACAGTCCCAGTAGCCAGATGTCAGAGTCCAAAAATAAAAAATGTACTGGGTTTATTACCTGAGAGAAGACTTCTGTAGGAATTGCTAGGTCCTCCAGTGCAAGTCCATGGTCAACATCTGCCAGAACCTGACCATAGAATTGAACAGGAGGACCTATAAATGCTTAAAGAAGTGTTCTCTCTAGGAATCTCTGGGTCTTCAAGTGTGACCTCTGGTAGATGTTAACCATAAAGTCACACTGGAGGACCTAGAGATTCCAAGAGAGACATAATATTCAAATCTATGAATAATCAAAGCCGTAAAAGTCAAAGCCGCAAATGTGGAGGGCTGACTGTATAGCTTTGTTTCTTGTCTGTTTACTCTTCTCCTTCTTTGCACTCTTGTACACCTTTTCAGTATGCAAAGATAACATCTTCAGTTATTCCTGCCTAGTTTATGTGCACCTGCAAATGTCAGGCCTTAGTGGCTATTTGAAAGTTGTAGAGAAAGGAATGATCAGGTTGTGTAAAACAGGATCATTATCTAAATACTGTTCCTACTTATTATGCCAGGACACAGGGGTTATGGAGGAAGGAGAGATGAAGCATTTCTTATGTCTCTAGAAAATGGTTCCCTTTTCCCAAATTGCCCTGAAGTCCTCTCCATTTAAGAACTTCTAGTACTTAAGTAGCCTACTTGGATGACTCTTGTGTACTGTAATTATGAGCCAAGTTCCAAATGGTCAGCAAACAGAGAAGCCCAACATATGTATCCTTGCATACATATGTCTGAATACTAAACCAATGAAAGATGGATATTGCATGGCTCCTCAGAGTAATTAATGGTGCTTCTACTAATGTGCTTCCTGCTTTATTTGAATTCTGTTGAGATTGATGCAGAATTTCCACAGAACAGGAGTTGGCAACAGTGGCCTTCCAAATGTTGATTGCAACTTCCATCACCTCTAGCTAGCATGGATTCTGTGAATTACAGTCCAACAACATCTGGATTACCACTGTTGCCAAACCCTGCCCTAAAAGGTCTGCATTGACTTCTAGTGGCCCCGAGCTAGAGGCATGTGTGGAATTATCAAAACAAGCTTGCCATGTGATTCCATTGAATTAGCACAACTTGAAAAGGAGACAGAAAAGTATCTTTTCCCTGAAGTAGAAGGCTTCTTCACTTCCCATTATATCAAAACAGGAGATATTCCTTCAAAGGAGGACTGTCACTGATTTCTCATTCCTGCTTCCCATGTTCCGAACAGAACCCTGCTGCTGTTGTGACTTCGTCAGGTTTTTAATCCACAAGTAATTGGCAGAAACATTCTGAATTATACACAGAAAGCAATGTTGGTTTGGATCTGATTTGCTCCTTGTTTTCTCTTCTGTAGACGCCTGGATGCCAACATGATCTCTGTGGTGCCAGAGAAGAGCTTTGAGGGGCTTCCCTCCTTACGTCACCTTTGGCTGGATGATAATGCCCTGACAGAGATCCCTGTCAAAGCGCTTAATAACCTGCCAACTCTACAGGCCATGACCCTGGCACTCAACAAAATCTGGCACATTCCTGACTATGCCTTTGAGAACCTTACTAGCCTTGTGGTTCTGTAAGTGTTTACTTTTTTCCTTTACTCTTTCCTTCTTTTCATAAGGTACTAATTGGACACAATGGAGATGATTGTTAGATCAGTGTTTCTCTCTGGGCAGTATCTCATAAAGGAGGTCTCATCTGTCCAAATAATAGCCTATAAAGCTCATAAAAGCATGCTTTTAGAAGTTTTTGACTGCAGTCCTGTACTCTTTCACCTGTGAGGAAGCCCCTTTCAATTCAGTGGTACTTTCTCTGTGAAGACAAGCACAGAATTGTGTTGTTAGGATGTGAGGCTATGCACATTTACCTGGGAATAAATCTTACTGAACTAAGTGTTCACATGTGGTGCTTGAGTATTAGGCTAGGACTCTGGGAGGACAGTATTCAAATCCTTGCTCAGCCACAGAGACCCACTGGGTGACCTTGGGAAAGTCACACTATCTCAGCCTAAAAGGAAGAAAAAGGCAAACCCCCTCTTAACAAATGTCACAAAGAAAACCTCATGATAGGTTCCCCTGAGAGTTGCCATAAGCTGGAAACTACTTGAAGGCACACAACAACAACAATGCATAGATAGGGCTGGATTGCTTTACATTGTGTGATGTATGTATCTAGCAAAAGTGTCTGAAAACCTAAAGATCTTTATGGTATATCTTTAAAATACTTGAAGTTTCAAGCTTCTTTTTAATTTCATTTAAATGTAAAGCTTATTCCACATTGCACTGAACAAATTAAATAAACATTATTGCTTCCAACCACCATGCCTTGTCAGATGAGTCAAATGTATTTCACAGAAAAATTAGAGTAAACATTTTTTCAATCAAATTATTGCCATCGTTGTTAGATACAGAGCTGAAACAGTTATTCCCACTTTGGAAAGACACATGCTTTGTGGCTAGGCTGTAAAAACATCACTGGAAAACTAATCCAAAGCAAAAACATAGCAAGTGTTTAGTGCTAAAAATACAACACTGACACAAGACTAATGAGGAAAAAAGCATTACCAAAAGTGTTTATGGATTGGCTTTGATTGCCTAGGCAATTGTTAAAAAGAAGCATCTATTGAATGGTGGTGAGGAATCAGATAAGCAGTTTATTTTTATTGTTTTACAAGCGCTTATAAAGTGAATTCTACAAAGCTTTTGAGGGTGCTTGGATTCAGCCACAACTACTCATTCTGTTCTCATTAGTGCCAAAAACAAGAGCATTTTGTAATAGCTCCAGTGTGGGGAAGTAGTTTGAGCATGGGGCTATGAGTCTGGAGGCCAGGATTTGATTCCCCACTTGACCATGGAAATCCACACTGGACAAGTCACACATTCTCTGGCTCAGATGAAGGCAAATCTCTTTTGAACAAATCTCACCCAGAAAACTCTGTGCCTTAAGAATCACTATAACTCTGACATGATTTGAAGGCACACAACAGCAGCAGCAGCAACAAACCTTCAGCTGTCTTTGAACAGAAGAAGCTGCTTTATATTGACTAAAGTGACAGTCAGACCGCAGACAATAGGAGGCAGCATAGAGTTAAGTTTGTATGAACTTGCATTACAAGCCTGGGCGTTCAAAATGCTACTTCTCTTCTTCCATGAAAATCTCCACATTTACCCATAGGCTTCTCAAAGAGAATGTTCAGACACTATCAAAGCCTTCTTCAAAGGAAGAAAAGGCATAAGCCTTCTCATGTCTAGCTCACCTCATATTCTGTTCCTTTTTAAGGATGTTTTAAATCTGTGGTAGACAAAGTAGTGCCCTCTAGATGTTTTGCATTATAAATTCCATCTATGCCAGACAACATGCGCAATGGCTAGAGATTATGACAGAAGTCCAAAACATGCTGTCTTTCCCTGCTCTACCTGTCACATACACCATATGGAAAGCACTGGAATGAATCTCTGTATAGCTACTGATTCACACTTACTCTGTAACCTCTAGATCTATGTATCATGTAGCTTTGCACAGATCACACTGAGGATATATATGCCAGTACCAGGCATAGCCATTAAGGTGCTGAACTGCCATGGAAGCTTTCCATACATTCAGACAGCCCACATGAGCTTCTAGATATTCCAGCACCAATATGATGATAAATCCCCATGATAACTGTATTTAGTGTCCTCTCAGCGAAGAACAGAATGTGTAGATTGACCTTCAACATAAATACAGTTTTTGGAAATTTTTGCAGAGTCTCATCAGATGGATCCTTAACTTTCAAGACATTTTAAGTGTGAGCACTTGTTATTATTTAAAAACACAATGCACAATAGAGATGATTTCTAACCGCATTAAAGCTAATGTCTGCCTTGACCCTGATGTTCGTGCAGGAGAGTACATCTAGAAACAGACGTGTGGAGGCAGAAGGATGGTTTGTCACTGCCATAAACTTAAATACTGTTCTAACTTGGGAGTTACTGAAATAGCCACCTTTGGGAGGAGGCCAATGTACAGCTGTGGAGGGGTACCAGGGAAGATGTCATTTACAGCCTGATTAATACTTCTGGATACCCCTGATCAGCAGTTTCATAGCTGAGGACATGACCTTCCCAGGTGCAGCAATGTGCTTTCCTGCTGTGCACACCTTGGTCCTGTGGGAGCTGAATAGCTGATCGTCTGCTGATGGTGGAAAAAGCTAAGATCAAAATATACAAGCTCCAATCTGGAACAAGTTAGAGGCATCAGCCTCTGCTAATAAATTACATTTCCACTAAGGAATTCCATATACCAGTTCCCATCCATTTCTTGTGTAGGTTTGTAAGAGGGGGATGAGGGATACTTCCTAAACAAGAGAAAGCCTTGTGCAGACCTGCATTCTGTTAATGGAAACTGCAGAAATCGCCCTCTCTCTTTGGATAACGTCTGTCAATTACATCTTTCAGTACAGTGAGATTTTACACATTCTTACTGAGAGCGTTATTTAACTTCATTGTCCAAGAGACTCATCATGAGACATTGAAACACCTAGAATCTGTTCCAAGAAGGAAAGGACAGAACATCACTTCAGCTTTCTGAAGATTCCTAGATTTTGAACTTTAAGGGAACAAAGTCAAGAACACAACCCAAAGAAGCTATGTATTTTTAACTTTAAAAACAAAACTTTTTTCCATCCCATGTTAAGCACTGATTTAAATATTCACTTCAAACAAGACAGCCATCTGGCTCCAAGTATAAGTAACTGGAGAGAGATTGGTATTATTTGTAACCCTTGTTTATATTCCAAGCACTGTATAAGCATGGACAAAGAAGCAAAAGGTCCTCCCATTTTCATCCCAAGTGGAGCATAAAAGTTAAAATAGACTTCTGTTCACAAATTTACTTGGATCCCTTAAATCTTACCTTATAACAAATGTCTTTAAGGTGTCACAAAACTTTCACAGATATTCAGTGCTTCATAAATAACATTTTCTTCCAGCAGACAAAAATAAGGGGAAATTATAAGATTTTACAATAAAAGAAATGGGCATTTCCCATTGCCTCCAGTACATTTCAAGAGGAAATCTTCAGCTTGGACCAGAATGGATTATTAGGAAAGGAGAGAGAGACTGATTTTATATTAAACAGATTGTATAGGTGCTGACGGCTGTATTTCAGGGGAAGGAACTGGCAAAATCACTCCTGAGTATTCCTTGCCTAAGACAATCCTATGAAATTGTGCATAAGTCAGCAGGTGACTTGAAAACACACACACATACACACATTTGAGCACAGATATTGAAAGTCAAAATAAATGTATATAGAACCCTTTAGTTGTTTAGGTGATGCGTGGGGAAATAAGTAGATTTCCTTTTAAAATATACAGAAGTTGCAGTCAAGAAAGAAATTGACCTCAATGGCTGTGCTGTTTCAAGGGGGGGGGGGGAGTTGGGGTACACATTTGTACTAGAGTTGACTCTCTGTATCCATGGTTTCTGCATCTATGATTCAACTGTCCAAAGCTTGAAAATATTCCAAATCATCATCATCATGATCATTCAGAAAGCAAACCTTTATTTTGCCATTTTGTATAAGGGAAACCATTTTAATGCTAACACATTGTAAACCACTTAGAGAGTGCTTATAAAATGGCATAGAAATGTAAGTGCTATTGGTATTGCTACTTTGCCACTGTATATAATGAGACCTGAGCATCCACTGATTTTTATATCCATGGGGAATCCTGGAATCACACCTCAACCAATACTACGGGCCGATCTTTTTTTTTGGGGGGGGGAGGGGCAAATGATGCAATAGATCTAGGGTAGGAATAATACTTTTCCCCAAATGGCTTTTCCCAAACCCTCCCCAATTTTTGCTCCCCCCTCCCAAAAAAACACCTAATACCTCCTCCATGGACTAATAGTCCATTCATGGATTTCCAATTGCAATTGTCTGCCAATTTTCAGCCACAAAATGGCATGGTGCAGCTCATTCTGGGGTGATGGCCTTCAGACTTTCTGTGTGTGCCTAGATTTGCTGTAATTTATTTTTCTTGGCTTACTCCACTCATTACAGAATGTAGCCTGAAAAGATGCCCTTATTCTTACAGACATGGACAGAAGGTGGGATCCCAACTAGTGCTTAGTGAAGTTCCTTTCATGAGGCGGGAAGGAGACAGGGAAATGACCTAGTCCTATAAGATTCATCCCTCTGCTACCCATTCATCCCTCTGCCACCTACCAAAGGCGCAGTGGAGGGCTGGTGACCCTGTAGGAAGAGAGAATCAGCAAAGATTTCCTGCATATTCCCTTTCTTCCGTGTGCAGCCTCCTGCAAGGTCTGTTAGTGCAACGTGGCATTTAGGGTTTCTTTGCTACCTTTCATTGGCCCTCTCTACACTGAGTTTTACTTTCTACAAAACAAATTAAGACATGGGTATTCTGGACGCTGCTTCCCTTTTGGACTAGTCCAATGTGCTGCCCTCTTTTCTGGCATTAATGATAGACATATTGCAAATGAACTTGATCCTGTTTTTCAGTGATTCAGTGAAGGAAACATTGCCATTAACTTCTGTAGAAACTCAAATGATGCAAAGGATTAGAGAGCTATGTCTTCATTTTGTCAAAGCATTGCCGCTGCAATTGTCAAACCATCTGTAACTTACCAGGAGAAATGGCTCTGTGCAAGAAGAGCAAAATTTGGCAGGGACTAGAACAACTGTGATTCCACTTGTTAAAGTAATGTATTTAACATGGATGGGAGGATGGAAGGACGGAAGAGGAGTTCCTCTGCTTAAATATTTTAAGCTTAAATAGTCCTGGCTTGGACTATGTGTCAAATTCCTTTTGTTTATGTTGTTATGGAGCTGGTAGCAAAAAGTGGGTCCCATTCTCCATGAGAGTTCCAGAATTTCCGTCACTTCTAAAATTTTATAAAAATGTTTCTTTGGGAACTGGAATGTTCATGGTTTGTCTCATTTCCAAACAGAACAAAACATTCCAAGCCAAATTTAAGTCAGAACAGCTCAACCTTTGTATCTTTCTTCTGCTCTATAAAATCATGATTATATTTGTATGATGGTGCAACTCTGACATTTCCCAGCTAAATGTTTCCCAGTTTGGAAACTTTAGCAGCTTTCCTGGCTATGCTGCTGTGTACAATTGTCCCTCTGGTCTTTCTTCATCTAAAACTCAGTATGATGTAATTATTTACATCATCCAGAGGAGACAGGCGGCCAGAAGTTTGAATGAATGTGGGCTCTGTTTATGTGGTTTAGGTTGACATTAATTTTACAAAGCAAATTAGGGCATTATCTATGTATGCATCAACTCATTGTTTCATAATTTATAACAATGCTAAGAACAACGTAGCTCACTACTACAAATTTTAAGAAGTGGAAAGCTCATACTATATAAAGAATAATACAAGATGAAAAATCAGTATGATGAGATGGGGGGAAAGTTTTTTTTTAAAAAAAATCTGAAAGTGAGGATTTTGACACTGGTGATTCTAGTGGGAGCCAACATGATGTAGAGGTTTGAGTTCTGGGCTACAACTCTGGAGAACAAGAGTTAAATTCCTACTTTGCCATAGAAACCCATTGAATGACTTTGGGCAAGTCACACTCTCTCAACCTCAGAGAAATGCAAAAGCAAACTACCTCTGGATAAACCTTACCAAGTAAACTGCATGATAGGTTCACCATGAGGATGCCACAAGTCAAAAACTATTTGAAGCATACAGCAACAATAATGTATAGGAATTTGAGGAGCTAATTATGAAGCAAACCTCCATTTCAAAGACCATCTCAGGTTTTGGATGTTTTAAGCTATAGGCTACATCCTCTGATGTTTTTTTAAAAGTGTCAGCAGTTATTATTATTAACTGTCATTGATTTTAATACTTGCTGGTTTAATTTAATTTTAAGGGGGGGGTGGTTGGGAAGGGGTATGATTGCTATTTTACTCTGTACTTTTTAACTTTGCTGTACCCCGCTCCGATTACTTTGCTAGAGGAGTGGGTTATAAATAAGCATTATTATTATTATGCACGCACCGGGATCCTTTTTTTTTTTAATCAGTGCACTGCCCTTTGCTTGTTTTGTTGATATGCTGGTTTATTGATGTGTGGCCTTTAGGAATTAGCAGTTATGAACACCAATTCAATGTTTCTTGATATTCTAGTTTATTGATGTGTGGCCTTTAGGGACTAGAAGTTATGACCTCCAATTAAATGTTTCTGAGGTCGAGAAGCAGTCAGCAATGATCCATAATGACGAACAAATGTTTGTCCCACTTTTCTCCAGCTGGGGACAAAGTGAAAAATGAATAGTATAGGAAGTCCCTTGTGAAATGACTTGCACAGCAGTGCTTGGAGACTGAGCGGTAACCCCAGAATGGATACATTCCATAGGTAGACTATATTCCATTCAGTGTTATGTCTGCTATATGCATTGTCGCCATGATGTAAAGTAAAGCTATCTTTACGCATAATGAATCAAAGCTACAAAAGGTGAATCACAGTTACTTCCGTTGCTTATGTGCAGATCTTTGATATTCTTCACATATGGCAATATGTAATATGTCATTAGTTATAATATATTTGAATTCTGGATTGCCAAGCCTCAGACCCAGCATTCAGAGGAACTCAAACTGCAGGTGTTATCTCTGTGTAAAGGCATGAGGAGATGTCAGGTCAGTCTGATCTGGAAATGCCCCATAAAATTTGACAGAGGAAACCATCTGGATTTGGAGTATGTTGCTTTCCTCCAGTCAGGGAGGAAAACTGTTTTTTACCCTACTCTCTGATTTAGATTTCCAGTGAAATTGATCTTCCTCACTATTGAAAGTTAAATTGGATCCAATTTTTCTCCCAAGCAGCTGGGTTTTTTTACCTTCATCCTCTGCTTGCTTTGAAAGGGCAAGCAAAAGCTATGCAAAAAAGAAAAGAAAATGAACAACATCTTTAAGTGTTCTTCAGAAACATCCAAGAATGTTCCAGTTTATAGTCATCTAACATATGTTTACTGTCCTTCTCATAAATCCACGCTGCCTTTATCATGGAACTTTATGTTGTCTGCCAAGCCTCCAGCACTGAGTCCAGGTGAAATAGGATTCCCGCTTCCCCCTCATGCACAACATAAATAATTAAAGTGACACTTATTCACCTGCTGGTAGACTCTTTGGTGAATATATGACAGCATACCATTGTCTTGAGATGGAACAGAGAAGGTGCCTCTGTTTCATTTATGTCACTAAGAATACACTGGCTGTGAGCTCTTCTATATATTTTGTGGACTAACATCTTTTGTCTGCCCAGGTTCTGTGAAGATATGGCAGTTGCAAGACTTCTCTGAATAATTTCCATAAGTGACAACACTAAAGACATGGAGCCCTTTCACACTACAATTTGTAGCCCTTTGATTCTGCTTGCTGCATCCTATTGAATCCTGTGATTTGTAGTTTGGTAAAGAGGGACAGCTTAGTGTAATGGTTTGAGCATTGGACCATGACACAAGGAAGCCAAGGCTCAAATTCTGACTCAGCCATGGAAACCCACTAGGTGACTTTGGCCAAATCGCATTCAGCCTCCGAGGATAGCAATAGCAACCTGCCTCAAGAAACTATGATAGGGTCACTTTAGGGTTGCCATAAGTCAGAAATGAAGACATATAACAACAACAAATGAGGCATTAGGGCTTTCTGGCTGAGAATGCTAAATGCCTCGTGAAACGTCAAATCCTGGGATTCCACAGGATGCTGCTATGGCAAATAAAGTGATGTTGGAGTGCTAAAACTGTATAGTGTGAAAGGTCCTATGATTTATGCTTCCTCCTCCCCAAGGCTTCTTGGTTTAATATCCCTAGCTTGGTTTAATATCCTAAGACTGGCCTCTTGGTTTAATATCTCCATGCATCTTCCAAGGCCCTAGTTTCTTGAAAGAGATTCCATTTCACCTTGAGCTTTTGCTACACTGCCAAAGCCACCTGCCCATGCTGTCTAGGCAATGGAAAGATTGAGACCAGCTGGAAGATTTCAGGGTGTCTCTGAGTGCCAGATCAGCAATTCTTCTTCATTCATTTCCTCATTCACCAAAGAGAGTCAGGCAGATGCTTTATTACTTCTGATCTCTTGCTTGACTAAATGGGCAAGATAATGAATGATAATAACAATTAGGAGTAGGTGCTACCAGTCAATCCTTCTAGCTGGTGGTTGCTGTTAACATCCCCAGTCCATCCCCGGTCACCTGTCTATTCAAGCAAGTAGTTGGTTAGTTGAGACACCTCCTGACATCTTTGTCAGTCTGAAAAATGAAGAAGGCGGAAAATCTGCTGACATATTTGGCATTGGTAACTTGCTGTGCCAAGTCCCTTCCTCAAATAACCAGGGACCACCCTGCTTCTTTCTCCCTTTCTCTAGGACATGTGTAAAATGATAACATGCTAATCTGTATTCAGACTTAATAAGATATATAGGAAGTGGCAGGGTCAAACTAGACAATATGCTTAGTTGTGTGTTGGTTTTTTAAGAAGTAGTACTGCCTTATGTGGTGACAAACATAAGTTTACCATAGCACATGCTTTTCTTTGCTTTGGTGTTATATACTTTGTTTTTGAATGGTGTTTGGAAGTTAAGCACAGGCTTAATGTGCAAGTTTGATTTATGAGGTATATATCTCAGAGGAAATCCCATTTCTAGATGGAAAACAGGTTAATTGTGAGGAATACACATTCCCTTCAACATCTAGCTTGGGTCTTGTTTGTTTCTAGTCATTGCTTCTTATTATTCTAGACTTATTGCTTCTGGATAATATCTGAAGTGATCCTTCGGGATTCCTTCAGGAAAAGGCAGGATATAAATATATTATTATTATTATTATTATTATTATTATTATTATGAGACATTCTCTTATTAGCAGAAACTATAATTTTATTCATCACTGCAAACAAAGACAGTGACATAGACAGACATTAATGTCCCCTACGTTTCCCTACTCTTCTTGGTAACATCTGCTAAGGCAGAACATATGATGTCACTGTGCTGTGCCTTTCACCACTTCCCTCTCATGCCAGTGACTTTGGATTTTGAATAATACACAGTGCAATATCTATTATAATACAATAATTTATGCACTCTCTTGTAACAGACATTTCAAAAAGAGAGAGATTCATGGCTGCAGGTCCATATTGTTTACAAAGTCAAGTTCTGTCCTAGTATAATAGTTCAAGGCAATAGTCCACATTTCTGGAGAGCTACAAAATATACTTGACTCCCAAAAGTAATTATGGACCATCTTCCAGCCTGAAGGTCTTGGTTTAAAATACAGTATTTCCTTGAACACTGACCCTTGTATGTCACCAAGTGTAAGTCAGGAAATAAAACCTGCCATTGTATTCTGAGGTATTGCTGCTTATTATGTGGATCTCATAGTAAGTAGAAAATTCTTCACCAGAAAAAAATAGGGGGAAAAAGGAGAGAAGATGAAAGAAAAGAATGACCAAGATCCTATACCATGTATAACTAAGTATTGTCTCCTGGCCCAATCCCCCAAACCTATCTTAATAACCAGCAGTCACTCAGAAATAGAATTCTGTTTGCTTAGTGATTGGGGTGCAGCAAAATGATATTTCCAGTCCTCTCCCATTATCAATCTGAATTGAGGATTTGCAACAGGGGTCCTAATTCTGATTGTCGCAGCGTCACTCACTGGCAGAAGGAGGTTGGAAATGTCATCCTGCTGTACCCGGACTGCCAGAGTAAAAATTTATTTACTTAAAAAAAAAACATTTTAGACTACCTTTAAAGATTAAAACCCTCCCATGGTGGCTTAGAAAAAATGTTAAAATAAACTTTGAATAATCCATTAAAATGTAGCAATAATTTTTAAAAGCCCCCCTACACACAGATATACCAAATCGTAAATAATTACAGAAAAATCAACAGCATTGCAATAAACACATCTCATGTGGAGCCACTAAAGGCATTTTTTAAAATGCCTTTGTAAAGCTCTGTAATGAGAAGGACCAACAGACTTCATCCCATCATACATTTCACAAGGCCCTCCTTATACACAGATTTTTTTTTATCCATGGATTTGAGCATACACAGCTTGAAAATATTCCCAAAAAATATAAATTCCAAATAGCAAACCTTGATTTCCCATTTTATATATGGGACATCATTTGTTGTGCCATTATACTTAATGGGACTTGAGCATCCATGGATTTTGTTATCCATGGAGGGTCCTGGAACCAAACCTCAGCGGGTAATAAGGGCCCACTGTATAGGGCTATTGGAAGAAGTCCTATTCCTTGTGAGCAACTGTCCATCCATCTAATGGCTTTTAAAGGTGGGCATGATGCTGAGAAGGTGACTGCTGTAGACAAGGCTGGATTATTTCCTGCTGAGGTCTTTAGAGATGTCAAATTTAAAAGACTCTATAGCTTTACAAAACAACTTTTCAATTTTTGTGTTTCTGAGTTCCTATACAGAGAGAGAGAGAGAGAGAGAGAGAGAGGAGATTATTTAATTTAAAAAGCACTTTTATCTCAATATAGGGCTCAAGGCAGCAACAAATAGAAAAACCTGTTCATGTTCATGATTTAAGATTCTTCTTTCTCTCTTCAGACATCTACATAACAACCAGATCCAAAGTCTGGGAATACATGGCTTTGAAGGACTTCACAGCCTGGAAACTCTGTGAGTTGCTTGCTATTTCTTTGTATATTTATAATCTTCAATGAAAGTATAGGATAGCTGTGCAATTATGGGGTTGGAGGACAAAAGATGGAAATGTAATGTGAAGATAAGGACAAAGGCAATGCAGCAGACACTTCCAAAATCTAGACCAAAGCTTTGTGATGCACCTTGTGGGCTACCCAGTAGCCATTTCAGATTGTGGGACTGCAGCTTCAGCCAACGGGGAGAAATGTCTGAGCAAAGAAATGTCAGGTGCCTCCTTGTATGAGCTCAAGAAAGGTACAGCTGCTTGTACAACCAAAGGTTGAGTGAGCATTAACACCACTGCTGAGCCCTGATCTCTACCTATTTACAAGAAGGCCTAGAAAACTTGAGAAACACAACACATTATTTATCATACAATGGAGCCATTTAACCATAGAAGTGAGCTTGGAGCTATGTCAATCCATTTGTAAAGCACTGTCTGGCAGGCTTGGCAGCCACACCTCCTTTTTGTAGGAATAGGAGTCTCTAGGAACAAATCAGGGTTGGCTAGTTTAAACCATGTTGGTTTACATCATGGTTTAAACCAAATGATCTTTTACCAAACACACACACACACACACACACACACACAACATTCCTGATTTTTAAAAATTGATTATTCTATCTTTTTATTAAAAAGAAGAAGAAGTCTGGCTATTATTACTATCTTCCAACCCTTTTAATGAAACAACGACTGTTTGAAAACAGTTTGTTGGTAGTTGTTCATTGTTAGACAACTGTCAGTTGCTGCTTTTTAAATCAGTTTATATAGTGCAAGAAAAACTACTCAGAAACAAATCTTTGCATTAACATACATTCAACCAAAATCACTTGCTTTAAAAGAGCACTTTCTGTAGAACAATTATTATTTAAGCTAGTGGCTATAACATCTGAATAGCCTTTTTCTACTTAATTTTCTGATTGTGTAGTGCTATACATTCTTGGGAAAATACTGGTTTTAAAAAACTAGTTTAACCCTTCCCCCCATTTCTTTTTGCTGTTGTTTTTTCCAACCCTTCAGTAAATTGATGCTGTTTACTTTATTTCTACCAGGGAGGCCTTTAACATGTTGGAAATTATGCAAACAGGGGAAACAAACAGAGATGCAAAGCAGGAGGTGGGGTATTGGCACAGCATCCAAAGAGTTGAAGTGAAAAAGAGCCTACTTATTTGGGCTTGGGACCATTACTTACTTGGGGCCATTCCAACTAGGGTGTTCTCTTTGTTGAGAGCCCTTGAATATATTCTCATAATATCCCTCAGATGCATTTGACTGGTAGTTGGGGAAGAACATCCCGTAAAAGCTGTGATCCCTCATTCACACCAAATCGTATTTGGCTGGAAAAACTGAACAGGCTGAAGGACTGAACACTGACACAAAAGTCATTCAAGTGCTGGAAGCACATTTGAGTTTTGGCATGAAAGAAATCGTGCTAGCCCTGCATTCCCTCATGCCCATTTATGTTCTGTCATTTTCCTGTACGCCAGCAACACTAAGGATTTATTTGAATTAAATTTTGAATAAGCCCAGAAGACAGAGACTTTATTCATAAATTACTGCAGGAAACATGGTGATATTGTTTCCCTCTACTGTAACTGAGGAACCATAGGTGAAAGCAAATTAAAATTATATGACCTCCAGATACTAATTGTGGAAGGCGCCATTTGTCTTGTCCATCTGGTTCCTCTATACATATTTTATCAGAACAGCATGGGACAAGACCACATTTTGAGGAAGTAGCTTGGATGCCACTTAGATAATATATGAATCATGGAGAAGACATTCTAAGCCTCAGAATTGTACAAAACTCCAAGAGGTTAAATGTTGTCTCCTCAAATCCAGACAAAAGGCATTGCCTAACTATTTTGATGGAAACTGCTTTCTTTTATATGATGGCCTAATAAAAAAGAAATAAACAAAGAAATAAATCAGCATTCCAGATGTCAAACTAAGAGGCTCTTGCCCTCAGTTGTCCAGAGACCTTTCCATCTACACAGTAAAACAACTTGTAGAATAAAACTGTCAGAAGAACAAGGATGGCAAAGTGGGGACGGGATAGTAGAAAGAATATGTTGCAGGATAAAAATGTTATTCACCGAGATAATGTTGCCACAAAGATGTAAAGTTCTGCCAAAGTTTATATTGTTCCTCTGTGCTAAGAATTAGAAGGTTCAGTATCAGGGTTTATGTTTGTGGACAAGAGTATATCCAGCAGGGACTGGGAATCATGGAGCCTGGGGCTGAGAGTCCATGAAGCCCCCCCCCCCAGCTCTCCAAGATTTCAAAAAAATAAATAAATAAATCAAAATAAATTTTCTTTTCTTTTCTTATTACAAATGAATCCTGGGGTTCTGTTTAAGCTTATAAGCACAGAATGGCTACCATTCTGTTACTACTACTGCTACTACCTGGAATATTGTGTCCAGTTCTGGGCACCACAATTTAAAAAAGATGTGGAGAAACTGGAGCGGGTCCAAAGGAGGGCAACTAAAATGGTGAAGGGTCTAGAAACCATGCCCTATGAGGAACGACTTAGGGAGCTGGGGATGTTTAGCCTGGAGAAGAGAAGGCTAAGAGGTGATATGATAGCCCTGTTCAAATATTTGAAGGGATGTCATATTGAGGAGGGAGCAAGCTTGTTTTCTGCTGCTGCAGAAACTAGAACACGGAACAATGGATGCAAACTGCAGGAAAAAAGATTCCACCTCAACATTAGGAGGAACTTCCTGACAGTAAGGGCTGTTCGACAGTGGAACACACTCCCTCGGAGTGTAGTGGAGTCTCCTTCCTTAGAGGTCTTTAAGCAGAGGCTGGATGGCCATTTGTTGGGGATGCTTTGATTTGGAGTTCCTGCATGGCAGGGGATTGGACTGGATGGCCCTTGTGGTCTCTTCCAACTCTATGATTCTATGATTCTATACTACGACTACTACTACAACCCATCTAAAAATGCCCTAAAGCAACTTCTGGCTGTATGAAACATCACTATGGGGCATATCAAAGTATAGCCTGTCAAGATGCAGAGGAGCTGAAAAACGGCCCTAGGACCCACCCATGATGTATGGCATCCTCCAGATCCAGGATGTTCATTTAGTATCATGTTTATCTCGAATATTTCAAACAGCAGCTGCTGCTATCTTCACAGTAAAGCCAATTTTTGGTTGACGTTTCAGCTTTGTATGGCTGGAAAAAATGGCAATGAAAGAACTAGATGTTGTACATTTGTATCCTCTACAACATTTCAGAAAATTCTGGGATACATCAAAATACCCAAAATGCCAGGAACTCAAAAGGGCACGCGCAATTAATATTAAAATAGAGGAATTGTAGTAGCTAAATTAAATCATCTGAGAGGGCTCGAGCAACTTGAAGTGGGGATCAAGCCTGTGTATACCAGTTCTGAGAAAAAGAACTCCAGAGTGCAAGCTTCAGAATAGTTTTATTTATGAGTCACAGGTAATCACCATCCATGCAAAGATACTCACCCATGCACACATTTAAAGACTAACAAAATGAAAGGTGGTAGCTGATAGCAACTTTTTAAAAAAAACTATTATTA
Source organism: Urosaurus nigricauda (assembly GCA_034509955.1). NCBI lineage: Eukaryota > Metazoa > Chordata > Lepidosauria > Squamata > Phrynosomatidae > Urosaurus > Urosaurus nigricauda. Next base: position 42,965,575 of record JAOEGL010000004.1, on the reverse strand, counting down.
AAAATATACATCATACATACATCAGACAAACGTACATCAAAAACAACATACATACTACATACACTCATACAAACTACATATCATCCTAAATACAATTAACAGACATAGCAACATATATTGCTATTATCTTATCCTATATAATTAAATCAAACATCTTATTTATCTGTCCTTTCTCACATATATCATTTCTTAAATTATCTCCTACCACATTCTAATAGACAAACATCTCTTACATTACTATATCATCCAACTACAACATTCAGTTACTTCCTGGTACTATCACATCTTAGCTTATTATCATTTCATCCTTGTACTTGCTTTCATAATCTATTATTCATAACACAAGTTGAGTATTTATTTTTATGTTGATCAAATATGTAAATTTACCTATTTTCCCACTAGAGATATTGTATCATGTTGATAATATTAATTAAAAGAGAAAAAATGTATACTGTTAATTACAGTCTCTTACTATATACTTACTATATACTGTTGATTACAATCTTTTAACTGTTGATTACATTCTTTTAACATAATAATCAAAAAGATTATCTCTCATTCTTTTTCCAAATGTCTCTCTCATTCTTTTTAAGGAAAAAAAAAAAAGAAAACCGAAAAAAAGGAAACCCTTATTCTTATTCTAAGTATGCCACTGAGATACTTTCATTCTTTTCCTTTTGAATATAAGCTATCCATACATCCCATTAAAATTCTTTTGAGGAGTCTTCATGTAACAGATATGTTAATTTTTCCATTTCATATATTTCAAGTATTTTCATTCTCCATTCTTCTATCTTCGGATTAGTCTCTGACATATACCATTCTTGCCGCCACGATTGTATAAAATAGCAATCTCCCTTCTCTTTTTTCCATATTTTTATCCTGGATCATGTTTAGCAAATAAACTCTGGGATCCATCCTTTCCTTAATATTAAATATTTTTTTCATTTCTTTATGTATTTGTTTCCAATACCCTACAGCTTTTTCACATAGCCATGTAGCTGATAGCAACTTAAGGGACTGTAGAGGTAGATACTGTATCAATTCCAGATGTGACACTCCAGTTAGGGGCTACTGGGAACAGAATTGACTCAGCAAACGGCCTTAGCATTGTGGCATGGCCGGCAATGCTGATGAGTCAAGCAAACAGACAGACTGTCTGACCTCAAGCAAGACCAAATTATTGTGCCTCAGCAGCCATATTCATAGTACAAAATCTGTCCTGGGGCAGAATTAAGGATTAAGGAGCTACTTCTAGGACAGAAGAATAAGAAGGGAAGTTGTGAATAGCCAAACAATTAGTGCAAATATCCATGGACAAAAGGGTATTGCTTCCAGAGGGAAGCCAACCTGGATTTCTGTTCACTTGCAATCATTCACCATCACCCATGAGTGAGGGGAATATGCAGGTTATGGTTTTGATTGATCTATCCTGGCTACATGCTTTTGAGCTCCCCCATGTTAAGCCTCCTGGATCTCCTTATATGGTAAGACTATTTTATCACATTGTGGCACCCTTGTGGCTACATGTTGTAAACATCCCTTTTAATATCACCTTGATATCAAAAAGAGGGGGGGGGGTTCAGGGAAGCTAGACCTTGGGGTAACAATCAGACAGTATAGCACCTTCAGGTGGCAAAAGGTCTGGCCAGCCTTGGATGTAGCCAGACCCAGAAGATACTTAGATGCTGACATGGGACCATACATGGCTTATTTTGCTATGGGATTTTAGACAAGATAAAACTGGATGAAGCAGTAGGAAATAATAATAATAATAATAATAATAATAATAATAATAATCCTGTATTTATATAGCGCTGTAAATTTACACAGTGCTGTACATACAAGCTTTTAATTAGACAGTTCCCTGATCTCAAGCTTACAATCTAAAAAGACACGACACAAAAGGAGAAGGGAAAGGTGGTGGGGAAGGGGATCAGGTCTAACAGTTCATCTCACCCTCAGAGACTTGGACCAAGGCAGACAGACTGGAGGGAGGGCTCAGCTTCTGAATACATAGTTAAAACGAGGCATCCTGGGGCAGACAGCACATTCCTGGGGATGCATCCCTAAACAATATAGTCTTTAACTCAATTTTGAAACTGGTTAGAGAAGTGATGAGGTGCACATGTGGGGGAAGAAGGTTCCAGGAGTGAGGGGAAGCAAGTGAGAAGGGACAAATCCGGGACAGGGCAGTGGCAATCCTAGGCTGGGACAGGAGACCTATACTACCAGAATTGAGGGTACAAGTAGGAACGTAAGGAGAAAGAAGTTCAGACAAATAAGGAGGAAATCACAGCAGAGATTCACATCTGAAAGAGGTTCACTCCTTATAAATTTCAATAAGAGGCAAAGAATTGCCTCATTTTATTGTCTCAGTAAAAGCCTCATTCAAAAGCATGCTCAGTTACTTTTCTTCATAGTCATACAACTCCAGGAGCCAAACTCTTACATTATCTGCTGAAAATGTCTTCATTCGTTAGAGGTTGTAAGAAACCATTTAAGATACTTGTGGCTGTTAAGATGAGAACCTATGCCCACTTCTATGGGAGAAATTCCTGTTGTACATTGGGAGAGTGTCGGCTGCAATAGGCTGTTATAGTTGACTTCTTGTCTTGTTCCCTATGGATTTAAAGATTCATGTGAACTTTACCTAAGCAGAATAAATAATGTACATTTTGATATAGTCCGTATCTCAGCAAATCTGGGGAAAACAGATGCTGGAATATGACAGCAATGGGGTGAGCAGCTGGCTTCTAGCCAGATTGCAGTGAAGTCCCTTTCCCACCAGACATTGCTCTTGTGCAATTTAAATAATTGGCAAGGTATCTCTCCCTGCAGCAATCCCTGATCTTGCCACCAAGTCATCTCCTCTCAATGTGAGAAAACAGGAAGAAAGCAGGAAACCTCATCATACATTTTCTTTTGTGCGGTTTGGCATTTTCCTCTGGAAGTTATTTAGGAGCCCAGCCAGTTCACCTAGGGATAGGAGACAATACATGCAAAGAAGAAACTGCACCACCCCAAGGGTACATTGGTCACAGAGCCAGGCTTTATTCTGGGAAGCTGATTGATATGAGTATGTTTTTGAAACTCCTTGCCAAGGCTTATATTGAAACTGACATTAAATCACAAAGTTCAAGCTATTGTGCAAAATGGAGTGGAAACAACAAAGGAATAGTCAAAAGAATGAATCAAGCTTATGGGGTATAATTCTGAAGAGAAGTGTGCCAATAGTGGAGGATGGAAACTTGATACAAAAGGAAAAAGGAAGGATGGTTAACAATGACATAGAAGAGAAAAACAGAACAAGAGAAAACAATATAGGTTGGGACCCAAATCCAAAACACTTCTAGTCCTATGTATTGTGAATAAGGGAGAACTTTGGATTCCAGATTTGATTTGATTTTGGATTACCTATACTTGCATATATGTACATAATGAGATATTTTAGAGATGGGACCCAGGTCTAAACACAGATTCATTTATGTTTCATATATACCTTATACACATAGCCTTATGGTAATTTATACAATATTTTTAATAATTTTGAGCATAAAATAAAGTTTGTGTATATTGAACCATCAGAAAGCAAAAGTGTCACTATCTCAGCCACCTATGAAAAAAAGTTTTTGTTTTGGATTTCAGAATTCTGGAGAAGATAAGATAAGGCTCAAACTGTACACTCAATAGACATAATACTGTAGAAGAATAGCAAATGAAGGGATTTCCCTGTCTGTTGTACTCATAGTTTAAAGATGACAGCTAGTGTGAAGCATATAACATGCCATATACTGTTATTCTTTACAATGCAAGAAGCTTTTTCCAAAGGGTGGAAAAAACATTTTTCATTTTATTGTTGCTGAAGCTTTCATTTATGTATATCGATCTGCATTGCATCAGATCCATTAAGCTGCATTGCTAATGAACAGGTAATTTGCATAAACTGGTCTGAGATAGGATTTTGGTTGCACTTCACAGTCCAACGTGCACTACCCATGAATGTGATCAGAGCCGATATCTGTATTGCAAGAAGGCATGTTAATCCTGTGTTGCACTGATATTATTTTAAAACTGTTATGCTTCTATAGTTTTTTGTGAGGGGGGCGTGTTGTGCTTTGAGGCTGTGCTTTGAGGCTGTGTTATTCCTAACATTTCACCAGCAGCTGTGGCTGGCATCTTCAGAGAATGCTGGCATGGAAGAGAGTGGGGCATATATACTGTTGGTTGAGAGGAAGTGATTTACATGTTAATCTGTGTATTGTTATGTTGTTGAATGGCAAGGCCTCAGGGTGTCTATTTCATTAATAATCTTCTAGAATATGGCCTCATAGCCAAAAAAATCTACAAAAAACTATGGATGCCAGCCATCAAAGCCTTTGACTTCACATGTTATGCTTCTGTTAAAACATGGGTTATCTTGTGTCAATTTCTACATAGCAGGAAGACTGGTAGATGCAACATAAACTTGTTGTTACAGGAAAACCATTTCCTGTTGGCTACTCTTGGTAGACAACCATTCACAGTGTGGTAACTTACAACAGCGTGTGTGCATCTTTTGGCAAGTCAGTTACCTGTTCTATCCGATCTAGTGGTGAGAAGAATCTTTTGCAGAAGACACAGAGAAACATGAGAACACTAAAGCCCCCGTCATATGCACCAACACTGCCATGCGAGCAAGTTTCCTTCAGTGTGATATAGAAAACTGTCATAAACATGTGAATACTTAACACAAGATAAAATGTGACTAGTCATGCCCAGAGATCATAATGTGGAATCATACTGTTGGAGAACCTGCTCCTATGCCACTATGCATGTATGTGTACGCAAAAGGGTCTGTGATATTCTTCTCTACTTGGCAGGAAAATTCAAAGGATTGGTTCACCAAGCAGTGATGTGGTTATATACCAATAATGCATCAGCGGGTTTCTCTTCATCCTGTGTCTCATCATTGTGGACAAAGCAGCTTACAGTATCTTCCCATTCCAAATAATATAGTAATGCTATGGTCACAGTGACCTGCCATGCTTTAGCAAGCAGCAAGATCTCATGCTTCTAGGCTTTCTTTCTACCCTTTTCCCACTGTGGGTCCCTCCTCAGGCTACAATATCCCTCTTCTAATATGACAGCTAGTTCTCCCTGAGGCAAACAGGCAAGGCAGAGGTAGATGGACTGGTGATTCCTGAGGGGAGAGCACCCTCTTAAGGATGCTCCAATCATAAATATATTTCATATCCAGTATGTCATAACAAATTAGCATTCTCTCTTGTGTGAGCTAGACATTGTTAGAAAACAACATGCAATCTCTAGGATGAGAAAATGCAACTCACGCAGGACAGAATTAAGTAAACTTGTGTGCATCCTGACAGTGCAGTTAAACTGAAATACTTGATGTTAAGTTTATTACATGCCACTGGCGATAACAGAACTAAACTGGCTTTGGTTCAAATAAGTTTAAATAGGTTGTGGATCAAGTTACAAGTGTGGTGTCATTTCTTAAAGCTATGCAGAAAATCGAGGTGGGGGGGGGGTTATACATGATTTAATAAATGTATATTAATAAATGTTTTGGTACATTTGGTTTCAGGCATTTTTATTGAAATCTGAACCTGCTTTTAAGTTTGGCAAATAATAATATAGATAATATAGATGACATTCTTAAGCTGGAGCTAAAATAAAAATTTGCACTAACATAAAATTCAACTAAATGTCAGAATCATAAACTAGAACATTTTGTAACTGCTTCTGAATTTTATTTTTATAATATTTTTCAAAAAAAAAAAACTAAACCTTTCCTCTATAAAAATATTAAAGTTTGTAGCAGATTCTAGGATTGTTTCCAGGCTGTTTTTTTTTTTAATTTTAAAGTATATTTTAATGTGTTTGTAAATTTTTAAATTATTTTTGAGTGAATCTACATTGTAGAAATAATGCAGTTAGACACCACTTTAAGTGTTCAACTCCATCCTATGGAATCCTGGTATTTGCAGTTTTACAAGTTACTGTATTTAGCATTCTCTGCCAAAGAAGGCTGGTGCCTCACAAAACTATAAATCCCAGGATTCTGTTGGATGAAGCCATGGCAGTTAAGGTGGTGTCAAACTGCATTATTTTTACAGTGTGGATGCACCCCTTGTATTGTTTTAATTAGTTTTTATTTGTTCATCACCTTGGGAACCTTTGTGGGCTGAGTGGGGATACAGAAATGCAGTCAATCAATCAATTAATAAATCTTTTTTTATTTAAATGGTAGCAATTGTTCCAATATCTGTATTAGTAGAGAATTAGAATAGGAAGATTTTATGCAGATTAGTGTCCTGTTTTGCCCTTTTTTCAGTCATAATAGCAACTCAGTTCACCAGTAGTTGCAAACTGACATCTGCCTTCGTTAAAATGACAAAATGGAAATAGGGAAGTGGGGAGATTATGCTACGTTGCCTTTTTCATTAGATTTAAACTTTACTACATTTACGAATACCTTGCTGATGGAAAGTAGGTTTGTATGTGGTGAGTGCCTGGTTATGAAACTTCCTGAGAGTCCCATGTAAGTCTTGATTTAAATTTAGTAGGAGAACGGAAGGAGTAAATGCTATTGGAAATAATGTTGTGAGTAAACATGTATGGAAATGTGCTGTTAGCATTACAATGCATTGGATATATTTAAAAAATAATAAATTACTTCAAATAAATGTTCTTCATTCAAATCACAATTACAAATATACTGAGTATTTAGAGGTGCTGCAAAGTGTTTCAGCCTGAAATGCCCAGATATGTTCTGTTTTTTCCAGTTGAGAAAATAATTTTAGTTGGGTGAGACAGTAAAGACTCAAAATAGAAACTACCAGCATTCTAGTAAACAGAGGTTATGTTTTCTGGGTTTAGGAAGAATATGTAGACTTCGAGATTATTGTGCAGAAACAGGAAATGTATTTTTAGAGAAAAAGCTCAGAAAATAAACATCCTTGTAAGGTAATTAAAGAGTAGCAATATGTTTGGATAATCAGCAAAAGTGTATTCTGCTCATACAAGGGGCATGCTGGATCCAAGCCTAAATACACACACTACTCTTATCGAAGGAAATAATACAGCCTTGCAAATAACTTGTAACTTCTTTTTCTAATGCGTTATCAATGTGTGAAAGATCCATAGTGTCATACTCTTACATCTTATCTTTATTTTCTGTGCTTTCATTCTTTAAAAGACACTCCTTAATTCTTCCCACATCTCTTTTTCCCTCTTAATTTTCTTTATGTTTAAACATTCAGAAGTTAATTTTACTTGATGGAGAAGAGGGAATAACATGAAATCAATTAGGAATCACAAAATGAGTTGCACAGAGGCTTGGTCACCATATGCAAAAAGAATACACTTGTAAAACTTCCACATTTCACTCTTGCACTGAACACCTAAACTCTTCTGTGATCTGCAAAATTCAAAAGTACTTTCCTAATGCAATGTCCTATGGGTTTGTCTGTTTTTTTTAAAAAAAAAAATCTGTACAGACACAGTAGCAATGTTGCCATCATAAACACTGTTGGCTAGAATATTGATTCAAAGAGATATGGAGTAGTGTGAATAACAATAACATTTTAAAACAATGTGTCATTGCATTATTCTGAAAGAAAAAAAAGACATCATTGTTGTTTTCCCAGTGATCTCAATTTTCAACCAGTTTCCCAATTTTTAAAAGAGTGTGAACTGTTCCTTTGAATATTTAATCCCTCTTCTAATGGTGTTTACATTTCTCCTGTAGACTATGGTGGGTTTCTTTCAGCAGACCTTCTACAACCTTGAGGAAGGCTGGCACAAAGGTTGGGCTTGCAAAGTTTATGATCAATCAATTCTTTCTGTTGTGGTGGAGGGAGGGAAGCACTCTCTTTAGTCTTAGTTCGGATATTTGTGCTTTTGTAAAATAATAATACAGAGGTCCTTCTTCTGGTACCACCTTCTTCTGGTACCACCTGGTACCACCCTTGGAATACTTTGAAACTGCCTAGATATCTTGGCACCTAAACTCTGTAACTCCCTTTTCAGGGAGGACAGAATGGCCCCCTTCTTGTTGTCTTTCCATCTGTAGGCTAAAACCTATTTATTCAGGCAGAATAAACTGAAAGTTTTAAAAGAATAGGCTGGGGGTGCTGTTTTGTTTTAACAGACTGGGCTGTTTTAAAGAGCTTTTTATCAGTGTAATTGTATTTTATTCTTTAGGCTGAATTGTTATAATTCAGTAAATAATTTAATTCTGTTTTAATGTTCACTCTTCATTTGCTTTTAATTGTATTGTTCCTTTAAATTGTGAGTGCTTTGAGTCCTAATTTTAGGGGGAAAGTGGGATACAAATAAATTTGTCATTGTGTGCCTTCACGTTGTATCTTATGGTGACCCTATGGCAACTATATCCCAGGTTGTCTGGGGCTGGGAGTGTGTGACTCCCTAAGGTCACCTAGTGTATTTCCATAGCAAGTGAGGAACTGTACCCCGATCTCCAGAGTCTAAGACTTATGCTCAAACCACTATACCATGCTGGCTCACTTTGGCATGAGAAGGGCACCACCACTAGAATCAGTAGCAACTATTCAAGAAGGCCATTTATTAAAAGTTTGTTTTGTATATAAGAGAAACCAGTATTTACTTCAGAGTTCTAAAACTGTTTAATGACAGTTTTCAAGGGCCCAAGAAACACTCTTGTTGTCATACACCTCCTTCTGAATTACAGAACTGGTATTCTATAACAGACCAAAGTATGAATCCCAGGATTTTATAGGCTGTAGCATTTTAAGTGGAATGAGATATAACAGCATAGTGGAGATATACCAGAATCTGATGTTTTCTTAATGAATTAAAATGAATTTGCCTAATTCGGGTCATGCATTAAAGAAAGAGAGCATGTACCTTGATCAGACAGAGGTGTGTCTGTGCATGAAGATTGTCTTTCCTTCGCCCCCCTTTCAAAACATGTCACCAAGAAGCTACAGATGAACAGGCTTGCAACATAACAGGAGTACAAGGTCTCACGCCTTGACAGTTGCACTCTGAAATCCTCAGAGATCTCAGAAACCTCCCAACACAAAACATATCAGACAGTTGTATATGCAGCATTTCTCCCCTTATCTTTCCAGTTCCAAACAAGTTTTTGTGTGACAAGTTGGTGGGTGGCAAGTTATACAGGCCTGGCTTTGTTGGGACAGAGATAAGTGAAGAACACATAATTTACAATTAGTCCTTAACTGAAGCTTTTGATTGGAACACAGAGGTGTCTTTGTAACATATGTAACACATCTGTAAATATCAATACAGTATAATCTCATAGCTGTATAATCAATCTTTTATCACAGAAATCTTACTTTCTATTCCAAAGACATAAATTTGAAAATCTAATTTTGTAGATGGCCTGAAAGCCTCCAAGGCCAATTTGCAAGTTCACTGGGTTGAACAAAGCCATTCCATATTCACAGACTAATTTTTGCAAGTGCTAACACTGTGCATCTCAGACCAATCGTGCAGCAAATGGCAGCTTATTTTCTATTACATGAGACATTCACACATGTATTTGATCATAAATTAGATAACACAAAGTTGTTTTTTAAATGACTCATCACAATTGTAATGGTGTATGGGAACATTGTATGGAAAAACCATGGGGGAGAGCTGACTGTGAAGACAGAGAGAACCTCTTTGTTATTAACCAATTTATCTTTGGGGGATAAAGTAACTCACTTGAAGCACTGACATGACAGGTCTCATACATTCATTGCACAAACTCACATATACAAGCAGGCCTTTGGCATATAATGCAATAAAAAAGTGGGTGGTTTGGCAGGATTCCCTACAGATCTCCAGATAAGAATTTCTATTGCCTAAGAACTGATTTTCTGTTGAAATCAAATGTCTTTGCGTGACATGTCATTTATATGTTATTCTCAACCTAATGTCAGCATGCCCTTTGCTGTAGAAGATATGAAAAATCTCTGTCTTTGTCAATGTATAGTATGCTGCTCTAAAATAAATATAGAAAAGTGAACTGAGAACTGGATCCTATTTCCTGTGTGCATGGGTATTATGCCCAAGCATAAAATCAGAACTCCGTTGAAGTTCCAATTTTCTTCTTAATGGAAATAGCAAGGGAAAAAGGAAAGCTAGAATTACTGTGGTAGGGGTAGGAGATGAAGGATGAGCCTTCAGAAATAAAAGAAAGGGTAACATGGGAGTATGATGTGCAGACCCAGGGAGGTTGTAATGATGTAGATATAAATCTGGCAAAGTGAAAGCACAGTTGTAATAACAGAAACAGAAGAGTTCTGATTTTCTCAGCCTGTGCCAATTCTCCAATTTTTCTAAGCACTGTTGATTGAAGAGGATTAGTCTATCCCTTGAAGGTATAATCCAGTAGACCTTTCAATGGCCAGATCTTGGAGTATAGCCATTGAATGTGAATCTCATTCTACTTTCTGTGTCCCTGTGATGTGATCTGTGAAGGAATGTGTTTGTTGTTTGGTAGCTGATAGAATTTGACAGGTGTTCGTGGAATGTAATCTTCGGTGTTACCTTTGGTTTATGGTATAAAAGAATTAACTGCAGCTTGAACTTTCTTAATAGATAAAGTTCAAGTTTCAGATGTGATGTTCAAAGGTTAACAACCTTTGTAGCCCAAGGGCCACAGTTAAAATCCATGTTTAGTTACATGGGTTCAACTGATTGCATATTTTGTAGGCACCTCATTTGAATAGTTAGTCTGCATGTCCTGGACATAGTGCTCATAGCTGTTTTTACAGTCAGTAATAGAGGGTTGCTTTTTAAGGGAATTTCAGAGGTGATAATCTTTGAAACAATTCTACAATAAAAATACTGACTGAGTCTTGTTCACTACTGTATCAACATAATCTGGGGATTTCTGGGGAGTTGTGCCAAGTGCGTACCCCATCTTTTTTTTTTTTCATCTCATTACTGAACATGAGATGGAAGGGCTGTTTGACAAAATGTGTGATACCCAAATATGGGGCTTTACAGACCACCCTATCAGGATTGGGGCCAGAGCAGCCTCACAGGCAGCCCAGAGCCCCCAATCAGCTGCTTTTTCACGCCACGGAAAAGTGGTGCAGAAAAGGGATATCCTTGGGGCTTCATGCCCCTGGACACTCCCGCACCTGCTGCCAGTGGGGAAAGGTACCGCTCAGCCCCTTTCTCCCTCAATTTGTTCCCCTCGTCCATTTGGTTGCTGCAGAAACGAAGCACCTGGGCACCGCTCACACCAAAAAGGAGCTGCCTAGAGCAGCTCCTTTCTTGGTGCAGCACTTACAGAAAGCGGTGCCATCACAGTGCCACTTCCTGGGCACCCTGTTTGGGCGCCCCACAATGACGTCGGCATCAAGGTGGCCCCTGTGTGAACAGGAGGCCGCCATGATGGCACCGCCATGCTGTGCTAGGGTTAGGGAGCGTGTAGTTGCTGCACACTCCCTAACCCTAGAATCGGCCCCAAGACGTCCCTTAGTGGATGTCTGTATAGGCCCTATGATAATAAAAATTATATTTATAGAACAAGTAGAAAAAGGAACTCAGAATCAACAGAATTAAAATCTATATTTTGGGATTGAATGAGGGTTTCTAGTTCTATTATTATTATTATTATTATTATTATTATTATTTCTTACCCGCCCCTCTGTCTGAACAATCAGGGCGGGGTACAACAAAGTTTAAAAACAGTTACAATTGAAGTTAAAATAGTTCATCGATCCCATTCCCAACCTCCCACCCCTTAAAATAAAATTAAACTGACAAGATTTAAAACAAGATATAAAATAGAATAAGACAGAACATATTGAAACCCACAATACTCAGCAGCAACATAGGGTAACATCAGGATACAGAAGGCCGGGGAGTTAACTGGAAGATTCTAGGTGACTGAGCATCTGTAATGTGACTTCCAGATTTCCTTATGTGTTTTCAAGTTGTATATTCAGGAATCTTTATGGACAAATGGCAATTGAAAAGGGTAGATGCTAATTCACTAGAATTTTTTCCTAGACCAGGCTGCAATGACTCCTTATGTATAACCTTGCTCCTTGGTTCAGCCTGAAGAGGGTTTCCTTTCAGGATTCAGCTATTTGGAGATGCTTCTTCACTATCCTAGCAGTTTTCAAAGATGTCAAGTAGTTGAGATAAAGGAGGACATTTTTTCAGGACATTGGTTCAGCATTAGTCATTTGGAAACCGTGCTAGCATCTTATTCAGATTGAGAGCTTCCATTCTCATCAACTTTTACTGCATATTTACAAGCAGGGGGGACCTGTCTTCTGTTTTAGTGGGAGGATAAATCAGAGAGAGAACATACAGAGGAAGTTCTTGAACTGCTTATCCGTCTTTCAGTGTAGCACAGATTTTGCAACTCATTGTAAGGACTCCTAATCCATGTTCTCTTTGCTGTGTCAATCCCTATATCCGAAGGTCAATGAAAAGGACTAACTTGTATCCATGTAATCATTCTACAGTGTTCTTTACAAGAACTATGAAGTTCTTCCCAAAGAGAAATTTGTAGAATTTTGTACATGTGATATTTCTCATAATATGTAGGCATACATCCAAAGAAGTCATTCTGTTTGTTACGGTTATAACAATATGTTTATTACATCATTAAAAAGTAGCATTATATTGCTTAATTATATTTTATCAGCAAGCATCTTACAAAAATGCCTCCATTAAACATACCTACAAAAGGAGCATGATCCATATAAAATGAACTGCATAGCATTGTGTATACAAGTTCCCCATTGGTCACCTAATCAATGCACAGAGTTCTGAGCACCTCCCAGTCCCATGTAATTAGTCCCATAGCTCTTTTCTGTGTAAACTGCCTTGCATCTGTAAAGCGAAGGACCCCCCAGGAGAGTCCAACTCTCTAAGGCCTACTTCAAACATGTTAAATAAATTCTGGCAAAATTGAAGCCATATGGCATTCAGAAGCTTCCTCAGCTACAGAACAGACAGCTGAGAACAAACATTTTCCGGAAGCATTAGAGAAAGGGGCTTAGTGTGATGGGATAGCCTGAAGAAGTAGAGTAGACAGCTGGATTTTGCTGTTATGAAATAGCATGTTCTCAGAAAGAGCTACTTATTCCAGGACTGTCCCAATTCTTGGGAGATGGGAGACAGGATGAGCTCTGAGCCCTAAGCAAACTAGACTGCAATGGCTGCCATATGCAGCAAAGCGCTCGGTTCTGGGTATCTTTGACTTCTGTCAGCCTCATCCAAAAACTGATCAAACTGTACTCTCTCTGCCAATACTAAGTTGTTTTCCATACAAAGGGAAAGCTGATTATACATTACAGAGAAACCACAATAAGAATCAGGGCCTCATCTTCATCCTTTTTTGTGATTAATTTTCATTACTGCTACAAGTGGAAACCCTCCTTCATTATTATGGGTGTTGCATCAGGACAGGGAATTCTTTATTCTTCTCAAATCACGTAATTTTCACATGACTACCTTTATGAACTTGGTGTAATTCCACATTCCACATTACATTCTGCAAATGAGACATCCATTATTCTGAAGAACTAAAGGCAATATGATGCCTTGTGAGTCTGTATGTTCTTACTTTAAACCTAAAAATATTCTCAGAAGCACTAGAAAGTCCATTTTACATCTAAGGCACACATGGATGCAGGAGGAGAGGCATAATTTTAATGCAGTCATCTCCAGTTTGGTCTCCTGGTGTTTGATTATAACTCCTGTCATCCCCAATGACAGCCAATGGCTATGGGTAACACAGCTGAAAGAGCTGGAGGGTTGCAGGTCAGAAAAGGATGCTTTAGTCTCAAATGGGAGAAACCAGAAAGTCTGCTCATACCTTTAGTTATTCTTATATGATAAACTACATGAACTTTCCTCTTCAACATCTGATTTCCATGGTGAAGAAAGAGGCAGGTGACTCTTTCAAATCTTAGTTAACACCAAGGGCTTTTCATTCACATGATTTATCCATGGATATTCAGGTGCATTACCTCAGGTGAGTGAAGTTTATGTTTTCACATTATGAAGATTGTTACACAGGAGGGACGGCATCCTTCTGCTGTCCTTCTCCCATTCTTAAACTGGGCTAATCATGCGATCAGGGGCTGAAGTTTATAATAATAATAAATAAATAAAACTTTTATTTGTACCCCACTTTTTGCCGGAACAATCAAAGCGGCTTACAGCATTTAAAACCATACAACAATATATATAAATTACCACCCCTTAAAAAGGAATTAAACAAATTACAAGTAAAATTTAAATAAAATTACAACAGTTTCCAACAATAACAGTGCAGAGTCGTTGTCCTATGTGCCTATGTAGGGGGATATTTTTGGCTGAGTGATTTATTCTGGGAAGGCCTGCCGAAAGAGATCCGTCTTGTATTTTTTAATAAAATTTAAAAAATTATTAATTAATAAAATTATCACATCCCCACGCACTTCTGCCATCCTTCTCCCATGTGTAAAATGTAATGGAGCCGTCCCTGCGCACTTCTCCTGTGTGTAAAGTGTCATGGAGGATGTTGTCCTTCCCGTGTGATAATCTCCTATGAAATAAGAGTGAAACCTGGATAGGCATGAAAAGTGTGAAGCAAAAATATCAGATTCCTACCATGTTTTGTTAACTGAAACAGGATCTATTATTTAAATAGTCCTGCAATGTTGTTATTATATGCCTTCATTTCAACTAGTATTTTTTTGGCCCAACTTATTCAAACTTATTTGCCACTGCCCTTCTCTAAGTCTGAGAATGTGTGACTTGCCCAGCACCACTATTGTATTTCCATGGCTGAGCAGGGATTTGAACCCTGGTCTTCTGGATCCTAGATAAACTTGCTCCTTCTTCAATATGACATGTTTTCAAATATTTAAACATGGCTATCATGTCAACTTTCTGTTCTCCAGGCTAAACATACCCAGCTCCCTAAACCACTCCTCATAGGACATTGTTTCCAGACCTTTCACCATTTTAGTTGCCCTTTTCTGGACACATTCCAGCTCATCAATATCCTTAAACCAAAACACCACATTGGCTCACTAATCCTGCAATAACAATTTCCAAAACCTAGTGATGTAAACAGAATATTCTTTTGTAGTCTATCTGTCTTGGGTCGCAGATGTTCATAGCAGAGAAGACATAGTATTCTGTTTACATTTAGCCCTAGACAGCCTGAAATGCCAGAGCTGAAACTGAACATACAAAGCAAACATGTCATAATTGCTTTAAATATAACTGCTCCCAACTCCTTATGAGAAATTTCCTAGAAAATTTGATTAGTCTGAATTATTCTCATGAAACACAGTTTCTGATTTGACTTGGGCCTAATAAGCTCTGTAATGTGATAGTTCATGCCCCCTCTCTTCATTCCCAATTAGACCCCATGTTTTTGTCCTCTTTGTATGTTGTGTGTATGTGTAGGTGCATGTATGACTTATGATGACCCCATGAATTTCATAGGGTTTGCTTAGGTAAGGAATATTCAGAGGTGGTTTTGCCAGTTCCTTCCTCTGAAATATAGCCTACAGCACTTCGTAGGTATTGCTGGTGTCGCTAACCCTGTTTAGCTTCCAAAATCAGACAGGATCTGGTGCCTTTAGGGTATTTAGGCAACTCAGAAGTAAATGCCACCATATTGATGGAATATGCTCTGTAACAAGTAGGATTAGGACTGCTGCTTTACAGTGCAATCCCATTCAAAGAAGGGTTGGCTGTAGTGGGGTTGATTAGACACAATTCTCTTTTGACCTCAGAATCCTTTTCTGATGATAACTCAGAGATCTTAGAGATCTGTTAATGGTGGGATCTACTGGCAGCAGTAGTGTGGCAGCTAAGATCTGCTGTCAGAAGAGTCAATAAAAGGGGCAGATTAAGGGAGGAGCCAGGTTTTGGCAGATCCAAATCCCTGCAGCCCAGAGTCACAACCATAATGCCAGCAGCACACAGAGTGAAAGTAAGCAGTCCTAAATATTTTCCAGCATCAGTTGGCTGAAATGTATTTGGATTTGGATTTGGATTTAGTAAGGCTTCAGCTGGGGCACTTTCACACTACAGTTACAACACAATGATTCCAACCCAACTGCCATGGCTCCGACCAATGGAACTTGTGATATGCAGTTGTATGTTATATTCCCCTTTAATGTTTTCACTATCCACATATTAGCAACATACCAGTATCTCCCCTTACATTCACCCAAAAGGTGGTTTACTCAATATCTTGCATTATTTCTGGTGGTAGTCAGAAAAAGATGCAACTAAGGAGAAGGAATTAGCTAGCAATACAAATATAATGCCCCATCAAAAGCCTGGAAGTGCAAAGGAAGCTTTTCCATGTTTTCTTGGGCAAGGACAGTCACAGAATTACAATGGAAGCCTCAGTTCCTGGAAGGAGCTTGGAGCAGGATGAAAATAACCAGAAAATTTCCAATTTCAGTTTCTGATCTCACTACATCTCTAGGTTTATTAGCTGCAAATTTGTGGTATTCTGTGGAAGAATTTATGGCTATATATATATATATATGTATATATTCTTGGCTTCTTAAGCAGAACCACTAATAGCCTCTAAGAGGCAGAAAATTGAGCTGAGGCTATCCATTTTCCTCTCTCTCTCTGTCTTTCTCTGGCCCCTCACAAGTTATTAATAGTTCCAGTCTGTGTGTCCCTGGTTTAGACAAATCACTCTGGCAGCCCAATCTCGCAATCATCATTTTGCTACTGTCAATTTACTTTTACTCCTAAATAAACATTGATTGAAGCATTCTAAATATGGGTCCACATAAGCTCTCCAAAACAATAACAAGCTCATTTGGCTTGTTGCTTTTCCAGAATAATTGTAAAGAGTTTCCTATTTTAAAAGCAGTGCTAGGTGCAGAACCTGACCTGGCAGCTCTAAAATGTGGTTACTCGAGTAAGTGTTTTATGATCATGCCTCTCACACCCATTCCCCACTAACTTTGGCAGCATGACTGGCTCCAAAAACCCATTAACATGGATAATAATAGCTTCTTTTCATTTGCCATTTACCATTTACTCCTCTTTGGAGTTGTCTGGGCTGAAAAGGGACAAGTGAGACTTGCTGTCATTTGCTAATTTTCCTTTGGCTGGTGTTTGAGTCATAGCTTTCTTTACATGGACATTTTCTTATTTGAGCTATGAACTGGGGCAGCATATGTATATATATGCACACACAACAAAGAACATACTTTGAAAAGAAAGAGGTCTTAGTGTGAGCCAGTGATGTCAGTTACTTAACATACCTGATCTTGCTGGTACATCCCAGTGGTGATACGTATACAAATGGCATATTAGAAATAGTACTGTTGAACCGAGGAATATCTGCCCTTTCCCAATAATGTAGAAATTATGGCTGGAGGAAAGACATCTAGAGTCATTACATGAAAACAACCAAAAAATTATTCCTATATTAGGCATAACTGAGACAATGAGATGATTATGTAGCTAACCCCATAGATTATGGGTGGACAATTGATGGGCCTCCAGATATTGTTGGACTACAAATTCTAGCATCTATCACTAGCATATGCTAGGCTTGATGAGAAGTGCAATTCTAGAGAACCACAACTTCCTTGTCGCTGACTTCCTGATGCCCTCTTGTCTTCCTGATGCCCGCTTGTTGTGGGGGAGAGGCTTGCGTACCCTAATGAAGCTGTGAGCTATGCTGGCAGTGGCATAAACAGCCTCCGGTAGGGCCTCTCATGCCAAAAAGGTCACAACCAAAGGGCAGGATTGGGCTCTTTAGCCTTATGGCAACCATCCTAGGAGAAGGAAAATTCCAATTCCAATCCCAAACCCAGGCAGATGGTGCTCATCTAACCCTGTAAGGTAAACCATCTAAGAGAAGGAAACTCTAATCAAACCTATGACCCAAGGAACTCACTTCCACCGTCCTTGCTTGCTTGGCCCCAGCAGACGAACCTCTCTGGTTTAAATAGTGAGGCCACTTCTCTGTATGCTACGCTCGACCAGAAAAATCCATTGCACAGGCTCGAAGGAAACATCCGACCCCCCCCCAAAAAAAGTCCTGTAGTGATAGGTGAGAGACGAAATGGCAGGTGAAAGACGCACTGGAAGCCGCAGACCCAACCCTGCATGCAGGCTGTTCAGGACTTTGGTCGCTTGAGACTGACCGGGAGATGATAGTCTTATTCGGCAGCATCCTGAATGACCAAGCTGCCTTTTTTAAGGAGAGCACTGCTTGCTCCATATGGAGAAGGGCCTACAAAAGGTGGCCTAACAAAAGCTCATCTCCATCTACACGGTTGGCTAGTCGCGGTCAACAGGCATCTTCTGATGTGGTCAAACAAAAACAAAGATAAAAAGGCACACACCAGCCTCCAAAGGTGCAAACAGACTGACACTTGCATGCTGGAACAACAGAACCATGAAAGATTCTGCAGATAGTGGATGTCTTGAGCTTCGTTCTGCTCTAATAGCCCATAAACGATCACAACTTAATATTGACTTCGCTGCTCTTAGTGAAGCTCATCTTCATGAGGAAGGCAGCCTTAAAGAACAAGGTACCGGCTATACACTCTACTGGTCTGGCAAGCCAAAAACTGAAAAACATCTTTCAGGAGTAGGCTTTATGATTAAAAACTCCATTGCCTCCAAACTTGAAACCCTGCCAAAAGGTCACTCTGATCACATTATCTCCTTACGCCTCTCACATGTTGTTCTCTTCAGTATATATGCCCCAACTATGCAAGCCAACCCTGCAGAGAAAGACAAATTCTACTCAGACCTACACCACCTCATACAAAAAGTCCCTGCAGAAGATAAAATCGTTATCCTTGGTGACTTCAATGCCAGAGTAGGAAAGAACTTTGAAGCCTGGAAAGGTGTTCTAGGCAAGCATGGTGTTGGAAACTGTAATGATAACGGACGCCTCCTACTAGAATTTTGTGCAGAACAGCAGCTGACTATTACAAACACTATCTTTCAGTAGAAAGATAGCTTGAAGACAACCTGGATGCATCCCCAATCCAAACACTGGCACCTCATTGACTATGTTCTAGTGCACTCAGAGAAACACTCGCGATGTCCGTCATACTCGAGTGACGCTCAGTGCAGAATGGCAAAGAGATCATCGCCTTGTAAGATGCAAAATAAATCTTCATCTTAAGCTCAAACCTAAGAGGGGTGGCATCTTAAAGAGGAGACTCCAAGTCAACCATCTTCAACAAGCTGCCATGAGAGATAACTTCCAGGCAAATCTGCAATCAAAACTTGAAGACCATCCTATAGA
Source organism: Urosaurus nigricauda (assembly GCA_034509955.1). Lineage (NCBI taxonomy): Eukaryota > Metazoa > Chordata > Lepidosauria > Squamata > Phrynosomatidae > Urosaurus > Urosaurus nigricauda. Next base: position 42,946,302 of record JAOEGL010000004.1, on the reverse strand, counting down.
TTCTTCTCCTACAGTGCTTTGGCAAGATATTAAAAACAGTATCCTTCAGTCTGCAAAAGAATCCCTCGGGTTCTCCCACAAGAAAAACCAAGATTGGTTTGATGAAAACAACCAAGAGATCCATGAGCTGTTGGCAAAGAAGAGAACTGCTCATCAGGCACACCTCGCCCAGCCATCTTGCCATGTAAGAAAAGCAGCGTTCCGTCTCGCATGTAGTAAACTCCAACAAAAACTCCAAGACATTCAGAACAAGTGGTGGATCAATTTAGCAGAAAAGACACAATGTGTGCAGATCTGGGTGATTCCAGAGGATTCTACGAAGCTCTTAAAGCTGTGTTTGGGCCTACTTATCAGGTCCATAGCTCCTTATATAGTATAGATTGTCAAACACTAATCACAGACAAAGTGTCCACCCTGAATCAATGGGCTGAACATTTTCAAAGTCTCTTCAATGCCAACCGAGTAGTCCAAGGCTCAGCTATCCAACATATGATACAACAACCGATGAAAAATGAACTGGATGTGGCTCCCACTTTGGAAGAAACCATACAGCTGATGAAAAACGGCAAGGCAGCCAGGATTGATGGAATCCCACCTGAAGCTTGGAAACACGGAGGTCATGTACTCCATGCTAAATTCCACGAGCTCCTTGTGAGTTGTTGGGAAAAAGCTGAACTGCCATCAGATCTCTGTGATGCAGTTATCATCATCCTGTATAAGAAAAAAGGAGCAAAATCTGATTGCTCTAACTATCGGGGTATAACACTGCTCTCCATTGCTGGAAAAATCCTTGCAAGGATACTCCTGAACCGACTAGTTCCTGTTATTGCAGATGAACTTCTCCCTGAAAGCCAGTGCGGCTTCAGCGCTATTAGGAACACTACAGATATGGTATTTGCTCGTAGACAACTGCAAGAGAAATGTAGAGAACAAAGGACTCGATGTAACATTCGTCGACCTCACCAAAGCCTTCGACACTGTGAGTAGAAAAGGTCTATGGCAGATCCTGGAACGACTAGGATGTCCCCCAAATTCCTCAAAATGGTGATGCTCTCTCAGAGCCCTTTCTAATAACTAATGGTGTGAAACAAGGCTGTGTTCTCGCTCCAACTCTATTTACAATCTTCTTCAGCATGATGCTCCAAAGGGCTACGGCAGATATCAAAGAAGAAGATGGCATCTATATACGTTACTGTACTGATGGTATCTTGTTTAACTTAAGCCATATGAGGGCTCACACAAAGGCTCTAAACTATCTAGTCCGTGAGCTGCTTTTTGCTGACGTTGCTGCCCTTGTTGCCCATACAGAAGCAGCTCTGCAGCGCCTAACATCCTGCTTTGCAACGGCTGCAGAGCTGTTTGGGCTGGAATTCAGCCTGAAGAAAATGGAAGTTCTCTACCAGCCTGCACCACAGGAAGAGCACTATCACCCCCACGTCACCATAGGCAAATCTGTACTTAAGTCCGTCCAACAGTTCACCTACCTGGGAAGCATCATCTCCTCAGACGCCAAGATTGAGAAAGAATTCGATCACAGATTAGCAAAGGCATATAGTGCATTCAGAAGGCTTCACAAAAGAGTCTGGAGTAACAAACACCTGAGGCAAAGCACAAAAATCAGTGTGTACAGAGCTATTGTCCATTCTCCTGTATGGGTCTGAAACATGATTCCTCTATCACCAACATCTACGACTCCTCGAACGCTTTCATCAGCGCTGTCCACACACAATCCTAAACATACACTGGACTGATTATGTGACAAATGTTGCTGTCCTGGAGCTAGCAGGGATCACCAGCATTGAGGCCATGCTATTGAAAACGCAGCTGTGCTGGCCAGGGCACGTTTCTAGGATGGAGAACCACCGCCTCCCAAAAATAGTCATCTACAGTGAACTCACATGGGTCAGCGTAAGAGGGGCGCCCCAAAGAAGAGATACAAGGATTCTCTGAAACAATATCTCAAGCTCGGCCAAATTGATCACCAACAATGGTCTGCCCTGGCTTCACATCGGGAAGCATGGAAACGCACTAGCCACAGTTCTGCAGCCTCTTTTGAGAACTCACATTGAATGAGTCTCGAAGAGAAACAACAACACAGAAAGAACCACAATTTGGAAATATCACCCAAGGAGACTTTCTGCTGTGCTTTCTGTAACCGGACTTGTTTATCTCGGATCAGCCTTTTTAGTCATCAACACGCTTGTAGAAAGTGTGGGATAAGTCCTTCCTGAATCTTCGTTAGCGTAGAAAAGTCAGAGAGAGAGAGAGAGAACTTCCATTGTTGCCTTAAGGTAACCCTAACAACTATGCAAGTTGTGGCCTTCCAGAGTTCAACTCACTCCACTTTAGATCTGTCCTAAGATTCTTTCTTGATTATTTAGTCCACACATCAGCTTTTGGACAATCAAGAGTGAATGGAAGGCAGATGATGATCTACTGGTAGGGTGATTAGTCTGAGCAAGCAAAGATTTAACATGTATTTGTTCAACAATACCAGCAACAAATAAGCTTGCTTAAATTAGCCTGCTACAGCAATTAAATCTTGTGGGTAAACCAAGAGTTGATTCTTGCAGGAAAGGGCTGTGAAGTTAAAGCAAATTCCTGGGCTAACCACTGTTAGGCCAAGAATTGCTGAGGGAGAAAGGAAGCTGAATTTACAAATTTAATGTTGTTAAATTTATCATTCCCATAACTATAAGTTCATTTCTGCCTTTATTCATATCAGTTTTTGAACATCACAAAAATGATCAAATACACATCTGCTGAAATATTTGTACACATTGTTGTGTACATTTCCTAAAATGTACACATTTGTGTATGCACCTTTCCTAGGGTATGCACTTTGGGCAAATGTTTTTCACTAATATGAAGAGTTTTAGGTATACTTTCCAAACATTTGTGTATATCCTTTCAATTAATCCGCATGTATGTGCTGATTTTTCCAAGTTGCTTACACAACTTATCCTCTATTTTCTTTCATTTTAAGTGGAGGATCTTGGAGTTTTTGTAAAAAGCAATGTTAATTCCAGATCCTGAAGCTAGATTAAGATGTTATCAGTGGCTGCTGGAAAGAGCAAAGCAACACTTCTCTCTCTTTTGAAAATATCACAAAACCTTTCCCCTTAAATTTAAATTTGCTTTACACTGAGAATATGTTTGTTACCTGTTTTATTTTGCCTATTCAGAGTGATCTAAAAGCTAAAGTAAGATACTTCATAGTCTTGCCCCATGATTCTTCATCTTTTCCACCAAACTGATCCCAGGATTTAAAAAAAGAAGACTCTAATTCCATTTGCCAAATCCTGATTGTAGCATACTTTTGTACCATCACTTGAACACAGGCTTACCAGGACTAACCTTTTTTTCAACAGCAAACCTTTAAACATGTAAAAGGATTAAAGTGTGAATTCCTCTCTGGTAAGTAAGTACAAACAGTCCTCATGTGTCAGTAATAGTGGAAGCTCTTTTAGATCTATGGGATCTATTGTTGAACAGACTTGATTTTAGTACCTTTTTTCCTGGAAATCAAGCACAGGATTAGCCTAGTAGAAATGAAAAAATTCAAAAATCTGAAATGTAGCAAAGATATATTACAAAGAAAGATAACAGACCACATCTTAAAATTACATGCGGGAGCTGGCAAGCTTAGTTTCCTCCATAGAGAGGGAAGAGGAAACCGCATGTGCAGAGTAATGCTCTCTTTTTAATTTTAATTCTTAACATATGTTGATGAGTGTATCTTCCTCTACAAATGGGTTCTTGGCCAAGCCCTTGTGGCTCACTTTATGGCCCATTTCCGCCTACTTGGATTCTCTTTCTCTGTCCTTTCTACTACCGTTGTGTGTCTTTACACCATCTTTCTCATTTTGCACACCCATCTGTGGGTACCATCAGAGCCTGGATATTCCTTGCACATTAATACTTGTATTTTTTTTTCTTGTTAAAATGTGTGGGTGGGACTTTCCTGAGGCCTCCTATCCTTATATCTCAATGATTCCACAAGTGGCTCTTTGGTTGTTAGCGTTGCTCAACACTGGTGTTCCTAAGAGTACACTCTAAAAAAAAAGTATTTTGTGCATCTCTGTTTGTTTGTGTCTGCCAAAAATTGAGCCCCTCCAGCAAAGGCATTCCCAGATCAAATTCAGAGATGGTTCTTCTATCCAGCAGGATGTGCTGGAAAATACAATACATTTTCTCTTTGCCAAGGTGAGACCACAGCTTTAGATAGGTAGACTTTCAACATTGTGAAGAATGCCAGTATTTATTGAGGAAGAAGGATTCCTACATGTACTTGCATGGTGCTTGATATACAAACAAAAATTACAACGGTCAATTAAAGAAAACCCTTGAGACAGATGCTTGGAAGAGGAACTGAAAAAGCAAATGAGTGGCTTACATATTGCTAATTATACTGCTATCAGTTGACACTTTGTTTTTACTAGCATTTCTACTATGGCTCATATCAAGAATTGGCAGGCTCTTTCTGTTCATACAAGAAACCGTTTGGAGGACTAGAACTGCGTAATGGATACTGTGCCTTACAATTTCCCTACTTTCATAGAAGTTCCACTATTTCTGAAAATTTTAGATATTTTCTAAAAATCTCTTCCATTCTTCTTTTCCTAGATCAATTGCCTCTTCTGGTCCCTCACACTTAAAACCTTTTCTTTTAGTCATATCTTTGCACCATTTCTTGTGGACCCCTGTTTCTTTTCCTCTTTCTTGGACCCTCTTGTTCCCCTCAGATCATTGCTTCAGTAGACCCTGTCTGTCTGACGCTCATTTGCTTGCTCGCGTGCCTTCCTTCTTTCCTTCCCTCTGTCCCTCCCTTGGGTTTCCCCCAGCTTCCTTCCATAGCTCCTCTGGACTCATTCCACATTCTCTTTTGAGTTTTTTGCTCACCAGCTCCCCTAATTCCTATTGAGATATAATTTAACCTTAGAGGAACTCAGAAGACAGCAGCTGAAGCACTTCTTTCTCCTCAGACCTGCTCTAAGTCAGTCACTCAGGATGGTGATGGGTAACACATGTCCCTCCAAGTGGCCTTCAGTGTTCTTTCCTGGGGAGGACCCTGAAATCTAAGTGATAATGGGGACTGAGGAGAAAGTGAAGGGTACAGATGAGTTAGGAAGAGGAAGGGAAAGAAATGATAAAAACTAAGGATAAATGGTGAGTACTAAAGTCCCTTCAGACAGGGCAAATGTGCAGTATTTTTTGTTGTAATTCTCTGGGGGGGGGGGCTGTTTTGTTTCATTTTAATATCCAAATGTTTCTGTTGTCCTAGGCAATTTTCTGGCAATTCCCAACACTAGCAACATTTTATTCCCACTCTTCAGTGGATTTATTTGTAATTCTGAGACTTCCTGGAACAAAAATGTATCCTTCTCCTCCCTCCCTCCCTCCCTTCCTCCCTTCCTTCCCTCCCTCCCTCTCTCCGTTCCCCTTTCAAAAATTATAATGAATCATAGAAATGTCACTTAATATAATTCTAAAAAAATTTAAGTGAGGAGAAAAATTATTCTTCAAAACATAGGATGACTTCAGCAAACTACACCTCACTTTTAAAACACTGTACCTTTGGAGGAGCTGTAGTATAAATCCAGAAACCCTCCGTCAGAATTTCTACTTCTTTTCTTTGAACACTATTCATTGTTTTGGCTGTTTTCCTAACAAATGTTTAAATATGATGGTAAATTTCCCCACTTATTTCCTATAAATTTTCCATAAATGTTCTTTGAATTAAGTGGTACACTGACAAAAAAAAAAAAAAAAAACATTAGAATTGCCATTCCTTGCCTCCCAGTGATAATGTGTTTATGAGGAAGATGTTCCTACTGTCACCTGTAAAAACACTTTTCTTATAACGCTGTTTGAAATTACAGTGGGTTATTGCTAGCTACTAGGGTTTGGTTCCAGAAACCCCCATGGATGCCAAAATCTGTGGATGCTCAAGTCCCATTATATACAATGGCATAATAAAATGGTGCCCTTTATATAAAATGGCAAGATCAAGTTTTGCTTTTTGCAATGTATATATTTTTTTCAAGCCATGGATAGTTGAATCTGTGGATAAAGAATCAGTGGATAAAAAATCCAAAAAGTCTTTCCAGCAACAGTCTGAGACAGAATTGGGTATTCTTACCCTTGCTGAAATTGAAAGCATACTTATTCCAGTGTTGGACTTGGCCTCTGACTCTACATAGATGTTATAGCTTTTTAAGTACTGTAAGTTCATTTGAGCACTTCTAGACACTGATTAATTACATGATGCTTGCTAATAGGAGGCCAAGACAGTATTTGGCAAAAAAGATATATCTGGCTGAAAGACTACATTGTCTTTGAAGAACTTGAGGTAGTGAGAGTTAGTATGGAGGGCACAGATTTCAGTGGCCCGGCGTGGGGAGGTCAATGTGACTAGGAAGGCTGTCTTCCAGGTCAAGAGCCTTAAGTCTCAGGAGGCAAGATGTTTGAAGGTTTTGAAGGTTTGAAGGGTGAGCCAACATGGCTGCGAGGATGAGCTGGAGATCCCAAGTCAGGGCTGGAACCACAGACCGGGACTTTAGATTGGTCAGGCCCTTAAGAAACTTCTTGATCAGCAGATCAGTGAAGAGGGAAGGACATCCAGTAAACTGACAGTGGGCACAGATGGCCATCTCAGGGAGGAGAAGGATAAGCCGTACCTCGAGAGGGTGGTAAGGAAGTCCAGGACAATCAAAACAGTCGCCTCTGAAAGGGACAATCCCTTGTCATTCAGGAAGGCGGAAAATTTGGTCCACTTCAAAGAGTAGGATCTTTGGGTGGAGGGCTTGTGAGAGGCCAGAATGATCTCTCAAACTGGAGATGAAAGACAATCTAGTAGCAAATCCTCCAGGCCACAAGAAGAGTATTGATGTCAGGATGGATGACTTGACCGTCAAGAGATTGAGTCAAGAGACTGGGATGAAGGGGCAGGACTTGAAACTGAATTGTCCGAGAGGTGGATCAGAGGGGGGCAAGCCAAGGTTGCCTCGGCCACTAAGAGGTGATAAGGATGGCATCTGAGCGGTCATCTCAAGGCTTGGCCACCACTCTGGTGATCAGAGGAAATGGGGGGAAGGTGTAGAACTTCTTCCCGGACCAGTGGAAGAGGAAGGCATCCCCAAGGGACTGGTTGGAGGGAATCCTGGCACAGTACTGGTTGCATTGGAAGTTGAGATGGGAGGCAAAAAGGTCAATGTCTGGGGTACCCCAAAGAGAGAATGGTGAACTTCTTTGGGGTTGAGGGGAAAGTAGTATCTACCAGCAGTCTCGTCAAAGAAGAGGTCACATCTGGATGGTTCTGTGAGGCAACAAGAGAGATTGTCGTCAGCTTCTTCCTCAAGGTAGACTACTACAGAAGTCTGAGAGATTCAGTCAGGAGGAATATCATGCCTTGTGTGACTTAGGATCAGACGAGGAGAGCCCTCTAACTCACCCTCAGAGAGTTGATATGGCTCGGGAAGGCCCTGGAAGAGCAAAGAGACGATCTCGCCATGGGATGGGGAGTGGTTTCATCACGGAGTATGGAATGAACCAATGCTGGGATTGTCCTGGTTTGGGCAAGTAGCTGCCCACACGGGATCGAGCCCAAAGCCATGTCAATGGATGGAACAGGCTGGTCAGTCTGGGACCGAGTATCAGTATCAACAGAAGAATGAAGATGAGATTTCTTGTCCTTACAATGGGCAGAATCTCTGTCCTTTTCCTTTGAAGGTTGATGCCTTTTTTTGTCAGATTTGGCAGAGTCAGAGGACTTTTTGCACTTAGGAGATGGCGGCTGGGCAGTTGTATCTTTCTCTGAGTTCTTGTGCTTCTCAGGGGCTGGGGACCCAGGAACATCCGGTGAGGTTTTGCCTTCACTCTAGGGCATTTTAGCATGGATCCTAGAGGCAGAGGGAGGCTTCAAAATCTGTGTGTAGAGCAAAGATGCATCCCCCTATTTTTCATGGCCTATGGTCTAAAGGCCTTACAATGAGGCCAAGCAGAAACATTATGACTCTCGCCCAAACAAAGGAGGCACTTAGAGTGGCTGTCCTGGGTGGGAATCTTGCCTCCGCACTCAGTACACTTTTTGAAAGAGTGCAAGGACATCGTGGACAACTCAAGCCGAAAGATAAGACAGAGGGATGGTCAAACAAGCCAAGTGTTACTATTAATCAGAGTCTAAAGAGCCAATCACAATCCAAAAGAGAAGTTTTGAGCCAAAAACGTGGTCAAAAGTGAAACTGAAAGGAAGGAGCAAATTCCAAGTGAAGTTCCGTGTGCTGCTCACACAGCAGACAAAAGGAACTAAGAAAGGGTGGGAAGGCATGGAGCCTATATAGGAGGTGGGTGAAGCTACCACCAAAAAGTCTTCCCTATCGATTCCAGTAGGATCCGAAATTGCTGCGCAGGCACAGAATAACCCATTTGTGTGATTTGCAGAGACCACGAAGAAGAACTCGGTGTTACTTGGCATTTAGACAGCAAATCCCATTTAATTCCATAGTTATTCATTATTATTTCTGTTCTTTAAACCACAATCGTATTCATGTGGTCATTACTTTGGGGTCCATTAAGTACAATTGCAAAGTGATCTGCAGGAACTAGAAATTTTTCTAAGACCTTCATCAATTAAATCTACCAAACTACAATGTGCCCTCCCATTACCCAGCTTTGTCTAAAGTCGCCATATATTTTTTACCCTGGCAAGAGCTGCTGTGTCCTAATAAACAAAAGCAGAGGATACTTCTTAAATGACATATTCCTGTTGCTGCTGCTTTACTGGTAGGGACAGTCAACTATGGCTCTCTAGAGGTCTGTGGTGTATAACTCCCAACAACAATTGTGAGAGGCTGTGAAAACTGTTTGGATTATAGGTTCAAAATGTGTGGAAGGGCCATAGTTATCAATTTCTGGTAAGGGAAAACAAGGAAAAGCAATGCAGGTTGTAGAGAAAATGTGATTTTTTAAAAAAAAAAAAGCACTACAGAGCTTCCTTTTACTTTAATTTTCTTTAGCTATTGCCAGTGTCTTTAAGAAGATATTGATTGTAGAATGCCAGATCATCCTAGAAGTACATAAAATGGAGATGCTATGGATCCACAACTCCCAACAACAATTGTGAGAGGCTGTGAAAACTGTTTGGATTATAGGTTCAAAATGTGTGGAAGGGCCATAGTTATCAATTTCTGGTAAGGGAAAACAAGGAAAAGCAATGCAGGTTGTAGAGAAAATGTGATTTTTTATTTTTTTTTAAAAAAAGCACTACAGAGCTTCCTTTTACTTTAATTTTCTTTAGCTATTGCCAGTGTCTTTAAGAAGATATTGATTGTAGAATGCCAGATCATCCTAGAAGTACATAAAATGGAGATGCTATGGATCCACAAGAACAAAATCACTGACCCAGTGAAGGGTCTCTGGAGTTGGACCTGATTAATCTCCTAAAATAGAGACTACATCCTTTGAGACTTCCCAGTGCCTAATAAGCAAGTTTCCAGACCTTTTGAATGTGGAATACACAGCTTTCAAAATGTTCTTAATGACAGTTTTTCCTTTCTTTCTCCCCCAGGGACCTAAACTATAATGAGCTGGTGGAATTCCCAATGGCCATTAGGACACTCGGACGACTTCAAGAGCTGTAAGACATATTTCTTGTACTTTCTGCAGGAATGATGCTCAAACATCTTTAATGTGGCAAGGAATCACATTCCAGACCTTAATGTGCATTCCTTTTTCACCATTTCCTTCATAAATTCAACTTGCTTCTCTTCAGCATGGCAACAAATGCCTTACAGACACCATGTGGCTTCCCAAGAGATGGGTATGCATTATGTGTAATAGGTTTCCCAACCTTTAGAGTATGTTCAGATGGCCTTAATTTAGAGGTGGCATGGACTATTTTAGTACTTCCAGTTCCTGCCACATTCCACCCATCGGGGTCCTTCAGATGCTTGGTCCTCACCAGATACCAGTGCTCCCAGGACACAAGGACTTCAGTGTTCACAATGTTGGTTTCCTGTGAGCACAAGGAATGTCTCTTCACTTGCTTTCATATATTCTGCTTAGAACTCCTGTTTGTGGTGTTAGGTCAGACAAAAGTTGTTGTTCAGTTTTGTAAAAAAATGCTGGCTTTGTTAAAATGGTGCATGTCTCAGTCTGTCTTTTCATCTCAGAGAGTCATACATATTTGCACACATATGCCACAGATGTTGTTATGAGGTCAAGATGAAGCTTTGGGCTCCATAAAAAATAACTGGATGCTAAATAGAATAAAAGTTGATTGTGTATTGTATAATGGCAATGTGTTTATATGGGGAAGTGTGACTGGTCACATGCACAATGCATACACAGAGATACAGAAGTCTGTGCATTTGCCACACATGAAAGACTAAAAGAGGGGTTAACATTTACTTGAAATAAGTTTTATGTTATTTCAAGATTCTATGTTTAGCCAGTGTTCCTTGTATGTGCTACCTCTTAACCATTCTGGTGTCTTCTTCCTTAACAGGGGTTTTCATAACAACAACATCAAGGCTATTCCAGAGAAAGCATTCACTGGAAATCCTTTACTTCAGATTATGTAAGAAATAGGAATTTTAAACCCACATCTCCTGTATATACCCTGGTATACCCCCCCCCCATCCATGCTTGTGCTGCGCAACTGCACAGGTTTGCAAACTGTGCAAACGCAGTTACACCATACAGTCAAGCAGCCGGCAGCCAGCAAACCTGTGCAGTTGCGCAGCACAAATGTATACTTATGAGGATCCGTCAAATTATCATTGCGGTTCCTCTGCCTTTTTAAACTGTGCCATTGCACTGGTGCATCATGAATGAACCCCTTTATTTTGTGAATGAATTGACATGTTATCCACAGTAGAATAACAGTAACGGCATCCCAGAGTCCCTACTGCGCATGTCTAGGGTTCGAATTAGGAGTGGAGCTAGGATTTGGGAGCTTTAAAAAACTTCGCGGTTAAACCCCAGCTTTTACACCTGCAGGGCATTGAGCGTTTTAATTAGAAGTGAAGTCCACACCACGCATGCTCCCAACCCACGATCCATTATGATCCACACCTGTATCGCTGCCTTTAAATTGGTGCTTTAAAGATACAGAGCCCCATTTAACCGTGCAACTACACCTTAGCCTTTAGATGCAATAGCAATGTTGTGCCCTTTTTAAAAAAATAGTGGGGAAATCAAGCTCTTTTTTAAAGGCGCTTCTTCTCCCTTAAAACTCCAAAATAGTGTTTTCATGGCACACTTTCCCTTTTTCTCATCTAAAGGCTGGGCTTTCATGCAGCCATCAACACACCTCTTTTTGCCAATCTAAAATGGTCCTATGTAAAACAAATTAGGCCCAAAAAGCATTAGTGAAGAAGCATGTTTTCACTTGGTAGTGGAATGGCAGCAATTTTAGTGCCAGTCTAGCCTCCAAGGAGACGGTATTCTATAACTGCAGTGCCACAACAAAGGAGTCTCCCATGTCCTTCCACAGTGTATTACCCTGACAGATGAAACACAGGGGATGGCGCCTCCAGTAGACCTCTAATCATGGCATACATATATATGAAGAGGTATCCCTTCAAGCTATCAAGGTTATAAGTCATCTAGGGCTATAAATGTCATTACTAGCATCTTTAATTCAGCCTGAAAATATATCGGCAGCCAGTTAAATTATATTAAAATCAATTTTATATGTTTTTGTATGGTGTTTGGTCAGTAATCTAGCAGTTGCATTTAGTGTTTGCTGCAGTTTCCAAGTCATCTTCAAGGCCATCCCCACATACCGTACCTTATTATAGTCTCACTGGGAAGTTGCCAGAGCATGGACTACTATGGACAAGTTATCCCTGTTTAAGGAAGGCCATAGCTGGTAAATCAATGCTATCAGAAGCTATTGAGAGATCCAAGAAGTTCCACAGGGTAGCACTCCCACCATCTTCCATCTGGAGCAAATTGTCAGTTAAAGTGATAAGGCCTTTTCAGTGCTTGGCCCTTGTCTGAAACCTGACTGAAATGGGTATAAATGATGTTTTCTTCACCTCATACCAAGCTACCATGTGCTGAAGCACCTCAGTCAAAGGGGGAATATTAACAATGAGGTACTAGTTCTCACATAATCTCTGTTTCTTCGAGATCTTAGATGACAATTGCATAATTTATGCTAGTCCTCACCTAATAGACTTAAAAGACTTCTAGTTGCCATATGCTACATTCCTTTTAATTCCTTCTCCATGGTCTCCCACAATACTAACAGGAATGTTCTTTTATAAGCCTCCTAACGTATATTAACATTAACCTGTCTTCTTTTTTTACAGAACCTTGACACGAGCTGGAATCCGCTTGCTTCCCAGAGGAATGTGTCAAGAGTTGCCCAGCCTTCGTGTTCTGTAAGTTATAAATGCATTTTTCTCTCCTAGATTGTAAACCTATCGGCAAGGAACTGTTTTGTTCTTTTACTTGTTAAGCACCATATACATGATGATGCTAAATAAATATAATAAGGATCTGAAGTGGCAAGTATATCAGCAACACAGGAGTCATAGATCCCTATTGCTGACCCATTCTAGCACAGGCATCCATTGTACACGTATGGCATATTTTCTACTCTGCTTTCTCCATTCCAGGGAACTGGTAATTGTACTTATGGGATTCATTTCCCTAAATGGTCACATAGATCACTACTTTATTCTCTGAATGCCACTTACACCACTATCAGGACATACTGGACTGAGTTTACTGTGAAAGAGTGGGTGAGAAAGAAGTGGGGGTGATAGAGAGACTCATCTAAAATTTAAATCCAAATAAGTTTATTATGGAAAATAGAAGAAATTCTAGAGTAGAAAATTGTGGGCATCTACAGTTCTTGCAAACTCCTTAGCTGACATAGAAAACAGTTTAAAGGGATAAAATGGTACCACACTAACTAAGGATGCAGATAGCTATGTATGATATTCCTAATGTAGTGAAACATAAAATAGAAGTCAGTTGTAGCTTAGGCTTTCTGGTGAATTGGATGCAGTGGAAAGACACAAAAAGAAGGAGCTGGAATATTGCAAGGGTTGAGTAATCTCAGAACAACATCATGAACTGGGCACAGAAATGAATGAAAGGAGTGGTGCCAAGCATCAGGTGGGTACAAAGCAGATATTAACCTGGCTTGGGGTTTCCTGCCTTCCCACCTGCATAGCCCGAGGTCACCCACTCCTTTCTTCTGTACTAGATATTTTCCAAGAGGGCCTTCAAGAAAGCTCTCTTTGTTTGAACCTTTGTTATTTTCCCCACAGTGAACTCTCACACAATCAAATTGAGGAGCTGCCCAGTTTCCATTACTGCAAGAGGCTGGAAGAAATGTGAGTAACAGCTACTTTGGGGCAAGTTGTGGTAGCATTCCCAGTCTGTTACACAGTGTGTGGGAATAGGTGAACAATGGAGAGGTGGATCATGGAGCACAGGCACATGATCAGAACTTTCCCAAGGGTTTAATGTCTCTAGATTGTGGCCAGCTCTGAATTTTCTGACTTGAAAGAGCCACTTTCAAGGCCTCACTGGGCCACAGAATTCACTGAGTGACCTTGGACCACTCACACTCAACCTACACCTCAAGGTTATTGGGCAAATAAAGTGAAGAGGAGAGCATTATACACCACCTTGAGAAGAGAAAAAATAGGTCACTGGAGAAAAATCAGGCTCTAATTGCAATTAATAAGTAAGTAATGAAAATACAGAAGTAATTAATGAAAAAGCAATTTGAAATACCCACATGAATGGGGATAGAATTTGGAATCTGGGGGCTGTCAGTGTAAAGCCTTTGTTTCTCATGCTCACCAAACAAGCTGATTTTAGAAGGCAGTAAATGAACAGGGGTTTTGAAGCAGAACTCAATGCCAGGGAATGTTTGAAATTCCCTATACAAGATAAGACTTAGGGTCTAAATACCCTAAAGGCACCAGATCCCACCATATGAAATTCATGGGGTCACCATAGGTTGAGAAGTGATTTGAAGGCACATACACACACAATGAATACTCGGACTGTCATAAATATATCTTGAGTGAGGTCAGCTTAAGAAGGCTGGGGAAAAAAGAGAGAAGTGTTAGAAGGCAGTATATCTTTGTTTCCCCAGTGTTTCTCTTCTCTTCCCTCTCACACAGAGCATTCCCATGGTTAGGAGCACCAGGTGGTGACATTAGCAGGAGCAGATGCTGAGGAGGCCTTGGAATGGCTGGGATAAAGAAAACTTGGTGCTTGTAAACCCCATAACAAGCAAGCTTTTGATTTGAATGGGGTACTGTCCCAGGCCTGAGGCTATATGTAAAGAAATGGGTGGGTGGGATTGGATTGTTTTGTTTCCTGATGCACTTTTCCCTTGAAATTTGACCCCCTTTGCAACTTTAATGGGAGTAACCTTCATGGCAGGAATGCTTTCTTCTATTGCCAATGAAAATGGAGAACTCTATGAAGCAAGTTTCCCTCTCTCATTGCAGCCTCTCTGTCTTTGCAGTGGCCTTCAGCACAACTGCATCCATGAAATTAGAGCAGACACCTTTGGGCAGCTCACAGCCTTGCGCTCCATGTAAGTACAGCTCAGAGGGAATTATCAGAGGTTTCTATTATAATGAAAGAAAATCAGGAGATTGTGAGTACTATAATGCAGCCTGCTCTAGGCATGATTACAGACCCAGCTATACAAAGATCCCTTCAAAACAAATTGACCGTACTAGTCCGTGGAACACACAACAGCCCATTCTTATTACGATATCTCCTCCTCCCTCCAACAGCCCAAAATGAGAAGAAAATGGAAGATGTAGTTCAAAACATTGGGCACAGTTCCAGGCCTGCAAAAGTACCAGATGCAAATAAATATTTGATATGAACACACACACGCACACACAAGGCTGAGAGAGAAAGAGAGAGAGAGAGAGAACCCATATTATATACCTCACACAAAGGGAAATGGAAAACGTATGATGTATTACTTTCCACAGAGTTAGAAACATATCAGGAACAGATACTGATTAGCACTGTAAAATATTTTAGCCTATGAGACTGAAATAAGCAACCAAAGGAAAAAAGGTTCACCACTTATTTTCCCTGCTACTTTACCAGAAGGCCCCTCTATTGTTTGAAATTTCCCCAGAGGCCAGTCTTCCAAACCTCAAAGCACATAGACCTGCACTCTTTGCAGACCTTTCTTTTCTACATGTTTCTTTCATAATTCTCCCTGCTGCAGATCCAAAAATATATTCTCCAAGACAATGGACCTTCATACCCCACACAGCTTATTAATTAGTCATTTATTTATTGTTAAAAGGGAAGGTTATTGTACAAGCAGATAACTAGTATTTCTAAAGCTCACATCTCTGAGATTTTATGGAACCAGTATTCATACTTTGCCCCTGCTAACATTATATATAAAATCTCTTCCCCGTTCTTGTTTGTTTGATGTATATATCACCT
Source organism: Urosaurus nigricauda (assembly GCA_034509955.1). Taxonomy (NCBI): domain Eukaryota; kingdom Metazoa; phylum Chordata; class Lepidosauria; order Squamata; family Phrynosomatidae; genus Urosaurus; species Urosaurus nigricauda. Next base: position 42,930,840 of record JAOEGL010000004.1, on the reverse strand, counting down.
TCTTCCCAAGACTGAGCAATTCACAACATGATAAAAATAGATACAACTTCAGAAACATAGTTAGTTACACAGTATTAAAACACAGTTAAAGAGATTATTACATTAAAGCCACAGCTAAATTTAAACACACAACAATTTAAAAACACATCAATAATAAAAACTAGTATTTTTCTGTTGTGAATCTGTACCCTTCACAACAGACCACAATGATTTTATATTGCAGCCTTACAAATGATATATCATCTATTGGTTATATATTGAAAATGTAGTGCAAACAAAGTCTGAGCTACTGTTGAAAATATGTTCCCAGGTATCAGTTAGCATAACAAGAATGCCTGAGATTATACCAGTTTGTTGAATGTGGACAAGACTATAAAAGACACTAATTGTATGACAACTATTACCCTGTAACTACTGTTTGCACAGAACATCCCTGAGTCATCAGGGATGAATAAAAAGGGACATTCTGTGAAGCAGAAGCTATCCAGAAATCTTCACAAAGATAAAGTTATACTCAGGAAAACAAAGTAATTTGCCCTTCCTTAGAAGAAAATCATTCAACTGTTTTAAGAGATACCTTTCTTGAGACTCTAAATAAATAAAGGATCAATAATATATAGCCTTATCACTGACAGATTCCTCAGCATGCTTTTTTGTTATTATTCATACTCTTGCTTTGCAGCGATCTGAGTTGGAACTGCATTCAGCATATCCATTCTGAGGCTTTTGTGACCCTCAATTCTCTTATCAAACTGTAAGTTGGACCAAGGATACATAATAGATTTGTGCATTATATGGGTTTACTGAGGCACTGTTTTGGCATGTCAGGAAAAGTACCTATTTTGATCATGGGACATTCTATGCCAGTGTATAAAACTTTGTTGTAAGCAACTTCACAGACACTGCTGGTCCCACCATTGCTGCAATTGGCAAAGTGAGAGACCACTGTAGTCTAAAGTCATTTGTTGCATGTGACCTGTGGGGACAAGGTGGGCTGTACAAGCATATCCAGTTACTGTGTATGTGGAATTACTCTCTTCCTATTATAACCTCAAAACCACTTTGTAGCTCAGAAAGCGTTAACTGGTCTGTGGTCATCCAATAAGCTTCAAAGCTAAGCAGAGATTTTTGAATCTATACTTCCTTGTTCTGTACCACAAAAGGTGTGACATCCCTAATTAAACCACAGTTGTAGTGAAACCTGCCTTCATTATTATTTGCTGTTGTTTGCAGTCTAGTCATTTTTGACTTTTGACAACTCTAAGGCAACCTTATCATAGGGGTTTCTTGGGAAGTTTCTTCAGAGGACGGTTGCATGGTAGGGCTTGGGAACATGCAGATGCTCAGCTCTACTGAGCCCTACTTTCAGTTCCAGGCCGGCGCAAAGCGCCAGTCTGTATCCATCCAAAATTCCCAAGGAGACATGGCCTCAACTTGTATCTATATTCAGCATCTTAAGTTGAGCAGCTGTAGGAGGAAATAATCTTATATTGTATTTTCTTTCCTTTTAACAATATCTAATCAGCTCATCCAAGATATTCTTGCAGTAGCTTATTAAAATAAAACATAACAAAAATGGCACACAAATCGTGTTTAAAACACCAGTCATAGAAACACTAAGTTATCCGGAATTAAATCTTGTGAGAAACTCAGCTCCTGGAGCCTTCACAGATCTCCCCAGTCAAGTGTCCCCCTCTGTCTTTACATCTATAGGGATTTGACTGACAATCAGCTAGTGACGCTGCCCTTGGCTGGCCTGAATGGATTGACTCATCTGAAGCTCAAAGGCAACCCTGCACTGTCTGAACCTTTTAGTAAAGAAAGCTTTCCCAAGATAAGGTGAGCTTTGTTTCATATTTCTAGCTCCATACAGTGTGTGCATGTTCTCTCTCTCTCTCACTGGACTTTGTTTGCTTTAGTCTGCCTTTTGCTGTCCATGTTTAACAGACAATTCCATGTAATTCTTTTAAGCCAGAGACTTAAGCAAGCCTGCTTCCTGTTCACATTCTGCCATCACTGCCTTGAGAAACTGATGAGCCACTGAATATCTTGTCACTGGCATCCTCCAAACTCACACACAAGGCCTGAACACAGGGGGCTCACGCCTGGGGCTCAGCAGAGCGGAAAACCTTTGCAAAAGCCAACCTCAGCTAATGACATCCAGCCTTCCTACAGTAAATGCTATTTGTGTGGCCATGTCTTGTCTGCTGTGGATTAATGAGCTGCCTCAAGGGGTGAGAGTAAGCAGCTAAGGCAATGTACTATAAGGCTCAGAACACAGTGGCAGAAGTGCCAGCAGTGTCTAGCATTTATGCAAGTGGGGAGTCCTTAGCCACCACTACACCACGCAATTCAGTGCCTTTGCTCACATATTTATTGCTCCAGGGGCTTTTTGTTTCCATCCTAGGGTTTTTGTTTCCATCCGGTGCTGGCTGTCCATTAAGCCCAATCATGGAAATATGCACTTTGGTCCCTGCTTACACTGACACACTGTGCTTAGGAGGGTGGGCTCTTGTACAATGAATAGCTGTTTGGAAGAGTTTCAGCAGTTTCAGTTTTCCTGAAGGCTACATGAGAAGCTCCATGTGCAAAAAACAAAAAAACCTGCAACTATTAAAGGGATTAAACTATTAAAAGTATTTTGCATTTCTCCAGCCTTCCACATAGCCTTGTCACTTTGCATGTTCAATATGAAGAAGGCCACCTTTGTTTGCAGTATGAATTTCTGCACCCATGTGGGTAAAATAAGAAAAAGAGAGAGCCAAGTAACTAGTAGCCATTTATTCTCCTCCCCAGGATCCTGGAGGTGCCCTATGCCTACCAGTGCTGTGCCTATGGAGCATGTGCCAACTTCTTCAAAGGCTCGAGTCAGTGGGATTTGGAGGATATGAGCCATGAGGATGAGGATGGCCCCAAAAGAACCTTGGGACTATTTCCAGGCCATGCTGACAATCACTGTAAGACAAATTTTGGGTTTAGGCTGTTTCTGAATTTGTTAAAGGAGATGTTAAGCTATAAAAAAGAGCTCAATGAGGGAGGAAAGCAGACCTACAGACTCAGTGTTTTGGAGCAAACTGCAGTTACTCCCGTTGTGCATTATGACTATGTTATATACTCATGTACAAGTCGAACTCATGTATAAGCTGAGAGACAGTTTCAGGGTAAAAATCATGGATTTTGATATGACCTCAGGATAATTCGGGGGTAAAACTTAGGGGGCTGTAACAAGGGATGGAAAGGGGGAAACACTACTTCTGTCCCTCCTTCTCTGGACCTCTCCCTACCCCCTGACACCACTTCCCAGGTGCTGGAAGAGATGTTTGAAAATCAGACTGGGGAGGAAAAGAAGGGGAGTTAAAAGGGGTGATTCTTTGATGGGAAGAGAAGGCTTTCAGATTGGATTGGGAAGGGAAAGCAGTGGGGAGAAGGCTTTTAAATTGGATTGGAAGCTCTTTCATGCACACGCACACACACCTGTCTCCAGGCATGAAGAGTGGAGCATCACAGCAGTGCTTGTTTCAGGATCTTTCAAAGCAATATTCATGTATTGACCCATATATAAGTCAACCCAGGATATTAGGGTCAATTTTGGGATATAAATTTCTTGATCGGGTATATACAGTAGTCTGGACCATTGATCATCTGGTACAATGCGAAGAACTAGAGAGTAAGATCGAGTTTATGTTAGGAAAGATTCTGCATGGTGGAGATCAAAGTAGGACAGCTTCAATGTATTCCTGTTTCCAGGCATAACGTTTTTGGTAGCAAGGGGGATTTCTTTGCAACTGGAAGTCACATGTGAAAAACACCGGTGGAGCTGATTCCCAAACCACAGCTTTGATTGTTTGTTTGCTGCATGACATGATTGTATAAACACATGGCCCACACACACTGTTAAGCAAAAGATACTCTAGTTGAATTGAAAAATACATTTGACATGGAATGCTAAAAGGGGAGGGCATTTGCCTTCTTTTTATTCTTTGGAGACAATAGCGTGGCCTATGTCATTATGTCCCGGCATTTGAAACAGTATTCTCTTTCTTAGAAAACGAAAGATACTTTCCTGCATTTTATAAGGCAGGCTTCCAAGCTGCATCATCTGCATTCTAGAGTTACAACTGCAATCTGGTCAATGCTTTCCTATTAAACAGCCTCCTTATTTAAGCATAAGCTTTCTGTTTTTTAAAAAGTAGAACCAGAAGCCCCTTTCTGTTTTGTTTTTGAGGGGGGCGCATTATGGGGAAACATTACATGTGAGAATTCTAATATCCCTTGCCCCTTAGAATTTTCTTTCCCATTGAAGATATATTTTCCAATGAGCAATGTCCTAGAGATCACGGATCCTGCTCTGAGGTTGCTTCCCAGCTCCAGCTGCTTTGCTTTCAAACAGAAATAACAGCAGCTCTTATAGCAGGCTATTTTGCAAAATATTTACCAGTCGAGACATTGTGGCATAGGTGCCAATGTCTACTTTTCTAGCAGAGATGTGACACCCAGGCATCAGTTCCCAGGACTGCTGTGCTACATGAGATATGACAATTCTGTCCTCCTTTATAGCCCAACTGCAGCATTTCATAATGTATCACATAGCAGATTGGTTTGTCACCCATAATCTGTCTTCTGTGGGTGGGCAGGCATCCTCTTGCCCATGATGGAATGAATTGATTCGCTCGCTCACATTTCTTCCTGGAAAAGCCTTGCATCACTCAGAGGCAGAGAACAGAAAGGATTCATGCAGCCTGAGGGAATTGGTTCTACATAGCTTTTATGCTATGCCATTGGGCCTTGCCCTTATCCAACAGTACACAGAGTAGGATTTTCCCCCTGCTTACAAATTCAATGGAAGCTCTGTGTAGTTACCTTTGTGCAACCAGTCTGTTTTGATGACAGGATGTTTGTGGGAAAAGGGTATGCACCTTTTTGCTAAGACAGTCCAAATCATGTACTTGACACCTCCAGTAAAATAAACAGCAAAGACTCAGCTGTCTAGACTACTGGGCAACAAGTCATTCTCTTCCAGATGCCAGCATATTCCTAGTCTAGGTCAGAGCTACCTGGGTTCCCAGCAGTGGGAAGGATTAGTGATGGGCAATACAGCTCACAAACATTCATCTATTTTTTTTTTTTTTTTTTGGACAAAAAATCATTGGGGAAATATTCATTATAAATTCTGTCCTATATGAATCCTCTGTTTAAGATAGAAAACAACTACTGAAGAAAGGAATCCTTGATTGTAGTGTTGCCGTAATTTTTCCTGACAAAGGTTCTGTGTCTTTAACAGCTGCCTGGCAAGCAGTACACCTATAGGGTCAGCTTTCCCTCTTTACTTCATTCTATGGACAGAAATTCCACAGGTGCAGTGGTTCCCATCTGTGCAATATAAAGTGCTTCTGTCAGCCTACAGAGCAAAGTGTTTTTCTAGATTTAGCCCTCTTCTCTATTAGTCAGAACACCAGTGCTTCTCATTAAAATCTTTGTAAATCACCTCAGGGAAGCATTCTAGAAATGGTGAACTAAGAATACAGATCTGCTTGGTGCCCATATCTCAAAGTCTGAATAATTTAAAGAAACATGAAGTTGCACACACAAGGTAATCTGCAAAACACACACACACTTCAACTGAAGACAGCACACTCAACATGGTTACCAAGGAGCAAAATACTGTACCAGCCATAGCTCTGACTATACCATGGGAGTACAGTAGCTAATTTGGACAAATTACAAAAAACTTTTCTCTCTTCCTCTACTCCTGGATAGTGGTAAATAGTGTAAGCCTTGTTGCAGCTCATGCAGCTCAGTTGGTGAATACACAACATAGTGCTGTCCCTGAGTCCCACCACCTCATGAGGCTGAAAGAATATACAAATGCTTTAAGCAAGCAAGCAAACAAGCAAGCAAGTAAACATGCCCATCTCAGGTGTGTTAACAACAAGCTGATTTTTATGTCATAAATATATTAGGTCTTGGACAAAAACACTGAAACAACAGTGGGTTCCTACCAGTTGAGCAACACAGTAGCTGTGCTCCCTCTGAGAGAACAGACTCACAGATTGAATCTGTGGAAAATGTTCAGCAGATATATTTATGGATTCTGAAATCATAAGACAGATACATCCCTCAAAATAATGAGTGGCATTGGGGTTTGTTGGAGACAGATGTTTTAAGAAAACACATTTGTAACATGACATATTGTTCTGTAACATAACTGTCACATTTGTCAGGCCTGCTGCTCTTAGCACAAAATCCCAAGATACAGAAAAGCATAGCAAAGATGATTTCTCACTATTTCCATAGCTGTGACTAAGAACCTAAGTGACATGTCACAATACAAAGATGAACATTAACATAACTGTGATGTATTCCTTTCTGTATTATTTTCTAGATGACCTGGACATAGATGACTTCCAGCTGGAACTTGATGATTCAAAGCTATACCCCAATATCCAGTGTACACCAAACCCTGGTAAGAAAAATGACTAAAATATAAATATCATTGATAAAAAGCTTTATTTCATTAAGAGTGATGACTATAATACATTTTTAGTCAGTCAAAATATGGAAGTACAAAGCTTCCTAGAAAATACTAATTCTGTGATATTCACTGATGAACATTACATACATCACTGCAAAGGGATATTGTAGCACTTTTGAGACTAACAGAGAGAAAGCTTGTAGTGTAAGTTTTCATATCCTGGGTCTCCTTCATCAGATGCTACAAAATCCTTTTGCATACCTATCCAGACTAACATGGCAATGTCTGTAAATTCTGCATTCAGAACTGTTATTCTTATATCTCAGTTCTTCATTCACTATCAGTTTCTAGCCCCTACTGCCCTAAAGAAAATGGCTTACTATTGGCCAGTATCTCTCAAATGGTTAAGGAAATGCAGGATTTTCAGAGGGCTGTCTTTTATGTCCCATTTAGTTCTTTGCCCCCTCCCTCAAAATAAGATTCAAATAAGCCCCTTGTCCTTTGAATACTGATTTCCAAGCCCCTTGTTACACCTGTTGAGCCACAAGTCTAAAAAAAGTGCACCATTACTACGCCTTCCTTTCACAGTGAGCCACCTTACTTCCAGGCATGTGTCCACAGGGCTATCTCAGACTCAGCTTAAGTACTCAGTAAGTTTCTTTTGTTTTGTCCTCTGTTAAATGCAAAATGAGACAAAATGTTCATGTGTCTCGCTTTTGAGCTTAAGCTCTGCAAGGTATTGTGTCACCTGCTTTGCTGCATCATCCTTGCCATCCATTTTTGTAATTTTGCTTCCTTCCTTCCTTTTTAGGTCCTTTCAAGCCCTGTGATCACCTGTTTGAGAGCTGGGTCATCCGCCTAGGGGTCTGGCTGATCACATTGGTCTCCATGTTATGCAACGGGCTAGTCATGGTGGTTGTCTTTGCCTCACCTGGCTATCTCTCCCCCATCAAGTTTGTTATTGGTACCATTGCTGGTGCCAACATACTGACAGGCCTGTATTGTGCTATTCTGGCCTCTGTGGATGCATTCACTTTTGGTCATTTTGCAAAATATGGAGCCAGATGGGAAACAGGTATAGGGTGCCAAGTGACTGGATTCCTTTCTGTCTTTGCTTCAGAGGCTTCCATTCTTCTCCTAACATTGGCCACTGTGCAGTGCAGTCTCTCAGTGTCGTGCATGCGGACATATGGAAAGGTTCCATCCTTTGGCACAGTCAAGGCAGGAGCCTTGAGTTGCCTGGCACTCTCTTTGATAGCTGCAGTGCTGCCTCTCTTCTCTGTTGGAGAGTATGGCACATCTCCACTCTGCCTACCTTATCCTCTCCCTGATGGTAAGCCTTCCATGCTGGGTTTCATGGTGACCCTGGTGTTGGTAAACACTCTCTGCTTCCTCATTATCACAGGAACATACATCCGCCTCTATTGCAACCTGCTAAAAGGTGAGTTTGACTCTGTATGGGATTGTGCTATGATCAAGCATGTTGCTTGGCTCATTTTCACCAACTGTCTTCTCTACTGCCCTGTGGCCTTCCTGACATTCTCTTCCATGCTTAGCCTCTTTCTCATCACCCCTGAAGTCATCAAATCTGTGCTTTTGGTGGTGCTTCCTCTGCCAGCCTGCCTCAACCCCCTGCTCTACCTGCTCTTTAACCCCCATTTCAGAGATGACCTGCGGTTACTGAGGCAGAAAAGGCAAGCGCAGGAAAGCTGTGCCCAATCCTATGTGTCTGAGGACACAGAGAAGAGCTCATATGACTCTACTCAGGCCCTTGTTCCTTTCTCTGACATGGATCATATATTTGAGACACCAGACATCTTTCGAGTGCCTTCAAGCTGCTCATCAGTCCTAGATGCCTATAGCTTCCCTTCAATGACTCTCATCCCATGTCAACAAAAGGCAGGTGCAAAAGGATATGACAAGGGCTTCTCTACCCATCTCTCCTACTTTGCTGATGATGAACTTCTACTTGCATCAGAAAGCAGGGACACAACAAGGAGCAGCCTTCGGATTGCTTTGTTTCCCACAGCACCTACACCAGCCTTCACTTCTCACTTATAAACAGTCCTTCACCTTTCCAGACCCAATGTAAATTTCCTCAGTGAAAAACCAATGCAAAGACACCATGCTGTAACCATCGACAACTTGGGGGCAACGGCTATTCTGGGGGAAACAGCCAAGTTTATTGCTTCTTCTGGAAACAGGGCTTGATCATCTCCAAGTTGTTTCCAGCTCCACGTATTGCTTGCTGGAGCATTGTCTCCTCCTCTCTGCAGCAGTATACAGAGTATTCCTCAGGAGAGGAAAATCTAGAGAAGGGTTCAAATCCTTGGCTATTACATAGAAGAACCAGGTATAGCAAAATTAGAAGCTTCTGTGCTCCCTAATCAATCATGACTTGGTTTCCTGGGATATTTTTGACTCATGATGAACTGTGTGGGACCAACAGCAGATCATAACGGAGTGTTAAACTGGAGAATCTTGCCCTAGGACAGTGACAGAGAAGGCATTGTTCTTGGTGATGTTACGACTAGTTTGATAGACACCACCACTATCCCTGCCAAAGCATAAATATAAACATCATTGGCTCTTCTCCTCTGACTCTCTGTAATCAGATATACTATCAATTATGCTTTTTACAAAATAATGTCTAAAGGCTCTTACAAAATAGGTCTGGCCTTCAATATGGAATGCTTCAGTTTTCATAGAGCCTAGGGGTTTTTTTCTTTTGGTTTTTTTAAAATGAATTATCTATCTACCCAGTCGGCAGATACCTAAAATGTAACTTCCAAGAAATTAATGTGTCCAAGACCAAAGTCTGTTATTATAGTGTGGCTATCTTTGAGTTGAAGTGCAGTGGTAAATCAAAGAACAGAAGAATTCTGGAACCTCACTCCTCTGAGAGCCAAACTATGAGGCAGTTTTTAGTTTAGCTCACTGTTTAGGATAGGCTGCATTTCCTTGGTCTTAGTTCCATCAGAACCCATAAGTACAAATTCTTAGAGCCTGTGAGCCGGAAAATTTCAGGAAGGCAGCCTCCAGACTCTTGAAGAACAAACAGTACATAAATATTTCTGCTTTGTAGCACTCTCCATTTTTAAAGCTGCCAGTGCTACAATGAAGAAAGCTAAATACTAAACATAGCCATACACTGAAGAGAAAGGCAAGACAAAGGCTTATTAATCATAAATCAAAGATTTCCACCATGATATATATTTACCCACCAGTGTTAATCCAACACAGCATAACTGCACCTAAAGTATACTGTGATCCAATTACACTGTAATAATAATTTAAGCAGTAGTCATAAAGGCTTGACATAGCTCACATCTGAAGACAATAACAGTATATTTTGGCTTCTGGGATTGCACTTTTAAACATAAACTTCAATTTTCTTTGTAAGTTAAGGGTAGAAATTACAAAAGGGAATTTATACCTCTTGCCTTCCCCTCTAAAGGAACCAGTAGTTATGTTGTGGAATGGCTGCTGTTGTGTGCATTCAAGTCATTTCTGACTTATGGCAGCTCTAAGGTGACCCTATGATGGGATTCTATCAACAGGATTTATTAAGAGGGGGTTTGCCATTACTTTCTTCTGAGGTTGAGAGTGTGTGACTTACCAAAGTTCACCCAGTGGGTTTCTACAGCCGTGTGGATTTGAACCTTGGTCTCCTAGAATCCTAGTCCATCACTTAAACCACTACACCACACCAGCTTACAGTAACATATAGCAAATCAGAAGCAAGATTCCTACTGCTGGCAATTAAAGTCACTGTGGAGTTAAAGCATACAAGTAATTTTTTGTTATAAATTTGATGGGACTCATTTCCAAAACGAACAAGTTGGAGAAATAACATAGCCTTTCAAGAGTGGAAGTTTGCTGGAAAACCCCAAAGGAATTTTTCCAATCTGTTTTTTGCTGAGATAGCATAGCTGTCAACATTAATAACTTGCCCAGTGTTCATAGCATAGCTGTCAACATTAATAACTTGCCCAGTGCTCTATGAGGACATTTTCATCAAAGGAATTTTTCCTAACATTTTAATACTTCAGAAGAGATACTATGCTACATAAGTCTAGCTTTAGGGAAGCTCTTAATAGAGTTGGGAGAGAAACCTTAAAACTGAAACCCAGAAGTGAGGAATGTTATAAACAGTCTAGATACATTTTCTTTCTGTCCCTTGAGGTTGATTTGGCATATCTAATAAGTCTAGTTACAGCAGAGTTCTGGTTAGACAGAACTCCAGAATTCTTAATTCCTCAGTTATTACCTATGCTTATGGCCTTATGCACAGACAGTAAAGGTTGACAAATATGTAATAGGAAGACTCATTATGCCTTACCCAAAAGAAGAAAGGTGCAGCTAGTGTAATAGGAAGCACTTGAATTCCAGAGGGTCTCACATGAAATTATAAATTGAGAAATAATTGAGTTCTTGGCATAAGCTATTAATCAGTGCATCTGTCAGCCAGGTTTCCAGGTAGTAATTAGCTACATGAAGAACTTTCTTCCTTCAGTAATGAAGCAGGCAAAGAGCAGCTTGTGCACCAAATTTAGATATCAAATCCAGCAGGATTGCTATGCTCACATATTAAATAACTTACACAGCTGTCCTTTACTATCCTAATAAATTTACCAGAAAGAATAAAGATCAAAGAAGCTACCTGCTTATCCAGAAGCCATATAGCACAACTCTGAGCATGTTTACTCAGAAGTGTGTCCCACACTGAATTCAATGAGATTTATTCCCAAGTAATTGTGTTTAGTATTGTTGCCTTAGGGAATTGGCTTACCAAATGCTGAGCATGCTATTGTACATAAAACAGTAAACAGCACTGGCTTTCCATGTGGACTTCATATTACATAATATTCCTAACCAACATGGAGCCTCACTAAAATTCTGAAGGTCAGGTAGGTTAATCCATAGTAGGAACAGACAACTTCCTCGGATTGTGGGGAGGACATTTTTTTCTTTAACACCCTGCAAACATCTAGAGGATGTGGAGACAATTTTTTTATGTATGTGCTGGCGGCTCTTCTGGGCTGTTTTACTTCCAGGACAGACCTTTATCTAACAGGGAAGTTAACTGGCATTCATTAAACCAATTTAATTCTGTATTAATGGTCTCTGCTGGACCCAGAACATCCTCAAATTCATAACAAGGTAAAATGGAGGGGGTGGGGAGAATATTTTGAATTTTTAAAAATTAGGGGGGGGGGTGGAGTATTAGGATGCAGAGGCACTGCAAAATTGGTCCTGGGGAGTAGACTTTAGTCGGAATTCAGAATAAATTTAAGAAAAACAAAACAAAGCATGGAAAGCTATGCATAATTTATTTCTGCATTCTTCTATATAGTTCTTTGTCCAAAGCAAGCTCTGCCCTTGCCTGTTGTACAGAGGTAAAACATGCAAGCCACTGTTCTACAGGCCTTACAGATATTGCAGCAGGGAACGTTCTAGGACCCCAAAACTTTATAACATTCCTCAGTCACCACATACCATACCTCTAAACATGATTTTAATGCCAGAGTGGAGAAAAATTGGGCCCAGCTGCCTAGGGATGTAGGGGGCATTTTTACGACCTTCTTTGGCATATAGGTGTGGCTATTTTAGGCCTTTTTTTTCAAATGAAAAGTTGATATCTTGTTTACTTTCTGTCTGAAAAAGGAGTCTGAAAACATGGCAAAACTGCTCCCATCTGTAGGGGTTAGAAGAGGGACTTTTTGGTGTTAAAAAAAAGGTTGTGTATGAATATCAAGGGGTCAATGGTCTATGGAGGCCAGTGCTCCACAAATGTCAACATTTGTTTTGAAATAAGGGTCTTCCTCATCTCAACTCCTGAATTCCTAAAAGGGTGACTGTTTTAAAAATTGAAATCCTTTTTGTATTGCTAATGTCTTCATATATGTTGCTTAGAATGTAAATTCCATTTAACAGCAGTCATTTGGTTGTTGTTTTTTTAATGGAGTATTAAAAGTGTCTAGAAGTTACACATTACAAGAGGTTCCAGATAGATCATCCACTATCCTGATTTTATCAACATCAACACTCATAAAGCTCAGGCAAATTAGTTGTTAAGGTAGATGCACAATCAGGGCCAGGAAAGATTCATTTCCCCTTACTGGCAGCTTGATTATTTTGCTAGGTCTCTTAATTAGTACAGGGGCTAGTCTTTCCCAACACACAGGCACCATCTACAATGTGACTGTTTCAACGTCTTCTGGCTGTAGTTCATTTTCCTATATCACATGATACTATTGCTACCCAACTTCTCTTCAAGCAGGATACTCTTATGTAACCATAAAGGATTAAACTTAGAAAATATTTATCAATATATGTGGAACTAAGTACGAAGATTAAAAAACAGGCAGAAAGAAGAGCTTAGTGACACAGAGAGAAGACACAGGGAAAGGGGACAGCTACTAAGAAGTGACTTGGTACGCATCACAGGAGAGACTGGGCTGGAAGAAAAGAGTGTTAGGAGCTGACTGCAGATTTAAAGTTCCTTGCCTTTTCTTATATATAACTCCTACTTGAGTTTTACTGAAAATTCAAACTGCATGAAATATGGTGTTATTGTCATCTTTATAGCTGTTAGATTCAGTTCATCCAGTAAAAATACTGAAGTCTTATAATTCTTACCATTGATACTACTGTGTCCAATATCTTATCAAGATCCCGTCCTACACTGATACTAAGAAACATATCCGATGAAAGGCCTTTACACACCATGTATGTTAGTGTCTGTATATACATGTCATATATGCAATATCCAGCATGCGTGTGTTTGTATATTATGTGTATATTTATATATAGAGAGATATAGCTACTTTACTTCTCTTACTGACCTTGTTTGAACCTTTCTTTTTGTATATTGATTTGTAAATCATTCCCTATGGAAGACTATGTAGAAAATTAAAAACTAAAGTTTCTCACAACTAATTATTATTGTTCCAGTGACTGAAGTTGGAAAGCCACAAGACTGAAAGGTGTACATGGTTATTAAGGATTGCAACATCAGATATGGTGTTAATGTATCAACAGATCCTTACAGATGTAACATCATAGGTAGAGCATCTACATTACCTCAAGCAAAGTGCTTCTCAGTGCATACAGTCAGTTGCTAGACATCAAAGCTAGAGTGCAAAGTTGTCAAGTGATGACTTGTATGTGTGAACTAGGTCTCTGTGCCTGCTAGGAAAAACCAGAAAAATCTAGTATCTCAGCAAGTAGGATCTACAGAAGAGATTATCAGAAGGGGGGGGGGGGGGCAGAGAGGGAGACACAGACATCACCTCAGACAAAAACAGTGAAAGGCTTTATTTTAATAAGGAAGGAGTCTGTCTTGACAACAAAGACAAACTAGCTGCTGAGGCATTACACCAGTCCTTCAGGGAAATACAAGAAACTCAACAAATTCTTATCTTATGAAGTCTTACAGAGCATGCCTTTATAAGTAGGCCCAAGGAGATGAATGAATGAACACTCCTCCTTCAGTGTCAGTTAGCTTTAAAGGAGGCTTAAGTGCAATATTAATAGTCTGTGACTTCAGATAATTGAAGGAACAAAAAAGCAGATCAAAGTTGTTTTTAAGGCAGATTAATACAGATGGCTAACCTACAAGGGCTGGAATGTTAATTAAGCCCATCATTCAAATTATGAAAATCTATGTAAGAACATAGTCAATAAAAAAAAATAGGAACATGAAATACAGAGAACTTGTACACCAAAGAACCCAAGTCTACAAAGTCTGGTTACATAAATAGATTGTATACTTCATTTACATGCTTGATTGCTAAATTTGGGTTTGTCAAATTTGACTTTCTATCTGAGAACAAATAACAGGAGAGTTAACAGAAACAGTAAACAAGGAGGGATGGGGATCTTTGAGAGAGGAGTTGTGTTGTGAAGACTTGCTTTCTGATCAGTAGACGTTAATAAATGTAGTTACCTTTTACCTAACAGTTTCTCCAGATAAAATCATTGGGAATGGGATTAAAAGGAAATTGTTGGCATCAAACCTCCTCACACTTGAAAGTCAGATTCCATTCTACCACTTGTGCTCAGGTTTCTAAAAATCCTAGCACTATACAAAGAAGACAGAAGGGCAAAACTTGCAAACTCCCTCTGAAGAAACATGCCAAGTAAAGCCCATGATAGGTTCAAATCAAAAACAACCTGAAGGCACACAATAACAACAACAAAGTCAAACTGTAGTACCAAAAGCTTAAGAGGTTCAGTCCTAGGAAATAAGTTACTGGTAAACATAAACCAATGGGAAGTCACAGTAAATGTTTTTATACTTCAGGACAAGGAATTGGTCTAATTCAGGGGTGGAAACTGTAGGAACCCTAACCAGCACAGTCAATCCTGATAAAAACTGAAGGTAGCAATCCAACAGTATGTGGAGGGCTACACAATTCCCACCGCAGTGTAGCTGAATCTAGCTTAAAAGGGGGAGAGGGGGTCACTAGATTAAATTCAAAGACATTTTTCTCTTTGCTAGGGCTGCTTCTCTGTCAATCTAACAAAGATCAACTCCTTCATGCAGTTGCAGAATCTACTCTGCTAGGTGATGGATCCAAAGAAAAATTTAAGGGGAAATGGGGAACTGCAAGGCAGAAGAGATGAGGAGGCTTTGCAATTGTGTAAAACGACTTCAATTCAGATGTTAGCTTCCATTCACTGTAGATATATGTATGGGACACCATTCTAAACTAATGTTCAAAGTAATATGCAAAAGAAAATGATGAATCACAAAAACTAAATGATAAATCAATATACAGATAAACACCCCACTGCAATGCAAATTTAACATCAGATCTTATGTTCCTTAGGTCGCTTCTCATAGGGCATGGTTTCTATACCTTGAAAATAGAGCCTATCATGTTCTATGAGATGTTTGTTTTGTCCCATGGCTTTCTCATGGGAATAAACAAACATCTCCTGGAACATCATGGACTCCATTTTTAATCTAAGCACCCCCCAAGGATGCTGGTTAATAATAATAATAAAATAATGTGTGGTCACAGAACCTCTGTCACGTATGCTTTAGCCATAATATCTTATGTTAAATTTGCATGGCTTTCCCATAGGAAGACAGTGTCGATGGAAGTAATAATGCCACTCTATTCTGTTTTGGTTAGGCCTCAACTGGAATACTGTGTCCAGTTCTGGGCACCACAATTCAAAAAGGATGTGGAGAAACTGGAGCATGTCCAGAAGAGGGTGGCCAAAATGTGAAAGGTATGGAAACCATGCCCTATGAAGAGCTACCTAAGGAGCTGGGGATGTTTAGCATGGAGGCGAGAAGGTTAAGAGGTAGCCCTGTTTAAATATTTGACAGGGTGTCTTACTGAAGATGAAGCAAGTTTGTTTTCTACAGCTCCAGAGATAGGAGCAACAGAAATTAATTCAAAGTACAGGAAAATAGATTCCACCTCAATGTTAGGAAGAACTTCCTGACATTAAGAGTTGTTTGACAGTAAAAGACACTCCCTCAGAGTGTGGTGGAGCCTTCTTCTTTGGAGGTTTTTAAACAGGCTAGATGGCATCTGTCTGCTTTGATTGTGTATTCCTGCAGGCAGGGGGTAGGACTGGATGGCCCTTGTGGTTGCTTCCAACTCTGTAATTCTAGTTTCCATGAAGCTGCAGTTCTATGGCACTCATATTCACCTTTTCCTTCATCATGGAACTAAGTTCTTTAAGGAAGGAGGATTACTTATTTGGGTTTAATATTTGGGTTTATATGTATATTCCAACTAAAGCCCGAAGTAGACAGGCCAAATAATTTGGGGGCATGGCGTTCAAACAACACATGCTCTCAAGCCACCTGGAAGCCATTTGGGACTGCAGTATTCGGTTGCTGCAGTCCCGGTGCAATCGCGGCCAAAGCAGCCACAGATCACTCCAATTGGCCTATCTGCTTTGCCACTGTATTCAACAGATCAATAATATGTTCTGCAAAGATAATTTCCACTCACTGGTGTATATCTAACATTATATCCCTAGCTTCCCTTGGTTATAATATTCAATTCAAAATAATAGATCAGATGAATGTGTGCTTTTGGGGGGGGGACCCCACCAGTATAGTTTAATTATGCAAGGCATGCCTAAAAGTTCAGAAAGAAAGAAAAAAGCACATATGTGAGACTAGATTGATTTTTATTGGAATAGGTTTGCAAACAGCTATTACAGCTATGTTTTGATTCAAATCCAGATTTTCCAATTCTGACAACATACAAGTACTTTTCTAATTTGGCTATATAATGGGTTTAAAATTTGTTCAGAATATATTTTGGCAGACATCTGGACTGGTACATTCTATGAATGACTAGATAATCAGATGGGTTCTGTCTGATTTCGAGTAAGCCTAGACCACTGAGGGTAGTCACTCTTACTTTACAACACAAAATCTACTGGATTAAATTGAATTGCAGATATTGAGCCAATGCGTCTTAGATAAGTTAGATGTACCATGTAGGAATTGTTTCATTGGTTCTATTTTAGTTGGAATAAGCAAACACTCACTGTATATATGGAGGTGAGCAGAGTGGAGATTCCACCCATTAATAATGTTTAGGGAAAAATAACCTTGCACCTGATATGCCATACTGTAAAAAGCTCACAAGTTAACTCTTTAAGGTGTTATTAATGAAGCAATCCAAGATCAAAATGAAACAAGAATGTTTTTGAAGTCTGTTTAGAAAATGAACATATAACAATAATCATCATCATCATCATCATCATCATCTTTATTTCTAGCCCGCTCCTCTGTGAGTACAATCGGAGCGGGGTACAACAAGATTAAAACATACAAATTAAAACACTTCATTGACCCATTCCCAGCCACCCACCCCTTAAAAATAAATTAAATTAGCAATAATTTAAAATCAACAACATTAAAAACATGATTCATCCTCCATAGTTCTTACATTGAGGAAAAAAATAGCACCAGACAAGGGGTCAAATTCAATTTATAGGTCCCATTTGGAGCTGGGATCTAAGAGGTGTCAGGGAAGGCCTGCCGGAAGAGATGCGTCTTCAGAGCTTTTTTAAAGCAATCAAGAGATGTTATAAGGCGCATCTCATCCGGCAGACCATTCCAAAGTTTGGGAGCAGTCGCGGAAAAAGTCCTCTGGGAGGTCTGCGACAGCCTAGTTTTCACAGGCTGTAGCAGGTTCCTCCCAGAGGATCGGAGTGTGCGGGGGGGTTCATACGGGGAGAGGCGGTCCCTGAGATAAGGTGGACCCAAGCCATGTAGGGCTTTAAAGGTTAAAACCAGCACCTTGTACTGCGCCCGGAAACTAATTGGCAGCCAGTGGAGAGCCTTCAGCACCGGTGTTATGTGCTCTCTCCTTGATGTTCCAGTTACAAGCCTGGCTGCCATATTTTGGACCAGTTGAAGTTTCCGGGTTAAGCACAAGGGTAGCCCCATGTAGAGCGCATTACAGAAATCCAGGCGTGAGGTTACCAGAGCATGTACCACAGTTTCCAGGTCCCTCATGTCCAGGAAAGGGCGCAGCTGGCGTATCAGCCGAAGCTGATAACAGGCACTCCTGACCGTCGCATTCACCTGACAGGTCATGTGGAGCGACGAATCTAGGAGTACCCCCCAGACTGCGAACACAGTCCTTAGAGGAGAGTGTGACTCCGTCCAGGACTGGAGACTGTATTCCCAAGCCTGGTTTTGGGCCTGTGACTGTTAGTACCTCCGTTTTGTCTGGATTCAGTTTCAATTTGTTTTCCCTCATCCAATCCATTACCGCCGCAAGACAGTCATTAAGAGGAGAGACGCCATCTGAAGTCTGTGCTGACGATCTGGACATGGAGAGGTATATCTGAGTGTCATCAGTGTACTGAAGACACTGAGCTCCATGCCTCCGAATGACCTCACCCAGCGGCTTCATATAAATGTTAAATAGCATCGGGGACAGGATGGCGCCCTGAGGGACGCCACAATTAAGCTCGATTTTGGAGGAGCAACTGTCCCCAAGCCTCACCCTTTGGGATCTGCCAGAGAGGAAGGACTGGAACCACCGAAGAGCGGTGCCCCCGATCCCTACCTCCCTCAGCCGATCCAAAAGGATGGAGTGATCTATAGTGTCAAAAGCCGCGGAGAGATCCAAGAGCACCAACAGGGTCACACTACCCCTGTCAATGCTCAAGCGGAGGTCGTCAGCCAGTGCAACCATGGCGGTCTCAACTCCATGTCCTGCCCTGAAGCCGGTTTGAAATGGATTGAGATAATCGGTTTCATCCAAGACAGCTTGGAGTTGGGAGGCGACTGCTCTCTCGATCACCTTGCTCAGAAATGGGAGCAAGGACACTGGTCTGTAGTTGTTCCTGTCCAGGGGATCAAGGGAAGGTTTCTTCAGGAGAGGCTTGACAGCCGCCTCCTTCAGACACAATGGGACCGTGCCCTCCCTGAGGGATGCATTGATCACATCCCGAAGGAATGTTCTCAATGAATCCCCTCCCTGGACGACCAGCCAAGATGGACATGGATCGAGGGAGCATGTCGTCTTCCGAGTACTGCCAAGGAGCTTGTCCACGTCATCGGTACTCACCGATTGAAACTCATTCAGTAAACTGACAGCAACGGAGTTGCTGGACACCTCGCCAATGGATTCTGACAAAACATTGGCGTCCAAGTCGTCTCTTATCCGAGAGATTTTATCTGCAAAGTAGGTGTTAAACGCGTCACAGCAGGCTGTCGTCGGGTCAAGTAGGGGGTTTGGCGCAGGGGGAACCTGCGTCAGTTCCCCCACCACCCTGAACAGCTCTGCTGAACAGGACTCTGCAGATGCAATGCGTGCAGAGCAGAAGAGTCTCCGCGCTGCACACAAAGCCTCCCGATAGGCGCGAAGATGCTGCCTATGGCGAGTTCTGTCGGACATGAGGCGAGTTTTCCGCCACTTGCGCTCTAGTCGTCGTCCAACCCGCTTCATCTCTCTGAGTTCGTCTGTGAACCAGGGTTTACGATTGGGAGCGGGTTGGAGAGGACACTCAGGGGCGATCGCGTCGATAGCCTTGGGAAGATCGGTGTTCCAAGTATTCACCAAGGTTTCGACTGGATCACCGGCGTTACCAACCATTAATCCCTCTAAGGCCTTCTGGAAACCAATTGGATCCATTAGCCTTCGAGGGCGGACCATTCTAATGGGCCCACCACCCCCGGGGGGATGGAAAGTGGCTTTCAGTTCCATCTTGATCAGGAAGTGATCCGTCCATGACAGTGCGGAGGTTTTGGTTATCTCCGCCCACGGATGCTCCTGTTCCGTACTAAAAATCCCGTCGAGTGTGTGACCTGCACAATGGGTGGGCCCGTTGACCAATTGGGATAGGTTCATGGCTGTCATGGATTCCATTAACTCCCGAGCTGCTCCAGATAGATCAGAAGGGCTGGTCTCCAGAGGGATGTTGAAGTCACCCAAGACCAGAAGTCTGGGGGACTCCAACAGCAACTCAGAGACCAGCTGAGTCAGCTCAGTCAGGGAGTCTGTTAGGCAACGGGGTGGCAGGTAAACCAACAGAATCCCCAAGCTGTCCCTGGTCTTCAGGCTAAGGTACATACACTCGATGTGGACTGTTTTCCGGACAGGTTTCCTGATCAGAGTTAGGTTGGTCTTATGGACTATGGCCACACCGCCCCCCCGCCCACTTTCCCTTATCTGCTCACTGACCGTGTAACCCGCTGAAGTCACAGAGCAACTGAAACTAAGTATTTTCATAGTTCAAAGTAAGGGTGAGTCAGGTATAAACAAAAACAAAATTATGTAACACTATGCAGGTATAAGAATATCCATTTTTGGGACTGTATCATATAATCAAGGGAGCCACCATGGTGTTGTGGTTTGAATATTGGACTACGATTCTGGAGAGCAGGGTTCAAGTCCCTGCTCAGCCATGAAAACCCACTGGGTGATCTTGGGGAAGTCACATTCTTTCATCCTCAGAGAAAGGCAAATGCAAACCACCTCTGAACAAATCTTACCCCCCCCCCAAAAAAAATCCCATGATAGGGTCACTTAAGGTCACAGATCAGAAACAACTTGTTTTTCAGATCAATTTTTGGGGCATAATTTATTAGTCTTATAGATGCGTATATATGGTAAAAATACTCAAAGGTACTTTATTAATGTCATGTCACCACTGTCACACCTTAAAATTTAGAGAAAATGTTTAATGGAAGACTACAGGTACTGATCTTAAGAGAAATCAAACAGGTGAGGAACAAAAGCCCATTGAAGACTATTCAATGTTGCTACATGTACAATCTAATGTTGAAAAGCTAGTGAATGAATATCACAAACATATGGCATGGCTAGTGGGTATCTGCTAAGGCACCAGTCATGTCAGAAAGATCATGCAGTCAGACAAGACCACAATCATAATATTCACATGAGTTTAACACTGCTGGTTGTGCAATAAAATGTTAACTATTCACTCTTCCCTCATCCCCAACCACCACTGCAGCAAATATGATGTCTAGCCTATGCTTGTTACTGCTCATGTACTACCATATTTTCTTAAGATCTATTACTAACTGGAGATTCTTTTAGACTAAAGATATAACAGATTGGACCTGTTCATGGAGAATATGGGTTCCATCTTGAAATTATGGATCAATCATACCTCTGCTACAGTTGGTAAATGTAAGTGGTGATTTCCAAGGCAGCTAAAAAAGGGAAAACAGTTATATGAAGTCTTCTGTACACTCATACTTAGCCTAGCAAGTAAAACTGAAGTTAAACTACAGCAGCTTTTGCCTCCTGAAACATACTACTTCTGCCCATAAATTAGAGTGGGGCCAAATATATGGTTTATTATTCTCATCTTAACACCTGCTTTCAAAAATTAAATAAGCCACACACAGAAGATACAAAATGTAGTGCAAAATAACACTGAAAATGTAGAAGTTTTAGAGAAGTGAAACAAGATGCTTTTAAAAAAACAGACATCACTGCATTGGATACAATAATATGATCATTGACAGCTGGAGAGGCATTACAGAATGTGTAAACAGTACATTAATTACATCAAGCCTATTTAAGAGATGGAAAATAACACTAAAAACAAACACTGACAGACTAGGATACTGTACAGCAGCAAACCCTCTATGTTCCTGAACAAACTTTTTTTGATGATTCGCTGATATTGTTTCCTTTCCTTTTCTGGGAAATGTTAGAATCTTTGGGTTGGTTGGCTTCCCTCTGGTGGTTCTCTTTATCTGCAGTTTCCAAAGCCTGGAACAGCACAAGAGAAAGGCTACTAAGAGGGGGAAATGTATTACCATTTTGTTTAAAGTGCTTTTTATTCACATCTTTCAGATGCTCAGCCTCTCCAATTCAGAATTTGTAACATATTCTCCTCCTTAAACATAGTAACCAACTAATTTCTCTTATTGTATTCTATGTTCTGACCATCCATTCCCTTATTATCCCAAGAATTTTACAGCTTAAAATATGTTTTTACCTCCTTCAACAGGAGCTCCTTCATTCGTGGCACACATGGTAAAATATAAGATTTTTTTAAAGGTTGTGCATATATCTTTACCACTGATAACACACACTTTTTTTACAACACACTTCAGGAGCATGTTTTAGACAAAGGGGAATTAGCAAAAAGAAACAAAGAGTCCTTTCTACAGAGAGACTGAATACACACAAACACGAAATACTGCCAAACAGTCCAAGAAACCACACTTTATTCATTTTCATCATCTTCTTTATAAGTTCAGAAGAAATCAAGTACAACCTGAAGGAAAGTCCTTATTTAAGATCCAGGTGCCACCTAGTGTTTCAAGTGGATAATCACAAACTTTTACCATAATCACAAATTTGCTGGGATTTGACCACAAGCAAGAAGCACAAGTGTTAATTATTGAAAAGAATTCATTAGAATACACCATAACACACTTAACATAGTGAAAACTAGACAGAAATGATCAATAGAGCTATTTTCAAGTTTCTATGTATCACTAAAGCTTGGCTGTGCTTTCCTTACATAGAAGGATGAGTCTGAAGGGAGCAAGTGCTGCTCCAAAGTATTTCCTGATACTGTATACAATTCATTTCCAAGCTTTATCAAAATATATTAAGGAACTGTATAGCATGGATTACAACCTTGCTCTTATCATAAATAATGGCCCTTTCCACATCTTTGCTTCCCCAAACTCCCCCCCCCCCCCCCCCGGAGCTGTACATTTCTTGAAGTTGCCTCTGTATCTTTAACTCCAAGACACAACTAAGGCCAAGTTTTCCCATATTCACCAGTATTTGGATTTGGCCATTCTACATACAGGTTAATCTAAAATCTTGCTCTTTTATACAAAAGAAGATTCAAGGAGAGCATCCCACATCTGAGTCCACTTTTTACCTTTAGCAAGTACTACTTGATTTTGCTGCATATATTGATCAAGTCTAATGGGAAAATTTTCTAGATGTGCTAGCACAGTGAAGAGAACTGATCAAATTTTCCATGCCGTTCTAGAATCAAAAGGGGTTTTGTCTGTAATGACAACCTTTTTGCCCATACGTCAAACATGTGGTTTGCCACAAGTCTTAGACCCAGGCAACAAGCCAAAAAGAATTCCATTTGAAGTATGACGGCAATAGGATAATGTCCAAATACTCCTACCCAAGGAATATTTCACAAGATCAGACATAAATAAAATACAATAAGTCCTCAACTGAAAAATCCCTGCATTTTCCCTTGACATTTTGAGCTTTGGTAGCACAGCCAGGGGGTGAGAGGAGGAGTTGCCTTGATAGAAAAAAAGAGGATATTCTAGGAGGGGCAGGTTAATCCAGACACTTATGTATCATGGCACATTCACAGAACTCCAGTTCCACTAACTCAATTAAAGGAAAATTGGCAACTGAATTATACAAATCTGAAATATTTCATTGGGTACAGCAAGACTGCACACGCAAAGATTAACTACATCCTATTCCTTTATAATTGAAGTCATTTTTCTTACCATCGTTATCTGGCTTGCATACTTTTCTGTCCATTGTCTGGCATTTCTGAGGAATTCTTGCTTGTTGTATTTATACTCAGAGGACTAGACATAATAAAAAACAAAAGACAAGGATAATTATGGTCTCTTAACCATAAGAACATAGTTATGTTTGATGACAGATTTAACAAACCACATGGAAAACTGCTTACCTATGCTAGGTACTTCAGAACACAAGACACATTCTAGGTCCAAAACACACTGCAGAAATAATCCAGTTTGAGACTGCTTTAACTGCCCTGGCTCAGCACTAGGAAATGCTGGGAATTGTAGCTGATTGTGGCACCAGACCTCTCTGATAGAGAAAGCTAAATATCTCACAAAACTACAGTTCCCAGAATTCCCTAGCACTGAGCCAGCGCAATTAAAGTGGTCTCACACTGGATAATTTCTGCATTGTGTTTTAGACCTTAGAAAGCGATATGCAACATATATTGCCTAATTCTCAGTTTTTAAAAAGAATGTTTCAAGGTGGAAAGTGTTGACCTAAATGTCAGCAAAGCAAATTCACTTTGCACATCCTGACACAATTTGGTTAACATTTGCTTTTCTCAGATGCATTCCTAAAAGTTATGTTGATTTTGTATGCAGAAGAAAGATGAACAGATGTTTTTAAAAAAACTAACAGCAAACATTATGGTACCAGTTAATTTTCAAAATCCAACACATGCTGCATTCAAATACAAGAAGGAAATTTACTATGTCTGCCATGAGAGGATCATCAGGGTTTGGTTCATTCATCAGCATCTGTATTGACGTCAGCAAAGTGGCAATATTCAGGGATGGCCTCCACGCACCCTTCATAGGAAGTACAAGTGAAAAAAAGAGGCATAAGGAAAAACTTGCCTTATTTCATGGACTGTTACTTTGCAGATCTATGCTAAGCCTTTGTGATATTCTAGGTACTACTTAATAGAATAGGAAACTGCCACTAAATCACATCTGGCATTTCAATGTATGAACAGTGCATTTACTCTTCTTCAAAAGAGGGCCTCCATTCAGATTTTAGCCAACTTTCCCCTCCAAGGTGGATCTCAGGCTCAGAAAAGCCAATCCATCCCAACTTCAATTTTCTGGTTCAATTTCCACACAACATTCCAACTTTCCTAGAGACTACTGAGCATGTCCAATAGTCCAATGCACCATTTTTTTTCAGAGTGAACTGTTCCCCCACTCCCTTTTTTCCCTTTTGTACTTCTGTAGACTTTAGGATAACCTCAGGCATGATACTACCCAGCTGGATCTCACTGCTGCCTTTCTGGTTATAATACAGCTAACCTTCATATCTGAATTTTCTTTTATCAATGTATATAAAGGAGTCTCCCCACCCAAATGTACCTAGTGAAAACAAACAAAAAACTCCTCAAAATCCCAAAGCATTTTAGGTATCTAGATCAAGAAGATTACAACCTCCATTCAGAGCATCTTAGTAAACAATACCAGCAAGAAATCTTGTTGTCCCAGTACATGCAGCAGAGCTCACACTTACAGATTTAGATTGTAAGCATGAAGGCAAGTAACCGTCTAATTAAATGATTGTATGTACAGTGCTGTGAAAATTTACAGAGCTATATAAATAAAGGTTAATAATAATAATAATAAGATTAAAACACCCTTGTTGGCTATTTATTGCTGCTCTTATAGATTTCCATAAAAGAAACAACTCATTACCTTTGGTGGCAATCTAAGAACATCAAGGCAGATTCTTCCTGCTGAGTCAATGTTAGGATGGTAGATAGGAGTCAGAAAGCGCATTTTGGGGGGTTCAAATGGATACCTATTTCAAAAGCAGTCCAATTATGTGAGAAAAGAAAGTAAATATTTTCACAAGTTTACACCTACAGTTCACTCCTCCTTGGCCATTTTAGAACATGGACATCCAAAAGCACTACACTGGCAGCTCTATGATTCCTGTTTCAGTTCTTTAATGATCTGCAGTCTAATCTGCCCCTTTCAATATCACCACTATTTCCTTCTGTCTCAAGGTCATCTTTGCTAAATATAATCATTATTAAAGATAAAAATTTGCCATTTACCTTTCAGGCACAACTACTTCCAAGTTAAAAATTCCTTTTTCATATGGTGTATTTGCAGAACCCAGTATTTCTATAAAACGAGAAAAGAACAGACAAACTATGTCAACACTGCCCTCTTTTGGTAACTGCTGTAGTCACTATAAGCATCACTGTAGCCACAGTAGTAATCTCTTCATCATCTCTTAAAAGTATGTCCATCCAAAAAGTTTGGCAGGACAGGAGAAATGCAGAATTCCAAAGAGTCTAATGTTTAGTCTCCAAAGTTAATATTTAGCCACAGGATTAAAAAGGAGAATTTCCTCATAGTCCAAATTTAATAACATCATACCTACAAACTAAGAGCTAACTGAAATAATTTTATTAAAACCACATAGAATGTATATCACCTCACATTAAAGCAGAGAATGGATGACACGAGAAAATCAGAGCACATGGCAGGTACAATCCCAAACATACAGAGAAGTTTTATTGAACTGAATGGCGCTTAAGCAAAGTTAGAATT
This sequence comes from Urosaurus nigricauda, assembly GCA_034509955.1. Taxonomy (NCBI): domain Eukaryota; kingdom Metazoa; phylum Chordata; class Lepidosauria; order Squamata; family Phrynosomatidae; genus Urosaurus; species Urosaurus nigricauda. The sequence continues at coordinate 42,904,807 of JAOEGL010000004.1, read as the reverse complement.
CATCATGTTCCAAAAAGCAGACGGAGTACCACCAATGTCCAAACCACCAGCCAGAATCAGGAAGACACTACCGGTAATTTGTAGGCCAGGAAGGAATTAATCTTAAAAATAGAAATCCTTTATTTCTTATATATGGGTATTTATATACATTGATTATCCAGCAGGGTTGATTAAAAATAGTTTCAAAAATATTCAGTGTTTCTTTTTATAAACAATATTGCTCAATAAACTTACTACCTTAAACAAAATTTTAATCTCAAAGGGAATACATTCATTGCACCAGTACTAAGTATCGACATAAGTAGCTCCCATTGATTCAACTTGTCTACCCCAGATGGGACTAGCAAATGGACCTACCATATACAGTGGTCCCCCGGGTTACGAAGGTAATCCGTTCCGGATTACCTTTCGTAACCCGGAAGCTTTCGTTTCCCGGGGGACCGCTATTTTCAATGGACCGCGCGGCCATTTAAAGGGGCTGCGCGGTTTTTTTTCCTTTCGTATCCCGGGGGATCTTTCGGATCCCGGGGGATACGACAGCGGTCCCGCTGGTTTCGTACCCCGGGGGATTCGTAACCCGGGGGATTCGTAACCCGGGGGACCACTGTATACTCATTTATAAATCTAAAAATTTATGCCCAAAAATCCCAGGTCGATTTATTTATAGGACACTATGGAAACATGATAGCAGCTCTTTCAGATTTCTCCATGCAGTGTGGAGAGGAGTTTTAGCAAGAAAGAGCCAAACAGAAAGAATCCTGGGTTTGGTATTGCTGTTCGTTTAGAGTCCCCCTCCCGCCTGCGCATCTGGCTGAAGAAAAGCCTGAATGAGAGTCTCTCTTGCCATACACAGCTTCAACTATCTGAACTCTATAGAAATCAGGAATATCTATGACTACTAACTACATACCATGAATATTTATTTTTGCAGCAAACAAGAATATAGTTTTGCCAAACAACTATCAATTCTTGCTTGAGAAAGCTTCTGCACTCATTTGGTGCATGCTTATACTAAACAAAACCTTATTTTGTTAAAATGGAACTTATACTCAAAAACATTTATATATTACTGCAGCCTTAGTCTTCAGGTTAAGTAATCCTTACTGACAGAGAAAGCACAAAGCATAAATCAGCAGCACAAAGACTTCATGATCAAAGAATATGGATTATGGGCCTAGGTCAGTAGTACTCAGATTTTTGACCCTTGGGACCCCCGTTATATCTACGTGCAGATGTCTCACAACCCCCACTCAACATAGTACTGTATATTAGTACAAATAATGTGTTTATTTAGTGTGTGTATTTTCATTTGCACATTCATGTATATTCTTATTATAACATTTTGTAAGAAAATAACAATATTCAAAATAGAACAGTTTTATTTACAAAATTCAAGATTTATCTCAAAGCATGTGTAAATTTTATATTTAAAAAATTCAGGAAAAGGAGGAGGAGGAGGAGGAGGAGGAGGAGGAGGATCAGGTCCTCTAAGTCTTGTGCACCCCTTGAGTAACACACACAGCCCAGTAGTCCAGCCCTACAACTTGAGAACCACTGGCCTAGATTATAGAAAGGGTTTATTTAGTTGCAACACTTTGTATTTAATAGATTTAAATTTAGTAGCAACATATGCAGGCTAGCTTAGGAAACATAAACCACTGATAATAAACAAAGAATTAAATGAAACTGCCACCTAAAAATAAGACCAAATTCAGACAGATACATACGGGCTTTAAGTTCATCTATGCGACTTCCATTCTGCCAGCAGGTAATACCTGGTGGTGGCTCTGTAGCTAACAGGTGCAACTCCCTCTTCAGTCGTGACGCCCTCTGCATTGCACTGCAACAGTATGAAAAAAGATATGTACCATTTAGTTTCTCTCATTTCTGCAACCATCTTCAAAACACCTGTCTAAAGCTTTGCAGTAGATACAGTGGAGTCCACCTCTCCCCTGCAGATAGGAAACAACCGCACCCCATATTATTAAACAGTGGTGATGTGCATGCAGACACACTGACAATTTAATAATATGGAGTAAGACAATCCACAATCATTCAAAATCGGGGATCTGTAGCCCACAGTTCTGGAGGGCCCATCACAGGTTAAAATGCAGTACTGTACAATGTTATTTGAAAATTCAAATACAAAGTTGCAATAATCATGAAATCACTGTCAGAACTATTTCTATATATATACATGCATACATCCATTAACAAAACCTCCCACAAAGAAGCTCCTTTTCACAAAGTCTTTTAATACCCAGACCCCATTTTCTTCCTCTTCTTCTATACAGGTATCTGGAAGCTTTTTAGCAGCATCAGCAGCTGGGATGATGGTGACAGAGGGCTGGGGAAACATAGGCTTTCAGTGTTGGGTTACAGCAGCAGGTCTCCAGTAGACAATGCACTAAAGCTTGAGCTGGGAAACAATTATTCTACTCTAGCAGAACCCACAGTAGCTTTGGGAGCCTTTCCTACAACAGGCATGGCAAACAGCAGATATTTTCAAAGTCTTAAGCATGAATGAACTGCAAAACTGAAAAAAGGAAGAAAAATATAAGCCTATCTCACAAGCTTTGTTCTTGTTTAACTGGAATTAAATTGACTTCAACTTATGCTGACCCTATAAATGAGACCCCTCCATATCATCTTATCATCAACAATCCTGCTCAGATCCTGCAGACCTGGGGACATAGCTTCCTTGACTTGAGGGGCAAAACCACCCCTTGAAGCCACCCCTGAGAGAGCCGGGTTGGGGGAGTAGCAATCACACACAGCAGCCCCAATCTGGCTTTTTGCTGTCTTAAAAAGAAGTGGCAAATTGCTGCTCCTTTTTGAGATTGCAAAAAGCCGGCTTTTTGGTATGTAAACGGCTCGCTACTAGAGCACCCTGAAGCCAGCCCATGTGTGTCAAAAAGCGACACTCTGAAGACTGTGCTAAGGGGCGATCTGTTTCACCCCTGAGTCTATCTATTGGGAATGAGGACCCATTTAAATGTCTTTTTAACAGTCCAAGATGTGAGCAGAATTCTTCTTCAGCACCACATTTCAAATGAGTTGATTTTCTTCCTCTCAGCTTTCTTCACTGTCCAGCTTTCACAACCATACTTTGAAATGGTAAATAGAATGGTAATCAATGAGGTACCTTTATATTTCAGGAACTTGTCTAGTTCCTTTATAGTTGCTTTTCCAAGTCCTACTCTTTTTCTGAGATATCGACTGCAGTCTCTATTCTGATTAATGACTGAGTCAAGACATGGAAAATCTTTAACTATTCCAATGCCATAATGCCATCATTATTTACTTTAGTTTTGTAAATCATGTGTAGTCATTATTATTTTTTTACTTAAATATTTTTGTTTGTTCAACTGTAAACCTGCCTTTGCACTTTCTTCCTTGATTTTTCTTCAGTAATCATTTCAAATTGGCAGTTGGCAAGGGGATCACTCTAGCTGTTTAACTGATATGCATAAAGCAAGGTTAGACTCAAAAGCGTGAAAGTTGGAGGAAATAACATCAACAATTAAAGCTATGTAGATGATACTTTACTATTAATAAAAATAGGAAATAAGTATCATCTGCATAGCTTTAATTGTTGATGTTCTTTCCTCCAACTTTCACGCTTTTGAGTCTAATCTTGCTTTATGTATATGATCCCCTTGCCAAGTGCACACCATTCTGTTTCTCTGTATTCTCTCATGATGGTAGTCCTCTTGTCCTGAGTTCAGGTTATGCATCAGGACTACCAAATGTTGTGACACACCCATTTCTTTAAAAGTGTTCTTCATGATCTACTTAGTTCTTCATGATCTACACAATCAAAGACTTTGTCATGATCTATAAAGTATAGCATAATTTTCTTCTGAAAATCTTTGCTGTGCCTATTATCCAACATATATTTGCAATACAGTCTTTAGCACCTCTTCCTTTCCTGAACCCATCTTGGACATCCGCCATTTCTCATTCCATAAATGGTAGTTTTTGTTATAGAATTTTGAGCATCACTTTGTTTGCATGACAGTGTCTTTGGAAGTCCAAAGTTCTTCTGGCTCCGAGTCAATTAGGCTCAATAGTACAAATCTATTTTTACCTTTAAATTCTTGGGGATGTTCTGCCCGTTGTTTTATGCAACAAAGGTTGGTTTAATGTTCTTTACTCTGATGTTTTATATCAGCAGTTCATGCTATGTGCCACAGTATGCTCCTTGTCTTGCTTATGCAGAGAATGCAGTTTTTCATCTTCTGCTTCCAATTATGTAGTCTATATGACTTTTATCAAATAGAAATCATGTATACAGTCTCCTTCTTTGCAAAGAACAAGCGTTTGGCCTCATGAAATTTAATCACCCACTCTCCTGCTTCATTTCATTATCCTAGGCCAAATTTTCATACAATCTTTGATTCTGTTTTGTATCTGTCTTTTGTATTCCAATTGTCTATAATTACCAACAAGTCCTGTATTGGTGTGTGGTCAATTTCCTCCTGGATTTCATCGCAGAATCTTGCAATTTCTTTTTCTTTTGCCCCTAAAGTTAGAGCATAAACTTGGATTATCGGATTATTGATGGGTTTTCCCTGAAGTCTTATTGTTATTACTCAGTCAGATTTTACATTATATCCTTTGGCTGCTTTTGCTACATCTCTTCTCACTATCAGTGCCACCCCATTTCTTCTTAGGGTTTCATTTTCTGAGTAAAATACTGTAACACACTCCGTCAGAGTGTGATAAGAGTCTCCTTCCTTGGAAGTCTTTAAGCAGAGGCTGGATGGCCATCTGTCGGGGATGCTTTGATGGAGAGTTCCTGCATGGTAGGGGGTTGGACTGGATGGCTCTTGTGGTCTCTTCCAACTCTACAGTTCTATGAAATTCTTTTATAGCCCTTTCAGCTTGAGTCATCATGTCATTAGCCACAGCACTACTAGTCCTCTGTTGTATCCCAATAGCTTGCTGAATGCCTTCCAGTCTGGGAATGTTATCTTCTGGTAATATCTCCTCTTTCATGTTCAATTATCTCATCATAGGGTTTCATGGTAATAGACATTCAAAAAGCTTACTGTGCCTCCTTCCCTGACCTGGGTGTTTCATTTCACATATGCATATTGTTAGTTTTAAATAAATAGTTTGCCGAAAATAGATGCTCTTCTTTTCTGTCACATAAGAACCTATACCTATTCATTCCATGTTTTTCTGCTTCTGGTACCAAATTTTCTGTTAAAGTAGTAACATGCCATGAACACATCCACTCTGTTAATTGAGGTATACAGTATTGGGAAGCAATACCATACTTATAATGAAAAGTGGTTAAACTTTAAACTTAAGAGAGATTTAATTTTTTTTAAACAGCTGTGCTTAGAGCAATAGTTGCTTTTCTTAAATTGTTGAAATGACACTTTGTGATGTGGGAAAAGGGTAAATGTTTTATCTACCAAATGTAAAGGGTCCACAAATGTAAAGGGCTTTTATGAAGGTGGTTGTGTGCATCTTCTGTAATAAGAGCCAAGAGGTTAAGGTCCCTCCCATGTCGGTTACAAGCTAAATTCGAGTGTTGTTTTCTTATAACTCACATTCCACAAGGGAGTTTATCACGCAAAAGGAATCGGAAGTATAACCCAGTGGCATTCCGAACGCAATCATGGGCTTTCACATTATTGCGTGAGAGATTTTCTCACACAGTCGCTGGCAGTCCAAACGCAATCCTACGGCAATCCAAAAGTAAGCAAATTCGACGAACTAGCGGATTCAAAAATCCTATTCCCAGGCTACCTTTTCTTTCCAAATTGAGTGGGACCCCTCCCATGTGACAACCTTTCACATAATTGCGTTCATTTCTGAACTGACCTCACTATCTTTTCTTTCGAAATTGAGGGGAATCCCTCCCGTATGATAAAACTCCAAACTCTCACATCTTTAACTACATTACAAGTAAGTGGAAGTGTTTATAGAATTACATTGACCACAGAATTATGGTGGAGGAGCTACAAATGGCTAGCGGAGTGTTCTCTCTCCTCTTCTACACAGGAGCCCATTCCGGTTTTCGCCCTGGCAACCCTTCCGACGGCGGAGCTGCGTAGCAATTTCCCCACCCCTCGTAAAGCTAAGAACAAACAGAACTTGGAGAAGTTACTTTTGGCGGTTGCAAATCCCAACTTTCCCCAGCCAACCTGGCCATTGGTTATAATGGCTGTATGATTATTATTATTACGATTCTGGGACTATTACCCTGTTTCCTCGAAAAACAAGACATCCTCAGAAAATAAGAGCTAGTAGAGGTTTTGCTGAATTGCTAAATATAAGGCCTCCCCCGAAAGTAAGACCCAGCAAAGTTTTTGTATATAAATATATATACAGTATATAATAAATGTAATTTTTTAAACAATAAATGTGAATTCCTCTTCATGGAAGAAATAAGACATCCCCAGAAAATAAGACTTAGAGCATCTTTGGGAGCAAAAATCAATACAAGACACAAGACTGAGCCAACCTTGGAGCCTCCTCTGGATCAAACTCACAACTTTTGACTAAATTACAGCATTACTCTCTTCTACTGCTGCTATAGTACTATTCTGACTGCCTCCCGTTGCATTCTGGGGTTTGTAGTCCATTGAGGCCTAAGAGCCCTCTGGATGAGAAGAAAATGCCCCTTCCTTGGACTACAAGTCCCAGAATGCAAGGGGAGGTTTGAAAGCCAATGTGTCTTGGCTCAGGGCTATGGAATTCTGGGAGTTGGAGTTTGTTGTGGGGCCTTAAGGCCCCACAACAAACTCCAACTCCCAGAATTCCATAGCGAGTGACCCAGACAACAAAAGCGGTATGAAACCGGGTTATTTCTCCAATGTAGACGCCTCTTTCCCACCATCTGAAGGCTGGCGGGGTCTGAGGGAAGCAGCAGCCTCACTCACCCGGTCTGAGTCTCCACAGCCCACAAGGGAGCTGAAAAAACGCGCCCCTAGTTTTTAAACAAAACGGACACCCTGAATGGGCAGGCCGAGTGTCCGTCAAAACGAGTCTCGATTCCGATTGGTCCAGGTGGACCATAGCGCCGCCTTCCCGGAAATCGGATTGGTTGAGCGGCTCCAACCAAAGGGGTTACAGTCTGTGCTCTGCACTCTAGAAGCGTCGGCATTTCCGGTGTCCAGTTGAATTAATTTTCCTGCTAATAATAATAATAATAATAATAATAATAATAATAATAATATTAATGAAGGCAGGTCTTCTAGCACCTTTGAAACTAACTAAAGAACTTTTGAAACTAACTAAAGAAAGGAGTTTTTAACATGACTAGACTAAAATTTTCTTCCTAAAACCCAAATGCATCTGAGGAAGTGGGCTTATTATATCTGCAAAAGCTCATGCTGCCAACTTCTTTCTTTCAGGTGGTCTCAAAGGTGCTACAAAACCTCTCTCTATATATTTTTATTATTATATAAACTTATTGTACCTTATGATCTTATTGCACCTTTGAAACTAACTAAAGAAAACTTCTCTCTATATATTTTTTTATTATTATATAATATATATATATATATATATATAATATTTATATAATATATATAATCTTATTGCACCTTATAATCTTATTGCACCTTTGAAACTAGCTAAAGAAAGAAGTTGTTAGCATGAGCTTTCCTAGACTAACATCTACTTCCTAAGACCCAAATGCACCTGAGGAAGCAGGCTGATGTCTACAAAAGCTCATGCTGCCAACTTCATTCTTTTGGTTAATCTCAAAGGTGCTACAGATCTCTCTATATATGATCATCAACATCATTACTATTATATAATAATATGTAGGCAGGTCTTGTAGCACCTTTGAAACGAACTAAAGAAATCTATTCCCTTGCCATGTTTGGATTACGGTCGGCCCTCTGTATCCTTGGATTCTTTATCCGCTGTTGCTTTATCCGCTGCTCTTCCATTCTTCCATTCTCTCAGTGCCATCTTTTCCAGTTGGTACAGGGCCTTTTTTTGAAACCTGGCCAAGAGAAAGATAAAGGAGAAGCCTTGGCAGCATACCAGGATGCATTTGCAATACACTTTGGAAGAGAAGGAGCTCCTCATATGCCACGGCTTGCACTCCGTAATTAACAGAGCATCATTAGTGGCATTGTCCACAAAACTATGCGATCCTATTTTATTCAAATTACCAGCAACTACAGTTCCGGCCAAAGCGCACATTTGAGTCTGGCAGGCCATTTGTATACCTGACTGACCCTGGTCCTGAAACACATTACATGTAATGAGGGCTGGAGCAGAATATCTTCCTGGATCCAGGGAATTGTAAATGCCTCACTGAGATAAGAAGCAGATCAAGCTGCTGTTTCAAAGCATTCATGAAGAGCCTGGACTCGGAGGATGTTAACAAAAAATCTTCCTAATGTACTGCATGAAAGAACTCTCCAAAGCAGCTGTCCTTTGTCCAATCCACACTGCAGAAATAATCCAGTTTGAGACTGCTCTAACTGCCTTGGCTTAGTGGTAGGAAATCCTGGGAGTTGTATTGTGGCACCAGAGCTCTCTGACAGAGTAGGCTAAATCTCCCACAAAACTACAGTTCCCAGAATTCCGTAGTGTTGAACCAGGGTAGTTAAAGCATTCTCAAACTGGATTATTTCTTCGGTGTGTTTTGGACCCTTGAAGAAATATTGGTGGCATCTATATTGGAGAAACAAGAAATATAACACAAAAGTCTTGATAGTGGCAATTAAAGCTTAACAGAGACCATTAACAATTCCTCTAGTAATATCCTAGCACAGATAGGATGTGATTTTAAAAAAATAATTCTGATTTCAAGCCAGATAGAACTGCAGTACTTGATTGACACTACTTTGTGAATAATCATCACATTGTCACTCTCCCAGATTCATGTCCCACTGACTTCACTGCTCACAACAGTAATCGTTTATGCAAATGTATGCCACAATAAATTTATTAAATATTTAAAAACTTACGCTATAATAAATGTGTTGCATAAAACTATCCTAAGAATATAAGAGAAGCCATGTTGGATCAGACCAAAGGTCTATCTAGTCCAGCTTTCTGTTCATCCAATAGCCAGCTATTTCCTTGTGGAAAGCCTGCCAGAAGAGCATGAGTGCAGGCGTACCTTCCATCTTCTGTACAACCAACATACAAAAGCATTCTATCTCTGCTACTGCAGGTGATATACAGCCATCCTAACAAGTGTCCACCAATAATCCCATTGTCCATCCAATTGCCTTTTAAACCCATAAAAACTGGCAACCAAAGTTATATCTTTGAACAATGAATTCCACAATGTAAATATTTACTAAATAATAATAATATTTATTTATTCATACCCCGCTCTTCAGCCCTAAAGGCTATTAGAGTGGCTTACAATGATTATTTTTAATTAGACAGTTCCCTGCCCTTAGGCTTACAATCTAAGAAGACAAGACACAAAAGGATTAAGAAAATGTGGAGGGGAAGGGATCAGGTCCAGCAGTTCTTCTCTCCCTCTGATGCCTGAACCAAGGCAGATGGACTGGAGGGAGGGCAATTGCTTCCTTTTATCTGTCCTGAATCTCATAATCATTTATCTTCTAATATTATTCAATAACATCTCCGCATTGACCTTTTCCATGCCATGCACAATTTTATATACCTTTCTTGCCACTCTTTACTGATTTCATTTTTTTAGCTCAACAGTTCTCAAAGGTGCAACATTTCCTCACAGTTGAGGTTTTCTAGTCCCTCAGACTGCCATTTTCTGCAACTTTTCGAGCCCTACAATATTCTTTATTTTCAATGACTAGAACTGTACACAGTATTCTGGGTGTAGTTATACCATAGATATGTATAAGGGCAATGTAATATTGGCAGTTCTATTTTTAATTTCCTTTCTAATTATGCCCACCCTAGAATTCACTTATTATTGTTTTTTACAATTGGAAACTGTGTCGACAGTTCATTTTCACAGTCCAAAGTTGCTATTGGTAAGTCACTGGCAACTCAGCCCCCATTAGTGAAGCTGTGGTTTTGAGGTATTTTTGCCCCCGTGTGCATCACTTTGCACTTCTTGCATTACATTTATTTGCCACATGATTCGTTGTTGTTGTAACATCTACAAAAGATTAAGATCAGATAATATGCTGATGTCAGGTAAAATGAGGCCCATAAAGTTAATTTCCTCCCATGTTAATTTCCTTAGTAGACAGCCAGATTTGGTAAGCACTTCAAAGATGATCCATAATGTGATGAGTGACTGTTCAGCAGAAGAGGTTCATTTCTATTTGACAAACACTGTTCAAAGTTCCTAAACAAGTAATAACCCAGAAAAAGGAAGGCTGATAATTAACCTGAATCCACATTTCCTGGATCTGTTAATTAAATTAGAGCAATTTAAAATAGCTGCTACTTAGTTCCAAGTAAACAGCTAAAACTTTTTTTAAAATTACAATTGCAATTATCCTTTCTTCATATAAAGAAAAAAAATAGTCATCATATTAGAGAATCATAGCAGTAGTTGCAAAGCAATCTGGTGTAGAATACCAGTTATCTGCAAACAGATGTTGGATCATGAGTTGAAAACCTAAAAGCTCCTCCTGTCCCAAAGAAAGGACTGTGCTCCAGAGGAAGCAGGGGAATAGAGGAGACGGGACCACTGTCACTAGCAATAGTAAATTCAAGTCCTCCTGATGTTTTGGACTATAAGCTCCCTGTCATGACCAACAATCAGACATATTGGGAGCTAGCATCTAAAACTTTCAGACTATTAGAGCACCTATCTCTGCAACCCCTTGATCAGATTTTAAAATCTGGAGCAGAGAGATACTGGTGGTATATATATTGGAGGGGGAAAAAAGAAGACAGCAGAGGGAGGAGGACTGAGAAAAAATCACATCTTCCCTCCCGTTGGAGCATCCTGTGAGCAGACATCTACTGAGGTGACATTTCTGCCCAAAAACTATTAGGATCCAAACCTTTTTTTTTTTGTACAGAAGCCACCAAAAACAGTAAATGAGGAAAAGGTCTGCCTTCATGCGTTTGGAATATAATTACTGGCTACTACAATTTCCTTATATATTAAATCTTTACAAAAGTACACAAACTATTACTGGTCAAAAATGAGAACAGATCAACTAGATCAGTGCAGAAGATTACAACTAAAAATATAAGTAGTCATAAGGTTCTGTGCCTGACAATAAGATGGTTTTCCTGACTATGAAGTCTCTCATATTCCATTGGCTCAAAGGCTTTCCAAACTTGAACCGTAAAATACATTTTGATCATTTTGATAGCTGTTTAAGAGATCCAGGGCTTCTTTTGCACAAATTCTGCAGTTTCCCAAATCAAATGCTTCAGGTTTTTCAACATCTTCAACTGGTAGTCCTAAATTCCAGCTACTGCCAGCAGGAGGGACGGATTTAACAAGGACTCTTTTTCCCCCCCATATTGTGACCTAGTTATTTTATAGTTGATGCATATGACACAAATACATACTGAAGCTTTCTAGTATGACATAGAAACTAGTGGACTTGCGAAAGTCTGAAAATTCCTTCAAAAATGGCATGATACGTTGTGGGATATATCCTGGAAGGTGTCCAATTATTTCAACTAAAAAGAGAAACAAGACAAATGTGTATTTTGAGTGCAATTCTCAAGCCTGCCCGAAACATCCAGCTGATTCTGTGCCACTGTAATATGAAGACTGGTGGTTAGAAAAAAAAGACAAATAGCAAATTAAATTGTGAAGGTGGTTCTCAGATTTGGGAGAAGGGTTAAGAAACATGTAGGATGTCAGGAGGTGTTCATTTCTGGGCCTCTTGCTTTGTTTCTTATGGACCAAAAAAGAAAAGGGGATTCTATTGTCTGCCTTCATGATGTTGTCTTCCTGTGTTCCTCTTTTATTTGTACAAAGTAAGTCGGCATTTTTAGTACTGAACTGACCTAGGAAACATAACTTTTTTTGGACTATTACTCCCAAAACCTCCCAGCCAATACACTGTGGTTTCCAAGAACTGACCCTCCCACCAAAAAAGTATTTTATTCCAGGCAACAAAGTTCTTAATTTTGAGAGCTATAGCATTTCAAGGAAATTTCTCAAGGGTTATGAAAAAAAAAATCAACATTTTAATATCCAGAGTGTTTATAAAATATGCAGATGTGGATTTTCAACAAAAATGGTACTTAGTTGCAACAAAGCTGGTGTATGATAAACATCTTATGAATAATATTCAGGGATAGCTGTTTTTGCCATGTAGCAAAATATAACAAAATCCACCAAATAGCAATACCTTTATTGGCCAACCAAAATGCACAAAATACATAATGCAAGCCGTTGACGCGTCAATGGCTTCTTCATCAAACAAAGCTGTTAAAATCATACAGAATAAAAGGGATAATGTCAGAACCATGGAACTACATTTTGTCTCAGATGTTACTTTCATTGTCAGTCAGGATGGTCTAGAAGTGGGATATCAATGTAGACAGAGGGCACTCCTCCTCTTGACCATATGGGGACTGGGGACAAAGGTAAATAAAATAAAGCAATTTAAATTTCAAACCCATTAGTAGCAGTGTAGTAACTTCTTTTGAGATCAAGGCAATCTCACGTCCAAAACACACTGCAGAATCCATTCTGAGACCGCTTTAGCTGCTCTGGCACAATGGACCTTATCAGACGATGGAAATTGGAAGTATAATCTAATGGCAATCCGAATGCAATCATGGGGTTTCACGTTATTGCGAATTAAAGTATCTCATGCAATTTAGGGCAAAAGGGAAGTCATTCCGAACGCAATCATGGGTTTTACCTTATTGCGAATTAATGCATCTCACGCAATTTCGGGCAATGGGGGGTCATTTTCAGGTAATGGGAAGTCATTCTGAACACATTCCGAATGCAATTGGAATTCACTTGAATTCGCTAAACTAGCGAATTCATGTGAATTCAAATTGGCTCCAATTGGCTCCATTCGCAATAAAGAGAAATTCCTCCCATCTGATAAGGTCCATAGCTAGGGAATCCTGGCAACTGTAGTTTTGTGAGACATTTAGCCTTCTCTGAGAAGAGCTCTGGTGCCACAATAAACTACAATTCCCAGGATTCCACGGCAATTAAAGCGGTCTCAAACTGGATAGTTTCTGCAGTGTGTTTTGGAACTTCGCCTCAAAGGGGCTACTTTTACATACTGATTCTGTCTAGAGTAACAAGGTTATGTCTTTGAATTCATTCAGAACCAGCTAGTTGTGACGGTTGTTGGTTTATTTGTGTGTCACCTTTCTCCAAAGTTGGGACACAAGGTGGCTCACAACATATATTTATATGTGTGTGTGTATATGTATATATATTTCCCCATGCCTGCCTATTTTTAAATTTTAACTTTGTTTATTTTAATCTTACTTATTTTAAAGGTTTAATTAATTTAAATTATAATTTGATTATTGTATTTTATTTAAGGGATAAGGGAGGGAATTTTATCCTGGGTGTTTTATGCATTGTTATGTAATTCTGTAAACTGCTTTGATCTTTTGGAAAGGCAGTATATAAAAATATTGTTATTATTATTATTATTATTATTATTATATAAACACACATTAAAATCAGCTTGAGCATTGGACTCTAAACCCTGGAGAACAGGGTTCAAAACCCCTCTGTGGGAGGTGCATCTACAAATAATCCCACTGAAACCATTTTAATTGCCATGGCTCCATCTTCCAGAATCCTAGGATCTGTAGTTTTCTGAGGTTGCAGGGCTCTTTGACAGAGAAGGCTAAAGACCTTGTAAAACTACAGATCTGAGCATTCCACAGGATGGAGCTACTACTACTGCACTTAAAGTGGTGCCAAAACTGTATTAATTCTACAGTGTATGTATTGTAGAAGAACCCTAAGTGACCTTGGGCAAGTCACACTCTCTCAGCCTCAAGACGGAGGCAATGGCAAAAAAGAAACCCTCTGAACCCATCTGGCCAAGAAAACGCCATGATAGGTTCACCTCAGGCCAGTGATTCCCAAACTTTAGTTCTCCACAAGGTTTCAGACTCCAGCTCCCAGAATTCCTGACTGTTGGCTTCTGGTTGGGGGGCTTCTGGGAGTTGTAGTCCAAAACACACAGAGAGAACACATACACCCCAAAAGTTTGGGAATCACTGCCTTAGGGAAACTCCAAGGCACACAACAACAACAAAATACACTTTCCAAGGACTAAGGGGAGGCTCCCTCCCCAAGTAAACCCAAGCACTTCCTAGCAAACAAGACCTTAGGATAGCCTAAAATGGCGGCCATTTGCTCATCCTTCCTCAATCCTCCTCAGTGCCCTTTAAGAGATTTTTTTTTTGGACTCCAGCTCCCAGAATCCCAAACTATTGCCCAACACGGCCGAGGCTTCTGGGAGCTGAAGTCCAAAAGCTATTAAAGGTGCACAGTAACCTGTGGTGCCCTTTAAGGGGATGTTGGACTCCAGCTCCCAGAATCCTTGGCTATTGGCCAACGTGGCCGAGGCTTCTGGGAGCTGAAGTCCAAAAGGGCACAGTACCAAAGATGCCCTGCTGCCGCCTATTACTGAGCTCGGCAGAGGATGAGGATTGGAAGAAGATAGAAGGACTCAGATAGAGAAGGTGGCACCGGAAGTAAGAGGCCTAGGTGTGCTCAGTCCCCCTCCCCGCGCTAGAAACAATCAGGTAACCTGAGAAGGCTATTATTCTTCCCACCTCCCCCCCGCTTGGCAGAATGGACCATTCCTGGTTGCTTTGGTCCTGTTCTCTGCAGCAGCAGGAAACAAGCTTGCTCCCTCCTCAATGTGACATCCCTTCAGATATTTAAACAGGGCTCTCATATCACCTCTTGACCTTCTCTTCTCCAGGCTAAACATCCCCAGCTCCCTAAGTCTTTCCTCATAAGGTTTCCAGACCCTTCACCATCTTAGTCATCCTACTTTGCTCCAGTTTCTCTGCTTCCTTTTTGAATTGTGGTGCCCAGAACTGGACACAGTATTCCAGGTGGGGCCTGACCAAAGCAGAATAGAGTGGCACTATGACTTCCCTGGATCTAGACACTATACTTCTATTGATGCAGCCTCAGAGGCTGAGACAGTGTGACTTGCCCAACGTCAACCACATAGCACTGAACCATGGTGGCAGCCGAGGGGACGTTCCCTGCGCAGCACGAAATTAGCGTCCACTTAGATCCGCTCAGACTGCATCCACAGTAATCCAGTTTGATACCACTTTAACTGCCGTGGTTCAATGCTGTGGAATTCTGGGAATTGTAGAGTGTCGTGGCACCAGAGCTGTCTCTAACGCAGTGGTTCTCTCAACCTTCCTAATGCCGCGACCCTTTAATATAGTTCCTCATGTGGTGGTGACCCCCAACTGTAAAATTATTTTTGTTGCTACATACTAAATAAAGTATTTCTCCCTTTTTTTTTCATTTTATTCTTCATTTTTATTCTTTGTTCTGGGGGGGGGTGTGTGTGTGTGTTAAGTATTTAAACATAAATAAAAGTTTTATATAAAGTACAAGAAAAACAATAACAAACAAACAAACAAAAACAGCTTCATTTATATACCGCTTCATACCCTTAAGGAGTGTCTAAGCGGTTTACAATTGTAAGCTATTTGCCCCCCAACAATCTGGGTACTCATTTTAGCGACCTCGGAAGGATGCAAGCCTGAGTCGAGCTTCAGCCCTTTGCTGGTCTTGAACTCGCCACCTTATGGTTTTGAGTGAGTGGCTGCAGTACAGGCATTTAACCACTGTGCCACCAGGGCTCCACTGTGCCACCAGCGTGTACATATGACAAAATACATCTAAGATGTGGAGTTGTGTTCGCACTGCAGAAAAAATCCTATTTATTATTATTTTATTTACTTATAGTCCCAATATAGCAACTCAAAGTTAACACCACATACCTAGCATGGCTCATTGCTATGGAATTATGGGAATTGTAATTTTCTGAGACATTTAGCTTTCTGTTAGAGCGGATTGTCGCAACCCCTTTGGAGGTTAAACAACCCTTCCACAGGGCTCTCCTAAGACCACCAGAAAACACATATTTACATGTAGCAATGAAAAAGAGGGAAGCCACTTATTTCCTGCATGGAAAACTGTCTAAATATCAGTGATGGAAGTGGCTTGCATATAAAGAGAATAGATAATGTTCAATGTAATCTTGTAATTCAGAGCTGGCAGGCTGGCATTTCACCACTGGTGTAACTCTAAAGATCAGAGTTCGATTCCTCCCTAAGAATAAAAAAACCACTGGGTGACCTTGGGCAAGTCACACTCTTTCAGCCTCAGGATGGCAATGGCAACCCCCCCCCCCCCTGAAGAAACTTGCCAAGAATACCCTATGACAGGGTCACCTTAGGGTTGCCAAAAAATCATAAATGACTTGGAGGCACACAACAACAACCAGAGATGGCCCCATAATGAAGAGTAAAATCTGAAAAATTTTGGAGAAAAAAGTCCTAAGGGTTGGAAGGGTGATCTGTAGTGTTATACTGTAGAGAAGACAGGCAAAGAACTGGTCAAGCACTTCCTCATCTCTTTGTTTTTTCTTCTTCCAATTGCCTCATCAGGAAATATTGGAATAAAAAGTGTAAAAGGCACCCAATCCCATCTAATCTTGGATGCTAAGTAGGATCAGCCCTGGTTTGTACTTGGATAGAAGACTGGCAAGGAATCCCAGCTACTGTAGGCTATATTTCAGAGAAGGGAGCTGGCAAAACCACCTTCCTTGCCTGACATATTTCTACTTTCTGTCCAGCACCAGCCTGTTGATTTTGCCATCCATGTTCACTTTCTTCTCTTAGCCTTCCATAGTTCTATCATCTTTTCATTTTTCCACTTTCCTTCTCAAATTAATATAATATGTAAATTTTTGCTACGTTTTTCTTCTAGGTTTCAAATACATTTCCAACATGTCTCATCAGACTATTCATCTTTTCCGGAAGGGTCTCCGGCTACATGACAACCCCACTCTACTAGCTGCATTGAAGTCTTCTGCGATTGTATATCCAGTCTACATATTGGACAGAAAGTTTTTGACATCTGCAGTCAAAATGGGAGCTATCCGTTGGCATTTCCTTTTGCAATCTCTGGAAGATCTGCAGGCAAACTTAAAGAAATTGAACTCCTGTTTATGGATTATTCAAGGAGAGTATGAGGTTGTATTGCGGGAGCAAGTTAAAAAGTGGAATATTACGCAAGTGACATTAGATGATGAGATTGAACCATTTTTCAAGGAGATGGAGAGGACTATTCAAGCTATTGGGAAAGAAATGGGATTTGAAGTCTTTTCAATGGTGGGACACACATTGTATGATGTCAAACGGTATGGAACTGGCCTAGGAGAACAAAGGCTATCTCATGAGGGCCTGTATTAGTTTTATAACAAATGTGTAACACCTTGCATTTTGAAAGTATTTGCAGTCAAAGTAAAAATATCTCCATGATTATTTGAAAGGCTAGCAGTAAAGAATAAGATGGGCATAAAAGTATTTTGCATAAAGGGCTAGATATGGGATCCCTGAGCAGTTAGGCCCCTGTATTCTAGCAATCAATAGAAATGTCTTTTAAAACCATGTTGGCACAATTAGGAGGTCCAACATATCATGAAGCTGTTTGATTACATTAAACTGACACGCAATATCTCAATGCCAGCACAGTTTTAAGTACTATACAGTACTGATGTAGAAATCATTATTGGAGTTGACTCCGTCTGCAGTACATGCTAAATTGCGTTGACATTCATCTTATGTGTGGTCACATTAATGCTTTTCTAACATAAAACTAACCATAGAAAAGGCAATGCTGGTATCTGTTATAATTCATAGTGAAATTGTATACTCACATGAACATGCAGTGAGGCAGCAGAAACATGCTCTTTTGCTCCATCCATCAGTTCCATGCATTGTGCCTAAAGTCATCCCTTCATATCCATGGATTCAACCATTCCTGGCTTGAAAATATATTTTTTAAAAAACCCCAAAAGCAAACCTTGATCTTGCGATTTTACATTAGGAACCCCATTTTACTACACCATTGTATACTTATAATGAGACTTGAACATTCACAGATTTTTGTATCCATGAGGAATCCTGAAACAAAACTCCAGTGGATACCAACGGACCACCATATATCCAATAATGTGCAACTGTTAATGTCTTGAAGAAATTCTATGTATATATTATAGTAAATCTTGAGAAGTTAAGATTATGCAGTCTTGGACTTTTGTAGTGCCATGTATTGTTACTGCTTAAATTGCTAAATGTTTGATAGCTCTTATTTTATAAACTTCCAACAAGTAGAAAAATGTATAAAACATTTTGAAAATTATTGAATCTATCAAAATTCTAGACCCTGTATGGCATTTATAAATATATGGATATTGATAACTTGCTTACAGCTCATACAGTTGAATATAGCACTCATATCACCAAATTTGTTTTGCGGCTAATTTAATTACTATGCTGTGAGCAAGTCTCATTTATAATGTAATTATCTTTTGATATACAGCATTGTGGAACTAAATAGAGGAACACCTCCATTAACATACAAGAGGTTTCTCCAGATACTTTCTAAACTTGGAGATCCAGAGATGCCTGTGGAGGACCTTACAACAGAAAATTCACAGTAAGGCATGATTGCACTGCTATAACAAGAAATCCATCTTCTCTCAAAGAATAATTTGCTCACTGTATAATGATTTATTATATAACATACTCTTAAATCTAATTACTGGTCTTAAATAGAGTAGAGCCATTCAACTGAAGAGATTTGCCAAGTGTTAATTTACCATTTAGCAATTAATTATGCAGGTCTAGTCTAACTAGGTCCAATAGTTGGATTTAATGAATATTTCAGTATTTCATCTCTGAGCTCTGCTTAACAGAGAAAATAGTGTTGCCTTTTACAAGATAGTAATGTTCTCCTTATTTCATAAAGCACCAATAGAGGTAGAATTACTTCTGGTTCTCCCCTGCCCCAAATTAGTTTTTTCACATTATTGTAGTTCTTGAGAATGGTCACATTACAGCTTCAGTATCAAGGCTTTCCACAAGAACCCTGAGAACTGTATTCTAATAATTTATAGTGCAATTCTGTGCATGTTGTTGTGTGCCTTCAAGTTGTTTCCAGCTTATGGTGACCCTCAAGCGAACCTAATAGTTCACCTGAAGGTCACCATAACTGGTTGTTCTCTACTAGTAAGTACATTTTTTTTAATTTGCACACCCATGAAAATACTGTATTGTGCAGTTTTATTCTGGTTAAATCATTTAAGTTTATAATGTGGATATGCTCCATGTGTAATTGGGACAAAACTATTTTAAGGAATTAGGCATGGTACAAGAACTAGAACAATAACCATAACAGTAGGAACTGTGACCTTGATTATGTATGAGCTATAACACTAGCTTAAATATGCACGCTCTACCCTGGATTAGCAAATATCTTCTTATCTTATCTCATCTGAGGATTCAAATTTGATGACTTCTGGTGGTCCCTGCTTCTTAAGAACAGCTATTGTTATGTTGTGTTCAGTAACACAAATATAGGAAAGTACAAAAAGCAGTTACTACAGTCTAGCAAATTTTCTCCTATTTGTACTACCTAGATGACATTTGTTGTCCCAGTGGTAATACAGTGGGGTCTTGCTGTCCACAGGCTTGCCATCCATGGATTTAAGCATTTGCGGATGGCAAGCTCTGTTGTCCTCAATGACGGCATGTGAACATGGCCACACTAGTGGCTGCGTGCATGTTGTGCCGCCATTAGGAGCAATGGGACTTGAGAGCTCCCCCTTTTTTGTTTGTATCCACAGGGGGTAGGTCCAGAACAGATCACCAAGGATAGAAAGGTCCTACTGTAAAAAATGTTTTTTTTTTCCTAGTGAATCTACATGCTCTGTGATGAAAAATCAATCTTGATCTTAGTTAGCAAGCTGAATAGATCAGGGTTTTTTTTTTTTATTCTTAAAGCAACTTTCATTTTGTGAAAAGTCCTTTTCTACCTTCTAAGAAAACTCAGCCCTCTTCCTGAAGTGGGACTGGATGAATGTTACAGAGTTCCTCTCCCAGAGGAGTTGGGAATTTCTAAAGAGTACCTGTCACCTTGGAGAGGAGGGGAAACAGTTGGACTACAGCGACTGGAAGAGCACATGAAAAACCAGGTCAGTCTTCTTTCTCATACCTGCCTCTTAGTCTTGGCATTAGCAAATAAGAAAATAATCTTTCTGATATTCTTTGCATAAGAAGCCTAAATGCAATCAAAGCTCATGCTTTTCCTGTTATAAGGGATCCATATATGAAGACATCTAGAAGATGCCTCAAATGTATATTTATTTATTATTTATTTATTATATATTTGTATTCCGCTCTTTACCCAGGACTGGGACTCAGAGCAGCTTCACAGCATTAAAAACAGTACAATTAAAACATTAAAAAATGGTTCAGCATCCCAGCCTGTCCTCATAACAATTCCTTAAACACCTGTGTGAACAGGTAGGTCTTAACTTGCCAAGGGAAGGCTATCAAGGTGGAAGCCATTCTAATCTCCCTGGGCAGGGAGTTCCAGAGTCTAGGGGCAGCCACCGAGAAGGATGAGATCTAAGATCTGCAAATTCATCTTCAGAATTTAGTTTTAGCAAAAGTGATTTTTTTTTCAGTTGCAGTTGGAGCATATTGCCTAAGCTTAATCTTTGTTTGGAAAATTATGCACAGATGCAGAGAAGTGGTCACAAAATGGAATACCTTCACCAGTGGCACTGCCACAGTGCAGTGATCTTTTGTGAATAAAAGATGCCACCACATAAGATAAACAATAGAGGGGGATGACCATAAACACACCTGACCACATAAAATGTGTACATTGTGCTGTTGTTGTATGTTATGCGCAAGCTGAATGTACATCCAGTGTCTGTAGAGAAGAAGGAGTGGTCACTAGTTGTGTGTGGCTGCATGTGTTACCTTTAGAACAGGTCACATTTACATCAGGTTCCTTGAAGTCACCTGTCGACTTATGGCAGACTTATGAATTTCATAAGGTATTCTTAGACAAGGAATACTCGGTGTTGGTTTTGCCAGTTTCTTCCTTTGAAATATAGCCTACATTGCCTGGAATTCATTGCCAGTTTCTCATCCAAGTACTAACCAGGTCTTACCCTGTTTAGCTTCCAAGATCAGATGGGATCTGGTGTCTTTGGAGGTATTTAGGCCAGCTCTGAAAGATATGTAGCCCACTTTTTTGTTTCCAAATGTTATCCAGATTAGGTTCCATCAAACATTAGAAAATGAATTATGAGATCGAAGATATGCTACCAGCATACAACTAAGACATACTATCTCAGCAGAGTTATTATTCTAGTTATATTACACAGAGCTTCTTATGAGTCTTTAATTTTCTTTTAAGGGGTGGATAGCAAAATTTGCTAAGCCAAGAACTATCCCAAATTCTCTGCTTCCAAGTACTACAGGCTTAAGTCCTTATTTCAGCTTGGGTTGTTTATCAGTTCGGATGTTTTTTTATCGACTGTCAAAAATTTATGCTCAGGTAAGATTGCACACTGTTTTTATTTATTTATTTTAAACATTGTTACTTTATTTGTTTGGCTAAAATAGGCTTCAAAAGTAACTTACAAAAAGTAGAAATCAAACAGTTCCTGTACTTTAGCTTACAATTTAGCAATCACAATGCAACACAAAAATAAAAGGGATAGGAAAAGGAGAAGAAGAAAAAAAAACCAAACTCACACAATAGTTTCTGATTGCAGCTAGTTCTTAAAATGACCAAGTAGAGTGGAATCAGTTCAGAGGGAGAAGCCAAATGTTAAGAGGTCTCTAAGCAGAGCCAGTAAGGTGACTCTGCATCTCTGCCCTCCTTTTGCTTTATCCTGATGGAATGACTGCTACCAGGTGACAACCTGATCAACTTGAGCTGTGAGACAGAGAACACATTTTCTGAGACCAGTTTTAGGGCTAGAATAAACTCGTGTGGTCTCAAGCAGTTCCAGACTGATTAACATTAATCTTAAAACTGAGTCCAGAAACTGATGGATCACTAGTGCAACTGATGTAATGTTGATGCAATCAACTGCATAGCTCCCACAAGCATTCTAGTGGCTAGATTTTGTGCCAAATGGTTTCTAGACTGTATTTAAAGATGGCTGTAGTCCAGGGTTGGGCAATGTAGACCTCATGCATCCCCAGGCCTGTTTCTGTAACTTCCTCCCTGAGTGCCTCCCTGGGGTTAAGAAAATGCCCCAAAATGCCCTCTAGAGGTCATGTAGATATTTTCACCATGTTCCCCATCACTGCACCAATGTAGACCCAGAAGAGGCCTTTTTAAAAACAGGAAATTACTTACAATCACTCCTTGCTGTTTAAAAAATGGGGTCTAAAATGGATCAAGATTGCTCCAAAACATGGTGGAAATGCCCACATATCCCCTAGAAGTCATTTGAGAGCAAATCATTCTTTGATCTTTTTATGGGTACAAGTACAGTGGGGGAAGTACAGCCCTCCAAGTCTAAAGAGGCTAATGCAGCCCTCTAATCTTCCACAATTGCTCATTGTTGTTCTCAACTGAGAACTTGGCAGTAGTTTAGTGTTAGCGTAGCTAGGCTGTTTTCTCTTGATAGCATCACAGCTAAGTCAGCCACTGAGGCTTGCTTTCATTTTTTGCTTCCACAATAATGCATCCAGGAATACACCCAAACATTTATCTGATTCTGCAAGGGAAGTGTAAAACTACAGTATGCAAGACCGGTTGTAGGCCTCCATTAAGATCAATAGCCAGTCAACAGCACTTCTGTTCCATTGTTTATAAACTCTCTCTCTCTATATATAGCTATAGAATACTACAGCTCCATCCTGTGGAATCCTGAGATTTGTAGTTTTATAAGATCTTAAGCTTTCTCTGTCAAAGAGTGCTGGTGCCTCACAAAACGATAAATCCCAAGATTCTGTAGGATAGAGCCATTGCAGTCAAGATGGGGCCAAACTACATTATTTCTACATGATAGATGCATTCTCTCCCTCCCTCCCTATATGAAGTGTATTGTTTGGTAAAATTAAAAAAATGTTTTGCTATGTAATTCATCTGCATATCTCATTCATGACGTTTTTACTTATTTACCCATCTGTCAGTTATGTAAGTTTGTATTGAAGCATGTCAAGCTGTGGTTCAAGCTTCATGATAGGTTTAGAAACAGTGCATTGTAAAATATCATACTTTTTTTCAGTGCTTAAATTCAGCCCCTTTGTTAAATGCTGCATGTTCTTACCCTAATAATGGTCCTCATGTGCATGTTTTCATCGACATTTATCTGTATTACAGTCAAAGAACCATTCTTTGCCACCAGTATCTCTTCAAGGACAGCTGCTTTGGAGAGAATTTTTTTATACTGTAGCATCAACAACACCCAACTTTACAAAAATGGTTGGGAATCCCATCTGCCTTCAGATAGAATGGTACCAAGATGCAGAGAAACTCCACAAATGGAAAATGGTAAGACATTGGTACCACAGAGGTATAGTATTTATCTCAGAACACTAATAGCCATTTTGTAGGCCTCGGAAATTTAAGAAAATAAATAAAGCAGTCATTTGTAAAATGTTGTTTTATTATATCATCCATCTGATGGTTGTCTTAGATTGTGTCCAAGAGATACAGAAAATTCTTTATTGGGAAGTGGCTAAGTTATTTTAAATAAACGTTGGAGTGAACTATACAAATTACTAGATGAAAGTGGTATGGTTATTTGTTTGGTTTTTTAAAGACCAAAATGGATCAGTTACAGAAAATGTTTTATTTCCATATAGAGCTTTCTAATAACAACCCACATGTTTACTAGAATGTTCAAGAACTTCAGCATTCTGTGTTGTAAATCTGGATGAGCAATTTATCAGTCTTTTGATTTAAAAAAAGTTGTGGCTTTTCTTTCAATAAAGAGGACACAGTGAAGGAAGGAGAGAAAAACACTTGAGCTGAATTTTTAAAAACTGAGATCATTTGCTTTTCTTAGGCACAGACAGGCTTTCCATGGATTGATGCCATTATGACCCAACTCCGTCAGGAAGGCTGGATACATCATCTTGCTCGTCATGCCGTGGCATGCTTCCTGACACGTGGAGACCTCTGGATCAGTTGGGAGGAAGGCATGAAGGTTTGCAGTAATCTTTCTTTCTGGAATGGCATTTGAAGATTGCTGTAAAAAGAAAACTTTCTAGAAAGTTTGAAAGCAATCCTACTGCTTTTATATTACTTCCCACCCAGAAAATTGGGTGGGGGTGGGAGTGGGGGTAATCTTGTTTGGTTGGTTGGTTTTTGTTTTAGTTTTTTTGCAAACATTGTTTTGGTAAGAAGAACTGGCAAAAAAAATGAGATGAAAAGTTTAACAAAATTTTGTTAAACTCAATAAAGTGCTAAACATATGCCACTTAAACATGTACCACTTAAGAACATAAGCATATAAGATGATCTTTGTCAGATCAAACAAAGGCATTCTAAGGCATTCTGTGGCACGATAGCCAATGAGAGGCCCACAAATGGGTGCACTCCCACAGAACTGCTGAACCCAGACTAAACCATGGCATTAGATTAATATGTCTTCAGTATATTTGTTGTATGTAATCTAGCATGAAGCCCTCTTAGGGGTGTCACCCAGTGCATTCTACATGCCCTGCATTTCCATAGTGACTCCACTGGTGTTGTGGAGAAGCAAAAGTCAAACAAAACAAAAAACCTTTTGCCTAACTATTCTTTCCACATCGTACCTAATGTTATCCACAATCAAACTAGTTGCTGGTTCGTATGACTGAATATGCCTTTAAACAAATAAAACGCCTCAATGCAACCCCTCCCCCCCCCCAAAAAAAAAACCCATAGTGTCATTGACAAGGGGTCCACTTGGCTCTTCTTTCTAATAAGTATTTTTATTTTTCAAAGATTTTATATATATGAAGACATTTCATATGCACCAGATTTAATTTTTTCCTCTCATTAATGCAAGGTATTTGAAGAGCTGCTTCTGGATGCAGATTATAGCATTAATGCAGGGAACTGGATGTGGCTGTCAGCCAGTGCTTTCTTCCACCAGTACTCACGCATTTTCTGTCCTGTTCGTTTTGGCAAACGCACAGATCCAGAAGGCCAGTATATTCGGTAAGTCCCTATGGTTGAATGATTCCATTAATTCAATGTCTGTCAGGCTAAGGACTCAAGGCACCACCTTATCCAGCTCCAATAATAGCTAATCCACCATATACCAGCAAATCCACAAGGAGGACAACAATGCAGTAGTGATCTACTATTGTTGTCTTCCATCAGTTGGTACATATTCAGTGGCATGTCACCTCTAAACATGGACCTTCTGTGTGCCCACTGTCTGCAGTACTAATTGATAAACAGTACTGTCCCCCATGAATTAGCCTACCATAATCCTCTCCATTAACATATAACACCTACTCTTAGCCTGAAAGTGAGCCAAAAATATAAAGTGGCCAGACATCATTTCCAGTTACATCGGGTATACTAGTGCAGCATCTGCAATGGAAAGTGGGTCTTGCCCCCTTCACAGTTGCACCCATGTTAGAGCAAACAAAGTCAAAGTATGCACTTTGTTTGTATTTGAATATATCTTCTATTAGTTTTTGATTTGACTTCTTTATGTCTAAATTTGGCTTAAAGGTGTGGAGTCTACTATGCATAATGATGACTTACGTAGATCATGTCTAATTGGTCTTCTATCTATCTATTGGATGAATTGGATATCTATTGGATCTATTACCTTTTTCAGAAAATACCTCCCAGTGCTGAAAAATTTTCCTTCCAAATACATTTATGAACCTTGGACAGCACCAGAGGAAGCACAGATAGAGGCTGGATGCATTATAGGTAATACTCAAAATAAGTTTGAGTAGAGGCAACACCTACTCAGTCATGATGTCCTTGTATTTATTTTATCTCTCCCAGTGATGTCAATTAGAGGTAGGCATATTTCCCCATCCCCTTGTCCATTCTTCTTGACTACTGTTCACTCAAGGTGGCTGTTACAGGAGTATGAACAGAAATTCCCATTGCCCTGGCAAGAGAATGCCCTCTCACTAACTTATTTCCAATTACATTGTTAGAGCTGAAGATCAGTGTACAATCTATGCAATTGCTGTGTTCTCCCATTCTCTGAACAGAGGGTACCAGCCACTTGTTGCCCAATTTAACTGTCATCTGTCTCAAACAGCCACACTGGTGGGTCTGCTTCCCTAGTATCAGAGCCTACTGCTTACATTCCTTCCAGGGTGTGTCTGCAAGGAATCTATACTTTCTTCCCATTAACTGATGTCTTCAATAGTCTTTTAGAGCCTGTGCTTTAATATGCAAATTGGATTTATATGGTATATGGGACCAGCAAATGATTTTTATTTGAATGTTTTCTGTTTGTTGAGCTAGCTCTGTTTTAATGATTTAATTGTACTATTTTTAATGTTGTGAAGCTGCTGAGTCCCACTCCTGGGGAAAAGAGTGGGATACAATTACATATAATAAATAATAAATAAATAGCTCTGCTGCCTAGGAGAGTGCCCTTTGCCTTATTAATATTTAGCCATTAAATCAAGAAGTTTCTACTAACTGTATTTCTGTAAAAACTGGATTGAGTAGAATATATATATATCTATATCTATATATATAGATATAGATATAATATACCTTGGTATAATTTTTTACTCTGTCTTGTGTTAGGTAAAGATTATCCTTTTCCTATGGTAAACCACAAAGAAGTCAGTGATCATAACCTGCAGCTGATGAAACAAGTCAGAGAAGAACAGTATAAAACAGCTCAGCTCACAAGAGGTTTGTCCACTGACAAATATTGGATGGTTTTAATATAATAGGAATTGTGGGTTTCTCAGAAACTATTGGTAGTACTCTGTATAAAGTAATAAAATAGCCATCCACTCTTTTGAACCTTCTAACCAGAGCTGCATACACTTATTATTTTGCAACAAAAATTAGATTCTACCCCAAAGTAATCCAAATTTTACATCAAGAGAGGATGAATTCTTCATGTAGGTATATTTGTATATTTTGAATGATTCTTCCGCTGTCTGGGAAAGGACATTCTTAAGGACGTTGTCTTCTTTGAACACGCTCAAATTTTACATACCGTAGTCCTAATTGTTGTTTCTGAGTACATGTTTTTGTAAGTCTTTAAGCTTTTTTTTTAAAAAAAATCTGTTGTTAGTAGCCAGTTGGTTTATAATCTGCATTAGAAAAGACTGAGATGAGGACTGGCATAGATTAGTAAATTGATACTAGAAAGAGGAATACCAAATGGCAAAGAATTCCAAAATGATTCAAGAGGTATTTTGCCACAGAAGTAGGAAGAAATAATAGATTTTTATCCACTGGATTCAGAGAAGAATCATGTAGGGAAAATAAATCAGTTCATATTTTTTTACTGAAATCTAGATCGTGCCTTTTATTGTCTGAGTTCTGCTTTTCAAGGTGGAAAGTGCTTAGACAATGGAACGGTATGAGGAATTAATTCTCCTAGAACCTATCATTAATCGTTACGTATCTCTAGAAATGTTAAGGTGTGGATCCCACAACTAAATCTGCTAACTCAAAGAAACTTGGGGCTTTTACTTTTTGAATAAAAATAAAACAATCCTCATAATATATAAACAAATTTCTAAATACACAGAGATTTTAAAATTAGATTGGGGTATAAGATATGCAGGTGGGTTGGGGAAAAGTCTGCAGTTGAAAGGGGAAAAGATTATACTATCCTATTAGGCATACCCAAGCCCTTGGATGTGATTAGAGTGATTAGATCCCCACCAAAGTATTTAAATGGACATAAATCAGGCATTAGGAATGGGAATACACAAAAACGGTGGCAGACCATTTCAGTCTCCCTGGGCATTCTATCTCAGACCTCAGAACAGCGGTCATTGAACAAAAGAACTACAAAGGTTGGTTGGAAAGAGAAATAGCAGAACTGAAATTCATCCAAAAACTACAGTCCCTCAGCAACAGATTGAACAAAGACAATAGTTTCCTGACACACTACATGCACTTCAACATTATCTGACCCCCATCCTCATGTGGGTGCCCTACATTCATCTATTCCCCTCACCAGAGGCTAGTCTCATTGCAAAACTAGATCTAGCAGTTCATCTCCATGCACTAGTTTCCTATGTCTTTGTGCATGAACAGCCATTGTTGAAACTGAACCTGCAACTCCATTTCCATACACAAAGGATTTGTAATTTGAATTTACATCCTCACATACCAATGACATATATATGTCTGTGCCTGGCTTCCACTCCACCAAATACATCTGAGGAAGTAGGCTGAAGTCTGCTAATTTCTTTCTTTCAGTTAGTCTCAAAGGTGCTACAAGATCTCTTTACATACTGATTCTACATACTTAACAGGGCTCTATCTTTGATTTGTAGTTACCTTTCCAGCACATGCTTAACTACTCAGACACTGTTTCATTTGTGTAAGACTTTTAACCATTATATCTCTGACCAATCACACAACAATACGGAGGACCTTTTCAGCTCTTCCTGTAATTCTTACTATGCTATTTTCCTCCTTTCTAGATGAAGTTGATGATCCAATGGAAATGAAGCTGAAACGTGAACTTTCAGAAGAGAACACTCAAAAAGGAAAACATGCCAGAAACAATGAAGAAGTATAGACTACTCCATTCTATTTATATTTACTTGGTAGTAAGTCTCACTTCATGCAGTGGGAAATATCTCCAAATATGTATTTGGAGAATCGGAGATTGATGCATAGGGAGAAGTGATTTTTTTATTATGCAGACCATAGACACTCCTTTAGATTTATCAAAATGGAAAGTGGTAAAGTGCTGAACACGGCATCTAATTATTGCCCACATTATGCACTTTAGCCCTTTTTCTATTCTTGAATTTTCTCTGCAAAAAAATGTGTTTTCTTTAAAGCACCTATTTTTGAATTGATTCATGGGATAACTTGATGTGCAGCCGAAATATGCCATTTATAACCTTCTCTGCTGTGACATCCTAGTTGTTGAATGTCCTGTCCTTGAAGGCCTGATTGGCATGAGCACTGGTTTCATTCTGGTACCAAGTTAAAACATGTTTTTTTATTACAGGCTTGAGGTCTAAAGATCTTTCCCAAATATGTATAGTTACATGATTTTAAATTATTTAAGTTGTTTTAAGTTGTTTAAATTGTTTTTTAGGTTTTAGGTTGTTTAAATTGTTAAATTACTCCTTGCTATTTTAAATTGTTTTATTTGCACACTGCCCTGAGATTTTGTGAAACATGGTGAGATATAAATATTTTAATAAATAACATTTATAGTAAATATTCTGTATTTATGGTCTGCTTGTTTGACATGGACTCACAGTTTACAGCATCTCATTCTGATTTATGTTCAGCCAAAAGTAACATATAATTTTATTTATAAATTTTGTTACATCAGACTGGATTAAACTAAAGAACAAAAAAATGCTTATGCATGGTATAAAAAAACCCAAACGTGCACAAAGATTTCACCCATCATTTTGCCCATAAAGCCTTGTTGAAAACATGGGAAGAGACCAAAAATCTATTTTACAGAGAAATACCAGGATGGGTATCCCTGCAGGAAGCCACCTTTGGAAGAAGCAGCAAAGGAAATGATTGGCTGACATACAACGATATAATTAAGAAAAATATTCAGAACCAATGAAAACTAAAACCAATACAAGAAATAGAAAGTTTAGATATGAAACATCATTGGTTCCTGTTAAAACAGCTACAAGATAGGTTTAAAAAAGATCTAAAGGAGAAAGGCTTCACAATCAAACAAAATGAACTGGACAAAATATTAGAAGAAAGCAAAAACAAGTTCAAGAATCTACAAACTGTCATTAGAAAGAAAACTAGAACAAGATGCCATAAAACACTTTATGATCCTGTGGGCATTTAGCAAGTTCAAGAACTTCACAAAATGTCAAAGTGTTTGCAAAAATTACCAAAAAATGGCTTATTGCTGGCACGTAATGCCAGAAAAAATAGCAAAAATATATCAAAAGAATAATTATAACTGCTGCAAATGTGAAACCACAAAAGGATCTTGGACACGTATAGTGGCATTCAAAAACAAAGGAATTTTGGAAAAATCCATTTGCACATATGTGAGATCTTTAAAAAATCTTCAAATTAATTCCAGAAGTGTATCTGTTAAATATGATAGACAAAATATCTGGCTATCAAGCAAGAAAGAAATAGAAGCAAATTTTATACATGATAACAAAAAAGTGGAAACAAAAAGAGACCAAACATCAACAAATGGCTAATAGATTTATAAGATGTCATTGAGCTAGACAAATTAATACATTAAATGGAAAACCTGTAGACAAGACTGAGAAAGAATGGGAAGAATTAATAAAATTTTGTAGAAATAAGTGGAAATAGAAACAGAATAATGAATAGTCAAACACTAAAAGACGTAATACAAATATGAGTTTTCAGTGTGAGAATAAGAAAACAAAGTACCAAAGAGATCTATTCCTCTTATCTTAATTTAAGAAAAGCCTAAACAACTAGACCAATTGGAGGAATGTATGGAAGTCCTTCAAGAAGACAGAATAGAAGATAGAAAAAAAAATAGTAAAAGCTATATTTACAAATTACATTTAAGATTTGATATTTTATAAATGTCTAAATGTCCTTTATAGTGCTTTCCCACTGAACAGATATTTTATCAAAGTGAAAATGTTGAAGAGCCATTATTTCCCTTTTTTCTTTGAATATCTGTAAAATGTAAAGCTACCTTATAGACAAACATGTAATAGCAAAATATGTTTTTATTGCAATAAAAATAAAGAACAAGAATTGTTTTAAGTGTGATGTGCAGCTTAAAATTGAAGGCACAAAGATGGGAAAGGGCAGAAACCCAGAAAACATTTTCAGTGCTATTTTTTTAACTTGGGGAGAACACAAGAGAACTATCAAGAATGAAAATGAGAAAAATATAGCCAACAGAAAGTCAATGTAGAGCTTTTAAAGCAACAGTTATACAGCAGAGATTAATAAAGCATGTGAAGCTTTTATTTGTTGATGTTAGCAATATGAAACATTATTTTATACAGCAAAATTCAAAAAACACATTGCATTGATACATTTATGAGACCAACTAAGAGGCACAAAATACATTATAGAAGCTTTCAAAAACTTGCAGGCCTCTTCATTGAGCATGGTTATTAAAAGTCTCAGGGGAAGAAATGTAATGAAGGAAGGTCACAGAGCTGCATCTTTCTTGAGATGTTATAGCCGAGTAGTTGAGGGAGGTTTGGTGCAGCCATTTGGGACACAAAAGCTAAGTAAAGCAGTAAACCTTTTTTCTCCATTGCTGGAAACTCAGGGCAATGGAATCCAGCCCATATCTGGCTTGTGTAAGACAAGATGTAGCTCTATAAGCAGAACAGAGTAACTAATTGAGAAGCCTCTGTACTGGGTTAGACAGAATTTTCTCTAACAAGCAGGGTGTGTACCATCAGCGACCAAGTGGCAAAGTTGGTGTCATTTAACTTGACAAAGTTCATTGTTGCCATGACTCCAGCCATAACTGCAGGCTTCCTCCACAGAAGTCATGCAAAAATCAAAAACAAACTTTGCCCTGTGGATTGTATCTTTGGTCATGCATAAAAACAAAATAAGCCAAATACTCAGTGTTTGTTCCTTGAAAAAATGGAACCAAAACCTGGGTTCAAACTGGCACAGACTGGGCCCATAACCCATTGTTGGCTCCCCTCTTTTTTACTGCAAGTGTGCAGTGACAAAAACAAACTAGGCCCAAACAGAGGTGCCAACATTCAGCACTGTCTCAGATGTTTGACCTGAACAGTAGCTCACAAACAGCAGAGTGCAGAAGCACAACCCAGTGTACAGTATTTGGCAACCAGGCACTGACCAACCTGAAATAAGGCACAGACACAATTGACTTCTTCCAAAGTCCTTGGAGGCTTTTATTTTCCAATTGCAATATGTACAACAAAAGCTCTGACATATACTGTCTGTTATTTTTTTACAACCCACACTATCCAAACTCACCAAATCCTCTCTCCAATCCACTATCATCAACCCATACCTGCTCTGGGTTTCAGAGTCCTTATATACATACTAATTACGAAGGATTGGCACCTGGTGTTTCCTCCATTTACAGCCATATAATGAATGAGAGTTTGCTCACAGATGGAGTTCACCTTCCTTTTCCTTCCTTTGGAAGCCCAAGAAGTAATTGTATGAATTGCCTCCTCCTCCCTCTTTTCCTACTCCACCAAAAAGCAAGAACAGTGTCTCCCAAGGCTTGACAATTGCCATGGAAGTGTTTTGTATGGAGCGCAAAGGCCTAGAGACAATAGCTCCCTGCATCCTATCCAAAAAGTGATTTCCATGTATATGAGAGCCATTATGGGGCGGTGGTTTGAGCATTGGACTATAGTTCTGGAGATCAGGAATTGTTTCCCCACTCACTTGTGGAAACCCACTGGGTGATCTTGGGTGAGTCACATACTCTCAGCCCAAAACCTCATGATAATCTTAGGGTTGCCACAAGCTGGAAATGAGTTGAAGGCACACAACAATATGTCACCAGCACGATGCTGCCCAGTGTCAATCACCTTTCTTATCCAGATATAAGACTGAGGTCCAAAACACACTGCAGAGATCATCCAGTTTGAGACTGCTTTAACTGCCCTGACTCAGTGCTAGGGAAGTGTGAGAATTGTGTGGTTTATTGTGGCAACAGGGCGTGTCTCTGACAGAGAAGGCTGAATGTCTTGCAATACTAGAATGTCTTGCAATACTAGAATTCTCTAGCATTGAGCCAGGGCAATTAAAGCAGTCTCAGACTGGATTATTTCTGCACTGTGTTTTGGACCAGTGTTCACTCAGTGTGTGAACCCACTGAAATGTACTTCTGTAATTGTCTTAGCATACATATTTAGGGACAAATGTTTACTACACTCCAGTAGGACAAATATGAACTAGTATTATAGCTTATTGTTTTATTTTGCTGTATCTGAAAAATAAGAGAGATGTACCTAGGATTATCTGTAGCCACTGTAAAATTCCCCAGAAGTAAATCTCTTCACAAATGCTGTTTACAAAGATAAAATTGAATATACTGAAGGTGCTGAAAATGAACCATTTTGGGTGAGATATATGCACACTTGACTGAATTTAAGCATGTTATTAAAGTTTATAGGCTTCTTTTCCTAACAAGGATAAGTTCTTGATGGTGTCTGGAGAAATCAAAACTGATACAGCAGTCTGGAGAAAGAGACAAATAACAGGCAAGCTGTGTTGCAGTGACACAAGAGGTCTAGAACTGGAATCATATCCTTCAGGACCCTGGACAGGTCATAGGAAGAATGCTTGCTGCAATAAAAGCAGGGTGCAGAGTGAATTTTTACATCTTCCTTCAGCTAGCCTACTCCTCTAGGCTTTGCCTTCCATTGCTAGGGAGCCCTGTGGTGCAGTGGTTAAATGCAGGGATTGCAACCACAAGGTTGTGAGTTAAATCCCAGGGACTACAAGGTTGACTCAGCCTTCCATCCTTTCATAGGTCAGTAAAATGAGTACCCAGTTTGGTGGGTGCAATTGGCTTACAGATTGCAAACTGCTTAGAGGGTGCTGAATTCACTCATAAGCGGTATAGAAATGTAAATATTAATGCTATTGCTAGAAAACTGAGATGTCTAGAGTGTCAGCCCTCTTGCTAGCAGAAAATTAGCAGTATTTTATGTCTATGTTCTCATAGGACACACATTGCCTGACCTTGTACACAGACTCAGGTCAGCGGACATCTGTTCAGGAACTGCAATCCCTGGGACTCAAATTCTGAGATTTCAAATTTTGAATATTCCTTAGTTCCTAATTCTAGATTTAGGTGTCAGGATCCAAGTTTTGCAGTGTGTTGTGCTCTTGTTGTTGCTAACATGCTTGTAGCACAACACAACAGTAAAAGGCCAACTAAACAGAACAACCCTATGTATGTCTAGTCAGAAGTAATATGCTGGTCTGGAACCTGACTCCACTAAGTATGATTCCAGTGGTCCTTTCCCCTATCAATCAGTTTTCAAATCATTGCTTGAAATCTGTTTTGTGCCAGTGAGGCTCACTAAAGGTTAGCTCAGTCAGCATTGGGAAAATGTTTGGGGTACAAATGGTGTTGTGCTGCTTTCAGCACTATATGGCAAGGATAGCAACTCCAGTGAGGACATGAATTCTGGAAGAGCCATTTCTACCCTACCTCTTTTGGTCCCTTGCCACCTAGAGTCCAGTGGTGGGTATGCAATCTTGGTTCACAATATAAGATGCTGGGGGAATCACCTCTTTCTCTTACCTGCTTTAATAACATTACATTAATAATGGTCATGAAACATCCTCTTTGGGGGTTTGAGTTGAACCCCAGTTTAAGGAGCATTACATCTGAGAGAAGACTAGAACTTTCAGTTAGATACTGGATATTTTGCCTTTAGGAATATAGAATGGTTCACTGATTTGATTGGAGAGTGATGTATTTCAGTTTTATAAGTTGCATTTTTTTTCTTTTACAGTCAGTTTTAAGCTAGATATTTTCTGAGAAGACATGCCTAAGGGCATTGTGTTAGACTGAAACTCTATGAAAACTTATTTGGAAACAGGCTGCGGCACTCAGTGGCATGTACTTCCGAGTAAACTTTCACAAGATCACACTTGTTACTATTAATCACTGAGGGGACATCTTCACATACCACTAATGGCATAATTTTTCTTATCAGATAATGTTACCCTGCTATGTGTGTTCATTTGAACTGCTGGTATAATTTAAATTAGCTACTAATTAACTGCTGAATTGTCAGTGATATATTGCAATGTAATTTCATGTTTATGGTAGTGGACTATAGCTATTATAGTTCCTTATGTGTGCAAAATTTTGAAATTTTGATATGAACCACTTTGAGCACAATGTATTTGGTAGAAATGTGACATAAACATAGTACAGTAACCAAAGAGATCTTGCAGCACCTTTAAGACTAACTGAAAAACAGAAGTTGGGAGCATGAGCTTTCATGGACTTGAGCCTACTGTACTTTCTCAGATGTGGAAAGCCCAGTGACAGACAGAGTTCAAGGACCACTGTTCTGAGGTCCATCAGGTTCTGAGGACCTCAGAATGGTCTTTGAACAAAAAGATTACCAAGGAAGATAGGAAAGAGAAACAGCAGAACTGGAATATATCAACAAACTGCAGCCCATCGGCAGTGGGGTGAACAGAGAAAAGGGTTTCCAAGCACACTACACACATTGTAACACTAGCTATCCCTCAGTCCCAGCCTCATGGGAGCTCACTCTGACTTTAGACAACACCCATGGCTTGTCGTGTAATGACCATCGATCATCGTTAAAACTGAACTTGTCACTTCATCTCCACACTCACAAAATTTTACATTCTTATGGATATTCTCTCACACAGCCTGCATATATAGGTCTATCCTTGAGCTTTCCTCTCCACCACATGCATCTGAGGAAGTCTATGAAAGCTCATGCTATCACCTTCTATCTTTCACATAGAGAGATCTTGTAGCACCTTTGAGACTAACTGAAAGAAAGAAATTGGCAGCATGAGCTTTTGTAGACTTCAGTCTACTGACTCAGATGTATTCTATCTTTCAATTAGTCTCAAAGGTGTTGTAAGTTCCCTTTGCATACTGATGTTCCAGACTAACATGGCTATATAATCATATAGTATGATTATATTGATTAGAAGAGCTGGCTGCCATGTATAAAATGTGACCAGCCATTTTTCTTATAAACAAGTATTTTAACCGTCAATATATACACCACATGATCATAATTTTCACAAAACACCATCCATTTTCTCTATAAATTTCAATTTTAAAATGTTTCAATCTTTCAAATATGTAAAATATATGCAATAAATTTTTTGAGATTACTTCTTTGTGTGTTTGTTTCATGTATTCCAGTGGAGAGTGAATGATGTAAGTCTCACATTTAGTCCAGGTTAGAACCCACTTCTTCATGGTGTATAATTATTATTATTATTATTATTATTATTATTATTTCTTACCCACTTCTCTGTCAGAACAATTGGGGCAGGGTACAACAAAGTTTACAAACAGTTATAATTGAGGTTAAAGTGGTTCAACGATCCCATCCCCAACCTCCCACCCCTTAAAATAAAATTAAACTGACAAGATTTAAAACAAGATAATATAAAATAGAATAAAACAAAGCATATTAAAACCCACAGTACTTGGCAGCAGCATAGGGTAACATCAGGATACAGAAGGCCGGGGAGTTAACTGGAAAATTCTAGGACCCGGGAAGATTATACAGTTTCTGGGAAGGCCTGCCGGAAGAGATACATCTTAATAGATGTTTTGAAGCAGTCTAACATTGTGATGAGACGAATGTCTGGCAGGCCGTTCCATAGCCTGGGAGCAGAGGAAGAAAAGGCCCTCTGGGAAGTCTGTGCCAGCCTGGTCTTCATAGGCTGAAGTAGGTTCCTTCCAGAGGACGAAAGTGTGTGGGGGGTTCGTATGGGGAGAGGTGGTCCCTAAGATAAGTTGGACCTAAGCCATGTAGGGCTTTAAAGGTTAAAACCAACACCTTGTACTGTGCCCAGAAACTAATCGGTAGCCAGTGGAGAGCTTTAAGCACAGGTGTTATGTACTGTCTCCTAGATGTTCCAGTAACAAGCCTGGCTGCCATATTTTGGACCAATTCGAGTTTCCGAGTTAGGCACAAGGGTAGCTCCCTGTAGAGCGCATTACAGAAATCCAGACGTGAGGTTAACAAGGTGTGTACCACAGTTTCCAGGTCCTTCAAATCCAGATGGGGCGCAGCTGGTACTCTTGTACTGATAGCAGGCACTCTTGATCACCGCATTCACCTGACTAGTCATGTGAAGCGACAGGTAAAGAAGTACCCCCAGACTGCAAACAGAGTCCTTCGAGGAGAGTGTGACTCCATCTAGGACTGGGAGCTATATACCTGAACCTGGTTTCGGGCCTGTAACTGCTATTATTATTATTATTATTATTATTATTATTATTATATATAGCACTATAAGTTTACACAGTGCTGTACATACAAACTTTTAGTTAGACGGATCCCTGCCCACAGGCTTACAGTCTAAAAGACAACATAAAAGGAAAAGGGGAAGGCGGTGGGGAGGGGATGAGGTCCAGTGGTTCTTCTCTCCCTCTGGGGTCTGGACCAAGGCAGATGGACTGGAGGGAGGGCTTGGGTTCTTAAAACATAGTTAAGAGGAGACAACTAGTACCTCAGTTTTGTCTGGATTTAGTTTCAACCTGTTTTTCCTCATCCAATCCATTACTGCTCCAAGGCAGTCATTGAGAGAAGGTCTGAGGTCTGAGGTCTGAGCAGAC
Organism: Urosaurus nigricauda; assembly: GCA_034509955.1. NCBI lineage: Eukaryota > Metazoa > Chordata > Lepidosauria > Squamata > Phrynosomatidae > Urosaurus > Urosaurus nigricauda. Next base: position 42,867,401 of record JAOEGL010000004.1, on the reverse strand, counting down.
GATCTGGTCATGGAGAGGTATCTGAGTGTCATCAGCATACTGAAGACACTGAGCTCCATGCCTCCAAATGATCTCACCCAGTGGCTTCATGTAGATATTAAATAGCATCCAGGACAGAATGGCGCCTTGAGGGACACCACAGTTAAGCTCAATCTTGGAAGAGCAACTGTCCCCAAGCCTCACCCTTTGGGGTCTCCTGGTGAGAAAGGACCAAAACCACTGGAGTATGGTGCCTCCAATCCCCAACTCTCTCAGTTGATTCAAAAGGATGGAATGATCTACAGTATCAAAAGCCGCTGAGAGATCCAAGAGCACCAGCAGGGTCACACTACCCCTGTTGATACTCAAGCGGAGGTCATTGGTCAGAGCAACCATGGCAGTCTCAACTCCATGTCCTGTCTTGAAGCCAGTTTGAAATGGATCAAGATAATCAGTTTCATCCAAGACAACCAGGAGTTGGGAGGCAACTGCTCTCTCGATCACCTTGCTGAAAAATGGGAGCAAGGACACTGGTCTATAGTTGTTCCTGTCCAGGGGATCAAGAGAAGGCTTCTTTAAGAGGGGCTTAACAGCCACCTCCTTCAGACAAGATTCTAGTGAAAGACTGGCACGTCACACAAGGAGTTGGTGATGGGGGGAAGGGGAAGAAGGTATAAGCATATATATGAAATATGTGACAAAGAAATGTATATATAATATGTATAATGTTTTTATAATAAATAATAAAAATAAAACAAAAAAAACAAAAAAACAAATCCACTATTTGAGCCAACGACAGCCTGCTGTGACATGTTTAACAGCCACTTTGCAGATAAAATTTCTCGGATAAGGGCCGACTTGGATGCCAATCTTTCACTAGAATTCAGACGAGGTGTCCAACAACTCCATTTCTGTCACTTTACTGGATGAGGTCCAGTAATAGTGATTCCGAAGGAGGAGAAAGATCAAACCTTGCCACAAAACTACAGACCGATTTCGTTATTGAACTCAGATTATAAGATAATGGCAAGTATTATAGCGAACAGGTTAAGGACTATACTACAAAATTGGAAACAAGAACAGTGTGGCTTTCTGCCACAGAGACATATAAAACAAAATATAAGACTAGTCATCAACCTTATTGAATTCTATGAAAAAAAAACCAGGGAAAGATAATGGTGTTATCAATTCTTCTTTAAACAGTTTGTAATACAACATGGAGAACCCATCAGGACCGGGTGCTTTCTCAGCTTTCGCCTTGTCGATTGCCTCACTTATTTCTTGGTCTGAAATATCTGAGTTTAACATCTCTTTCATCTCTGTTCTAATTTCGATACTAGTCATGTTCTCAAGATATTTCCATAATCTCTCTTCTTGTACAGCTGGATCTTCCGTCTCTTTATACAGATTCTCATAATATTTCTGGAATATTCTCATAATATATTTTTGATCAGAAAATTTCTTTCCCCCTTCTTGAATCTCTAACACTGTGTTTTTTTTCTCTTTTCTTCCTAACTTTGTGTGCTAATAATTTCCCTGCCTTGTTTCCGAATTCAAAAAATCTTTGTTTCGTATATTTTAACTTATTACTTATCTCTTCCGACATTTCAATCTCGAGTTTTTTCTTTAACATCACCCATTCACCTTTAATTTTCTTATTCTTTGGATCCTTGAGCAGCTCTTTTTCTTTTTTCTGAATCTCTTGTGATATCTCTTTCACATTCTTTCTTTTTTTCATTTCCTTTCTTAATCAAAATCCCATGCATGACAGCGTCCCATATTATTTTCATGGAAGTTTCGCCATTACTATTCTCACTAAAATAAAAATTAATCTCTTCTTTTAACTGTTTTTTAATTTTTTCTCCTTTGATCAAATTCTCATCAAGTCTCCATGAATATTCCTGTTGTTTTTTATTTAGTTCTAGTACAGTCTGGTTATGATCAGATACCTTATTTATTTTTATCCTCACCCCCTTTACCTCCTTAAACATTTCCTTAGATATTAAAAACATGTCAATTCTCGATGAGGAATTATGAGGCGCTGAGAAAAAAGTAAAGTCTTTAACACCTATGTTCTTTTGTCTCCATGGATCCGCCAAAGTAAAAAAAGTCTGTAGTTCAAAAAAAGTTTCTGGTAACTTTCCCTGATTTTTCTTGATCTTCTTATTTGAGTCTCTATCTATGTTAGGATCTAAAATCCCATTCCAATCTCCCATCATTATATGATATTCACAGTCCAGTTTTCTTATTTGTTTTAATAATTTTTTATAAAATTTCCCTTTCCTCTCCATTGGTCCATAAATTCCTATTACCAGAGTGAGTCTTCCGTTTATCGATATTTCTAAGCCCACGTACCTCCCTTCTGGGTCGTTTATCACTTCTTTTGCTGCAATTGAATTCTTAACATAAATAGCAACTCCATTCTTTTTCTTTTCTCCCGTACTAATAAACACTTGTCCCAATTTGGGATTTTTCAAATATTTATCTTCTTTCTTCTTTACACGAGTCTCTTCTATACTAATTGTATCATATTTTTCTTTCTCCAATATATGAAAAAATTGTCTTCTTTTATGTGCTGAATTAATTCCTTTAACGTTCTATGACAGTATTCTCATTTCAATTTTTTAGTTCAGGGTCTTATTTCAATATATATATCCTTCTTCTGCTTCTTCTCTTTCCTGTTCTTCCTTCTCTGTTTCATCTTCTTCCTCCTCTTCTTCCTCTCCTTCTATACTCTCCTTGCTTTCTTCAAACTGAAATAGTGTTCCTCCCACTGCGCCTATTAAAGCTTCCTCTTCTTCCTCTTCTCTTAAATTCTCTTTCAGATCTTTCTCTTGCCTTTTTCTGTTTTCCTTACTTTCTTCAGTTTCTTCCTTTCTTTTTTCCTCCCTATCTTTTTGATAAAACTTAACCAGTTGTTTATCATCAATTTGGTTTCCCTCTTGTTGGTCATAATTTCTTTGTCTTTCTTCTTTGAACCCTCTGTTGTAGAAGATTCTTGCCTTTTCAACTGTGTCTATTTTGTATTGTTTTTGTCTCCAGCTAAAGGAGATACCTTCGATCGGTTCCCATCTATATCTTATGTTCTTTAGTTGTAGCATTCTCGTTAGTAGGGTATATTCCCTTCATTTCCTCAACACTTCCACTGGCACATCCTTGAAAATCATAATCTCCTGACCATCAATAAGTAATTTTTTTCATAACTTGCTTGTATTACCTTCTCTTTAACCCTCTCGTAAAATACACCACAATATCTCTTGGAAGGTTTCTATTCCATGCTGCCACAGAATTTATCCTAAAAATTTTGTCCACATCCATGTCCAGATAATCTGGCGCGCAATTCAGTAAATCCGCTAATGCCAGGATTATTTCTTCATACAGATTTTCATTGAATTTTTCTTTCAAACCTCTTATTTTGATACATTTCTTCCTTTCTTTGATTTCTTTCCTTTTATTTAATTCCTTTCCTTGATTATGTTCCATTGTCAGGTTTTTTGTCACTTCTTCTGTCTCCACAGTCTTCTTTTCCAACATTTCTATTTTTTCTTTTGCCTCTTTAACTTCTGTATTCATACCTTTCATTGTTTCTTTTAAATCCTCTATTTCTTCTTTAAAATCCTGCCAAAGTTCATTTCGAGAAAATTTAATTTTTTGCCTTATGTTTGTCTCAATAACCTTTATTTCTTGTCTTATGTTTGTTTCAATTTTTTGAATTGCTTCTAACAGTTTAAAATTTGGGTCAGTAGTTTTAAACTCTATAGATGGTCTCCTTCCTGTACTATGTAGAAGCTCTGATGCCTGCATTTTTCTTTCTTTTTCCTTTTTTGCCACGTCTCTTGTCGTCATTGCAGTTGTTACTGTGTAAGACATCTTATCCCCTTCTCAAAATATAATGCTCCCTATTTTATATATCCTAACTATACTCTTTATACAGTTCTCTCTTGTGATTGTAATTTCTATCCTCCACCACTAGATGGAGCCAGAAACTCTACTGACTCACTCTTTCCAATTCAGTTATCTTTCTCTACTCCTTGTGCTTCTTCTTTACTAATGACGTTACACTTCCTTTAGATTTTAAATGCTTCACTTCCTCTTATCCATGTGCTCCCTGAACTTGAAAACGCCAACTAGGTATGTTACTTGTTTGTAAAATTCTTCCTTCCTTCCTTCCCTCTCACAATCCCTTTTCACTTACCCACTTTCTCCTTCCTACCCCTTCCTCTACTTGCAATCCCTATATATCCAAGACTTTTCGTCTTTTCAATTTCTCCTATTTTCTTTCTTCATTCAATTTCTTCTCTACCTAGTCAGAAGGCCCTTTCCAACCACACTTCTCCTCTCCTTTCTCCGTCACACATCTGCTAGTCCAAAGATCCCTCCATCTCTGTCCGTCACTCTCCTCTTTCTCCCATCTCCTGTCTGCTTCTCTTCCTGGTCCGAAGGCCCCCTCCGTCTCTGTCTCTCCGTCTCTCTCCTTTTTCTCCCGTCTCTCGTCTACTTCTCTTCCTGGTCCGAAGGCCCCTTCAATCTCTGTCTCTCCGTTTCTTCCCTCTGTCTCCCGTCTCTCATCCGTTTCTCTTTCTTATTCAATGACCCCTTCCGTCTCTGTCTCACTGTCTCAATAAGGCCTTTCCATCTCTCTCTCCAACCTTACAGTCCTTCTCTCATCTCCGGGTCCCTCTCCTCCGAATCAAAAAACCCTCTTTCTTCTCTGTCCAATCTTGGCCACAATACTGCTATTCCTCTATTTTTCTCTCCCCTCTCCATTTCACTCCTCCATTCCACATCTCCGACAAAGCCTCTGCCGATTCCTTCTATACACTTTACTCTATTCCTCCTCTTCTTACTTTCGCTCTTCCAGTCGTCTTATTTGCTTAACTTTGTTCTTTCTCCCACACTCTCTCTGGTTTTATTTCTTATCCCCTTTCCGAATTCTTATAATTTTGAGGAGGTGTGTAGCGTGAGGATCTTTTGCCTCTGAACTGGTCTTCCCTTCCTCTCCTCAATTCATCCGCTTATACAGAGTTGGATACTTAAAAAAGGGTTCGGCAGAGTTATGCCCTAGGCCCCAATCGCAGCCATGGCTTCCTTCGTTCTCCTCGGAGTCAGGCCCGATCCTCTAGATCTTTATAAATCGGGTCTGATCCTCCTTCCAGAGAACCCCAACGGGCCCGTCTGGATCCCCTATCTCCAGGGGATTTTCTAGCCAATTATTCTGTGCCAAAATTGATGTTTAAAAGGCTACCTGGACTGCGATTGTAGCTGCCTTCCACACTGCCACAGTGGATGTCTGCTTATTACTCTGCCATGTTACCGGAAACTCCCAAATAGGGGATTTGGCACAGGAAGAACCTGCGCCAGCTCCCCCACCACCTTGAACAGCTCTGCTGGACAGGACTCTGCAGACGCAATGCGTGCAGAGCAGAAAGATCTTCACGCTGCATGCAAAGCCTCCAGATAGGCGCGAAGATGCTGCCTATGGCAAGTCCTGTCAGACAGGAGCCGAGTTTTCTGCCACTTGCACTCTAGTCGTCATCCAGTCCGCTTCATCTCCCTAAGTTCCTCTGTGAACCAGGGTTTGCGGTTGGAAGCGGGCTGGAGAGGATGCTCAGGGGCGATTGCGTCGAGGGCCCTGGGAAGATTGGTGTTCCAGGTGGTAACCAAGGTTTCGATGGGATCACCGGCGTTGCCAACCATTAAACCCTCTAAGGTCTTCTGGAAGCCAATTGGTTCCATAAGCCTTCGAGGGCGGACCATTCTAGTAGGTCCGCCAGCCTTGGGGAGATGGAAAGAAGCTTTTAGTTCCAGCTTGATCAGAAAATGGTCCGTCCATGACAAGGCAGAGGTTTTAGTTACCTCTGCCCATGGATATTCCTGTTCCGTACTATTCCTATTCCGTATTGCATGTTTGTATGTAGCACTGCAACTGGTATGACCATTCCCCACTCAAATCAATACTGAGATACAACCAACCAGCTAAAGATGAATGAGACAAATAATGCTAAGGAATGCAGAGCTAACTAATATTTACTGCATCAGGAAAAGAAGACGTTACTCCTTCCTCCTACGCCTTATTTCACACATAGAAATTACCTTGGCTAGGTGGTCGAAATATGCTTGAACACTGACAATGGCACAGCGTCCTTCAGTGCATCTGGTGACAGCAAGCCAGGAGATGCTGGATGGGGCTTGGTGTTGCGCTCTGCTCTCCAGGAGAGAGGAACAGCCAGCAAATTCAGGCTTGCTGTCCCAGCATCTCCTGCCTGAGGCGATTGCCTCATCCTGCTTATTTGAATGGCAGTGCCATTTGTGACAGGAAGGGACAGTCGTTAATCCTCCTTAGACTGGCTCTTAGAATGCCCTGCCTCTCTCCTTTCCTCAGCATTGTCTCCCACCTCAGTAGACACCCCTTCTGTATAAGAAGTCTAAAAACCGCAGTGCTTACTCCTGTGCCCAAATACATTGGTTTTGTTGGTAGAGCAGAGTGTTTCTGGATAATATAACACTGACAGTCTTAGTGATTATATGAAAACAAATGGTAAGTTTTAATGCAGTAACAAATATGTCTTAATCAAGTTGCAACTCAATACCCCTTTAGTTATATCTGGCGTCAGCTCACTAGCTGGTTATATAACCAACAGATCAGCTTCAGATACTACTTCCTTTGAGCCTTTTATTACACCACAACACACAAACCCAGCCCCTCCCTTTTGAAGGTGTTGGTTCAGACCTCACTGAGGTCTCTCTGTGCTAACACTCCTCCCGCTTTAAACTGACAGGGTCCCCCCTCCCCTTTTTCTGGGTTCTTACCCCTCCCATATAATTCCATTCAGATAGTTGGACGCTTCATGAGCCCAGTCACTCATGTCAAGTTTCATAGAATCAGAAAGCAGGAAGAGACCAAAGGACCACCCAGTCCAACCCCCTGCCATGCAGAAACTCATAATTAAAGCATCCCTGACAGATGGCCATCTAGCCTCTGTTTAAAGACTTCCAAAGAAGGAGACTTCACCACTCTCCGAGGGAGTGTGTTCCACTGTCAAATAGCTCCTACTGTCAGGAAGTTCCTCCTAATGAATATAAACATGCCATATTTTCTACTCAAATGTTCCTTCTTTCAGTGTTTGTATGTATAAAACTGTCGCAAAGTGAAAGGCAATGAACTGAAATTTGTCTCCTTTTGAAAGTTTTAAATTTTTAAAATTTAAAATTGTATTTTTTAAAATTATTATTATTATATAACATGCAAGAATTATTGTGTTGTTTTAGGAGGGAGGAGACAATGGGGATGTATTTTTATAATGTACAATGCATTTTATATTGTATTTTGTGACTCTTGAAAGCTGCCTTGATCCTGTTGGAGAGGAGAGTCAAAAATACATAAATAATTATTATAATTATTACAAATAATTATAAATTATTATTGTTATTATATAATTTTTTTATTATAAAATAAATCAAATTATTATTATTATTAATTATTATGAGGCTGTTTTTCTTAGGATTCCTATTAATTCCTTTAACTTTAAAGGAAGAAAACCCAAATTGGAAAGAAAGAATGCTTAAGAGAAAGTGACTGAGGATGCAAGGAGAATGTTTTGACATTTGTGTGAGTTGTTGTTGTTGTTGTTATTATTATTAATTTTCTTTCCACACCGGAAGTATCACTAGTAACCCCCGGAAGTACATGCTGCCACTTCCGGGAAGTTACCCTTGACCCGTTTGAACCGGAAGCGAACACGCTAGAAACCAATCCATAATCTTTCAAAGAAGAAACCCAAGAAGACAGACAAAACGAAGCGACCGGATGTAGATGGACCGGAAGATGGTTCCTATTGGTCCCCGGCCGGAAGAGGCGTCACAAAGAAGGAGGCTAGTAGTCTCCAGGGCCGGAAGTGCGTCAAGAAGAAGAGCTTGGCCCGAGGACTGAGGCCGAGGAGGGGAGAGAGAGAGAGAGAGAGAGAGAGACCTTGTTGTTGTTGTCGTTACGTAACGTTGCGTCGTTGCCATCTTGGAGCCCAGGAAGGCCCTCGTCGCCGGGGTCGGGCCCTCCTCCTCTTCAGCGCTCCTCTCCGGGCAAGAAGATGTCCAGAATGGGGGACGGGAAAGGCGAAGGGCTCACGGGGGCCGCCTCTCCCTCCGCCGCTCCCTCCGCCTCAACCCGGTAAGGCGGCTCCCCTCCCTCCCTCCCTCCATCCCTGGGTTGGGTCTTCATTGCCGCTCCTTCGCTCGCAGCAGCAGCAGCAGCAGCAGCAGCGCCAGCAGGCCCTCTAGCGGCCGACGCTGGGCTCCCTCCGCCTCGGAAAAGGGCGGGAAGTGGGACACTGACTGACAGGCCTCCTTCTGCCGTGTTTGCCCAGAAGGAAGCCTTGGGGAGTGCTCTCCCATAGAGAATCACTGGAGAATACTCCTCATAGGGAGTCATTGCAGAATTCTTCCCATAGGGAATCATTGGAGATGCGAAGTCGAAGGCTTCCGTAGAAATGTTTTTGTATTTTTTTTCTGGGCTCTGTGGCCATGTTCTAGGAGAGTTTCTTCCTGACATTTCGCCAGCAGCTGTGGCATCTGGCATCTTCAGAGATAATACTAATAAAAATAATAAATGATTTTTTTTATTGTTTGTTTGTTTATACCCCGCTCTTCAGCCCTAAAGGCTATCAGAGCGGCTTGCAATTATTATTTTTAATGAGACAGTTAGAGTCTAAGTAGACACGACACAAAAGGAGAAGGGAATGGTGTTGGGGAAGGGGAAGGACACATCTTCTCCAGCAGGCCGTTCCATATCCTGGGAGCAGTCGCAGAACAGGTCCTCTGGGAGGTCTGCAACAGCCTAGTTTTCATCAGGTTCCTCCCAAAGGGGGTTCGTACGGGGAGAGGGAGTCCATAAGATAAGATGGACCCAAGCCATGTAGGGTTTTAAAGGTTAAAACCAACACCTTATACTGTGCCCGGAAACTAATGGGCAGCCAGTGGAGAGCCTTGAGCACCGGTGTTATGTGCTCTCTCCTTGATGTTCCAGTTACAAGCCTGGCTGCCATATTTTGAACTAATTGAAGTTTCCAGGTTAAGCACAAGGGTAGCCCCATGTAGAGCGCATTACAGAAGCCCAATCGTGAGGTTACCAAAGCATGTACCACAGCTTCCAGATCCTTCATATCCAGGAAAGGGCGCAGCTGGCGTATCAGCCGAAGCTGATAACAGGCACTCCTGACTGTGGCATTCACCTGACTAGTCATGTGAAGTGACAAATCTAGGAGTACCCCCCAGACTGTGAATAGGGTATATATAATATATATATATATATATATATACTGGGTGACCCAGGGCCAAGGGCTTTCCCAGGCAGACAAGGATCAGCAATTAGCAGACACAAATCCTCTTCTGCATATCCTCCCACTCATTGGCAACAAGGATTAGCACATGCAAATCACTCTGCCCTTCCCAGGGTCACACAGTATCTCTTCCAAGCAAGCAGGTTCGTGCGACACGTCAGGAATAAGCTCTTCTAGAACGTGGCCACATGCCCAGAAAAGCCACAAAGAGCTAATCATTGGAGAATTCTTGCCCATAGGGGAACGTTGGAGAATAATTGCCCATTGGGAAATGTTGGAGAAGGGTTACCCAATGGCAAGTATTCTCTAACGTTTTCCTATAGGTAAGTATTCCCTAATGTTTATAGGCAAGAGCCCTGGTCGCACAGTGGTTAAACGCCTGTACTGCAGCCACTCACTCAAAACCAGAAGGTGGCGAGTTCAATATCAGCAAAAGGGCTGAAGCTTGACTCAGGTTTGCATCCTTCCGAGGTCGCTAAAACGAGTAACCAGATTGTTGGGGCAATTAGCTTACACTTTGTAAACCGCTTAGACACAGTTAGTTCACTATCAAGCGGTATATAAATGAAGCTGTTTGTTTGTTTTTCTCCAGTGTTTCTCTATGGGCAAGTATTCTCCTGTAAATCCCTATGTGCAAGTATGTTTTCCCCACAGGCAAGTACTGTCTTTGTCCCAGCCAGAGTTTTCATTTCCACTGAGCAAGAAAGGGGTGCATCAATGACTGCAATATCCATCACTTATTTGTCTGTGAATTGATCCTTTAGAAACAAAAAGGACCTACTCCTCAGTAGCCAAAACACTGTACAGCTTGACCTCATTTACCCCCTCCCACACCACACCATACAGAATCCTTAGTAATTTTTGTGTACTAATGTTACTCATAAATTGTAATTCCCATATACATTGAGCCCTCCATATCCACAGATATTTTACCCACGGATTCATGCTTTTGCAGCTTCAATATATATTTAAAATACATAAATTCCAAAAAAACAAAAAACAAAAAAAAAACCTTGACTTTGCCAATATATGTAAGGGCCATAACATTACTATGCCATTGTATTTAACGGGACATCCGCATCCCAGGATTTTGTTATCTGTAGGGAAGTCCTGGAATCAAATTAAGTGGATACCAAGGGTCCACTGTATAACTGAATGTCATGATAATAATTGTGACATAAAGAACTAGCAAAATTAAAATTACAATATCATAAGCACAGCCTAAATGTATTTACGTGCACATTGTTCCACGTGGTTAAAGAAAAAAAATTAGTAAACTGTGATGTTTTTAAAGAGAATTTTAAAATAATATGCATTTTTAAAAATTAATTTAAAATGAAAAAGTTATTTTTAAAAAATTAAATTCAATTTTACCCCCCCCCCCCCGGGAATCTCCTTTTTCCTCCCACTGAGCATCACCCCACGCATGCCACCTCTCCAGTGTTTTAAAAAGGGAAACGGGTGAACACCACAGCCCATTTCTTCCAAAAGGCTCATATTTGCCCTGCTTATGGTGTCACCTTGTGCGGTTCACACACACTGCACCTCCTAGTGATGCCAGTGTGACTGTTTAGCGTTGTGTTCTAGAGAGGTGGCGGTAGCAACCTTTAACTAAGTTGACCATATTTCCTTTAGCTAAAACCAGGACATTGGGGTGGCAAAAACCAGATACGGTTATGTCATAGCCTATTTTCTTGAAAAGGGTAGACAATAACAAAAGTTTTATTACATGGACATATTGTCTAACAATTATTCTTCAGTGACAGAACTCACACAAAAATATAGGTAGATGTAAGGGAGTGTATTTCATTACAACCATACCATGCCTATTTTTCTGATGAAGTAATCTTACACAGCAAATTTACATCTTTCAGCATCTTATCATAAAACTTCTAACATGCCATGACACAGTTTTTCCCGCCTTTGACAACGATTTCAAACCATTTTCACAACAGGGCATTGTTTCTTGAAAAAGGACAAAGTTGACATTTGGACGGTCTGGAAATGTTTTTAAAAATGGCACTGTCCCATTTGAAATGGTACGTATGGTCAACCTGCCTTTAACTCCATGGCATTGTGTTCACTCTGCTGTCATCCTTTTTATCTTTCGCTCTCAGTAGCTGAAAGGCACCATAGTCTTTCAACTATTGCCAGCTGAGAGGCATCTTGTCCAAAGGCAATACAGATTCTGTAGAACTATCCCATATTCTTTTATTGAATATCTTGCCGCGGAAGTGGAGAAGAGATTATACAGTGGGCCCTTGGTATTCACTGGGGTTTGGTTCCAGGACTCCCTGTGGATACCAAAATCCATGGATGTTCAAGTCCCATTAAATACAATAGCACAATAAGATGGTGCCCCATGTATAAAATTGCAAAACCAAGGTTTGCTTTTTGGAGTTTATATATATTAAAAATATTTTCAAGCCATGGATTAAAAAAATCTGTGGATCTGGAGGGCTGTCGACTATGTTATTATTTATTTAGAATTTTCTTTTGGTGATAGTGTCACCCGCAGTATTGCGTAATTGCCCATGAGGGATGATCAAGGTGACCAGACATCCTTCTTTTCCAGGACATGTCCTACAGTTCGACCTTCTTTTCAGGAGGAATTCCAAAAAGCCCTCCATTTTGAACATTTTTGACACCTGCTGATCGTTTTTAACACACACACATACCCAACAAAAGAGGCTGTCCATTTCTTTGGGGCTTCTCTGGAATATCTGTATTATGTATGGTTGAGTACATAATAAAAGATAGTGTACGTAATAAGCCATATGAAGTGAATTTATGTTCATAGGAAAGTTTTAAGCTTTTATATCGTAATGCCCTATTAAGACACAATGTCTTAAATTTTGCGGTCCCTCATCCTCCTCTATGGTTATGAAATCTGATCACCCTGTCTGTAGGAAAACCACACTGGGAAAGCCTATGTCTCTGGATTTTTCATTTATTGTTATTTATTTAGTCTGTCCTTTTGGTGGAAGTGTGTATAATTGCCCCTGAGGGTTGGGACTGTGAGAACTTTTCTTCTAGGGTGAAGTGTGGTTTGAAAGGCTAATGATATTCAAGCTTAATTGTTATGACATAACTTTTGTGTCTAAGGTAGACAACTTGAATACACCTCTCTAACCTTCTAGTGAGGAAAATTTACAAAGTGAATGTAGCCCATTTCCCAGGTCAGTGGTGTCAGAAAACCTGAGGTGCCTCACCCTGGGTAATAGTTAATAGCCTTGAAAATAATGGGAATTATCCAGAAACAATCCCCCACAAAAGTTCATTATGTTTGGAAATACAATGGCATGAACAATCTTAACTTTGCTATTCAATTATATATCTTTACACTTGGGAATCTTGTCTATTTCCTTCATAGCTGCCCTTCCAAGTCCTGGACTTCTGGTTTCTTAACTGATATCCCCATTTTGATTAATGACTGAGCCAAGATATAAGAAATCTTTGACTATCTCAATGTCTTCATCATCTTCTTTAAAGTTATGTATATCAACTGTGGTCATTAGTCTTATTTTCTTCATCTTCAGCTATATCTGACTTCAATAGTTGCCCCCAAATCTTTGCTATTTTCTCCTAGCAGTCTCCTGTATCTCTTAAATTGCTGATGTTCCTCCCTCCAGTTTTCATATCTCCTTCCTCTGAGTCTAATCCAGCTTTACATATAACATGTTCAGTTGTACTAGTTAAAAAGATAGGGTGAAAAAATGCAGCCTTGTCGGACCCCCTTGACTACTGAAAACCATTTTGTCCTGACAGTGGCCTCTTGTCCTGTGTAGAGTTTATGTATTAGGATAATTAAATGTTAGGCACACCCTTTAAGAGTTATCCATAGTTTTTCATGATCTACACTATCAAAGGTTTTGTTAATAGTCTATAATGCACAGGTTTATTTTCTTTTGCAATTCTTTGGTGTGCTCCATTATGTTTTCAACGTGATCCCCAGTGCCTCTTCATTTCCTGAGCCCACCTTGGATATCTGGTATTTCTCACTCTGTATATGGTAAAAGTCTTTGTTATAGAAAATTTGAGCATCATTTTGCTTGGAACTTAAAGAAATGATCCTGTGGTTATTGCAGTTTCTGGTGTCCCCTTTCTTCCAGATTAGAATGTGTATTGAGTATTTCCTATCTGGGGACCATTATTCTTTTTTCTTTTTTTCTTTTTTGCCTCTAGTTTGAAACAGACCTATTGGTATGCCATCTATTCCTCTTGATTTATTTCTCCCAAGTACTATAAGGGCATTTTCCACTTCAGTTTTTAAAATAGTGGCTTCGTCTTCAAATGGTTCTTTCTTGGATGAATCTGGCATCGTTTCTTCTCTTTTATATAATTCTTCACTGTATTGTTTCCATTGTTTTTTCATCTCTTCTTGATCACGCAGTGTCTTCCTCTGCTGGTTGTGTAACTTCTCTGCTCTTCATTTAAATTTCCCTTTGATTTCTCAGATCTTTTGGAAGAGATCTTTTGTTATGCCTTTTTTGTTGTTGCCTTCTGTTTTTATGCATTAATGGTTATAATACTTCTCTTGGTCCCTGCACACAAGTTGTTGAAACAGATATGTTAAGGATTCTGATTCTATTTTTGTCTTCTTGTGCTTTTTGTCTTAACTGCTTAACTGCTCAAAGCGTTTGCTTGAAGAGTTTAATATATTTCATACATTGAGGCTTTTCTTTTACAGACAATGTCTTTTTGCATTCTTCCCTCACAATGTCCTTGGCTTTGGTTCAGTGTTCTTCAGGCTCCCACTCTTTATATGCTTATCTGAGAATAAGTCCTATTAAGCTCAATGCGACTTATTTCCTGATTAGAGAGGAGACAGATACTGAAGCCCTGCTCAGTAACAGTAGCTGGAGAGACACAAAGCCCCCATCTTCTTCCTCTTTGAAAAGTTAAGTCTTTAGAGCAACACAGGTTGTAAGGCTTTATGAATGATATCAGAGCTATTGAAAGTAGGGGAATAAGAGAGTAAAAATTCAACAGAATAGCTGCAGATTTTCACCAGTGCCTGGAAAATTGTCCTAATCTGTCAGACAATTAGTGTGTGTTTTCACTTTCTGCCCAACACTTCAGTTTTTGGGTAACCATAGTAATTTTAAAACTATAATAGCCAGAGTTAAGATTCTTCTTTCTATAACCAGTTATTGAGTAACTTGACCACACATTGAATTTTGCAATTTAGGAGAAATCCCTGTTGAAAAAGGGTGAGGACAAGTTGTGTACTTGTAAATGTAGTTCTCAAGCAGTCATCTGTGAAATCACACATATAGTTTATTCTGTGCAGTGCACTGTTCGTAACGTTCTAGAATCTCATACAAGCATTTTGCCAGAAGCCCTGCCTACCTCCAACAACCCTATATAAAGGGCTTCCCACCAGAACCTCTAGTTCCATGAATGCCAATGCAACAATTCATTGGACCAGCAAGACAAGATGAGGGGAGGATGGATGAGTTCACAGATGGCCACTCAAAGATCTACAGTTACAGGTATGCAGCCTGTCCTCCTTTGTGGTCTCTGTGACTCACACAAATGGGAGACTACCAAGCTACACACGGAGAAGGAGGTAGGAGTTTGAATGACTTTGCAAACAAGTGAAAAGTTTACTAAACATTGAGTCAAATGCAAAACATGAAACCAGATATGAGCATATTGCTTCCCACACATACAAGACAACAATAATGTAGAAGCAGTTTCAAGGAATTGAACTATTCTGAAACATGAAAACGTAGTACAGAAGTCAGACTGCAAAAGTACATTCAAAGCAAACTGGAATGCAGTAAGCTCTCCCAAAAGCAGTTTCAGCCTGAGACCTCGAGTCCAGTTTGCAGTGAGTTGTGAAGGTTATGGGCTGTGACCAAGTAGCCTTGTGACAATGTCCTTGAACAGCACATTAGCCAGGAAGGCTGAAGACATGGCAATAGCCTGCGTGGAATAGGTTCAAATTCAAGCTGGAGGGTCCTTTCGAGCCAGTTTGTATTCTAGATGGATGGTCAACACCACCCACTTTGCAAAGTGCTGCGATGAGACAGACAGTTCTTTCTTCATCGATGAGTAGCGCACAAAGAGTCTTTGTGAGGTCCAAAAGGAGGCAGTCCTGTTGACTTAGAAGGTCAGAGCTCCTCATACATCAGATCAGTGCCTAAGTCATTCAAAGTCCAAAGTAAGTTTTGGCAAGAATGCAGAAAATACAGTGTCCTGGTTGATATGGAAGGCCAACACCCCTTTCGGCAAGAAAGTGATGTCAGACCTGAGGACAGCTTGATTGGGATGGAAACATAGGTACAGACAATTCACCCAGAGAGTGAAGACCTTCTCTGGCTGTCATGATCACAGTCAGGAATGTGGTCTTCCAGGACAGCAACTGGAGGTCTCAGGTAGTCATGGGATTGAAGAACATCTTGCAGAGTTGTCTCTGGATGCGATCCAGGCTCCACCTTGGTGCTGGGCACAGGACTGGGGGTGGAGGTTATTATAGCTCTTCAGGAACCTCTTTATTAGCAGACCAAGGAAGCAGGAAGGATTTCTTTGGATTTAGGAGTTCACAAAAAACACCAAATCACGGACAACAGCATGAGCAGAAAGTCCAGCATGTTTTCAGTGTTAGCCTGCATAGGAGGAACCCCAAGAGGATCCAAAAAAGTATTGGACTTTTATCCACTTGTAGGCATATTAATGCTTGATGGAAGGATGATGGGCAGCAAAGATGTCCCAGTCGCCCCTAGGCAGAGACATTAAGTGTGATATCTTAGTGTGATATGAAGTTGAGTGTATAGAGGTAAGGGTGCCTGACCTGATCTTGGTACAGAGTGAAGAGATCTGGTCTGCATGGAAGTCAAATGTAGATGTCCTGCTCCCTTGAATGTTTAGCTTCTGAACACAAAACAGACAGGTAATTCTTGTGTGTAAACACGATGGAACACTGAATCATTGATGTGAGATTGTGGCTGGGCCACAGAGAGATCTAACGACTTTACCATCCTCATCATTTGATTGATAAAGACTTTAATATCATCTGTAGGTGAGGATGGATCCAGGCTCCCAAGCGCAAGTGGAGGAGACTTTGATAGAGAGACAGTGGCCAATTCTGATTTAGACCCATAGCTGAAGTGGAAGGCTGCAGTAACTGTGCTGGGATAGTGAACGCCACCTGATCGGAGGCAGTGGTTTTCAATGATGTCTTAGTGACCTGTTTAGAGACCTCTTGTACTGGTAGTGATTTGGACAGTACAGGCTCTTATTGTGTTGCCAAGGATCTCTTATATGGCATGTTCTTGGACTGAACATCCTGGCCAGCCGAAGTAAGTGTTTATGAAATCTGTTGAAGTGTGTTCATGAAATCTGTGCCAAGGATATCTGTGAGCCATGCAATGGTGGTGCTTGGCCTTATTCTCATAGTGTATGCATAGTCCCTACAATAATGAATATCATAGGCCAAAGAGTTGTTGTACCTGGAGTGGAAGGATTCAGATAAAAAAATGACTTGGAACATTCAGTGCAATGGTACCTATGATGCTTGTGGGGCTGATGGTCTCAGTGTTGAGAGCATCTAGACTGATGTTGTCCTCTGGAGTGGGACCTGGAAACTTCAGCAGGTCTCTGAACTCAGGCGTGATCTTGATTCCGATCTCGAATGGCATTGACAGGAGGAGGATTGATGTGAATGCTTTCAAGGTGGAAATGGTATAGCCAGCAGAGGCATGAACGCTGGTGGAGGCCTAGCAGAAAATTCTTGTCTGAAAGGAAAGGCATGAGATTGTGACTCTCACAACTGGTTAGGATTCCCAAGATTTCACCTTCAGAAAAATTCTTATAGGAGTGGTGATGAGAGAGAGAAACTGTCACCTCTTCCACTGTGTGGCCCAAGGCTCCTCTCAAAAATGTCTTGGACTTGAGAAGTAGTTTTGGTTCGAATAGTAGTTGGCTGGTCCTTAAAGATGGGAGATTGAGACTGACAGTGCCCTGGTGGTGCAGTGGTTAAATGCCTGTACTTCAGCCACTCATTCAAAACCATAAGGTGGCGAGTTCAAGACCAGCATAAGGGCTGAAGCTCGACTCAGGCTTGCATCCTTCCGAGGTCGCTAAAATGAGTACCCAGATTGTTGGGGGACAAATAGCTTACAGTTGTAAACCGCTTAGACACTCCTTAAGGGTATAAAGCGGTATATAAATTAAGCTGTTTGTTTTGCTTGTTTTTATCTTTAGCATTCTTCTTTTTCTTATGCTCTCACTTTGCCATTGACTGTAGTTTGATTTGTAGGGGGTTCCCACTCGGGAATCTGAACTTGCACATGCAGGTTTAGAAACAGTAGATGGAATTTGAAAGTGATTGTTTTGCTTCATGTCAAGTGGAGGAATTGTCTGTTAGTACTGAAGTGAACTGATGTGCAGCTTCCACATCAATAGAGGTTGATGGCTGAGAAGACATATATGCAGTTTCCACCCCGGAAGAGGTGTATGGCCACAAAGTTAGTGTCAGAGGCCTGAGAGCCTTCTTGTAAAGGGGTGTTTTCACCTATGATTGAGATGTAAAAGCGGTCCAGTGGATGGAAGCAGCAGCCACATGAGCTTTGTCTAAACAACTCAGACACTTCAAGTGACCATCCCAGCTGAGAATTTTGGCACTATAAGAGACACGTTTTGAATGACATGAGCAAGAAAATAAACCCCTGAGGGCAAGCGACCATCAAATACTAGATGATCCAAAGAATCTGAAGTGCCTGGCAAAGCGAAGGTTGAAGCACCCAGTGGCCAAAAGTGAAAGTAGCTCAAGAGTGTGGTTTCTTAAACTGCTCCTGCAGCAGCAGATGAAAAGGAATGAGTGGTTTTGACAGGAAGCCTCTCATATAGGATTACTGGAGGTGGGTGAGGCTACTGTTAAAATGCTTCTCTGAGATTCTAGAAGGTTCCGAATGATGCCCTGTGCAGGGACAGTATTACCCATTTGTGTGAGTCACAGAGATCACAAAGAAGAACACTGGTTTTGCACTAAAGTCAAGCAAGATGGTTGTTGACTGATAAGAACTTGGTATGTGATTCATAGTGCACAGCTGTTATTATTGTGACCTAAACCCAGTTGTTACTCTAGATGCATAAAATCATTGGTAAATCACAATGGAGTTACTCTAGGTGGAAGTAGCAGTTGGAATGACCACAATACACGAGAAGTTGTTACTTACATTGCATTTTTCTTTTAAGTATTGCAGGTCGTGTATATCAAATAATCCCAACAACTGGACTGGATGGGAAAAACCTCATGAAGCTACTTCCGGTTTCTAAACCTATAAGAAATTTTGTACCCTTGCATCAGTCTCCAGTTATATCCAATAATACAAAAGGAAATGTCTCAATGGCTGGTCATAGTAATCTGAAGGATATCTTTGTAAAAACTACTATATCTCCATTTATTAAAAACCCTGAGGTTAAAAACACTGCACCTGGAAAATTAATTTTACCAAAGCTGTTGAGTCAAGTGGAAAAGGTGGATGTCTCTGTTATAAAAGAAGAACCAACTGCACCAATAATTACTACCACAAATAATCTAACTGTTCCAACAATTTCTAGCATTCAGGGTAGTATCCAGTCAGCTGATAGATCAGCTTTGCAAAATGATGCTACCCCAGTGTGCTCAGAAAAAAAGAGTGCAGGCTTTGTACTTGTGAATGCAAACTGTCTTCCTGTTGCACCAAAGTTTCAAGTACTTCCTTCTGGACATCCTTTTCAGACACCAGCTCATGCAGAACCTAAACCTGTTGTGGCTTCTTTTTTACCCGCTTCAACTCAGCAGAAGATTTTGGTAGCAGCAACCTCAAATGTTCCTGGAGTTCGTGAAATTGCAAAAGCATCAGCAGTTATTTATGTGTCACCAGTAAATTCAGTACAGTCAGCTGCTTGTAAGCCATTGCAAAATATATATCAAAAGCCTATAACAAAATTATCAGAATCTTTAACACTGACAGTGCCACAGACAACAGTCAGTAGTCCTGCCTGTCATGGGACAACATCTGATAGTACAAAAAAACAGGCATATCCTATAAAATGGGTTGTCCAAGAAAGCCCACGGTCGACAGCATCTTGCGTCCCTAAATCATCATCAAATTACACGGCATCAGAGATCTTAAAAACTCTTTGTAATGTGAAGAACCTAAAAAACAATCCTGGCAGTATTGCACCTACCAGTTCTAACAACGTGAGTGAAAGCCAAGCAGAAAATACTTCTGTGAAGGATAATACTCTGGTGATGTACAATGGAAATTTGTATTTACTGACAATAAAGGAGCCCAATGTTGTGTCAGAAAATAAAAAGAGCAAGCAAGTATTGCCCACTGATGAGACACACTTCAAAAGACACAATTCACGTTTAATTAGTCCCCCTGCAAATAGCGCAATAGCTAAACAAGTTGTCAATCTAGTGCTGGTAAAAAACAAAGGGGTTGCTTGTAATGCAAAAGATCCAAAAGCCAGTGAGACTGTGAGACCTCAGCTGATGTCAGAAGCAAATGAGAGTTTAAAAGTTGCATCTGCTTTTTTGGTGCCATCACATGGAAACCTACAAATAAGTACCACCAGCCAACATGAGACAGTCTCTGTATTGGGAAACATTCCAGTTGGAAAGACTGTAGATCACAAACCAGTAGCAATAGAAAATGCAAACCAAGCCTTCGTACGGAAAATTATTTTTCATAAAGCAGCTGCTTCTACTTTATTACCATCAACAATGCCTGTTGCTTTTAAAGAGGAAGAAGAAAAGGTAATTCTTTCATTAGAGCAAAATCTTCTAATATGGATTTAATATGAAGTTTCAGGCATCTTAAATCTGTATTCAGTATTCAGTCTGTATCTGTAAATCTGTATTTTGGCATACTGCCAAAAAACCAACAGCAACCCAACAACAACACCAAATCAGATGACTATATATTTAGATCCCTAATGCAAGCAGAGCATCAGAATTTTAGGTTAGATGTCACAGAATTATATATGTTTTAAAAACTTGTGAAAGTAGCTCCATTGCCAGCTGTCTTAGGTCTGCAACTAAAACAAATCAAAATAAAGGCAAAACAAACAAACAAAATCCACAGAAAGCAAACTACTGACTGGTTGGGGGGTCTATCTTTCATTTCCTTAATAAGTAGGTCCTAGATGGATTTATGCTGGACTGAATAGGAAATGTTTTGTCAATATTTAGTGCCTGAACAAATACCATTCAAGCTACCATGTGGTTGGGGCTGAGTAAAATCACTCTCCACAAAGTAAGTTTGATCTTTGGTTCCAGGTGTCAGAGGTCTGGAAAATTTACAGACAATTGTGTGATAAGGAATTGTTTGTTGTCTTGTAGTTCCTCCAGGGAAGAAGTTAAATCAGTGGTTCTCAAACTTTTTACCCTTATGACCCCCTTTACATCTACACGTGTATATTGCCTCCCCCTGGCTCAACATAGTATGTGAATAAAAATATTTTGTTCATTTAATTTGGTAGCTATAGTAAATTGACAAAAGTACTAAATGTAATCAAATTATTTATAGTAACAACACTTTCCCAGAAACGTTTTAAGTGAATTACAGTAAAAAATATGAACATGTCTAATTGGCATTAACTATATTTTTTCACATGACTTAATTCCATTTGAAAGTATTTTAAATGATAGATAAAGGGTTACTGCCATTTAAAATATTTTCAAATGGAATTGTCAGCCATATAAAAATATACAGTTAATGCCAATTATATATGTTTGTTTTTTTTTTACTGTATTTCACTTTAAAGTGAAACTGCCTTGGTTATTTTGAAGGAAATTATACTACTACTGATACTCTGCATTCTACCCTGTTCCTATTTTTAAGATAGGAGATAAGACCTTTGAGTGGATTAAATATGAACGTTCTGTAAAGCAAGTTGATATTAAGCTTTGTGAACAGAATATTTAATTACTGGAATAGTTTTGCAAGCTAATATGTTGAATATTGACTATTTCAGGTTGAGGGTATCCCAGGAATTCAGATCAAACATGGTAAAGAGCAAGAGAGAAAGCAGTTTCTTGATCTGCGAAAAAAAATTGGTCTTTTTAAAGAGGAGAGAGTGCATCTGAAGAGAATTCCTTTATCAGTTACTCCTGCAAGACAAGAAACAACTGTGTGCTCTAGCAATGTACAAATGAGTGACTCCTGTGATTTTTCACAGAGAATACCTATTGAACCTGAACTGCAAGAAAACGAAAAGGTATATGAAAATATTTGCATTTAGTATGTTTCTGTTATACAATTGTTTGAATTCTGTTAGTGTTCGTCTATGTTGTTCATTGTCAATAGCAATGAAGCCTCTCATAATGACTGCCTGACTTAAGGTAACAACATCAAATGTTCTAACTCCTGAACATACTAACCAACATCTGTGAAGACAGTTTGATTTTAAAAGCCTCGCAAGGTGTTCTACAGGTTATGATGAGCTCAGGAAACAGGTAGTACATCTGCAGGTTAGAAAAATCAATTGAAAAGGTTGCTGAAGGCAGGGATTGACAGAATTTGTGTGATGAAGAGGTTTAGTAAATAGTGCTGTGGAAAAGTGAAAGTGAGAAAGATTTTGTTGAACTTTATCACACCAGTTCCTGTTTTTGTGTTAGTAAATTATTTGTCCTCACTTCCTGCCCTCCGTAATGTTTTTCAGTACTTTTTAATAGGCTGCAAATACTATTATTAGTGACAAATTTCATTGGGCCTGGATATACTTAGTCTTTTTCAAATGAACACTGGCAACACTGCATTGGATTTTGGCTGCTCGGTATAGGTCCCACTGATTGGGGGGAAAGTTGTAAGTGATTTAAATCCCATTGATAACAGTTGGGCAATTCAGCTAGCTTAGCTTGGAAACAATTTGTTATATACGGTCATTTTAACATCAGAATTTTTTCATATGTAAAGTAAGAGAGGAAGAACACTGAAAGTTGTTCAGTAGAATTTTGGAACATCAAAACACTTGTTCATCTGACTAAATATTATCTGCTGCAGAGTGCAGAGACTGAATCTGGGTTTTTCTGCACACTGCATGTTTTCAGTAACTGATTGTGAGTCCTCTAATTCTAGTGGTTGAGTATATGAAAGGATTATAATGTGTTTAAAATATCCTCTGGATGACACAAAGAGGTAATCTACATACTGTAGGGTTATTCCCCAAATGCCATCTGATGAAGTGGGAGTTCAGAGTCCAGGATTCTTTTCTGTTATAATGGCTAGCACCTTCTCCCTTCACATCAGTTTTATAATTTTCTGCATAGCCAGCAAGATGTAAGTTTCCTTTGTTCATAAGCATTCAACATTTAAGACAAGAAAATTAAAAATGAACAGTATTCAGAAGGAAAAAAAGATCTGATGTGGAATCTTACAGTAATCACGTGTATTTTCCAACAGAAAAGAAAAAAACCAAAGTACAGAGAATAAAGAGTCAGAAATAGCTCTGCTGACTGCTTCTTAGCAGATCGCAGTCTAGGAAAACAAATTAATAAATTTCACACAAATTTATTACAGGGACACAGAGTGAGTAATGAGTTGGCATTAAAAGAATTTATTTTGGCCAGTAACAGGGAATTGGATGACTCATTAAAATCACCTCTAAAACAACAAAAGAGGGCACCTAAAACAACGAAACTAGCAGAACAACCAGTGGGCTTTTTAAAGAAGGGAAAAAATTAAAACTGTAGCTAAAATTAAGAAATCTGAGTTACCTGCTTGACTAGGCCAGGAAAGTCAGATTTAATAATGAAGAAAACTCCAGTTGTTGTTTCTGTTGCTTTTGGAAATGGAGGTTCAAAACCTGAACTGCATAGTGGTTTAGGTAACCAGAACAATAAAAGAAAGCTTCAACACAAGTGTGAGAGCTGATTGACAAAGAGACATATGATACCAGAGAGAAACAGCAGAACTTCAGACCAGTGCAGAATTGCAGCCTTCTATCCTAATCTATTTAAGGGCAATTATTTCAAAGAATCCAGTGACAGCAAATCAAACTGCTCTAGCCACAATCATATATGCAAAATAAAATCAGCTCAAAAGTAGAGAAACTCATTAAAGAATATGTAAGCAGGGAAATTAAGAATAATGAATTTTAATGATTATAAGTCTGTGAACTGGTTCAATGAAATTAATTTCATGAATTTGATACAAAGGCAAGATGTAAATAAGGTTAAATTTATTGCATAGTGAATTACAGCAATTAAATACAAATGAGAATAGAACTCACAAAGTTCCAAAACACATTGCAATAATAATTCAGTTTGAGACCACTTTAACTGCCTAGCTTAATGCTAGGGAATCCTGGGAATTGTTGTTTATTGTGGCACCAGGGCTCTCTGACAGAGATGGCTAAATGTCTCATAAATCTACAGTTCCCGGAATTACCTAGCATTGAGCCAGGACAGTTAAAATGGTTTGAAACTGGATTATTTCTGCAGTTTGGATGCAGCCAAAGTGAATTGACTTGGAACAAAGTAAAAACATACATTATCATCCAGAGAATGAGAAGGAGATCAGTTGCACACACCCTTGCAGATACCAAAATCTGTGGATGCTCAAGACCATGTTGTCCCCAGTGGTGGTGCAGTTGCATGCACGCACCACTACTGCGGACAGTGGGGCTGTCCCTAATGGTGGCACAGGCATGTGCACGCATCTCCATCGGGTTGCTGTTCGTGGATGCTCCAGTCTGTGAATGGCAAGTCCACAGATACTGAGGACATGAGAGTAACACCACTGTAAAGTAAACCAGACAGACACAACATGGTAGGTAAGGCCACATATAGTTCAGGTGTCTCAGGCAGGTTTTATAATTAAACTGATGCAAAGGGAGAAGGAATCAATGGATATAACAGAAAAGAATTGGGACTTCTTTATCTGCTGGCACATGAAATAAAACTCAACAGTATGTGGATTACTTCTCCAGGCCATCCGTGTATTCATGGTAAGTACCAACTCTCATTTTATTTTGTTGCTCCTGTTTCAAGTGGGAGTGATTAGGTATATGCACTAACTAATTGCTCATATATAATACGCCAGGTTTTCTATGGAATTGTAACAGTGGTCTTTTGTTTTTGGCACACAGATAATTGAGGAATCAGAAGAAGAATTAAATATAAAGAGGAAAACAGAAACCCCCCCAATATCGGAACATGCAAAGAGGAAAAAGATTAGCGAAAACTCAGATGCAGAGCAAAATGATTTGTATTCATCAATGAATAATCCAGATAGCCCTTGCAGACAACTAGAATCACAGCAAGATAATTCTCAAAGCTTTCTGCAGTTCTCCCAGAGGGTAGACCTTGATTCAAATATTTGCTCTCAGAGTAATGAAGAAAACAGCACATTAAGCCCTGCTTTAGACTGCTGTGAAACAGAAACCTCTCACAATGAAGTTTCTTTCAAAGAAGACATTTTTCCTTTCAGCCCCACAAACCTGGAGGACACGATAAAAGATGAAAAAATAACAAGGCTTAAACTCCTGCTGAGGGAACAAGAGGCAGCATTAGAAGAGATTCGTAAAAAAATGCAGCAAACTTAACAAATGTAGTTCTTTTTTAGCCTGGTATTCTACAAACCTTTTATTCCTGTGACTGGCAAAAAATTGCCTTTTGATTTCAATATTTAAAATTAACACAAATCAATTGGTATTCTGATGTTTATTGATATTAATGAGTGCAGGCATACATGCATAGGCTGGCATTCTACGTTGGCTAGTGAGTTAAGTATACTTAACTAAGTAATGTCTCCTGGTCCTCTCCCCCCAAACCTACTTTACTAGGTGGTAGCTGAATGGAGAGAAGGGGTTTTGTTCTGCTGGTGATCAGGATATGGGGAAATGTTGCTTCCATTCTCTGCTTCCTGCCAGCTGGCAAAAATGCGATCACCAGAGGCAGGACCTGCCTGCTGTATGTAAAGTAGGCTTGTAGGCTGTTACAGTCATGGCAGTAGTACCATGATTGTGAATATGGATCCATAACCTGCATGGTGAAGTGGTTTGAGTGTTGGACTACAACTCTGAACATCAGGGTTTGATTCCCCACTTGGGCATGAAACTGACTGGGTGACCTTGGGCAAGTCACATGCCTCTCAACCTCAAAGGATGGCAATGGCAAACCTCCTCTGAAGAAGTCTTGCCAAGAAATACCCATGCAGTATTTAGGGTCTTTGCTTTCGGGTCACCGTAAGTCAGAAACGACTTGAAGGCACACAACATGTGCATAATTCAGGTTCTTCTTCATGGTCTCTGTGGCTCACATAAATCGGGTTTTGTGTCTGCACAGACTCCGTTGAGAAAGTTCTGCAGCCAAGTACTTTGGTGGGATAGCCTGTCCCTCCTGCCTACCGAACATTTCCAAGCTCACCAAACTATCATCTTCTCAGTTTCTTTTCCCCTGGCTCATTCATTCTCCTGCTCATTCGTTTCATTCTGAGGCTGCCAAGACATGTGCAGCCTCACTGGAAGAGCACTCAAAGTCCCAGGAAAGAGGAGAACTGAAGGCTAAGGAGAAAAAAGAAGGCCAAATCTTCTAACTCACACACAGTACAATATTGGGTATCCCTCTGTGCTCAGCACTATATCTGAGGTAGTGGTGGCGTCTTCTCAGGTTTGCTTGGTTTCAATGGTGGTTCCAACTTCACCCCCCAAGTCTGCACAAGGAATCTTTGCTGGAATGCCAGACACCAGTTGATAGTGTACACCATAAATCTTCCCTGAGGGAGAAGCCATCACTGCCCTATCAGGTGCATTCTCTAATCCTAGTCATGCCTTACTGCTGGAAGATGTTAAGCTGTTCGCTGACATGGTCCTGAGGATGGCAAAGGCACATGGAATTGACAACAAGCCTCCCCAGTTCCTGTATATGACCCAGTGTTACACTTCAGCTCCAGCCCTGGTACCTCCCTTATCAATACTGAACAAGCTTATGAAGCAGTCCTGGGTTAATCTGGCATCAGTACCACCAGCATTCAAATGGTTAGAGAATTTGTACAGAGGGACATTTGTACGTAAGGGAGTATCCAATCATCCAATACACATCTTGATAATATGGAATCAAAGAATCACAGAGTTGTAAAAGACCACAAGGGCCTCCAGTCCAACCTCCTGCCATGCAGGAACATTCAATCAAAACACTCCCAACAGATGGCCATCCAGCCTCTGCTGAAAAACCCCCAAAGAAGGAGACTCCACCCCCTTCAAGGAAGGGTGTTCCATTGTAACAGCTCTGTCATGAAGTCCTACCTAATGTTTTTAAGGTGGAATCTTTTTCTTGTATTTTGAATCCATTGTTCTGCATCCTAGTCTCTGGGGCTGCAGATGACAAGCTTGTTCCATCCTCAATATGATATCACTTCAAATATTTAAATGTCACCTCTAAACTTATCTTCCCCAGGCTAATTATGTTTATACTTATCTCCCTGGGCTGCTCCTCATAGGGCATGTTTTCCAGACCTTTCAACATTTTGGCCGCTCTCCTTTGGACATGCTCCAACTTGTCAATATCCTTCTTGAATTGTAGATTCCGGCAAGGTCTGACGAAAGCAAAATAGAGTGTTTTTATTAGACACTACACTCCTATTGAAGCACCCTAGGATCATATTGGCTATTTTACTTGCTGCATCACATTGTTGACTCATGTTCAGCTTCTGGTCTACTAAGACTCCCAGATCTCTGTTGTATGTACTATTATCAAGCCAGGTGTCCTCATCCTATATCTGAGCCTTTCATATTTTTTTTCTGCCTAAGTGTAGTACCTTACATTTCTCCCTATTGAAATTTATTTTGTTAGTTTTGGCACAACTCTCTAGTGACCTGTTAAGGTCATTTTGAATTCTGATCCTGCCCTTTGGGGTATTAGCTATCCCTCCTAATTTGGACAGAACCCTGTGGCACCCTGGGAGTCACTTCTCTCCAGGATGAAGACCAGCTGTTGGTGAGCACCCTTTGAGTTTGGTCTATCAACCAGCTACATATTCATTTAACACTAGCATTGTTTAGCCCACATTTTAGTAGATTTTGTTTTGCAAGTACTTGAAGCTTTCCAGGCTAAGACGAGTGGAATCTCATTTTCCACCAGGAGACATAGAAATATCAACAGACATCTTCTAAGAAATCTTCCACTTTGTCTAAGTTTCACTTTTGACTCCTCACTCTGAATGACACCTCAGCCTGTATTCTAAATCCAGGCCCACTTCCATCATGGGTATCCAGGCTGCATGGCTATTACTCTACCTGGTGGAATGTTACCACAGATTCCTGGTTTTTTACCATTTTTTTTTTTTTTTTTGGTCTAGGTTATGCCATCAAGTTCTGAAATACCCCACCTGTTGGCGTGTTTCATCACACCCCTCCATTGAAATTACTGCTTGAAGAGAATCACCGCCTTTGATCCAACAGGGTGTTGTAGAGAAGATTTCATATTGATGCAAAAGAGATGGCTTTTTCTCTGGGTATGTCACAGTGCCCAAAGAGGGACATTGGGCTTTGATCTTGGAACTTGGAGGGATCAATCACTACATCAAACCCCACACATGCAAGATGGTGATACTCCGCTACATCTTACTCTTTCTCCACTGGGGAGACTGGTTGCATCAATAAACCTCAAAGATGTTTACACATTGGCATAAAGGCACAACCCTGAAGTTCTTTAGGTTTGTGATCAACAACGGTCTTTACCAGTACAAGGTGCTCCCCTTGAACTGTCTACTACCCTGAGGGTATTCATCAAGTATATGGTGGTAGCAATTTATTATCTACAAAATTGGATATATATTGACCCATATCTCTCTATAACGCCTCTGGTGTCATCATCCCAGATCAACCTATTCTGGGATATCTGACTTACATGGTGTCTCCATGATCTTGGCCTCAATGTAAATATAAAGAAATCAATCCTAGAACCAACTTAAGCAATAGATTACATTGGAGCAACGTTGAACTCAGACATAGGCTAGGCATACCAACCCATTAGCGTGCCAACACTCTCCAAATGCATCTTCAATATTCTGGTCACAGAATCTAGAGATTGCTTGGATTTATGGCTGTAATGACTATTACAGCTGTCACTTACCTGGCTCATCTAAACTTCAGAATTGTGCAACACAGGTTTCTCAACAGCTTCAATTCATACCATAATTACCAGTCGAAATAATTGTGTTCATCTGTCACTACTTTGCTGGAAGAAGTCCTACAAACTTCTCTGAGATGCCATTCTAGATGCCCAGCCTGTCCTGCATGGTTATAACAGATGCCTTCCCGACAGGCTGGGGGACACGTTATAAGGGCATGGTGGTTCAAGGGAGGTGGTCACATCAGCAGTCAGATTTCCATATCAGTGGTCTAGAGTTGCTTTTAATAAGGGTTTCAGAGGGTTTAAGAAGAAAATACAAGGCAAGGTTGTTCAGGTCACAACAGACAACACCATCATCATATGTGAACAAACAAGGAGGTACCCATTCATCCCTAATGATTTGTCAACAGTGTGTCAAAAAGAAAAAAGGATCCACTCTGTGGCGGTCCATCTCAGTAGCACAAAAAAAAAATTGCTGGTTGATTTGTTAAGTTACAGGCAAATCCTCAAACACAAGTGGACTCTCTTAGACAAAGCCTTCCACTGGTGACAACCAATTGGGCACACCTTACCTAGACCTGTTCACTGGACAACATGAAATGTTTCAGAGCAGGAAAAAGTAATGGATCTCTAGGGAACGCATTCTTTCAAAGTTGGGTCTACTACTGTACACATTTCCTCCTTCACTCTGATATTGGAGGTGGTGCTGAAGATGACCAAAGAAAGGGCAAACACTCCTCATTGCAGCATACTGGCTGAAACAATCCTGGTTCATTCCACTGTTACATTTCTCTCAGGGCCAAAAGATGACTCTTCCACAGTCGCCAGATCTACTGTCACATTCTCAAGGGCAGGTATTCCACCCATATCTCTTAATGCTTCATCTGATGGCTTGGAGAATTCAACGCTGATCTTACCCAGATTACCAAGGGTTCTGTCAACTTCAACTTTATCCCCCTTTTGACTCTGCCAACTCCATCTTGGTCACAGTCTGTCATTCTTTTGTAATTGGCCCTTCACCCCTTCTAGCCCTTGGCATCTGTGGATGACAGATTACTTACTTTGAAGGTTGCATTTTTGGTAGCTAATTTTGACCGGGCAAACATCTGAATTGATGGTCATGCACTGGGATGAACCATTCCTTTTATTCCACCGCAACAAGGTTGTCCTAAGACCTGACCGTTCTTTCCTGGCAAAAATTGTGTCACAATTCCATCTCAATCAGGACATTATGTTGCCGACATGTTATCTTCAACTGTCAACCCTTGGAGAGGTCTGTGCATTCTCTTGATGTGTGCTGAGCATTGGCTTTCTCTATTAAATGCACTGCCTAATTTCACCTTTCTAGTAAGCTGTTAACTTGCTATGGTGGATCACAGAAAGGACAATAAGTATCCTCCCAGACATCTGTGAAGTGGATTGTCCAAATGATCTGAATGTCTTACAAAATGGCTAAAAGGCAAGTTCCTTGGGGGTGTATGAGAACACTCCACTAGAGTGATACTATGCTTGTACAAAGCTGTTACCTGGTTGCAGCCTTCTTCCTCTATCCAGCATTATAGTCTTGACTGCAGTTCCAGGGCAGATGCCAACTTTTTATGGGCAGTTCTCTTTTCTGTTCTCTACTGATCTGACCCACAGACCTCTGTTAAGCTTCACAGTCATCCATTTGTGTGAGACACAGAGACCACAAAGAAGAACCAGTTGTTTACCTATAACTGTGGTGTTTTGAGTGGTCATCTGCATCCTCTAATAAACTTGCCCTACCTCCCCTCTTTCAGATCCCTGTACTTTCACAGTGGACTTTGAGGGGATGGTAGCTTAGTGAGCTTGAACATGCAGAGTAGGAAGGAGGGGGCAGGGTATTCCCGCCAAGCTACTTAGCTCTATAATTTTGTGAATGGAGCCTCTATGCAGACACAAAACCCCAGATGACAACTCAAAGAACCATAGTTATAGCAAGCAACCTGTTCATAGACATCTGTAAGTCTGATACTGAACTTCAGCACCAATTGAGTATGCAAATTGAGGAACTCATTTAGAAGAATACAGCTTGCAGCAGATATGATTTAATTGATTCAATCTGTGATGTCATTTTTAAAGTACATGCAGTTTATATTTCTGCTAATAATTAAGTTAAAGAGCCTTATCCTTAGAAAAGTAAATGGACTCTTTCAATTGTAGATGTTCTTGAAGCACACTGCTTGATATAGGAAGAAATGGGTTGTTGTTTGTCTAACAATTTTAAAATATTAATGTGGCTGGTCATAGTCTAAGTAGGAAGATGTTTCAAAACTAGCTATAAAGACAAGAGCCAAAATATTGTTGGAGAGTTATGAATGCATAACTACCTTAGTTACACAGCTATGCTGTAAATCCCTACTTGATCCCTCAATTCCTACTTCCCTGACAGCAGCCATTGTGACTGATGGAGGTTCTCTTGGGAAGCAGATGATAGATGTTCCCACCTCCTTCCATGAGCAATCCCCATTCTGATAGGCAGAAATGGGCTCCCTGTCACAGTTCCCTCTTACACCAGAGATTGCTTCCATTAAGAGGGATGGGAATGTTAATGAGCTTCTTCCCTCATGACAGTGGAACATGTGCCCATCCATCACAGTGGTTGTTGCCCCATAAGTGGTGATAGAAGGACTTTCATAGTCCCTACATGTTCCCTAAGCTAGGTCATATGTAGGGATCATGAATACCAAACAATTAGGGATGTATAATTCTAGATTACACATTCATAACTCTTCAACAAGATTCCAGCTAAGGATAATGAAATGGGGTAGTATAGAATTCTTCACCATTATCTAATAATGATCAACATAACTAGTTTTCCACAAACCTGATGCAAAGTTAGTTTCAGTTCAAGTCCTTATCCTTTGAACCAGAAAAAGATTTGAACCAGAAAAAAACTCTTTAGGCGAGTTATTTGGGGGGGGGGGGGGGGAGATTAGTTCATACTAGAACAGAAAAATGTTCCAGCCATTTTCTGTTCTAGTATGAACTAATCTCTCCCCCATCCCCCAATAACTCACCTAAAGAGCTTACTCAGTGGCTACTGAGCATGCTTAGTTCTCATCATGCTGTCCTTGAGTCACCATCCTTCTCTGCTTAATTTTTTTTTACCTCTAAATATTTTTTGTACTTAAATAAAATTTGTGGTTCCTCTATGCCTCCTCCTTGTGCATCCAAAATGTATAGAGGATTCTAGTTTTATATGGTATTATATGTAAATAAAACTCCTTTGTCCTAAATTTTATATGCAAGTACAGTTGTCCCTCCATATCCACAGATTCTCTAAGGATTCAGCTTTCCATGGCTTGAAAATATTTTAAAAATATATAAATTCCAAAAAGAAAGCCTTGAGATTGCCATTTTATATAAGGGATACCATTTTGCTATGTCGTTGTATTTAATGGAACTTGAGCATCCATGGATTTTGGTATCCACAGGCAGTCCTGCAGCCAAACCATAGTGGATACCAAGGGCTCACTGTACATCCCTTTGATAACCTTTTGTTGTACTTAGTTATCTAGTTTGTGGTTCTTAAGTGTTTCAACTTGTATTATGTAAGAAGCCAATAACACATTCCTCCATCTACTGAATTTTGTGTAATTTGTTCAGTGGAATTTTAATGTTCTTGAAAGGTGAAATTACAATGTAGGAAGATCTGATGTAGTGCTATAGTTCTAGGCTAGACTGGAGTCAGTGCCAAAGATTTGGACAGAGATTGTGGGGCATCAAACAAATATATGCTCCATATACATCAGGGAAGACAAATTTGTTTTTCTTTGTGAAGTTTTCAACAAAACAACCAATTTTAAATTATTACGAAGAAGAGGAAAGCTCCTCAGCTGTACAGGAACTTTTGTATGTTTTAAATATATTGTATTTGTTGTAATTTCTAAACTGGCTTGAGTCCCGATTTTTTGGGAGGGAGGGGAGTAGGTTATAAGTAAAGTTGACAAAAGTAATACCAGTTTCTAGTCAATTTTACTTCAGTGAAAGAGGCAAGCATTCTCGGCTCTCACTCCACCTCCACAATAATCTCTACCAGTGTGACCCCTGCTACTTGTGTGGCAGTGGCACTGTTAGGAGTTCACATCCCTGACTAGCCCAAAGGCAATGCTGGAGCAGTCCTAGAGCAATTGAGTCAATACCTGTACTGCTAAACTTCACAACAATAGAACTGCTTTGGAAGAAATTTTTGAAGAACATAGGAAAAACTGAGAAGCAATACAACTCTTGTAGAGAAGGGAGAGAAATAACTGCAGATGGTGGTGGAAAAATCTATAGTTGTTTGGTCCAGTATATGTGTAATATTTGTCTTCCCAGAAAACATCACCAGCTACACCTACAGGAAGTGAAAATTGGTAGCTTTCTTGGAAGAAAAATTCATTTTACTAAAGGTATGTGCTGGGTCTCTTTAATGCATCAGAAAACATAGAATCATAGAATCATAGAATCATAGAAATTTAGAGTTGGAAGAGACCACAAGGGCCATCCAGTCCAACCCCCTGCCGTGCAGGAACTCCCAATCAAAGCATACCTGACAGATGGCCATCCAGCCTCTGCTTAAAAACCTCCAAGGAAGGAGACTCCACCACCCTCCGAGGGAGTGTGTTCCACATGAGAACTTCCTGCATAGAACACAGGAAGAACTGGTTGTTAACACTTGCATACCTGCATTATTTTGGAGTACAAATGTTTTGTTGTATTTTTTTATAATAGCACTTACAGAGAGGCCAAAAAGCATGAATTTGGAAAGGTCATGATGACCTTTACGTGGAACATCTGATGACTGGTCACATAGATCTGAGGACATGTGTAAAGGGCCCATGTAACTTTATGGTTGTGAATACTGCTGCTTCCTGACCCCCTGTCATGTGCATTTCCTCTCCAAGGTCATAGACAAATAGGTCTTTCAATTTAAAGCATTAAGCCAATAGGGGGGAACTCCTTGCAATTTAGGTAACGTGGTCTTACAGAACCAACAGAAAGAAACTGCCACGGGAGATGAAGAGACCTGTAACACTGAAGAAACATCCTGGAGGAAATTTACTGTCAGGAGCAGATCTTATAGACGGGATTCAGAACCTCTCCAACTAAGTAGTTGCTTCCAGCATCTTTAGGATAGCAGTGATGAAGACACTCAAACAGGAAACCAAAAATAAGGTATACTGCATGCTGCTGAAATAGTAAAAATAACTCAGTTACAACAAGAAAGGTGCTGGTGATTGGGCTCTCGTTGCTCAAGAACACAGAATCACCTGTGTGCCAGTGTGACAAGAGGAATCCGGAAATGTGCTGTTTTTCTGGCATACATATCCAGGATGTCACTGACAGCTTGCCAAAACTCATAAAGAATACAGATCAGTGGTCCTTTCTCCTCATTAATTTGTTCCCAACAACACAGTCAAGAACACCCTAGAGCAGATCACCTCCAACAATGAAGCTCTGGGTAAGAAGCTGAAGGGGCCTGAGGCGCACTGCATGGAGAAGATGGCTGCTAATGGGTCAGAAAGAAGACGGAACTGCTCAACACCTTATTTGCCTCAGTCTTCTCCCTAAAGAAAAAGTACATTACCTGAAAATAAAAAAAAATGATGCAGTAAACGGAGCATAGCCTAGAATATGTAAGCGGGCAGTACCAGAAAACTCAGCTACTGTAAATAAAATAAAGGGGGAAAACAGACTGGCATGAAAAGCTGGTTCCAGACAGCTTGTAGGCATAGTGTACAGATGCTGCATGCCCCCAAGACACCCAGAAGTTGCACCGGTGTGTTTACACACATCATCATCATCATCATCATCATCATCATCATCATCATCATCCTTCTTTTTTATTTATACCCTGCTCTTCAGCCAAGGCTATCAGAGTGGCTTACAATTTGTTAATTAGACATTTCCCTGCCCTCAGGCTTACAATCTAAAAAAAGACATGACACAAAAGGAGAAGGGAATGGCAGTGGAGAAGGGGAAAAGTCCAGCATATCTTCTCTCCCTCGTAAAATCAGACTGTGAAAGTGTGACCTTCCTCTCAACAGCTATGACAATTGTACAAGCAGGTTAGCAGCAGAGAAAAAATTATTCCTCTTACTGTTCCCAACCTTTGTATCCAGCCTCAAACTGCAAAGTGAATGTAGAAGGTATCCAACAATGTCATTAACTCAAGTGAACTCTATCCACACCTATGGACAACTGTTAACATTTGGCATGAAGCTAACAAGGATTCTAACACCTATCTGCCTAATGGCAGATGCCCTACTCTCTAGTAGTATCAAATACCCAAGAAGACAGAATCAGGAGTGCTTTAGCTGTGTATGGTGGACTGGATGACTCTTGTGAACTCTTCCAACTTTTAAGATTCTATGATTTTAAGATGAAATGGACAGCCTTGTTTCTTCACTTATGGGTTGCTCAAACAGGGCAGTATTTTGTAAGCCACTAGCTGACAGCCCCTTTACAATCTGGTGTTGTGGGCCACTGTTGCACAGTACTTTAGTTCTGCCTAGAGCCAGTAGCCATTTCCTTTTCTCCTTTGTTCTGCAAGATATTTTGGAATAAACTTAAATGTCATAGAGTCAGAGAATCATAGAGCTGAAAGGGGCCTGCCAACTCACCAGTCTCATTCCTGCTGCTGCTGAGTGGGATCTCCTGAGGTCATCTACATTGCTACCACCCACTGATTTTAACTCCTCTTTTCTACTAAGTGGGAAGTTACAAGGGAAAACTTGCACTTTCTACCCCTGATACTGCAGACACCTTCCTCCCTGCCAACTCTGGTGGGAGATGAGACCAAGAAGATATGTGAAGAGTATGTGAGAAAGAAGAACTTTAAAGGAAAAAATTATTCAAAGCAAGAAATCTACATTAGCAGAAGATAGCTCTTTTCATGAAGGCATCTCCTTTCAGGCACACTTAGAAAAGTTACAAATTACAGAATAGTTTAGATCATGTTCAGCCAAGACTACTAAAAGAAATCTAGAGTCTAGCTAAGGACATTTTCCTATTCTACTCACAAACATGTCCTTTGATCTTGGATGTTCCTGGGACAGGTTGAGTAGACTACATGACCTAGCCTTGGCCAAATGTATATAGGTGCCGCAGGCACTCTTGCCCCCTTGTTTTCTTTTCCTCATGGTCCTCTGAAGCTTATACTTGGCACTGTTTCCCCCCCCCCCCCTACGAAAAATTGAAAATTGCCAATATTCAAGCCCCATTAGCTTGATCGGTGGTGCACACCCATGGGCACATGCCTCAATTTGTCTCTCTCCATTTGCTGCCTGTGAATGGGCAAGGGACACGGATTTGAAGTCTGTGAAAATGGGGGGGGGGGGGGGGGTGTGTGACTGTTATTGCCCAACTGGCCATCCCATTGGGCAGTTCTCTCTTGTGACTTTAGACCCCAATAAATGCATCTTCAACTATCGCATCATTAACCTTTTCTTTATCTGAGACTAGTCCATCCCCTCAGCTGTGCTGTACAGATAAGGGGTGGGCCATCATCATAGGGCCTCATGGGCATATATAAAATAATATATAAACAAATATAAAGTAAGAGGATTTAGGGCCAATCTAATACCCTGGCACTGCAGGATCTCCAGCAGGAAGCAATCCAGCTTCTTTTTGAAGATGTCCACTTCTGTTTCCATCAGTAACTTCAAAATAAAAGAATTAATTAGACATATATATATAAAATAATAGGATTTAGGGCCAATTTGTATTTTTGAAACCTTTTTAAAAAAAATTCTAAAAGTTCTCAGTTAATACTTACTATATGAATTGATTTAAATTCTTACTCTAGTTCCGTGATGACGAATCTACGAGAAAGCTGGAAGCCAGAAAATGGCACCAGGGAGAAGGAACCACAGGTGTGCACCTCTGGCGCCTCCCCTTGCCCTTTTCCAGGCTTCCAGCTGTCTCTGAAATACAGCTAGAAGCTGAGGAAGGTCCGGGAGATGGGCAGCTGGAGAGAAAGGCAACTGGAAGCTGGGAAAAGGATGGGGGGAGGAGGAGTGACTGGTGCTTCCCAGAGACCTTTCCTGGCTTCCAACTGCCTCCAGAGGGGCAGCTGGGGGCAGGAAGAAGGGCGGGGGAGGAGGAGCAACTGTTGCGTGCCCGTCGCCCCCCCCCCCAGACCTTCCCCGGCTTCTAGCTGTCTCTCAGAGACAGCTGGAGGCTGGGGAAAAGGCAGGGGGAGAAGTTCCGTGCTGGAATCCCTGTCTCTGGAGGACGAAAATCCCACTCCCAGAGGGCAGAAGCCCCAGCCAAAGGGAGAAAGCCCTTCCTCCAGCACCGGGTACTACCCAGTGCTGGAAAAAAATATTTTGGACACGCGGCCCCAAAAAGGTTTGCCAACACTGCTCTAGTTCTTATCCAATTCTTATGATTTTAATCTTAATGCTTATTGTCAGACAATATATCACAAACTCCAGGACACTAACAAAGACATTAATCTAGCAATTAAATTAATAGCTGCAGGAATCAGTAAAAATTTTAGTAGTAGTTGTAACACTGTGCATAATTTTCTGTAGAATGAGACTTAGAAATATCTTGAATGAAGACATACATTTATTTGCAACATAAAACATTTTATTTCTCGGTATAACAAAGTATCTTTGGAAAGCTATCAAAGCATATGCATGAAAATAAAACTGCAGCAAAATGATTCAGATCTAAAGTGAGTTAAGAATTGTGAGCCAGGGTGGTGTAGAAGTTTGGGCACTGGAGTAGTGGAACACGACTCTGGAGACCATGGTTTGAACATCTGCTCAGCCATGGAAGCCCACTGAATGACCTCGGGCAAGTAATATTCTCACCTTCACAGAAAGGCAAAGGCAAACCCTTTGATAGGGTCACCATAAATTGGAAATGACCCAATCCATCTTTATGCATTATGTGAAGAATAAGATACAATTTCAAATGGAAGTTTCCTTTTTGCAGGACTCCACTTATCTGATGTTGGCTTTCTTTTATGAATATGCCAAGCTGCATTTTGCATCACAAGCAGGCACAGCTAGGACCTCATTACTGTATTAGTTATGTAATGATAAGATCAACTTCTGATGGTTAGTGTTTTCAGTGATAATTATAGATAGAGAAAGACTATAGTTTAAGGTGAGCTACCATGGTGTAGTGGTTTGAGTGTTGGACTACAACTCTGGAAACAAGGGTTTTATTCCCCTCTTGGGCATGAAACCCACTGGATGACCTTGGGCAAGTTACAGCCTCAGGGAAATGCAATGGCAAACCTCCTCTGAACATTTTTTTTTTCATCTACTTGCAATTGTGGAGATTCCCTAATTTCAGCACTTGGTACTTTTTTTGAGGGGCTTTTGCTTGTTCCAATAGAGAAGTGCCAACTTTTGAGATCTGAGAAGCGAATAAAAACTACTCTTTCTCAAGGGTGAGAAGAGTGCAAGAAAATGACTGAATATGCAGAAACATGCACAAACGTGCGGTTTCCTTTCAGGCTTTTTCCATCACTGGAAAGGAAACCAATTTTCCTACTTGTGTATCTTAAGTCCTGTTTCTGCACTTCTCTCAGCACTGAGTCCTTTCTTCAGTCCAGAACACAAACAAAAAAATTCCACATTCTATTCCTCACCCATGTTTTGTATCTAAAAAAACAAATAAACCAGGATATTTCCTAAAACCAATTAATGTAAAAATCTTAAAGCAGTAGATAGAGGACATACTGGAGAAGTATTCTGCAGTGATTCCAGACTCAAGTTTACATCCACTAAGTACCACCTTTTCTAATGGAAGTTACAACTTCATGTGATGCATTGGTGCTGGCTGCAAAGAATTGTTTCTTTTCATACACAGGGGATGTTCCCCCCCCACCCCATCATTTACAGAAATCAATGGGATTTTTAACAGAATCTTCTGGATGTTTGTGTGTTAACTAATATATCGACTATATGGAAATCGTTTGGACTCTTACATATTTCTGGTATATAGACTTCAGTTAGCAAACTGTAATTTGCACATTATTCAATAAATAAAAATCGATAAAGAAATGTTGTAGGATGCTATTGCCAGTGCTACTTCATTATATTCAGAACTACATCATTTCATCAGTTAAATTAAAAACTTCAATCATACAATCATACAAATGACACATTTCAATCACATTCCTTCATTAATAAGAGTACTTTCATATAAAAAGCAACATTTGGGAAAGCATGGCAAGTGGCCATGCTGGCGGTTGGATTCTGGGAGTTGTAGTCCAAAAAATAAATTATCCAAAAAGCAGACTTTTTTTAAACTGCCTATTCTGAAGTGCTAATCTTGTAACACACTTATATATCTATAAATCTGGCTGATGACTATCAGGCAGTCTCCTGTTAGTTGCATAGTAGCTATCAGAATACCTGAGTTAAAAGGAGTAAGAACAGTGTTTGTTCAAAATATTTTCATCCTTTCATGGAATAAGTCGTTATCCAGTCAAAGGATATCTTTGGATCCAACTCATGCTCTTGGTCCTGTTTTCTTCTTATGTCCTTCCTGTGATCAACATTCCTTGGTCATCTGTTAGAAGCTGCTGGTGTGTATAGTATAAGTTACTTCCTTGCAGCAGTGCTTCTGTTCGCAAAGAGATTTTCTGTAGTAGAAAGAAATGGAGGAAGGAAAGGAATGAGGTTTAACAGCTCTCCCAGGTCTTTCCCAACATAACTACAAATAAAGTATGTTAAGAGTGCTCATACTGGATGCTGTTTTCCAGAAGAATCTAAGTATACTGTGCCTACAAATGCTACTGGATTGCTTTTTGATCCTACAGATATAACAAGGAATGTTAGTGAAATTTTAAAGAACTACAAATACAAAGGTGTCAATGTATGACAGAAGTTCTAATTCAGGAGTGGGCAACACTAAGCCCTTCAGATGTTAGACTGCAAATACCTCACCACTGGCTATGCTGCCTAGAGTTGATGGGAACTGCAGTGTAACAAATTCTGAGGATCACATATTTCCATTGCCATCCTAATCCAAAATAGAGGTTGTGAAATAAGTATTTCTGCAGTGGTCAGTGGAAATTAATTTCATGTTTTTCTATTACTAAAAGTGAGCTATCTAGTACAGTTATTCATAAGTTATCTGATGTGGTAGACTGGCAATTTTTTTCCCACTGTGCCAAGGATGAAACCCTATTTGCGTTCAGACAATTTCCTGGAAATACACCATAAACTGGCACCAGTCTCTAGACTACAACACTGAGTTCAGGGCAATAAGTACAGTTTATCCTCCTTATCCTTATCCACTCATTCAGCCATCTGTGGCTTGAAAATATTTTAAAAAACTTCCAAAAATAAAGCCTTGATTTTGCTATTTTATATAAGGGACACCATTTTATTGTGCCACTAGATATAATGGGACTTGAGCATCCACAGATTTTGGTATCCACATGAGGTCCTGGAACCAGACCCCAGCAGATACTAAGGGCCGATTGGATCATAAAACAAAGTATACCTTTGTCAAGTGCTAACTTCTTGTCTTCCTGAAGTTCAGATCCATTTAGAACATTTTTTTCTAACAGTGGCAAGTCTTGGAGGCCAAAACAAACAAAACAAAAATGTACACAACAAAACCCATAATTTTTTAGCATGGGATGGTTTCTGCTTCATGTGATTAGCCATGGAAATTCTATCCTTATTGGTTCATGATATAGTTTCCAACTGGGTCATAACATCTCAGTGCTACCTGTGTCACACCCTCTGGCACTTAAAAGTGGTTCACTATCTTCAAACTCTCTCAGAGCTTGGAAAGTTATTTTTTAAACGTAATTCATCATAGTTATAATTCCATGACCTCAGATGTGTACAAGATGTCTGTAAGAGACATCTTGTAAAGATGACATACATAGTAACAATTTTAAAAATACAATCCTTTTCCATTTCTTTAATTAAAATAATCCCTTTTTTGTTACTAAAAACAGTTTGAAAACTACATGTCACTTGCCTTTGGTACAAAACATGCTTTCCTCCTATATAGCTTGTTATCATCTCAGCATCCAAAACACAAAATGTACTAGCATTTTAATGACATAGTATTCTCCTGCCACATTTAGTGTAGCTAAACAATTACACTACAAAGGGAGTGAAACTATCCCTCACTGAGATAAAACTGTAATGTAATGTTATAGCTTGGCTATTGAGGAAATGAACTAATTACAAGTATCTGTTTAAAGGAATCAACACAATAGTCTGATTTAGTAATAAAAAAGTAAAGAAATCCACCTTTGAGACTAACTACAAAGAAGAAATTTCTAGTGTAAGCTTCATGGCTCAGTCTTACTTTATCAGTTCCATTTGATTCCTTTGTGTCTTTTTATACTACTATTTTTAATTATTTTCATCCAAGCTCTGAGCTCTCTAACTTACAAGATATTCAACAAGGAAATGTTGGTTTACCTGAAAGTCACGGATATATGTGAAGAAAAAGCTGATGAAAGAAAAAGCCAAAGACCACTCAGAGACTGTGCTCGCTATGTGAAAAGCATAACCCTGTAGAAGACAAAACAGGACTTAATATAAGGAGCATTTGTCTTAGTGATGGAAGACCATCACTCCTAATAGCAAACTCACATGGTCCTTGCTGGTAGGGACAGAGACTTGCTGTGGTGTGCAGCCTTATCCCTCCTCCCAATATAAATACAAAATCTTCTTTTCTGGAATTGGCAGCCAGACCCAAACCTGAGCACTCTAGTGCTAAACAGTACTTCAGAGGAAGGCCTTGGGGGAGGACTAGAAGAAAGAATGAAATGTGTCCTTCCCTCAAGTCTCTTCAAAATTCCACTTAAACAGCACTCCAAACAGTCTTGCATTCACATTGCATTGGACCCTAAATGGAAGCACTTATCTAAAGGAGTGGAGACACACTGGCACTTTCTTCAAATGGGACAGTAAGTCTTGTTTGTTTGTTTTTGTATTTTTTGTTGAAAGCCTTACTAGACACTTGTCACTTTACAACTAAAGCTTGCAAGATGTTTGATAATTCTCAAAATAGATTGTTAACGTGCATGTGTTTGTACAAACCTCCAAGTCACCTGCTGACTTATGGTGACCCCATAAATTTCAGGGTTTTCCTAGACAAGGAATATTCAGATTAATAATCTCACAATATTAGAACCCAGGATCACCCACCAAAGGTGAATGTTATGAGATGTACAACAGACAGAGGGAAGCATTGCTTTACACAGTACATGGTTAAATTCACTGCCACAGGATACAGTGATGGCTGCCAATTTGGATGACTTTGAAAAATGACTAGAAAAATATATGGAAGCTAAGGCCATCAATGGCTAATTAAGATAGCTACAAATCATCTCTTTCTATCAGCTGTACCAGACTGAGGTGCAGTTGTTGAATGGTGGAAGCTGATGTGTGGGAGCTGCTATGTGAACAGAACACTGAATGAGACAGGCTTTTGATCTGATATAGCACCGTTCCTCTTATGTGCTTAGTAGTATCAATAAAAATAATCAGTACAGCCAGCTCAGTATAATGGGGTAAGAGTGACAGTCACAACAAATAAAACTAGTGGACGAATTTAAAATACTGGTTCCAAAACCTTCTACATGCCATTAATTATTGGAGAGAATCTCTTGTTTTTCTTCATAGTTTCTGTGAATCAAACAAATGGGTTATCCTGTGCCTGCGCAGTGCATCTTCACAGGTTGGGAACAGCTGTTCTAGAGCTATTACATAAGCCAGTGAAGATGAACTTTTTCAGGTTCTCATGCTGGGGGCGGGGCTTCTGCCCCTAGGATGGGGTTGTGTGCTGGAGGTGGGGCTTCCACCCTCCAGGTGGGGTTTCTCCCCCACCCCCATCTTTCTCTGAGAGACAGCTGTGACTCAGAAAAGGCCCATGGGGGGGGGGAGCAGAGCCATGGGCATGAGTCCAGTACTCTTCTTCCCAGACTTTTCCTCTCCCCCAATGGGCTTTCTGGAGTCCGTGGGGGGTGAGGAAAGGTAAGTGGGGAAGAAAAGGCCTGGGTACAAGCCGAGTCTTCTTCTTCCTGGACCTTTCCTCCCCTCCCACGATTCTCTCAGCTCCATTATACTGACTATGAAATTGAGTAGGCGTGACTCATATTATGGATTACAGGGCATTTTCCCATTGACTAATGTGCATTCAACAGTCTGTCACCAAGTTTTGGTGGCAAACGGCAACCCCAGTTTTAAACAGAAACTTTTGTGATGCATTGGGGGATTTAAAAAAAAATTGTCAGTGGGCTCCACTTTGTTCACCCTTGATTTGTGGAAAGTGAGCTGAATACTCAGCAAAAAATCTAACTTACCTTCTCCTGGGGGTCCCAGTGCAGCTTCTGTATTAAACCTGTTCCATAAAGGCCACTGTATAAAATCATTGAAGAAATAAACACTTTAAAAAGTTAAGGAATTTGCAAAAGATTCATGGGGAACACAACAACCACGCTACATTCCTTTCTGCTAACCCTATTTGCTTTCTTCCATGACTGAGAGTCTGCATGCCTTATAGGTAGGCTGGCTGGCTGGTATATATTTACCAATTTATGGGTTCCAATTCCCTTTCAACGATCTGTATATTTTTCTTTCAGCCATCTTCAGTTTGTCCATATCCTCTAAAAAGGGATATCAAGTAACAGACCAAACACCCACACTGAGGCCAGATCACTTGTGTCCTTCATACAATAGGTAGAAAAACAAGAGGTCTGCTCAGTTCAGAGCTGTTCCCCTCCACTTCTCCACAATACCTTGACCACACACACAAAC
Source organism: Urosaurus nigricauda (assembly GCA_034509955.1). Lineage (NCBI taxonomy): Eukaryota > Metazoa > Chordata > Lepidosauria > Squamata > Phrynosomatidae > Urosaurus > Urosaurus nigricauda. The sequence continues at coordinate 42,824,250 of JAOEGL010000004.1, read as the reverse complement.
CCTGGTCCTCTAGAATGCTGTGGGATGTCAAGGAGCCCTCCAGAATGGTGGGGGATGTAACACAGAGTGGAGGTGTACAGCTGCATGAAGGGACAGCATGAACTGGACTTCACTCTGTAGATGTCAAAGTGCCTTCTTCTCACACAGAGAATTCTCTGAAACCAGCTTGCAGATTCTAGCAATATGCACTTATGGCACTCATTTTGCAACAGCACCACACAATTGATAGCTTAAGGCTTTATGTCCCATGCCCTCTGTATTTGTATATTAGCTTTTTCTTCTCTGTGTGCATTACTTTTTGTAGATTCTAAGATACATTTTCCTTATTGTTTCAACCAGTAAAATACTTAAGATTTTGTTGTAAACTGTGCTAATTTTTATGGTATATACATTACATTTGCTTGAACACTTGATGACTATAGCATAACTTACATATGAGATTAAACTTCACCATCACCAAGCAAACATTTAAAGAACGTTCATGGCAACTTTCATATCACCGCAAATGCAATTCTGTGCAGCACAATCGATTGAAACTTCAGATCCAACCCATCAAGAAACAAGCCCTTACTTTACTATCTATCTTACCCTGATCTCTCATGCTATCAATATATATATGGGGTAAAAGGGAACCATGACACCCTGCAGGTATTGTTGGTGTGCAAGTCCCAAGCGCCTTTACCAGAATAACTAGTTTTGAGCACTTGCAGTCCAACAACATGCCACTTTGACATATGCATCTCAAATTCCTGATTATCCCTTCCATATGACTCCCATCCTGATATAGACTGTTAGCACAGTGATTCCACTTTTTAATTTTCTCTTTATGTCATTTAAAATAGAAAGTGATAAATAAAAACAATAAAAACTACTAAGTTCTATTTACCATAAGCTTTTTTGAATTGCTAACTACTTTATTAAATACATGTAATAAAGTGAAGTGCAGTCCTCATAATCTTATACCAAATAACACATAATAATAATAATAATAATAATAATAATAATAATAATATATTTATAGCCCGCCCCTCTGAACTGGCAATTGGGGTGGGGTACAACATAGTTAAAAGCAACACAAGTTAAAATACTACAATCCTATTCCCCTCACCCACCCCTTAAAATAGAATTAAATAGCTAAGAATTAAAAACATTAGTCTTTAAAGTGCCTGCAGGGAATTATTCAAGGCTCTTCAAAAGAGCCTTAGCCACACTTTTCCCAACTTCTTTTCTCATAATTCTAGAACACAGGGTCATCTTACCAAATTGGCTAGCAACAAATTCATATCAGGACATACAGAAACAAGTGCTTATTGATAAATGTGTAACTAATTTATGCAATTTACAGCCAGATGATGTGGTAACTATCAGCTTATATGGATTAAAAAGTGAATTCTTAGTTTATCACACAAGGGGGGCAAACAGGATTTAAACGAGAGTTAAACAGGAATTAAACAGGAAATGCCTTATGTTTAACATAGGACATTTCCTGTTTAATTCCTGTTTAAATCCTGTTTGCCCCCTAGTGTGATAAACTTAAGACAGGTAAGTTGATCATTGGCCATATGAAAATTTGAGTTTCAGAGTCTGTGTGTGCACACGCCAGATGCTGTACTGTGGACTAAGAATGGGAGAGTTCTCAAAGCCTACATTTTTGCTTTCTGGAGCCATTCAGTTCACCAGTTTGGATTAGGTGCTAGCTTTGGTTTGATACAGCAAGACTCTTATTGCATTTTTATTTTTCCTCATAAGTAAGTCCAGACAAAAGCAGAGGAAATGCTGAATAAACATGAAAAAGGATTATACTGCAATTTTATGTGTATGCTTAACTAAATTAATCCTACTAAACTCTCACAGAGAGAGCCAATGTGGTGTAATATTTAGAATGCTGGAAATTTAAAGATCCACCTTCAGGAAACCAATGAGTCACAAAACTCACTGTCCAACTGTAAGCAGTCACTCTCTCACATCATCCTACTCCAGTGTTGAATAAGGATCAAGTGGGAAAATGGAAAGCCATGAGTGATGTCTTGAGCTTACTAGAGGAAAGGCAACACAGAAATGTAACAAAAACTAATTATAACTTCTGTGGAATTCCATCCAAAATTTCTTTCTTTCTGAGGGCCAATGTATGTAATATGAAGAAAGTGCATCATGTGTATGTAACAACAACTAATGAAACTTACAAGTTTTGCAGTATTTTTGAGACTGCCTTAATATATCTTCTTAGTCATTTTTTTTACCCTTTAGTCGTTATTTCTTTGTCCAGATCATGCTTCAAGTTAAAAGTATACTTCTGTAAAATAGCTCACATTCACTGTTTCATTATGTTTCATTACAAAGGATACTACTCCCTATGCTTAAAGCACACCAGAGCAGAACTGTCAGTCTGATCCAAAAGATGCCCTTTCCATGAATTTCTGGTTGCATCTTATAGGAAAGAATGGTCTGAGTCAGGATGTATATGGCTCCTACTCCAAATGTCATACAGGCACCAATTACATGCATGGAAAACACTGAGCTTTTCTATAGGAAAAAGAACAAAATTCAGGTTCATTTAGGTTATACAGGATACCAATAGCTGAAAATTTAAACATTAACAAAATTCAGAATTCAGGTGTGATATGCTGAAGAATTCGTTTTTTCAAAAGGTATGATTTCACTGTGGACAAGTCCATCTGCAGAGTGTGAAAAGGTTACTTTTGGGGCCACAACTCCTCAAATCCTCCAACCAGTACAGCCACCTGCCACACAATCACAAGGATTCAAGGATTTGTAGTAGGATCAGTATACTAGCACATATAGTGTAAGCTAGCACAGGAATCTGGAGATACTTAATTATTACAATTTAATTTTATTCTGATGAAGAGTGAGTCAATGTGTTTGTGTCTTGTAATGAACCTGTACTGTCTCGTTCAAAGCAGTTTAATTTCCTGTTATTAATCCCCCCCCCCTAAAGCTGCATATCCTACACTCACTCACTTGGAGGAATTCTCATTCAACTCAGTGGCATTTCTTTCCAGAAAGTATGTATAGGACAGGAATCCATGATACTTACCAACCTGGGTAAAACACAATCAGAAAAAAAAAAAAAGATCTCAACTGACCTTTACTCTTAGACATCTTTTTTAAAGAAAATTATTAACCCTCTACTGTTTGTCTGTTTGCCTTCGATACAGGGTGGGGAAAAAACCCTTCTTTAATAACAGAGCAAAATGAGACACCTATATATAGGCATATAGGTTAACAAAACCTCTGATAACGAAGCTCATTTTTACAAAGTCTTTTTATACCCATCCAGCTCCCTTAGTAAGGGATCTGAATTGCAAATCAAGGCTAGTAGAGTGTTATTAGGAATCGTCTAGCGAACCTTAAGGGGTTCAAATCTGCAAAACCTGATGAATTGCATGCCAAACTACTGAAGTAACTTGCTGGTGTACTCTCTGAACCATTTGCCATCATTTTTGAGAAATCTTGGGAGAGCGGGTGAGGTACCAGAGGACTAGAGAATGACAAACACTATCCTTCTCAAAAAAGTAAATTACAGACTAGCTAGGCAGACCTCAATACCAGGAAAAATATTAGAAAGAATTACACAGGAGTCTGCCTACAAGTATCTTGATGACAATGCAGCAATAAGTAGGGGCCAGCATGGGTTTGCCAAGAACTAATCTTATATCTTTCTTTCATCAGATCACTAGTCAGTAGATGGTGAGAATGTTGTGGATGTCACTTTGTTTCAGCAAAGCATCTGATAAGGTCCCTCATAACAAATAGATTAAATGTGGAACAGATGGGAACAGCATCAGATGGATCAATAACTAGATGGAAAACTGCTCAAAGAGTCATCATTCATAGCTGCACTTCATACATCAAACTTGTCTTGAATTTTGAAGTATGGTTTTTTGGATTCTGTTCAAGGTCATTAAAGGTAGGTAAAGGCCTTTGACAAGGTTGTCAAGTTGTGTCTGACTGTAGGGTGTGGTGCTCATCTCTGTTACTAAGCCATTGTTGTCAAAGTTTATTCTGTGGTCATGTGGCTAGCATGACTGCAGAGAATGCTGTTTACCTTCCCATCAAAGTAGTACCTGTTTACCTGCTTGCACTGGCATGCTTTCAAACTACTAGGTTGGCAGAAGCTGGGACTAGTGATGGGAGCTCACCCATAATGCAGTGCGTGGGCCTCAAACTGCCAACCTGCTGATACTGTAATCAACAGAGTAAGTATGTTAACCACTGAGCCACTGTGTCAAGGACATTACTCTTCAGCATTTTTATCAGTGATTTAGATGACAAGGCAGAGGGAGTCTTTATCAAGTTTGCAGATGACACAGAACTGAGAGGGGTGGCTAACACATTGGAATATTGGAAGAACAACACTCAATAGGACTTACCACATATACTCATCTATAAGTTGAAAAAATTATGCCCAAAAATTGACCCCAAAATCCCAGGCCGACTTAGTTATGGGTCAATATGGTAACCTGGGTGACTGATTGATACTGCTGTTTGTTTATGAGTCCCTCTCCCTCCCATGCACCTCACTGTCTGGGGAATGGAGGCTGAAACAAAATGCTGAAGCAGAAAGTATCAATTAGAGTCCCTCTTGCCATGCGCACACATACAAACAATGAAGGAGCCTCCAAGTTTTATCCTCAACTTATCCATAGGGAATGGCAAAATCCATAATTTTGGCCCCAAAACCTACCCTCAACTTGTACATGAGGTCAACTTATAGTCGGGTATATATGGTATATAAACTAGAAAACTTGGCAGAAATTAATATAATGAAATTCAACTGAGACAAATGCAAAATTTCAACATTTGAGCCAAAATAAACAAATGCACTAGTATGGGATACATGGATCAAAAATACTACATACTTCTCACATTCATTGTTCCTATAATGTGTTTTGTGCTTATAAATGGTACCCCTATATTTTGCTTAAATTAAAGAAAAAACACAAACCTGGAAATTTGCAATGATGCACAGCCCGAAACAGCTAACCATTCCTAACACAAAGCCAACTTTATTTAACCTGAGGAGTTTGGGTTCTTCAGGAATCAAAGCACTGACTTGTTTGTATCGAACGTACATGGTAGCAATGCCTATGAACAAACAATATAAATACAGTGAGAATGGACTTATGAGAGTATGCTACTCAACTGAAAAAATGGCAGAAGCCAAGGATTACTATTATGGTTCTATACAAATAGACATCAAGTATGCAAAACTCAATGAAAGGAATGTAGAAACAAAGACTGATTATTGTATCCAACTGATATACCACCTATGAAGATACTTTGATCCAGCGAAGGTTTCCATCAGTGAAACAGGCAGCAAGGTGACTTTCTGACAATTCCCCTGCCCCCATCCTCAATGCAACTCTACATAGTTAAAAGACTTTTGAAAGGATGCAGGAATCACCATGGTAGGCTGAGTGCAGGAAAGTGAAATCAGCTCTAACTGCCTCCCAACTTGTTGCTTTAATTGTCTTCTCTAACTGCTTCCTATCTAGTTCCTTTAGTTCTTTGTTCCTTGGAAGCCACTGCTGAATCAAAGATCATTCCTTCAGTGAAAGGACAGTAACTGGATGGAATCTTGTGTATGCAGACCTGACAGCAATTCCAGCAGAGCCATTCCAAAAAGAAGGAAAGGAAAGGGGTACAGAATGGTAGCAAGACATGAGAAGACAGAGCAGTGTGTTTTACAAGACATACTGCATACGCTCTAAGCTGCCTGCTGCTTCTTGTCACCAATGTTGAAGTAAGATTCAGCATACTGCCTAAGCCTCATACAACTTGTTTCTCCAGTCAGCTCTGATACAGGGAGGATTACCATGCTCATCTATGAAATAATTAACACTCAATGATCCCACTACCACCTCTACTTCCCATTACTAAAATATACCCATGGTTGCCTCATCTGTGTTCTAGCGGTGTACCATTTCACATCACAAAGCCATCTCAATAGGTATCCTATTCCTATAGTTATAGAATTCTTCTCCTCTGGAGCATCATCAAAGCTCAAGTCTAAGCATTTTCCAAAAACCAAGTATTCTTTCTATTTATACTTACCCAGCAGAGAAGCAATGTTTAACATTATCCCAAACAAACATCTTTCAGGAGGTGTTGTCCCTGCATCACTGAAAAAAAAATGAAACATATGATATTCCTCTTGTTGTGATATAAACACATTTCAAAAACTCACCAAACAAACTGCTTGAAGTAAATATTCAGTATCCCACTTAATAACTGTCCATTGTGTGGTCACATTTCTCTCAACCTACATAAAAGCAAACTCTGGAAACATGTGACCCAAGTAATCTAGCCTACTGAGCTATTCAAAAGTTTGCATTTGTCAACAAAGGCAAAATCCTAAAAGGCAACTTGTTCTTGGGTGTGTCCAGCCTCAGCCAGAAACAACATAAACAGGGCTTAACAGGCCCTCAAGATCAAGTTACTGGTATGTTGTAACTCAATATGCACACAGAAACAAAGACCTCCGCTCCACTGCATTACATACTCACACACAATTCCAATGTAAGAGGAACAGTTTGGGGAGTTCTAAAATGGAGTGGAAAGCTAACTCTTTCTTTCCTAGCTGTGGCATTGCCCCCACTTTGTTGTTGCTATTAACTGCCCTCTAGTCAACTTTGGCTCATGACTAGCCTGTTGATGAGACATCTCCAAGCCCCCTTGTCCTCAACCAATCTGCTCAGGTTTTGCAGGTCCAGGCCCATGTCCTCCCTGATTGAATATAATTATCTGGTATGTGGTCTTCCTCTCTTTCTACTGCCTTCTAACTTTTGTTGCATCGTTGTTTTTTCTAATGATTCATTTTTCCTCATGATGTGGCCAAAGTATGACAGCCTCAATTTGGTCGTCTTGGCTTTCAGATAGAGTTCAGGCTTGATCTGTTCTAGGATTCATTTGTTTGTCTTCTTGGCCATCCGTGGTATTCTCAGTACTTTCTCCAGCACCACATCTCAAACAAGTTGATTTTCTTCCTGTCAACTTTCTTTACTGTCCAGCTCTCACATTCATACATGGTGATTGGAAATACAATGGCTTGAACTATCTTCACTTTAGTGTTCAGAGTTATGTCTTTACATGTTATGAACTTGTCCAGTTCCTTCATAGCTGCCCTTCCCAATCCTAAACTTCTTCTGATTTCTTGACTGCAGTCTCCATTCTGATCAATATTTGAACCAATGTATGGGAACTCTAACTATTTAAATTTTCCCATTGTCTAGGACAAATTTTTGTAGATCCTCTGTGGTTATTATTTTTGTTTTCTTGATATTCAACATTAAGCCTAGCTTGGCACTCTCCTCCTTGACCTTCTTTAGTAAATACTCCAGGTTTTTGTTCATTTTTACTAGTAGTACAGTCAGCCCTCTGTATTCACAGGGGATCCGTTCCAGAACCCTCTGTGAATGCCAAAATCCATGGATGCTCAAGTCCCATTACTCCCAATGGTGACATGGCCACCTTTAGGAATAACAGGGCTTCTTACCTGTCTCCCGCCCCTCCCCCGCCCCCCGCAGGGCTCAGAAGGCCAGAGAAGTGGCTCTTGTACAGAACACAAAAAGTTAACGCAGTCAGGGCCTGCCAGGCTGCCTCCATCCCGCCTCTTCCACATTCTCATCAGCCACTGGTCAGAGGGAGTCATGAATCATCTGGTCGTCCTCCCCAGTTGACTGACAGCTCACTCCAACCAGTGGCTACCTCCACACCCACCTCTTCCACATTCTCATCAGCCACTGGTTGGAGGGAGCTGTCAATCACCTGGGGAGGAGGACTGGGTGATTGACAGCTCCCTCCAACCAGTGGCTGACAAGAAGATAGAAGAGTTGGGGCGGATGCAACCTGGCGGGCTCAGAGTTAACTTTCCTGGTGGCGCAGTAGTTAAATGCCTGTACTGCAACTACTCACTCAAAACCAAGTTCAATACCAGCAAAAGGGCTCAAGCTTGACTCAGGCTTGCATCCTTCTGAGGTCGCTAAAATGAGTACCCAGATTGTTGGGGGCAATTAGCTTACAGTTGTAAACTGCTTAGACACTGCTTAGGAAGTATGAAGAGGTATATAAATGAAGCTGTTTGTTTTCTGTGTTTTGACTAGGTGTTTGTTCTCTGGCCTTCTGAACCCTTGGCAGAGGCAGGTAAGAAGCCCTGTTGCTCCTAATGGGGGTGTGGCCACCTGACCGTGCCGCCATTGGGAACAACACGGGCTTGCCACCTGCGGATGCTTAAATCCACGGACGGCAAGTCCACATATACTGAGGGCCAACCGTATTGTGTTGTCTGCATATCTTAGGTTGTTAACATTCCTTCCTCCTATCTTCACTCTTCTTGCCTCTGAGTCTTTGTAAGTTTATTCTTCCCACATGTCACTAAACCTTTCACATTTTTATGTAGCTCTTTGTGTATTATTTCCATCTGTTTTTTTTTAAAGTCATCTTGATCATATATTATGCTCCTCTTCTGATCACAGAGCATCCTCACCCTTGGTTTACATTTCTCTTTTGAGTTCCTGGATCAAACTGGTGTCTTGTTCTTTCTTTTTTACTGCCAGCTTCTATTTCTCTGCACTGATTGTTGTAGTAATTCTCTTCATTCTTACATACTAATCATTGGACAGTAACAATCATGGTTCTGACTGTGTTTCTGTCTCCCCTTCCTTCTGCTTCTCATTTTTCTTTAACTGCCTGAAGCATTTTGTCTGTCATCCATTGTTTCTTCTCCTTCTTTTTGGCCACTCATATCATCTTTCTGCATTCCTCTTTATGTCCCTGACTCCTGCCCACAGTTCTTGTTCCCTGTCAAGGGAAACTTAATAGTGCAAAACTATTTCTCACCCTTTCTTTAACTCAGTTGGGATGTTGTTTAGATCATACTTTGGCATGTTGATTATGTTAGTATTTTTCTTCAGCTTTATTCTAATTTTAAATATTAGTAGTCTGTAGTCTGGGCTGCAGACTGTCCCTGGTCTTGTTTTTGTCGAAAGAAACAAGCTTTTCCATTTTTTTTTACATTCACTGTAATTAGACAATGCACTGCATGTGTGCTTGTGTATGTGTGTGTGTGTGAGAGAGAGAGAGGAGCTTTGACTTCTTTCTTGTTTGACCTCTTTCCTACTGAGAGTAAGGTAAGTTCTATTGAAAGCCAAATAAATAAATAAATAATTGGGGGGAGGCATTCATAACAATTGACGTTATGGTATGAGTGAAAATACAACAGTTGAAGACTTACTGACCTGATGTAGGGCACCAAAGGGTCAACATGATGCAACAGAACCGCAGTAATGTAGGAAAACAGAAAGGAAGCAGATGACCAAACGACAAGGACCGAAGGCAAAATACTCAGGCCTTGTTGAAAGCACCACATCTCAAAACTATTCCCCTGATCCAAGTGCTGTGAAAAATAAGGTGATAAAATGAGTACTTTCTTCCCCAATTTGCATGGAAAGAAACAATAATTTTCAAAAGCTGTCCTTTTGGCCTGTGAGCATGCAAAGACGACCCTTTTTCCAGTAAATCAGGACTCTGTCCAAAGACAGCGAATTCAGTTTCACTTTTGTGACTTGTGTTGCAACGCCAGATCAAATGGGAAAATGGAAAGTTACTGCAAAGCAGGAAAAAAAGCACTTTGGACTTGTGTGTAAACTTCTCCTTGGGTGACTAGAAATGGAGGGAGCGGCCGGCTAAACAACGCAGTCCAGCGATCTTATTTATTTATTTAATGCCTTTTTTTTTTGTCCCACGCTTCAGTAGAAAACATTTCCAGAGAAACTTACCTTACAGTCAGTGGAAACAAGACGGTCCCAGATGCGGCATAGAAAGAAAGGGGAGGAAACAGGAAAGAAACAAATTTGTTATTAGGTAGAAATCAGTGAGGAGCTAGATAGATTGGTCCTGTTTCTCAATATCTCTCTTTGCCACAGCTTAATGAAATGGCTTCTACTTTGTGATGGCTAAGGAAGACACTGGAGAAATAAACCAGTTTAAGTGCCATGGCTCAATGCTGTGAAATTCTGGGAATTGTAGTTTGTTGTGGGGCCCAGAGCGGAGCTCTGCTCCGCTCTGGACCCCACAACAAACTACAATTCCCAGAATTTCACAGCATTGAGTCATGGCACTTAAACCGGTTTATTTCTCCAGTGTGAACGCAGCCTGAAAGAGCTGATCTTTCAGACATGGGCCTGCCTTCCCATTTCAGTTAAGGATTCTAATACAATGATTAAGAATTTGGATAGATGTCAAAACACAAAGATAAAAATAAAAACTGTCAGTTTCATAGCAGCAGGTATCTGAAAGTAATTTAAATATATTTCTATACATCTGTTGCCACGACTAAGGGATGGAAAACATCTACATCAGCAAACAGCGAGAAGGGTTTCCAATATTAAGATCAAGTCTTTATAATAACAAGAATCGTCTGAAGCAATCGCCATGTAAAGCTGGAGAATTGAAATGTATGATGCTAAAGTGACTTTTCTCAAACGTAATCTGTGAAAATAATACAATATATACACAATATAATAATAATAATAATAATAATAATTTTTATTATTATATATTGTGTATATATTGGTATATATAACCTGGTTTCTATATTTGTATGTGTGTATATATATATATATATATATATACCAATATATATCTATATTGGTATAGATAACCCGGTTTCATACCGCTTTAACTCGTTGTCTGAGTCACTCGCTATGGAATTCTGGGAGTTGGAGTTTGTTGTGGGGCCTTAAGGCCCCACAACAAACTCCAACTCCCAGAATTCCATAGCCTTGAGCCACAGAAAGAGTTAAAGCGGTATGAAACCAGGTTATCCCCCCAGTGTGGACGCAGCCTCAGCTTCTTCTTCACCTCAGAGGACCCTGTCAGTCACTCTCAGGCAAAGTACACAGAGATATGATATCTAATCTTCGAGGTTAAAGGGCGCTGCGTGGGCTATTTACCGACTCACTCTCTCTCAGTCCTCACTATTTTTCTCCTCAGCAAGCATATTAAGGGTGGACTGCGCCTTTAAGAAACGGGCCGCGCGCGCCACGCTCCCTACTGCGCACGCGCGAAAGAGACTTTCCTTCCCTCCCTCCTTCATTAGTTATATACAGTACTGTATCTCCAAATATAAGAGCGGGAGGGAGGGAATGGAGCGCGTATATCCCTACTGCGCATGCGCGAAGTTGAACCAGCCTTGCGTTGGCTCCCTCCTCAGAACTGTGTTCATTTAAAGGATTTTTTTTATAGACTTCAGCTCCCAGAATCCAAAGCCATTGGACAACGTGGGTGAGGCTTCTGGGAGATGAAGTCCACAATTACTCTGGGGGGACTGATTCTCACACACACTACTCCACACAGAGAAGACTCCTCTCCTTCTTCCTTATCCTTCCACCCGAGTAGTGGACTTCATCTCCCAGAAGCCTCACCCACGCTGTCCAACGGCCGCTTATTCTGGGAGTTGAAGTCTCAGTGCAAGTAGTCGTGTGACTGGGGAAGAAGAAGAAGAAGGGAGCACGCCAGGCTCGGCTTCTGCGCATGCGCGAACCAACCCGCGTCCCCGCCCACACGACAAAGGAGGCTCCTCCCCTTTCTCCGTTAGTTCTCCGCTGGCGCGCGCTGCCTGTCAGTCACTCGCTCGCTCGCTCGCCTCAGTTGCTCTGCCTCGACTTACGGCCGCTGAAAAAGGGACGTAAAAGGAGGCGAAGAAGGAGAGAGAAGGGAGAAGAGAGGCTGTCTGAGGTAAATGCCGGGTGTTTTTTCAATCAGGGCAAAGGGAAAGGGGTAGCTTGTGTCCACACTGGAGGGATAACCCGGTTTGAACTCTTTTTGTGGCTCAAGGCTATGGAATTCTGGGAGTTGGAGTTTGTTGTGGGGCCCAGAGGGCCCCACAACAAACTCCAACTCCCAGAATTCCATAGCAAGTGACCCAGACAACGACTTGGATGTACATAATCAGTCCCTTAAATCTCCAGACACTAACTTATATATAAGTAACTTAATCCCGCATATGTCTATTACCATTTAACACTAAAACAGACAATTTAACACTTAAATGCCGCTTATATTAACCCAAAACGCTTCATATTTCAGGCAGACCGGGATTTTTATGCTGTTTTTCCCTCCAGCGGCGGACACCCGTCGGAGACAGAACTCCCCGGCGCCCGAAAATCCATGAGCGGGAACCGGCCCCTGAAGAAACGATGCGGGGAGCTGCAGCTCGAGTCCCCCGCGCGCCACGGCCACGTCTCTCCCGCGGGATGTTCGCTGAGCAAGTTAATTCAGTTGCCTACGCCGCCCTTGTCGAAGCACCAGCTGAAACGGCTGGAAGAGCACAAGTACCAAAGCGCCGGACGGTCCCTGCTCGAGCCCCTCATGCAAGGCTATTGGGAATGGTTGGTCCGAAGAGTGCCGGCTTGGGTCGCTCCTAACCTGATCACCATAGTCGGACTGATCATAAACATCTGTACGACCGTAATATTAGTGTGTTACTGTCCGACGGCTACAGAGCAGGTAAGGTTAAAATAATAAAAATTGACGCTCGATTTGCGGAAGGGGCGTCCCCTCCCAATAAACGCTTCGGTATTACATTTTAATAATAATAATAATTTTTTATTTATACCCCGCTCTTCAGCCAAGGCTATCAGAGCGGCTTACAATTTGTTAATTAGACATTTCCTCAGGGTTACAATCTAAAAAGACACGACACAAAAGGAGAAGGGAGAGGTGGTGGGGAACGGGGAAAGTCCAGCAGATCTTCTTTCCCTCAGGGGCCTGGACCAAGGCAGATGGACTGGAGGGAGGGCTCTTCTTCCCTTCAGGAAAGGCCTGTTGGAGCTCTCTGGCTTGCCTTTCTCTCCCTCAAGATGGTAGATGGAGGGAGGGCTCTTCTTCTTTTCAGGCAAGGCCTGTTGGAGCTTTGTGGTATCCTAATTGCTAGAAATTTTAAGAAATGCGTTTTTTTTGTCAGCGATGTCAAATTGAAATTTATCGCCGTCAAATTGAAATTTATCGCTCATGAGCAGTAGGGACATACGCGCTCCATATTACATGTTTCACTTCTTCTTATATGTGACGCTATAAGATTTGTACATAATAAGCCCTAAAGGCACCAGATCCTGTCTGAGCTTGGAGGCTTAGCAGGGCTAGCCCTGGTTATTCCTTGGATGGGAGACCACCAAGGAATACAAGGTGCTGTAGGCTATATTTCAGAGAACTGGCCAAACTGCCTCTTGAGTATTCCTTGCCTATGAAAACCCTATATGACTCCAAGCTGCCAATCTATTTGACCCCTATCTTACCTTTTCCTCCTTAACAGATTTTTCTTAACAGATTTGCTGACCGAGGAGTGATAGTAAACGATTGAAAGGAAAATCTTAGCGTTAGAATTCCTCAAACTTGTAAGAGAGGCTGATGTATCAAAAATATAAATGGGATAATAGCTTAGAATATGTAAAGTGCGTTCCCCTGGGGCAAATGTAAGCTTGGTTTTTGTCATCTGCTGAAATAAGAAAATGCAACATCTATGGAAAACATGTGGAAGGGAATTAAGTGGGACTGTTTTTTATGTCAAATGGAAGGCAAATATTTGGAGGGGTTATCATAAGCTTTGCGGTTGGAATACCTTTGTAAGAGACTGCTTTAATAAGTTTTCAATATTACATGTTTCACCTCTTCTTATATGTGACACTATAAGATTTGTACATAATAAACCCTAAAGGCACCACGTCCTGTCTGAGCTTGGAGGCTAAGCAGGGCCAGCCCTGGTTATTACTTGGATGGGAGACCACCAAGGAATACAAGGCGCTGTAGGCTATATTTCAGAGAACTGGCCAAACTGCCTCTTGAGTATTCCTTGCCTATGAAAACCCTATATGACCTTTATGGGGTTGCTATTAGTTGACAGGTGACTTAAAGGCTCATACATTTGATAGACTTCTAGTAAAAATTGTTCATGTTGAGATACCTGTTCTACAGCTTTGACTCATGCGGCTTAGTGGCTCTTAAACTGTTTTCTTTATTGCAAACTTAACATTTGAAAAAGGGATCACTGCTGGTTTCTAAGTTATTGTAATTAGCCAAGCTAGTATGTCAAAAATAGAAAAGAGTTAGAGGGAGAAGGTTGTTATTATTTAATCCCCTGCCTTATTCATGGAATTTTACTGAAGATCCAGATGATGTTATCTTCAGTTTGTATCCCTTTTGTATTTTCCCACTCATTCTTCAATATTTATTCTTATCAGGAAGAAAAATCTGTTAAGGAGAAAAAGGTAAGATAGGGGTCAAACAGACTGGCAGAGGCCGCTCCAGCCCCAATCGCCCCCTGATCGGCGTGGGATCGGGGCAACCAAATGCTGTGGTGCAGAACAGACTACCAGCAAGGAATGGTTTTTCCCTGCTCCTTGTTTTTCCCTCCTTCTGTGGCCCGATCTGGGGGCATCCATCATCTGTATACCATGCCCCCGGATTGCCCCAAAGGCAACATATTTTGCCCGTCTGTTTTGGTCCATAGTTGCATGTTACCTTCTGATTTGTAGCTGAGCTCCCCATCTGGAAGTACCCTAAGTGTGTCTTGTTCATTTCTTTTAGAGAGAGAGTAGTCTAGATCTCCCTGGCCCATACCTGACCAAGGTTGCATTTGCACTGCAGAAATTATCCAGTTTGATACTACTTTAACTGTCACTACTTTAACTGCTGTGGAGTTCTGGGAATTGTAGTTTTTTTGGCAGCAGAGTTCTCTGATAGGGAAGGCTAAATGTCTCACAGAACTACAGTTCCCATAATTCCATAGCATTGAGCCATGGCAGTTAAAGTGATGTCACTTTAAAGTGGACTATTTCTGCAGTGCAGTTGTAGCACAAAATGAGGATTCTTACTGAAGTTACTTTAGTGGTTGAACTGATAGGATGTTGTTTTCAATATTAATCCCTAACCACACTTACCTGTACTTTATCTTATCAGTGATAAATAATTGTTCTTATTTTTCTATTCCTTGTTGTTGTTTTTTAAAGCTAAACATATTTTTTATCAAGCGTCTCACAATGCTGAGTTGTTGTAAACTTATTCACAGCCTTCATTAATTTGGGTGTTTAGAAATGGTCAGCTTGCTATAAATAAATAGCAGCTTATGTGCTAACAATACTTGTTGATTGCTGAAGAGTCCATTAATAAAAGTAAACATTTCATTGACTTTATTGCTATCTGGTTAAATTGTTGAATCATGCTTATATTTTAATTTTGTTGATTTATTTACCAGTAAATCCTTGGCAACATTGCTCCTTTGCCAATCATTCTCTGTCTCTTGCTTTTTAAAACTCTTCTTTATCTATCATACCTTCACTTTATTAGTTCGAATGCAGTGCTTCTGCATTTTAAGTTAATTTGCTTTTTTATAAATTTTATTATATATATATATATAAAAACAAATACACAACATATAATAACAAAACATAACATAACGTTATATCGTCTATCTTGACCTCACGTTGAACCCCATCATCCTCCATCATATAACTAAAAAACTACTACATAAAACTTTGACTTCCTTATCGAGTGAAAACCATTGGAAGAAAAAGAACACCTAATTTCTATTTTAACTTCTTATCATGTGTCTAATTTAACCTTATTCCACATAATTGTTAACTACAAAAACCATTCATTGTGCTTTGGCATTTAGCATTCTTCATTACTCTATACCCATAATATTTCCAAACTTTTCTTTGTTTTTCAAATATTGAACTAAAGGATACCAATCTTTTTTGAATTTTTCTATTGATTTTTTTCTGTAACATTTGAGTTAGTTTATCCATTTCCATAAAGTCTATCATCTTTTTTATCCAGTCCTTTATCTCTGGGTATCTTTTTCTGCATATTGGCTGCATATATTAATCTTGCTGTGGTCGTCATATAAAATAACAGTCTTCCATAGTTTTTTTCCAACTCTTTTTCCTGGTTTATGCTTAACAGATATATCTTAGGATCTTTACATGGTTTTATCTGTAATATTTCTTCTACTTTCTCATGTATTCTATTCCAATATATTTTTGCGTATTTACATTCCCACCACAGATGGTAATATGTTCCCATTTTTTCTGAACATTTCCAGCATATATTGCTGGTATTATTCATTTTCGCTGGTTTATATGGTGTTAAATGCCATCTATACTGCATTTTATAATAGTTTTCTTTCAAGCTGTAGCTTAATGTATACTTAATTCTTTTAGTCCATGTTTCCTCCCATTGTTCCAATTGTATGATTTAACCAATGTTTTGTGCCCATGTTACCATCTGTGGTTTGATTATCTCGCCTTCCATTTTTAGTTTTAATATTGCCTTTAATTTGTTTTATAACATATGTTGATCTATCTTAATCTTATGTTCTATACAGCTGATGAATTTTCTGTCCATTCCTTCAGCCACGTAATTAAAAAACATAATGGTAAAAAAGTATGAAATGAAAGTCTACTGAATCCAGTAATGCTATATAATTTCATTAGTTTCTACCGTATCTTTCAGATATCTTTCTGTACGAAGTATAACTTAAAGTTGTAGTAAATCAAAATACTGACATCTTACAAGAACCTCTTTTACACACTCCAGATTTATTTATTTATCTCAAACCTCTTCCTTCTATCATCATCTGTTACCATTTAATATGTAGAAGGTTGCTTTACTATAAACTATTCAAGATATTTCCAAGTAGTACAGTGTGTAATGCAGTACTTAGAAAACATCCATATGAGCTGTAACCATGAGAAGTGCTGGCTGACATATATTGGATTACCAATAAAATGCTGCCTCAGCTTTGAATAACTATTTGTATATACTCAAATGCTCTTCACAGAGTTGTCTGTATATATGTATAAGAGAGGAAGAGGACTGACTTCAAGCCGATAATGAGGTGTAAAGTTTTTAATGACGTATAGAGCAGGAAGAGATAAAATGGGTAAAGGCCATGAAGTTATAATTGAAGGTGACACGTTAGTAAGAATTGTCATTGAGGAAATGTAAGCAATGGTTAGAATGTATTTTATTTTTACTGAACAATATCTAGAGCAAAAGTTCTTTAACCGTTCGACTTAGACTTTTTAAAGTTGCAAATCATAGTGAGTTTTACCATACGTACATACACACATAGTGAGTTTTACCATATGTGTGTATGTATGTGCCTTCAGGTCACCTGGCGACTTGTGATGACCCCATGAATTTTCATAGGATTCATCCAAGCACTAACCAGAGCTGACCCTACACTTACTTAAATCTGGTATATGCATGGGAAAATTAGAAAAGGTAAGAAAAGATGGAGTTTAGATGCAACCAAATACAGTACCATCTATGTAACATTTTCATATAAGTATCTTCTATATTAATAAAAAAGTAAATTTGAGATCCTTCCCCCAGGCTCTTTCCCAGTTGGAAAGTGATAATAAAATATATAAACATTTTCTATTTCAAGGATAGGTAAGACTTCACTTATTACAAAGGATGCTTTGATCTGCAATAGAATCATAGAGTTGGAAGAGACCACAAGGGCCATCCCGTCCAACCCCCTGCCATGCAGGAACTCCAAATCAAAGCATTGAATTTTGATCCTGTCCTCTGGGGTATTAGCTACTCCTCCTAGTTTAGTGTCATCTGCAAATTTGATAAGTATGCTCCCAATTCTGTCATCCAAACCATTAATAAAGATGTTGAATAGCACTGGGCCCAGGACAGAACCCTGTGGCACCCCACTGGTCACTTCTCTCCAGGATGAAAAGGAGCACCCTTTGGGTTCGGCCAGTCAACCAATTACAAATCCATGTAACAGTTAACTTGTCTATCCCACATTTTGCAAGCTTGTTTGCAAGAATGTCATGGGGAACCTTGTCAAAAGCCTTACTGAAATCGAGGTATACTATATCCACAGCATTCCCTTCATCTACCAAGCTGGTAATTTTATCGAAAAAAGAGATCAGGTTCGTTTGGCATGACTTGTTTCCCTGAAACCCATGTTGACTTTTTGTGATTATGGCATTGGCTTCTAAATGTTCACAAACTCTCTCCTTAATAATATTCAGGAACCAAACATCCCCACTGGACCTTGGAGCCTTTCAGCATTATAGTTCATTCTTGGAATTGTTACAAACAACTGAGTTTCTTTCAGATGTTATCAAATTCCAGCTCTAAAAAGAAAAATAGATACTCCCCCCTTCCCCCCTCCTTTTCTGTGTTTTTTAATTGCCACAGATGCTAGGTAAGTATCGGTATGACTTCCACTTCTCCTACAGATGGGTATGCCGGTAGCATAGAGGAATTCCACCACCTCTTAACTTCTTATGTGCTTCTGGTGCTGGTGAAGAGGAAAAGTAGTGGAATGCTAGTGGATGGAGAAGCAATTGTGTGGACAAGTAGTTTATTTTTTAAAAAAATCTTAGGAATTTGGGGGGGGGAGCCCAATCTCACTCAGTTCAGGCAAAAATGCTGGCCATAACCTTTGCAAAGCTAACTGCTTTGTTTTTAGGCAGAGAATACTGAATTTCACAAGAAGTGCCTGTACTGTTACATCTGGAAGAACATTTAGGTTCTCTAAAGGTAAAACCTGCCAATAGTAGTCCAAAGGAAAGAGTTATGGTGTTGGAGATAAAAACGTCAAAGAATTAACCCACAGTCAATTTCATGTTTTTACCTCCAACAAAAGTAAAGCTCTTTCATTTAGGCTACATTTGACAATGCAACACCTAAACATTTTTTCAAATGTAGCAGTACAGGGACTTCTTGAAATTCAATGTTCTCTGTGTAAGAAAGGAGCAGTTAGCTTCACATAGTACAAGGACAACCTGGATCTCAAGGAACGTTACCTTTCTTAGCAAGTAGCAATAGTAAGTACATTTCTATACCGCTTATCAGTGCACTTAAGCACTCCCTAAGCAGTTTACAAAGTATAAGCGAATTGCCCCCAACAATCTGGGCACTCATTTTAGTGACCTCAGAAAGATGCAAACCTGAGTCGAGCTTGAGCCCCTGGGCTGGTTGAACTCGCAACCTTATGGTTTGTGAGTGAGTGGCTGCATTTAACCACAGGCATTTAACCACTGCACCACCAGGGCTCTTTCTTCTACTAATGGAGTTGCAATTTTATTATCTGTTTTTTTATTGACCTTTGTCCCTAGTCTCCACATGGCTAAGAAAGAGAGTAGCTTTTGCCTGCATTGAGATCCCTCCAGAATAACTGAACTACATTAGAAACAACATCTGATACAAAATGTAGGCCTGTGGTTCCACCATTGTCATTTTTCCCCTTCTGGAGAGAGAGAGAGAGAGAGAGAGAGAGAGAGAGTTTTTAAACATCTTTTACCTGATGAAGAAGCTACTGGAGTTTTGAAAGCTTGCATAATGTATGTTGCCCATTTCGGTTGGCCAATAAGGGTATTGTTCTTTTGTGGATTTTCAATTTTGTTGTATTTTGCTGCATGACCAACATAGCACACCTTGCATACTTTTTATTAATTGTTTACTCCATTATGAAGTTTCGATCTTAAAGTGATTTGCTATAATTAATTTGTGCATGCACACAAATAACTTAATTCTAGACACTAAAAAGTGATGGTTACTAATGGGAAGAGATTTGTAACTTATGAGAACATGTCTTATTTAAGTGTCCATAATCTTTATATTTCACTCTTGCTCACTTAACTTTTGTTTTAGGCACCCTCATGGGCATATATTGCATGTGCTTGTGGCCTTTTCATATACCAGTCTTTGGATGCTATAGATGGGAAGCAAGCAAGAAGAACTAATAGTAGTAGCCCTTTGGGAGAACTTTTCGATCATGGCTGTGATTCACTGTCCACAGGTATGTTTTATATTACTGAAAGATTTTGAAGTCTTGTATAGGTTGGATGAGACTGAGAATGCTATAATGAAATATAAAGAAAAAACTTAAAATATTATTAACAGCCTTCTTGCTAAGTCTTTATAAAGTCATTGAGTCATTATAAAGAATCTTTTTACCAAAAGCACCAAATATAATCCAGTTGGAATTGTACTGTGTTTAAAGCTGTTTATAGTATTCAGTGCCTGCCCAACTATCTGATTGAATGTTTTTCTACACTATGGTAGCAGAGCAAAAAAACAGTAAAAAGGTTGTAAGTATTCTACTTTGCTAAGAATGCTGCTGTAGCTACTGAAACAGAGGCTTCTGTTTGGCTGTGAAGAGATGGTAACAGACTATACGGTAGTTATTGGTTGTGGTAACACATGTTTTGTTTGTTTTCCAACTCAGAATGGTCTCTAGTGAAAAAACACTGTCAATTAAATCTTTTCACTAGAGACTTATTGCAACACTATGAATGAGACCTTAAAGTCACCTTTAATTCAACAGCCTTGCTCAGGTCTTCCAGACTCAGGGCTGTGACTTCCTTGATTTGAGTCTATCCATCTGCATTGTGATCTTCCTCTTTTTTTAATGCCTTCCACCTTGACAGGCACTATACAGTAGTTTCTTCTAGTGAGTCATGTCTTCTTAGGATCTGTCCAAAGTACAACAGTCTCAGTTTAGTCATCTTGGCTTCCAAGGATTGATCAGGCCTGATTTGCTGTAGGACTCATTCATTTGTATTTTTGGCAGTCCAGGGTATCAGCAAAACTCTGCCCCAGCCCCATATCTCAAATGAGTTGATTTGCTTTTTATCAGCCTTCTTCACTGTCCTGCTTTCACAACCATGCATAGAAATGGGAAATATAATGACATGAACAATTCTGACTTCAGTATTCAAATTATTTTATTTATTTATTTATTTCAGGATCTTGGCTAGTTTCTTCATAGCTGCCCTTCCAAGTCCTAGACTTCTGGTTTTTTTATTGTACTCTCCATTTTGATTAATGACTGAGCCAAGATATATAGGAAATCTCATTGTCATCATTATCCCCTTTAAAGTTGTGTAAATTATCTCTGGTTATTATTTTTGTTTTCTTACAACTGTAAACCTGCCTTTGTACTTCCTTCTTTGACTTTCTTCAGTAATAATTCCAAGTGTTTACTGCATATCTTAAATTGTTGATGATCCTTCCTCTAATTTTCACATCTCCTTCCTCAGAGTGTTTTGCATATACACTTGCCTCTCCCTATTCGGTAGGCTTAGGGGCACAAGACCCCATGCGATTATGGAAAAAATGCAAATAACAAAAACATCATGTTTTTATCTGAAAGGACATCTCTCTAGGAATCTCTAGGTCCTCCAGTGAAACTCTGTGGTCAATGTCTGAGAGACACTGACCATATAACTGTATTGGAGGAGCTACAAATGCCTAGTAGAGTATTCTCTCTAGGAATCTCTAGGTCTTTCAGTGCAACTTTTAGTTAAAGTTGACCATAGAGTTGCACTGGAGGACCTAGATATTCCTAGAGAGAACTTATTAATCAAATCCATGATTAATCAAATCCTCAAATATGGAGGGATGAGTGTAATGCATTCAGCATACAAGTTAAACAGATAGGGCAATAAATGCAGCTTGCCTGAACCCGTTGCCAGTTGGAAACCTTTCTATTTCTCTGTCTTCTGTCCTGACATAGCATCTTTCTCAAATACAGGTTAATAATAATAATAATAATAATAATAATAAGGTTTATTTATAACCCACTCCTCTAATAGAATACTCGGAGCGGGGTACAGCAAATTAAAAAATACAAGAAGAAAAGCAGTCAAATCCCTTCCCAACCTCCCCCCCTTAAGACTAGATTAAATCAAAGCTAGTTAAAATTGACATCAGTTAAAAAAATTTAAAATAATAAAAGTAAAGTGCGGTTGATGGGCAGTATGAGTGCAATCCCCAGTGGGTGGGATCAGAAGGTTTGAACAGAGGGACAGCTAGAGTTAATCCCCCGATGCCATTTACATTTTCATTTGCATTATTAGGGTCGGAGGTTGGTGATATATTATTCCCTCTTCAGGGGAAGGCCTGCCGGAAGAGATGGGTCTTTAAGGCCTTTTTAAAGCTGGTCAAAGATGTAATGAGACACATCTTGTCCGGCAGGTCATTCCAAAGTTTAGGGGCGGTAGCTGAGAAAGTCCTCTGGGAGGTTTGCGACAGCCTGGTTTTCATACGCTTCAGCAGATTCCTCCCAGAGGACCGAAGTGTGCGGGGCGGTTCATATGGGAAGAGGCGGTCCCTAAGGTAAGACGGGCCTGAGCCATGTAGGGCTTTGAAGGTTAATACCAACACCTTGTACTGTGCCCGGAAACTAATGGGCAGCCAGTGGAGAGCTTTAAGCACAGGTGTTATGTGCTCTCTCCTTGATGTTCCTGTGATAAGCCTGGCTGCCATGTTCTGAACTAATTGAAGTTTCCGGGTTAGGCACAAAGGTAGCCCCATGTAGAGCGCATTACAGAAATCCAGACGTGAGGTTACTAGGGCATGTACCACAGATTCCAGGTCTTTCGTATCCAGGAAAGGGCGCAGCTGGCGTATCAGCCGAAGCTGATAGCAGGCGCTCCTGACTACCGCATTCACCTGACTGGTCATGTGAAGCGATGAGTCAAGGAGTACTCCCAGACTGCGAACAGAGAGGAGAGTGTGACTCCACCTAAGACTAGAGACTGTATTCCCAAGCCTGGTTTCGGTCCGGTAACTGTTAGTACCTCCATTTTGTCTGGATTTAGCTTCAATCTGTTTTCCCTCATCCAGTCCATTACCGCTGCAAGGCAGTCATTAAGAGGAGAGACGCCATCTGAAGTCTGAGCCGACGATCTGGTCATGGAGAGATATATCTGAGTGTCATCAGCGTACTGAAGACACTGAGCTCCATGTCTCCGAATGATCTCACCCAGCGGCTTCATGTAGATATTAAATAGCATCGGGGACAGGATGGCGCCCTGAGGGACGCCACAATTAAGCTCAATTTTGGAGGAGCAACTGTCCCCGAGCCTCACCCTTTGGGATCTGTCAGAGAGAAAGGATCGGAACCACTGAAGAGCAGTGCCCCCGATTCCCAACTCTCTCAGCCGACCCAAAAGGATGGAATGATCTACGGTGTCAAAGGCCGCTGAAAGATCCAAGAGCACTAACAGGGTCACACTACCCCTGTCAATGCTCAAGCGGAGGTCGTCGGTCAGAGCGACCATGGCAGTCTCCACTCCATGTCCTGTCCTGAAGCTGGTTTGAAATGGATCAAGATAATCGGCTTCATCCAAGACTGCCTGGAGTTGGGTGGCGACCGCCCTCTCGATCACCTTGCTTACACATCAGGACAATCAAATGTTGTGGTACACCCATTTCTTTAGAAGCAGAACTTATTTTTTCATGATCCATACCAAGTCTGTGTTGTAATTTATAAAGCATAGGCTGATTTTCTTATTATTATATTCTTATTATTTATTATTCCTCAGTGCCTCTGAATGCACATTCCACTTCACTTTCTAAAATTATGGGTTCATCTTCTAGTGATTCTGTATCATTGCATCTCAGCTTACTTTTGTAAAGCAATAAGACTCTAACCTTATCTATCTAAGAAACTTTCTTTGCTGTTATAGCCATAACCTCTTCTTTTGTCCATTATATTGGTACAGTTACTGACCTGTTAGAGGTGGATATGAGGTAGTGTCATGGTAGCATGACATGAACAACTGGATCATTGATTATGAAGTGTTACTAGTGGTGAGAGCCAGTATTGTGTAGTAGTTTAGTGTTAAACTGGGACTCTGGGAAACCAGGGTTCGAATCCCTGCTCAGACATGGAAATCCTCTGTATAACCTTTGGCAATTCACTCTCTTAGCCTCAGAGGAAAACAGTGGTAAACCATGTCTGATTAAATCTGCCAAGAAACTCCCATGATAGGTTTGCCTTGTTGCTGTGTGCCTTCAAGTCATTTCCAACTTATAGCAACACTATCACGGGGTTTTCTTGGCAAGATTTGTTCTGAGGAGGTTTGCCATTGCCTTCCCTGCTAGAGGTACAATCCTGTACGTGTCTACTTGAAAGTAAGTCCCAGTGAGTTTAGTGAAACTTATATCTAGGTAGGTGTGCATAGGATCGAAACCACACAGTTCAGATTCAATATAGATGTAATATTGATCTTTAAAATATATACCGATTTGAATTTTAAAGGAATTGAGAAGCTTTTCTAGCTGTACTACTTTGGGTGTTTTAGCTTTTTTCATGATATATATTATGCATAAATCTTACAGGATACATTGATCTTGAGTCATAACAATCTGTGTTAGCACTGTGCATCATGGTCAATGGGTAGTAAGCACAAGAGAGTAGCAATTACATATTGCATGATGTTGAACATCTGTAATGATGAAGTAGTGAATACATTTATTCATCTGTGTGAATTGGTTTTTGTAATCTATGTTTATTTAACTGATTTTTGTTTTCAGTCTTTGTGGTTTTGGGAACGTGTATTGCTGTGCAACTGGGAACAAATCCCGACTGGATGTTCTTTTGTTGTTTTGCTGGGACGTTCATGTTTTACTGTGCACACTGGCAGACCTATGTTTCTGGAACATTACGCTTTGGAATGTAAGTAAACAAGCTAATAGAAAGAACTAATGTTGTCTCAACTTTCATTGCTAAGTCCTTAACTCAATAAGTATGTCTTTATATATTTGTTACCTATGTGTTGAAATAATTCTATAGTTACTATTCTGACAGTAACGATACAACTGGACAGAGTGTCACCATTTCTTCAGCTTTAAAACAATCAGGTGATTTGTAAACAGCAAGAAATATTAAAAACAGTATAAATTTATAGTACTTAATCAGTATAATAAAATTTCTTTTTCAGTTTTAATAAGACAAATAGAATACAGTAGTTGTATTTAACAAGCATTATTCCATAGTGGCTCTGATGCAATCCTGTAGATTTAAGCAGGTTTTAAACAAAAACAATGTGGAATAAGAAACCTGTGGATAAAATATTACTGGTAAAAATCCAAGATTTTATCCATTTTTGCTAGATGGAAGTTATTACAAAGAGAAGTGTATAAGTATGGCCCAAAAATATGGATTATGATCATTCTGGCAATGCTACTAGAATATTAAAGTTGTGCTAACAGATGTTTGAGAAAGTAATTTCAGTCTAAAATGCTGAGGAGAGCAGAATCGTGCTTGCACAACAGTTGATAAGTCCTGTGCTGAGCAATTATTTCCTTTTGCAGCAGATCTTAAAATGAGCCCCCTTAAGTGGGTTAGCAGTTGATACTTAGAAACTCTAATTTTCAAAAAAGGAAAAAAAATACTGTCATTTTAGCTGATTTATGAGTTCCTTATCTTGGCATAGGATGAGTGCCTCCACTACATTGGCTTTTATAGCTAATGGGATGAGAAGCACAATATATGTAGATGATAGATTGGTCAGTGCTTAATTAGAGAATACAGTCCCTGTCAATAGTGACTTCCTTTTCATCAGTATCTGTCCTATTCTTTTCTGAAAAAATACCCCCATAATTTAAGCATCTTCCTTTCATTATTAGTCATTATTTTTGTATGTTTGTTTGAATGTCTTTGATGTATTTTGACATGCTGAATCCAAATCTGTACCCAGATGGTGCCCTCCAGTGCATAATATACAACCAAGAATGACAACCAACATGCTAACTAACTATCTTAACAACACATTCTAATTTAAACAATGTTCGTGCAATATTGAGGGCAAGTCTATATTAGGCCTAGCATCGATCCCAAAGGTTTTTAGAAGCTCAAGGAGTAAAATTACAAAATGATCTCTATTTATATTCTGAGCAGGAAATATGTTGTGGAAGTAAATATTATAGAGCACAGTGGGAACCCAGCCCTCTAGTTCTGGACTGAGCAAAGTGTAGCCTATGGGATGCAAGTGATTTCTCCCTGACCATCTTAGAGTACACATATCCTGGTTTCAAAATATTTTTTTAAATTTTAAACAAGGCTTTTGCACCTGGATGCCCTCTAGGGGGCATGGGGG
Source organism: Urosaurus nigricauda (assembly GCA_034509955.1). Classification (NCBI taxonomy): domain Eukaryota; kingdom Metazoa; phylum Chordata; class Lepidosauria; order Squamata; family Phrynosomatidae; genus Urosaurus; species Urosaurus nigricauda. The sequence goes on along the minus strand of JAOEGL010000004.1, from coordinate 42,798,310 downwards.
CATTATGCCATGTTACCTCCGCTTCATTTTAGGTCCAGGAGAGGAGTTTTTATAAACAAAAGGTGACTTCCCAGTCACTTTCTGACTTCCAAGTCAGTTTCTGTTGTAAAACAGGCTTCTCCTGTGCCTAAAACAGCTTGGGGAACAAAAACATGGCAAAAGAGCCCCCATAACTCCTACACTATTGTTTGGAGGCTTTTTGTGTGTGTGTGTGGAGTGCAACACACAGTGAGCTTCAAGATTTCCTGGGGAGCCACTGTGGGCCCCTGACCTCTGACAGTTGCACATCCACATTGTGGAAACTCCTGTCCAGAGGATCAGATTCTCCACACCTGTTCCCGAGAATAAAATCACTTATAATTTATCTGTGAGAGTAAGTTCTGAATAGAGATCCATATGATTGCTCTTCTAAATGTGTTTAATTACATTTGCCAAAAAATGAACTTTATACAGTTTTAAATACTTAAATCCAGTTTTCTGACTGAAAATCTGCAATACCCTGTTTCCCCTAAAATAAGACATCCTCTGAAAATAAGACCCAGGAGAGGTTTTGCTGAATTGCTAAATATAAGGCCTCCCCCAAAAGTAAGACCTAGCCAAGTTTTTGTATATGAATATATATACAGTATATAATAAATGTTCTTGTTTGTTTGTTTGTTTGTTTGTTCAACAATTAATGTGAATTCATCTTCATGGAAAAATAAGACATCCCCTGAAAATAAGACCAGGTGCATCTTTGGGAGCAAAAAATAGTATAAGATACTGTCTTAGTTTTGGGGAAACACGATAGTTATGTGTTGTATACAGTTTTAAATACATAAATCCAGTTTTCTGGTTATGTATTGTATGTATTAATAGTTATGTTATGTATTGGCTAAACATTGGCTAAAACCTGAAACTCGACAGTCTTCTTGATGCAAAAAACCTTTTTTTTCAGCAGGTGTTTTAGAGCCTTATTTGAACCTACATGGTGCAAATATCCAGAGATGTATAAGTGAATGTGAAAAGAATGGTACTTTTAAAAAATACATTGTATTTGCTTTTAAGAATATGAAAATTTGACAAGGCATAAGCGTAATAATGACTGTGGTAGAAATCATGTAGCTCTTCCTAGATGTTATTGGACTGCAAGTTGCAGCAGCCCTAACAAACATAATTGATGGTGGAAAACATTGAGAGTTGTGGTCCAGAAACATCTGGAGAGCCACAGTATTCTCACCCTGCCTTAGATGGATAGTCTCCTTATGCTACGATGGCTTGTTCCACAAATAGGTATTTCAAAGAGTTGAGTGCTTGAAAAATTGATATTTATTTATTTTTTTTGCATACAACTTTCTTTCTACAGTTCTTTTGGAGCTAGTTCTTTTGTTAAGCAAGCTAGAGAGCAGTTCTAGTTACATAACTTTACGATTATGCTTGTTAATTGATAATAAACCAGTAAAATAATAAAATGGTACAGTTAAAATATTATGCTAAAAGAATAACATTCAATTTCACAGAACATTGTAAGTAGAACAATTGCACATAAAACATATTTTATTCTGATAATAGTAGTTTTATCCTGGGAATAATTGTGAATTTTTTTCATATGGTAAGCATAATTTATTATAATTCAGAATTACTGATAATTTTAATCATGTGGCATATCTAAATATTGCTATAGCTGTAGATCCTTTATGATCTGCCTGTTTCTAGAGGCATAAATCAGAACTATTGCTGTAGATCAGGCATGATATTTGCATGAAGTTAATTTAAGGCTGGAATTTTAAGTGCAAATCTTTAATTTGATTTATGTGAGATTTATTTGGCAATCTATCTATATCTATATCTATATATAATAATATTTATTTATATCCCGCCTCTTGCATTTGTATGTTTTGCTTTTAGAATTTTTTATTGTATTTATTATAGTGTAGAGTCATTGAACTCAATAAGAGCTTTGCTGCTGATTTCAGTAGAATGTGGATTCCCTCCATTATTGCTGCTTTTTACTCCTCTCTGTGAATACAATTGCACCTGTAACGTCTTAAAAGAGATATTATGATGTCCATGTCCATAATTCTGAGTGAAAATCTGTTTGCATGGTGCTATTAAGCTGAAGATAACTAAAGTGTTTTTTAAAATGTTTCTTTCCCTCATACCTAGATTTGATGTTACAGAGTCTGAACTCTGTATTATAATAACACATCTTCTCACAGGAACTCTGGGACCTGGGTTCTGGAATGACACGGTAACTGATAGAAATCAGTGTTACCCAATGAACAATGGCATGAATTCTCTAGAGACAGCACCTCTTTGTCATGCACGCTGTAACTGAAAAAATGACAATTGTTTTCCTAATGATTTTTCCAAGACATTTGTTTCAGTGAAAACAGTCCTCAATGCCTAAAAGGGAAATAAAAACTCAGATTGTGAAGCTCCCCTCACCCCTCTGTTCTAGAAACATACATAGCTTTGTTTTGAAACTCTGGTGTTTTCTTCCCTTATTGGCTATTGTAAAATATGCAGAACTGACTTCACCTCTTTGAAGAAAAGAATCCCAGAGTGTTGGAAGCATCTCTTTTCATAAGGTCTGGATTAATTTTGTTGGAACCACTTTTGGAATATTTCCTTCCTGTTTTGCTAGAAACCTTTCCACCAGAAAAAAGAATGTCTAGATAGAAATATAGTTACCTTGAAATATATGTATGTTAGAATATATTGATATTAGAAAAATATTCCTAGTCATTAGAATTCCTTGCCCTAGAACTTAGGAAAGCTTATAGTGTTCTTTCCTAAGAAAATGTGTAACAGTATTGTAATTTCCTAATAAACAAAAATTCTACTATACTACTTTCCTCAATCTAAATATCAGTTAAAGGAAATTGAAGCTCATGGATTTTTCATTGCTTTATAGAATGCAGCATAAATATGTTTTTTCCCTTAAGGCACATTTATGCCAGATTCCAAAAATATCCAGCATGTAAAATACTAATGCAGATTTCTGATTTAAACATAATTTAATTAAAACAAATCAATTAAGGCTTTTGAAATCTCTCAAGATCTTATATAATGTTCCTTTCCTTCAGTTTCTTTTTCTGCTAATACTATGTTTGAACATAAAACAATTTCACACAGAAAGATTTTCCAATATAATTAGAGTGCAGAAAACATTTGTATCCATTTTTGTTAAAACTGACCCCAAATGTACTACTGTTGCATATTGGATGTTTGCCATCACATTTGTAGTACAGTATTTCTCTTTGAGTACATTATTGCTTGGATGAAGGAGGCAAATTGAGACAGAGACATACTTACAGTTTCGTAGGGATTTGGAACTGTGAAAATGTTGAGCCATTTGAAAATGAAGAATACAAAATTAGGAAGTGAAGGTTTCATATATGAGCCAGTCTGAATTTGGTTGCCTCTAGGGATAAGTCAGGGATCTATTGGAAGTCTCCCAGATCTTGGTTTGTCAGCTAACTACTTGTGTGTCCAGGAAAGATTTTTCATAGCCATTTAAGCAGATAACACATTTTTTAAAATGTCAACTCAATCTAATAGATTTAAAAATAATAATCAAGTAGTACTTGTGAAAATGTGGCTTGAAAATGGGGGACAGCCAACTTCCTGCCATATAGTCACAGCTGCCAAAATTAGTCAGGAAGGAGAGACCTCTCTTGTAACTGGCTACATTTGACAGTTTTTCAGGGAGGAGATTGCTGGTAGGGCCTTCTGCCATTCTGGGATTTAGGACTTGTAGGTGGGAGGATGCAAACTAGGAATTCTTCTGAGGCTCAGATATTAATCCAAACTGGAGACTAATTTGGGGGGACTACAGTGCTCACTGCTTCTTTAAGATTCGTATTATGACTCCCTCAGCTTCATAACTAGGCCCAAGCCTGGGAAGCTTCCTAACATTTCTCCCTTAAATATTATATTTTTTCCTCTGTGAAAAAACTAAGAGTTGGTATCATATTGCAGATTTCAAATCTTAAATAGTGTATTTAATCCCATCAGGCATACACTACTATTTTAAAGAAACATAGAAACAAAATATACTAAAATGTATTATAATGTGTCACAGACAATATATATATATAAAGAGAGAGAGAGAGTAACATTAGTTTATGATTTCAAATACCCAGTTCCCTGTTACCTATGTAAGTGATAATGCAAGGTTGATCATAGATGATCAGTTTTCCTGATGACATGTACATGTTTTAACATAATTTGTAAATATTTGAAGGTAGGTTTCTGAAATTTTTGAAATACTTCATATGTTAATGACTTACATCATCTTACAAATTCAACCTGTTTGCACCCTCATATTTTTTTCCTACTATAAATCTTTTCAAGTATTTCTGAAGCCTTAACTTTTCTCTCTGACTAACAGTGTGATTTATGCAAGATTGCCTAATCCTGGTTTTCTCTGTTCTTAGTGTCTGTCTGTCTATGTATATATGTGTGTGTGTGTGTGTGTTGTAGCCTTTAAGCGGAATTTCCCATTGCCTTAAAAATGTCCATTTCATGATGTAAAGTGAAATTTTTGTTCAGAAATTGGACAAAGTTTTCATTGCCATTCTCCACTTGATGCAACTCATAAATTCTTTTTCAAGGCAAGAACTAAGATTTACTCAGTCTAGTTACCCAATAGAAGTGCCATTGCACTGAGTGGCATGCTACAAGTTGTCAGGTTTTGCACATAATAGCTTATTCTCTTTACAAGTTATGACACATGTATATATTTCTTCCATCATGGGCATTGCTATTTAAACTTTCTGAACCAGTAATTTACACATTAAATTGGTGGGTAACTCCCAGACTGTTGTGGCAGCCGCATGTACTACTACCTTTTTTTAAACTAGTGATTGGGTAACAAATTAAATTTATTAGTGACAAACCATAAATTTAAGAAATTGCTTTCTACCATAGTTCTTGAAAATATGTAACTCGTGTTAGGAGTAAAAATGGCCTTTAGACGGAGGCAAATGTCCTCAGTTTATTTCTGTGCCTTCAGTCTTTACGTAGAAAGTTATGTAGGGATAAACTACATAAGGGTTGTAGTGTTTTGTTTCTAGGACTAAAGTCTGCTTCATGAATTTTCTTATTTCTGTTGTGAAAATGAAAATACTGGTATGGACTATAGTAATGCCTATGGAAGGGGAAGCCTTAGAAGCAATTAATGATTTTCTTTCTGTCAGTATAAATTTTATATCGAATATGAACACAAATGGAATTTTCCTAAATTTTATTTTTTGCCAGTTTCTTGGAACTCAGCAACATCCCTCCCCATATACAAAAGGTGAAGCAGAATTCTTGAAATGGAATATTTTAACATGGACAACTCTCCCTCTACCAAATGCCAAATGGATGGCATTTCCAGCTTTGATGTCACTGATAATTTTGGGATAATTTTGGCAAAGATTGGAAGAGTGTCCTGGAATAAATTTCCCCACTTTCCAGCATGGCCACCTGCTTCACCAGGAGCTGTTTGCTCCATATCTTCTTGTCGCATGAAACTGCATGATACATGTGGTAGTGAACACATGTTTGATGCATGTAGATAGTATATTGTTGCTCATTACAATCACTGTGTAAAATAGCCTGTAAATTAGACATGGCCCTTCAAAAGTAGACGAAGACTAGTTTTAGCAGAATATGATGGTGCTTATAGTTTAGTGCTAGTGCAACACTGCCAGTCTCTTAACCTTGCTTGAGAAACTGAGAGCTGCTGACAGGCTTATGCCCTCTACCTCTTCCCTTCTGTTGTGCAAGTTTCCCTTCTTTGCCTTAGCAATAATTCAGTGCTACCTCTACACTGTTTTTAATTGGAAGCCCCTCTTAACCAGAGTTTTCAAATTAATTTCAGCCTCTAATTTGAAATTCTGTTCAGCCTGGAAACTATGGTTAGTGTTTTCAGTATGTTTAAGGTAAATCATGGAAGAGGAAAATCATATCTGTGAGGAAGAAAAGGATGGGATATGCTACTCTGCAATCTGATTCTAATACTGTATGTTAAGTTTAATAAAATAGGTTGTTAACATTATGTCAGCACCATACATGTATGAATTGCACCACAAAATGAAGAGAACAAGATTGTGATGAGGGCTAACACTTTATTGAAAGGAGTATTCTAAATTCTTTTTTTGGTGGGCAAGGTTTAATATTTACAGTTCTCCAACTATTGGTTAGTTGAAAGAGATAAACAAGTTCCAACTGTTCCTTTTAACCATGTTGCTATAAAGCCATACTGTGGAAAGGAAGGAAATACAACTGCATCCATAAATTTTTTGAAAGATTTTCTTTTAGGCAGTTATCTGGTGGACTGAAGCAGCTATTGGTATATTTGAAAAAGAAACAGCTTGCCCTTACAGCCAGGTGATTGACTGCTGCAGAAAAATAAAACATCTGTGGCTTTGTTTGCACTTGTCCTCTATCTGCTCTTTGGCTGTATAAAGTAATGGCCCCCTAACTTTAGCTCTATTTTCTGTGCTGTGTAGTTAAGCTACAGTACAGTGTTGGTGCATTGGGAAACATGGTATTTTCCCTTCCATTATTTAATTTGTTTTATCTTGTGCATGATAAAGGAGAGCTGCCATGCTTGCAAACTGATTAAAAACTGATTCAAGTAATTTTGTTTTTTTGTACCTAATCAGAATTGATGTGACTGAAGTGCAAGTCTTCATAATAATCATGCATTTACTGGCAGTGATCGGAGGACCAACTTTTTGGCAAACTATGGTAATTCCATTAATCTTGTATATCCCATATTGTGTGATTTATTTTTTGATCTATGTTTTGTTACATATACCTCTTGATTTTGTTGAAAAGACCTTAACTATTTTGAGGTGGAGAGTATATCTCTATTGCATTAAATTATATTTTGACTACAGAGTCATTCTTTTTCATAAAACAGTGTAATTCAAAAAGAGAAGTCCTGAAGTCCATTTCATAAGAATTAATTTTGTCTACCAGTTGAAGAAAGCATATCTTGCTAAACAGTTCCCTAAATCAAATTGTCATTTGATTTTTCCTCAATGCCTTTTTCTTTAAAAAAAGAAAAGAAAAAGGAAAGATTGAAGGCATTACAATTAAAATTTAGCTGTTACTTCAGAAAACAAATACTTATTTTGAACATCTTGAGCATTTTGAGCAGTCTGAGTATTCAAACTGTGCTGAACATATTGATGGTATTAAATCAATAGTTCTTCTCAAAGATTATTTGTCTGCCATAGATGCTTAAGCATGCTATGTATGTCTACTAAAACATAACATTTTTCATAACACATCAGCTGTGTGTGTCTTGTTTTTTAAATTATTGTTTAAAACAAAAACTAATTCACTGCAACAATCATTTCTGCTGCAATTTAAATATTAGGTAAAGCTTGAAAAATGTTCTCTCTCAATCAAGCATATGCTTAAAAACCAATATTGCATAAGGGAACATTTCTTTTGTAGATTTAAAAGTAAATCTTAGTTTTCTTTTGAATATGATGTACATGATATTGAAATCTACTCTGGAAAAGTGAGTATGTGCTGTGTTTTTACATGGTGGCTGAAATCCAGTTTGTTAGTCCCAACTAGAGTATACCCATTGACATTAAATGATGTGTCAACACTTAGGTAAATCCAATAGATACAGTTATTCTACTTTAGACAGAACTAACAATAGGATTTAGGCTAATGTGCTTTTAGTTTGTTTCAACATATGTTGACTCTTTAAGTTATTTTTTATACTGGAAAAATAATCATGGATCATTATGTAAAGAGAAAATACACAGCAATGTGTGTACTCAAACATTCCACTTTTCTTTCCAAAGCCTTTCTATAGCACAAAGACATTTGCATGTTAATTTCAAAGGCTTCTTTACAGTTGCAATGGTTCAATATTCTGTGCATACACAGTAGAAGGAAGGTTAGCTGTTCCCTCTCATACATTAGTTAACTTCCCATGTCTTTGTTAGCCTTCAAATAAGAAATGAATGAATATTTGCAACATAATAGGGCAACGGTAGCCATGTTGTTTCTCACTCTATTTAAAAAAGATCAGTGGGTTAGTGCATACATGCTGAAATGGCACACTTGTGATATATACAATGAAAAAAATATAGTAATAAAAACAGGACTTTACATGAGTGGTGTGTGAATAGGAGAACCGTGTTTGTGTTTGCTCATTGTTTTGAGGGCAAACATGTAGAATTCATGTTAAATTGAAGGAAATAAATACAGAACAAAATAATGTATTAACAACAGAATACTATCTTTATCCAAAAGTAAGTGCCACTAGGGTTATGCACAGTTGCAGCCAAAACTGTAATGACCTAACATTCCTTTACTGAGATTTCAGAGGGCTGGTTCCACATAGGCAGTGTAATCCTAACTGGAAGATATCAGGCAAACTGAAAAACAGCTGGCAAAGCCCTCTTCCATTGACAAATCTCAAAGGTCTGCTTACAGAGCAGTTTGGCTGCAGATCTACTCTGATGCAGGCAGAAGAGCCAAAAGGAGGGTGATGAAGGTATGGGGCAGAAAATAATTGTCTTATGCTACACTCAGACTTACGTGAACCCCCAGGCATAGCCACAAACATAGACCCAGGTGAGCAGTTCTAAATAATTTCTAATATTCTTGGCTGTGAGGAGTTTGGATCAGCAACAGCTCTAGCTGGCCTCGTGTCAATATAACTGGCCATTGGTTGTCTTTGCCAGCTAGGATTAGTGCCCTTATTATACTGAAAGTACCGTAGTTAGATTGAAATCAATAGACTTGCTGGGCTTGACTAACTTAATTCAAGCTATTTTAGTAATTGTAGTATAAATATAATTAAATCTGAAATTGAGATAGGACATTGTTGGTTCTGATCTATTCACAAGGACTTTAGGTCTAGTTGAGGGCTCACTGTTTCCAATTAGCAGTATGTTTTTTTCAAATGGAGATGAAACACAGCAGAACTAGGTCTCCTGCTTGGTATGTAGTTAAGTATGTGGTGGCAAGAGTTGCAGAAATTTCATGACATCTCCCCATGTTAGGGATTTTACTGTCAAACAGGCTGGATTTAGGTTGTATGCACTGTAAATAGAGCCAGCAGTATTGTCCCTTCATGTTAATATTTTTAAAACATGTTAACAGTTTTTATCCAACATTTCATCTTCATACTGCTGTGCAACTTAAAATGTTCTGTGGTATGCTGTCGACCCCATACATTTGTTACTAGACCTTTGGTTTGCAGCTAAGTTTGAAAAATGTGATGTCAAAAATTACATTTAAAAAAGATAAGATTGTTATTCTACATATACAGGAAGTAATAAAACCAAACAGTGTTTCTCAACAGCTTTGAAATTAGAATTTTGTGTCACCATTTTCCTCTGAGTAACAGTTTTCAATTTATATTTGAAGATAACAATTTCAGAATAATAGTATAGAATAAGTACAGTGTGTGTCTACCTCCCATAATTTGGTACTGGTAAGGATTTTAAAATTATTAATTATATAAAGTAAAACAGATAGACAAAAGAAATACTTTACCACATTATGCTGTTTTTCCCCATGTAAATAGCTGTCACATGATATGGTGCCTAGTACCCACTTGACCAGAAGTATAAGAGGCTTGGAAAAGCTATTATCTGTGATTAAGGCATTATGGCATATGTTTCTGAGGAAATACATCTCTCACTCACTATGAGTTATTGCACTGGGGATAAAGAACAAGAAATATTATCCTGTGGTTTAGCTTCTTGGCAGCTCAGTCTGAGCGTGTTTAAACCAGATAGGTGCAAGTTGTGGCTCTCTAAATGTGTATGGTAGATCTTGTCATCCATTACTTTGATAGTGTGTGCATATTAGATTGATGGGAATTGTAGTCAGCAAGCTTTGAAGGACCCAAGTTGATCTCCCCTGGCCTGGATCCAGCACAGAGTACTGTTCTCAGTTTTCTTTTGTTTGTTTTTCTTTATTTCCAAGCTGTTATAGGTGTTTTCTATTCCCCCCCCCCCCCACTTTTTTCCAGTTCAGGGCTTAAAGTGCTTTACGACAGATTTTTTAAAAAGTTATAAGTTTACAAAATACAAAAATACCAAAATAATTTAAAATCAATTAGCATGGAGTTTGGGAGTATATCCAAGTGTTGACCTTTCCTTGCACTTTTTATTCTCTCTTTTTCTTTTTGCCAGTTCTCATCCCTAGACATATCCAATCTCGTTTTTATTGTGTCAAAATTGGCATTGGATGTAACATAAATTAATCTCATGAATGCTAGTTTATGATTGTCCCATGGACCCTCTTTTTCCATAGAGCTTTTATCACCACAGATACAGGATTTAACTTTCAGAAGGGCAAAGGCAAAATAGGTCTTTATTCCTCTTCATCGTATGATACATATTTTTGAAAAATGGAATGTTTGAGTTTATTTGCAATTTAGATATTTTATTTCGGCTTAACTTTTAACAATTTTTATATTTTCCCTCTCCTGTTAAGATTCCAGTGCTAAACATCCAAGTGAAAATTCTTCCAGCTCTTTGTACTGTAGCAGGCACCATATTCTCATGTACAAACTACTTTGGTGTGATCTTCACAGGTGGTGTTGGCAAAAATGGATCAACTATAGCAGTAAGTGCTTCTTTTGCTCTATGCTTACCTCTTTCTGTGAGTAATTCCCCACCCCATCTGTTCATACCTGGTATTTTAGTTTCATCCTGCTGCAAGCAAGAAGAGCCCTCCCTTCAACCACCATCTTGAGGGGAGAGAAAGGCAGGCCACCTCCTGCTGGAAGCAAGAAGAGCCCTCCCTTCAACCACCATCTTGAGGGGAGAGAAAGGCAGGCCACCTCCTGCTGGAAGCAAGAAGAGCCCTCCCTTCAACCACCATCTTGAGGGGAGAGAGATGCAGGCCACCTCCTGCTGCAAGCAGGAAGAGCCCTCCCTTCAACCACCATCTTGAGGGGAGAGAGATGCAGGCCACCTCCTGCTGGAAGCAAGAAGAGCCCTCCCTTCAACCACCATCTTGAGGGGACTTAATTGTCTAATTAACAAATTGTAAGCCGCTCTGATAGCTTTGGCTGAAGAGCGGGGTATAAATAAAATTTTTTATTATTATTATTATTATTATTATTATTCAAGTCTAGGCAGCGGAAGTCTCCCCCTCCCTCATTTTGTGGCTGTAATTTTGTGTAGGCTGTGTGCCTACAGTTCACAATGCCTGCTTTTAGAATCCAGCCACACAGTCAGGTGACATCCTTCTCTGTACACTGCCCCACTACCAGCTGAGTGAGTTTAATAAGGTATTGTTAAAGCATTGTGTTTCTCCACCACATGTTCTAGATACACCATGTTGACATTTGTACTTCTGTTACATGCCCTTATTGATAACTGAAAACAAACTTCTGTTCTCTATAGGGAACAAGTGTCCTTTCACCATTTCTTCACATTGGATCAGTCATCACATTAGCTGCCATGATCTACAAGAAATCTGCTGTGGAACTCTTCGAAAAACATCCTTGCCTCTACATACTGACGTTTGGTTTTGTTTCTGCCAAGATAACTAACAAACTGGTGGTAAGTGGTTTTGTTTTTTATTTGTCTTGTATTTTATAATCTGGTATAAAAGTTTCCTTTTTTTCAATAACACTGTCCATCCTCCCTCCCCTCCAAATATTCCATTTCTGAAAGCTCTTCACTAGTCTACATAATGGTAATTCTCCTTTTCCTCTACCAAGATTGGCCATAGCCAGGATGACCAGATGTCATGATCACAAAGGAGGACAAGGCTCCAAAATGTAGGATATTTAATAACAATTACAAAATAAAAGCTAAAAACACTAATACAGTCAGCCCTCAGTGTCCGCAGACTTGCCATCTACAGATTCAAGCACCCGCAAATAGAGGGCAGTGCTGGCAAGAGCCAGGAGCGGCCTCATCTTCCCCAGAGGACAAACAGGTGCGAGATGGCAGGGTGCTGCCCTGAGGTGCCCCCACCCTCTTTATTTCACGTAGTCCAAGTGTTGCTGTGGAAGGAGGAAGGACTGGGGGTGGGGTTGCTGGTGGCTCCTTCTGGCTTCTCCTGGCTGGCAGCTGTGGCAGGAGCGAGGACGAGGTCTCCTGGCAGTGGCTTCTCCTCATCCTCTGTGCCCTGGCAAAGTGAAGTCCCATTGTCCCTAATGGCGGCGCAACCGCATGCATGCACTGTGGGATAACAAAACTTGAGCATCTATAGATTTTGGTATCTTCATGGGGAATCCAGGATGGATCCCCTGCAGATACCAAGTACCAGATACCGAGTGTATAAATTCATTTCATATGGTTTACTTACAGCTATATTACATACACTGTGTTTTACTATATAATCAACCATATTTTTCTGCTGAACCTGTCTTCTTTAAAATGCCTTATTAGCATTATTCAGTGTTAAAACCTTCTCTCTTTTCCTCCCTCTCTGGACCTCTCCCAGCTACATAACACCACTGCCCTCCAGTTCCTTCCATTCTGAATCTCATGTTAAAACCTACTTCTGTTCCTTCCTTTCTGAATCCGATGTTAAAAAACCTTTTCCAGTTCTTTCCTTTCTGAATCTGATGTTAAACAGAATGTTGAAATGTAGGACATGTCCAGGGAAAATGAGGACATCTTGCCACCCTGGTCACAGCCCAATCACTGAAGACAAATGTTGATCGCAATTCAGTTGTTTACTCGATAAACTATTGGCTGTTATTAACTGTTCATTAGAAGTGTTAAAATAGTCACCTGAGTCATTTTTCCTTACAGGTGGCGCATATGACTAAAAGTGAGATGCATCTGCATGACACAGCATTCATAGGCCCGGCACTTTTGTTCCTTGACCAATATTTTAATAGCTTTATTGATGAATATATTGTACTTTGGATTGCCATGGTAAGTATTTTCTTGTTTCTCTGGGCATGAAAAATAGTCTACATTCTTTCAGGTGCATTCTGTAACATTAATCATAAGCGTAGAGGGAAGAGGAGAGAGAAACATAACTGGTTTTCATACAGTGTATACAATACAGTACTTCAATTCATGTCTTTAAGGATGCAGAGGTGACTAGGAAAATGGAATACCTATATCAACTTTCATTGCATTGAAACTTAAATGTATTCAGGTATACTATAATTAATGTTTTGAATTTTTTAAAGGAAATTTTTTATCAAAGTTACACTGTTACTGCTTCTTGTATCACATATCTAAGTTTACTGCGTATTTACCATACCCTTCCTCCAAGGAGTGCAATAGTTCCACCCAGCACTATCATATTGTCATCAAGGCAAACTTGCAAGTTACATTAAGCTGAGACAAAGTGACTTGCCAAAGATTATCTAGTGGGTGAGAATCATGTAGTCTTCCAGCAGCCCTAGCCAGTGGTGAGGGATAATGGGAGCTGCAGTGCAGCAACGTCTGGAACACCTTAATTATTTAAAGGTAAAATTGCAGCTGTGGTCCTCTGCGTTATTAGGCTACTATACTGGCTAGCCTAGAGTTAATGGGAATTGCATTCCAAAGATGTCTACAGAGGTACAGTTGCATAGTCCAAATTCAAAGGAAAAGTTTAAAGCTTTATGTCTGGATCTCATACATAGCTGTGCTCTTTTTTTCAGATCTTTTCTCTTTTTGATTTGCTCCGATACTGTGTCAGCGTGTGCAATCAGATTGCTTCCCACCTTCACATCCATGTTTTCAGAATCAAGACCTTTCCCACATACTCTAATCATCACTAGTTAATTTGGTGGTTGTCACAATAAGAAACAACTGTTTTCTACTGGAGAGAATACAAACATACTGGGGAGACCATGGAAACTGGAGCATACAGGAAGAAATCTCATTTATAATAATGTTGTATAACTTCTACTCTTTGTTACGGATGATACTCCTTAACTAACCTCCAGTGAAGCAGGAGTCCTAAGCACTCTCATGTCAAACATGCGTTGTTTGCTCTGCTGGTGGAGTGCCCAGGAAAGCATGCAGAGAGTAAAGCTTTGTCTTTGTAATTACCTTGACTACAGGACAAACTCATGGGTATATGGATTCCTCACAACAGGAACTTCTAATGTGTAATTACAAGCTACAAGACAATTTGCTTTCTAATTTTAATAAATCATCTCTTCGTAAAGAACTCATTTAGAACCCACTCAAAAATAATTACTAATGAGTTGAGCTTGTGTTGACACACAGATATCCCACTAGCTTGAGTGGCTGGAATGTCTTGGACATGAGTCTAGATCTCATTATTCACCTATTGCTGATAACTTAAGTAGATTATTAAGACCAAAATGACACTTTCACATTACTCTCTTGAAACTAGCCCTCTAAAAGTGCCATTTTTGGAAGCAATCCGCCATGGTTGAGCAGTCTTGTTCATTTCAATTGGGTGGTGTGGGTCTGCTGAATGCAAGTGCTCAGCCACTGTTCTTGATGAATTGCACCTTTGTCATTAAAGTTCTACCCCCAATACTCTGTGATGGCAGGTGGGGGGGGGTGTTGATTGTCAGCATGCAGTACAGTGTGGTATCTGTCAGTTTATTTTTAAAATAAACATTTAAAGAGTTTATTTCTCCATTTTCTTCAGTGAAAAGTCTAAAAAAAATTACTTTTTTGTAAAAAAAATTTATGCAAAAATTATTTCTGCTCTTTAATAAATAAGAAAATTCTCATAACTGTGCCTTGTGTTCATGTTTTGAAACTGTTCTGCAAAATGAATGTTTTCATGGTATCAGAGTGCATATTGTACATTTTAATACAACATAGTGTAGTTTTTCATAAAGCAGACTAGCGTAGAACAAGTCCTGTGTGATCCATACGTGAAGGAATAATAATTGCAGATTTTATTTGTTAGATAACAGCACACTAAACTAATGAAGCAATTATTGGGAGAACTTAAGCAAAGATATATTCTAAAAGTGAGCGGATAGATCAAGAAATGTTCTTGTGATTTAGCCATAGTGACAGATTCTGGATTATATGGGTATACAGAGCTGCTTGTGAATAAGGGTGGTGTAAAAAAGTTCACTTTTGCAACTGCAACATTTCAGAGAGATACAGTTCCAAGTGGTCTGGTCTGCTGGGGGGGGGGGGGGATCTAAGTAACTTTTTTAGAGGGAGGTAGAGCTAGCACCGTATGAGCTATAATCAACCTGTCATCTTGGAACATGTGAGAGACTGTGACCTTTTCTCCTCCATAAGGAAGAATTTAGATGAATGTCTTCCATCAAGGTACCTGAAAAGGGAAAATGATACAGCACTGATATGCACTTCTGATAATATTATGAAGTAGATTCACGTCATAGCAATGATGAAGTGGCTCCATAACATTTGAAGAGATCCACAGCAATTCCAGTTGATTCTTCTGTCTTTAAGCTGACTGTTACTTTTCCAAGTTACTCTCTGTTGTGTATAGGAAAAATGTATCCTGTAAGAGCTGCACTTTCTCTAAGACAATTGGAATTATTAGGATGTACGAATCAAGGACTTAGTTTTTAAAAAGAGGATTGTATAAAATCATATTGGGTTATATACATGTAGTTCAGTCCCACTGAAAAAAAGGAGCCTACATCCAGGTATTGGGCAGGGTAAGCCTACTGGGCTAGCAGAAGCTTTGGCAGATGAAATACCATATTTAGAGACCTGCTGTTCTCATGTAAGCAGAGGGATGGGAAGGCAGCCTTCTGCCCCTTTTTAAATTGCATTTTTAAGAAAAACTTAGAATCATAGAATCACAGAGTTGGAAGAGACCACAAGGGCCATCCAGTCCACCCCCCTACCATCAGGAACTCCAAATCAAAGCATCCCCGACAGATGGCCATCCAGCCTCTGCTTAAAGACCTCTAAGGAAGGAGACTCCACCACACTCCGAGGGAGTGTGTTCCACTGTCGAACAGCTCTTACTGTCAGGAAGTTCTTCCTAATGTTGAGGTGGAATCTTTTCCTGGAGCTTGCATCCATTGTTCTATGTTCTAGTCTCTGGAGCAGCAGAAAACAAGCTTGCCCCTCCTCAATATGTCAAGTATTTAAAAAGTGCTATCATATCGCCTCTTAACCTTCTCTTCTCCAGGCTTTTCCATACCCTTCATTTTATTTGCCCTCCTTTGGACCAGCTCCAGTTTCTCCACATCCTTTTTGAATTGTGGTGCCCAGAACTCGACACAGTATTCCAGGTGGGGCCTGACCAAAACAGAATAGTGTGACCCTATTACTTCCCTTGATCTAGACACTATACTTCTATTGATGCAGCCTAAAATTGCATTGGCCTTTTTAGCTGCTGCACCGCACTGTTGACTCATGTTCAACCTATGGCCCACCTGGATTCCTAGATCCCTTTCACATATGGTCTCATTCAGCCAGGTGTCTCCCTTGCTATATCTGTGCATTTCATTTTCCCTTCCTAAGTGCAGGACCTTACACTTCTCTGTGTTGAATTTCATTTTGTTAGCTTTGGCCCAGATTTCTAGTCTATTCAGGTCATTTTGAATTTTGATCCTGTCCTCTGGGGTATTAGCTACTCCTCCTAATTTGGTGTCTGCAAAATTGATAACTAGGCCCTCAGTACTGTCATCCAAGTCATTAATAAAGATATTGAATAGCACTGGGCCCAGGACAGAACCCTGTGGCACCCCACTGGTCACTTCTCTCCAGAATGAAAAGGAGCCATTGCTGAGCACCCTTTGTGTGAGGCCAGTCAACCAGTTCCAAATCCATGTAACGTTTACCTTGTCTAGTCCACATTTTGCAAGCTTGTTTGCAAGAATGTCATGGGGAACCTTGTCAAAGGCCTTACTGAAATCAAGATATACTATGTCCACTGCATTCCCTTCATCTACCAAGCTGGTAATTTTATCAAAAAGAGATCAGATTTGTCTGACATGACTTGTTTCTCTGAAACTCATGTTGGCTTTTTGTGATTATGGAATGATCTTTTAGATATTCACAGGCTCTCTGTTTAATGATCTGCTCCAGAATCTTTCCTGGAATTGATGACAGACTAACTGGATGATCATTGTTGGGATCCTCTTTTTTCTCCTTTTTGAAGATGGGCACAATGTTTGCCCTCCTCCAGTCTGCTGGGACTTCTCCTGTTCTCCAGGAGTTCTCAAAGATTATTGCCATTGGTTCCGATATTACATTTGCCAGTTCTTTTAATACCCTTGGATGTAATTCATCTGGTCCTGGAGACATATATTCATTTAGGTTAACCAGGTATTCCTGTACTATCTCTTATTCTATGCTGAAATTCTCCTATTCTGTCTTCTGCCCCGTTATCCTTAGGTTGAGCACCCTTTGCCTTTTCTGAGAAGACTGAAGCAAAGAAGGTGAGTAATTCTGCCTTTTCTCTTTCCCCTGTTAGCATTTTGCCATCTTCACCACACAATGGCCCTACCATATCCTCCTCCTTCCTTTTGCTGCGGACATATCCAAAAAAGCCCTTTAATTGTTCTTGGCCTCTCTAGCAAGCCTGAATTCGTTCTGCACTTTAGCCTTTCTGACTTTATCCCTATACGTGCTTGCTATTTCTTTAATAATAATAATAATTATTATTATTATTTCTCACCCGCCCCTCTGAGCAAGCAATCGGGACGGGGTACAACATGTTAAAAACATATACAGTTAAAATCCTCCAAAGATACCCACTTCCCTCCCCTTAAAACACTATTAAATTAATCATAATTAAAAGAATCAAAATTTAAAATGCATTCATTCAAAGTCCCTTGTAGGGGGGGTGGATGGGGCTGGGGGGGGGGGCTCATCAGGCAATGGGAAATTAGTTACTGTCCGGGAAGGCCTGCTGGAAGAGATGTATCTTAATCGCTTTTTAAAAGCTTTCCAAGGTTGTAATAAGATGCATCTCATCCGGTAGGTCGTTCCACAGCCTGGGAGCAATAGCAGAAAAGGCCCTCTAGGAGATCTGGGACAACTTAGATTTTATCAGTTGAAGCAGATTCCTCCCGGAAGATCAAGGTGTACGTGTGGGCTCACATGGGAATTCCTCTTTAGTGATTTTGAATTCCTCTTTAGTGATTTCCCCATTTTTCCATTTCTTATAAATGTTCTGTTTAAAACATAGCTCAGTTGTAAGTTCCTTAGTCATCCATACTGGTTTCTTGAGACATCTCCCATTTTTCTTCCTCATTGGAACTGTTTGAAATTGTGCTTTCAGTATCTCCCTTTTGAGGAACTCCCATCCTTCTTGAACTCCCTTCCCTTTTAGTATTCCTGACCATAGGATCACCCCCAGTATTTCTCTAAGTTTATTGAAATCAGCTTTCCTAAAATCTAGAAGTTGTGTTTGACTATGCCCTGCTTCTCCTTTCCACTGTATAACAAACTCCAGGAGGACATGGTCACTCCCACCTAAGGATCAAACCCTTGCACCCCATTTACTAAGTCATCCTTGTTGGTTAAGATCAGATCCAAAATAGCTGACTCCCTTGTTGCCTCTTCCACCTTTTGGACAATGAGATTGTCTTCCAGGCAAGTGAGGAATTTACTAGACCTCGAGGATTTGGCAGAATTTTAATTCCAGCAAATATCAGGATAGTTGAAGTCACCCATTACTACTATATTTCTCCTATCTGAGTGTGTGGTCATCTGTTCTAGAAAGGCATCATCCAATTCTTCTACCTGAGTCGGGGGTCTGTAGTAGACTCCCACAGTAATATCTCTATTGTTTCCCTCTCGTTTAATTTTTATCCAGACATTCTCCACCTGGCTTCCAGTATCGATTTCCTGGATCTCTTCACTGGTGTAAATATCCCTGACATATAATGCTATTCCTCCTCCTTTCTTGTTTGGCCTGTTTCTCTTAAAAAGGTTATAACCCTCTATTTCTACATTCCAATCATGAGACTCATCCCACCAGGTTTCAGTGATGCTTATTATATTTCCCTTGTTGTGCTAGGAGTTCAAGTTCATCTTGCTTATTTCCCATGCTCTGTGTGTTAGTGTAGAGACATTGAAGAGACATCGTAGAGACTTCAAGAATTTCTCATTCATATGCCAGTTTCAGGCCTGGTCTGTTTGCCATTTGTTCTGGGAACAGAAGAATTAATCACCTCTTGGACTTCTTTGCCCTAGTCTGGAGCTCTACAGCATTCCCTACCACAACAGACCTTTCTGTGGTGGCAGGGACAGACCTTCCAAAAATACACCTCTCTTCATCATTGAAGAGGGAGATCCACACAGTCCCATGGCCCATGGGAGCACCTCCCAGAAACCACAGAATTTGGGCCCATAACTTAGGTTGAACAGTGTGATGTGGCATCTAGAAAGGCCAATGTGATTTTAGGCTGCACCAATGGAAGTACAGTGTCTCGATCAAGGGAAGTAATAGTGCCACTCTATTCTGCTTTGATCAGGCCTCACCTGAAGTACTGTGTCGAGTTCTGGTCACCACGATTCAAAAAGAATGTGGACAAGTTGGAGGGTGACCAAAATGGTGAAGGGCTTATGCCTTATGAAGAAAGACTTAAGGAGCTGGATATATTTAGCTTGGACAAGAAATGGTTAAGAGGTGATATGATAGCCCTGTTTAAATATTTGAAGGGGTGCCATATTGAGGATGGAGCAAGATTGTTTTCTGCTGCTCCACAGACTAGAGTACAGAACAATAGCTGCAAGCTACAGAAAAAGAGATTCCACCTCAACATTAGGAGGAACTTCCTGACAGTAAGAGCCGATTGGTGGTGAACACACTCCCTCAGAGTGTGGTGGAGTCTCCTTGTTTGAAAGTTTAAACAGAGGCTGGATGGCCATCTCTTGGAGGTACTTGATTGTGAGTTCCTGCATGGCAGGGGGTTGGACTGAATAGCCCTTGTAGTCTTTTCCAACTCTGATTCTATGCAGAAAGGCATCTGTATAAAACAAATATGAAACATGGCAATAACAAGCCCATCAGAAAGAAGTCATTTAGGAAGAAGTCTTTGGAGTAGAAACCATTTTAATTACAATAAAAATGTTTCCAATGAATTTGTTTCACACACTGTCTGCATACAGTCTGTCATTATTAACCACCCCACATCCTCATCAAAGGACTGTTTCTAGAGAAATCTAGAGTGCCATTTTGACCAAGATGATCATAAGATTTTTAAAATTTTTGCATTGTTACTTTCCTAAAATGGCAGCGTTGTCTTGACTGTCAGCTGGGCTACAAAATTACAGCCAAACTTTTTACTTAGGTGAAACAGCAACTTGTAGTGCCAGTTTTGAGAAAGAAAAGAAGGTAGTAAATCGAGGCTGCCGCCACTTTGCTCTCTTGTAGTTCACAACTGAAGGCAAAACACTTCCATGAGTCAGCAAACGAAAGGCTGCTCTTCCTCCCAAGAAGTTATCATGTTCCAGGCAAATGATTACTGAAGCCACAGGCTTGCCTTTCCACTGGCAGGAAAATCCTTTCTTCCAGAGCACAAGTTCAAGACAGTCTCCTTTGCTTTTTTTCCTCCTGATATTCATTTAGCTTTTTCTGAAAATAGTCTGTAGATGACATGGAAAATGACAAGTTACTACACATTTGGATCTTCCTCCGCCCCCCACCCCTCATGCTCTCTAAATAATATAATTGGTCACTTCCATGTTATTTCAAGTAGTTATATGTGGGTGGAGATGGCATGTGTTAGCAGTTCAAAAACTCAGATGGAATGGTAGCACAAAAATGATTAGAGGTGTATGGTCCAGAAGTCTGAAAAGTCAGGAAGACCATCTTGTATAATTCCTCGTAAAGCATATGTGCCAGGATAATGAGTGAACCTCCACCAGCATCCTTCCACTGGGCTTTCCCTTTTGTTCTTCATGTGCAACCCCAACTGATTCCTGCACCTCCAGTAACTGCTGTAACCACTGGAGGCCCAGGAGCATTATGGTTCTTCTTTTTTCCTGGCTATAAAACTGCATCAAGAATGTGCTCAGGTTTTCCCTGCCAGCACTAACCACTGGCCATAAGAATGTGTTTGTGTGTGTGCACCCACTCTGACACCATCAGCTGGGGTTGCACAAGGAGCTACTGGATACCCCTTTCTGCAACAACCTTCAAAGTACATATGCTAGTATAATGGGGAGTTTGTACCAGAATATGTCACCAACAGGAAAGCAGCCACAAAGTCCAGCCAAATGCACAGTATGATCTGTCTCTCCCCACAAGCCTCAATTCTACTGATAGTTCCAACTAGAATCAACCCACTGAGTAAACTGTTGAATAGTAAATCACTTACATAAATGCCACTAATTTAATGAGTCTATTGTACATGACATTACAAATATGATTCACGTCATAGTGTATACATTAATTATTTATTTACTACAGGAGATCCTGATTTCAAAATATCCTGGGGAGAGTTTCCCATTTTTCAAACTTTTTTTAAAGTAGGAAATGCAATTTCTCCTCCTCAGCTACTGTCACTACTACTATCTTATTAGTATGATTATGAGATAAGGAACTATTCCAATTTAATACAGGGCTGAGACAGATGGCCCAAAAGTGGTGTGGCGGCAGCAATACTAGGGTTCCGGACCGTGCAGCAACTGTTCTATTTTCTCCGGACGGAGGCCACGCAGTTTGGCAGCTGCGGCGTCCCTTCGGAGTTAAACTGGGCACCTTCAGCCTGCCATTTTCTGGTGGTATGTCCTGGGCCACAGTCAGAGAAGCAGCCACTCAAGACCATACTATAAGAGGACCTCACTTTCAAAAGCTTGTTTTATTTAAGTTACTTTGATTCTAGCTGGAAAATTTAGATACTCATATCTGTTTCCTAGCAAGGATAAAATTTTAGAAAGCAATTTTCAATAGGAAATCAAAGCAAAAGGAGATAATCCATTCTGATCTTCTACTTCATAGTGAAGCTTAAATTACTATACTTAAAAAAAATCTTCAAGAAGAAGCAGAAAAGTATATATAACATTGTGCTGCCAGTAGAAAAGCTGCTCTCTCTCACCCTTAGCCTTTATTCTGTCAAATGATAATAAAGTATTAGCAAGGCAGGGATGGGGATTGTTTGACCCACCAGATGTTTTGTGCTATAGTTCCTATCAGTATAGGGTGACAATAAACCGGCCCGATAAATGTCCATGCAATGGTGGCCAGCAATCAACAGGGGCCCTTTCACAGTAAACAAAACAAACAAACAGCTTCATTTATATACCGCTTCATACCGCCTAAGGAGTGTCTACGTGGTTTACAACTGTAAGCTACTTGCCCCCAACAATCTGGGTACTCAGTTATAGGCTGTGTCCTATTGAATCCAGGGATTTGCAGTTTGGTAAGGCACTAAAGCTCTCTGACTGAAGTCTAAATACACCTCCCCAAGTGGCAAATCCCAAGATCCTGTAGCATGTTGTGATGGCAGTTAAAGTGGAATCATAGCCCTAGAATTAACTGTATAGTATGCAAGGGTTCCAAGTCTTCATCAAAACTGAAGAAACTATTGAGCCCTTTGTGTTCAAGTGAACTGGAAGCAAAGTCCTAAATATATATATATATATATATAAAATCATGCAGGTTTAAAAGCAAAAATGGAAAACTCAAAACTGCAGTCTAGGAATGTACCTGCTACACACTTCTTGCTCTGTTCTGCTTCTTGAATAAATAAGGAAAACATCTGAGTCTTCACAAATTTTTTCAGAAACTTGCGAGTGGTCTTGGAGGTGGGGGCTTTGCAGAAAGACCGCTCCTGGAAGCAGCCCTGCCCATTTCGATTCCATTTGATGTGTGCAGGATAGTGGCCAATTGTCTTGACAAAAAACTGCACAAAGGTATCTGAAACGCAGACATTGAGCTCCTCAGGTGCTTGAAAGAGAAAGGAAGAGAGTGTGTAAACTTCACGTTTGGTGGAAATGATGCTTCTTTCAAAGTCTTAATTATTGTACTGTCTTTTCTGCTGGCTCACAAGTGGAAAATTCCAGAAGCACAAGTGGCCACCTGACTGCAAAAATCACCTCAAGCGGTGATTGTTGCCATATGGTGAACTGTTTATACACACTGCATCACTGTGAAGATTTGGGGCTCCTCCAGATGGAAGAGTTCCAACACTTTGCAACCAAAATACATTTTGCAGCGAATATTTTCCTTCTTAATGAATTTTTTGTTGATAGAACAAAGATGGGGGAGGTGATGTATAAACAAAAACAATGAATGCTACAAATGAAAAGTGGCATTGTCTGGACCAACTGTGTAATGGGTAGATGTCTTACCTAGAAGCATACACTGTGGCTCTCTGCTCATCACCAGAGGACTTTTCCATGTGCAGGAGGAGCAGCTTGCCAGTCAATCTATACACTGAATCACATCATATCACAGCTCCATCAAGTGAGCTCATGTCATCTAAAAGGTGTCATTTGCACATAGAAAGGCCCCAGGGAGCAGACATCCTTACAGGGTCTTTCCAGAGTTCTCAGACACTTAATCTCCAATGAGGATTATGGTAAAATCATGGAGCAAAAACACTTTTCAACCTTATGGGGCTTTTAATCAAAAAGCCTACAAGCTCTGCATAGTGATTCAATAATGAAGGCGTTTTCAGCTCATATACAGTGAAGGCAGCATGATATGGAGTCCTTGAGACATTAGCTCTACTTTTCTGAGATTAAATTGCTATAATGCTATTATTATACACATACATGAGATTCCAAAAGACAGACTCTGCCTGCTTTCAGAATTAGCATGTAATTTGCAATGACAGAGGTATAGAGAGATGTCAGACAGTAATCGTGATGATCCTCAATAAGGTCTTCCTACTTTACTGATTCCAAAATGTCAGATATAAGATACTCCTCTCTCCCCCAGTGTCTTAGATATTTATCATATGTCCTGCACCAATGCATGTAATTTTTTTTCTGATTTTTTCCAAAACCATGGAGAGACCCTTTTACTTTACGCAAGGCTCGTTCCAAGCTTGGGAGCAAACCCATATTTTATTTTCAAACCCATATTCTATTTTCAAGGCCTTACAAACATGTAAATTAAAAATGAAAAGTTTTTAGCATCTACAGAGTGCATTTCTCTCATATCCTTGCAGGAACATCCTGAGAAGTGGCCCAGTCCATTTTGAATAGAATGCAAAACAAAATTAGATATCCCCCAGCATCCGATATTCAAAGAGATACTGTTGATAAATATGAAAATTCCATTTCACTAGTAGAAATCATGCATGCACGAGTTTGGTTTTATAAACAGTGTAATTGTTTCAGAGATATATAACTCTTCATGATATGAACTGACCTCCTCAACCCTACTTTGCCTTGTACCACCCAGAAAATCATGTGTATGTAGATAGATTTCAGGACAAACAGGTTTATACTGGATGAGACAACACTCCAAAAGAGATCATATGCAGTTCAATCTGAAGTGGATTTGGGTGGGCAGAGAATCTCCACTCTGAAAGATATCCTCTTCTAATTTTGGCTTCCCTTCATCATGCAACTGCTTGTGTTTTATACCAACTCTCTTTTCTAGGTGGAATTTGCTGCTTTTCTGCCTGTAGATGCACATGGTCCTCTGTATCTGTGGATTTTTTTATCTATGGATTCAAGCATCCATGGCTTGAAAATATTCAAAATATTCAAGAAACATACTAATTCCAAAAAGCAAAGCTTAGTTTTGCCATTTTATATAAGGGACCCAATGGTACTATGTCATTATATTTAATGAGACTTGAGCAGCCACTGATTTTGGTATCCACATGGGGTCCTGGAACCAAACCTCAGCATATTCAAGGGGCCCACTGTAGAGTATGGTGATCCTAAGGTGAAGCTATCACTGGGTTTACTTGGCAGTCAAATCCCTCATATTCTCCTATTTTTAGCATATGAGGAGTATGGGAGGCATAGGTAAGTCCTTGCTTACTCTGTATGTTGTTATTCATTGCAGGAAGAGAGGACAACATCTCACTCTGTAATTTGGCTGGCAAGATCTCTTCTTCATCACCAACCTAAAGAATGTTTTTAATAAGAGATTATTAGAACAACCATCACTGAAATAGTAGCCTGGAAAATAAGAATAAGGAGTTACAGATCTAAAAATCCCTTTTCCAATAGCACAGTCAGATATGTAAAGGAATATGCACAACTAGTCTCTAACTCCCCCAAGACATAATGTCAACAGTTTGTAGACAGATCTGCCATCTGGGTAAGTGATTTCTCCCGAGCTCATTAGCTTTCCTAGGACCATTAGCTATCCTCGATACCAGGGCTTTGCATTGTATGCAAAGGAAGAGAAAACAGTTGTCCTACACAGAGATGACAAAACGGGTCATATCCTAGTAGCCTGGCTTGGCAAAATGAGGATGTGGCAGATGTCAGTGTGCAAGATACACAGATGAAGACCTTGGAAATGTTACTTCTGGAGTACAACTCCCCAAGCCCATCAGCTAAAGGTGCCACTGAGAGCTCTAGTCCAAACATAAAGCTCAGCATAGATCTGCTGGCTCTCACCCTGACTAAATTTGAGGAGCCTAAAGGTAATAGGAAAGAAGAGAGACTGGCTAGTATTGAGAGAGTAAGGGGTGCCTTTTTTTTGAGAATGAGCCATACTTCCACACCAGAGTGCTGAGTGGTTCTCCAGATGATACTGGAATGCAGTACTGTTTTAATTATGACATAGTTTAATCCTGTTTTAAGGGGTGGGAGGTGGGTATGGATTGTATAGATTGTAATTTTTAAACTGTATATGTTTTTAATTGTTGTACCCCGCCCCGATTGCTCGCTCAGAGGGGCGGGTTAGAAATAAATATTATTATTATTATTATTATTATTATTATTCAGCTCACAGCATCCCTCATAATTGGCTATGGCTGATAGGAATAGCAATCAGAAAACATCCGGAGGGGCACAAGTTCCCCATTTGTATTACAGGGAAAAAGCCAAAAGATAGGGGTAGACTAATAATGCAATACTAATAAGAAATATTTTATGTATTCAGCCATGTATATCCAATCTTTCATTGTTACTATAAAATCCCCAAGACAATGCTTTCAAATGCTGAAAGAAGATGGTGGTAAGAATTGGTATACAGTATCAAGGTAAAGCTGGAAAGAATATTTGAAAATATTCCAAAAATAGTTTTTAAAATTGTGTATTGTGAAAAACACAAACACTAGTGAGAACCAACAACTTTCAGAGTTTTCTTTGCAAATTTCAGATGTGATTGTTTTGCGTAGGAAACAGTATTGTTTGCACAGAAAGTAATATTTCTGTGTAGAAATACCATTTCCTGCATGGAAAATTCTGTTTCCTGAAAAAAAAATGCTGTACTATTCTGAAAAAAATTAGCACATGGCTGTTTTGTGCAGAAAACTGGACTTTCTGTACACATAGAATAATTTTCCGAGGAGAAAACAGTATTTCCACAAAGATATTATTGTCTATACAGAAAATGCTGTTACTGGCACAGAAAATCCTGTTTTCTGTGCAAAAATACCATGTATGAATTCTGTGCAGAATGAGTCCTGAACTGTGAATAGTGTTCAAACATTGCATTTTTTGAACAATTTCTCACAAGAAAACAATGGTGTTGAAATTCATGTAGCTCCCTTTGAGAAAAATTAGCAAAGAAGTATATCCCTACAGTAATAACACAAGGGGGTATGGAGAAGATGGGCTAGTTTATATCTTGCCTTTCTCCCAACCTAAGATTTAAGGCAGTGTGCAGTGTTTTAATAGCACAATACAAAAAGAGATTGGAAGAAATAGACACTTATAGCTGCCAGGACTGGATAAAATCAACAGAAGAAAGATACTGGAGCACAGTGTGGGAGTTGTAGAGGAAAAGACTAATAGAAACAAAAAGGGAAGGTCAGATCTTGAAAATGTTCCTTTTTTTGGAGTATAGTTCCCAGAATATAGAACCATAATATTCTTCCCAGAATATAAAACCACAATTTTGGAAGTTCTAGTTCAAAAAAGGATCTTTGCCAAACTTTTCCAAAATGAGGCGTTCTCAGTGCAGAAATGAGTAAAATATCATTGTCTAGGGGTGCTTACTGAAGTCACATAGTTGGAGACCATGTAGGATTCAGGCTGAACTTACCTCTTTTAAGAATCTCTCTTCACATAGATCAACAAGTAGCACCTAAAAAGACATACCAATATCTGGGTTTATTCATCCAGCACTGCTCTAAGAATAGGCAAATTAATAAACAGATGAAGGGACTGAATAGGACAGAGAACACTAGAATTTTCATCTCTTCAGAAGACCTTTATGAAAAGCCTAAATGCTTATCTATATCATGCGGTCATGTCTTCTAGATGTAAATTTAACTGTTTAATTGAATTTTAAAAAGAAAAGATTTTCCACTTTAAGACTTAGCATGTTTGGTAAATGTCTTTAGGGATTAGAGTCAGCCCAAAAGTCATATATAACTTTGGGGTTGGCAATTTCACAGGGCCTAGGGGTCATTATTGTACCCCAGGCCTAATATGGGATGCAACATCCCCACCATCAAAACTAAAAATGATTGGAAATCCACTTCCAGTTTCATTCCTTTTAAAATCTGTTACAAACAAACAAACAGACAGACAGACAGACAGACAGACAGACAAAAAACAGCCCTCTCTAGAAGGAGGACCATGTGCCTGAGACAAGAAAATATCTTTGGTCAGTCCTATTGATACCTCCTTTGTTTTAATGTGAATACTTGGAATACAGTACCTCTTCCATGGGTTGATCCAGAACCTCACCCAGGTACCGCTTTTGGATCCCCACCATGAAGGGTGTTGGACAGCAGACAGTGCTGAGAAGCTTCTCTGGGACCACTGGGATGTATGTATGGGCCCAGTTAAAGGGGTAAAGGAGAGCTGCAGCAGCATGAATGCATTTGGAAAGGGAACTGAAAAGGAGAAACAACGCTGATTAGAAGAAAAAGACACTCAAGATAAAGTGATCATAGTGTGTAAGCTAAGAAGAGCCCTGTTGGATCAAATCAGAGGTGCATCTAATTCAGTATTCTGTTCTCATAATAGCCAGTCAGCCATCATGCCTAGTATCCATGATGGTTTTTAAATTCAATCTGACATGAAAAGAGTTGTGTTGGATTAAGTTAAAGACACAGCTACTGCGGTGTTTTGTCTCACAGTGGTCACTATTTGCCAGGAGGGCCTATCATATAAACTCAACTATAAATTGACCTCATGTATAAGTCAAGGTCAGGTTTTGGAGCCAAAATTATGGATTTTGCCATGACCCATGGATAGGTGGTAGAAGGTACGTATATGTCAATATGGCAAAAGAGACTCTCATTGGGGCTTTTTGCTTCACCGTTTCAGCTTTCATTTCAGCTAGACGCATGGTCAGGAGAGGAACACTTAAACAAACAGCAATATCAATCAATCACCCAGGACTCTTTCTGCTTGGCTCCAGAAAGAAATAAACTCCTCTCCGCACTGTATGGAGAAATCTGAAAGAGCTGCTATCACATTATCATAGTGACCTTTAAATAAGTTGACCTGGGATTTTGGGGTCAAATTTTAGGCATAAGTGTAGCTGCATTCTATGTCTCACATTCCCCAGCAACTGATACACAGAGGCATGCTAATTATGGTGCTGTAGATGATAGACTGCCATCCTGAACATTAGCCACTGATGGCTCTAAATTCTATGACTGTATCTATCCCTTTTTAAAGCTGTTGAAACAGACTGCCATCACTTTCTCTTGTGACATGAATTCCATGGTTTTACTATGCACTATATGAACCAATGTTCTTTGTTATGGCTGGTATTTTATTACTCACATGTGAAAACTCAGGGTTGGTCACAATATTAGGAGTTTTTCACTTTTAAAACTGAAATTCAGTTTGACAGCTAAAACTATCAGAACAACTGTAATGCTTCTCAAAGCCTAACCGTGGTTTGTACAAACAAACAACTCTGGTTTTGCAGCGAATGGCAGAGATGGAGAGGTTAGCTAGCTCAGCATACGTCTGTAATAGTTCCACTTACCCAGCTCCCTTTGGGAGCTTCCCTCAGCCAACCTACTCTCCCTTCCCATTTGTTCTAGAACACAGTATCAGACCTGACTGATCTGAAATAGCAGATAGGCCAGCAGAAGCACCTCCATTATTTGTTACTGCACTGATGTTAATACAGAAAGGCAGGAGTTGAAGTACTAAGAAGTATTCCCAAGATCTGGGTTTCAAAGGGACTTCAGCACAATTCTTTTGTATAGACTGTTTACCTGAGCTCCTCTGCCAGAAATACTATCCGTCGTTCCAAAACTGCAGAAGCAAATATGAGGAGGATCTTCTCAGGACTGAGGCGCTGTAAGAGGGCCTGAAATTCCACATGTTCCAGGTGAGAGTCTAGGGGACGGGTTAGCTCAATTTGCTGTAAGGAGGTAATGGAGAATGCATTATCATATGAACAGGTGTCTGGCTTCCTTGGTTTGGCGGAGCTACTTTGTCTCCCAGTTCTTGGTCATCAGTAAAACTATGTATGTTTAAAATCAAGAGGAACTATTATAGAACTATTATGAAATCTCCAGAATTTAACCCAGTAGCCTTTTAAACCCTGTGGTACTACACAGAAGGAGGAAGTGTGTACAAATGGTTTCCTCTGCAGATTTAAGTAACTGTTTTCCCTGAGAACCTTTCTAAAAACTTTTATCCATATGTACAAAAAGAAAATCTAGGAACTTCCAAGTTGCTTAATTGTGGAAACCATCTGTTTTCTGTATAAAGTGTCTCCCTCCCCAGAATGCAAAGTCAAAAACTCTCTGGTGGAAAGATATATACTTCTGTATGCCCATTTAAGGGTAAAGAAGAGACACTGATGCTTTTAAGGAAAATGCACTCAGTATCCACTATCTAACTCTTCCAGCTGTCTGAATCATTGAGCAAGCCAGGAAACCATACCAAGACTTCATATTCTGGCAGCTGAAAGAGAGAAACTTTGAACATCACAACAGGAAATGAAGAGTCACTAGCAAGTCAGTACACAAGAGAGATCAGTAGCGCAAACCAAGTTGTTCTCTGTGGCCCATCACCTACAGAATGTTCAGCACCACAGAACATCATCTCCTCAGAGAAAAATTGTGCTTCAGGCAAAAAGAGCAGCCAAGAGGGTAGGGCTTCTGCACCATTCACAGCTGCATAGAAAGAGGGGAATCTCACAAATGCAGACTGACATGCCATGGCACTACAGAAAACACTGCATGTGCCCTAATTACCTCTGCTATTAAATACTCAGGAACATATACTGCAGTAGGCTCTCATCCATGGTACTGAATATTATTAAGGACACATCTACATTGTGACCCACTAGCATACAACACCAATGCAAACCTTTTAAGTTTTTATCATGTCCATACAAGCAATTTCAGGAGGGGAACCAAGCGCTGAGGAGATCAAGGTTCCTGTACCCTTGACACTCATATAGCATATGGGATTGGAAGGGGCACCTGCTGATACAGTGGGCCCTTGTTATCTGCTGGGGTTTGGTTCCAGGACCCTCCATGAATAACAAAATCTGTGTATGCTCAAGTCTCAATAAATATAATGGCACAACAAAATGGTGTCGCATATATAAAATAGAAAATCAAGGTTTGCTATTTGGAATTTATACTTTTTGGGAATATTTTCAAGCCGTATATGCTCAAATCCGTGGATACAAAATTTGTGGATAAGGAGGGCAAACTGTATTTCCTTTCCTAACTGACTATTAAAAGTCTTGCAACCTTGTCTTTCTTAGCATTTCATATCCTTGAATGATCCAGAAGCATCCAGAGGTGTCAACAACTAGGTCCAATTGCCATTTGATAAAATTCCTTTTGGGATGCAAAGAAGGGACAAGGGTGGGTGCTGTTAAAGGAGAATTGTCAACTCATTTCCTGTGCTTCTTCCAGGTATTTTTCAGCAGGAGGCATCCAGACACCATAAAAAGAGCCCTGCAGCTGGCATTATTTCCACTCCAGCCATAGCAAAGCTCTGACAATTAAAATAAACAGTACCAGGCTACATAGACAGTCTGATATGGTACAAGGCAGATTATTTGTTCCTGACTCTAGACCGTGTCCAGAGTTTGCAAGAGTTCCTTTATTTGCACTAAAATTGATGACTATTCAAGTCATTTGTCACAAGAACAAGAACAAGTTGTAATTTTGCATTCTGTTCTGTAGCATGCAAAACTGTAGTTTGTGCCCATGGCAAATGAATGATCCACACAGTCCATGTATCATGTCAATGGTAAAACCCAGGCAAACATTTAAAAAAAGGAAAAGCATGCCATACACAGACTGAATTCCACATGAATGCAAAGCCATGATTTATGTTGCTAACCATAGTTAAGAATCCAAACAGTCTGAGATGCCAAACATGAAACAAGTAAACCTTGTGTGCTGCATCCTCAGCTGCTCCTCTTGAGGTGCAGCAGTGGTTCTAACTATGGTTTATCAAAGGACAATGGACAGATGAAGCCTGAAGCTACAGCAGCTCAACGTATGGCTTATGCAAGTAGTGTTTTCAGCTCCTACCCTATTTGCCCCAAACAAACCACATTTTGTAGGCAGGTTTGTGTTCAGATGCAACATGAAACAATGGTTTCACATCACATCTTGAACCCAGTCACAGAGTATTTTGTACTAGCTCCTATCCTCCTCCACTGCTATTCCTAGCTTCCTAGCTGTAATAGAACCAGCTTAGATTTTTATAAACAGGCACAAACCTCTGTCCCAGAGTCAGGGATGAAGCTTTTAATGGTGACAGTTTTTCCTGGTGCTGGAAAAGGACATTCCCGTAGACCTTGCATAAAAGGGTAAATAACTGCTGTAGAGATCTGCCGCCTTTTCTCCACCTCATCTAAAATCTAATAGAAAAATTGTGATTATATCCACTTCTGCAAAGAGTTTTTATGCCTCTGCAGCCTGTTGAAAAAAAGAATTCTAGGCACGTAACCTACATCAGATGAGAGGCAACATAGTGCAGTTGTTTCCATGTTGGACTAGGACACTGAGAGACCAGTATTCAAATCCCCGCTTAGCCATGGAAACTACTGGGTGACCTTGGGCAAGTAACACTCTCTCAGCCTCAGAGGAAGGAAAGGGCAACCTACCCACCCCCAAACAAATTCTGTTAAGAAAACTCCATGATAGGTTAACCTTTGGGTGGTGAGTTGAAGGCTATCAACAATAAGAAGTTACACTGGGATGGACAGAGAGTTCCCTTTGCTTCTCAACCACACATATTGTAGTGTCAGCTACTCTTATTTTCTTGCAAGGATATTTCATTCTCACAATCACTCTGTAAGGCAAGGAGAACTTGCATTCAGATGATCATGTTCTCATCTTAATAAATCAAGATATGAATGAGCTTTCTACATCTGCCCATAGCCAATTTTCTTTGTGTAAGTGGTAAAACAGATTGAAAAATAACAGAAAACTGTAACTTCCCACTAAATCTGGATCAAGACACTACATTTAAAACCTTGCAAATGAACAAGAAACAGAAGGCATGGCTTCAATCTTCCATATCCTGGCTTATTTGGAAGCCATTAATCATCATTCCTGGTTTGGATATACCAGGAAGCTATGACGTAACTCCTTACTTCTTGCACAAAATGACAAGCAAGTAACAATGAGCCACTGTTTTCTGTACAGATACATACAGAATACATTTCCACACATCATTACAAAACAAAACAAAACAAAACTAAACAGCTAGTCCCCAGAGATCTGAGAATAGTGGTCATGGTTTCCAAGCAAAATTTAGCCCCTTCTCAGTCTCTCTCTCTCTCTCTCACACACACACACAGAGCAACTCAGTAGATAGATTTTTTTAAAAAGCTGGTAGGTTTAGCCATGAAATGAAACAAGCAAAGCCAAATGTATTCATTTCTGTGTAAGAGGGTAAAGGGGTAAGTATGTATGAAGGCAGTGGGGTAATGTGGGGAGAGATGGTCCAGAGCTCCTCCTACCTTTGAAAACAGGCCAAAACATCCCAGGCAGCTCACGATGCAATAGACCTCTGGGAGACGAGCACCCCGTCCAGATGGCTGAAAAATCATTTTGCACATTAAAAAGTTTAACCATCTCTGTATTTCATCTACTAGTGACATGTTTTTGTTGAGCAAATACAAAAACCATTCCCACGAAGCAGCCAAAAGAATTATCTTAAACCACATGCACAGCTATGATTTCTAAATGGACTTTTTGTTGACTGAGTGGGCAAACAAAAATTCAGAGCTATTTGGAATTACCTCTGCCAGGGGAGAAGGGGCAGGAGCGGAATGCAAAGGAGGATATTTCTTCTTTTCTACAACATCTGGATCTCTGTAGACACACATCTTGTCATTTGGGTTCATAAGGCAAGTCAGAAATAGAACCCAAACCCCCAGTTCAGTGTCCTGAGCATAGAAAGACTCTGCCTTACTCTTTCTCATATCAACAGACACTCAGCCCTTGGAACACACAAAGTAAGGAGGAGAAATCCTGGATGACCCGATTTTGAGGAAATCTCCCACAGAATGTACAAATTGGATTTAACAGCAGGAAGGAACACAGTCTCAGCACACCTAGGAAGAGCAAAAGCAAGCAAGCAGACAAAAAAAAACCTTCCTTGTTTTCTCAAGCTAGCTAAATCCATCATAATTTGTTTTTGAAGTCCAGCTGTTTCTCTTTCAAAGGACATTCTCATGACACAAAAGGCCCTTCAAGCAAACCCTTTTTGAGACGTGAGACTGATAGACACGGAACAAGACAAATAGTGGACAAGAAGTTAGTCTCTCCTTTGTCTCCAAAAAACCTAAATTGTGCAATGTTCTAAGTTCTTAAAATCTAAGGAGTTTATCACACAAAGGAGAGCACCAGTTTTTCCCATGAATATCCTCCCCCCCCCCGCAAAAAATCACGTAATTACATGAAATGATTTTGCATGATGTCACACAAAACCCACCATTAAAGTGGTTACAAAGAAGCATTAACATGCATCTTTTTACTTTTGTGATTTCAGTGACAATGCATTTTTAATATCACTTTATTTGCACAATTGCATCTGATACTCATTCACACAATTACTTGCCATTTTTGCTTTATTTGTGGGATGCTTTCAATGCACTTATATCTCTCTTTAATGCCAAAATTAGCCCTAGTGTGATAAACTCCTTAGAAGCATTTCTGCACAGATCAGTGCTTAAAGAACTTAGCTATAAGAACTGGCTAGTAATAGCACATTATCTGTAAATGCATGTTGACGGAGACTTAATGGCATGCTGATTCTTAAAGAAGAAAACATGCTCAGAAGTGAGGGGTTGGGAACATGGTAACTGTGTAATGCTTTTTCCTTCTATTTCCCCTTCCAATCATATCCATTCCAATAGCTCCCCCACTCCCCCAGCACAAGATTCAGAGCAAGTACAGTTATGGGTGGTTGGAGCAGTGGAGCAGAAAAAATGTAATTACGAAAAAGGTTAAACACCTTCCCTTTCCACTTCAAACTCCTGTCTTTTGAGGTATTTTTCTAAGAATTTATTATGCACATTTGTACATAAAATGCAGCTGCCACCTTAAAATCATGAAAGAAAAGTTAGGGGCTCAACAGATGGGTGGTCTGCAGCTGTCCCTTTTTGCCCTGGATCGTTGCTGCGGCAACTAGATGCCATGGCTACTGATCTGCTCCCTCTCAGGAGCAAAAAGAAGCTGCTGAAAGCAGCTTCTTGGAAGAGGTACCATAATGGTGCTTGAACACCATGATGATGCCCCTTCTGTCCAGTGCCATTTGAGCGCTCTGACATCCGTGCGTCATCATGGCATGCCCTGTATGGATGGGCACATGCCATAATGGTGCACGGTCAGCGAAAGTAGGGCTGGGCACGTGTGGATGCCCAGCCCTATCTAGCCCTACTTTCAGCCCCAGGCCAGCACAAAGTACCAGTCTGTTTAGGGCCCCTGTCTGCTATGACAATCTAGTCACCCACTCTAAAATATATGTGTATTTTTAAGTAAGATCAAACAAAATGACATCCAAGATAAATCGCTATAGCTCAGGTCAGCGATCTAGTGCATTATTAGACTGCCTTCATCTCATAAAACTGAGGGAGTGGAGAGGAGGGGACTTGAACAGCTTTCCCAAATCTGGTACCCTCTAGGTGGCAAATGGCTAGTTGGGAATGATGAGAATTATAGCTCAGCCCATCTAATGGGTATCTGGTTAAGGAAGGCTGATCTACAAAATAAGCATCTCCAGTGTATAAGTGGATAATAGAAATATTCAAATTACATTCAAAGATTAAGAAAGAGAGAAATTACATAATGTCTAGTAAAATAAATTAATAAATATTCCACTTCAATACCTCTATTTTAAGGAAGTACACAAAACAGACTTCCTCAAACAAAAGTCACAAAGTTGATGTGAAAATGAAATGAGGATTACAAGCAATGAGAATAAATCTCTCCCTGTACTTGACAAAGCAAAAAGAGGAAACAGACACTGCTTTGTGTTAGAACAGTGATACTCAAACTTTTTACTCTTGGGACCTCTCTTTACACCTTCATGTGGATGTAGCGCCTCCCCCACTTGACATAGTATATGAATAAAACTATTTTGTTTATTTAGTGTGCATATTTTCTTTCACACATTCATATTTTAACATTTTACAGTCAGTCCTCCATAACCACAGATTCTTTATCCACAGCTTGAACTATCCACTGCTTGAAAATATTCAAAAAATATATAAATCCCAGAAAGCAAACCTTGAGTTTGCTATTTTATATAAGGGATATCATTTTACTACGCTATTGTATTTAATGAGACGTCAGTATCCATGGATTTTAGTATCCATGGAGGCTCCTGGAACCAAACTCTAGGGATGCCAAGGGCCCACTGTATAAGGAAATAACATTGTTCAAATTAGAATAGTTTTATTCAAGTAATTCCAATATTTAACTCAGTGCATGTATAAATTTTACACATAAAAAAGGTTGAGAGAAGAAGGTGGGAGGGAACAGGGCTTCCAAGTCTCAGGTTCCCCTTGAGCAACTCTTGTGCCCTCCCACCAGGGGTCCAGCCCAACCATTTGAGAACCACTGCATTAAAGTGACTGATGGTTCTTAGGTACAAGCCTGAATGATTAAGGTCATTGTAGAAAGGTCCCCATTTCAGAGTGGCCAAGAAAATTCTATTTTCTGGCCACTTTCCCAGAACCCTTTACTTGTACATTCATGTGCAAATTCACACAGCTTTCCCTCAATATGAGATCTTTCCACTTTCAAAATTCTATATCAATATTTTTTTTTAATCATTGGAGATAGGTGTTTGCGTAACAGCTGAGGAACAACACCTACTTCCCTTTGACTTGCTGTGCTGAGAAATCTCCATGTGGAAGCATCCTATATCAAGCAGATTAATATTCTTCTCCCCAGTTTATCTGCCCAAATTTGTGAATTTATACTACTTAGATTTTAGGAATCTTTCTTATATTCAGGACACTTCTTATTAATTGTAAGTTGATGCCAAATAAGCAAAAAGTTTCATCTGGATGTTCCAACTGATGATCCTCCAGGTAGTGGAATGGTGGCAAGATTGCACTGTACTGTCTGTCCCCAAGGGAGCTTCTGGTATCAGATACCAGATGTAAGCAAGCATTTTTTTCCAAAAGAGCAAAAAGATTTCCCAGTCACTGCTTTAAGAAGCATAACTATGGATTAGCAAAAAGAACCCCCAACCCAACATCACTTACTAATGACCTCTGAGTATTATGTGACTTATTGTATTACTCCATAAAATCTTGCTCCTCACCATTCTTTTATAGAGACTGGAAAACTACCACTACTTGCTACACAGACAGCAAAACAACCAACGCAAAGGGATCCTTACAAAGAGTCTTTGGTTTCCCCGTTGAGGCCATTTTAAGGTGTACTTTCCATAAATAGCTGAAGCCTAGTACGAGACTGAAACACATATATTGAGGAAGCAAGTCCTCTTTATGAGAGAGTAGCTGAAAGGCTGGTCATGAAGGTGAAGACATAAGGAGCCAAAAAAGAAACTAGTGAAACTGAAGGCAAGCTGAAGCGAAGAACCTGACAGGAAAGAGAAGAAAGAAGTTAGTGAAGGAAAGAGATGCACAATGAAATTAAAACAGAATAGCTGAGGGCGGCTTTGTACATTCACCATATTTTTAATGATGTATCCTCCCAGTGCATTCTGCAGTGTTAACTACTTTTCCTACTGATGTAAAAAAGCAGAGATGGGGGCTAACCAAACCTATAGGAGAGAGTTCAATGGCTCATGAGAAATCCTCTCCTGTGTCCTAACCAAATATGACTGCAATAGCAGTCGGACCAAAAGATATTAAACTTTGGAAGGCTCATACAGGGAGAGACAGTCTTTCAGATAGTGTGGACTGAAGCTATCTATGGTTTTAAAGGTAATAACTAGCACTCTGAATTCTGCCCAGTATGGACAGATTGCCAGTAGAGCACTTTGAACAAGGGAGTTATTGTTCCTGTAACCAGACCCAGTCAGCAGCCTAATGGAGAAGTAACAAAAACATCTATTCACTTATTAATTTTATGTTAATGGCTCAAGGACCTGTGACGCATGCAATCCCTTTTAATTATGATTTATGTGAGAATTTTTGTTAATGAACTCTCTTCCACGTATGATGGATTTGCTCACACCTCTTCAAATATTAAATCTGAGATCAAGCACACTTTTCAGACACTCAAAGACATAACCTAATTATAAATTATAGTCTAATTATAAATGTCTTTCCTGGGTATCATTTCACTCCATGCATCTGAGGAAGGAAGCAGACCAAGTCTATGAAGACTTATTCTTTCACAATTAGTCTCAAAGGTACTACAAGATCTCTTTCAAATCACCGTGAAAGAGGAGTAGGAGATGAGTAGCCCTGCATTGTTCTTGGACTGCAACTCCCAGCATTCTTCACCACTGACTATGCTGGCTAGGCATGCTGGTAGTTGCAACCTTACAACAGAAAGAATCCACAATTCCCACCTCTGCTTTACAACAACGAAAAACTCTGATCTTACATTGGAGCTTACCACACAGGGTTTATCCATGCAGAAACAGGATTTAAAACGGGGATACCCTGCAAAAGCTGGATTGTTTTCACACAACGTTGTGCATTAATGCACACAGAAAGTGGACAAATCCTGCAAAAACAGGATTATTTTCACATGCTGGGAGCATTGAGTATTAATCTGGTATTAACACGCACAGAAAGTGGACAAAATCAAATTCCCCAAAAGTAAAAAGCAGTCAATTTTGCAAGTTGCCGGTATTTTCATGTTAATACTCAATGCCAGTGATGAGTCTGAAAATGATCCTGCTTTTGCAGGATTTTTCCAGGATTTAAATCCTATTTCTGCCTGGGATTTAGGCAATTAGCCTCCTGTGTGATAAACTCCATTGTAATTAATACTTTACATATATTTACAAAGGCACATATTTTGCAAAAGCACGTACATCTGAAGAGTGACTATGATGGAAAATCAACTCAGTTCTTTGGTGCCATGGTTTGCACATCTTCTGTTGTCATACTCTCAGTCTGCAAGGCTTTCATTCTGAGCACCTGCCTGTCATTTTGCTTTACTCTTTTAAACTGTTTACAACTTAATTAAGAGCTTGGAAGTATGACTTTTTAAACTATAGCTCCAGGATCCTCTGGGCTAGTATGGACAGTTGGCATGGTAGCTGAGCTATTCTGGAAGATGTATTTTTAAAAAGTAACTTTTCCCACCTTTGCTTTAAGGAAAAAACAGGTCAAGACCTTTTATTATAGGTTGTGCAGACTGGGAGGCAGACTGGAGAGGACAGAAACCTGTTTGTTTTCATAAAATTCTTAGTAACTGCTTCTCATGCATTCTATCTAGTGCATTAACATCTCATAATTCTCATGATCTGGACAAAACCCAGATACCACAATACTATAGCATGATGATCTTCTTTGCATGATGTCCTAGCCTTTAGAAACAAATATTATATTAGGGATAAATCAGTATCTTTGCCCAATATATTGTAATTGGCTGAATTTGCCATCCCTATTTTTAAAATATTGACTTCAGTAAGCAGTACCAAGCCAGCATGGCATAGTAGTTTGAGCACTGGGCTATGACTGAAGACCAGGGCTCAAATCTTCAGTTAGCCATGAAAACACACTGGGTGATCTTGGGTGAGTCACACTCTCTCAGCCTGCTGTGAACAAATCTTGCCAAGAAAACTCCTAGAGTCACCATAAATCAGATATGATATGAAGGCACACAACAACATGCAGTAAGAATGTTCTTCTTTCCCCATCCTTAATATACATTTAATGGGCAGTAGCAATTTCTAATTTCTAGCCGGGTGAAATCTGGAAACTACTTCTATTGTGGCATAATAAAAACTTATCCTAAAGCTGAATGTGTCTGCAAGAAGAATCTACTACCTAAAGGCCAGAAAGTTAAAAGAAATGGATATTTACCAAGAGCCGCCTACAGTAGCCAATCTTTCTACTCCCATCAACATTGGTGAGAACAAAAGAAAATGTTTCACTGCAAAGAATAAAAGACATGATGTTTTTACAAATCCTGTGATTACCCTATCAAAAACAAATACTGCAATCTTGTCAGTGACACTTTTTTGGTGGTGGTCTATAGAGGAATTTAGCATCTCCATCTTTTCTGATTCACTCCCTGAGATGTCTATCTGTTTCCTGGGTCAGTATCCATGCCTATAACCGTTCAGAAAAGGCATTCTCTTAGACCTCTCAGGGTTCCTCAGCAAGTCTAGGAGGAGGATACCATATTCTTGCTGCTAGCTGCGGGAACACAATCCGTTGGGTGCCCTTCATACTCCCCTAGCCACTGAATGACTGTGTGAGGGGGTGTCCAGTCAAAAAACAAGTAGATTGGTAGGGAGAACAAGACACAATGGTGTAGCTACAGAAGGGTAAATGAGGGCATGGCACCCCAAATAAGAATTTTTTCTCCCACCAACAAAAATTTCCCTCAACCCCCAGATCTCTAGCATTGTAATTTTGAATGTCTCACTCCACAATATTCAAAATCACCTACAATTTGTATATTACTGCATTCATATTCCCTTGGTAATGCTGCCTGTCCCTTTTCTTTAGATGTCTAAACTGTATCTCTATATGCCCAAATGAAGTTTTTAATTACTACAATACTAGAAATTTGAGATATGAAGGATATTTCATTTTAGCAGCAGAATTCTTTTTAGGGGGGCAATGCCTTTATTTTGTCCCCCACCACCACCACCACTGGTACCTACACACCTTATAAGATGTAACTGTGCCTGGTGGAACTTTATGATCCACCAGTCCAATGCAGGAATAAAACCTACTCAGGATCACTGAAAGGAAGAAACAGAACGTGGACTCGGAATCCAGAATCCTCACGGTGCACAGGAAGTACACTTTCCAGATGGGGAGCTGATAGCTCTAGCCACATATGCCTGGCCTAAATCTAGATAAAAACTACCGTATCACATTGAGCATGCCTATCCTTGCCTGATTTTAGAAGCTAAGAAAAGTCAGGTCTGGTTAATATTTGGAGAAGAGACCACTAGATTATCAGGGACATCCAAGTAAGCTTAGGAAAGAGTCATGGCAAAGGCAAGGCAGATTTCTATATAAGGATCCCTGGTGGCGCAGTGGTTAAATGCCAGTCCTGCAGCCACAAGTTGTAAGTTCAATCCTGGAGGGCTCTAAGGTCGACTCAGCTTCCATCCTTTCATAACTTGGTAAAATGAGTGCCCAGCTTGC
Source organism: Urosaurus nigricauda (assembly GCA_034509955.1). NCBI lineage: Eukaryota > Metazoa > Chordata > Lepidosauria > Squamata > Phrynosomatidae > Urosaurus > Urosaurus nigricauda. Next base: position 42,757,639 of record JAOEGL010000004.1, on the reverse strand, counting down.
CAAGGGCAATTGGCTTACACATTGTGAACTGCTTAGGAGGTGCTAAGTTCACTGATAAGCAGTATAGAAATGTACTTGCTCTTGCTATGTAAAAAACCAGGAAAAGAAATTTCTGAGTGCCAATTCATACTGCAACTGGCTCAAGAGCAGGATGTATTCCTTTCCTGCCACATCTGAATCATGTTTAGGCAAACAGACCATCTGAACTATTTCTAGCTATATGATCTTTTACACTAGCCAAGCTCTCTCAAATGTGAGATGCACTTGACAACAACCTTAGATCCTTGATGGGTTCATAGGACAGTTACCTCTTACATTCCATGAGTGGTGCCCATTCGTTTCCATCTGGAAAACAAAATAGAGGAATAGCCTGCAATAGCCGATCCTCTTCTTCACGCTGTCCTCTCATCAAGTTCTCACGCTGAAACAGAAAACAGAGAGGAAGATGAAAGAGGCTTTGCAGTTACTCCGATGAGATGTAAAAAATGCCTGCATTTGCCAAGAACTATAAAAGTGATGATCTGCCAGTATCCACTGCTACACTGAGGTCATGATGCCAAAAAATATGCATATGCCATATAAAACACATTCTTGTGGTAGATTCTTTGGAGTATCCTTTATCCAAAATGCTTGGAAACAGAAGTGTTTTGGATTTCTGAGATTTTCGTATTTTGGAATATTTGCGTAGACATAATGAGGCATCTCGGAAATGGGATCCAAGCCCAAATTTGAAATTTGTTTATGTTTCATAAGCACCTTATACACATAGCTTATGTACAACATTTTAATCATTTTGTGCATGAAGCAAAGTTTGTGTACACTGAACCATCAGAATGCAAAGGTGTCATTATCTCAGCCACCCAATTGAACATTTTGGATTTTGGATTTCTGGATAAGGGATTCTCAACCTGTATTTGTATGCATCATGGAGGATGCATGGAGAATAAAGCTACCAGTGGCGAATAGTCATGATGGCAACATATCACCCCTACTATAAGTACACTTCTCAGAATCAGGAGCCCTGGTGGCGCAGTGGTTAAATGCCTGTACTGCAGCCACTCGCTCAAAACCATAAAGTGGCGAGTTCAAGACCAGCAAAAGGGCTCAAACTCGACTCAGGCTTGCATCCTTCCGAGGTCGCTAAAATGGGTACCCAGACTGTTGGGGGCAAATAGCTTACAGTTGTAAACTGTTTAGACACTCCTTAGGCGGTACGAAGCAGTATATAAATGAAGCTGTTTGTTTGCTGGGGAACATGAGTGACTGGGTACTATTTTATTCATGTGCCACTTATGGAGTTTGCAGAGGTAATTGAATGGTCAATGTGGAAACAGAATGCTGGACTACATAAGCCTTTGGTCAGATCCAGCACTGCTCATAAAAGACCCATCTAAGACTCCATGAAGACAGGCCTACCCTGGAAAACATGCACACCAGGAAAACCCATCACATATTTGGTATGGGCCATAGCTCGGGGATAAAATACCTCCTTTGCACACAGAAGGTCACAAATTCAACCCCTGGTATCTCAGTTTATTTATTAAGCACGTAGATCATGGGAAGAACACCATCTGAGATTATAGAGAGCCAATGACATTCAGATGGCTCAGCTTGATGGTTTGACTCAGACCATATCTCCCATATATGTTGATGCTGTGTTAATGACTAGCAGCAGGCAGTATTTTGCAGAAAACTTACTGGTCCACTCAAAGACAAAAACAACTGCCAGCTAGCAAGGGCAGAGTGTTGACTCCTCTCATTTTTGCCTATATGAAGTAGAATGTAAATGTAATTGTGTTCTGGCCCAGGCACTGTGGTGGAGTAGGGCTGGAGAACCTGTGGCCATCCTGTGGAAACTGAATCCAGTTTCCATCAGTCCCTTCCAAAATGTCTAATGGTGAAGGATGATTAAAACAACCGTTCATCAGCATCAAGACAGAAACAGGATCCTGAGCCCTGATGTACAGATAACAATCCCACTGAATGTCTCTTGAACAAGGCTGTACCTGGATTTTAAGGCACCTGCATAAAAAAGATGAGCCTGAGGCCAGAACACTGAATTACACATTAAGTGTATCTTATCTGTTTCTTGCCTTGAATGCTGGCTTGTGTCTTTAAGTAACCTGCAACACAGATGCAAGATAAGCACCACCACCCCTCTCTTAATATGAAGCCGTTCTGTATTTTCTTTCACATGGCAAAATGAGGGGTGAAACGATATATTCAGATAAAGCCAAACTGCTGCAGCATGAAACCACAAAGGAATGGGTTTTTATTTTTCTTCCAAAAGAATGTGGCTGCATAGACTTGCACAAGAGCTATCACATGTGAAAAACAATGGGGATAAGCAAGACTGTTTTCACATCCTCTCTGCAAAGACCAGCTGTCCCTCAGTGGCACAGGTTCTAATACCACAACAACTTTTTCAAGCCAGCAGGATAATTTTGGTGGTGACGAGCAACCCTAGACCAGGAAAAAATGGGGTTATGCAATCAATCTGGTCAGAGGCATTCAGGGGACCATTGAGAAGCAATGAGCTACCATTTGTTCATTTCTTCTTTCCACAGTTTCTTTCAAGACATTTTCAAAACACAAACATGCACTGGGAACCCTCCAATTAAGATAAAGAATACTGTTTTCATGAAGGAATAGCTTTCTCAAAGGCCTGGTATCAGCAGACCTTTGACAAGTTACTTTTTTGGACTACCATTCACAGAGTTCCCGAGTTAGCATGGCAATGTGATGCTGACTGAGATATTCTGGTAAATGTAGTTCAAAGAAGTAATTTGTACAGTAGCAATTCTCTTGGACATGCTCAGACAGCTGTAAAATACTTTTGTCTCAGTTTCCAAGAGCTGATGGTGTTGCACAGACAGTCTAATCTAGTGCTGTTATAGGGTGTTAGCACTTGAAAGGTTACTTCTAACTTTTGGATTGTAACTCCTAGAGACTCAACCATCCAGTCTGGCCATGTAGCCCAAAAGAACGTTTTGCGAGATGTAGTCCCAAGATAAACTTTTCCAAGCACTGGTAATAATTTTGTTGAGTCTAAAGTCTAGTTCTCACAGTTGGAAAATGGTGTCTGAGATGTGCCACCTCAAATTGCTCATGGCATAATGCACTTACATCTAAATACCAAAAGCAAAACAAAACAAACAAAAACAACCTTCTCCATGTAGGAATCTAACATGTCAGAAGAAGATTGCATTAGAACATTTATCCCTGGCATTTCAGACTCTACATGAGGGTAGTATCCCATCCCCAGTGTGTAGTACCCCTGGCCTGTCCTGACCACACACACCTGTTTTAATCCAAAATGAAACCAGTCTGGAAAACCACATGGGATTCTCATTATGTAGCCACATTGGTGCAAGGGAGTATTTGTATTGTGTGTTCATTGTATCTGCTTATGTCTGTTCACACAACCACAGCAGCTGCAGTGTTTGCTTTTGGGTTTTTTTTTTTTTTAATTCCTGCCATGCATGCTTATATTTGCTTACTCAAATAGCCTTTGTTTTCCCAGTCATTCAGACTACTCACATGCGCTTGTAAAAGGTGAAGCCAGTTAAAAACACAATGGTGCCTACCTGCAAATGTGTGCAATGGTATGTAAGCAAAGGTTTGCATACAAACAACAAATAAAAAAAAAATCGACACCACCTTTTCTGGTGCAGATACAAACAAGGGAGCTACCCTTCTGTGACAGGAATAACTAAGGTGACCACCCACCAACTTGGCCCTACCCATCCCACTAACTGATTCCAATTTGGGGGTCAAACCACAAGTTAAAAAAAAAACCAGTTCAAGTAAACCAGATTTTTTAAAAAAAACACCTTAAAGCCCTCAGGCTTAAAAAAAAAGAAGTGTTCTCATATCAAAAAGAGAGGAATATCATGTGTTCCAACAGGATTGTGATCAATACATTATTTAGCCCGTGTAGATTTTAGCTTTACACTTCTATTTGGTCTCAATCCTGTCAGATCCTTCTCCAGTGTGAAGTTGAGATGTGTCTCAGAAATCAAGTCATTCTTTGTAAACATGGTCAATACTCTAAATATTTTTGTGAATTTTTATTTGTTTCAGAATTCTGGATAAGGGATACTCAATCTGTACTCCTTTGCGTTGTTCAAATTAAATTTTCACAAAAAGTCCTAGAACACAAAAGAAACTTGGGAACTAGCGAACCTCTACCGACTACATATGATCCAGGGGCCATAGGTTCCCATCCTTTTGCTAGAACACAGTAATCAAATGACATTGTCTTTGCAATGATAATACCAAGAGTTTTGTTTTAAAAAAAGTAGTAGCTTTGTAGAGCTATAAATAATTCTAAATGAGCTTTAATGGAAACTAATGTCAATCAGTAACTATGGAATTATACCAAAGAAACAACACAAGTCCCTTGTATTCCACCAATTTCACCCATCATCTGAAGTGAAAAGATACAGCAGAGATGCAGTCTACAATAAAAACAGTTTGCTGTCATAGTCTGGCATCACATCTTGCACCAAATGAGACAACTGTGTGTCATTCCCCAGGCCTGCTTGATACAGTCCTTTATGCTACTGTCTTTAGTAAAGGAGCTCTTTTTGCAATGCAGCTTTAACAGAATCAAGATACAATGAAAAATGCTTTGAAAGAGTACAGCAGCAAGAGTCACTTCAAAAGAGTACAGTCAGCCTTCTATATTTGCAGCTTTGACCTTTGAGGATTTGATTATTCTCGGATTTATGACTCAAGAGATGAAGTTCTTATCCACTATATTCTTCAGGGCTGATTTCTTTTCATCATTTTCTAGGAAGGATCTGGGTCTACCAGTGTTAATGGCAACAGCAAAAGTGATCTCTTGTTCATCCAGACTACCGACAATCCTTTTTCAAATAATTCCAGGCTGTTTCAGATGACACACTGTCTCTTCCAACAACATGTATACACGAGTATAGTACAGGCACTGGCACAGGAGTTTATCACACACCTGGAGTTCAGCTATGCTTCCGTCGCCCAAACGTCATCGATCTGTGACAGGAGCCTCCTGGTGGGATCATGCATGTTGCTACGCTTCCGTTTTCATCATGGAATTGTTAGCATAATTGTTAGAAAAAGGGCCATTTTTTAATAACAGATCAAATTATTATTTAAAAAAGGGCCCAATTTCAATAATGCTTCCATGATGAAAACGGAAGTGTTCCACTTTAAAAGCGCCATGTGCAATCCCACCAGGAGGCTCCCGTCACAGATCGGTGACGTCTGGGTGACGGGAGCATAGCGGAACTGCATGTGTGTGATAAACTCCATATTCAGACATGAAAGATACACACTCAAGTTGGAGCAAAACCTGCCAACACATGCCATCCCTGTCTCCTTTTCTTGAAGGTAAAGCATCTGAAAAGAGTTCTGCACAGTCATGGTTATTTGGTGTTGTTTTCTTTCTTATTAAGCAATCATGCTAGATTTCTTACCTTTGGAAACTGATAGGTAATCTTGGGCTCATAATCTCCATTAATGTTCTTTTTAAGGGAGACGACAATTAAATACTCAAAGAACAAGTGGCCGGCAGAGTTAGGGAAGCTGTTTCTCTCACCAATTGCAGGTCTGTTTTCTTTTGGCAGTGCATCCTGAGCTTCATCTGTAATGAAAAATGATAATCACTCACAAGATTTTTTAAAAGGCTCTACACAATAGGATTTGAGGAATGCAAAACCATTTAGTGAACTAGGAAGCTCTGTCTCACGCTGAATCTGACCATGGTGCCATCTAGACACCACTGGTGACACAGATGACACAAGAGTTTCAGGTAAAAGCATTTTTCCCCAGGCTCACCTGAAGAGAGAGAGACTGAACCTGAGGATTATTTGTATACAAAGCACGTGCTCTACTACCAGACTTTAAAAATGTTGATGGAAAAGGTTTGAACACACACACACAAATGGAGGCAGGTGGCTTCAGAAAGCTTTGAATGTATGTTAAAACTATGCTCACCTCACTTTATAAAGTAGTATTAGGAAGAACATCTCTACTGCATGAATTTTGCATATCATCTTCCCAGATTCAAATCATTTATAGCCCATTTGATTAACTACAGACATGAGATAAATATGTCACAGATATGACAGTTAATATAACTCTTACTTCTTCTGGCCAATTTACATTGGGGTTATTAAAGAATGCAATCTGTGTTAAATGGTACGCTGGCTGTGCTTTGACTGCTTCATCAGCTAAATCAGAAATTCTCATCTGCCAACGTATTATTAATTTTATCTGAGAAATGCTAGAATGAATTACTGTTTCAAGTGGCAAGGTCACTGCAAAATGATTTTGCTATATTCATGCAAATGTATAGTTTGATCACACAATACAGACTGAGATTCACTATGCAAGCAAAAATCACTGGCCACAAAAGTCTGCTCTGGCATGGTGAATATCACCCTTTGCTATGTGGAGCTTCAACCAAACATGCTATCAAACCAACATGGTAAAACAAAACAAAACACATTGGAAATTTCACTATATTCAACATATGATTGCAAAATTTTAGAGAAGGATCCAGTTAAGAGCTTTCAGTCTTCTTACACTGAGTCAAGGAAAGATAATAGTGAGAGTGGGTTGGGTTGCTAAACCTTTGGTACACAGCTATTGACAGACTGGCACAGTGTTTCCAAGCATAAGTGTGAGCTTGACCTCCCTGATTCAAATCTCACTTCAACTTTGAACTCACCAGAAAGTTCAAAGTCACTTCCTCTATACCCTTTGCACCTTCCCATCAAGTAATAACACAAAAATAACAATACTGACCTACTTAATAAGGCTGTTGTAAAGATTGCTGAAATACTATATGTGAACTATTCCAAGCACTCAGAACAGGAGCTGATGCATTGATGTGCTATTGTTATGTCCTCCTACAAACTTATTATTCATGCCTAGAGTTGCCCAGATTTTATTTCTTTCTCAACCATTATCCAGAGATCAACCAACAGTCCCCCATTAATGTTCTGTTCACTTTCTGCAACTGGGTTATTAACACAAAGGGCATCCAGTTAGGTGATCTGCCAATATGTTATTAATGCCTCCGCAATTGGTTTTGAAGTTTTATATGTTTTGTTGCTGAACAGAGGTGTGTTTTTTTTAAATTTTCTTTTTAGCAGGAAAGTTATTATGTCTCTGGTACAAAAGAAAAGAATAACCACAGTTGCATCAGACAGGCTGGGTGCAGGAATGAGGAGTTAACACCCACCCAGGAAGTCAGTTCACTTCAGTGTACTCAGAAAGGAAACAAAGCAAACAAAACGTGTGAGATATTTGCTAACAAAACGTTCTGGTAACAACTCTTTAGCTAGGGATGTGAGCAAGGTTATCTTTCAGAATCTGATCTTTGCAGCTGTTGCAAAAGCATCTTCTTTTCTTTTTCCTTTTCTTTTTAATCTGCCTAAAAGGAGCCTAAAATCTGAACATTCAGACTGGACCCTGGTCCCACAGTAGGCATTTATACTTAGGACTTTTATTACATGGAGGCAAATTGCTGAAATCCCATACAGAAACAGGATTTAAAAGTCTTTTTAAAAAACCTGCAGAAGCAGGTTGTTTTTCAGACATGTTTGTGTAAAGGAGAAATAACGCGTCATTAACCCGAATGGAAAGTCACCAAAACCCAATCCTTTTTACTTTCCAAAGTTCTGAAAATAAAAAGAAGTGGGTTTTTGGCGACTTTCCATTTGGGTTAATGTCCCATTATTTCTCCTTCACACAAACGTCGTCTGAAAATCTACCCGCATTTGCAGGTTTTGTCCACTTTTTGTTTGGGTTAACCCCCAGCGTCATTTGAAAATCTGCTTGCTATTTTGTTTTTTTCTAGTTTAAATTCAGTTTTTGCACGGGATCTGTCCCATGTGATGAACTCCTTAGAAGGTATTTAGAGAGATTTCATCCACAAGGTTGCCATGGGTCAATATCAACAAGAGAGTGGCTAACAACAACAGGGCCCCATGGGGCAGGGGCTGCTGGTGTTTCTGTGTCTTGACAAAGCAAAACATGAAGAGAAGATGCAAAAGAAATGGATGACACAAGTTCCATTGCTGTCTTGAATTGTACTGTAACCATCCAATACAGCTGCATAGAGTATGCCTTTAAAATAAAAAAAATACCCATTCTAAGAGGCAAGGAAATTACACACACAAAACAACACCTATAACACACTTTACAAAGCAATGCTTTCACCCAGAGATTTCTCCTTCTTGCCCTGAGAGCAAGATAAGACAGGCCAAACCTTAAGATCTGGGAACTATAGGACTTTACAGACTGCCCAAAAGGGCCATCTGTAGCCTCCTCTTTTTATTTGCTACCATCGCTGCAGCAACTAGACATGTGACCATCCCTAAAGGCCATTAGCAGTGGTAGTTTGAGTGTTGGCCTATGACTCTGGAAATCTAGGACTCAATTTCTAGCTTGGCCTTAAAACCCTTAAAAACTGATGTTAGGTCTTCAGGTAATAGTAGAAATACTACACTGAAAGTCTACCTGATTTCAGTGGGGAGCCCACTCCAAATGGTGGAAATAATAATAATAATAATATTATATATTATTAATAATAATAATAATAATAATAATAACCTTTATTTATATAGCGCTGTAGGTTTACACAGTGCTGTACATATAAACTTATAATTAGATGGTTCCCTGCCTCAGGCTTACAATCTAAAAGACACGACACAAAAGGAGAAGGGAAAGGTGATGGGGAAGAGAATCAGGTCCGGTGGATCTTCTCTCCCTCTGAGGCCTGAACCAAGGCAGATGGACTAGAGGGAAGGCTCAGCTTCATAATGCACAGTTAAAACAGGCCAGACAAAGTCACACATCTGGGAACGCTTCTCTAAACAATATAGTCTTTAACTCAGTTTTGAAACTGGTTAGAGAAGTGATGAGGCGCGTATGTAGAGGAAGAAGGTTCCAGAAGTGAGGGGCAGCAAGTGAGAAGGGACGAATCCGGGACAGGGCAGTAGAAATCCTCGGCTGGGACAGGAGACCTTGACTACCAGAACGGAGGGTACGAGAAGGAGTGTGAGGAGAAAGAAGTTCAGACAAGTAAGGAGGGGCCAGTCCGTGGAGGGCTTTGAAAGTCAATAGCAGAAGCTTGTACTGGATGCGGAAGCGGAAGGGGAGCCAGTGAAGGGAGGATAAGAGAGGAGAAACATGGTCAAAGCGGCGAGCGGATGTGATAATGCGTGCGGCTGAGTTCTGGACAGAGATTAAAGGATGGAGGTGAGAGAGAGGAAGTCCTGTCAGAAAAAGGTTACAATAATCTAGTCGTGAGACCACCAGGGCATGGACCAGAGTCTTGGCAGTGGAGGCTGAGAGGAATGGACGGATTTTAACAATGTTGTAAAGAGAGAATCTACAGGTCTTGGCGGTGGCCTGAATCTGGGGGATAAATGACAGACAGGAATCAAAGATGAAACCAAGACTGCGGGCTTGCTGAACCGGTTGAATAGAAGTGCCGTCAGAAGAAAAAGAAAAGGAGTATTGAAGGGCTTAGGTGGGAAGACAAGAAGCTCTGTCTTAGACATATTGAGCTTCAAGCGACAATGCCACATCCACTGAGAGATGGCAGCCATACAAGAGGAGACTTGCTGTTCAAGCCCTGGCGAAAGGTCAGGGGTGGAAAGAGATAGCTGAGTGTCATCGGCATACAGATGATGGGAGAAACCAAAAGAACTGATGAGTTTACCAAGGGACAATGTGTATAGAGAGAACAAAAGGGGACCCAAGACAGACCCCTGGGGGACTCCAACAGATAAGGGAACAGAGGAGGAAGTCTGACCACCTGTGACCATGGCAAAGGATCGGTCTGACAAGTAAGATTTAAACCAGTTGAGAACAGAGTCAGAGAACCTGAGGTCAGAAAGTAAGTCAAGCAAGAGACAGTGATCCACGGTGTCGAAGGCCGCAGATAAATCTAGAAGAATGAGAATAGAGTAGAGGCCATTCGCCTTGGCCTGCAGGAGATCATTTGAGATCTTGGTGAGGGCCGTCTCTGTAGAGTGGGCGGAAACCACACTGAAAAGGGTCCAGGATGGAGTTGGCCTCAAGAAACTCAAGAGACAGCGAGAATAAACTACCCATTCCAGAACCTTAGAGAGGAAAGGCAGAAGAGAGATCGGACGGTAGCTAGACAAAGAAAAGGGGTCGAGAGAGGGTTTCTTCAGAATTGGGGAAACGAAAGCATGTTTGAAGTCCGAAGGGAAGGAACCCGAAGAGAGAGAGAGAGATTAAAGATATAGAGGAGTGAGGGCAGAAAAGAAGGGGTTATAGAGTTTAGAAGATGGGAGGGGATAGGATCAAGAGAACAAGTTGTAGGTTTCGAAGAATGTAGCAGCGTAGAGAGTTCATCCAGAGAAACAGGTGGAAACACAGAGAGTTTATTACCAGAAGGGACCAGGAGATTAGTGGTAGGGGGCAAATCAGGAGGAACAATTTCAGATCGAATAGTAGTGACTTTTGTGAGGAAGTAGTTGGCGAAGTCAGTTGGGGAAAATGATGAGAAGACAGGGGGAGAGGAAGGTTTTAGCAGTGTATTGAAGCAGGAGAAGAAACGCTGCGGGCACCTCTCATTGGCGCAGATCAATGATTTATAGTAATTCTGTTTTGCCACAGACAAGGCGCGAGAGAAGGATAAAAGAACAAATTTATAATGAATAAAATCAGCCCAGTCCCTGGACTTTTTCCAAAGGCGTTTGACTGCTCGAGAGCAGGACCGGAGAAACCTAACTGTGGGAGAGAGCCAGGGGCTGAGGCCTAGACATAGAGGAGGATGTGTGAACAGATAGAGGGGCAAAGCTGTCAAAGATTGAAGAGAGAGTGGAGTTGAATAAAGACATTGCTGAGTCAGCAGAGTCCCCAAGATTTAAAGAAGAGAGAGAAGAATCCAAGGTCTGACTGAGATGATCAGTATTAACTGACTGAAGATTATGAAAGGTGCGTTGAACAACATGACGAGGAGGTGGGATATAAGTAAGAGTAAAAGAAATTAGATGATGATCTGACAATGGATAGTCAGATGCCAAGTAGTCAGAAATGGCAGACTTAGTACTGAGAACTAGATCAACACAGTGACCAGAAGAATGGGTTGAAGAGTTGGAATGGAGTTGAAGATCAAAAGAAGCTAAGAGGGAGCTAAAGCGAGATTTTGAAGGGTTCTTAGGATCATCAAGGTGGATATTAAAGTCACCTAGAATTAGAGAGGGAACTGAGTCTGAGAGAAAAAAGGTGAGCCATGACTCAAAGTCCGAAAGGAATTGGTTAGCAGAACCAGGAGGGCGATAAATGACAGCAACCCGAAGCTGCAAAGGAGAAAAGAGTCTAATAGAATGAGACTCGAATGAAGAAAAAGTGAAGAAATCAAAAAGATCCAGATGTCTGCCCTTACTTGCCCTTGGTACAATGAGCAGTACCCCCCAGAATACAAGGACCAGACAATCTATACAAGAGAAAACCGTGTTTCTGATACCTGACAATGAGATGGGGCAACAAATCATTAGAGACAGTCTGGAAGCCATGTAGGGAACCCAGACAGTAATTTTACTTCCTCTAAAATTAGTATTGCTTTCTTTAAAAGCCCTTAACACTGCTTCCCAAGACCTGTTCAAACTGCAACATTACAGTGTGTCTACTGAGTTCAAATTTATGTACATTGAACCAAGTGGCTAGAAATGAGCATAAACTGGCACAATTTCATCACTGTTCATTACGATTCATAAAACCAGAAGTATCCACATGACCACCTCCAGCAAAAGGTACACAGACCTGGGATGTGATATGGAATGAACCTCCTAGGGTACAAATATTTTTTTCAAGTGTTCTTCAATAATACGCTGAACACAACTGTTTGGCTTCAACAAAGCAAATGCTCTCCCATTATCATCTTGCTTTTGAAAACCAGGTAAGCAGGTTGAACTTTCCCCACTCATGCATGATGATTCAGATATAAGCCAAGGGCACACACACTTGGTTTAATGTAAAAAAATAATCTGATCTCAAATTGCACACTGTGTATATAATGTAGCATAGTGTTGAGCCCTTAGCCAAGATATATTCTAACATCATCTTCTTTGAGTATTGTGGTTCAACAGAAGCATAATGCAACACCACCAAAGGCATGGCTTTCTTGTTACAGATTCTTTGAGTTTTTTCCCCATAACTTTTTATGGATTTGATGAAATACAGGCCTTCTAATTTCTGGATTTTTTTCCATCTGACCTGTTAGCATCCTAGCTGGCTTAGGGCCAAACCATAAATTACATTAAACATGTCACTTGGAGTTATGTGACTCTTGTAATAACTATAAATAACAGCTCCTAGTTGGGGCATCGGAAAAGCTGGTCAAACCTTTGTAGGCCAGCTTCAGAAATGATTCGCTTACAGTTTTTTTTAGCAGTGGACCGTTCTGTTCCTGGATAGAAATGACTGTCACTGAGGGGACAAAATAAGCAGAACCAACATACAGGTAGAAACAGACTGATTTTACAGACAGCTTGGAAAAGCTACTGTAGAGAACTGTAAACCAAAAAAAAAAAAAAAAAAAAAATGCTTCCAAGCTAAGGTTTTGCATTATGACAAACTTTGACTAGAATTGAATTAATGATTAATTCCTGTTCATAACAGCAAGAGGCAAAAAAGATGCAAAGTAGCTTGTGCTAATAGGTGTATTCAGCAGCTGGATGAGGAAAGGAGGAGGTTTCCAAGCACAAGGTATGTAGGGGGAAATCCCGTCTATGTTTGCCCTAGGCAGGTGACTTTGCAGATAATGAGGCGCGCTGTGGCAGGACCAGCTGCGGAATGGACTTACTGCTTTGCTAGCCTAATTGCCAAGGGACGTTACCACACCTCTTTCAAAGTTGCTTTTTCATTAAGTCAGCACTGTGGTTGTGGCAAGAAGTCCAGGAACCGTGAAATCTTGTGAGGTAGCACAGAAGGGGGAGGCTTCTTTTGGCCATAGGAAAAAAGAAAGTGATATTATAGAAAATGGTAATCCTTCTGCTGCTTGTTGCACATGTCACATTGAGGAGGGAGCAAGGTTGTTTTCTGCTAGTCCAGAGGCTAGGACCCAGTACAATGGATGCAAGTTCCAGGAAAAGAGATTCCACCTAGACATGAGGAGAAACTTCCTGATAGTAAGGGCTGTTCGACAGTGGAACACATTCCCTCAGAGTGTAGTGGAGTCTCCGTCCTTAGAGGTCTTTAAGTAGACGCTGGATGGCCATCTGTCAAGGATGCTTTGAGTGGAAGTTCCTGCATGGCAGGGGGTTGGACTGGATGGTCCTTGTGGTCTCTTCCAACTCTGTGATTCTATGATTCTGTGACTGGTGTGTTTCCTGCATATAACATTTTGGTGAACCCCACAAAGGGCAAACTTGGGTCTGCCACCAAATCAACAAACCCAGACTCTTCCTTCATGTACAGGATACATGTGGCGGCCTCACAGCTGCACTTTATGACTGAATGATGGGGAAAGCAGAGTGAATCAGCAAAACTCTAAAATGGATATGTAATCTGAAGAATTCAAAGCAGCTGCCAAATCCATAAACACTGGAACGTTCCTTCCATGACAACACATTGAGATTGTCACAGTGTTGTTCCTGCCTATTCATTATTTGAATATACTCTGTGCCCTATATGCTATATCTAAGAGAGAAAACTGTTTATTCCAGATGGCTGAGTAACTAATTTCATGATTCTCTTATTGCAATCATTAACCTGAAGCAGAATCAACTTAAACTGGAAGTATTTATTAACAGGAAGCAAACACTGCCTTCTAAAACCAACTGCAATGTTACCTTGAAGGCCACACCTTGTTCTCTGCATTAATGCAAAGCACACATTACCTGCTTTCATATTCTCAATTGCTAATGTTCAAAAAGCATTAGCCTGCTTTAGCATAAAAAGACACATAAGAATCCAATAGCATCTTAGAGACGAACTGGAAAGGAGAAATTTCTAGCAGATTTTGTGAATGCAGTCCATATCATCAGATGCAATTACTAATATACAAAAATAAAACACCGACCTTAAACGGTAATGCACATTGTGAATACCAGGAGGCAATGAGAATAGCTGTGGTTGTGTGCTTTCAAGTTGTTTCTGACTTATGGCAATCCTAAGGTGAACCCACTGGCTGACCTTGGGTGAGTTACACATTCCCAGCCCCAGAAAACCCTGCTATAAATTCACCTTAGGAATGCCTAAATGATCTGAAGGCACACAACAACAAAAGGCAAACCTATCATGGGGGTTTCTTGGCGATTTTTTTTCAAAATCTACAATCTTCTACAGTTACCTGGCAATAGGTCCCACTGAACTGGAACACAAGAAAATGTCTGATACCAAGTTAGATCACTGGTCCAACTAGATCCAAGGTGGGAACTGTGTGGCCCTCCAGATGTTGTTGGACTGCAATCCTTATCTCTGACTATGTTGGCTAGAGCTACTGGGAGGTGTAGTACAAGTTCTGGAGATCTGTAGGATTCCTACTGTTCACCTGCAGCAGTACTAACAGGGATTCTTAAGCACACATATCTGGGTATGTTCAGGGTGGTTTCTTGTTGTTGTCTGCCTTTACGTTGTTTCAGTCTTATAGCAACCTTAAGATGAACCTACCATGGGGTTTTCTTGACAAGACTTGTTCAGAGGGGCTTCCCCTTTGCCTTCCTCTGAGGCTGAGAGGCTGTGACTTCCCCATGGTCACCCAGTGGGCTTCCATGGCCAAGCAGGGATTCAAACCCTTGTTGCCATAGTGCAGTCCACATTCAAACCACTACACCATACTGTCTCATTCAGGGTGGTACAGGTGTATCTCCATATCTATGGATTCACTGTTGGAATTTCCCCCCCAAAAATAAATAAATTCCCAAAAGCAAACCTTGATTTTGCCATTTTTATATCAGGGGTGCTATTTTACTGCAGCATTATACTCAAAGGGGCTTGAGCATCCATGGATTTTGGCATCCAGAGGGGTCCTGGAACCAAACCTCAGTGGATACCAAGGGCCCACTGTACAAGTAGGGCTTCCCTCTATGCAACCTTGATTTTATTTCTTTCCTTAAACAGATAAAATAAAGATAAAAATAAATGGTGTGTGTGCCCCGACAGCTAAGAGGTGACTGGAGACTGGCTCTAGTGAGAAATGAATCTGCTTTACACGACTTTTGCTTCTGCATCCTTTCTCTTAAAAGGAAAAAGTCCCTTTCCATTTAATGTCACTCATGCTCTATCTGTTTCCCTTACAGAACGGGTTGCCAGGGACGCAAAGCCGGGGATTTTCCGATTCCTGAACATTGCTGGGATTGCCAGACAGTCCGGGAAGAGAGCCAGCCGGGTGGGGATGGGGATGACTGTCCAGCCACCAACTGGGGACTCTGTCAGGAGTGGATGATGGGATCCCAAAGAGTACATGGCTGGCACTTGATGCTGTGGCTGATGCTTTCCAACTTATCCTGACCCTTGTTGTTGCTGTAGTGTGCCTTAAAGTCATAGTGACCCTAAGGAGAACCTATCACAGGGGTTTCTTGGCAAGATTTGTTCAAAGGAGGTTTGCCACTGCCTTTCCCCCTGAGGCTGAGAGAGTGTGGCTTGCCCAAGGTCACCCAGTGGGTTTCCATGGCCAACCTGGGATTCAGAGCCCGGTCTCCGGAGTCATATAAGACCTGATCGCACTCATGGAATCTCAAAAAGAAACAGGATTTAAATCAGAATTAAATTAGAAAAAAAACAAACGCAGATGCAGGAAGTTTATCACATGACGTTACTGCCAAAGTGCAATAACGTGAAGATAAAGCGAAGGCAAAAGAGACAAAAACGGCAGCAGAACTTCCCGAAAGTAAAAAGCTGCCACTTTTGTCCCCTTTACGTTCGTTTTATTTTCGCGGTATTTCTAGTCTGGCACGATGTTGTGTGCCCGCATTTGCGGGTTTTTAAAAATTTAAATCTACTTTAAATCCTGTTTGTCAGCAGGATTTCCCTAGTGTGATAAGGTCCTCTAGGGTTTTCTTGTCCAGAGGGCTCAAAAGAAGTTTGCTCTTGCCTTCCCTTGAGGCTGAGAGAGTGTGACTTGCTCAAGATTATCCAATGGGCTTCTTGGCAAAGCCATGTCAGGGTGACCAGATGTCCTCACTGCAAAAGAGGACAAGGCACCTCCGAATGGAGGGCATTGGAGGGGAAATGTAAGACATTGCAAGAGGAAAGCTACAAAACAATCGCATCAATGTAAATGCATGCTTCCCAGTCCTGCTCAAAATGGAAGACGTTTTGGAATATCCTCCTGGGCAGGAGGTTGGGATGGAGGACACCTGCAATGGAGGACGTGACCTGGAAAAGGAAGACCTCTGGCCACCCCTGAGCTCAAAAAACACTGAGAGAAATGTAAATCCATGCTTTTTAGTCCTTCTCAAAATGGAGGGTGTTTTGGAATACTCTCCTGGAAATGGAGGTTGAAATGGAGGACATGTCTAAACAAAAGCTAGAAATGCATATCTCAATGCAAATGCATGCTGCTTAGCCCTGCTCAAAATGGAGGACCTTTTGGAATATCCTCCTGGACAGAAGGCTGGAATGGAGGACGTGACCTGGAAAAGGAGGACGCCTGGTGACCCTGAGCTCAAAACACTCATAGGAATGTAAATCCATGCTTTTTAGTCCTTCTCAAAATGGAAGGTCTTTGGAAATAGCCTCCTGGACATGCTCAAATAAAAGCCAGAAACATATATATCAATATAAATGCATGCTTCCCAGCCCTGCTCAAAATGGAGGACGTTACGGGATATCCTCCTGGAGAGGAGGCTGAAATGGAGGACATGCCCAAATAAAGACTTAAAAACACTCATAACAACGTAAATGCATGCTGCTTAGCCCTGCTCAAAATGGAGGACGTTTTTGTTTTGGACAAAAGGTCCTCCATATCAGCTTCCCGAAGGAGGCTGAAATGGAGGACATGTCCAAATGGAGGACGTGACTTGGAAAAGGAGGACGCCTGGTCACCCCGACCTAGAAACCCTGAAAAACAGAGACATGTAAATCCATTGCTTTTTAGTCCTTCTCAAAATGGAGGACCTTTGGGAACCGTCCTCCTGGAGAGGAGGCTGAAATGGAGGACATGCCCAAATAAAAGCTAGAAACATATATCTATATCAATATAAGTGCATGCTTCCCAGTCCTGGTCAACAACGGAGTTGTTTTGGGAGTCGGGGCAGGGAGGCTGGGATGGAGGGGCTGTCCTGCAAAAGGAGGACCGTTGCAATGCTCACCTCTCCTGGAGGAGGAGGAGGAGGAGGAGGAGGAGCGGCGCCTGAAGCTGTTGCGGAAGAAGCGGGCCAGGAGGCCCTCCGCAGCAGCCATGGAGCCCTGGCTCTTCTTCTTCTTCTTCGGGCTGGCTGTGCTGCTTCCTTCCAGTTGCCTGCCTCCTCCTGCGCTTTCGCTTTGCTTGGGCTGGACCTGGACGGGGCGGGCAGAGGAGGAAGGAAGGAAGGAGGCACCTGCCTGCCATCAAGAGGAAGGGAGGGAGAGGGCTTTGGAGGCACGCAGCCTTTCACCTGAGCCCCAACACGGGCGTCCTCCTTTTCCCGGACACGTCCTACAACCCCCCAGCATTTTGTCCGGGTGGATAGTCGAAAGGGTCTTCCACTTTCAGTAAAAAGAACAGGGTGGCCAGGCGTGTCCTCCTTTTCCCGGACGCGTCCTACATTCCCCCCAGCCTTTCGTCTGGGAGGACAGTCCAAAAGGTCCTCTGAGCAAGACTAAAACAGGGTGGGGCCAGGCATGTCCTCCTTCCACCACCCCCACCCCCGGATGCGTCCTACATTTTCCAGCCTTATGTCCGGGAAGATAGTCGAAAAGGTCTTCCATTTTGAGCAAAAAGAAAAAAAAGAAAGAAAAAAAAAGAACAGAGTGACCAGGCGTGTCCTCCTTTTCCCGCACTCGCCCTACATTTTCCCAGCCTTCTATCCAGGAGGACAGTCCAAAAGGTCCTCCATTCTGAGCAAGACTAGAACAAAGTGGCCAGGCACGTCCTCCTTTCCTCCCTGGATGCAACCTACATTTCCCAGCCTTCTCTCCGGGGAATAGTCTGAAAGGTCCTCCATTTTGAGCAGGACTAGAAGAGAGCAATCAAGTATGTCCTCTTTTTCTCCCCAGACGCATCCTACATTTCCCAGCCTTCTGCCCGGGGGGATGGTCTAAAAGGAGGGACTCATGATAGGTAACCCCAATCCAGGTATGGAGATAAGTTCACCAGTCCTGGACAGGGTCACACTTCCCCAAAAGGACTCTGTCCGCAGCTTTAGGGGGTTCCTGGACTCGTCACTTCAATGGTCATCTCCGGTGGATGCGACGGCCAGGAGGGCCTGTTATCAGCTTCGGATGAGACACCAGCTGCAACCGTTCCTGGAATGGGAGAACCTAGAAACGGTTGTGCATTCACTGGTAACCTCTCATCTCGATTTCTGCAACATGCTCTCCGTGGCGTAATCCTTGTACCATGTTCGGAAACTTCAGTCCCATGTAATCCTTCCCACACACTCAGGTCCTCTGGGAGGAACCTACTGCAGTCAAGAAAAACTAGACTGGTGGTGCCTTTTCAGCTGCCACTCCAAAAATCTGGAATGACCTGCTGGAGGAGGTTTGTCAGATCACATCTCTTGATGCTTTTTAAAAGGAGATAAAAACGACCCTCTTCCGGCAGGCCTTCCCCCGACTAACCTCTCCTAAAACAGAACCAACCTCCCATGTAAATCAGCCCCCCTCAGTATTGCCCATTATTGTCATATTGCTGTCACTTTTTGCCGAGCTGTTTTAACTGATGTTATTCCAGTTAAATGTTTTTATTGTTATTATTTTGTATTGATGAGATTCAAGCATCCGTGGCTTGAAAATATTTTTAAAATATATACATCCCAAAAAGCAAACCTTGATATTTTACACTTTCTACAAGGGACACCATTTTACTAAGTGATTGTATTTAATGGGGCTTGAGCATCCATGGATTTTGGTATCCATGGGGGTCCTGGAATCAAACCTTCAAAGCCTTCCATGGACTGGCCCCTCCTTACTTGTCTGAACTTCTTTCTCCTTACACTCCTTCTCTTTCCCTCCATTCTGGTAGTCAAGGTCTCCTGTCTCAGCCGAGGATTTCCACTGCCCTGTCCCAGATTCGTGCCTTCTCACTTGCTGCCCCTCACTCCTGGAACCTTCTTCCCCCACATGTGTGCCTCATCACTTCTCTAACCAGTTTCAAAATTAAGTTAAAGACTATATTGTTTAGGGAAGCGTTCCCAGGTTTGTGTCATCTGCCCCAGGATGCCTCCTCTTAACTATGTATTAAGAAGCCGTGCCCTCCCTCTAGTCCATCTGCCTTGGTCCTGGCCCCAGAGGGAGAGAAGAACCACTGGACCTCATCCCCTTCCCACCACCTTCCCCTTCTCCTTTTGTGTTGCCTCTTCTAGATTGTAAGCCTGAGGGCAGGGATCTGTCTAATTATAAGATTGTATGTACAGCACTATGCAAATTTACAGCGTAATAATAATAATAATTAATAATAATAATAATAAACCACAGCAGATATCAAGAGCCCACTGTTTACTTGGAGTCCAAACAGTTTATCCATTACAAAAGCCTTCATCCCATTTTTCAGCAACTCAAAACTTTTCAAGTCTTACCCTTCCTTCTCTACCTGCTCCCAAAATAAAACTACAGCTTCTTGCAAGAACAAACTTGGTAATTTACAGCTCATACTTCCTCCCTACACTTCTGCTCATTATCCCAGGATGCACAATCTTTCTTTAGCCCATCATCCCACATTACCACACATATGCTCAAGCACAGCAGTTAAGCACGGCATGACCATGATCCTGACATTCAACAACAACAAAACAGTTGTCATGAGATTTACAATTTCTTTTCATGGAAGCACCAGGTAAATTCAGTTAAAGGCTTTAAAACTGAATGAATGCAACAAGGAAGGCAAGTCACTGAGAAGATGTACTCGGCTGATGCTGCAGTCCTATATATGCAGTCTTATAGATGAAGCCACATTGAGTCACTAAATGCTACTGAATGAAACGAGCATAGACTCAAGCTGTTAGGCCAGCTGCAGTCCTATATCCATTCACCTAGTTGCAAGTCCCATGGGATTCTGTTAGTTCATAGGACTGCTGCAAAACTCACAGTGTCTCACAGTGCATGTGAGTTTCATAAGAGAGCATTACATTGCCAGTCATGCCGGGTACTTGCAAGAGTTCAGTAATTTTCCAGCGAGTGCAAAACAGTTTCCAAATCACCAACCATCAGAGTTCCAAAGGAGTTGTTGCCTCAAGTCTGTTGTAGCAAAAGCAACAGAGTCTGCTGACACCCTAAAGATTTAACAGCTTTTTAATCTCATTATCTTTTTTTGGGGGGGGGGGGGGAAGCATGCTCACTTCATCAGGATTATGCTGGAGTATTGTCCAAAATTTAATGTACACACAGTACATCTGGTGGGGAAATACATGAAGTACAGGATATGATAATTACTCTATATACCCATGTATAAGTCTAGAAATTTTAGTCAAAAAATTGACCCCCTCCCCCAAAACTGATTAAAATTATGCATGGGTCAGTGTAGGTACTGTAATTTAAGTTTTATTTTAAACAGGAACCGTCTCCTTGTGAAAGGCAAGAGCATAATCTCTCCTGGAAGCACTGACCCACCCTCTACTCTATCATCCATCAACCTTTTGTATGAACAAAAACATGCCTACTGGAATTTTGTAAGTTTTTTTTTTTGCATTGTTTTTCTTTGCTTCATCCTTTAGATCCTTTGTTCATGCCCTTAAATTTGACCTTTGACTTATCCACTAGTTATATCACAATCCATTATTTTGGGCCCAAAACCTGCCCTTGACTTATGCATGAAGTCGACTTATAATCGAGTATTTTTGGTACACTACTACCAATGGTCCGTCACTAAAATATTGCTGATAATACAAATGTCTGGCACTAGATAAAACAATTAAAATATATCATGTGATAAGAACATGTTGTCCAGAATGTCAAACCATTGCTAGTAGACTTCCAAAGGACGAGAAAAGCAACACTATCAGCACTCATGAGAAGCCAGATCCATCAAGCTTTGCCTCTTCCCAAATACCATCTAGCAGCCATTTGACCTGGCTGAACAACTTTTATAATATTCACAACTTTTGCTTCTGCACTTGTTTGCTTTCCTTTTCCCTCCCCATCCCCATTTCCTTTAGTGTCATCTCTCTCTCTCTCTCTAGATTGTTAGGAAAGATCTTGCCTTGACAAAGTGGGATCATAATACTGTAACTGTCTAGATTGTATCTGTATCAACCCCAAATACTGGTTGTCTCTAGGGAGTTTATCAGACAGGAGGAATTTCTCTTTACTTCATATGGAGCCAATTGGAGCCAATTCGAATTCACGTGAATTTGCTAGTTTATCGAATTTACATTAATTCCAATTGCGTTCGGAATGCATTCAGAATGAGTTCCCATTACCCGAAAATGGCTGCCCATTGCCCGAAATTGTGTGAGATGCTTTAATACGAAATAACGTAAAAGCCATGATTGTGTTCGGAATGAATTCCCTTTTGCCTGAAATTGTGTGAGATACTTTAATACGCAATAACGTGAAACCCCATGATTGTGTTCAGATTGCCATTAGATTATACTTCCAATTTCTGTCATCTGATAAACTCCATGGATGTAAATTTAACTGACTGAATCTAGGCAATACTGGTAGGAAATTTGCCTGAACAGGATTCTGCTAAGGCATAAAAGCAAATGAAGGATTTTTTAACCACTAGGTGCCAGTGTGTGACAGACAATGTGTTGAGGGAAAGGGAAAAGGTGTTTTCATGTGCTTTTAGCACAGCTTTAAGGCCTAGCAATATAGACAATTAAAACTATAATACCAAATTTCATAGAATCCTCAAGTTTCCTGACAGGAGTATGATTCCTTGTTATACAACCACTTTATGATGCTTTTGACAAGAAAAATTACTTTAAAAATTGCTACTCAGGTAGTGCATGAGTATTGTGTGCATTTTGTGTGCATTTTGTTCATATTGTATGCCATGCAAGGAAAGCTTGTGTGATTGAAGCAGAACTGGAAGGAGGTCCAATCAGAACCAACCCAAGGCATTTTGCTGCCCGAAGCAAAAAATGTTTTGCTGATCTTCATCCCAGGCACAGAAACCAACTGGGCTTCTGTTTGTATACTGCCAATAGAATGGTACCTTTCATTACTGCTGAGGGCAGCAGGACACAAAATTGTGTCCTCCAACAGAACAGAATAGACCAGGGACTCAAAAAAGACAAAGGGAGGGAGCTGCCCCACCACATCTGCTGCCGGAGAAAGCTATCTCAGTCTGCCAACTGGGCTGCATCCACACTGCAGAAATAATCCAGTTTAATCCACCACTTTAACTGCCATGGCTCCATGCTATAGAATTCTGGGAATTGTAGTTTGTTGTGGCACCAGAATTTTGCTCTAGTGCCATCACAATCTACAATTCACAGATTTCCATAGCATGAAGCCATGGCAGTTAAACTGGTGTCAAACTGGATTATTTTTTGCAGTGTGGATGCAGCCCACATGAGACTAGTCTTGGAGAAGGTATGCAGAGAGGTTTCTGTTAGTTGGCAAAGATATTTGTAGGCCAGAGTATCATGCTGTTTCCTTGGTTAAGTGAGAAAAGCCATGCTCACACCAGTTCTATTCTCCACTCTTTGAAGAATCAATCAAGTGTGAATTGGATTGGGTATACTTGTTTGTCACAGAAAAAACAGGAGACATGGTTCAAAAGATGGTTGTTTTATTAGAAAAGCATCTCAGCCTTCTTCAGTAAACTATTAAATGTCAGAAATTTCTGAACAAGAACTCTCAAACAACTTACTAGACAAGTAAATAGTTTTCACTAGTTTTGAGGATTCCTGGTTCAGAAATTTGTAAAGTTTCATTCTAAATGGAATGAATTACCTGCCGGGAGAGATTCAACAGCTAAACATGCTGTCTGAATTTAAAACAGTGTTAAAGACCTATCTGTTCCCACTGTCCTACCCAGCTGATTTTAAACGATGAATTTTAAATTTGCATATTTAATCTTTGTTGTACCTTGCCTCAAGGGAGAGGTGGGTAAGAAATAAAATTATTTCTTCTTCTTCTTCTTCTTCTTCTTCTTCTTCTTCTTCTTCTTCTTCTTCTTCTTCTCATTATTAGATCCTTGAAGAAGGTATGAAGCATACACATACACCTAGGCTGAAACACATCAGGCTTGTCTACTAATAAAAAACATATCTTTTGAGTATGTTGTGACACATTTCCTGTTTCTTCTATGGATTTCACTAGATGCTTGCCAGTTTCTACTTCATTTGTCATACCCAGCATTGCAATATTTTTTTTACAGATCCTAAATGGAAAGTATTATGAAAACAGGCTTCTATTGCAGTTACAACCTCACCCCACCCTCGGCTTCTCACAAAGGAAAAATGTTCTGTTAAAGAAGGGGTTCATAGTATATCTGTGCACAGGTCAAAGGATTCAACTCTTTTTGATTATCTTCAAAATGAACATTTTCACACCAAGTCATACAAAATGCATATTCGTTGTTATACAAGATCTCATAAAAAACAACAACAACCCAACTGCATATCCAAATATTCCTGATGCAATATACTAGCACCTATCCAGTTTCTAACAGCCAAAAGTTAATTATGTGCTTTTTTAAGATACATAAATAGCAGCCAAGGGGAAACCTAAGACGCTTTAGGACCATGGTAGGGGGAGCTTAACTCTTTCCCTGTCACAGTGCCCCCATGCTTATCCAAAACTACTATTGACACATACACACACACAACACTCAGGTATCCCCATAGCTGCTGTTTATCTAAAAATGGGATGAGGAACCTTTGGTACTCCAGATATTTTAGACTACAGTTCCCACACTCCCTTATCATTGGCCATACAGGGTGGGGCTGATGGGGATGTTTTAGGCTGCAACATCTGGGCCAAAGGTTTCTCACTTCAGCATAACAGAATATCTACATTAATTGCTCTCGTGTAATTAAAAACCTACCATCATTAATTTTAAAGGGTTGCCAATATATATGAACAGTTTCTTACTTGTACAAACCAGTTTAAAAGGACTTTCGTTTTATGTCATCATTTCTTTTTCATAAGGTCTGCCGAACTATAATGGCCTTTAATTAATGGAGAAGGACTGGCAATTAAAAGCATGTCAAATTTGACCCTAAAATTTGGACTTTGTTTTCTTTTGATAAGATTTCCTCACTACACACATGCTCTATCAAACACCCCAAATTAAAAAAGAAAAGAAGAAAGAAAGGAATCTTTTAACTATGTATTAAGAAGCCATGCCCTCCCTCCAATCCATCTGCCTTGGTCCAGGCCCCAGAGGGAGAGAAGAACCACTGGACCTCATTCCCTTCCCATCACCTTCCCCTTTGCCTTTTGAGTTGTCTCTTTTAGACTGTAAGCCTGAGGGCAGGGATCCATCTAATTACTATATAAGATTGTATGTACAGCACTATGTAAATTTACAGTGCTATATAAATAAATAAATAAAAATAAGGAAGGAAGGCAGGTCCAAATATGTTTGTTCCTTGTTTCCACTGTGCATAACAGTTTCTCTATAGGAGTCAATAATTCATATCTACTACCCAGTAACAACCTAGTAATTTTTCTCCTATAGTTCACTAGCTGTATCTATTTCTGCATACTCATCACATGTGTTCTAACCACCATTCCTCCCACCCTACAGCTTCACAATAATCTTCCAATGTTTTTAAATTGTACACATTCATTCACTTGTAGATTTCCATTACAGTGTCCTTTTACCAGTGAGTAACTTATGTCTAATCCACTCCTCTTTTTTTTTTTTCAAATTGCACACCTTGCCTCCAGCTGCATATTTTGTGTCCAAATGTATGCTTTAGTTTAGAAGATTCCCTGCATTCAAATGGCAGGCAAGCATGTAGAATACATTCACTGGATACCAGCTGTTATGCCTGCTTATACAGTATGATATAGTTGGAGAGTTTGTTATGAATGGCGTCCCAATGTGTCAGGCTTTGACAAATCCTAGTAATGTAGTCCTCAATGCCTTGCAAATGTTTCCAGTGATGTTGTGAAATTCAGTAGCACTCCCAATCATGTAGTTCTAAGAAGGAATATTTTAAAGGAATATATTTCTACTCCCAACATTTCCCAACAGAATGGAAGGGATGAGGGGATAGTTCTCATGCCTAGGTTTGCCAAGAAATAATTACTTAGGCTGGAAACCCTCTTGGTCAATCAATTTAGAACTCTTGTTTGAGCCATTTAGTAAGTTCTGATAATCCCTAAGTATTTGTTGGCATTTGAAGCCATAATTTACTCTGTGCCTCACCACATGTACTTTCTGAAAGGCCATGCTAAGTTTACTCTGGAGCTTGTGGGATCAGATGTCTATTACTACTTTCTGCTTCCAGACTTGGATTTGCAGATCCTGACTGATTTGTACAGTCTCAGATACCACATAGTATACCACATATTAACCTATCTCAGAATCTTAGCCTTGCTGGAGAAGATAACGTACTCTCCAAAATTTCACAGATGGAAACACATGGCCAAACAACACCAGAGTGTGGCCAACATGGCAAATGTTATTAATGAGGAAAAACAAACAAGCTTGCTTTTGTCTGAGTCTACAGGGAAGGGCAAGATTATGCCCCCCTCTTTTCCTCTCCCCCCCCCCCATGCTGGATTCATTGAGTGCAAACTGCTTTGCTACTTTGAACTCAGTGTGGAACAATGGGAGTAAGACAAAGGTAGAAAGTGGGAAGTGGAAACTGGGACATTTAAAAAGCAACTGAAAAAGTAGGAGAAAAGAGGATTAACCAGGACTGTCTTTGTCAAATCAGGGCAGTTGGAGGATATGAGATAATGAGGAGAGCAGGAATATAGGCCATGTCTAGAGCCCTTCCTCCAAGTGTCCATTTATTTTTAAATTTGGAAGATGGGGACTACAGAGAAAGACTTCTGAGTGGTGGTCCTTTGGTGATGTCTTCTCCAGAATGGTTACCCAAGGAAATGGGACAAATGCACATGGACTCCAGAAATGTGACAAATACACATGGACTCACCCCATTAGGCTGTCCTGAAATGATCAGCAAATTGGATCACCATCATCTCTATGTGGTTGAGCCCCTATAGGAAATATCAATAGTGTATGAAAGGATAAAATATTTTTTCTGTTAAGACATCTATTATATTAGTGCCTTCCTAAGAGCCTGCATGCAATTTGTCCTGTGCATAATTACAAGGAGATGATTTCTAAGTATTCATCATGCAAGTAAGTTTTCATATTTTAAGGATGATTGTGTAATAATGAACAGGAGAAGTAATTTGCCCTCCTCCTCTTGACTATGCATTCAGGCACTATGATAGCTGCTCTGATATCCTGACTGGAGATGCTGGATTACAGCAGGAGATAGACTGTGCCGCTTTCAATTGCTTTTGGAAATAGCTCTGTTCTTTAGTTGTTTCATTAAGTCAAACGTAGGAGAGGGGGACGGGGAAATTTGTAGCAGCCATTTGTACTTTGTGTGGTAGAGATACATCTGAAGATCCCTTGGTCACTTGTTGCTAGCTCTACACAGTGGGTGTGTATATGAAAGTTAGGATATTTATTTTGTCCCAATATGAATCAATTTACACTTGTTTTAGACTTTTCATTTACCAGGGAGTTTATCACACAAGAGGAATTTTTCTCAATTTCGAAAGAAATGGAAATGAGGCCAGTTCAGAATTGAGTAAATTCACTAGTTCAGCTAATTTACGTGATTGCATATTGATGCTGCATTGCGTTCGGAATTGCCCGAAATTGCCTCCCAGTGCCCAAAATTGTGTGTGGTAGTTTCACATGCATTCACGCGAAACCCCACGATTGCGTTTGGAAGGACTTCCCTTTGCCCGAAAATGTGTGTGATCAGCTTTCATGCAATCAAGCGAAACCCCATGATTGCATTCAGATTGCCATTGGATTATACTTCCAATTCCCTTCGTGTGATAAACTCCCATGTTAAAACCCATTCACCCAGTTTACAAATATCCTGTTGGGACTCTTTACAATCTCTTTATAATGTTTATTGTCATCAGCAAAAGTGACCATCTCATTATGCAATCCTAATTCCAGATTTTACATCAGAAGTTTCTCTATGCCTCAAGCTTGACTGATAAATGTGTTTTGCATTTTCATTTGAGAGAATTATGTGTGCAATCCTGTATCTTCTAATCTTCACAATTTTTGCTCTTAAAGTAGATTAGTAGAAGGGCAGATGTATTAATTCATGTAACCATCTTTGTTACATATTTTCCCTTTGCTATATATCAGCAATATTAATTTTTATTTATTTATTCAGCTTTGTAATACAGTATTTAATTTCTGGTTTTACCATTGCTTTCATGGTAATCAGAGTGTTACTGCTTCAGTTGGCTGTTTTTGCTCTTCGTGTTATTTTAATACAATGTATTCTGTGTTTTTGTGGTTTTATAAAACCATATGTGAAACTAGGCAAAATAAATAATGACCAGTCTGCCAATGTTTAGCCCCTAATCTTAAAACAGTTCCAGGGGCCCTGTTGATGCCAATATTATGTTCTACGCAAGATTAAGATATTTTCCCTCTGCTAGGCCTTTTAAAGGTCTGCTGTTCTAATCTCTATTACATGTTGTTTTAAAATCCTCTTTCATTTTAAGGCATTAGATTTGCTGCTGCTGCTGCTATGAACCATATCAGTTTGGATTTGTATTCTATTTTTGTAAGGTTTCATTGTGTTGGTTTTATTGACATAGTTGTAGAATGTTTTAAGATGTTTTGTTTGTTTGTTTACTTTAATTGTATGATACCTAGAGGTCAACTGTTTTGCAGTTGTCTCATATGTTCAGATAATAAATATACAAATACATGGATGCAACTGGGTATTTTGCTCTTGGCTGAACTGCAATGCCTTTAATAGGTAATTGAGAACCAGAAATGCAGCTTAGGTTGCACTGTTTAAAATGCTTAGAAGTCAGATCCTGGCATCCTGGCTTTGTAGATATTTTTAAAAGCTAGCAAACACATAACTGTCATCCCATGAATATCATCCATAACTTCCTCTACAGAACCTTACATTGACTATTTAGAAGTACTTATTGTGTATATATCAGCAATCATCTTATATGTATTCAAGACCGATCCAGTGCCCATAAGGACTCATGATATAGTAATAACCTCTCCATTTTCCTGAGGAGTGAAATGCTCATTTGGACTTGGGCAAGGATGAGTGAGAAATTTCATTTTCTGATAAGAACTTATCAGAAGAAAACTTATCACAAAGAAATGGAAATAAATTCATATTCAAATGTGGGAGAAAGCAAAACCCACACATTTATTCACCCAAGCAAAAGGTATGAAGTGCTCTGCTCTCAAAAGTTTAGTGATTGCCCCTCTCTTGTATTTGGACCTATTTATGATGCTAAAGCAGATGTGCCATCTCTTCGCTCTTACAGGCTGACAAGTACATTGTAGTTTTCTCAGGGCTGGGAACGGCTATATTTATGTGCTGATAGGTGACACTTTCATTTAGTTAATCTTTGAGAAAGAATGCACTTACTTGTTCATAAAAGTTATAGAAAGAACTTGAGTTGTTTTTTTTTAAAGCCGCAGATGATGGACAATAAAGATGATGGACTCTATTCATCAATAATAATAATAATAATAATAATAATAATAATAATAATTTATTTCTAACCCCGCCCCTCTGCTCAGCAACCGGGGCGCCGTACAACAAGTTTAAAATGAACAACAGTTTAAAAACATTTCTTCAACCCACTCTTACCCCCCACCCCTTAAAACTAAATTAAACTAATACAAAATTAAAAATGACAAGAAAACATAGGTATGATAATAATCAACTTTAAGACAATACAGACAGTGGCATCAAAAGGGAGGGTAAGTGATCACCTCTATTGAGCTGGGAAGCTATTGAAGGCCTGCCTAAAGAGATCTGTCTTTACTGCTTTTTTAAAGCTATCAAGAGTGGAAATAATACAGATCTCGTCCGGCAGGCCGTTCCATAGTCTGGGAGCGGTCACAGAGAAGGGAGGTCTGCGACAGCCTGGTTTTCATAGACTGTAGCAGGTTCCTTCCAGAGGACCGGAGCGGGGGGGGGGGGAACCACATGGGAAGAGGCGGTCCCTGAGATAAGATGGACCCAAGCCATGTAGGGCTTTAAAGGTTAAAACCAACACCTTGTACTGTACCCTACATTTGGTTAGATCTTGAAAAGGTTATTAAATTTTTCAGACTACAACTCTCAGAATCCCTCTGCCAACATGGCTGGTTGGAAAATTCTGAGCATTATAACTCCAAAACATAACCCAAGCTCTGGTTATGAATGATTGTTGTTTCAGGATGCAAGAGTGCCAGACATGTATAACCTCATTATGATCTTTGCTTTTGTTTTCTTTTTTTAAACAAACATGCATAAATGAGCATAAGTGGATGTTACAAGGCATAGCTATACATAAAGCGATGTACTGCTCAGCCTCAAATGCTCAGAAAAAAAATCCATTCTTTTAGGATACTGGCTCATGTTTTAGCTCTTACTCAGGAAACACCAGTTAATAGCCAAACACCTTTGGCTATTAAACTAGAATGGCTGAGGTCCACCTGGGAAATGCTTTTAAGTGTAACAGGCAACATGGGAATCACTCACCATGCTGAATGACTTGTAACATCTCTCTGGCAACTGTAATGAATGCAGCACCTTTAAGAGAAGTGTAACATGTACTGTAGCCTTTAATCCAAACTGTCAGAATCCAGAGGAGTTTCAATTTAGGGCTGAATTTTTACGGAGCATTTCAAGAGGCTAGACTTGACGGGACTAGTGGGTAAGATTCTTGCACGATTAATTCTACCTTTCCGCATACAACAAGTGGGGATTTTGAAAAATTGGCCCATGCTGGTATTCTGTGTACATTTTTGTACACTATGTACACCACAGTAACAGCTCATCAGCAACTGGTAAACCTTGTGAGAAAACAGGTGGAGGCCATGCACACTGCATATTTCAAGGAGGAGAAACAAACTGAGCAGTTAACACATGGGTAGATTATGATTGCTATTAAAATATTAGCTGAAAACCTTAGGCTTAGGTTTCCTCATGAGACACACTGGCTGGGAAATGAAACAGTCTTTTACAGGATCCTTCCTTCAGGGCCCTTGGGCTGTTTGTGTGTTGGTAAAGAAGCAATTCAGTTCATCTTCTGTAAAGTATCTCAAAGGTTCTGCAATAACAAGACCTGGCTCTGAGGCAAAAAAGCACCCCTTGTTCCCTCTATGATACCAAAGATTTTAGTTGCATATAACACATATCCCTTGTGTTCCTGCAGTTCTCACCCCACAGGATCCCAAAGGGCTTTACAGGCTGTAAAATGAAACCTATCTCTCACATTCCTATGAAGGCTCTCCTTGGCAGAGTCCTGAAGCATTTTTAGACTCTGTAATAATAACTGCCCCTACTTGCAGCCTCTCCTTTTAGCAAGGCTTCCAAGGAGCAGAAAGACCTGCTTCCTTCAATGTTATCCACTAGTCAATTATGAGTTCTGTTGCAGGTTTCCACACTAATGTCAGCTGAAGGTATTTGGAATGTCAAGGTGGAAGATCCACATGGCAACCACCACCATCACCCCTTTTAGTGTTGGGCTTCCACAATGCTCTGTTCGTTTTAATGGAGTGTGCATAGGAGTACTTCCCACTGAACTGTACCTTCTGGAGACAATGGCACAACAGTGTGTTTTGGAAAACATATTTTGAAGAAGAAAAGCAAAGTTTGGAAAATTTACATTTCCACTAGTCCACCAAGAGCTATGCTGGCTGGGGATTCTGGAAGCTGTAGTCCCCCTTAAATAAAGTGTATGCGGAGAGATCTTGTAGCGCCTTTGAGACTAACTGAAAGAAGGAAATTAGCAGAATGAACTGTCATAGACTTCAGTCTCTTCCTCAGATGCAGTTGAGGAATCGGAGGAAGTAGGTTGAAGTAGAAAGCTCATGCTACCAATTTCTTTCTTTCAGTTAGTCTGAAAGGTGCTACAAGATCTCTCTCTACATACTGATTCTACAGACTAACATGGCTATATCTTTGAATTAAATAAAGTGTGTCCGTGTAATGCCTTCAAGTCACTTATTGACCCATAGCAACCCCATACATTTCATAGAGTTTTCTTAGGGAAGAAATACTCACCTAAAATACTTTAAAATAATTTAATAATAAATATTGATGAATATATCAGCCTATGTTTTTAAATATGTTGTTAGCTCCTTGAGTTTCATTACTGAGAGAAAGGCAGGATATAAATTAATAAAATCATCATCATTGTCACCATCACCATCACCATGCACTTAAAAAAAAACCATTGGAAGAGTACCAAGGCAGATCCAGTAAATCACTATGAGTACAAACAACCCCACAAAAGACTGGAATGAGTGGACATGGAAGTGAGATGAACTGGCAATAGCCAAGACAATGTGAGAAATCACACTTCTTTAGACCAATCTGGAAGAGAATTTATTTAAGGGTTTGATTCTATGCACATGTATTTGGGAAGCTATACTTCTGCATAAATATGCCTAGGCATGTCCTGCATATAGATTTATTTATTTTTATTAAAACATTTTGTGTTTCCATATCTTCTATTTTATATTGATCATAACCAGAGTTTAACATGACACAACATTGTTGGGATATGCATTTTTCTAATACATAGCCATCTGGATTCTTCACTACATTTTATAAACATCCAAACATGCTTCTGTGAATATCACTAGGCCCGAAAACATTAAAATACTCTCAGACATGTGCCTGGCAGGCACTGACATTGCTGAGTGTGAAATGACAGTGAGACTATGGGCCAGTTCCCACTACAATTTAAACTGAATTGCTGATCAGTTTATATGTGCCTCGTTCACACTGGAAACCCTTTCAGACCTGGCTGCATTCTATTTGATTCGTGATGAAGCGAGGCAAATGCAAAAAAAATAAAAATAAAAAAAAAAAAATTTTTTTTTGGAGACGAATCAAAAAGTGGTTCTTTTGGAAAGAAGAGATTTGCAACCATGTCCAACAAATGTGAATGACGTTTGGATCAATCGCATTGTACTGGAGGGGAGGGACTATATGGAAGAGAGTTGGCCTCTGCCTGGAGAAGCACTGCCAGTCACAACCTCCTTCTCCCGCAAAGGCTGCTTAGCAAGATCCTCCCTCGGCTTCCCCTGATCCTAAGCAGCAGGACCCTCCAGGGCCAGGTGCCCCTTCCAAGAGTACCTCCTGCACCCATGCCAAGTTCCACCTCCTTCCGAGAGCCCCTGCCCAGCGGCGGTTTTCCATTGCCTTCTCCTGAGGCTGAAAGGTCACCCAGTGCATTTCTATGGCTGAGCAAAGGACCCAATTCTGTTGTCCAGAGTCATTATCCAACTCTAAAATCATTGCACTACATTTGGCAAGGTTTGTTCTGAGGAGGTTTGCCACTGCCTTCTGCTTGAGGAGGGAGAGAAAGGTGCTGCACCTGCCCACCATGCCTCCCAGACTCCCCTGCCCCAACGGAGGACCTGCCCTGAGGAGGATGCCTGAGGAGGCGGAGAAAGGCAGAAGGCAGAAGGGTCCTTCCCTTGGCTTCCTCTCTGCTGGGGCTGTTGACACCCCCCCCCCCCCGATGATTAACATTTAAAGGGGGAAAAAAGACCAGCTAGCTTCCATAGTAGGAACCATGCATCGACTTGAATTGATTCAGCGACCCGGTGTTGATGCCAATCGTAACCAGGTTTAAATGCAAGTGGGAATGGGCCCTATGACTGTGTCACATATAAGAGAAAATGGGACAGAACAATGTTTTTCCTATTTCTTGACTAGGGGGCTTTCTAGATTGGCAGGAAAGTGTGACATGAAGTTGCCTTTTCCTTAATGCTTAGCAGCTGCACCGCAGCCCTTAGATGGAGCTGCGCTGTTCTGCAGTTTTTAAAAAAGAAGCTGGGAAAACCAGCACCTTTTTAAAGGCGCTTCTTCTCCCCTAAAATGCAAAAAAAAAAAAAAAAAGCATTTTCATGGCACACTTTCCCTTTTTCTCATCTAAAGGCTAGATTTTCATGCAGCCATGAACACACTTCTTTTTGCCAATCTTAATAAGTAGAAAACTAAAAATGCCCTCATGTCTTATGTTTTGGAATCAGTTACATGAGAAAGAATAATGAAGTCCCCCTTTGCTAGGGGAAGAAAGAACAAAAGCACTAAAATATATTTTAGAAGAAAAACCTGGTCTCTTTGACCTACAAAAAAAGCTAATAAACAAATTGCTCTTAAAAGGTGTCCAAAATATATAATTCTATTCAAGCAAGCTTCCATATTTTGGGAGGCATTTTGTTTTCTATCCAGATAGCTCTCAGTCTTTTCAATTAGAAAATGTCTAGAAGAATTACTGGCTGACAGCTCTGAAAGGAAGGGGAACATTTCCAGCAGAGGAAACGTCCACAATAAGGGTAAGTTCATAACAAAATCAAAGGCTGGTTCTTGGCAGTAAATGTTCAGAAATCAAAATAATCCCAGAAGTCTAACACAGTTATTGAGGAATACAACAGGAAAGGCACATTGATTTTTTGAAGAGAAAGCTCAGCAGTAAACAGAGATCTTTTGAATGGAGCTGCTTGCTTTGTTATTCTCCCATCCGAGCCTATCCATGTTTTGGAATCTTCTGAAGAGGCCCTTCTCTCTTTCCCACCATTTTCACTGGTGTATCTAGTGTGAACATGGGAGAGGGGCTTCTCAGTGCTGTTCCCAGGTTCTGGAACTATCTTCCTAGATAGGTTACAATGGTGCCTTTCTTGCAATCTTTCTTCATGCAGGTGAAGACTTGTTTCAGCAGACCTTCCAAGACTGATTGCACAAAGGGAAAGAGCATTGCATAATTTGCTGTATTGTCTATTTGTTATCTGCTTTTGAATGGTTATTTTTTAAAACTGTTTTTAATGTTATCAGTCATTGTTACATTTTTACCTTTTGTATTAAATCTTCTTTCCTTCTCCTTCCATGGTCACTTGTCCATGGATGAACTTCAGGGTCCATGAAATGAAAGCACGTATTTTTTTCTTGTTTTCTTTCTTTACCTTTGTGCTACTTTGAAAATTGGAACTGTTTATGTTCAATTATGTTATTGAGGTATAGTTCCACTCCAAAGAAGTTCAGTATGGCATGGGATGCTACTGTGTCATGTTAAAAAAAGAACTTTACTATGGATATATGCAGTCAATCCATTGTTGCCAAAGGCACCCTTGGGTTTAAGTAGATTCAATGAAATCAAGTATACAAGTTAGCGATTGCTAACCTAAGCTAACTAAGTCTGGAACCAATTCATCGGAAGGTGATGGATCAGCTTTTTAAATAAAATAATAATAATAATAATAATAATAATAAATTTTATTTGTATTCTGCCTCTTCCTGTTATGGATTTTCTGTGATATTTCAGAGATGGCCTACCAGTGGTCCAGCCCAAGGAAGGGTAACCTGTGGTTCATGGAGTTCCCTCATTCAGTCTATGGAGTATCTGGGAAAGCCTCTTCCCTAAATTGATTGGGGAAGAGTCAGTTGAACTGAAGCCTCCCCGCTCCCCATGGTACCAAGGAGATTAAGGTGTTCTGGTAATGCAGTGATTAAATGTCAGTACTGCAGCCACAATGTTCTGAGTTTGAAGCCACAGGGCTCCAGGTTGACTCAGCCTCTCATCCTTTCATAGGCTTGTTGGAGGCAATTGCTAGCAAATTGTAAACCACTTAGTGCTCAGTTCACTATAAAGCAGTATAGAAATGGAAAATACAATTGTTATTGCTTTTAATTGTGATTACAGCTGGAAAAAAAGCATCTTTGGCAATAAGTATTGCACAATTCTGCTTCCAACCCATAGCTGCTGTGTGTAGTTAGGGCATCCCTTTTCATTGACACTCTCTCTCACTATTCGCAAGCAGGCTGATTGCCTCCCCCCACCCCCCTCTTTCTTTTCTTTTCTTGATTGAAATTGTATTAGCAGAAATCCAGAATTGCATGAAAAAGTGGAAATATTTTGTAAAAAAACTGAAAGGCATAATGGGTAGGGCATAGGGCAAGGAGGAAGGGTTAAGCGGGAGTGTGGAAGAGAGCATGATGGCAGAAGCAGTCCCCCTGTTGTGAGATTGACAAGGCGTGTGATAATGGCTTTTCTCAAACTGACATGTTTCCATTTTTATTATCTGATGTGATTTCAACAAGAATGGAGCTCATGTGGTAATGTTCCAAGAATAAAAATGAAGAATAAAATTAAAGAAAAAGGGGAAATATTTGCTAATTCCACTAAGATGTGGAAAGAGGAAAGTCACATATCTGCCTCATGGAAAATTGCCCAGGTGGCAAAGAGGGATGTGGCTTGTATTTAGGGACTAAATTATGATGAATGTCATTTTCCCATCCCTAATTCAGGGCTGGCAGGCTGGCATTTCCCCACTGATACAGAGATGGCCACACCAGGAAGACTAACACACCTTTGAAAATCCACAGGGAGAAAAAAGAAGAGGCAATATGGAGTGACAGAGAGAGAGAGAGAGAGAGAGAGAGAAGATAGGAAGAGAACTGTTCAAGCACTTCCTTGTCTCTATTTTGCTTCTCTGCTTCCTCAGGAAATATCAGGGAATAAATACCCTAAAGACACCAGATCCCATCTGCCCATGGAAGCTTAGCAGTGTCAGCCCTGGTTAGTACATGGATGGGAGACCACTGGCAAATACCAAGTGCTGTAGGTTGTATTTCAGAGGAAGGAACTGACAAAACCACCTCTGAGGATTCCTTGCCTAAAGAAACCCTATGAAATTCATGAGGACACATGCACATGCACACACACAACACAACGCACATCCAGCCCTGTATCAAAAGATCTTAGGGCAGTGTACAATGCATACACGTTAAAACAATTTAAATCAACAAAATAATTTAAATAGCCTAAATAACACATGTTTAATATGATTACAAAGTTAAAGACAAACTTAAAAGATTGAAACTGTTTTAAAACCATGCACATTAGCATTTTGAGTCAAGTCAGTGAGGCCCAAAGGCTTTAATAAACAGCCTTCTCCCACTCTTGCTTCTTCCATGTTTTTTAATGGGTGTCTAACTCTGGCAGTGTGTTTTTGAATGGGTGTCTAACTGGCCTGCTCTCAATGCCTGTTAGGCTTCTGCCTTAAGTTAGAATAGTGACTAGAGTGGATTTCCTGCATTAGCAGGCCATGATGACCTTTGACTGATGTCTGTTCCTATCCTGTGTTTCTAGAGCTGCAGTCTAGGCACCTCTCTACAAAGCTATTTTTGTGGAAGTGAGACATTTGGGGTGGGGTTTGGTCAGTGTCTTGTTGACTGTTCTCTGACATGGAGATCAGAAACATGATGAAAACTTATATCTACCATTTTAAATTCATAGAAAGTGATGCCCTTAGCCAGTCAGTGCATACTACTTGTGACAGGAATACAGCCCAACCTGTTATGCAGGTTGTATATGTGTCAGACTCTAAAAACAACAAAGATTGGTTTCCTAGCAGCTTGTCTATGCGTCAGACCCTTATTACAGTTACCAGCTGTTGTCTCAGATGGAGCAGTCCATAGGAGTGAGGTAGCTTACATAAAGCTAAGTAGTTTCAGGGGGACACTGTCAATATCTAATATGTGGCCTTCTCCAAGGACTACACCCACATTAGAATAGCTTTTATTGGATATTTTTGAAGTAGATGCAATGATCAAAGCCTAAATATTAGGCACAGTCCTAAGAGCTTTAATTTAACCGTTCCCTAAACGCTGGATCATTTTTTCATGTAGGGAGATATGTGCATCCATACTATGGAGCTTATCGCCTGGTGTTTTAAATCGGCTCCAGCCTCCCAGGTGCAGCTAGGATGCAGGATGGAGGTGGAGGTTATCACACACTAAATCACCCCTGAATTGCCGGCCACCATCACCCTGAGTCCAAGCCATGCTCCGTCTGCACTTTTTAGAAGTTGGAAAGCTTTCTGACTTCCAAAAAGTGCTGGTGGAGCATGGCTGGAACCCTGACTAATGGCAGCCAGTGATTCAGCAGTGATTTAGTGTGCGATAATCCCTGCCTCCATCCCGTGTCCCAGCTGCAGCCTGATTTAAAACACAAAGCAATAAGCTCCTAAATGAAAATCATCTTCTCCATTTCAACCCTGATGCATACATGAGGAAGGATACAGTCCAGTGATGGCAAACCTATGGCAAGCCTATTATGGGGTTTTCGTGGCAAGTTTTGTTCAGGGGGAGTTTGCCATGGCCATTTCCTGAGGCTGAGAGAGTGTGACTTGCCCAGGATAACCACGTGGGTTTCCATGGCTGAGCCGGCATTCAAACTTTGAACACCAGAGTTATAGTCCAATGCTCAAACTACTACACCACGCTATAGACTGTAGAGAGCTGTAGGTCCTCATAAGAAAACAGATAGACAATAAAAGATAATAGGTTGAAGAACTGAAGCAGGGTTCACAGACTTCTTCTCTGGACTTAAGTTGCAAAGGATCAAAGGGTTCACTCAAAAACACTCAAATTTACAGGCAAAGTAACAGGTGAACTTTCCTTAATTTTTAGCTGAATTTATATTTTTCTCATATTGAATTAATTTCTGTCCTTAAATTGTTTAAAAAAATATTTATACAAGTGATAGTACTACCACAATTTTTAAAAAAAACAACTTATACTGTACATATAACTTGAAAGAAGTATCTAAAGTATCATAAGTTATGACTTACAAGTGCAGGGAGATGGCGGGTCAGGAGCTCAGTTTGAATACCTACAGTGAAAGAGGTACTTCAGTGGATTCAAGTCAATTTTTAATTTAAAAAAATTGATAGATTCCTAACCTTTAATACATTCCTTGGGACTGTATAGGAAGTCTATTCTGAGTTTCTTGCTTTTTATATTTTGTGGCATCCTCTATTTGTATTCAGAACTGTTGATTTCAGCTTCTCTTCAGCACTCATTACAAAGTTTTTACAAATATCCTCCGTATAGCAAGAAAGGTGTTCATCAGTCACTGAAATTTCCATGCCAGATTAATTATTATCGGTAAATGCCTTTTTCCTTCTCATGAGTCTTTAGACATCTCAGCACATGTCTATATAATAGGTTTTCTGTATGCCTGTCATCTAAGTATACTGTATTGGATTCCTGGTACTGTACAGATTATGTTGTAATGCTAGAGGTTATCTATATCCTGTCATGTCTTTTGTTTAATACAATTAACACTTTTGATTATTATACTGAGTGTGAATACATGCTTTTATACCTACCTTAACTGGCACAGAAGTTGCCAGTTCTAGATATACCTATGTAACAGAATGAAGCTGAAAAATTCAATCCATTATTTTATTCTTCTCATCTATTTTGAGCTTGGGAAACACGGAAACATTTGTATTTTTTTTTAACACCCCATTTCTCATCTACCTCACAAAATCCCATGCTTTCAATTTTCTTTTCTCCCACTCTTAAAGGCTCATCTTGTTTGATGCTCCCACCTCTGTTTCTGTAGCTTACTGGTTTCTGCATGGGTCCTATCAAATGTTCTAGAGTAGAGAGTTTCAAAAATCCAATTTCCTGGGACAGAGGAGAAACCCCTTTTCAATTCAGGTTTAAAGCACAAGAGAATGGATTTGGATGCCACCACAGAAAGGGCCCATTGTTGTGATATTATACAATGGCATTCCATTGTTTGCAGAACAACCAGGCCCCCAGGAGTTGACTGGGCGTGTATATTAACTGTGGCATATTATGGCAGTAAAATAAAATAATAAAAAAAGACAACAGGAACAAAATCAATTCATTTGAGACGTGGTGCTGGAAAAGATTATTTAGAAGACAATGAGCAGACAAAAAGACAAACAAATGGTTTCTAGAACAAACCAAGCCTGAATAATCAAGCCTGAATAATCTGTTTCTAGAACAGATCAAGCCTGAACAATTGAGGATGTTGTATTTTGGCCACATCATGAGGAAGAATGAATAATTTGAAAAGGACAATGATGGTAGGAAAAGTGGAAGACAGATAGAGGAAGACCATATGCCAGATGGTTAGGCTTGATCAGGGAAGCCATGAGCCTGAACCTGCAGAGCCTGAGCAGAGAGGTTGAGATCTTGGAGATGTCTCATCCACAGGGTCGCCATGAGTCAAAGTCGACTTGAGGGCAGTTAACAACAACAATGATGTTTTTCTATCCAAAGCACAACACAAATAGTGTGATATTCTATGCTGCTATTACTTTTTAGAACTTTTAGAAACTTGAATGATATATACATGGCAGGCCCTACCATTAAACAGCAGATGCAGAGAGGCAAAAAACAGATAGTACTATCTGTACTACTTAGTTTTCCCTGTACCCCTTAAATTACCCTCCTGTCCTCAACAGGATGAAATATCCATGTTGACACAGAATTCACTTACCAGTCCAGTCAGCCTTTTTATTTGGAATGAGGAGATGCCATCTTGTCTTGTACTTGAAGTACCAAAATATATTAGGGACCTTTCATGTTTATCAGCATATGTTAAAACATTACAGCTGTGAAAAATATGTTTCAAAGAATATCATTTACAGTTTAACTGCAACTATCTTTTTATTCATCACATTTGGGAGAATAAACCTCCCTATTTCTATTGCCTTAACATCTACTGTGTCAATTAACCTATATTAAGACTGATATCTAAGAAGATGATTTTACAAAGGGTCTTTTCTCACGCAAACAGAGCAAGTCTGTTCCCCATGCAATGTTCCTCATAAACAGTGGGAACAGGCCAAAATGTGCTGCCTTATGACAGTGATGATCCCCTGAATTATGAAGGTACACTGCTCAGGCTCACACTTACCATCATTGTTCACAAGTGAGGTAACTGTGCAACTGTGCATCTTACACATAATATGAAGCTTCTGTTTGTTGGTCCACTTGCTGTGTATCCAAGCAAGTATGACTCAGCTTGACCAAATGAATATCATGACTACACCAAGTCTGGCAATTCTACTTCTCCAACTCTACAGACCTATAAAACAATTCTGTTTTGCATTTAAGGAGATATTTTCTTTTGTGGGCAATATTTGTAACCTTTCCTTGTGATCTTTCAGATCCTGTATTGTTCTTTGTCATTATTGGAAGTGTGGGAGAGAGGGGAGAATAAACAAATAACATCAAGGAAAGCCTTAACGGGATTGCGACTACTAATCTGTAAATGTCATTTTATTCTTCCAAGGTGACATGACTTGTCAAACTGGAACTAAAAAGAGAAAGGTTTTCTAGAACAAGGTTTGTGGGTGATTTTTTACTTTCACACATTAAAAGTGAAGTTCTTCATGTTGGAAGATTTTTTTACACTCTCCTTAGATAATTAGTTTTTCCTGCGTGCAAATCCTTCTGTCTCCCCTCTTTACAGACATTCCATTTGCTACTACGGAATCATAGGGCAATAACTTTGCAGATTGGTAAATAAACCATGTGATTCAGATCACTCCCCCTTTTGGGAAGATCTCTCACACACAAAATATTTTTCTCTTGAACTGTTGGGCTTTCCCCATCTTCCTCCTCTCTCAGCCTTCTTTGGAAAGATGGTGAGACCTTGTTTTTAAGTATAATAGCCTATTAGAGAGCCAGCATGATTTGGCTTGAGCTTTGGGCTATGACTCTGGAGACCATGGTTTGATTCTCATACAGCCATGAAATCCACTGGGTGACCTTGGGCAAGTCACATGCTCTCAGCCTCAGGGGAAGGCTGTGGCAAATCTCTGAACAAATCTTGCCAAGGAAATGTCATGATAGGTTTGCCTTAGGATCTTCGTAGGCTGGAAATGACTTGAAGGCACACAGCAGGCACACAGCCTATGAGAGGTCCCCCAATGAGAATAGTAATGGCAAAAGGCCTTCTTGAAAGATAGGTTGCCCACTACTACATTCAGTTGCCCACTACTACATTCAGTTGCCCCTTGTAATGAATGCTGAGTATGTTTCCAGAAGAATGCTGAGTATGTTCTCAGGTTTTTCCCCCGGTCTTTGAGGAGCAACACTAAAATGTACCAGGATTAGCCTATGCTATGCATGACATGATAGTATACTTTTAAACACACTCGAGTGTCTAAAACCACAGACTTTCTGTAATAGATTGGCACACAAATCAATGGGGAGAATAGCTCCTAGAAAGTAGAGAAAATAAAAGCCACTCGTTAGAATAAACATCACTGTGCAATGATTGCATAAATATAACAAACCCCTACAATTTATTTCAAATTATGTGTTCAGTAGTGTTATACTATAGTAGCCTTATTTAACTTGGGGTCCTACAGATGTGGACTACAACTTCTGACATCTCCAGTCATTATGATTTTCATCTGGAGAGGTCTGGGATAGGAAAGCATGATATAGCATGGAAAGGATATAGCATGATACAAGGATGCCTGGCTACTTTTTTTTTTTTTTTGACAACAAATCTAATTTTCAATTTGCCCAGGCCAAAGTACAGGGAATGTGCTACATGTCTCAGAGAGCTCTCGTGTTTGTTCCCAGTAAGATATTTATGCCTTAAGACATTTAATACCTGACTCCTATGACATACAAAAATTGCTAGCTCAACTATCTGGATCATTATTTGCATATATTAACATTGAAATTACATTTAAAGCAATTAGTTGTCAAACACTGACACCTACCAGACATATATTTAAGAAAACAAAAGCTTTGTGATATGAAGTCAATGAGATTTATTTCTTCAGAGAAGCCAGACTTGAACCCTTTGACATTTAAGATCTCTATCAACTGCTTTCTCAAGCTACAGAAAAGTTGCTGGCTGCTTCTTAAATGAGTCACTGGAGATGGACATATATCATAGCAAATCAAACACCTGTTAGGAAATTAAGGATTGAGATGAGAGTGTTTGGGGGGGGGGTGTCCTTACACTGTCACCTTCCTTGGAAAACCAGCAACCAGGTTAACAGAAATGGTGGAGTGTTTGGCAGAGACAATGCTTGACAGCTGCATCAAAGCTATCTTTTTCAACCAGATTCGTTGTTATTGTGTGCCTTCAAGTCATTTCCAATTTATGGGGACCCTAAGGTTTTTTTGGAACCCACAAGGTTTTCTTGGCAAGATTTATTCAGAGGATCTTTACCATTGCCTTTTTCTAAGAATGAGTGTGCGTGCCTTGCCTCAGGTCACCCAGTGGATTTCCATGGCAGAGTGTGGACTTGTAGCCTAGGTATAAAAACACACTGCTGAAATAATCCAGTTTGAGATCACTTTCACTGCTCTGTTTTAGGGCTAGGGAATCATGGGTATTGTGGCATGAGAGCTCTCTGTCAGAGAAGGCTAAATGTCTCACAAAACTAGTTCCCAGAATTTCCTAGCATTGAGCCAGGGCAGTTAAAGCAGTCTCAAACTGGATTATTTCTGCAGTGTGTTTTCGACCCTGGAGTCCAATATTCAAACCACTGCACCATCCTTGATCTCATTCACACTAATAATGTGGGGGAATTCAGTACCTCAAGGTGTACAGATTCTACAGTTTGCATCCTATAGCTCAAAAAAAGGGCAACTGTACAATTTCAGGGATTCCCACACTCCTCACTTGTGGACTCTTTTTAAATTGTGTTTCTATACTTAGCTTTGAAAGGACAATGTTACAGGTAAGATGAATCCTAAAAGAATAACTAAAACTGTCACTATTACCAGCTATGGGGGTTACAATGCAGCCAGTCTCTGATTCCAGTACTAAACATGCCCCTTACTTCCAGCAAAGTTTACACAAGATAACACCGAGTTAACATATGCTCTCAGAGAATTATATTAGGCAGGAGTTTGTGTACCATTTTTTTCCTAAGCGTGGATTGAATCACTGAACCAATGCTACAGTATCCCTTTCCACCTAAACATTGTGATGCACTGTGGGACCCGACTGGACATGAAATGAAATTGTAATTCCAGAACGATAATTGTGCTAATCTGTTGCAAGAAAAACAACAGTACTGTACTTTTAAAGTTTATTGCAGCACAATTTTTGTTGGTTAAAAGTATGAAAATTATAATTAATCATCCAACTGCACTGAGTGACTGCAAGGTAGTTTGCTGCTAGTTCACTGATAAGTGGTAAAGAAATGTACTTTCTCTTGCTATAAGGTATATAAAATGTAATGAAATTTTACTTTATACAGAACTGTCAGTCTTTTTTGCCCAAATGGGATGTCCTCCCCTTTGAGCATTTTGTTGTTGTTGTTGTTGTTGTTGCTTTTCTTTGGTCATGCTCTCGATTTTTTCCTGGAATGTCCTTCTTGGAAAATCATTGCTTCTCCCTCTCCTGAGATAGATAGGATTGTCCTTGCGTGCATCTCTACTGTCTTCTGCCTTTGGAGCGTGTCATTTGGCCTCCCATTGAATCACAGAGGTTAAAATGTAAATTGGTACAACAAATCCTGGGATTCAGCTAACTTCCACACAAAAGATTCTCCTGCTTGGTCTCCCATCTCCCTTTCTCTCAACTTTCTCCCGAAAGATGGTGAGAGAAAGATTTCTTCTTTTACCTGGACTATTCATTAGAGGGGTTAGGATGGAGTTTTTGTGCACAGGTAGATTTAAGCCACTAGTAAAGTTTTGTTTTTGAAACGTCACCCTCTTTGTGTTGTCTTTGAGTCAGGCTTAGTTTGTAGAGAGGCTATTGTTGCTGCTCTGCTGATTTAAAAAGCTAGGCCCTCACAGGCTTGGCTTTGGTATTTTGTGATATTTTGATATTTTGGTTTCCTTAACGAAGGCTGAAGCCTTAGGAAACTTGCATCTCCTCCAGTCCTCCCTTTTGGGGATGCCTTAGAAGCATGCATTTTTGTTTCTGGGAGTGTTTTTGAGCTTTTCTTTAGTCCTGCCCCCCCTCCCTCTCCTGCTTCTCCTGGCAGGTCATGATCGCCCTGTTTAAATATTTGAAGGGATGTCATATATTGAGGAGGGAGCGAGCTTGTTTTCTGCTGCTCCAGAGAACAAGACTCGGAACAATGGATATAAATTGCAGGAAAAGAGATTCCACCTCAACATTAGGAGGAACTTCCTGACAGTAAGGGCTGTTCGACAGTGGAACACACTCCCTCGGAGGGTGGTGGAGTCTCCTTCCTTAGGGGTCTTTAAGCAGAGGCTGGATGGCCATCTGTTGGGGATGCTTTGATTTGGAGTTCCTGCATGGCAGAATGGGGTTGGACTGGGTGACCCTTTTGGGGGTCTCCCCCAACTCTAGCCTTGTCTGTCTGTGGGCTCCTGCCTGGCAGACGGGGCTTGGCCTGGGTGTCCCTTCCCTGTCCTCCATTCCCGGGGGCCTTGTCCTCCTAGGCTGGGGGTGAGGCCACCTGCTGCCTTGCTGCCGGAACCCCCCGTCGAGGAGGGGCCGAAGGGCGGCAGCTGGGGCTATTCTTGGCCTTCTTCCCTCCCCTTCTCTAGGCCAGGAGCCAAGAAGGGGCGGACGGGGGGGGGACTTCTTATAAACCCCCTTCTTCTGCTGC
This sequence comes from Urosaurus nigricauda, assembly GCA_034509955.1. Taxonomy (NCBI): domain Eukaryota; kingdom Metazoa; phylum Chordata; class Lepidosauria; order Squamata; family Phrynosomatidae; genus Urosaurus; species Urosaurus nigricauda. Next base: position 42,712,980 of record JAOEGL010000004.1, on the reverse strand, counting down.
TGTTTCTGCTGCCTGGACGACGAGAGCAGAGGAGAAGAAGGAGGAGGAGGAGGGCTGCAGCTTGACAGGATTCCAGAAGAGGCAGCCCAGGTCTCGTCCGCCCCCTCGGAGCCCCCCTGAAGCACTAGCCATGGCTGACCCTTCGGAGCCTCCACAACAGCCGGCCCCAGCAGAAGAACCAGCCCCGGCTCCCCAAACAGAGACCCCTCCAGCAGAAGCAGCAGCAGCAGCAGCCCAGCAGCCCGCCCCGTCGGTCCCTGAGGAAGAGGCTGCCCCTCCTGCTGAGGCTCCAGACCCAAAGAAGAAGAAGAAGAGGAGCTCCAAGGAAGGTGAGAGGAAGGAAGGCAGCGTCCACAGGGAAGAAATAACCTCCACACTGGGGGAATAACCCGGTTTGAAACCGGTTTAAGTGTCTTGGCTGGAGGCTATGGGATTCTGGGAGTTGGGGTTTGTTGTGGGGCCCAGAGCGGAGCGGAGCTCCGCTCTGGACCCCACAACAAACCCCAACTCCCAGAATCCCATAGCCTCCAGCCAAGACACTTAAACCGGTTTCAAACCGGGTTATTCCCCCAGGGTGGGTGCAGCGCTGGTTTGGTTTGGCCCCGCTTTAAACTGCCCTGGCTCAAGGCTGTGGAATTCTGGGAGTTTATTGACTGGCTATTCACCGGATAATGGCTCTTGTCTTAAGAGTTTATCACACTAGGGAGATTCCGAAGAAAAATGGGATTTATATATTTATATATATATATATATATATATTAAAAAGTCACAGATGCCCAAAGTTTATCAGACAATGTCACTGTTAAAGTGAAATAACACGAAGTCAAACTGAACGTAAAGCAGAGAAAACCAGCAGCTTTTTACTTTCGGAACTCCCCGAAATTAAAAAGCTGCCGGTTTTCTCTACTTTATATTCAGTTTAACTTCACATTATTTCACTTTGGGGGTCATTTCGTGTGATAAACTTCCCGCATTTGCAGGTTTTCTTTAAATCTAAATCTCTTTTAAATCCTGTTTTACTTTGGAATCTCCCTAGTATGATAAGCTCCTTAATCTCATTTTAATTGTGTTTTAATGTCAGTTGCATGATTTTCATGGGTTAATCACTGTTTAAACTCAGCATTTCCCCCCGTGTGATAAACTCCTTAGAGGGCTATGAGAACTACTGTGGAAATACTTTTGGATATTACTTTACTTTGCTAAGATAATGTGTCGTGAAGATGTTCTCCTTTCAAAAGAAGTGTTTGCACACCAAGAAGCCAAGCCCTATATATTGCTGTGCTGGTGTGTCCATATCCCTCACCCCCAGCACCAAGTGAAAACGTTTCTATCTTCATAGCATTGTATACATGTAGGCGCTTCCATTCAGTAGGACGCTCGGGATTCCCAATGACACAGAAAAGTGTTTCTAGCTGTATGTGAATGTGCCTAGGGACTCTTTTAATAAGTTTGGTGTGTTGATGTTAGGACGCAGGCACACTTGCCTTGGGGACAGGATTCAGTCGAACGGCTCCACTTCTTGCAAAGATGCTCAGTAAAGATGTACTTTATCTGAAATGGGACTTTGCATAGCTGTCATGAAATCTAAAATACATCTCACGTGGCCAAGCTCAGGTGTGAGTGAACACAGTTACGCTGTTACAGCCAGCATTATTTTAAATTGTTTTAGCGGGTTTTAAGTGATAAATGCTTTAATATATTTTTAATCTATTAAATTATTGTTACTGTTACGTGTTGCCTTAAACTGATTTTATCCTACACTGCCCTGCGATCTTAGGATACAGGGCAGGATACGCTTGTTTTAATAAATAAATAAATAATAAATATATGATAAGAATGGGAGTAGTGCAGGATGGAAAATGCTTTATTAATGTCTTTGCATTTGTGGTGGCAGGAGCTCCCGGTGCCCCAGTGAATCTGAAAATAGATGATGTGAATGATGATTCTGTGACTCTGACATGGGATGCCCCAGAGAATGTGGGTCCTTCTGGCCTGGACGGATACGTAGTGGAGTACTGCAAAGATGGAAGTAGGATTGGGTTTTACTCTCTTGTAAGCATGAAAAAGATGCATGTACCAAAGTGGGAAAAAGCATAGTATGGATTGCTTCTCTCTTTCTACACACACACACACACACACACACACACACACACAGTTGTGTCCCTCTTATCCAGAATTCTAAAATCCAAAATATTCCAAAATTGTCCACATTGGTGGCTGAGACCTTTGCTTTCTCATGGTTCAGTATAAACAAATTTTGTTTCATGCACAAAATTATTAAAAATTGTTTCTATAAAAGTACTTCCAGACTATGTGTATAAGATGTATGTGAAACTTCAAGGAATTTCATGTTTAGTCTTGGGCCCCATATCCAAGATATTTCATTGTTTGTTGTTGTTCTGTGCCTTCAAGTCATTCAAGATTTCAAGTCTTATGGCAACCCTAAGATGACCCTATCATGGGGTTTTCCTAGCAAGATTTGTTCAGAGGAGATTTGTCATTGCATTCCTCTGAGGCTGAGAGCTTGTGACTTGCCCAAGATCACTCAGCGGGTTTTATGGCTGAGCTGGGAATCAGACCCAGGTCTCTCGGGTCATAGTCCAGCACTCAAATCACTACACCACACTGGCTCTCAGGTATCTAATTATATATGCACAAATACATTATTCTAAAATCCAAAAAACTCCAAAATTCACCCTTCTAGTCCCAAGCATTTTGGATAAGGTAGACCCAAACTTATGTATATAATGTTGTTTCTGTGTGCATTCAAGTCATTCCAACTAAGGCAAACTTATCTTGTAGTTTTCTGCGGCTGAGAGTGTGTGACTCACATGAGGTTACCCAGTGGGTTTTCAGAGCTATAGTCAAACACTCAAACCACTGCACACACACACACCCATATATATATTTGCAGCTATCATATGGATTTGTGAGTGTATCAGATGGTTTTCATGCAGTATCCATTGAAACCTGGAAAACTACTAATCAAAGTGCAGAGAAGATTACATGTCTATTTCTGTTAGCAAATAATCTTTTCATACCTCACCAACAGTTTGTGTACCTCTTTTTTTAAAGTTCAATTTGCAGAGAAAGGCTCAAATAGTAAGAAAGCCTAATAGAAAGCCAGAAAATATTTGCTATCTGTCCTCTACTTTTTAGATAAGTGGGGAACTTGAGGCACTGCAGACATTGCTTGACTCCAAACTCCACTCAGCCCCAGGCAGCATAGCTAATGTCAGGAATGTAGTCCAACAGCATTTGGAGGTCCACAGGTTATCCATGGCTTTTTAAAAAGCTCTGAGGTGTGAAAATGTTCCACAGATGTAACCACCCCTTAGGTGTTTCTGTCCAACTGCTGAGCAACAGAACTTGTACACTGGCCTAGGAAGTACAACATGTGCTAGGGAATTATTCAGAGAAGAGTAGCAACTTCCCAACTAGGAAATGACAGTCTTCCTTCTTATATATAGTAACAGGATAATAAGAGAAGTAATTTTCCAAACTTCTAACAGAGGCAGTTTTCTAAGCTATCCAGTGGGGCTGGAAAGGAATGGTTCATTCTGTTCACAGTCTAGTCAGGGATGGGAATTGTGTGCCCCCCAGTTGTCGTTGGACGACTGTGATTTCTAATAGCCGTAGCCAATGTAGCCAATGAGGAATGTTGGATGTTGCAGTTTTAACAGCATTTGGAAGGCTACATGATACCCACCTCCAGTCAAGAATTTTCCTAGCTTGAATCTGTTGTAAAAGATGAAAGATTTATATGATCTGAAAGAAACCAGAGTAAGTGTAATGCCAATCTGTGGAGGAATGCCCCTCCTGAAAATGCTTTTCAGTGCACCAAAATTTATAGAAAGCGGAGTACAGCAAAACTTCACATTAGGAAAAAATAGTTGTGGAAGTTGCAAATGCTAATTTTTAGAACCTGGATAACATTAGCATCTAGGGCTTAATGCAACTGGTAGTTCCAACTGGAACAGACTTACTGCATTTGTGGACCTTATACAGGGGATCACTTAGCAATTTTGCTTTAATTCAAGGGGTCTACTTTAATTAACTATTGGATTCACGCCTAAAGTTGTAAGCAATTTGGTTTATAATCAGCTTAGATAATATTATAGCCAGAGTAGGTGGTGTGGGTTTTCTTTGCAAGATCTGTTTTGCATCATGAACATGCTATAATTAAAATAAATAATGAGTGAAATCTGCTAAATTCCTCTGTAATTGTTAACATCTCTATTGATGTCAATATGAACAATTCTGTAACTCATTTTCACACTGAAAACTTAATACATTTAAGTGATTGGATTACGTGGGGTGTCTGGTGACCTACAGCTGGTTGTATAAAATCTCATAAATAAATTCCTTTGGGTCTAGGATTTTCTTGCTTGTATTCCAAATTGTTTGTTAAATGTTTAATTTGACCCAGTTTCAACTTGCATAAATGAATGATCATGTATTTATTACATCCCAGCTACATGGTGTATTTGGAGAACAGTTAAACTAGACTGCCCCAACTTGGTACCCTTCAGATATGGTTGGACTACATGTCCCAGCTAGCATAAACTCATTCTTCTGGGGGACACCAAGCTTGGGGTAGTTGCTGAAATATGTTAATGATTGTGAATAGATTATTTGTTGCTCATTGAATTGGTTTTTAAAACCGTTCTTTATTATAGAGGTGAGTATAATAAATATTTCCCTTATTTGTCACCTATTTTTGCTCTAGCTACAAATTGGGTGGCTGCCAACAACAAACCCTTCCTTTCTACTCGTTATGTAATCCGCAATCTAACATCTGGAGATAAACTGCACATTCGTGTGTCATCAGTGAAGGGCGATGGTATAAGTGATCCAGCAGTCCTGGAGCAGCCTGTCCTTGTCAGAGAAATTCTTGGTATGTATTCTCGATATATAAGATCCTAACAGAACGTGTACAATAGCATTGATTATTCAAAAAGGAAAGAGAACCTATCTTCACAAAATTCCTTAAATAATCTTCAAACTAGCTCAGAACTTAGCAAAGGCCTATCGTTTTTTAGCCTATAGTTCCCAGAATCCCCCAGTCTGCATAGTCATTGATCATGCTTGCTGAGGTGTACAATTTTCTGTGTGTTATAATAAAAAATTAGCTTTTCCAAGCTATAATACTCTTAAATGGCCAGACTTGATGCTGCTTAGAAGTCCATTGTAGATCTTCTGATTTGTTTTTGTTTTTTTAACGGAAATGCAGCTGCAGAAGGTTGCCAATATCCTTGGAACAGTAGTTTGGAGAGAAGGAGAGTGTCACAATTTTCCTGATCAAAATCCCTGTCCTAGTTTTTGTGTGTCCCATGGGAAGAGATGTTCATTTTTTCTCATGGAGCTGCATGGGCCATCGTTTTGACTGGGAAAATGGTATGCCATCCTTACTCTGTGTAATAGAAAATTGATTTTGTGTGAATTTTCATTTTGGATACTTTTCCTTTGCACAACTAAAATTTCACTTTATTCTTCCTCCTTTTTTCATTTTCTTTTCTTTCTTTTTTTAAAGAAATGCTTCATTTCTGATTTGCATAGTTACAAGTGTTGCATCATACAATAATCAAACTAGTTTATGAAACGAGACCTAAGGATATTCCCTTTTTCCCCAAGTAATGAGCATAGAGGTTCCTCCATTGCTCATTATAGGGTGGAACTGACCTCTAGATTTTGCTGTTAATTGTTTCTTTGGACCAGAATAAAAGCCATATGGAACAAGCACAGTTTGTCCAGAGGAGTGATAGAACTCACAGCAGCTATTACAGGTTGAGTCTCCCTTATTTGGAATTCTGAAATCAGAAATATTCCAAAATTGTCCACATGGGCGGCTGAGATAGTGGCACCTTTGCTTTCTGATGGTACACACACTTTGTTTTATGCACAAAATTATTAAAAACATTACCTTTAGCCTACGTGTATAAGGTGTATATGAAATATAAATGAACATCATGTTGTAACTTGGGTCCCATTGCCAAGATATCTCATTATGTATATGCAAATATTCCAAAATTTGAAAAACTCAAAAATCTAAGACATTTCTGGTCCCTTGGATAAGGGAGACACAATCTGTAGACTATTTCCAAGTGTGCAAGAAAGTATTCCAATTATTTCAAAGAGCGCACAATTATACAGCTTGGAGCAGTACTCATTCTTTTATGGCTTGGGTCTAAAGTGTCTCTCTGTATGAACCTGACCAAATTTTAAAATCTTCTAGAGAAGGCTTTCTGCCCATCCCACTACAATTGCAGGTATGGTTAGTGAAGACACCTGAAAAAGCCTTCTCTGTGGCTGCTCCCACAATGTGGCACTCCCTCAAATGGGGGGCTGGGTTGGCTCATTATTTAATCTCTTTTGACCAACAGGCATAGAGTTGCTTGTGTTTTTGTTTTTTTACTAAACAAACCTTCAGTCTTTAACTGGGTTTGGTAGAGGGGTTCTTCTGTGGGTTATGTTGTATGTTTATGTTTTAAATGTACTGTAAATGATTTTCAGAATATTTTAATGTGATTGCTTATTAAATTATTTTTAAAGGTTTGTAACATACACTTTTTAAATTATATTCTGTTTGAATATTCCACCACTTTCTGAGGGAGTGTGTCCCACTGTTGAACGGCTCTTACCATCAGAAAGTTTTTCCTAATGTTTAGGAGGGTATCACTTCTCCTGTAGCTTGAATCCATTGCTCCATATCCTAATCTCTGGAGCAGCAGAAAAAAACTTACTCCATTCTCAATATGACACCCCTCCAAATATTTAAACATGGCTATCATGTCACTTCTTAACCTTCTCTTTTCCAAACTAAACATGCACAGCTCCCTATGCCATTCCTCATAGGGTATGGTGTCTAGACCTATAACAGTAATTAACACTTCCAGGAGTCTTCCCAGAGTGCTGTAAGCCTGTTGGAGAAGCTGCGTGTTCCATGTTGCTTTGATTTTGGTCTAAAACAAGATTTAGTAGAAAAGAAAATAAGTTTTGGAGGGCTAGAGGCAAGTGCAGGCAGTGGCATTACCACCTGGAGTGTCACCTGGTGTGGGAGACAGGGCTTCTGAGGGGTGGGCCGAAAGGACATCGGTCACCTCACTACCATGTGCCGCTGTACACATGAGTAGAACAACATGTGGCAGGGTTGCAGGCTGGGTATGCTCTCTTGCCACTGCATGCTGCATCAAGGCGATGGCACCGAGGTGAGAGGCCTACTGGATGTCACCTCTTTTTTAGGGTGTCACCTGGTATGGTCCACATCCCCGGCACCTCTCTAGTGATGCCACTGACTGCAGGCCTTTAAAACTTTTTTTAAAGCATAAGAAACATTAACAATGACATATTATTAGTATAGTATATAGTTACATCTTCTGTCCTGCCAACAATAATTGTAGTGAGCTATCCAAGGATTTAAAAACTGAGTTGCACAAGAAACAATGAGTTCCTTATTTGGATTGATGATCCAAGCAGCATTTAAATAGGTGTAGGCTGATAAAAGATGTAATTAACACTGTGTGAAATTCTCTTTAATAAATAAAAAGATAAATGGATGCTTCGACTGCATTTGTAGCACAATGAATATGCAGGGCGAATACAAATCTCAGATGTTATGGCCAGTGCTACAGCAATATTCTTCTCATAGGGCCAGTATAGCCACTGTTGGAAACTTATGTTTCATCCAGGATAAGAGTAAATCTGTCCTTCAGGATAATAGTGCAATCCTATTCATACCTACTCAGAAGTAATTGTGCTTATTTTAGCAGTGCTCACTTCCGGTTTAGCATATACAGAACTACAGCTGTATTGATGCCTTTGCGAATAAGGTTTATACCACATTACTTTCTGCTCAAAGCATATTATTGACATATATTTTGAAAATACAACAAAGCATGTTCTAAATGAGTTGTAATGATTACAGTCTAGAATAGAAAAGTTATCACAAAACTTACAACATGTTAAAATTATACTACCTATTCCAAACATTATTTTGAAAAGACTGCTTCTCTATTAAAATAATTGTAGCTCCTTCCCAAACTTTCATTAATCATTTAGAGAGCTACAGAATTTCAGAGGAATTTTCAAAAGTAGGTCATATTTTTTCCTCTTATAGTCAACATTGCTACCATTTTATTTTGGGATCCTCCAACTCAAGCAGTTTTTTACATGTCCCAGTAAAATTATGATAAGATCCAAATTAAAATGATATTCTGTCATTTCACCAAACACACTAGAGTACTTCCTTCCAAGATACATAGAAAAGCATATTGGTTTATTTTAAAATGATTTACAAATGGCAGCAGAGAACAAAAAGAAAAGACTGATAGTTCTGTAGAATTCATGGTAATTTCCCATGTTCTTACTTCAGCATTTTGTAGCATACAACCATAGGTGTATGGTACATCTCTGGACAAGGATGTTTTAACCCCAGATGCCCTTGTGACTGTGATGTTAATTATGCTGAAGCTGCAGGATTTCCAAGCAAAGAGGCACCAATGCTTGTATAGCATAACAAGTGATGGTTTGTCCAGATGGTAATTTACCCTGAGTTGCTCCCAGGCTTGTTGCATCCTGCTAACATGATGCAGGGCCAAAACCCTGAATCATGTCCAGACTATCTTCACAATGCCCACACTCAGTATGGGGCTTCTTGCCATTTGTGGCGAATCCAGTGACACTGGTGACTGCCTTTTCACTTGCGGTCCCTGTTCATAGCCCAGAGTTTAGTGCTAGACTCTGAGGTCAGAGCAAGGTGCACAGCATCAATAGCATGGCTGGCTGCCTTGTTCTCTGTTATGGCGACAGGCAACAAATAGGGGTCATATGGGAAAACAGCTTTCTGTTGTCCCTGGGGAAAATCTGCATGGTAAGGAGTGAATTTGGAGGGAATTCAAAGCCAGAATAATCTAGGATAGACCGGAGAATTCTGGCAAGTGTAGATAAGTCCTGAGAGAAGGAATGCTAGAGAGCATGCCTGCCCTTTTGTTTCATCTCTCTCTTTCTTTGTTTAATCTATGTACTCAAATCTTTTTGCTGCCTTTCACAACTCCCCTTCTCTCAAAAGTTACTTAATCCTTTGTCCAGAAGAGAACATCCATGAGGCTGTCAGCTCAGTATGAATGCTAGACAAACATGCAAATGTGAGAGCCAGTTTTAGGGGCTTTTCTATTGAAGTTTAGGTAATCTTCTCTTGTCTGTCTCCTTTCCTATCCCAAGATAGATTTCTTGAAACAATAAATGTAATTTTTTTTTCTTTTTTTAGCTTTTCTCCTGTTTCCACCAGAAGCTCATATTGCAATTGCTTTGCTGCACTATGCTTGATATAGATACCAAATTTTCCTACATCAGTCACCATTAACACTGTGGGTGACAGGACACCAGACCAAGCTAAAGTTAGTAGTGATCAGATATGCCACATAAGCAAATTGGTTTCTGGAAATAAATCCTGTGCAAATACATCACCAAGGCTTTCTCACATACATGTATGCATGTGTGTTCACACCCCACCCCACATAAACCCACGCAGCAAAAACAGCCCAATATGAAATTCCTGGGCACGGTAATAAGTACATTGCACTCTAGGTTACCAGGAGATGTAATTGATCAGAGTGCTGTTGTGTGCTTTAGGACATGTATAGGAATTCTGTAGGTTGGAATCAGAAAAAAAAAGGAATGCTATAAAATGTTAACAAGACCAGCTTTTTCCACTGCTGCATGTTGTCTACATCCTTAACAACTGCTACTGGTGCAAGAGCCATAGCCACATTACATAATTAAAATATTTTCACACCACTTTAACTGCCATAAGTCTATCCTATAGAATCCTGGGGTTTGTAGTTTGGTGTGGCACCACAGCTCTCTACCAGACCAGGCTAAGTACCTTAAAAGACTACAAATTACATGATTCTATAGAATAGAGTAATGTGAGTTCCAGTGTGGCCACTCCCTTAGTCTCCTTTACTTCTGGTCATCTATTTTTATTCATTTCCTTTCAAGCTATATGAATTTGAACTCATCAATACCCTCCTCTGAAGATTGCTTCTGTATGATCTAATAAGGTATTTTGTATAGAGTGCTTAAACCTTGTATAGCTTGGATGGAGGGATCATGCTTCAGACTAACCTAATTTCCACTGTGAAGAAGAATTATTTTTAGACAAACCTGTCGATGGAAAATGATGAAAGCTGATGACGGTCATAGTTCTCCATCAGTCACCCTGTAAGTGGGTTTTCCAATTGAAGCAGCACTGCCAGGAGTCATAGAAGAAGTGGAATCATCAGCACATATGCTACTGTTTTATGGGCAGTACCTTTTAACCTGGATCTGAATGAGTCTAATGCAGGATCACATTTAAAGTACTGGCAGTACTTCACTGGCATTTCTTCTGTCAGAGCTGAGCAGAATGTCCTAATACTAGGCAAACTCATACAGCTTAGCTATACTTGGCTGCTTGTATCTGACGATGGGTCCAGGTGTATTTGTTTATTAACACATATATTTATTTATTCATTGTTTTACTGCAAGAGTTCCATTTCAATGTTGTATTTTCACAAAAATTACAATTCTAACACTGAACCATGTTATAAAATACATGCATATGATAGATATTTTGGCATTGAAACCCCAGTTAAGCCAGAAGAAGCAAATGAGGTAAGAGTCTATACTGTAATGAATGGTCATAACAATTTCCTGCCCTGTGAGAATCCCAGTTTAAGTGCAAAAGCTCTGTTATTCTGGAGGCATTAAAAGATGAGCATCAGAAGACATCCTGTACTACAAAGAGTCTACATTGTTGACCAACCTTGCTACCAAACCATTAAATTTACCACATCCACTAATTAGTGTTTGAAAAAATGTTGTCTTCTCAGAAATGATGTTTTTCTGTGAAATTTGTTGAAGAAAATTCATCTCCCTGTTGTCAGGGAATTAAATTCTAATTAGGCTTGAGAAAACCATGCTATGGTTACACAGTGGCTATGGCAATAGGCTTTCAACTGAAGTGATCCAAGTTTTACAGGTATTAGTCTTAGACCAGAATGTGATATTGAATTGCTTTTGCATTTAACTCTGTTTAGTGGGATTGTTTTATATATACTTCTGGAAGCAAATTTCAGTTGAGTGCTTGTGTTCCGTTATTAAAACAAGCAGATAAAATTGCTATGGTTCCTTAGAGACTAATGGTTTATGTATACCCTCAGTTTTCTTTTGTCTTCTAGTTGGTGTAGTATGGCAGTACCAGATCTCATCTTAGATACTCATTAGGCGGTCTTATTCAGTTCACCATCTCCCTACTGCAGCTTGTTATGCACAGTATGGAAATGTTAGTACTGACATCTGAGGACCAACATGAAGTTAAATGTTTATTTCAGCCCCACGCAAGGAGAAAAGCAGGTTGAGGATTGCGATGGAGCAGTTTGGAGCAGAAATGCAGCAATCGGGAAGTATTAAAACAACCTTAGCCAGACCTTTATTTTGACCCTTCCTCTTTTGAACAGGAAAACCTTTGTGGGGGGGGGGGGGAGAAGTTATACAATATCAGTAAAGTGCCAAGGAAAGTATTTAATCCTGTCCTCATTTGCTAATACTCTGTTTCAAAGGGTATTTCATAAGCAGTTTTCCATTACCAACATCCCATGTTCCAAATACATGTTTACCCTTACATTAGTCTTAGAATCACAGAATCAGAATTGGAAGAGACCACAAGGGCCATCTAGTCCAACCCCCTGCCATGCAGGAACTCTCAATCAAAGTATCCCTGACAGATGGCCATCCAACCTCTGTTTAACTCCATCATTTGAATGTCATCTCCATATATTGTAAAATAGATCAGTATTATTCCCATGTGTGTATCTGTATATGTGGTTTAAATCAGAGGGGAGGGAGCAAGGTGGCCACTTGGCTACCAAAGAAGAGAAAGTGCATTATCAAAAGAGGATACAGAGCAGTGATGTATTCTTCTTCCTCCAAGTCAAGTCTCAGATCTCTACTTACAAGTCTCAAGTCAAATCTCAAGTCATTGCAAGATACTTTCAAGTTGCATCAGGGAGCCAAATTTAACAGAAAAAAGAGGTGGTGGTGGTGTGTGAGGGAAGGGTGATATTTCAGTAACTAGAAAATCAAGATGACACACAGGTAAAAAATAAATTATAGGCAATTTATCAAGATTACATTTTAGGAAAATGAGTTTTACTCAGCAGCTTGTCCTTGTTGCACATTAGAGAAGTCATCTAAAAAGTTTTTCCTAGGTGCGACAGGCAAGATTCACCCTTCCTGTACAGCAGTTGCAAAGTTCCACTTTTATCATGTGACCTGTAGGCAAAGTGCAGTGAAATGGAAGCATTGTTTAAAAGAAAGAAATAGATTTTTTTTCTGTAACATTTCTAGATGGCCAGCAAGTCAGTCACTAAAAATATACAAGTTGTGAGTGGAGTTGAGCCTTGGCAATCATATATTGCCAAGTCAAGTACAAGTTGAGTCATTGAAGTAACTTGTGTCCAACATGAGTCCATGTCAATTGACTCAAATCTACATCATTGATGTAGAGATGTCTAAGACTTTTTATCCTACTTTTTGTTTGTATGTCATGTTTAGATAGAGTGGTTACAATTTAAGCAGAAAAGCAAGACATCTCATTCAACTGGAGAATCGCATACAGATGTTACAACAGAAAAATTTCAGTTGGCTTTGATGAGGGAATGGTGTAGGCAAAAACAACATTGATGAAAACATAGAACATGCTATTATTGAGTAAAACCAGACAACTCATTTGGAGAATTATTAGGAAGGAAATGGACAGGACTGACAGCAAGAAATGGTTGCAATCAAACTGCAAATGGTTGCAATCAAAATACAACCCTTTGAATAGTTGTATATGGATAGGCCTTTTGGTTAGAAAATTTATCCAGTTTTGCTTTAGTTTCAAGAAATCTAAATGGAGTTTCAAATATCATTAGATGGAACTTGGATTTGTCTAAAATAGAACAGCTGATGGTACATGGTTTACATTCAGTTGGTGAATTACAGTGGCATAAATTGGATTTACAAATGGATAAAAGAAGCCCCAGCTCTTGGGTTTTCCTGACCTTGGCCAGAGCTGTTGATAACAGAGAGTCTTGGACATCTCTCATTCGTAGTGTCATCTTAAGTGGGAGTTGATCTGATGACAATTATCAACAGTTGGACTTATGCCGTCACAACTCATTCACTGCAAGAGTCAGAATTCTAACTACTACTAACTATGCGACACCCATAATCTTTTCTCAGTTGCAGCTGCCCAAACTCAACTATTTCCTGGTTGGAGGAAAGCAGGTGTAGTAGCAGACAACCATCCAGTTGCTGCTGCTGCTGCTGCTTTCAGAGGACCCTGCATCAATTGACCAGCCTGTACTTTATAGATTACAGGAAAGCCTTTGGTTTTGTTGTATAGGCTGACTTGAAGATCTTTCATTCATGGGGTTCCCATAGGTCAAAGTTGACTTTATGGAAATTAACAACATAAAACAAAGAATAAAGTGATTTGGTGAGAAAAATGTCAAGGGAGAGATACAACAGTGTTCATAAAATATGCATAGCAAGAAGAAAGCATACAGAGATACATTTTTTCTCAGTAGCACAACTCATTCAGCAAAGCTGAATGGTGGGAGAGGCAAAATTTAAAAAAAGGAATTGCTTCTTCACATAACACATAGTTAAATTGACTACCACTAGATGTAGTGATGGCCACCAAAATGGACGGCTCTGCGTGGGCACTAGTCAAATTTACAAAGATTATTGTAATCTACTTGTGAAGGCTGTATAGGATCTTTTCTTATCAGAAACTACTTGAAGACACAAGTAACTTTAGTAGGCATGGAACTCTAAGAAGCAATGTATACCTCTCTGCATATAAGGATATCAACATTTCCATAGAAATTAATTCTTTTCCTTGAAGTGTTGAGTTTCTTTATGCTGATGAGGGTAAGTGCCAGGAAGGGATTCTGGAGCCAGCTGGATGACTGACTGAAGAGGTTGTTTCATTTGTTGGCAGGGCCATTTGGGTCTATCAGATGCACAAGTATATCATGTACATTGCTGGTCCCTTATGCGCATAGCAGATACATTATCTTTCAACTTGGTTTTATTGCTGGGTCCTCCTTTACATGATCATGTCTGGAATGTAAGCTGCTGCACGTTTAAGCCTTAGGGGGACACATGGCTCTTCTATTAAACCTTAACATAATTCCTTTGCCACTAAGGGAACTGCTTACAAATACAGCATGCTAGGGTTACATTGCTATTTTGATCCTAGTGAAGGTGATGACAAGTGATTTGCATCTTGCACAATGTTTCCACAGGGAACATAAAAAGATGCTTCCAGAATGAGCAGTTGCATACTTTGTCTTCTTAGCAGAGGAACTCAGAGTAAAACCTAGATACTGCAGAAAGACAGGGCTGAAAGAAAGGCTGTTGCAAAACATATTTTCCAGAAGTATGATGGAAACACTGTTTTATAGTAAAACATGGTAGTTTAGGATGAATGTTGACACTCACTTCACTGTGTGCTGATTTACGACAGGGAAAGTTCACCTGCATAAAGGCCTGTATTGTCTGTTCATGTTGCCAAGTTAAATAATAATGGATAAATAATAAGTTGTAATCATTCTACATGTCTCTGAACAACAGTAGCTTGGGGACCAGGGTGAAGTAGTATAGAGGTAGCTCAAAAGTAGTTTGTTTAGTTTACTTGATCATAAGCTTTAGTAGTGAAAATAAAATTATATGGAAAGAGTAGTCAGTTCTGTTTCCTGGTTTGAACATCCCACAACAAAGTGCCATCTCAGACACATCCCAAACTGTTTTTCACTTTTCCCTGTCTCAGGGGTTAGTGCCAGCGGTGGACATAGCAGCAGCATTACAGTTTGAAGTGGGTGCTTAAAACTTCCCTGCCAAGTTAATTACCCTGAATGACCTGATATACTGTCATTCTAGTTTACTGTGGGAATTGAAAAATGGTGAGTGGATACTAGGGACAGAAAATCTCATGCCCCAGTGGATGTCACAAATAATGAAGCGGTCTTTTGTCCCATAGCTTTGAGACAATCAGGAATTCCACCCACCCATTCACCCCTACAATTATGGGAAAGTGTATAGCTTTCCCACTAAATCTATGCAGCTTGTCCAGAAAATGGTTGATTCCTGGAAACCTCACAGCTTCCTCTGAGGACTGTGCAGCCTTCTCTGAAAACTATAGGGTTTGGTATTGAATTTTTCCATGCAGCCATGTGTGTGTTTTGTGTGAGATTGCTTCTTTCTTTCTTTCTTTCACACACTCTCAGCCTCAAAGGATGGCAATGACAACCCCCCTCTGAGGAAACCTACCAAGAAAACCCCCTTAGGGTTGCCATAAATCAGAAATGACTTTAAGGTATACACAACACACACACACACACACACTGCTTTTTATGTAGAAAACAGCAGTTTTGCATAACAAAATGTTGCACAAAATCCAGCTGTGCCCATGCGCCTATCTTTTGTGAAACGTCTTCATTGCACAACATTGCTGTTTTCCATGTAGCATTCTATGTAAAACAAACAAACAAAACCAGCACTGCTGCTCAACAAAAATGTTGTGCAGAAGACAGCAATGTTGCACCACAAAAACATGTGTCTATTTTTTGTGTGTGCATTGTTGCTGGATTTTATGCAACATTTTCATTTTGCTACATTGCTGTTTTCTGTGTAAAATAAATCAATCTTGTATAACATGTGTATTCAACATTCAGCAATGTTTCAAAACAAAACCATGTGTAGCAGCATCTTCAGTCAGCCCAAGCTTCTTTTTTCTTTTTCTGCTGCATAACATTTGGTTTGCTACTTCCAGACTGACGAAGGCTGCAGCCGTAGTGTTCAGCCCTTTATTGCACTGTTTGTATAGGGGTATAGAATACAATTTAATTTTGCATTTATTTCTGGGTACTTTCCCCAAGTACATAGTGAAAAACAATGTAAGTGGGTAGAAAGGGGGTGTCGGATGTAAATGGGGGGGTACCTGAACAATTTTCTGTGCATAGTAAGAAGACTTTTGAATATTTCTCCTATGAAGCTAGAAGTTTCTCACCCTCTTGTATAGTTCTCAAAGAGTGTACAGTTGATATATCAGGAACAACACCAAAAAAAAAAAAAAAAATTCTGCAATTTGCAGGAACTATCAGTGTGCCATTTTTCTCCTTGTGTATGTTTCTTGAGAAGTTAGAAAGTCCAAGTTTGACTCCAGCCAGGAAATAGACAAATTTCCATTTCATCCCTGATGGATAACCATATGTCAGTACTGTAGCCAGATAAACCCACAGTTAGAGAGCCAAAATAGATGTTGGGAGCATTGTGCTTAAGTTAGACATTAATGCTGTGCTAGGGCTCTTGAATCCTTGCAGCTGCCAAAGGGTGCTGATGTCAGCCCTGATATTAACACAAATTGAAACTGAAGCCACCGGTATGTGCATAGTAAATTTTTGTCCCGTATAGGTAACAAAGTTAACCAAATAATTAATAGAGTTATGACTACAGTGAGTAGTTCCTTGGATTCTGTATTTTATTGACTGTGGAAGCAGAACACTTGACACAGTTCTACACTTTCACACACAGTCCCTTTTATTCCTTACACCTCTAAGAACTATCATTCTGTCAGAGCAACTAGTCTTCCCACTGGTGTATATCTCTTTACACCATCTGTCTGTTAATAGTTCCTATGGCCAGTTCATCACTTAGTGCCCAGCTGTCTGTTGACAAGCCACTCCATATTTAGCCAGGCTAGTATTTTGATGGCAAATGTACAGTCCACAGTAGAGCTGTATTTGAAGCCTTACCACTTGGTAAAACCTGCCAGAGCTTCCACTCCAGTGGCATACCCTTCACATTCCCAGCATTAGTTCTACACCATGAAAAGGTGTTAGAGTAAGATTCTATGGAGTGCTTTTCCTCCAAATAAGTAAAATGGATTACAACCAGATTCTGCATCCACAGATTCAACCACCCACAGATTGAAATATATATATATATATATATGCAAATTTACAGTGCAATATATATATAATTCCAAAACATAAACCTTGATTTTACCATTTTATGTAAAGGCATCATTTTACTATGCCATTGTATATAATGGGACTTGATCATCCATGGATTTTGCTGTCTATAGGGGGTTCTGGAACCAAATCCAAGCCGATACCAATGGCCCATGGCTATCTGCCTGTCAAGAAGCTGGGACAGCAGTTGGAGGAGTCCTGTGGACTGCTGCCAGGCAAGAGTTTCCACAGGTGGTGCTCACTCCAGAAACTTCTTCCACTCCCTTTTTATATCTGGCAAATGTGATCTCCCAAAAGAATAAGGAGTTCACAAAATCAAAATGTATTAGACATTATTTTGTTCTAGCCAAACAACAAAGTAGAAAACAACTATATGTTGCATTACTTTCAACATTTCATTTGTAAAGATAAAATTACTCTGAATATTTCAGCTGGAACAATAATTTTGATTTTACAAGATAGACAAGAAATTGTCTGCATCCATTTTTGGGAAACAGGTATATAAACAATGTAATATATCCTTTGAGATATAACAGTCAACAGTTCAGTACTGTAAGGCACACAAGGTTTCTTATGACTCTTACCAAGTCATTTCCTGAAGTTTCTTCAAAGTAAATGCTTTTTGCTGTGAAACTCTAGTCATATCTAGTCATTTCCAGTCCATCGGGCCTGGCCTAGATTAAGAAGCCGAGCCCTCCCTCCAGTCCATCTGCCTTGGCCCAGGACCTCAGAGGAAGAGAAGAACTGCTGGACCTGATCCCTTCCTCATGACCATTCCCTTCTCCTTTTGTGTCGTGTCTTTTTAGATTGTAAGCCTGAGGGCTGGGAACCATCTAATTAAAAATAATAATAATTGTAAGCTGCTCTGAGAGCCTTTAGGGCTGAAGGGCAGGGTATAAATACTGAATAAATATATATCATTCAAGTCATATAACCACCTTGATAGATACTGATGTACTATGTCTCTGTTTGAGAAGGGGAAAAGATTCCAGTGAATTCATTCATATCCAATATTGTTTTAAACCCATTGTTAGCAGACAATATCATATATATTACCCCCTGAAAAATGTTTTTAGAGAAATCGAAAGTTTATTTATTTATTTATTTATTTTGCTGTGCCTAGTTTTATTTGTTAATATATACCCAGGAAAGCTGGATATAATTTGCTTGCATCTGGACATTGAAACTGATCCTCAAAATGATAACTAAATGATAGTTTTGATTTGCTTTAGCGAGCCTCATTTTTCTGACAGTCTTTTTCTGACAATCATATTCAGTGCAGCATTTAGTTCAACAAAATTGGTGAATAAATGAGCCTTTTGAAATCTCAACTGAACCTCTGAAAGGTTACCTTTTTCTGTTGTATAGCTCCTAAAAATCCCTAGCCCTTATGGCCAACGGACATGCTGGCTGAGGGATTCTAAGATTCTAATTCCCCAAAAGTAATTTTTCTAAGCTCAGATAATAAGTCATCATGGTTAATAACTTTCAAATAAAATGTATTAGTCTGATTTAGGCATTCTTGGATTCCAGCAGGTTGTTAATGTGTTATTTAATTATTGAAGATTGGTAGAGAGATGACTTTGTAGCTTTGGCAAGCACTCGTTCCTGTCTGTTTTTTCAGTTTGTAGTGGAAACTGTATCAATTTCTGCCCCTTATCTCTAGATTGTGTTCATGGTTCCTTGAACCATGAACCATGGTGCTGGTTCCTTTGATTTTTCTTGAACTGAAACAGACTAAAAAAATTGAGATATCTGGTAAAACTCAGTTGAGAGATTACCCTGTAGATATCTTAGTAGACTACAATACAGTTCTGCAATAGCAATAACTGGTACTAGTTTAATGGTTTGATTTTGCTTTGTCCAGAGCATCCCAAGATCCGACTGCCCCGCCACTTGCGAGAATTGTACATGAAGATTGTGGGAGAAGTGGTGAACCTGATGATCCCTTTTCGGGTACATGGATCATGATTCCTATGTAATGACTGTTGCCTTTTCTTTCTTGTCTGAGGGAAGGCTCTGTGAAAGTGGGTCAAGAATCTAACAATAGTTGGGGAGGCAAAGTGGCAGCTACAAAGGATAGTAAACTCTGAGGTGTGTTTCACTGGACAGGTTTTAGCAACTAAACCATAGTTGGATTATACTAACTCTAGTCTGTCTTAAGTATCATGTGGATTCAGTCAGAGCTTTGTTGGGTTAAAATGCCTAGAATTCTTAAGCAAGAATAACTAATTGAGTAAAATTGTGTGTAAAATGTTAGGGGAAACTGTATATGAAAATCGATACAAATATTCATAGTTTTTTCCCCCCAAAGTGCAGCTTCATGTGAAAATTGCATGGAGCAGATTTATGACTCAGTAACAGGGCATACTAACATTATTTTTGGACTCCAGCTGCCAGAATCGCCCAACCAATATGGCCATTTAAAAGGAGCTGTAGTATAGATATCACATTTTGTCAGCACCAACAGTATGAACAAGTGTGGAGTCAAAGGCTTTCATGGCCGGCATCCATAGTTTTTTGTGAAGCTTTTGGGCTATGTGGCCATGTTCTAGAAGAGTTCCTTTCTGACGTTTTGCCAACATCTGTGGCTGGCATCTTCAGAGATGCTGGCAAAACGCCAGAAAGGAGCTCTTCTAGAACATGGCCACATAGCCCGAAAGCTCCACAAAAAACTACTATGAACAAGGTTCAACACTGGTCAGGCTGACTGGAGGATTCTGGAAGCTGTGTCCAAAAATGTTATGTTTCCAACCAGGGGTTATCGTTTCATGTGAGTGTTCCATCCAGATTCTGTACCAGCTTATTTTTCTCATCAACAATTCCCCCAGATATGTGCATTTTTTAACACAGTTTTACTTAATATATGGATTTTGAACCCAGTTAATTTCCAGTATTAAATCCTATGATGTTTCAGGCTATAAAGTTTAAACAAGCCCAAATTGTTGGCACATAATTCTTGAACCATGAACCACAGCCCAAGTTTCAGTGACTATGCAGTCCAAATGGTAACTTTTTCAATTTCCCTTTAGTCCAGTGACTTCATTCTTTTTGTTTTAAAATATGTATGCAGTTCATCCCATCTAAAGGAGCAGACTGTATTGACTTTAAATGAGAACTTACTAAAGTTCTAGGTGAACAATTGTGCTTTAATGTGGTCTCATTACATAGGGAATAATGAGACAAAAGAAATGTTGGAGTTTGATAAGATTTTCATATTAGAACGTGTTAGGGTTACAAGCAAGGTTCTGTACAAAGTATTGAATCCTAGCCAAGCTGTTTTACAGAGACATTCTTTTTGTGTATTGCAAGCTAGGCAAAACCTGCCTCTCCTTGGCAACCTCCTAATATCCAAACACTAATGAAAAGGATCTTGTATCTATTTCATTTGGCTCTTCACTTCATTAAATTCTGAATTAAATCCTCTTTGAACTTCCTCTGATTTCCCTACCTAGCACTTATCTTACCTACTTAAGAAAACATCTCTACATAAAAATCTGATGTCAAGGTTGCTATCTGTGTTCACAAGGCCAAAATAAAGTATGTAATCCAGTGCAGCAGTGGCATTGCAGGGTTGTAGCCCAGAGCCTAAAATAGCTCTTTACCAAAAATAGCAGGTACTAACAATATGGAGTGTCATAAAGGGATTTATAATAGAGTATAGCATGTTGTGCATTTCCTTGGGGCTTAAGTATTTCTGGACAGACTTTACTGTGGATCTAGGCCTCTCATTTAAAGGGACAACTGTCAGAAGCAACTGCTTGTGACCACAGTCATACTTGCTTCAGCTGTTCCTAAATATTCCACTGAGGGAGGGGTTTATAGTCATGACTTTTTGGAAAATCCTTAGGATGAAAGTTTACTGACACATTTACTGATACAACTGCACAGACAATGGATGTAATTCAGTGATAGAATAGTGGCTGTATTACTGGATCTGCTACAGAGATACAGGCTATATTACTGGATCTGCTACAGATAAGTATGCATCTGTGCTCTTCTACTTTAAACACAGAAACTAAGCAAACAGGTAAATTCTGTGAAAAATACCCTCCTCCATAGTGCTTTATTAAGCCCTAACCTTCTCAAGGTCACCATGAAAGAATATCTGCCCATTGCTGTAGATTAATCATGTTTATATATGTTTGACAGAATAAAATTAAGCTGTTACTAATTTTCTTAGGGAAAGCCAAAGCCACAGGTGACCTGGACCAAAGAGGGCCAACCTTTGGATCCCAAGCGTGTGTCTGTGCGCAATAGTGAGAAAGACTCCATCTTTTTCATCCGTGGAGCACAGCGCACAGATTCTGGAAAATATGAGATGACTGTTAGGATTTTGGATGAATTAGAAGACAAGGCCATCATTAATCTCCAGGTGATTGGTAAGGGCAATGGAACCATGTGGTTTGATTTATCCTTTAAAGCTGGTGTGGGGAAAGTATGTCCTCAAGCCTCTCTTTATACTCCCCAGAATACCCCTAAAGCCCCAGATCCCTCCTCATTTGCATATGAATGATTTTGTTTTGGAAAAAAAAAAGCCAAAACATTTCCAAACTACCCCATCCAATTCCACCCCCCCCCCATTGGCCTAAAACCAGTCCATGGCTGTTTCTATGAATGTGTGATTGTGGGCTACTACAGTGGTGCATTTGCCCAGTTCTGATTTAAATGGGTTAAGAACCCCACTGGCCCACCCCAAGACCTTTAAAAAACATTTTAATCAATATCAAGGGTTTTGCTTCCAGCTTGTCTCCTGGTTTAAAAAGGATCTTACCTTGGCCAGGCCAGTTTCATTTCCCAAAGAGCATTGTGAATTGCCCTTCCACACCACCTAGGAGCATGGGAAGTCATTTTTAGTTTTATAAAATCCATCTGAGGTCTTTAGAGACCCTAAAAATGGCCTTAGTGGTCACATGTGACCTACACTTTGCAGTGCACCCTAACCTCAATTTACGGGTTATCCTGTAGATCTGTCTTTGAGGCAAATTTTTCTAAAGACTGGGATAGGCAGATTGTATCTCTCCTCATGTGCTGGACTGTATCTCTTGGCTGTTCTAACTAGGATAACCTGTGGTGATTACCTCCCTTCCCTCCACAGTTGTAAAAGGAAAATTTATATTTAAAAGAGATTGAAGAATTTGAAATCATTGTTTCAGGCATTAGGGCTACATTCAAATCAAGTAAAATGTTCTTTGAGCCATTCATGATCAGAATGAATGAGGATCCTTTTTCAGCAGGAAGGCTGAACGGCTGCTGTACTTGTTATCTGGGCTTCCTGGTGTATTGCTTTGTACTGTGCATTTCCAGGTATCACCTCTTTGATGATTTGTGATATGTCTACATTTTGTGACCTTTCCAGAGAAACCTGGCCCTCCTGAGAACCTGAAGCTCTTAGATGTCTGGGGTTTTAATGTGGCACTAGAGTGGAGCCCACCCAAAGATAATGGCAATGCTGATCTCAAAGGTTACACAGTCCAGAAAGCAGACATGAAAACTAAGGTAAAAACTGGGGATTGAGGGATATAAAATCTACAATAAAAACTGGATATTGAAAATCTTATGGTTCCTAAAGCCATCATAGCAGTGGTTCCTAAAGCCATCATAAGCCTGACCCACATTCTAAAAAGGATTTAGCTAAACTACTGCTTCAGGATTTTGTGACAATGTATGCCTTTCATTTTGCTGCAATCATATACAGAGTTTTCCTGGGAGTGAATCCCATTCAGGATTTTAATAGACATATACAGTACATAATTGTAGTGTTCATCTTGAATTAAAGGTTACACTTTAATCAACCTTGACATTGATTAAAATGAGCACTGTACACAGTTGTATACAGAGAAACAAAAAAGTTTAAAGTTTAAGGTTTCATTTATTTTATTTTTAAAACTGTTTAGCATTTACCATGCTACAAACTGGTGTACAATTTCCCTTTCCTTGATTTTCACAACAACCTATCAGGTAGATTTATGCTGTGGGGAAAATTCTTTAGGTCACTCATAGAGAGTCACAGCTGATCAGAGATTTGAATCTGAGTTCTCCAAAACTATCCAAATTGACATCTGAACAGTGTGGCCTCTCATCCTTAGGTCATATAGGAGAGGAATTGGAAAGGCTGAAGTGGGAGCATACAGGCAAGGCAGCGGAGTCAGAGCCCAGGCCTTAATACAGGTTGGTCAGATCTGTCAGTTCTTTTTTCTCTGACATTTAGGTTTAAAAAATAAAACGAAACTAAAAATCTTCAAGTACTTTCCATACTGAATATGAAGAAATATGTGAATTTTATGTAGAGAGATCTTGTAGCACCTTTGAGACTAACACAAGATCTCTCTACATGGCTATATCTTTGAATTCTACATCTATGTATGTGAATTTTAGTAAACCACTGCTTAAATTAACTGAAAAATCTATTGCACCCACAATTTAAAACATTTCAATCATTTAAATTCCACTCTAGCATACCTATATTCATATATATTACAACAGCAGTCCAGTCCTATATTGTGTTCCTATTAAAGGCTGCTGTGCAGAATCTTTTTTCATCTTCCTTTACTATGTGTGTTTGAACAAAAAAATTGAGAATTTCAGAAATTTTTATATCACAATTCAAAACAAAGAAAAATCTCTGCCATCTTAACTGTCACACTAATGATTTATTTGATATCATGTTGGGATCCCATAGCACAGTTATGCATATGCCCAGAGTTAATGCACAACCATGCTATGCCATGGGTCAGATCCTAAGTGTCTGTCATGCAGCTATAGGAAGCAAGTACACATCCAGTGGGCAAATTCGTGCTCATACATGTGTGGTCAAAAACCTGGAGGCTACAATGACTGCCTGTGTCTAACTATAGTTTAGAATGCTGATTTTCCTCCTCTTTGGACTCCATAGCTACAAAGGGCTTATAGCTATATGATACAATTACACTTTGTTTATGGAATTTCTATTACACTTTTGATCAAAGAAGCTAAAACAAATATAAATGTTTCCTGCCCTGGTTATTGTCTCAACAGCTCTGTTACACAGTTCAGTTTATGGGAATTAAGCTGAACAATGTTCTGACCACTACACTGCACTGGCTTTCAAACTGATTATAGATTCAGTGCACCTTTGAAGAGGTTTGGCTATTTGGCAAAACACCTATCATCATTCACCAACAGGTCAGACAATGGAATGATCCCAGAAATACAGAATTTGGCCATAGTTGATTTAGGCTATGGAATTAAGGAATTATTCCAGCCTGAGGCTGAAAGTAGGGCTCAGTAGAGTGGAACGTTCACACCCTCCTGAGCCCTACTGTGTGCCGCAGGCGCCATCTTGGCGTGGCGCCATTTAGACAAGGCACGCCATACTGTTATAATTTTAGTTTTTAACAAGCATAAAAGAAATATTTAAAGCATTTTAATCAGTGTTGCTTTTTAAATCCTGAGGGCATGACGTGATTTTTAAATAATGAGGGCACGATGTGACCCTTATGGCGCTCCTGTAGCACCGGCAAAAGAAGCTCCTTTTCGGGGCTTCTTTTCCTGGCGGGTTGGGGGTGTGGCATCCAGTTGCCACGTCCCCAACCTCATGCATCCAGGGGCAGCACAGAGTCACTCCTTTTGGGCTGTCTGTATAGCCTCTTAATTATAACAGTACCAATATCTTGAATGAGGAGGTAAATCAGAATTAAAAATATATGAGCTGATTTTTAGCCTAAAGCCAACAAATCAGTCTTCTAAATATATCCATATTTAGTCCAACAAATCTTTCCCTTGAGAACTTTTCCCTTTCTGATCCTTCATCAGCTACTTCAATTTAGAAATGGCAGAAGGTCAGCCTAGTTGGCCTTTGTAGCAGAGCTTTGTTTGTGGGATCCCAATCACAATCCCTCTGGAAGATTTGATACCTTCAGCTATTTCTGGAAAACTGGAACATGTGCCTCCCTCACCTTCTTTGCAGAAATATTCTTAATATTTCTGAGTGTGTCCACTCAGATTCTTAGGGACAGTTCATGTATAACCCGGGGTACACATTAAAGATATAGATGTCTGAGATGTTTTCCAGCCATTTCACCTCAAGTACATACATCAGGAACCAGATACTAACCGTGGTTCTGGTGGTTCTCTGTGCTGTGAGAAAAACGTGTCAGTATCTCATATTGACATGTACTTGCTTCTATTGCATCTTAATCACACAGCCCACACTTTTGCTTTTCCAATTTTTTCTCCTTAGCATATGTGATCAATTTAAATTCTCTTCTTCACCATATATATGTTTAAAAAACACATCTCATTTCCATCTCATGGAAACATTTCACATCGAGAGTCCACTTAGATGTTCAAAACTCAACACAAACTCGTTATGGCAATTTTCTATTTTAGACCATAGAGGTATACATAAATGTTGCCATATGTACAAGAATTCTCCTTTTCTGAGAACTGAAGGTCTTGTTACAAGATACAAGACCTTTGCAGTGCTATATGCAGATATACAAGAATCTAGAACTGTGAATTTCAGTATTAAGCCCTTAAGTTTCAGATAGGAGTAGGAGAATGTGGCAGATGATTAGAAAGAGGGCAAGATTTTCTATGTTTGCTGGTATCATTGGTCATAGTGAGGAGTACTGTGTAAAGAATCCAAGTCATGAATCTCCACCCCAGTGCAAGAGAAACACCAGAAGCAATGGAAGGTCTGACAGGGAAGAGTTTTTATTCCTTCTATCTTACTTCTCCAAATTGGTGTGTGGCTTGCTCTGAGAACTGAGAAGTACCATGTTAAGAAATAATAACTTTACATGTGTAACTCATTGTCATTGGGATAATGAGGGCAACATAACTCTGTTTTTACAAAGTACTATAAGGATGTGTAATCTATTTATTTTTGGAATAATAGTCCATATTAATTCTAAAACACTTGCAGTCACTTGTGAATATTTTACTATTTTAAAGTATATTTTTGTTTAAAAGGAGTCAAAAATAACACAGGTGTTACTAATGCATAACTCTTAAAAGTAATAGCTAAAATATCTAAAGGAAATTGCTCACACTAATGTGGTTTTTAAAAATTTTCTAAGCTCTGCTTTCTCTCTTTCAACAATGACTCTGGAAATATAATGGACTGGGGAAAAAACAAATTAAGCCACATGCTTTGTTAAATGCACTGATGTGGAAAGGTGGAGGCTGCAGCATATGGGAAATGGTGCAAGTCATCCCTTTCCTCTTGGTCTGTAGTCCAAATAAAAATCACACACAGGGGAAATGTTCCCACCAGTGCCAAAAACTCCTTCTGTTCTCATGTGACCTCATGTAGAATAACTAACCAAACAGATCACAATTGTAGGGTTAATCTGTCAACTGAAATGTTAAACAGTGTATGATAATTCTTGATTGAGGAATGATCTGTCTGTCATAGGTAAGTATCTGAGGAAGCCTACAGGACTTGGATATTTTCAGGTTTAAAAGTTGGTATTCCTTGCTTTCCAGCAATGGTTCACTGTTCTGGAACATTACAATCGCACCAGCTGTACAGTGTCTGATCTCATCATTGGCAACACCTACTCCTTCCGAGTCTTTTCAGAGAACCCCTGTGGTCTCAGTGAGAAACCTGCTGTTACCAAGGATGTGGCACACATCAAAAAATCAGGTAGGGACCAAAGAAACATGACAAGAAAGAAATGGGAAAGAACCCCATCCCTTCGTTTGGCTAGGCTAACAGTCTTCCATGAAAAGGTGTCACACAGTCTTAAGTATTCCAGATGGATCATCTAAAGTCTGGGCAGCATCTATGTGTGGCTTTATGTTTGGCTATATAACATAATAGAGGTTGTAGTAGAAGGATTATGGCAGAAGAACAGGAAATTCTCCTTACAAGGAACTTACAAGAAAACTAGGAAGGTACATACATGGCTGGAGACTGGTGGGCTTTTTTGTTTTGTTTTGTTTTTAGAGTTGAATGTAGGGAAAGGCTGAATATTTAGGCATATTTGAAAAATGGTCAAAAACCCTGTTTCTCAAGCATCAAGAAACCATGGTAAGAAGGATTCTGGGCTGAAGAGAACCTTTGCAGTTCAGAACTTATTCTGTATAAAATTTGTATGTGTTTTCCCCCCACAGAAGACAGCATTTCCTGTACAGAAAATAACATTTCTCCACAGAAATTTTATTTTCTGCATAAAAAAATAATGTTCCTTACTTAGGAAATGCTGTTTTGTGTGTGTGAAAAATAACCATGTGCAGATTTTGCACACAATATATTCTGAACTCCAAAATGGGAAAAGAAAAATAATTGGAACTACTCATCACTTCCGTCAAGAAGAAATTAACAAATAATTATATCCCTAGTTGAATGCAGAGTGAGAGAGGAATTGCTGCTCATGATATGTGCACTTATTCTGGTAAACCAATTTTTCAGGTTTTGTATTGTCTCAAAAACCCTTACTTACAGTTATGTATCTATTTGCCCCCTGTTTTAGTAACTGTGTGCAAATCACAGAAGTTCAGTAGCCGGGATTTCTCTGAACCTCCAAAGTTCACCCAGCCTCTGACTGACAGAACCACCACTCGTGGTTACAGTACTCAGCTTGTCTGTTCTGTCCGGGGTTTCCCAATGGTGAGTACTGCTCTGTGTTGAATAATGAACAATTACCTTCTTCTGTAAGAACGGATTCTATAGCAGATACAGGAAGAATAATCTACTCTGTCCTTCTCATACTTTAATCCACAATGCTTTCTTTATAATTCTGAATGAAAATTCCTATTTAAATGTGTTTCAATACGTGATTTTCTTTGAACAAACATTTCAATACGTGATTTTCTTTGAACAAACATTTCAAAATATATTTTATCTCAAAACATGCAAATTAAAACACATTTTAATACATACATTTTCTTCTGAGCTAAGACGTGCACTACAGTATTTAGAGCAGTGCAATCAGTATTTAGAGGAATGGAACTTCAGGCAGGTGAGGAATGTGTGGCTCTCTAGATGTTGTTCAGCTCCAGTTTCCATGAGTCTCAGCCAGGATATGCAGTGGTGAGGGCTTATAGGAGTTGCACTATAACTGCAAAGCTACACATTCTCTACCTGGTCTCTGTAGTCAATGTGGTTCCCTCCCTACATGAACTCATTTTTGCTTGTGCTGAAATAAATGTGCCCCAAATATAGAGACATTCCTGGTTCTGCCATGGCTGGTCTATGTAACCCCAGGTATATTACTTATCATGTCTGTTTATTTCCCCATTTCTAACATGGACTGAAAATATTGCCTTGGCTTCTATAGTAATCGTGCCCAAGGAAGAAATACTCCCAACCTAAGTATACTTTCATAATATTGGTTGTGTGATTATAAATAACCCACTCTTTCCCTCAGAAGGTCCCTGTCCTTAAAAAAATGTGTGTGTATGTGTGTGTGTGTGTGTTATAGAAATGGACAAATAGGCTTCTACTACTTCCCTTGATGCCCAACAGTCCTAAGACCTGCTAGAGATGATCCTAAACAATAAACAATGGTACATTCATGAGTTCCTCCCCATATCAGCAAATATTGCATGGTTGTTACAGTCTGTGGCAACATTGGGAAATTCATTGGTAATGTTTTTAATCTTAAGAGGGATAAGGAAAGAAAAGTAATGAAGGGCATATATTGTCTAGAAGTCTGTCCCTAACTAAGGGGAAGTTGCTATGTAGCTGGATCAAATACCAGCTCTCTTCGCCCAGTCTTTTTAACACACATACACACACATATATATATATTCATTTCTGTGTTTTGTTCCCTTTATCCTGTTTCAGCCCAAAGTCATTTGGATGAAAAACCAAATGGAGATTGGAGAAGACCCCAAATATCTCGCCATCACAAACCAAGGTGTTTGCTCTCTAGAAATTCGCAAGCCCAGTCCCTTTGATGGCGGGGTCTACACTTGCAAAGCTGTGAACCCGTTTGGAGAAGCCTCTGTAGACTGCAAGCTCAATGTAACAGGTATGTGATGTGTGGTCCGATTGCTCAGGCTTGCCTGTTCTAATACCATTGCCAAACTTTTCAAAAGGAGCTAGTTGACACTTGGGGAATTCCAGAGAAAAGTTTGTCACTTGCACTTCTATGGGATTTCCAGCCACAATCTTGGAATGAATTGGCTCAGTATTTTGGTTCCCTGTAGAGATGTGATTGACAGCTAAGGTGTGTTTATCAAAAGCAGTTCAAGGTTGGTGTTTTGCCATCCATTTGCTTGGATTGCCAGCATCTAATTCCATCTTGGGCATTCCCAGAATCATTTTCAAACACTGTTAATGCTAGTTTCCAGGACTGATAGCCTTTTGTACAAAAGATCTTCTTTCAGAAATGCAGCACAGCAGGGAGGGTTACAAACTTGACACTACATGTTTTAGTTTGCTTCAGTAAAATTAATAAAAAAGGTGATCCAATCCAGAAAGGCAACTTGGTGATGCAGTGTGTTCTGAGCTGGAACTGGTTACAGTACCATTCCTCCCAAGAAATTTGCTTTATACTAAAAACAGATAATATCACTGCTATAAGAAAAGCTTTAAGTCTGCTAAATTAGTGTAGCAGCTTATGGCAGAGGAAGAATCATGCCCCTTTAATGGATGGATTCTAGTATCTTTTCAGAGTGGATAATAGGACTGGGTCTCTAAACAATTATTTCTACCCAGACCATCCCAGGGCCAATGCTGTAAACCATCTCAGCTAGAAAATGGGTCCCTTGTGTAGGGGTGCACCTCCCAATCAGTCAATTAGAAGACAGAATTCCATGGTTATATAGGACAGAATCAAATAACAAAAACTAAACTGTGCAAGCACAACCCGTTTCCTATTCTAATAGAAATGAGTGCATTACAAGCCAGTTATTAAAGGGAAGTTTCTTTCCCAACTGTTCCCAGCATCTCTCTCTATCCTTGAACTGCCATTTTCAAGCATAAACTTACCACGTGAAACCTTCTGAATACAAAATAACCCTTCTTTTGCTCTTGCACAGCTGTTAATGTTTGACAGTGATGCATATAAGAACCCATCTGCCTGGGTGGCACGGGACCACATCCCCTTCAGTGTTATCAGTCTTTTATCTTGAGCAGAAGAATAATAGTACAAGTTAGCTTAATAATCATAATGTGTAGCATTTATATAGCTTTTTAAAGTATCCTTTGAAAATGTCTTGATTTCATTTTTGCTGCAGTCCTAGAAGACAGATCAGTACAGGGTGATTTAAGAAGAATGGTGCAAAACTGAATAAAAAACAGTTTTACTTTTGCATCATTCTTTTTTAAATTGCCTGGTATTATTTTCCCCATATTAAGAGGCCCCTGGCAGAAGCAAAATTAAGCCAGGAATATCATATGCCACACATGGCCACCAGAAGATGTCGAGACTTCTAAGACATAATGGCCCACTCTGCGGCCTTCTGCCCCAGCTTTTTCTTTTTTACCATCACATTAGTAATGATAGCACAGACCACCATCCTTACCCCATGTCTCACTGTGAAGTCTTAAAGTTTAAACTTGCTTTAAACAGTATTTGTCAATATTGCTGATAAAGTGATGGTGTTACAGGCATTCTTATGGTCACCTTGCTCACTGTGTATCACTTTGAGAAGGACACATCAAAGTAAAGAAGGAGGCAAGCAATGTCCCTTGTGCAGCTTTGTATTGGCAGCAGAGCTCTGCAGTGAGCTGACAGTGGTGGCAATAGTAGCAATTACTTCTGACTGGAGAAACTCAGTTGAGATGAATTGCCTTTCAGGCAGCAGATGGGGAGGTATGATCCTCCATCCTTCCTAATCTTCTGCCTGACCCATGGAGCTCACCTTGTTCATGGATGCCTGGCCCATTTTATTTTCTTAGAGAACAGTAGATTTTGATTAATTAATAAGAACTCCTGCTTGTATCAGTGTAGCCTCAGAATGAGCTGGCTTTGGAAAAAAACATGGAATCACTTCCTTGGAGGTGTTCAGTTAGAGGGTGGAAATACATCTGTTGACAGTGATTTAGACTTTTATTGCCTTGGTGCCAGGCTTCCTCATAGCTACAAGTCCTAAATCAGCCAACAGAAAAGGAAGCATTATAAAAAAAACTAGCAGAGGGAAAGATAGAGAGTTTGTATGCATGTCTTCCTGTTGGAAAACCTGGCAATCAAAAAGATGAAATTCACTGTGTTGCACCTGATCATGTTTCCAAGCTCTGGAATCCTTTATTTCCCTAATAGAATCAATTTATGCCTCACTATGCAGCTATTGATTTCCTCACCATTGTATTAATGGGAAAAAACCTACTGTAAGTGGGTTGATTGGCCTTCTCCATCTGCAGTACTTGCAGTCCAGCTGGGAGGCCATAATTTATTTCTCACATACCGGTAAGTAATCTTGCTCACATTTCTGTGCTTCAGCAAAATGATACCCAGCTCCCAGACATGACTCCCAAGCAAACAAATGGAACACCTGAATACCCCAAAATATTTACTTTTCTCATTCAAAGGGTCCAGCTCAAGCATTGGAGACACCAGAGGTGAAACTGAAAGTTAGGCAGGTGTAAAAGGAGTAAAGTTTAATACTAAGCGGGCAAGCAGTGTTGGACATCAGTTACAAACAACAATGTCAGTTTTTTAAAAAGCAAACAGGTGGTGCAGAAGGCTGAAAAATGAGGCTTGGGAGAAGACATGCAGCCTAGAGGCTGCACTTTGTCTGTCCCTGACTAATCCAGATGGTAACATATGAATGTATTTGAATATGTAAAAAGTGCCTGTCCCCCAGATAATGAGAGGAGTACAGAAATATGATGGCAGTAGATGGGGCAAGCTTCGCTCACATTTTTTACATTGTTGCAACTTAAAACTTTGCTTCAGTTTCATCATCTACAGAAAAGGAATTTCTTTGGTAACTTTGCCTGCCCCTTTTCTTTGGATGCCTAAAGGACAACAAAATTCAAATGTGCAGCTGTGGTTCTTGAAGTGGTCATTTGTGAACCCACACAACCTTCTCAGATCCCCTCTGTCTAGACTTGCCAAGAGATGACCACTTAAAGAATACCGTTATGGATAAACATCTTGACCTTTAGTTATCGAAATAAAAAGGGCAGGAACTTACCAAGACAATGTAAACATAGCAAATATTAGAGTTTGAAGTGTGATGTATTTGGGGGTTGAGGGAAAATGTTGTTGGATGGGATGGACAAACTCTTATTTGATGTTGCAATAATTACCCTCCCCCCAGTCTACACCACTGGGGAAGGTTTACCCTGCTGCCCCAGCTTCAGCCCACAAAATAGCTCCCTCCACTTCAGCAAGATAACTCAGTCCCTGTGCAGACTGGCAGTTTGGGCCACCCTGGGGGTGGACCTGGGACATAGTGTCTACATGACACATGGCACTACACCACATGGTGTGTGGTGTCACGGCGCTCCTCTGGTGCTGTGTCCACATGAGGCAGCACCAAAGGAGTGCTTTCAAGCCGCAGTGCCATGGCTATCATACCCTTTCCAGGGTGCAAAAAGGAAGCTTTTTTTGTGGCTCCTTTTTGCTTCCTGGAAAGGTTGGATTGGGGCTGTGGTGTATGGTTGCCACAGCCCCGATCCAGCACACCTGAAGGCAGCTGTAGGCTGCCTCTTAGGAGTGGTCAGCACAGCCCCTCACTTCCATATGTACCTACTTACGAAAAGTCTTAAGATCTTCAGAATCATGCTCCAAGTGCTCTGCCATAAAATGTGTGTCAGATAACCACCAAGGCGATGGTCTTTTCTATAGCAGCCCCCTGCTTGTGGAACAACTTTTTCAGTTGTTTTTATTGTTTTCAGATGACATCACTTGACTTGGGCATTAATGCGACATTAACCCATGCAGAAAGCCACAAAATCACACCACTTTTTGCCTTCAGGAAAATCCCCAAGTTAAAAAATGATGCAATTTTGCAGCTTTCTGCACTGGTTAATGTCAGGTTAATGTCAAAATCACCCAACATGTCTGAAAATAATCCTGCTCTTGCAGGATATTCCCAGGATTTAAACCCCGTTTATGCACAGGATATGAGCGTTTTGCCTCCTGTGTGATGAACTCCATAGTAATGTGAGGATATAGAAGTGAAGAAACAAGAGCCTTTAAATATATTGTGTATCAAATATAGTGCACTGTCTTCTAAACAACCTTCTGATTCAACTGATTTTGAGTTTTGAAATGTTTAAAGGGTTGAGTCAGCTAATTATCTGTACGTGTTTTACATTTTGTTCTCTGCTAAGGAGTAGCTTTTATTTGCTGCATTGGAACTGATGACAGTTGCCTCCCAAGGGTCTCCAGTCCCAATGTGCAAAAATGCAGTTCCCGCTGGCATTTTTTGAAATTGAACTGAAGTGATTGCCATTTTAATTTGAATATTAGAATTCAGGTTTTCACCACAGAGGAGTCATGACATCTGTCAGGTTACCTGACTGATAGAAGGTAGTCAGTGTGCTGCTTCAGTCTTTTTCTCTTCTTGTGTTACAACACATGGCAGATGTTTGTGCTCTTGCTGATAGTGCTAGCAGAACAATAAAGACAAACATTTCATGAAAAAGAGAGCTATGAGAACTAACATTGCACATTGGTTGTAACAATTCTTGTTTTTCTGTAGTTCCAGAATGAAGATGGCACAATGAATTGGATGAAGATCAAGGTGTGTTTGACTGCACTTTAGAGATCATTCCAACTTAAATGCCAGCCAAAATATGTTATATTAAAGAGTCCATGTTTGGAATTGGAGACAACATTGGTACAAGACTGGTTAACATTTGGCATTGCTCTGTTGCATTTAGCTATATGATGCACGAACAGAGATGTAAAGAAATGAAGTGAACAGACTTCATATAAAATTGTTATACGGATCTTCTCCTGCCTCTTTTTTTATGCTCATTCCATTCATCTTCTGAATCATAGCTAAAGATCACATTAATTATCATAATCTAAAAGCCTTCATATGTAACATAGAACATATACATCGATAAAGACAGATCAATATGAAGACCAAAAAAGGATGGGAGAAAAAGCAGAAGGGTGGTTGGGGACAAAAGGAAAGGAAAGACACAGGCTTATACATTTTGATTTCCTACACTCTCTAACATTCCTGCCCATAAAATCTGGTCAAGCTGTAATACTAAGGGCTTATTCCCACTGTGATTTAAAATGAATTGCTGATCAGTTTATATTACTATCATTCCTATTTAAAACCAGTTCCGATCCTACTTTGATTAATTTCTGTCGCGATAAAGCGAAGCAAATGCAACACCCCCCCCCCCCCCCCCCCGTTTTTCCAGACACTAGTTTTCTAGCAGTTCTTTTGGAAAGAATCGATTCCGGAGCATGTTCCACAAGTGGGAACGAAGGCTCTGAATCTCATCATTCTGGAGGGGAGGGAATAATGTCAGAAAGGTGTTTACCATCCTCCTCAGTTTTTGGTAGATCCACCACCACCACCCCTCTCTCAGTGCTGCCTTTGTGCTTGTAGTGTGACCTATGGGTGCATGATTTTTTTAAAAATAAAATAAAATTGAGAGAAGATTCGATTAATTGATTTTGCAGTTACTTGCAATCAGCGAGGAAAGTAGTTCCAAAACCAATGAATCAAATCTTCTATCAATTTATATTAATATATTGTATATATAGTTCCCAAGCCAGGCTGTCAGGGCTGCCGCTTACGTCACTGATAATTGACATGTATTTTGAAGTGGTGCAAACTAGTGGCAACAACAATTGTGCCAAAAAAGAAGTGATCACAAAGGGATAATGAAAAGATCCGCTTTCATAGTGGGAATGATGGATCTTTTTAAATTGATTTACCAACATAGAGCGAAGGCGAATCCCAAACCAGTTTAAATGTAAGTGGAAATGAGCTCAAGAATAGATAAGGGCCCTTTTAAAGTATGCTAACTACCATTGACCCACCTTTTCCCAACTAGTGTAGAACTACTGTTCAACAATTGTTTGGTTTATTTATTTATTTATTTATTTTTAACCTTTATTTATATAGCACTGTAAATTAACACAGCACTGAACATACAATCTTTTAATTATATGGTTCCCTGCCCTCAGGCTTACAATCTAAAAAAGACACAACACAGAAGGAGAAGGGAATGGTGGTGGGGAAGGGGATCAAGTCCAGCAGTTCTTCTCTCCCTCTGAGGCCTGGACCAAGGCAGATGGACTGGAGGAAGGGCTCAGCTTCTTAATACATAGTTAAAATGAGGCATCTTGGGACAGACAAGGGCACACACCTGGGAAGGCTTCACTAAACAATGTAGTCTTTAACTCAATTTTGAAACTGGTTAGAGAAGTGATGAGGCGTGCATGTGGGGCAAGAAGTTTCCAGGAGTGAGGGGCAGCAAGTGAGAAGGGATGGAGCCAGGACGGGGCAGTGGAAATCCTAGGCTGGGACAGGAGACTTTGACTACCAGAACAAAGGGCGCGAGTAGGAATGTAAGGAGAAAGAGGTTCAGATGAATAAGGAGGGACCAGAATACTCTAGATGGGATCAACCAACAGCATTCCAGTCATTGTGTTTCAAAAGGGACCTGATAATTCCTTTCTAAGATCAAAACAGTACATAACAAGTGAGCCTCTTAGAAGTTTTGAAGCACATGGGCAAAATCTTGCTCTGTAAGGTGATTTGCAATATCACTTAAATGTAGCTGAGAATTCCATTATATACAGCCAGGAGAAATAAAGCTCTTTTAAAAGAAACTTACTCTAATAAGCAATCAGCTCCTTTGGCAAATGTTTAAACATACAGCACATCCTGGAGAATATATGAAATGTGAGGATATGAACCAGGATTCAAAGATTTCCTTGATCCTATTTATAAGAGAGAAAAAGAAGATGAGAGGGAGTGGCAATATTCCATTTTCAAGGAAGTTGTCCTTAGAGCGGGGGGCGGGGGGGGGGAGGGGAATCGATTGAATCCATTGCTTTGTAGTGGTGAGCCATATATAGGTGAGAGCAAGCACCTAATTGAGCATATTAAGAGTCCTGTTCTGAGTGCCCAGAACCAATTTCTTACACTGACTGCAGTATTTTGTTTCATTATTTACTGTTCAAAGCCAACCAAACCCTCTTGTTCTCACTGGGCTGGAGCAATGCCTTGTATTTGCTTTCATTTAGCAGTTCTTAGAAGGGACCTGTAGCTTGGAAATGAAGACAGTGTTCTGTCTTTTCAAAAACAGATGCTTCACTGAGAACAGAACCTACCACTGTTTTAACACCATAGGGAATGCAAACCATGTTTCCTCTGACCATGAAGCTATTACTTACATATTTCTACTTTTGGCCATGCAAACTACACCTGCCACAAGTGCAAGTTGGTAGTCCTCTTGGAAGAGAAAGTACAGCAGCTAGAGGAGCAGATATCTGCACTCCAGCATCATAGAGAGCAGGAGAATCTCCTGAACAGGTCAGACCAGAATGTCTTGGGTGGGAAACAGAGAGAGGAAGTTGTTGGGGTGGAGGAGGTCACTCCACATATAACAGAGGTAGATGCTTGGAGGAAGGTCACACACAGAAGTAAGGAAACCAGGGAACGTTCTGTGAGCGGCTTGCAGCTACAGAATCGCTTTGAATCTCTCTCTGTTGTCAGAGATGATGAGGAAAAGCAGCAGGGACAGACATCAGGGACAGAGCAGGAGAGCCTGAGAGTATCACGAAAAGGAACAGCCACTGCTAAGCCTCGGAGGAGGCGCGTGGTCGTGGTGGGGGACTCCTTGCTGAGGGGTACAGAAGCAGTGGTTTGTGGGCCTGACAAGATGTCTCGGGAGGTGTGTTGTCTCCCTGGGGCAAAGATCCATCATGTGACGGAGAGGCTGACAAGACTTGTCAAGCCTACTGACCGTTATCCCCTTCTTTTGGTTCATGTGGGAACCAATGATACTGCAAGGCACAGCCTTCAGAATATCAAAAGGGATTATGAGGCTCTTGGAAGGAAGCTGAAAGAGATGGATGCACAGGTTGTCATCTCATCTCTACTCCCGGTAGAAGGGCATGGTCCAGGAAGGGAGAGGAAAATAGCAGAGGTGAATAACTGGCTCCGTAGATGGTGCCGCCAAGAACAGTTTGGATTCTTGGATCATGGGCTGCGGTTCCATGAGGAGGGACTTCTGGCAAGGGATGGACTGCATCTCACGCCAGTTGGCAAAAACGTTTTTGCCAACAGTCTGAAGAATCTGATCAGGAGGGCTTTAAACTGAGTTATGTGGGGGAGGGAGACATTATACTGGAAGGCAAAAGGGATGGAGAGAATAGTCCAAGTGGCATAGAGGGAACAAGGCAAACAGTGCAAGGACCCAACAGTAGGAGGCAAAAAAATGTGCAAAAGCAGCAAGTAAAGAGGACACATGGTCTTAAATGCCTCTCCACTAATGCACAGAGCATGGGAAATAAGCAGGATGAACTTGAACTCCTAGCACAACAAGGGAAATATGATATAATAGGCATCACTGAAACCTGGTGGGATGAGTCTCATGATTGGAATGTAGAAATAGAGGGGTATAACCTTTTTAAGAGAAACAGGCCAAGCAGGAAAGGAGGAGGAATAGCATTATATGTCAGGGATATTTACACCAGTGAAGAGATGCAGGAAGTCAATACTGGAAGCCAGGTGGAGAGCATCTGGATAAAAATTAAAGGAGAGGGAAATAACAGGGATGTTACTGTGGGAGTCTACTACAGACCCCCGACTCAGGCAGAGGAATTGGATGATGCCTTTCTAGAACAGATAAACACATACTCAGAAAAGAGAGATGTAGTAGTGATGGGTGACTTCAACTATCCTGATATTTGCTGGAAGTCAAACTCAGCCAAATCCTCAAAGTCTAGCAAATTCCTCACTTGCCTGGAAGACAATTTCATTGTCCAAAAGGTGGAAGAGGCAACAAGGGGATCAGCCATTTTAGATCTGATCTTAACCAACAGGGAAGACCTAGTTGATGGGGCGCAAGTGGTGGGATCCTTAGGTGGAAGTGACCATGTTCTCCTGGAGTTTGTAATACAGTGGAAGGGAGAAGCTAGGCATAGTCAGACACGCACTCTAGACTTTAGGAGAGCTGATTTCAATAAACGTAGAGAAATACTGGAGGTGATCCCATGGTCAAGAATACTAAAAGAGAAGGGAGTTCAAGACGGATGGGAGTTTCTCAAAAAGGAGATACTGAAGGTGCAATTTCAAACAGTTCCAATGCGGAAGAAAAATGGAAGATGTCTCAAGAAGCCAGGATGGATGACTAAGGAACTTTCAACTGAGCTAAGTTTTAAACGGAACATGTATAAGAAATGGAAAAATGGAGAAATCACAAAAGAGGAATTCAAACAAATAGCCAGCACATGTAGGGGTAAAGTCAGAAAAGCTAAAGCGCAGAATGAACTCAGGCTTGCTAGAGAGGTTAAGAACAATAAAAAGGGCTTTTTTGGATATGTCCACAGAAAAAGGAAGAAGGAGGAAACAGTGGGGCCACTGCGTGCAGAAGATGGCAAAATGCTAACAGGGGACAGAGAAAAGGCAGAATTACTCAACACCTTCTTTGCTTCAGTCTTCTCAGAAAAGGCAAAGGGTGCTCAACCTAAGGATAATGGAACAGGAGACAGAATAGAGGAAATTCAGCACAGAATAAGTAAAGAGGTAGTACAGGAATACCTGGTTAACCTAAATGAATATAAATCTCCAGGACCAGATGAACTACATCCTAGAGTATTAAAAGAACTGGCAAATGTAATATCAGAGCCATTGGCAATAATCTTTGAGAACTCCTGGAGAACAGGAGAAGTCCCAGCAGACTGGAGGAGGGCAAACGTTGTCCCCATCTTCAAAAAGGGAAAAAAAGAGGATCCCAACAATTATCGACCAGTTAGTCTGACATCAATTCCAGGAAAGGTTCTAGAGCAGATCATTAAGCAGAGAGTCTGTGAACACTTAGAGGCCAATGCCATAATCACAAAAAGCCAACATGGGTTTCAGAGAAACAAGTCATGCCAAACGAACCTGATCTCTTTTTTTGATAAAATTACCAGCTTGGTAGATGAAGGGAATGCTGTGGATATAGTATACCTCGATTTCAGTAAGGCCTTTGACAAGGTTCCCCATGACATTCTTGCAAACAAGCTTGCAAAATGTGGGATAGACAAGTTAACTGTTACATGGATTTGTAATTGGTTGACTGGCCGAACTCAAAGGGTGCTCAACAATGGCTCCTTTTCATCCTGGAGAGAAGTGACCAGTGGGGTCCCACAGGGTTCTGTCCTGGGCCCAGTGCTATTCAACATCTTTATTAACGATTTGGATGACAGAATTGGGGGCATACTTATCAAATTTGCAGATGACACTAAACTGGGAGGAGTAGCTAATACCCCAGAGGACAGGATCAAAATTCAAAATGACCTGAATAGACTAGAAAGCTGGGCCAGTGCTAACAAAATGAAATTCAATGCGGAGAAATGTAAGGTTCTGCACTTAGGGCGGAAAAATGAAATGCACAGATATAGGATGGGGGACACCTGGCTGAATGAGACCACATGTGAAAGGGATCTAGGAGTCCAAGTAGACCATAAGCTGAACATGAGTCAACAGTGTGATGCGGCAGCTAAAAAAGCCAATGCAATTTTAGGCTGCATCAATAGAAGTATAGTTTCTAGATCAAGGGAAGTTATAGTGCCACTCTATTCTGCTTTGGTCAGGCCCCACCTGGAATACTGTGTCCAGTTCTGGGCACCACAATTCAAAAAAGATGTGGAGAAACTGGAGCATGTCCAAAGGAGGGCAACTAAGATGGTGAAGGGTCTGGAAACCTTGCCCTATGAAGAACGCCTTAGGGAGCTGGGGATGTTTAGCCTGGAGAAGAGAAGGTTAAGAGGTGATATGATAGCCCTGTTTAAATATTTGAAGGGATGTCATATTGAGGAGGGAGCAAGCTTGTTTTCTGCTGCTGCAGAGACTAGAACGCGAAACAATGGATGCAAACTGCAGGAAAAGAGATTCCACCTCAACATTAGGAGGAACTTCCTGACAGTAAGGGCTGTTCGACAGTGGAACACACTCCCTCGGAGTGTAGTGGAGTCTCCTTCCTTAGGGGTCTTTAAGCAGAGGCTGGATGGCCATCTGTCAGGGATGCTTTGACTTGGAGTTCCTGCATGGCAGGGGGTTGGACTGGATGGCCCTTGTGGTCTCTTCCAACTCTATGATTCTATGATTCTATGATTCTATGATCATCACAGTTCTGTGTAAAGGACACTTAACACTGAAATTAAAACTATTCCAGCAGAGAGCCTAGGAGGACCCTCTGTCTCATCACTGTTCAGTGATAGGTTCTGCAGACCACTTGAACCAAGCTCATATACTAATAGGGGTACATTCACTGCATGGACAGTGCAAAACACAATAAGTCTGATAAAGGATTTCATAAACAGATGTGGATTGTGTAGATACTGTAAAAAATTTTCACAATAATGCATGGAAAACACTTTCAAAATTGGATGTACCCCAAACACCATCCTGATTGAGAGAGATGAGCCAGAATGATGCTAGATGTTTCATGTCTTCTAAGGTGGAGGCTGGGGATAAGGGAAAAAAAAGGGGGGGGGGCAGATAAACAAGGAAAACTGTTTTAGCCAAAGAACAGAAATGCTTTCCAACACGCTGCTCTTCCTTTCATTGCACAGCAGCAATTGGTTTTCATTTGAGACTGGAAAACACAGGGGTCAAGAAGCTGCCATAATGTGGAGTCAGACAATTCACCCATCTACATGAAACATCTAGTAATAGACCAGTGCTAGCAATGGCACTTCAGGATCTCAGGCAGGACTCTTTCCTAGCCTTGCTGAAACATTTCTAATGCTCTCTCGGGGTATCCCATCCAGGGACTAACCCACTGCTTACCTGCCAAAACCAGAAAAAGATTACCATAGATATGTCCAGATGGTATTTGTGGTTGCAGCACTGACCTGCTCAGGTATTTGGTAATTGTGATTATTTGTCATGTGAACTGGAGGAAGGCTGGAGCTTTGAACCATTCAGGGGGATTGATATTAAGGGGAGAGACTCCACTATCAATGTTTGTTGTTACATATACAGACAGACAAGTCTGAAGTGGAGACTCTCTACTGCCCATGGAGGCTTTCCACATGAGTTGAAATCCTGAAAAATCAAGATTTCAACAAATGTGAGACCCTCCATAGATAATAGACAATTTGTTACCCTTTATGTGTAGAAAGGCAATAAATAAGTCAGGAAAGGGATGGAGCTAGCATTCCCTGACTTCCCCCATTAGGTTAAATTTGTCCACGAACTAAATGTCAGAATAGAGTTTCTGTAGTTACATGGAACGGCGTGAAATGAACTAATTAGGGCCAGAAAACTGTGAGAGTGGCTGAACAGCACCCACAGAAGAAGGCAACCATTTTTAAAAGGTGCTATACTGCTAGGGGAAGATTGAAAACCAGGTTTTTAGAAACTTCTTGTGGAACTGTTAAGGAAAACATCAATCTCTGGTGTGACCTAGAGGCACTATGTTCTCCTTAGTATGCTGGCTGCAGTGAAGAGTGTTGAGTGATTAGTGAAATATCTCCTTAGTAGTGTAAAAGATCTTGTGGTGGTAAGTTTTGGAGGTGTTACACAGCAGCCACCATTCTCATTTATTCCTTTTTTCCTTGGTAGGCCTCAGGATTAGGCAGCATTCAGAAAGCAATCCCATTAGTTACCTTTTTTATTCAGCATCATTATGGGTTCTTTTGGTGATGACACAAAACATGCTATTTCATCTAAAATGTTCCCCTTGTGAATATTGTCAGTTATAAGACAGCAGATAAAAGAGAGTAGTTTCTAGCTGAATGTGTGTAATTTCTGATCAGTGTCATCATTTTTCTTTTTGGCTACAGATAGTGGAAACATGTGCAAACCAATTTAAGAGATATTACTGAAAATTGGCTCTGCCAGATGCACCAGATGGATTTGTTACCACGCTTCTTGGCTTCAACAGTTACGTATTTGTTAGTTTATTTATGATGTTTTTATATGTTCCTCTATACTGAAAGGCTGTCAGGGCTAGAACAATGGTCCATAATACAATAAAGATTTAGAAGGCTTCGCAATAATTAAAATCTAAAAAGATGGGAGAAGATAAAGTTACTTTATTGATGCTGGAAAAAGGCACATACCAGTGTATGTGTAGCCAATCCTCCCTGCAGAAGACATTCTGTAAATGGACTGCCACAGCTGAGAATGTCCTCATTCTAGTAGTACCCAGAGGAGAGAGAGCCTCTCACAATGATTAAAGGGGTTGTGAAACTATATATGGGATAAGACATTCCTTTAGGTACTTGGACCTCAGAGCTTTAAAGATCAATGGTATGTCTTTGCATTGGACCTGAAGACAATGGAAGCTCGTCCAGATGAAAAAGCAAAGTGTCGCACAGTCATACCCCCCAGCCTCAGTTGGTAGCCTGTGGAAGTTTCTAAAGCATTTACAAATGTGGCTTCATTTGCAGTTTCAGTAATGCCAAGTGGTTATCAGAGTGTAAAGATCATCAAGCTATTGCTGCCCAGTTATGGTCACAGCTAGTATTTGTCAGCTGAAGCTATGACATTTTACACATGAGTGCTATTTCTTTACCTTTACTTAAGGAGCCCAGTGTGTGGCTTCTCTGGAAATGGCTCTGAGACCTGTCTATGCATAAGAGGACAAAGGTAAAGAAATGGTCAGATACTTCTGTTGCTATAATATCAAAATCAATAGACAGACAAGAATCTGACTCACTGAATGGGTGAAGGTGGTTTGCTGAGTGTACTTTGTATGGCATTTTGCTTGAGCCTCACTGTACAGTCCTCCCATGTTGCAGCATTGACATGCCACAGAATAACACTTCATGTATTTGAGAAAGTGCAGAGCATCACTAAGGGACGATACAGACCACACCAAAAGGGCACCCAAAAACCTGTCGCCACCTTTTTTTTGCTGCTCAGGTTCACTGCAGCAGCTAGACGCTGCGGTGAAGCTGCGCAGCAAAAAAGGAGTGGGCAACCCCGCTTCTTTTTTGAGCTGCAGTTGTAGTGCGATTAGGAAAAAAAGGTGCCATTTGGTGCCTTTATTTCTCTGCAACTGTGCAGCTGCATCTAGCAGCTACACAGTTGCGCCACCGCCATTACAAACTCCATCTAAACGGCATTCTGTAATGGTGCTGCTGCCATTACACGTTAGGGGACGCTGCACGCTCACAAACCTTAATGGCACTGCCCAAGCACCTCTTCATGCCAGTGATCCATTTTATTAATCAAAAAATCCTTAGAGTCAAGACACCTTGGACAGAACCGACTACATGGCTTTTCTCTACAAATTTCATTCCTCTTTATCTGAGATGCACAAATATTTGTCTATTGTGATGTTACAAAAACTTGTGTCTGCTTCTTCATGGCTTGTACTCACTACCCTAAATTGGATACTCATTGACCATTATTGTGGCTAGCAATAGGAAAGCAAAATTTGGAAGATAAATTCATGCTATGGCAGAAGATGCCAGGAACTGCAATTGAATGATTAATGAGCTTTGCCTTCACTCCATTCCACATCACCTTGAATGAGACTGAAGATATTTGGCTGCCTGATGCACAGCAACAGATGGTGCCTCCCCAGTCCACCAAAGAATGTAGTACCCAGAGCCAGCTTGGCTATTTTGACCCTTAAGAGAGAAAATCCTACAATCATCTTTCACCAACCTTAGCAGTAAAATTACAGCACTAAAAAGGTACCATTACAGGACAGGCAGATCTGCTGCTGAGACAGCCACGTCATTCTGCCTAATGGTAGGGCCAGACCTGTCACAAGGTGATTATTACCCATCATTCTTAACATTCTTATCAGGTGCCAGGTACCCAAAGCAGACATCTGCACAATATTGTGCCCTCATCAGTTTGGTCACCAGATGGCACCATAACACCAATCTCCCTCCTGAGTGGGAGCTCCCATCGAAGTGATCACTGCAGTAAAAGAAGGATATAAAAAGATCTCCCAATTTTTAGAAAGGATTAGATGCAGAAACAGTGGAGCTGACTTCAACACATTTTTGAAAAAAGCCATTACTATTGTCTGCTGCTTTTTTGAGACCTTAATATTCACCACAAAATAAGCTGCTTTGTTAGAGATAGCATGGACTTGCAAGAATGTATAAATTAATTCTTTATGAATTACAGGATTTGGTTCTGTTAAAATCTTTAAAAATCTGCAATGGCTCCAAATACCAATATGCAAATACTAAAACAAAACAAAACACTGCCCGCAAAGAGCATAGCTACTGAACTTTCAGTATCTAATGTTAGATTCTTTTTTCCACTCACTTCCTCGCAGAGTGGTGGAGTCTCCCTCCTTGGAGGTCTTTAAATAGAGGCTGGATGGCCATCTGTTGGGTATGCTTTGATTGAGAATTCCTGCATGGCAGGGGGTTGGACAGGATAGTCCTTGTGGTCTCTTCCAACTCTATGATTCTATGATTCACTCTTTCACCTTTCATCATTAGGAACAATAAATAGTGAGAGCACAGTGTCTGTGGCCTTATCCTTCCTAACTCATGGTCAAAATAGGACCTATTGTACTATTCTATC
Organism: Urosaurus nigricauda; assembly: GCA_034509955.1. Lineage (NCBI taxonomy): Eukaryota > Metazoa > Chordata > Lepidosauria > Squamata > Phrynosomatidae > Urosaurus > Urosaurus nigricauda. The sequence goes on along the minus strand of JAOEGL010000004.1, from coordinate 42,668,338 downwards.
CACTTATTAGGTAAAATTATTTCAAGGGTGGGAATATGTGGCTTTCCAAAAGTTGTAGAAACACAGTTGTTAGTATCCCTCACCAATGGATATGATGAATAAGGCTTTTGGGAATTGCATTTAGAGGGTCACATAGTTCTTACCACCAATTTGTATCCTGCATCTCCTCTATTAGAATCATAGAGTTGGAAAAGACCCCACACAGGAATACAAAGGGCCCATTCAGACTACGTTATAAACCGGTTAGCAAACCGGTTTAAAATCAAGAAGCTCACACTGAAACCGGATTTAACACTACTGAATCCGGATTTTGCACACCCGTAGCGGGGTAAATCCCCCATAACCCAGGTTTTCCCAAAGCGGGTTTTTTACCGTTTCTTTTGGGAAAACCCGGTTTGCGGGGAATGTGAACTTGGCTCCGATCATGATCGGGTCAAGTTCAGGGGAGGGGAGAAGGCCAGGGGGAGGAACATGCCTCCTCTCCAGGCAAAATCGGGCACTCCAGCATTTTTAAAATATTTTTTTTACTGTATATTAATTAATTATTTATTTTATTATTTTATTTATTTTAGAGTTATTTTATTTATTACTTATTTATTGTATTTTATTGTATTTTATTTATTAGTAATTTAATTGTATTTAATTGTATTATATTTTAGTATTTTTAAAATATTTTTTAATTTCTTATTTTTTTTATTATTTTTTTCAGTTTGACAGTTTATGCGCATTCTACGAGGCTCCTTTCCCATCGAATTCTATGAATGGGGAAAAAGGGAAACTCCTGTCCATATATGGATTGGGGTTCCCTTTCATGGGAGTTTCCCTTTTTCCCCATTCATAGAATTCAATGGGAAAGGAGCCTCGTAGAATGCGCATAAGCTGTCAAACTGAAAAAAAAAAAATATATATATATATATATATATATATATATATATAAGAAATTAAAAAATATTTTAAAAAATACTAAAATAAAATACAATAACTCAGGTCAAGTTCAGGGGAGGGGGAAAGGCCAGGGGGTGGAACATGCCTCCTCTCCTGGCAAAATCGGGCACTCCTGATTTTTTTAAATATTTTAGGGCCCCATTCATTCTTTAAACTGGAAGGGAATGAATGGGGCCCTTTTAAAGGGAACCCCAGTCCATATATGGACAGGGATTCCCCCTCTGCCCCATTCATAAAAACAGAACAGCCAATGCGAATGACAGCTGTCAAACTGGGGGGAAAAAAGAAAAAAAATATTTTAAAAAATACCAAAAAAATACCAAAAAAATCCAATAAATTACTAAGAAATAAAATGCAATAAAATACACTGAAGTACAATAAAATACAATGAAATAAATAATAAATGAAATAACTATAAAATAAAATAATACAATAAATAATTAATTAAAATACAATGGAATATAATATAATAAAATATTTAATAAAATATTTTATTTAATAAAATATATATTAAATTAAAAAATAAAAAATAAAATATTGAAACATATAATAAATAATAATTTAAAAAGTACTGGGAGGAGGAGGAGGAGGAGGAGAGGAAAGGATCGCCTCAATCCGCACCACTCCCAGCCAAATGCTCCATGCGCATAAGCTGTCAAATATTAAAATATATATATATATAAAAAGCACAAGCATCTCGCGCGGCCAATGGCCGCATCAGACGTCACCATGACATCATTTGATTGACAACCAAGAGGCTCCATCTTTAATCGTTACTTTTGCGTGTATGAACTTCGTTGGGGTAAAATGCACCGGGAAGCCTCAATGGGGGCAAAAGATAGTATGAACTCCTCTCTGGATAGAATCAGTTTGCCATGATCGATCTCATCTGGATCAAACCAGGGCAAATGGGCTAGTCTGGACGGGGCCACAGTCAAAACACCCTCAACAGATAGCCATCCAACCTTTGTTTTAAAACTTCCAAAGAAGGAGCCTCCACCACCTTCCATGTCAAACCAGCTCTGTTGAACAGCTCTTACCATCAGAAGGTTCTTCCTAATGTTTTGGTGGAATCTCTTTTCCTGTTGCTTGAATCCATTGCTCCTACCGTAGTCTCTGAAGCAGCAGAAAACAAGGTTGCTCCATCCTCAATATGACATCCCTTCAAATATTTAAACAAGCTGTCATGTCACCCCTTAATCTTTTCTTTTCCAGGCTAAACATACCCAGCTCCCTAAACTGCTTCCCATAGGGCATGGTTTTGAGACCTTTGGTGTGTGGTTAACAACAACTGGTAAAACCTAGCAAAAGCCAAGGAGCTATCGTATATACTTGACTATAAATCCACCTCATGTGTAAGTCGAGGGCAGGTTTGGGGGTCAGTATGACCTGTGGATAAGTAGAGGGTAAAACTTACGGGCATGTAAATGAGAATGCAAGAGAAAATGATGCCAAATAACATAGAAAATTCTGGCAGGCATAACTGTTTGGGGTCATCCTAAAGGCTGGATAGATAAAAGAGTAGAGTCATATTTCTTTTTGGTGTTTCCAGCATGGACTAAGTTCTCACCTTTTACTACTCTATTCAGAGAAAGAGAATGGCTCATATATATATATATATATATATATATATATATATATGAGAGTTAAAGCACAGTACATACATGGGTCAATTTTTTGACTAAAAATTCTAGGCTTATACATGAGTATATACAGTACATCACTAGAAGTCATGCTACTTTAAACCAATCTGGAAGAGCCCAGACAAAAGGAGATGGAAAGAAAGGTCTATAGCTACTGCTATGCATTTCACATAGTTTGCAATCTGGCCCTGAGTTCTTTGTGAAGTCAAATGAGCATCAGACTTGCTGAAGTAATGAGTGAAGGCCCTGACCTGCTAATTCCCAAACAGAGTAGAATTCCTTCAGGACTTCACCTCTGCAGGGTGAACTCCTGAGGGGAGGGGGAATCTGGCAGAAATAGCTGAGAACAACAGCCTTGAATTTATGGGCTGGCCACCCTCAAGGCCTCTGAACACCTTTGCAGATCCCAACTGTTTACATAGCCAAAGGGCCACATTCCACATACAATATTCATAGTGGAATTCAAATGCCCTGAGGGCAACGCCAAAGGGGAGCACGTTCCCTAGGGTGGCTTCCCTGATGTGGAAGGGCTGCCCCCTTGGCCTCTCCAGAGTGTTCCCAGGCAAACGGTGAGTGACACAGTGCAACAGTGTTAGCTATATTTGTTCTTCTGAAATGTCATTGTTAAATCAAGACCGCCTGCCCTTAACCTCCCTCTCCTCTGTGACAGATGTAGCCATATATCAATACAGGAGGGGACGTACAGGATCTAGCCTGGTGAACTCCAATGTTTTTGTAATTTGGTGACACTTGCTGAGCATTGAGGAGCTGGAGATCTGACTACAGTGGGAAAGTCATTACCAAGAGTCCTACACATGGTTGATCAGCAGAGTCTTTAATCTGTCTTTCAGCTTTATTTCTCTAGCTTGTTTGTAGATCTTAAAACATACCATCCCCATCTACACATTTACTTCAGACTGTGAACACTCTCCCTAAGTAGAGCTGGTCTGGTTTTGGGGCCATATTATTGACTTGGGACTGTCATGGGGTCAATGTGATTCATATCTCACAACAGCTACACTGATTACCAGCATGATTCCAGACTGACTCAACCTGGGACCAGGGTGTTTAAAAGACTGCATTTTCCAATATGAGTTTGGCTGGACTTTGGGGGGTGGTCTTTATTCCTGTTCCCTTACTATCACATTTGATGGGAACGTAAGAGGACCTTGGCTGCTCCCAAAATCTAGAACTCCTTGTTAAGGGAAGCCATGTTTGTTGTCCTTCCACCAGTAGGCAAATATTTATTAATTAAATCTATGTGTCACCTTTCCTCCAATGAGCTCAGAGAAGCATATATGGCTATCATCCTCTCCAGTTTAGCCTTACAATAGCCTTATGAGGTAGGTCAGGTTGAGAGAGATTTGCTTGCTCAAATGAAGTTCATGGCTCATTGCAGATTTTCACACATTCATATCAATGTTTGTTTTAACTTTCTTGTGCAAATTCATACCTATCCACATCTGTTCACCCCTTCCCTCTGCTGAAAATGTGCAGGTATGCAAATCAATGTTAAGCAAATGGCTGGCCACATGTTAATGCGCATCCTTGTGGATACTCATGTATACTCTGATAAAAACTATGAAGCCCTTTTCTGCAGAGTTTGTGGAGTTTCTTGCCCCCACCCCCTAACTTCTTCAAATCACATGTGGCAAGATCAGGTTCTATTCACATAGAATGAGAAGCATAGTCAGCCTTCTGTATCCATGGATTTTTAATCCATGGATTCAAGCATCCACAGCTTGAAAATATTCAAATATATATAAAAACTCCAAAAGGTAAAGCTTGATTTTTGCCATTTTATATAAAGGACACCTTTTTACTATCCATTTTATTTAACTGGACTTGAGCACCCACAGATTTTGGTATCCATGGGGGCCCTGGAACCAAAACCCAGCAGATACCAAGGGCCCACTGTATTTTAATTATATAGACAAGCCCATAGTACGGACTGGACTCAGGATTTTTTGTGTTTCAGTCTAACACTACATTACACAAAGGATGTTTTTTATTCAGCCCAGCATATGGATTTGTTTGCTGAAGCAAATTTTAACTCATGGGTCAATTTAGTTCCTTTTCACTGATCTGTTTGCAATTGGATTGCTTTTATATATTAATTATAGTTTTCAAAGACAAGCCAGGCTAACTTCTTTCTTCTTGTTATTCTGCCGAAAGGCATACATATTTTTATTCACTCCATCTTTTGGCATACACTTTGATGTGGTGCTGAAGTAGGTTTTAATCTGGTGGTTGCAGTTTTCTTGTTGCTGATGTGTTTTCATGGGGATGGTTTTATTATTTGATGCTTTAATTTCAGTGTTGTTAAAATGCTAGCAGACCCCTGAATGCTAATTCTAGAAATAACAAAATTGTTTCATTCATAGAATGCATGTGCACAGCGAAATGTAGCCTCCAGGAAGTTGTTGACTGAAATGTCCATTGGCCACTGCCAGCATAGTTAATGGTAAGGAATGCTGGAAGGTGCAGTCCAACAACATTTGGGGGGCTGCACATCATCCACCTTGGTCCAGTGAGGTTCAGTTTGCAACCTGGGGTTATGGCATGGATAGAAAAGCAGGGCCTGCAGGCACAATCATCGCTTTGTCTACATGTTGACCCTCCCACATATGTAATCTGAACAAGGCTAAGGAGAAGGGCAGGAGTGTTGACTAGGTGATATTACACATGCACATATTTGTGGGCTTTTACATCTGCATGCATATGTATGACTGCAAATAGAGGCACCGATGCTATTTTAGAACTGTCAATAGGGTGATAGAGAAGCTAGTTTCTGGGTGGAAAAAAAATCTTAGAAACCACTTATCCTGGTAAAAACAAGCTTGGAGGAAGGGGGGATAATTTGGTTTCTGGATTTTATCAGTCTTTTCAGAGAGAAGGAAAAACATTGCATAAGATTGGAAAATATGTCTAAATGCATTTCCTCTTGCCCCCAGAGCTGAAAATGTTCCCATTTGATTAATATCCCTCTCTTAGTATTTGCACATAATTTCATGTAGAGCTCCAACAGCTGAGTTATAACAACGTACATTGGCTTTTCCCAACTGTTTGGTTTCATTTTATCGAGGAGAAACTACATAGCTTTGTTAATTTTTCAACTGCATCAAACTATAAACTCTTGTCTGCTATGCAGAAGGATCAGCAAATACTTTCTGCTTTGATGAACCAGGAAATGCTTAACCATGTTGGCACTGAAAATATGCATACTGGCAGGTGGTGGTGGTGGAAGAACCATGCTCATATGTTACAGGGACTTTGTAGGTTAAAGCTCTTAGTGTATATTTTTGGCAAATGCAAGTCAAACATTTCTGGATTGGTTGAACTCACTCCATATTCTCTGAACTCCAAATTTATGTATAAAATTCAACATTTATGTATAAAATTCCAAAGCATGTGGAGTTAGAAACATGTGGAGTTAGGGTGAGTGGATCCAGACAGCAGCATCTTCCATTTGTAACCCTCCCATGTTTCCCCATAACAATTAGTTATGAAAGCAAAGATATATTAACTGCTCGACATCTCTTGATCGGAGCTTCGAAATTCTTTTTAATTCCCCAAGGGATACTGGGAGTTGTAGTTCCAAAAGTAACATTTCCAAGCTTTGCTTGACAGTGCTAGGATCCTGTATATCTGAAAACTCCCACTAAATAAAAACCAGTGAAAATGTAGTGTGAGCAAAAATCCACACAATTCATCTTCACTCAGTTGCAATGTATAAAGTACTACTACTGAAAATTATGTAAGCACCCAACCCAATGGAAAACACATTCTTAATAGTGGGGCTGCCACTGATTCCCAGTCATCAAAGTGTCTATACTTCTGTCCTCCAACATTTGACAAATTAAAGGAAGAAAATGAATGGATGCATGAGTATGTGAAGGAAGGTGTAGAGGTGGAGCCTGGAAATGCTGTAACCATGTGGCTTGGAAGACAATGGCAGGACTAACACATTCAAGATTCATAGAATGGAAAGTGAGCTGTGTCAAGACAGGCAAATTAAACAATATGTTTAACAATTTTTTACAAAAGGTGTTTACCCAAGTGCTGAAAGATATCCATCTGTATTAGCACACATTTTCTCTTACCTATGTATCTTGCTTTGCTTGCTGTATTACTGATCAAAAAAGGCAAATACAAGCTTAATTTGCACCTCTCATAGCTTGTGCATTCCTTAGGAAATCCAAGTGTGGGAGAGAGAGAAAATGCATTCCTCCTGATTTCTAGTTTGAGGCCCAAGACAACAAATCAGTGAGGCAAACTACATCCTGCACAGATAGTCAAGAGCATTTAGTACATGCATGTGCACTCTATTGCATTTGTACCAATCAAAGGACATCGTTCACATCTTACAGCTAGAAACACTGAGGTACAGCAATACATGACTACTTTCAGCCGGTTAATCCATGGCATAGCAATAACATAAAAGTAGCAATCAGAAGTGGCCCTGAACACATCCAGAGTGTTTTCCCTCACCACTGAACAATTATCTACAAATTCAGCACTGAAGGAAAGAGTGGCATTTCAGCAGGGGTCTGCAACATACTGGCAGTGGGATGTTATATTTAATTTCCTTCCCCTAAACAGAATGAGGTGATTTGACTCCTGATACTACCAAACACCAGCAGCCACCACAAAGTTCGCAACATTGCAGCTGAAATTCAAGAGAAAATGTATAGTGCAGAATAATGCTATTGTGCTTTTCTCTGACATAGAGTTCTGTAGACTCCTTCCCTGGAGCATCCTCATCCCTTTTGATGTGTGTGTATGTATGTATGTACCTTCAAGTTGCCTGTCAACTTATGGAGGCCCCATTAATTTCATAGGGTTTTCTTAGTCAAGGAGTACTCAGAGGTGGTTTTGTCAGTTCTGTCCTCTGAAAGATACCCACAACATTTAGTATTTGTTGGCATCAGAGTACTAACCAGGGTTGACCCAGTGTAGCTTCCAATATCAGATGGGATCTTGTGCCTTTTGGGTATTTAGGGTTGTTGTGTGGCACTGTCAGAAGTGTGCTTCTAGCTGCAACCAGTGGTGACAGCAGATGCCACAGAAATGCCTAGGACTGCTGAATGCAACCCAAAGACCACGTGCCCCATCCCTGGTTTACAGAGTGATGGCACCCCCCCCCCATCAAAGATGTAAGCTCAAATGTCTCTTTAGAAATTAAGCACAGATCCTGTTCCCAGGGGGAACTTATCTTTTCTGTCCTCTTCATCTTGATAATTTCATTTTTTCCTTCTTCTAGCAATTCTTCACCAAAAACTACAATTCTTTTTTCCTCAAATCCTACTCACTGCCCTCACTTTCAAAGACAAACTATCTCTTCCCATCATTCAGTTTATTCCAAGACTCATATCAGCTGTGTGGGTTTCAATACAATACCAGACTGAAATCTGAAATATGAGCAGAAAATAACTGCTGTATAATTGAGTAATTACTCTTGTGTCTACCACAAGCTTATATTGTGTACCCTTGCTGCTCTTTGCTTAATATAGATAACAAATATTTCTACAGGTTATCCACCCAGGATACTGATGCATCCTCCCACCCCAGCTTGTAAAAACAGAAGTAGAGATTTTAAGTGAACAGAGTGTGTAGCATAGTGGTTTGGGTGTTGGATTAGGATTCTGAAGATCAGGGTTCAATTCCCCACTTGGCCATGAAAACCAACTGGGTGACCCTGGGCAAGTCACACATTCTCTGCCTCAGAGGAAAGCAATGGCAAACCTCTTCTGAACTGAACAAATCTTACCAAGAAAACCCTGCAATATATTTGTTTTGGGGTTGCTGTAAGTCAAAAATGACTTAAAGGCACACAAAAACAACTGTGGAGTCCCTTCCCCTCACCAATTGCTGTTTCCAGAGTTTTCTTCTAGCACATGTTTGGGACAGGTTTTCAATTAAGGCTGAGACTACAGTCATTTTGTTGTTGTGTGCTTTCAAGATGTTTCCAGGTTGGCATAGTAGTTTGAGTGTTGGACTGTAACTCTGTAGACCAGGGTTGGATTCCCAGATGAACTATGAAACCTACTGGGAGACCTTTGGTAAGTCACATGCTCTCAGCTCAGGAGAAGGCAATGGCAAGCCTCCTCTAAAGAAATATTGCCAAGAAAACCTTATGAAACATTTGCCTTAGGGTCGCCATAAGTCAGAAACAACTTGAAGGTACACAACAGCAAGTCAAACCTATCACATGGTGTGTTTTTTGGGCAGGAAGTATTCAGAGGCAATTTGTCTGTGCCTTCCTCTGAGGCTGAGAGAGTGTGACTTACCCAAGATCACCCAATGGGTTTCCAAGGCTATGCAGGTATTCGAACCTTTGTCTCCAGATGCTTCAATGCTCAAACCACTACACTACACCTCTCCACAATCATATACCTCTCTAATTTTTTAAAAAATAAATATTTTCTCAGCTCTCTTCCACTTCTTCCTTTGTCTTTCTAGCAGCTAATAAAATAAAGATTATTTTCATTCTTCTTTTGTTTAAACAAAGCTAAGCTTTCTTATCAGCACAGTGGAAAAAAGGTGGCTTTTCATTTTAGTACTCGTTTGGCTGTAAATTGTTAAAATGAGAGAGGAAATGCATCTCATTGTAATGTAAGTAAATAAAAGCCAGCCTTTTAGGGAGCCACTGCACTCCCAAACAGTGCTATTAAATAGTAATTTTCATCTACATTCTTTTGAAGCTAAAAACTGAGGAACTACCTTATTTATTCTAGAGCAGAGGAATTGCAGTTTCCAACTGTGGTAAGAATATATAAGTGAATTGAACTAAGTGTAGGAAGATAAAGCAAAGCAGGAGAAAGTTATATTTTGGGGGAATGTAGTTCCCAGAATCCCCTACCTAGCATGGCAACTAAGGGATTCTGAGAGTTGTAGACCTAACGGTAATATTGGCTAGGTCTCGTTTCAGGTCCCCTCTCAGCTGAGAAACTCACTGGTTGGCCTTGGGCCAGTCACACATTCTCTCTCAGCAGAATCTACTTCCCAGGGTTGCTGACACTTAACATCCCAATATTTTTTCAACACTTTGATACCATATCAGCTGACTTGTTTGTTTAGGATATGATTTCATGACTGCTTTGTGTTTTTCTGTTTGTATATCTGCCTGAGGGCATTTGCAAGTTGGACAGTATCTATATACATACAGGGAGAATGAAGATAAAATCTACCTTCCACTTGAGACCTTAGCAAGAAAGATGAGACAGAAGTGTCACAAATAAATAACACAAGAATTTGTTTTTTGTTGTTGTTGTTGTTTTTTTTTTTTTTGTGGTTGCTTCAAGCATTCATAAGCCCTGGCTTAAGGATTTACTCCATTTTCAGTGATGTTTCTTAATATCGAATCCACTCAATTTCTTTAGAGGAAGTTCACCCAGAACTTTTCACCGATGGTCCCCTCTCCAGGGCTTTGCAGTCCTACTAAAAGGGACATTTAACACCACTAAAAATTTCCTGCTATTTGGTTCACAAAGATTTACACAATAATGTGTTTTTTTAATGACCAGCATGAATGAAGGTTTCCTCATCATTTGGCATGATAAAACAGGGATACAGAAAGAAGAGATGTGCACATCCAGAAAAATCAAAATGTGGTATATTTACTATGGAAATGATCCATTAATACAGTCCTTGATGTGTTGGTATGCAGATCTGATCAACAATATCTGTCTGTGGCTCCAGCAGCCCATGAGAAAACAACTTCCAAAGATAAGACAGCCTACTTTAAGAGGTCAATCCTTTATTTGCAGGTCTTGTAGAGGACGGTATGCTAGGTGATGGTGCCTTTTATTCAAAGGAGGTTTGCCATTGTCTTTCCCTTAGGATGACAGCATGTGGCTTGTGCAAGATCACCCAGTGAGTTCCATGGTTGAGCTGGGAATCGAACCCTGGTCTTCAGAGTCTTAGACCAATGCTCAAACCACTATATGACACTGGTTCTGGAATATCAGTATGCAAACATCTTATAGCACCTTTGAGACGAATTGAAAGACACTGTAACATAACCAAGTCTACAAAAGCTTATGCTACAACATCTCTCACTCAGTTCATCTCAAAGGTGCTACGAGATCCTTTTACATGGTTGTGTAAAAGAGGGAATTTCAGCAGGTGTTGCTTGTCATGCAACCAGGTATCAAGAAACCCCTGCTGAAAGTCCCTTTTCTGCACAATCATTAAAGCTATTACAGCCTTCTCCAGTTTTCACTCTTGCAACCCTTAGGTGGCAAGAAAAGCTCTGTTCCCCCCCCCCCCCCATATCAATTACAGTGATACCTTCCCCATTAGAGAGATTGTGACTGAAGCCTCATTCACCCAACCAAATGGGAGAAGATTCACTGATGGCCAGAACACCCCTGTCTTTGCCCTACTGCCTGTCAAAAGTTCAGATGCAAAAATATTAAATTTATCTTAGAACGGTGTAGCATGTGATTGGTCCTGTGTTGTCTTCTTTCCATCTCTTCCACACTTCAGTAATAATCCACTTTGACACCACTTTAACTGCCATGGCTTGATGCTATGGAATTATGGGGATTATAGTCTTTTGAGATGTATAGCCTTCTCTGTCAGAGAGCTCTGGTGCCACAACAAACTACAGTTCCCATTGTTCCATAGCATTGAGCAGCTTTAGTTCCTGTCATCAGAGAGGGGTGCCAAGCAACAGTAACTCTTCAGAGTAAGTGGTGGATCAAAGGGCCAAGCAGCAGATTTATCCATCCTGGTGCCAAGCTGCCTTAGGTGGCAACCTGCCTGAGGCTAATGCTGGGCCTGTACAGTATGGGTCCTTGAAGCTGCTTGTAAACAGTCGACAATGAGCACTTAGTCACATAGGTCACCTTGTCAGATTCTTTCCTATTATGATGATGGATTGCATTTCTACTTAAATTAGAGGATTTTAAATTTCCATTTATACATATAAATTAGAAGATGTATTTTCCCCTTATGACCTTTCTCTCTTTTCTCTCTTTCTCTCTCTCTTTTGGCAATCCCTTCCCCGAAGGGTGTTCATCTGTTACAGTAAAAGACAAAACAAAGAAACATAGAAATTTAGAATCTAGCTTGCTTACTGCAATACAGGTTTTTCTGGACCAGAGCCTACAAAAATGTACACATCAGGGTCAAAAAGCAATGAAATGGCAAGAGGCCAGATCTAACATTTCTTTGCAAAATTCAAATATCTTAACATTACATTAACATTCTTTGCAAAACTCAAGTATCTTAACTTTTAACTTTGAGCAGAAGTGTTAAAGACTTCTGCCCTTTCCATTTCATGGCTTATGATCTGACATTTCCCCCCACTATACCAATACAGTGTATGTGTTTATCAGCTGAGTGTAAATCCCTACTTTGACATCCATGAAATCTTATTTTACAATAAATATTCTAGTCCTTAGGTTGCTTTGTTCCTTATCTCACAAAATATTAAATTTACCTTAGAACTGTGTAGTCTGTGATTGATCCTGTGTTGTCTTCTTTTCATCTCTTAGGCTGTGTCCGCACTGCAGTAATAATGCACTTTGACACCACTTTAACTGCCATGGTGCAATGCTATGACTTCTGGGAGCTGTGAGATATTTAGCTTTCTCTGTCAGAGAGCTCTGACTGAGATAAACTACAGTTCCCAGACTTTCATAGCATTCAGCCATGGCAGTTAAAATGGTGACAAACTGGATTATCTCTACAGTGTAGATTCAGCCTTAGTCTTTAGCTGACCCCCTCATCCCCTCTCCCCTGGCAAAGACACTTGTGCTCCATGTATTAATTTAACAAAACAAAATTTTAAAGGCAACCAAAATTAATTGTGGTTGGAGTGAGCAAACTCTAGGCTTGCAGGGGATACTTTGTTTTACTGGTTACTCCAGATCCATCAACCTACCAGACCCTAGTGCAGAAGTCATATACTAAAATGCAAGGAAGTACGAGTCCAGGAGAGCCAGTGTGGCGTAATGGTTTGAGCATTGGACTTTGACTCTGGAGACAAGGGTTCAGATCTGAGCTTGGCCATGTAAACCCACTGAGAGGCCTTGGGCAAATCACACTCTCTGAGCTCCAGAGGATAGCAATGGCAACCCTTCTCTGAAGAAACATGCCAAGAAAACCCCATGATTGGTTCTCCTTAGGGTCATCATAAGTCAGAAATGACTTGAAGGCTCTCAGCAACGAATCCAGGAATTTGTTTTTTAAGTACCAGATCTGAATAGGATTCCAAAGAAAAACCCCATTCTTAGTTATCCTAAACTTTCTTCATTTCACCAGTAGTTTTTAGGGAAGGAGGGTAGTCATTCCGTGATAGCTATTAGCTCCCATGTTAATGTTGCAGTGAATAAGTTCCAGGGTTTAATACTACAATTGGCCCTCTGTATCCATAGGGTTTTTTTTATATCTATGGATTCAACCATCCACAGCTCAAACATATTCCAAACAAAAATAAATTCTGATAAGCAAGCCTTCATTTTGCCATTTTATATAAGGGACACCATTTTACTGTTCTACTGTATGAGCAGCCACAGATTTTGGTATCCACAAGAGTTCCTTGAACCAGACCAAGCATCCACTGGATACCAAGCACCCACTGTAATGTTACAGGAGCTATCCAGAGTTCTGAAACATATCCTCTCCCAATAAATCCAACAACTTGGACAGCAACTTCAACATTCAAACTAGAACACAGAACAAATTGATCACTAACACTGATATGGGAAACCTGCCCCCTAGTGACATTATCTTGCTATCTCCAGTGTTAAATTATAGCAGAGAGAAATTTTTGACAAGCTACCCCACTGATAAATGTACCAGTATATACCAATTTCCCTTCCAGCCATCTCTGTTTTAAATACTGTTTTAAGTATCTTTAATTCCATTGAGAATTTTTTGCTGAAGGCTGGATACATTATTTTCTTGTTTAAAAAAACCAGAAGAAATGAATAAATAAGATAAGCACTTTTGTCTTTTGGGACTTAGAAGTACTTTTTGCTCAGCTTCATTCTATCCTTTTAATGATTCCAGTGAATAAGTTCCAGGATCTGTTAAGAGTAAACTATTTATGCTGCAGGCTCTGTTCATTCCCATCTGTAACTTGACTGGCTGTGAGCGGTTTGGTTCTACAGAAGGGTTTTGCTATGTGCTGTTTTTGTTATTTAACTGATAACTGTGTGAGTAAAAAGAAGAGCCAAGAGGCCACTCCAAAGTTTAATTGCACACTCAGTGCATATTGTGTGTCTCTCCAGCCTTTGTTATACTCCAGCATGTTCAGCCGATAAATGCTGGAAATACTGTAGAAACCCAGGGAATCATGCTATGGTCTTGCCCAAGCATGAGTCCTTTTGCCAGAAGCTAATTAAATTTATAAACATTGGACTTCTTTGCACAATATTTATTATTGGGCTACTTACCATTGAGGTGGGACATTGTCAATAGACTGAGACTTGGATTCTAGATAAGCACAGTATCTTAGGAGTTTATCAGATGACGGAAATTGGAAGTATAATCCAATGGCAATCCGAACGCAATCATGGGGTTTCACATTATTGCGTATTAAAATATCTCACACAATTTTGGGCAAAAGGGAAGTCATTCTGAATGCAATCATGGGTTTTACGTTATTGCGTATTAAAGCATCTCACACAATTTTGGGCAATGGGCAGTCATTTTCGGGTAATGGGAAGTCATTCTGAACGCATTCCGAATGCAATTGGAATTCATTTAAATTGCTAAACTAGTGAATTCACATGAATTCTAATTGGCTCCATTCAGCTCCATTTGAAATAAAGAGAAATTCCTCCCATCTGATAAACTCCTTACAGAACAATCCCCTATTACACTACAGATAGGACTCTGGACAGAGGATCTTGTAAACCTGGTCATAAAAAATAGTAGCAAGCAATAGGCAAGCAAACAATAATTGAATGTGTAGTCCAAATTTTCTAAATTGCTTGATGATTAACCTAAATCAGAAAGGGTTAAAAGTTAAAGAGTACTCACTTTCTCTGTTCTCTTCTGCCCTTATGTTTCTTCCTTCCTATCTTTTGTCTCTTGTGTATTTGTCTCTTTTGTATGTCAGTATTTTGTGGCTGATTTATATGTTGTAGAGTTATTCTTAGTTACAACTATAAACATAGGGAGGTTGAAGGAGTGTAATGTCAAGTCAATAGTAGAGGAGGTATATGTAGGCTGTGGGGTAAATGTTCATGTTCCTTTTCTATGTCAACTAATTTGTTCTGTTGTTATGTGCCTTCAAGTTGATCCTGACTTACTATGACTCTATTATAGAGTTGCCCTGGCAAGATTTGTTGAGGGGGGTTGCCTTTGCCTGTGAGTCATGGAGAATATGACTTGCCCAAAATCACCCAGTGGGTTTCCATTGCCGAATAGAGAGTCAAACCCTGGTCTCCTAGAGTCATAATCCATCACTCAAACCGCTATACCACACTAGCTATTAACCATTAGCTATTAACCAATAATAACTTTAAATAAAGGATGTCTGGTCTATGTGGATACCGTGGACTGCAAAAAAGGCAAATAAATGAGTCCTAGAGGAAATCAAATCAGAAACATCCTTAGAAGTCAAGATGACTAAACTGATGTCATATTTTGGCCATATCATGAGAAGACATGACCCAATAAAAAAGACAATAATGCTTGGTAAGGTAGGAAGCAGTAGAAAAAGAGGAAGATTGCATTCCAGATGGATAGACTCAGTCAAGGAAGCCATAGCCCTGAGTCTGCAGGACCTGAGCAGGTCTGTGGATGATAATTTTGAAGGTCTCTCATGCATAGGGTAGCCATAAGTTGAAGTTGACTTTGATGGCCATTAATAACAAACGAATATGCCACTGAAAAGTATTTCCTTCTTTTAAAAAATTACAAGCAAACACACAAGGACCTAGTCAAGATCAGACTCACTACACCTAAACATGTGAGATTCAGCTCCAGCTATTTCTCTGACTATATCCTATTCTTCATGTTTTACCTTTTGTCTCTGGAAGAGCTATGCCAAATTCCACTATCTCTCCAAGACAGCTCCAGAACAGTGAAGGTAGCAGCATTCTAATCTTCTGTAGCTAAACAAGGGAGAGAAAGCAATGCTCTCACTTGAAAATTAAAACAGCTGGACATGTCTTGTAGTTACACCTTTTCCTGCTCTGTGTTCTCCTTGCTTTGAATGAATTGCTTTGGTAATTCCTGTTGCACACACAGATTGGAGCTCAGTTTGTTTCCCCTTCAGGCCAGGAAGGGTTTGTGCATTGTTGGGAGTGATAACTCATGTTGTTACAGTTCAAAAATTGTATTTGTATTTACAGGACCTGTATTTCCCCCTGTACTATGTCATTTTGCTTTGTTGGGTGTCAGTCATTAGTCAGGCAGTATTAGCATGAAGCGGAGCTACTTATATCTTAATCTATTTCTGGTGTATTTTCTATGCACCTCACTATGGCAATTTTTCACCTGCATTCCTTTAAGCTAATTAGAACATGAGAAGGGCCTCACCAGTAAGGTCCTGCATCTAAGAGATATGTCCTTCATTACAAAGAGTGTCTTGGTACTTCTTGTCCAGAACAAAATAGGCAGAGGGAAGTGTTCATGTTTTTTTTTTGGGGGGGGGGGGAATCATCACTGTACAATGCTTCTTTCCTTTTTCATCTCTTCATCTCTCTCTGTGTTTGTAAGCATCTTATCTCCTCCCATGCATGCTGTGTGTCAGAGTGTGTGTTTACAGCCTTCCCAATCTTCATCCCTCCTTCTATCATAAGCACCCCCTCTTCCCCTTATGCCCACAGGAGATCAGGGGAGGTGGGGGCAGGAAAATTCCTTTCACGCTCTCACAAAAACATTCATTTGTTTGCTTCTTATGTGTGCAGAATAACAGTCATCTTATAGCATTTCAACTATGCTGAAAAGTGTCAAATGTATAAATATGCTGTGTACCTGAGGCCTTAGTACCACTTGGTACTGTGTCTGAGGAAGGGGTTTATATCCACAAAAAATCCATGCTAAAATAAAAACCAGTTAGTCTTAAAAGTGCTGCTGTATTTCTTTTTTTTTCTCCCTTCCTCCTTTTTATGCTGCAGGAGATTAACATAGCTATTTTAAAAAAAGGAAAAAAAAAAAGAAAAAGAAAGAATGCTTCATGTATGTGGAACAGAGTTGGTGTATTATGTATCAGGTTTAAGAAGTACTGAGTCAGCTTACCTGGTTGTAAATTGTGTGTTATTTCTAGTATGTAGAAAGCATGCTAAGTTTCTAAACTTAAAGCATACTAAATTTCTAGAATATTAAGGTTTCAATGTATTTCTCAAATATAGGATAAGTACTTTAAGCTGTTCATCACGCACACATCACACATGCACACATACATACACTTTGTGGTGGACATGCTGCTTGTGGACACGCCAGGGTATCCGGAGTTTTTTAAATTGGGAAGAAAGGCTGACTAGCCTGTCCAGTGATATGGGGAGACAAACCTAAGGTGCTTGGGTTGAATAAAAGATAAAGAGCTATTAAAGGGAGAGCAGGAGCCCTGCAAAGCATCTCATCCACAACAGCTGGGTAACAGACAAAGCAAGTACACATTTTCACTTGATCATAGTCTTCTGCACTATGGTATTGTATTTTTATTTCAATTAATGTGTCTAATTATTGAAGTCTACTTGAATTACTGTATTTATGTTTAGGTGTTAGTGGATCTGGTTTAGATGAAATCTCTTCTCTTGTAATTTGAATCCATTGGTTTCTAACCTAGTCTCTAGAGTGACAGAAGCAAACATGCCTCCTCCTCTACATCCTTTTTAATACTTAAAGATGGCTATCACTACACTTCTTAAAATTCTTTTCTTTAAGCTAAATCTACACAGCTCTTCAAACTATTCTTCTTGGGCTTGCTTTCTAGACTTGTTATTATCTTGGTCATCCTTCCCTGTATATGTTCCACCTTGCCATTATCCTTCTTGAATTGTGGTGCCCAGAATTGGGTAGTATTTCAGATGAGGTTTGACCAAAGCAGAACAGAGTGGTACTCTCTTGATCTGGGCACTACTGTTGATGAAGTGTAGTATGGCATTGGCTTTTTCTTTTTCAACAGCTTGCACCAGCTGCTGTGTGTTTACTCACATTTAGCTTGTAGTCTGCTTAAATCCTTGGGTCTCCGATAAGAAAATCAAGTTTCTTCTAGCTAACATTGTGTATTTCATCTCTCTCCACCCCCACCACCCTCTAAATATATACTTTGAATTGATCCCTGTTGAAATTAATATTGTCAGTTTTGGCTCAGCTCTTCAACTTGTTAATTTTGAATCCTGATTCTGTCTTCTGGGGTATTAGCAACCCCTTTTAATTTGGAGTCATCAGCAAATTTGATAAGCATGACCTCAATTCCATCATCAAAGTCATTCACGAAGGTGTTGAACAACATGAAGCCCAGGATAGAAGCCTGAGGCACCCCACTACTCACTTCTCTTCACAATGAAGAGGAACCAGTGATGAGTAAGTTTTAAATTGTTTATTTGCTTATGGAAGCCACTTGACAATTAGGCTGTCTCTTCTGGGGGGCCTTACATAAAGTTTTTAAAGAACAGGCTGGGGATGCTGTACTGTTTTAATTGTACTGGTTTCAATTGCTTTTATCTTTTAAATTACATTTTAATGATTTAATGAATGATATGTTTTTAATACTGTAATAGTTTGATTTTATTTTAATGCTCACTTTTTATAGGTCTATAATTGTATTGTCCTTTTAAATTGTGAGCTGTTTTGAGTCCCAATTTTGGGGGGAAAGCAGGATATAAATAAATTGTTGTTGTTACTACTACTGTTGTTGTTGTTGTTGTGAGCACTCTTTAAGATGGTCCATCAATCAGTTACAAGTCCACTCAACTGTAGCACTTCCTCACTTATGTTTTACAAGAATTCAGCTTGACTACAAAAATATTATGGGGGACTTTGTTTAAAACATTACTAATAAGGATTCTTTGCATACTGATCCAGACTAGGGGCTGGTATAGACTGGTGCTAAAAGGCGCCTTGTGGGTGGCATGAGGGTGTGGGGTACACATGACGCATGCCCTGACACCAACTGGAAGCCACCTGCCTGCCCTCATGTGGGCTGGCTTCACAGCACTCTGGCAGCGTGGTGTTTAAGATGCCACAAAGTGCCGCAAAGCCACAACAGTGGTAGAAAGGGCACCCTTTTTCTGGTCCAAAAAGGAGTTGCATTTTGCTATGGCATGTGCTGCGGCCCTGATCCAGCACTCAAACAGGCAGCATGATGGCCTTCAGGGCCATCAGTTTCAGGTGTAATACAATAATGTCTTTAAAGTCTAAAATACTGCATCCATAGCATTCACCTGCTCTATCATGCTGAGATAGTAGTTTATACAAGTAACAAAATATAATAAGTATATATTTGCATATATTATCATATATAATTTTATGCACATGTTGGCCTCCTTTGCCTTCCTTTTTGGTGATGAGACATCAGAGGCCACCTTGGTAAACTACTATCATATCTCTCTCTCCCCCCTCTACAAATTCCCTGGAGAGATGGCCAGAGAAACTAATGTACCTCCCTCTCCCAGAGCTTGGAAACATTGATTTTTTATTTTTTGACAGCAATTTCTACAATCCTTCTGTAGTTCTAGTTCAAAACATAGCTTTTCCAACCTCTGCCTTAGTCCAACAGTTTGCACAGAAGGAGCCAAGCATTCTTTCTGGCCCTAGCCAGCCCAGAAAGTCATGCTCTTAGCTAATTTAAGTAGATACATCATTTCCCATTTTTCCAAGTTGACACTTAACTTTCAGTAATCAGTGGATTTACTGTTGGCAAATGGAGATGAGAGTTGCAATACACCATTTGTGCTGTTAAGCTATTTTCAGCTTGTTGGCATGATGAAGCCTTTGATGAAGGCTTTCTTCATTTCAGTGCAATTTTTCTTTGTGGCTGCCTTGACAAGAATGCTTCTGTGTCTGGGAGAGAGAGAGAGAAAGTGCTGCCATATACCCAGGAATCCTGTGGAGAGGCATTCATTAAATCAGGACAATGAATAGGAGGAGTGATTGGGAATAGTGCTGCTGGAATATATGTATTATTCAAGCAAGATCACTTTCAGCAAAACATACAGATGTGCACAGAATGAAATTGCTTTCTAATTGGACTCCTATAACATGCATGCTTATAAAGTCCTAGCATCCAGTTATTTTCACCTTCAAGGCTCTCAATTCTCCAGGCTGTCCTACAGTTATATAGCATGCTGGTGTCCCTGAAGATTCTCCAAGCTGTTGGCTTATTATGTAGTAAATTCCAGAGATAGGAGTGCAGGTGGGGTTCTTTTGTATTTACATGTAATCTATTTTCTTGGTTTATTTCATGCATCATTCTCCTGCCTTCTGGGGTACAGCAGGGCATGTCACGTACTGACATAAGGGACAAGAAGGGAGGTTTCTGCCTAGATTCTGCCTAGAGTGAAAGATTGAATCCGTGCTTTGAAACTAGGGACATTTATTTTCAGCAAAGAACAATTCACTACACACAAGCGAACACCCACTGGTATTACCTATTTGTGACCATTGTTCTTTCTTTTTGTAGAAATAATTTATATCTACCAGTAAACCTGGTTTGGATTTGGCAGCTGGATGGCTAAAATGGCTGAATACAATTGCTGAAAGGATTATAAAAATATTCCCTTTGGACAAATATAGAGAACACCTTGCTGCTTAGCCACCCTTCTAATTCCTCTTCACTAATTTCAGTAGGGTTTATGGACACATTGAAGACTAAGGGCCTCTACAAACAGGCAGCTCCATGACACCCATTTTTGCCCCTGAAGGAGGCAACCACACACTTTGGCCTCCGGAAGGACCAAAAGCCCCCCAATTCTTGGCAGGTTCTTTTTGTGTCGTGGAAGAGGTGCCACAGGTGCGCTTGCATGCCATGATGATGCCCCTTCCATCCAGCCACACGTACATCATCATGGGTCATACTGTGTGGACGGGTGTGTGCCATAATGACAGCCAAGCAGCGCAACAAGGGTTTTGAGCATGTGAATGCTCATCCCTAGCTGAACACTAGTGTGCGTACAGACCGGCACAAAGTGCCAGTCTGTGCAGCCCTAAGATTAGGGAGGAGAGGAAGAACTGATGCAGCAGCTGTAGAGTTTATCAAGTTAAGTCCTGACAAATTCTGTTTGTGGTGCAGTTTGTGTTACTTTTAGGACCACACAAATGACCAAAAGTTTCCTCCTCTCCCCCCCCCCCATCCAAAATAAAAATCAAAACCAGAAGCTGGAAGTCTACTTCTGGTTTTGAAAAATGGCTAAATTTTAACTCTGCAGGTCATTGTGGTGTATTTAGAGGTGCTCAAGGCTACCAGGAAACACAATTTTTCACAACAGAAAGGGCAGGATCCATACAATAGCTAGGGAGGGCACTTTGCCCACCATAGTCTAGGCTAATGAGATGGTCACCTCAAGTGACCAATTGAGCACCCATTAAAGAATGGCAATGATTCAGTCATTTAATTTAATATCTATAATGTTGCTGCTGTCAGGAGTGTGGGTGTGCCATTTGGATATTCTACCTACCTAAAATATCTTGCGTTAAGCCCAGCTCCAAGTCCTCTTCACTGAAGGTCTACCCCATTTTGATAACCAATAAAGAGGAGGGGCAGAATTAAAACCTCAATTTTTTTCAAGGCAGTAACCTGGGGAGAAATGTGTGAAGATTCAGGTGTCAAGTAGTTACTGCCACCTTTTAAAAAATTGGGCATAGTGAGCATGAAGCACCTGAACTGCAGAACTCAGAACATAGATTGCTCCTGCTATCTCATGCACTGAAATTCTCATTGGCAATTAATCCCCACCCCTGAAAGAATAATTAAATTGAAATCTTGGTTTCATATCATGTGCTTCCAAGTTGCTCTCCCTGTTTCACTTTCTCCCCCCCCCCCCCCCCACTTCTCTTTTGTGTGATTTGAAAGGCCTATAGCCAGCAACTGTACTGTGAAAGCTGAAGAGTAAACCTTGGGGTCATTCAGACATCATCTTTTTTTTAGTGGGATGATGTGAATAAGCCAAATCATGCATTCCAGATTTGTTATCCACACTAATTTTTCATTGGAACTGCATCTTCTTCACATCTCTCCATGTTCTGTTGCTCACATGTGCTCGCCAGCCCTGTGCCTCCCCTTGCAAGGGTGCCAGCAACCTCTGTGCCAAACTGTTCCCAGCCAGGTGTCCCTGGAGCTGCTGGCTACCAAGAGACAGTGGGGAGGGGGGGGGGAGAGAGAGAGGGAGCGTCCTCCTTTCCCCTCACTGGAGGGAAAAGAAATCCATGCTTCTTAGTCCTGCTCCAAAAGGAGGACATTTTGGAATTCCTTCTGGCCAGAAACCTCAAATGGCAGACTCCTCTTGGACAAGGAGGACATCTGGTCACCCTGCTCCCAGCCCAAGAGAATGGTATCGAAGGGAAAGGTCGAACTCAGAGGAGGCAGCACTGAGCATCCTCAGCCCCTCTGCCATCATCCTGAAGATGCTGGTTACACTTATGAGAACTCGGATGGCTCCTCAGTGTGTGTGTGTGTGTGAGTGTGTGTGTCCCTCTCTCGCCTCTCTGGTTTCACATCCTCTTTCCTGAGTTGCAACTGAGCATGCACAGTTTTATCTCAGGTCTATTGGCATCATTATTCACCCTGCTGATGATGCAAATCTTTAGAAAACCTCCAAGGAATGGGAGGTTATATCAATTATCCTGAATTAAGTGGTTTTTTTGGCAGCCCCCCCCCCAAAACCCCTAATCGGGTGCATTTGGAATGCATGTGAATGGCGGAGATACAACCCAGATTTATGCCAGATTATTTTCACTGAAGGAATAGCCCTGAAGAAAACCACAAAGATGCATTTCCCCTTTATTGGAATGAAAGATATGTCACAGCTTCCGGTTGGTATAATTCCCCTTTGAAGGCATACATGTAAGGTCACCTTTTTAAAAAAGAGGGAGTGAGAGCTCCTAGAATATGAAATGGTAAAATGAATATTACTAATAGTAATAAATAATGCCCTTGACTGTCTCTGGTTTTTGCCTGCTCTACCCAGGAGCAGGTATTGCATACAATGGAGATGAAGCCAACTAGGCCATTGGGACAATGAAAGGGATGTTTATAAACCTTCGTATATGGCATGAAGGCTGCAGGCCAGCCTGACCCTTGTTAACTCCTAGATGGCAATGTCAGTGTTATCAATATTGTTCATGTTCTTGTCTACTTTGCAGTAAAAATACTGGTTCCAGATTTGTAGGAATGTGGTCCTGAATTTTTTAATCCTGAATGCATAAACAATGGGGTTCATGGCTGAGTTCCCATGCGTTAGAAATATAGCGATGTAGGTGAGGATGCTAGGGGTCTTGCACGAGGGGCAGAAGAAGCTGACGCAGTTACGAGTGTGCAGAGGCAGCCAGCTCACAGCAAACAAGAAGAGAACCAAGGCAAGAGACTTGGCAATATGCAGCTCCTTCCCATAATACTTCTCTGGGTCTGTTGAACTGGAGGCAACCTTTTTGTTAAGCTGCTTGCGGATAATATTGAAGACCTCCAGGTAGATGACAAGCATAAGGAGTAATGGAGGCAACACCCAAATGAAGAAGTTGAAGTAGACCATGTACTCCATGCTGATGACATTCTCAAACTGGCAACTGACGGTGAATTCTGACTGACTGTAGTTCTGAGCCTTCCACATCTTGCTCAGGTTGTTCCAGCCAAACATAGGGGTCAGCCCTACTAGGAAGGAAACCAACCAGCAGCAAGCAATAGCTGCCCCAGCACGTCTGGGTGTCACCACACTCTTGTAGCTGTGGAAAGAAGAAACATAACATACACTGAAGTGTTATAGGCAACAAGAAAAGTTACATTTCAAGTTGGTTTTCACAATATATGAAGAAAATCCATTTGGTGGTAGAATCCATTTTATGCTCCATTCAAAAACAAAGTCGTGTTAGTCTGGAAAATCAGTATGCAAAGGGATCTTGTAGCACCTTTGAGACTAGTTTATCATCCGACGGAATTTGGGGGTATAATGCAATGCCAATCCAAATGCAATCATGGGGTTTCATGTTCTTGCGTATCAGTGCGTATCAGTGTATCTCACGCAATTTCGGGCAATGGGAAGTCATTCCAAACGCAATCATGGGGTTTCACATAATTGCGTATTAAACTATCTCACACAATTTCAGGCAATGGGGGGGGGGTCATTTTCGGGAAATGGGAAGTCATTCTGAATGCATTCTGAATGCAATCAGATTTCACGTAAATTCGTTAAACTAGTGAATTCACGTAATTGCGAATTGGCTCCATTCGCAATTGAGAGAAATTCCTCCCATGTGATAAACTCCTAACTGAAAGAAAGAGGTTGATAGCATGAGCTTTCATAGACTTGAGTCTACTTCCTCAGATGAACCATGTTTTGCAAAGGGTCCTATTATTCAGCCTTTCAGGTTTTGTTTTGTTTTTAAATCAGGTGACTGGAGAATCCCCCTTTTACCTGAGACCTTTGTAGAGCCACTGCAAGCCAGAGACAGCATGGAAAAATAGATCTGGTAAATGCATCTTATGTTTGTAGCAAAACAAAAGACAAAGGTCTATTGTCCTAACCAAGCAGACTCAATGAATCAGTTATTAAACTGTGAATCAAAACTGACATAAAATCTGTTTAATCAATGGGTGTACTTAAGTTGGGACTATAAAAAAATCAGGCTAAAGTGTACTTCTAGACACAAGATTCTTAATGCTACCCGTTAAAATATGTTGAGCACCTATTCCATGTTTTCTTCCTTAATGAATTTTTCTGATAAGACAAAGACAAAAACAGAAATGGGAAATGGGAAAACATGGGAGGGTCAGGATCCCGGTAAGATCCCACATTTACACCAATTACAGGATAAAAGCCTCCTCTGGAGTCACCAAAAGAGAAAGGTTTCCAGGGGAGATTTCTCCAAAACAATCCCCTTCATCAGTGCCAAATGCAACTGCATTTTTCAAAATAATTGGATTATACCAGGCACCAAGGTAACAAACAAATCAGATGAAAACACAAGGATTGTCGTTTATTAGGCAAGTCTCAAAGGGGGATAGAGGACTCAAGGCAGAAACAGCTACATCTGGATGAAATCAAGCACTTCTACTGAACTCACTGGGACTTACTTCTAAGTAAACATGTATGTACTGAGATCATATTATAGAATACAGAAAGACCTGTGCTGCTTGCTACTTGTTTGCTGTGGTCAGTTCAAGACAATGGGGTCCTGGACACAAGTGGGAGCCAGCACTGTGGGGGAGGGAGCTTTCTTTAATGTCTTTCATGCGAAGGAGTAATGTGCAATGTGCCTTCTCATCAAACACGGGGGAAGGGAGCCACAGGTGTTATGCCTGGCCATCTCTCCACATGTTCCTTTGCAAGCTCTACAGCATGATTCCTTCTCCTGATCTGAGTTTAGTGAGAGCATTGGTGGTCACTCCAAGGATAGGTAGGAATTTTCTCCCCTTTTACCTTTGTTTGTTTGCCATGGACTGTTAAAAAGACCAATAACTGGATCAGTCCTAGAGCAGATCAGGCCCAAACTCTCCCTGGACATAAAGATGACTAAACTGTGGTTGTCATATTTTTATCATATCATGAGAAGAAAGGACTCACTAGAAAATACTAAAATGCTTGGCAAAGTGGAGGCCAATAGGAAAAGAGCAAGGCCACATTCAAGATTAATGGACTCAATCAGAGAAGTCACAACCATGAGTCTGCAGAGCAGATTTATATTCCTAGCCACACATAGACCAATACTCCTGTGCCTGTGCCTAGACAAATGAATACAAGCAGACTGATCCAAGAGGTGAATGCAATGTTCATGGAGATCCACCTCCTCCCCACACCAGCAGTTGGTTGGCTACTCCCTCCATGCAAGAAATCTTTGGCATGAGGGGGATTTGTAACAAGGGTTCTTTTTCTGCCAGGTTCACTGGTGATCACTCACAGAAGTGGGTGGGAATGTTAGGCAGTTGCTTCCCAATAGATTGGAGAACAGATCTGTTGATCCCAATGGCTGCTTACCAATAAGTGAGGTCTGGAGGTGTCACATTGGAATTCATTATGCAGTATGCAGTGATCATACAGGCATTGGGTGATTCACAGGGGAAATGACACCAAGATGGAAAAAAGCTCTAACATTCTTTGAGCTTACGTGTGTGCATGCGTGCACATGTGCATGCGTGCACGCGCACGCACCTTCAAGTTACCTGTTGACTTGGAGTTCCTGCATGGCAGGGGGTTGGACTAGATGGCCCTTGTGGTCTCTTCCAACTCTATGATTCTATGATTCTATGATTCTATGATTCTATGACTTATGAGGATCTCATGAATTTCAAAATAGAGTTTTCTTAGGCAAGAAATACTCAGAGGTAGATTTGCTAGTTCCCTCCTCTGAAATAAAGCCTACTGGTATTCATTGGCAATCTCCCATTCAAGCAGTAACCAGGCCTTAGCCTGCTTTGCTTACAAGATCAGATGCGTTTTGGTGTGTTTAGGATATTTAGGCCTCCTTCTGAACTTACGATTGACAGTTAAAATACTTTGGCATTGACAGTATTTGCGCCTGCATTCCTTCTGCCTGAGTGATTTTCATTAAAAATAAATACCATCACTATAAATGCTTGCCCTTTCCTCCCAAATATCGACATAGACTTTTCCCTCTCTGAGGGCATGTGTATAAATGCATTAGCACAGCATGGCACTCTCCAGCGAGTGCTTGGTTACTATTTGTTTATAGCCAAGTCTCATTCTATTGCATCCTAGCAAGTATACAAAGTGCTTATTTACCTTAATTTTTGATTACTGTTTTTAAATAGTTTTAATAGAGACTAAAAAAAGGGAAGTTTGGTCTAAATCCAAACAGTACAAAATTATATAACCTAAAAACACCATTCACCCGCCTCTGATGCAAAGTGCCTATTTGAGAATTGGCAGCCTTTGCATCAGGCAAGCTCATTTTGCAACAAACACAATCAGTCATGATTTAGTGCCTCACCAGCTGACGCTTTCCTGGGTAGACATTACATTTTTAGCATGAAGAATTCTGCAAAGTAGTGGGTGGTAATGAAGTTTACATAGTTATAAAGCTGAAAATATTATGCATTTCAGATAATTGGGGAAATGGCAGGACTGGAAATGAAGAAATCATTCTTCCTTCAACATACAAATGTCAGAATATCTGTATGTAATAAGATGTTTATTTCATCTTTAGGAAAGGTCATAGAAGACCAAGCCTCAAATCATTTTTATTGCCTCAATATTAGCCTAACCCGAGAATCGTCTCATTATTAGGGATGGGGAAAGTGTGGTTCTCTATATTATTAGCCCTGGACATACCTCAACTGACCCCTCCTCTTTGATATCAGAATTGCTATAAAATTAGCTTCTATGATCCTAATGTGTGAATTATGTGAAAGTAAGCAGGTTACGTCGGCTAGCTGAGGAGTTGCCAAGAAGATTTTTTCCCCAGATATGTTGGAGGAGGTGAGGAAGGGCCCAGCCATGAGACAAAAGGATGGCTCTGGTCTGGTCAGAGTAAAAACAACTGACCTAACACTGTAAGCCATCCTGTTGCAGGAATACACCCATTCACACCTTCATGTTACACGTTTGGAAGACCCAAAGTGTTACTTTGGAAGACCCAAAGTACCATTTGGGTACATCAGCTCTCTGGATTTTGCCTGAGGGTACAAATTTCCTATAAATCTCCTTTGTTTAATTGGATTAGCTTGGTTTGTAGTCAGAGGTGCTGCCAGGTCAGTTGTCAGAGATTATCTGAGTTTGCTGGTGAAAGCATGATTGTCTCTGACTCTTTCTTTGAGGTTTATCACACTAAAGGGCAAACAGGATTTAAACAGGAATTAAACAGGAAATGCCGTATGTTTAACATAGGGCATTTCCTGTTGCCTTATGTTTAACATAGGGCATTTCCTGTTTAATTCCTGTTTAAATCCTGTTTGCCCTCTAGTGTGATAAACCTCTTTGTCTCCTTGGCCTGAACCCTTAAAGCTCGGACTGCTTACTCATCTTGACTATTTGGAACCCTTGACATTTGGACTGCCTTGTTAATCTGCCTCATCAAAATCCTAGACCTTGGACTGCTTGACTATTCTCTGGTTGAACCCTTGGTTTCTACTATGGAACTTTGCTTTAATCCTATTTTGTTTGCAATGGACCTTGCTTTTCCTTAAAACTGCACTAGCTTCCATGAGCAGTTTCTCTTGTTTGGTGCAGCTATCAGCATTCTTGGCTGCTTTCCCAGACATCTCAGGAGCAACTGAATTTCCTTTTCCCCATCCCAGAACATCATCAAGAGGAGCAACATCTAAGCAGGTGTCGTATCTCCATTAGAAGGCTGTTCCAACCTAACACATTTATTTCTCAGTTCTTGTGTGCTTGTGTGAGTGAACGTGAAGATTTGCCTCCATGGTTCTTCATGCCTCCAACCTTGGTATAGATAGGGATGATCCCAGGACTGCGTAACCCACCCAATAATTCAAGCTAATAATTAAATTCCCCAAGAGTGAGCTCACCTTTAAGGTATAGCTCCTATCCTGGTTATAAGATACTATTAGAATGCTGCCTGGGGCATTCTGGGGGCTATACTTCCAAAAATTAAAAAGCCCAAGCTCTGACCAACAAGTCCAGTCCACTATCCAACAAGAACGGGAATTCGTAAGCAATCACATACCAATTCTACACAATTCAATCTGTGCAATTCAAACACCAGGATACTAGAGGCAGACAGCAGGTATATGAAGGGTTATTGTTTCTTTTTGCTTTGTTTTGCTGCCCCCAGGGGAAATAACTTTGGACAACTCAAGGAAGTGAGACTTACATATGTGTGGGAGCGGGAAGACAGGCAAAACAAGGAAGAGAAATCCCTTCTAGTCTTTCTCATTTACCTCAATGTGTGAAGAATTTATGCCAGACAAAGATACACAAACTGCTAGATATTGCGGAAGAATATTTCATTTCTGTGCCCACAGTCCTGCTCAGAGATAGATGAAGCCTGCACAATTAAGTTTGTGTTGTGGTGCCATATAATTTTCTCAGAAAATTGAATTCCCACAATGCAATGCTCTGGCAAATCTAATGCAACCATCATTGGGTGACAAAGAGCAATTACTCAGTGGCTCTCCTGAATGTAGCTTATACAAGGGGTCCTCTAATTTATCCCGCTGAGGCAAAAGATGACCTCACAGGAAAGCAGTCAGGGAGCGTTCCACAGAAAGGGACTCTGGCACAGCAAAGCAATCAGCAAAACAAAACAAAAAAAGAAACAAAAACCCTTCATTCAGCCATGGCCAGTGCTTTATGGGAGATTAGTCAACACTAATGCTGCCAAATGAAAGGTGGGCCAAAGGAATTTTCATTTTCAGAAGTGCCATGCTCAAAGCAGTGAATGCCCACGTGTATGCTGCTGCTGGGGGGGGGGGGGCAAGCATGTCCCACTTTACAAAGAATAATGCTCTGTAGTACCATCAAAGGACAGTTCTCTGTTCAAAATGTCTTCTGTTTTGAGGGGGTCTTAAAGCTGCAAGTGGACCACAACCTGAGTAGTCACATGGGTCAACTGGTCATAGTCTTCCCTGCTATAGTAAGCTGTATTGAATTTCTATTTAAAACATAGCAAGTATTATTATTATTATTTAAAACATAACACATGCATACAAATTTGTGCTCTCTCTCTCTCTCTCTCTCTCAGCAGTGTGGAAGTGTCCAGGTTACTTGAAGGTGACTGACTGCTTCCATGTTAGTATGATGGACCCACTCTGGATTTTATTCCAGATTTCAATGGAGCTATACAAGAGTGTTGCACTTTATCCTACCCAATATGTTCAGCACCACGGATAACTCCTTTAACATCTGGCACCAACTGCCCACACACATACCAGCATGCCCACAGTCTGAGACCAATGTTGGAGGTCTTATTGGTGTGGTTAACTATCAAAAGAACTGGCAGTCACAAATGATAAAGACTTCTTGGTAGTGGCTCCCCACCTGTCAATCCCTTTTCCAATAGAAAAAGCTACTCCTCCCTGCATCTCTCTGTCGCAGAACTACCCTGAAATCAATTTAGGACTTTACTGAGTGCTATCAGATATATGGAGTTATGTGGTTTTCATTATGAATTTCAGTGCTCCATTTATAGTTTCTGGTTTCTCTGTAAAGCATATTTAAAATATTTTAAATAAATTAATAGTACTTGGGAGGGAAAAATAAGACTGCCTCAAATGGTTTGAAATGGTGATGGGAAAGCATAATCTGTTCGTGATAGTGCACCAAAAGGATAATCTGTCAAAGAACAAAAGAATGTTAGAAAGAGACTTTAAAACTGAAGGGATTTCCTACACCATACAACATAGCAAACAGCAAAAGCAGCCCCAACATCAAGTGCACTTAAGCCTATTGATTTCTGTGCACAGTTGGGGGGAATGTAGTTTCATGTCACATCAGCATATGAAAAACTGAGACATTTGTTTTTCCCTTTAGACTGCCCATCCAGGTCACAAAGATATGTCACTGAGGAATGCCATATGCCACAGACAGCCTGGCTGCAAATGTACATCACCACATTTGTTTTAATAAAGAATGAGATTTCTTAAATAACGAAGAGGCAGAATTGATCTTCAATCTTCACTTGGGGCCAAGCTGAATTATGCTACGTCTCTTTTCTTGACACCACCATGGGTCCTTTGGAGGTCTCTGTAGATGATGTAATTGTTCTCCATCTGACTACAAGCAGAAGCTTCTCCAATCTCTCCTGATTTCCACCAGCTATTGAATGGCTATGTAGTGGGGCTATCATAGCAAACTGGTGAGTGTGGTGGAAGCAGCTTCTGTTGTTGCCAAAGGAGAAAGAGAATTATCAGTCTGCACAACAACCAAAAAAAAGGCCTCCACTACTGTACATTGGACTTGTACTTGCATACATCAATAACAGGATGAGGGCCACTATTAAGCAGGACACGGCCCACACTTTTTAAATACCACAATAGATGTATATGTCCTTTTGCAACTTAGGGGACAAAATGAGAAAACCTATTTTCTTTATAGGGGAAGAAATCTGTGCTAACTCATACAGTTATAATAGAAGGTGGGGACCACTTCCCCTCCTTCCTGTTCCAGAAGTTTGTAAAAGTATTTCTTTCTTTTGAAGCCAATGAAAATGAAAATACAGTTGGCCATCCATTTTCACAGGGGATCCATTCCCGACCCCCCCCCCCCATGAAAACAGAGGCTTGTGCTTATTCAAGCCCCAAAGGTTGAGGTCACCCCTCTGTGCATATTCAAGAACGCAGATCTCAGATCCGTGAGTTAGGAGGGGCAACTGGACTTCTAGTAGTTTCAAGGCCTGCTTAAGCATGGAGCACAGACTAATTATACACTAGTGGATAGAATGGATCAAACACTTACATAACCTTCCTGACCCACCCCTAGAATGGCCCATTTTGGGGCCTACTTCTGGCAGAAATGCCACTGGCAGTAAAGTTATTTATTCTATTTTATGGGTAGCAACAAAATGTTCTCACAGCAAAATTCAGTAAAGAAAACATATAGCATAAATATTATGGCCTCAAACATGTCAGAGATGAAAACCAGATCACAAGATGGTGAAGGGTCTAGAAACCATGCCCTATGAGGAACGACTTAGGGAGCTGGGGATGTTTAGCCTGGAGAAGAGAAGGTTAAGAGGTGATATGATAGCCCTGTTCAAATATTTGAAGGGATGTCATATTGAGGAGGGAGCAAGCTTGTTTTCTGCTGCTCCAGAGACTAGGACGCGGAACAATGGATGCAAACTGCAGAAAAAAGATTCCACCTCAATATTAGGAAGAACTTCCTGACAGTAAGGGCTGTTCGACAGTGGAACACACTCCCTCGGAGTGTGGTGGAGTCTCCTTCCTTGGAGGTCTTTAAGCAGGGGCTGGATGGCCATCTGTCGGGGATGCTTTGATTTGGAGTTCCTGCATGGCAGGGGGTTGGACTGGATGGCCCTTGTGGTCTCTTCCAACTCTATGATTCTATGATTCTAAGAGGCCAAGCAACATCATCAGAATGTAGTCAAGATGGCAAAAGATGAGGTAGAACATACAAGCTAGGAGAGGCTGCCAAGGTTCTTGAGTCTACAGGGAAGAGCAAGATTCTGATATCTCCTGTCTTCATCCCCTACTGATTTAACTGAATTCAGATTATTTTTAGATTTTGAGCTCAGTTTGTAGCATCTAATGGAAGCCAAGGAGGAAGGGGGAAAGTGGGAACAGAGGAAACTGGAATGTTTTAAAAGCAGGCAAGAAAGTAGAATGGAAGAGATTCAATTTAAATTGTCCCAGGCAAATTGGGGCAGTTGGAGGATATACACTTAGCTGTGTCTGATTTCATTAAGTGAAAAATAGTTCTCCTGCTTCTTTTCAGCTGTTAAGAGCAGACACAGCTGACTGTATACAGCCAGTCGTCCATATCCACTAATTCTTTATCCATAAATTCAAGTATACACAGCTTGAAAATATTCATATATATATATATATATATGCTGAAAAGCAAGCCTTAAGTTTGCTATTTTATATAAGGGACACCACCAATTTACTCTCCATTATATTTAATAGGACTTGAACATCCATGCTTTTTGGTATCCACAGGGGTTTTTGGAATCAAAATCCAGCAGATACCCACTGTATCTGGTTGCAGTAAAGCACAGAGCTTCTTTAATTCCTGAGGTACAGAAACTCTTAAATCAGCAGCCAAGTATCTTCCTTCTAAGATGGAGAAAAAGAAATTTCCCTCAAGGTATGGAGTTTCATACACAGCCAGCCCCCACTTTCTATAATCTGTGAAATTTCCAGGTTAAGGAGAGATTTGACCCTGCCGCATAGGTCTAAGCATCAGTTATACAATCCTTCACCAAAAAAGATCGAATGTCTATTCCCATGAGATAGTGCAGCTGGAAAAATTATTGTACCTTGCAGCTTCTGCCTGCTAAAGTTTATTGCATTAGGTCTACTGGCCTATCCAAGATATCTAGAACAATTCAGGAAGCCTGTAAGGATAACTTTTACATGCCTCTTTAAAGGTTATATAGGACTGCGTGCTATCATAATGGACTTTTTCACATGGAGAAAATTGGAAGTGTATCCCAGGGTCAATCTGGAGTCAATCATGGGGTTTCATGTTATTGCGTCGAACGCAATCCAGCCTCGACCCAAACACAATCACAAGTAATCCCAAAAATAGTCAAATTGGGTAAACTATCGAAGTTATAAATCCTGTTCCACTCCAGATTCACAGTCAATCCACATTTGCCTGTTATGAAATGCATGTCTTGATCAGCTTTGGATTGCCTTAGTAAGAAATACACTACAATCCCCACAATCCTATTCTCTACCTGCCCTCAGCAGCCTCACCAGCAGGGAGTCTAGCCTGGGCCCTTCTCTGCCTCCTCCCCCTCCTCCTCCCTCTGGCTGAGAGAATGTGACTTGCAGTGGCACAGCAGCGCTGCATGTCCCTCTCCTTGACCTCTGTCTCCTGCTGGCTCTCTTGCAAGTTGGCCTGTGGCCTCTTTGCCCTGGAGCTGAAGTGGGGCAAAGGCAAGGAGGCCCCTGGCCAGCTTGCAATAGAGCCGGTAGAGGAAGGAGGAGGAAGAGAGGGACACGGAGCTGCTGCAAGTCACACTCTCTCAGCTGGAGGGAGGAGGAGGAGGCAGAGGAGGGCCCAGGAGTGCTCTGGTTAGGCTCTCTGCCGGTGAGGCTGCTGACGGTGGTTTGGGGCAGGGAAGAGAAGAGGGCGCACCATAAGCCACAGACTTGGGGTTTTCTTGGCAAGGTTTGTTCAGGAGCCCCAAGACAGCCACCCTTCCCTCCCTGGAGCATGTGGGCGGGGGGGGGGGGAGGCTTGTGGAAATGAGTTTGGAGCATGCGCATAACAAGTATTTCCCAATCTGGCAATGGGGATTTGTTCTCCTCTATTTGATACCCAAATCTGCATTGGACCCTAAGTAATGTGCCTTTAACTCCTTGTTTGGTGGGTGTGGTGTTCCTCTGGAGTTAAAATAGGCACCTACAGACCACTATTTTCTGGCAGTGTGTCCCAGGCCAGAGAAACAGACAGACAGATAAGAAAAAGGACCCTCAGGGGTCTCTGCAGGAGTCAAGGGCTGTGAAAGCAACCTTGGGAGCCACATATAACTCCAGGGCCAGCATTTTCTCATGCTTATACTACAGCTTCCTTTTTGTACAGGCAGCACCAAACTTCTACCCCATCCTATCCCATCTCTCTCACGTAAGCTTCATTGGGAGCTGAGATAGCTGCCTAACATGTTTAACGGATTATATGCTTTTATACATTGAAGCCATCAACTTTTTTTTAATGGAAATATTTCGAAATATCTGGGAATAATGGAAATTAGGATTATATCCTGAATATCTAGAAGTATGCAGGGCATCCAAATGCCAAGGTTAAACCAAAATACTAAACAACCACACCAAACCAAAACAACAACATGGATTTGTTTCCCATCTTGGCGTTGGTCTCACAATGGAGTTTATCACACCTGGGTTGATTTCAACATTAAAAAAAGATTAAAGCACATTTAAAGCACTCCACAAATGAAGCAGAAATGGAGAGTAATTGAGCAAATGATTATCACATGCAATTGTACAAATAAAGTGATATCGGAAATGCGTTGTCACTGAAGTCCTGAAAGTAAAAAGATGTGCATTAATGCTTCTTTGTGCACTTTAATGGCTGGTTTTGTGTGATATCATTATGCATAATTATGCGATTTTTCCAGGATATTCACGGGATAAACTCCCGATCTCCTTTGTGTGATAAACTCCAATGTTATGTTAGAAAAAGTAAAGTTGGACTTGCATATCTCCATGTCACATCTAGAAGTAATTTCACTCTTGGAAAGTGAGAAAGAGAGGGTGCATTCTTGTAAATCTCAGTGGAGCTGTTGCCATGGCATTTCTGAAGATCAGACGCTTGCATGAGGTGCGCTTTTGCTAAATGTGCAGGCTTTCTCTTCACAACAACTACATCCCTAAATGCCTTTGAAGCTGCTGCAAGCAAGGCAAGTCACCTGACTGAATTCACGCAAGCATTTTCTCCCCTCCTAGTGCCAAGCTCTTTATGCATATAAAATATCTTGTGCTTTAGCCCCATTGTATCTCTCTCTTTCTTTCTCTCTCAAAGAGTCTTACACAAAGCTTGGAATGTTCTTTAAAAAAAATAAAACAATTTGTTTTCATCATGAGTTATATCACCGAGCTGTTGTCACAACTAAGTGCTGTGTTAAAAAGAGAAATTGTTACATTGCTCATTCCTTTTTTATTACATTCTCTTGCTTTTATGAGAGGAAAAAACACGGGATTGATGAAAGGATGGCATAAAACCTCCTCCCAAAACAGCTCTTAAAAGCCTGTTTTTAAAATGCACCTTAAAATCATTTTTTCAGATTACAAATTGTAATTCATTGTATTGATAATGATAATTTCACTAGCAATCTTTGAGTTACTGTTGTAGTATAACTTCATTAGCATAACTAGTTGCAAGGGTCTGTGTTACATGTAATTCACTGCTACCAACTTCTTTTCTCACATGGCTGCTTCCCTAAGGTAAGGATAATACAAACTATTTTCAAGAGTCATTTAAAATGTTCCATGACACAATCTAAGGTATTTGTCAATAGAAAAAGAACTAGAAGGGATGACAAAGACATGGTGTTTTAGTCTGAGGGTGACACTCTAACTCAGCCCTAGTATCTAAATGCAGTGCAAGAGTTCAGCTCTAGACTATGCAAAGAAGGAGCAAGGAGAAAAGACAGTGGAGCTTCTGAGCATGTGCAAAGTGCCTTCTCCTCATGACAACTAGTTCATGCATTGGGCACACACAGCATGGGCTAGTTGTCATGAACATCTTCTGGGCCAGAGGGCAAGATTTCCAGACTCAACTGCAGGATAACTAGCATGGAACAATTTGGAACACATGCCATGAACACAATGAAGTCAGTGCTATAAAATAGCCACCAAATATATTAATAGTTATTAAAACAATATTAATTTTTTCATTATTTTTTTTCTGTTCGGTATGGAATAATCAGTGAGAACCAGCATGGTGTAGTAGTTTGAGCATTGGACTATGACTCTAGAGACCAGGGTTTGGATCTCCATTTGATCATCGGCAAGTCACACTCTCTCAGACTCAGTGGAAAGCAATGGCAAACTTCCTGTAAACAAACTGTGCCAAGAAAACTTTGTGATAGGCTCATCTTAAAGTTGCCTTTAGTCAGGCATGTCTTGAACGTCCACAACAAGAAAATGAGGGATGCATTCACACTCACTTTTTGTTCCAAGGAGTTTCAAATTGCCAAGCTGATGCAATAATGGATCGTTGTTCCCATTATGTTTTGAGTTTGTGAATCCCTCTGAGACATCTTAACCTGTGTGTTATTCACACATGCCTGGGCAGCCCTCCTCACCATAGCAACAGCTGGTATCTCCCAGCCCATCCTGGCCCGAGAGCGGCCGACAAGCTTGGGAGCCCTTCCCAGTACTCCTACTCCTACTACTCCTACAACCTGGGAGGGATTGAAAGAGAAGGTAGGCCATGCCATCCAGGCCTTGCTTGAAGAAGGTGAGCTCCCCCCCCCCCCCAAGAACTCCATCCAACCTGGGAGGGACTGAAAGAGAAGGCAGGCCGTGCCATCCAGGCCTTGCTTGAAGAAGAAGAGCTCCCCGCACCCAAAAACTCCATCCAGCCTGGGAGGGATTGAAAGAAAAGGCAGGACAACGCCATCCAGGCAGCAGCCTGGTTTTGATTAAGTATAGCCCTCCCTCCAATCCATCTGCCTTGGTCCAGGACTCAGAGGGAGAGAAGAAATGCTGGACCTGATCCCCTTCCACCATTTCCCACCACCAATCCCTTCTCGTTTTGTGTTGTGTCTTTTAGATTGTAAGCCGAGGTCAGGGAACCGTCTGATTCGAATGATTGTAAGTACAGTGCTGTGTAAATTTACAGCGCTATACAAATAAAGCCTAATACTACTCCCCACTCCCTGGAAAAGGCTCAGAGGGGCCAGAGGGGGGTCAGCGAGGAAATCTGGATCAATTCGGTAGGGGGGACAATTCCAAATTCCCTGACAAAAATGGAAATCTGCTGATATTCAAGTCCTGTTGGCTTGAATGGTGGTGCACACCTGCAGGCGTGTGCCATAGGTGCAGGTGCCAATTTAGGTCCCTCCATTTGCCCCTCATGAGTAAGAGAGGGATGCGGATTCAAAGTCTGCACAAATGGACAGACAATTGTATTTCTCCCTGTATGAGCTGCCTCCAGGCTCTGGGATCATCAGGAGAGGCCCTTCTCTCAGTCCCACCACCACTTCAAGCACAGTTGGTAGGGTTGTGATCTTCTCGGTAGCTGCTCTTAAATCCTGGAACTCCCTTACCAGGGAGGCCAGAATGGCCCCCTCCTTGTTATCCTTCCTTCTGCATGCTAAAACCTTTTAATACAGACAGGCTTTTAAAACAGAGAGCTTTAAGGAGCCCTGGTGGCACAGTGGTTAAATGTCTGTACTGCAGCCACAAAGTTGTGAGTTCAATCCCAGGGCTCCAAGGTTGACTCAGCCTTCCATCCTTTCGTAGGTCGGTAAAATGAGTACCCACCTGGTTGGAGGCAATTGGCTTACAGATTGCAAACCACTCAAAGAGTGCTAACTTCACTGATAAGCAGTACATAAATGTAAATGTTATTGCCATTTTAAAGGAATGGGATAGGGGATACTGTATTGTTTTAGGTTTGTGTGTGTTGTGTGCCTTTAAATTGTTTCTGACTTATGGCAACCCTAAGGTGAAGCTATTATGCGGTTTTCTTGGCAAATTTATTCAAAAGAGGTTTGCCAGTGCCTTCCCCTGAGGCTGAGATCATGTGATATGCCCAAGGTCACGCAGTGGGTTTCATGACCAAGCAGGGAAATTAACCCTGGTCTCTAGTCATAGTTCAACACCCAAATCACTATGCTGCACTGTATTGTTTTAGCTGAACTGTTTAAAAGAGATTTTATAAACTTTTTACAATGGGCCCTCAACATTTGCAGGGGTTAAGGGTTCAGGATCCCCATGAAAATGGAAAAAAACTGCAACTATGAAATCACTAGGTTTTACTACCTGAGATATTGAGATATAAATAAATATAATCAATGCATACAATAAGTAAGTAAGTAAGTAAGTAAATAAGGTGACCCATAGTCTTAAAAGAAAAAAGTCAAGATTAATTGAAAGTTTGACATTTTTAAACCAATTTGCACCTATACTGTGTGTATGCTCAACATTTCTGGGGATATCTGTGCTGAGATTTTTCAGGAACCCAGCGTCAACTGGGCACATCTGAAATATGTATCTCATCCAGTTCTCCACTGTTTAACAAAATCTAGGGCTCAGACTGTTAGATGGGGTGAGAGATAAGTTAACTACATCTTAGTGAAGCTATCAAATCTTTTCTTGATGTCAATATGCCACTCGGGCAGTGCTCTCAATTATATCCAAGGTACTCAAAATGATGTTCATAGAGCTGCATGGGAGTGGTGCAGAAATGGACCCTGAGGCTGGCCCCCATGAGGTTATTTAGGCTGTGCTGTGGATGACTGGATCATTCAGCTTCTTGGCAGAGATATGTGTACGAGGTATGTCTAATGCAGAGTTAGGACATCTTTCAGTTATAATCTCTGTGACTCCAGCTGCTTGACCATTAACACTGTGCAGAGACATCTAATAAGTGGGGAAATCCTTGGAACCATGCTGAGTGGAGGCCTGCAAATTCCTTGGAGAGAAGTAAGGGACAGGGTGAGGAAAGAAGCTGGCTGTTCAGTCTCAAGGCCAAGCATTTGTTCTCTTGTTGGCTGCTATTTCTGGCTCTACCTCAGACGTCTGGAGGGAGACTACAGACGTCACTAAAAGGGGCCTAGCCTGGAAATGTTGGCTCCAGTCTGTGCCTTGCTACTTCATGGACAGTGGGACCAATGCACACCACTCACACTCCTTTAGACTTGATTTAGTTCATGCTGTCATTTGGATGTCTATTCTACGAGATCAGTACTGAGAAAGTTCACGTTACAACATGCTGTGTGTGTGCAACAGCCTTCTGTGCTAAAATTTAGACATTATTCTTTCCAATAGGATTTCACAGTCCAAATTTCAGTAAATATTTAAAAAGAGATGGACCTGTCTGTTTTACTCACTTGCATTGTTGTGTTTACATACTGCATACAACTTCCCCTAATATCTGTGTTGTTGTATATCAAATGTGTGCGTGTTAGATACGTATATCTAATATATGTATTTTGTATGCAATTGCTGCTGATACATACAGTTTTGCACATTTTTTTTTAAAATTAGAGAACTGGATTGTAAAATTTAAAGGAATATAAATACTGAAGGATATCAGTATTTTCTTGGCATATTAGTTTGTGAAGTCCAAATTGGACCAATTTGTATTAAAACATAAGCCAACTGCTAATACTGATAACTCCTATTTTGTAAGACATAAAGGTATGCCTGCAAATACCTTTTCAGAATTTTTTACTTTTAAAATTTTGTCACACACTGCTGGAAAAGTACTGTTTATACTCATGTATAAGTCTAGAAATTTAGGTCAAAAAATTGACCCAAAAATCCTGAGTCGACTTATCCATGGGTCAATGTAAGTACTGTATCTTAACTCTTATTTAAAAGAAGGAACCATCCCCTGGTGAAAAGCAAGAGTATAATCTGTCCTGGAAGTACTGACCCCTTTACTTTCTCATCCATCCAATCTTAAATATAAGCACAAAGAGGTATGTCTGATGGACTTTTGGAAGTTATCTGACATTGTTTTGCTTTGCTTCATCCTTTAGATCCTTTCCTACATGCCTCTAAATTTTACCCTTGACTTATCCATGGGTCATAGCAAAATCCATAATTTTGGCCCTAAAACTTGCCCTCGACTTATACATGAGGTCGACTTATGGTCTAGTATGTACGGGTAAAAACAACAACAACCAGCTATCTCAGATTTTCAGTTGTCTTGTCCACATGCAATAGAAATAAAAAGAATATGCTTAATTATTTCTTCCCAGTTTTTTTAAAAAAGAGTTTTCTGGAAGTCTGGAGACCCTGTTAAAAAGAATATAGACTAGTGAGAATTTTGTGCCCAACCCCCCCCCCCCTCCCCGTATTTGAACATCCTGAAGCATTGCAAAGAAATGATTCTGTAAACATATTTTTCTGCATACAGGAAAGACACCTACAATATCCATGAAGCTCATACGTAAACTAGCAAATTCAGTTTATTAATGTCCAATTCTAACAAAAATTGCTGGCATTATTTAGAAAGTGATACAATGCTAAACACATTGCTGAGTTTTGTAGTCTTCCTTTTGAGTCTGTGCTGTGTCCAGCAAATATTCTTCAGCTGGGTTGTTCCCCCAACCAATTAGCAGGCAGAGGATGGTGTGCATGTCCAAGAATTATCCAGATGCATTCCTGCAGCCAGATGTACAACGAAGCAGGCATCCTCCTGCATCTTTCAGGGGTCCTTAGAGAAATCCTTGGAGATCCAGGAAGAGGATGACATTCTTATGCATTGGGTTAAAAAACACAGCCAGATGATGCCTCAATTTTCTCCATCCTCCCATGCCCACTAAATACCTGTGAGGAAGGATGACCCAAGTGAAGAACAGTGAGTGAAGTGCACAGGGAAGGGGAAGGGAGCAGAGTGATGTCTGCTGGAGCTTTATGATCTGCCAGCACATTGTCAGATTTCTACCCCTGTCTTTTGTAGATAGCTTCCCAGAAGAAGATAGTCCCTTGTAGATAGCTTAGCACTGAATGGGAGTTTTGCTAGACTGTAGTGTGGCACTGATAGAACTCCTCTTCAACTTGGGAGTAGCTGTGGAAGGAACAACAGTAAAAATCAAGGGTGGATTTACTTCTCCTATGGCAGCAGATCCACACCTGATTTTTATTGTTGTTCCTTCCACAGCTACTCCAAGTTGAAGAGGAGATCTGTCAGTGCCACACTAGAGTCCAGTAATGCTTCCATCCAATGCATTGCTACTATAGGAGGACTGGTGAGAGAATCTAGTATGGCTCTGCCACTCTCACACTGGTGGATCTACTGTTCACTCCTGCTTTGGTAGGGGCACCCAAGTGATCTAAGGATCAAGGCAGGCATTCCTTCAGATGCAAGCTGTCTAGACCTCTCTTTAATTTCTATTTTAAAATGTAACTGAAAGCAATTATTTCTAAATTTGTATATAAATATATATGTATGTGTGTTCATATATTATATACCCAGAAATATATAATTTATATACCTGTAAATCAGCACATGCACTTTTAAGGCAAATCTATCCACATTTGGGGTGATACTTCTTTTTTGTTTCCTACAATGCTGCTGCCATGAAACAGTTGTCTTTCCAATACAGTATGTCCCATTAGGGCTCTGCCTCCCTACCTTATCTTGGTGTCATGTGTTTGATGCTCCAAATCTTATCATATGGTTGACCATGGAAAAGCCATTCCTCTTGTTTGTTCCATGATCTCTTTGGGAATATAGGATAAAAAGATATACTACAACACAAAAAACTAGATGGTTTTCAAATCCTGGCAATCCCTTCCAAATCATGACAAAAGCCAGCCACATTCCACTATCACCATGTATTATCTCCGCACTCATTTCTTTCAATAAATTATAGTAATTTTAAAATGCTTTACTCATGGGATGCTGAAGCCACTAAAACATGAGTCATTAATGCTGGGAAAACCAATACAGTTAAGATTAATCTAACAACAGGAGAAGATGAATGGCCCTCATTGCTAAAGAGCATTCTGCTGAGTTCCAGTGGAGAAGAGGGTAAATCAAGAAGTAAAAAAATCAAGTAGATGAATAGCCGCCATAGATCCAACATGAGATACTGTCACTAAAAAGATGCTGAGGCTGGACACTGACTCAAACATAGGTCTGAAGAAACAATAGGAAAGGGAAAACCAGACCAGAAACACCATGGTGGATTTCATGTAGAATCTTTGAGACTAACTGAAAGAAAGAAGTTGGCAGCATGAGCTTTCATAGTCTACTTCCTCAGATGCATTTAGTGGAGTGGAAACTAGGGAACCAGTTAAAACTGGACTTGCTACTTCATTTCCACACACAAAGGATTTTGAAGTTGTCGACATTCTCCCATACCAATAGCTTATACGGTTTCCACTCCAGTATATGCATCTGAGGAAGTAGACTACGAAAGCTCATGCTGTCAACTTCTTTCTTTCATTTAGTCTCAAAGGTGCTACAAGATCTCTCTACATACTGATTCTACAGACTAACATGGTTGTATCTTTGGATTCTACCACCATGGTAGATTTCAGTACTTAAAGTGGCAGAGATGTCTGACTCTACTATTACATAAAATTATGGTGACCTTCTTCTAAGGAGTGTGACAGAACAGTAGCAGCCATTCCTCTTGAATCTCTCCTGCTTTTCCTCTCTCATGGAAGAGAGAGGTCTGTGTGTGCCACACAGTTTCCACTTTGTATCCTAAACTAACCTGTGTTGAAATATTTGGGTTTTTTTTTTAACATAAACTTGATTGGTATTATAATAAATTATACAATTGTATACATCATGAATCGTCTGTTTCATAAAATAAAAATTGAACTTATATTCTCCCTTACATTCATTTCAATCGTTTACCATAGTTTTTCCTTACTATCGTTTTGCTCTTCACTTATCCATACTTTTTTGACTATTCTTTTTCTTAAACTGTTTTATAATTTTTATTATTATAAAACGGTATTTTTATTTACAGTGTACAGCTGGCTGTGAGCTCATGACTAAAACCAGCAGCAACTACTCAAGAGCCTTGTAGTAAGGTTAAAATAGAAAAATTATGTGTATTGCTTTATGAAATCTATTCTATGATAGGACAAGAAAGGAATTCCTAGCCATGATTAACAGGAGCCACTAAAACAGGCTCTGATGCATGTGGGTTGGCTGGGATCTATCATGGGACAAACTGGAACTGTCAGTGCAAAGCAACTGTTTCTCTAACAAAAGGAGAAAACAAAGCAAACAAACAGCTTCATTTATATACTGCTTCATACTGCCTAAGGAGTGTCTAAGCAGTTTACAACTGTAAGCTACTTGCCCCCAACAATCTGAGAATTTCTTGAAGGAGGAGGAAATACAACTGGCTGAGAGATGTCCTGTTGAAAAAAACTGTCAGCCACCCAGTGGCAACTGGTGGCTCCCATATCAGTTGGGTAGTGAACCCACTTTAGGTTTTAGTCTAAACTTAAAAAACAACAACAAGGTACTGATTCCTTCAGTCAACCCCAACTCTTGGTGACCCTGTGAATGAGACATCTCCAAGAACTCCAATCCTCCAGTGCTCTGCTTAGGTCTTGAAGATTCAAGGCCCATGACCTCCTTGATTGAATCTAGCCATCTGGTGTGTGGTTTTCTTCTCTTTCTACTGCCTTCTACCTTTCCTAGTATTATTGTCATTTCTAATGTGTCATGCTTTCTTGTGATATGGCCAAAGTACAACAACCCCAATTTGATCATCTTGGCTTCCAGGGAGAGCTCAGGCCTGATCTGTTCAAGGATGCATTTGTAATCCATGGTAATTTCAACACTCTTATCCTGCACCACATCTCAAATTAGTTGGTTTTCTTTTTATCTACTTTCTTCACTGTCCAGCTCTCACATCTGTACATGGTGATGGGAATTACAATGGACTGAGCAATTTTAACTTTAATGCTCAGTAGTATATCTTTACTCTTTAGGATCTTGTTAGTTCTTTCATCACTGCTCTTCCCATTTCTAGTTTTCTCATGTCTTGACATGTCTTGACTGTCTGATCAACGTTTGATCCAAGATATGGGAAACCTTTAACTATTTCAATTTCTTCATTATTTAGGTTGAATGTATGTAGATCCCCTGTGGTAATTATTTTTGTATCTAGTTAAAATATATTGATTGGGGGTCGAGATTGTCAACTTTCTGTAAGTTTTTTCCATAGAAATCACTTTTATACTCAAGGATTTTTGCCCAAAGAGAATTTTTGCTCCCTCATATTTGTTTCTCCCACTCACCCTCCCTAAATTGTGCTACTACATCCCTACCAGATACCTAACCAACTTGGCATCTATCTTACTATTCTCCCACACATATTGGTAATTTGTTTCCTGCTGCAACACTGATGCCTTTTTCTTGCAACAGGATTTTGTCCTCAGATGAAGCAGAGGCCACTACTCAGCTGCCAGTATTAAAGATTCAATGCCAAACCACTTAGCTTCTGGACATAGATGGAGCCACCTTGTCCTTTACCACTAGTAGCAAAATGTTGTGCCTTTCCAGGAAATACTGAGCCATGAAGGCTCACTCTTATTGAAAAAGGAGCTATAAAGGACAGGTCTCAATCCTTCACAGTAGCTCTGGACACAGTAGGAGGAAGTATAAGTGATACGTTCATGGTACAAACAAAGGTAAGATGAGATGGAATTTGGAGATCAGAGAGCTGGCCAAATGTTTTTTCTCATCCAATTGAAGTGTGAAGAGAAGGTGCTTTTAATTTAGGCTGGAAGTGATCTAGCCATCTCTCTTTCTTTGTAGTCTTAAATATAACAACTTCTAATAAGGGCTTATTATTCTGATCTGCAAGGTTATTGATATTCTACTCAGGAATCTTTTTTTTGTGTGCATAATAATTATATGAAAATCAAAGGAAGTGCCTATTGCTGTGAAAGCATTTCTCATCACAAGCAATGTAAAGTGCCCTGATTCTGTCAGTTGTGGAATGTGGAGCTGCTCCATACACCCATCACAGCTTCACTAAGAAAACCAGTGATCCAGGAAAAAGCAGTCAGCTCAATGCAAGACGCATAGGATGATGGTCGTATCACAGACTGGACCTAGTATTACACAAAGTGAGGCAACAGGCTCAGGCAGCAAATGCTGGGAGGTAACAATGACAGTTCCCTGGAGCTCTCCAGGTAGATGGCCAAGGGGTAAATGTCACATGACATCTTCTGAACCCTCTGAAGGATTTCCCTAGGTAATATGGAGGAGGCTATCACATCAGCTACCACTTCAGTCAGCTTCTGGAATACTACTAGCCCTTGGTC
This sequence comes from Urosaurus nigricauda, assembly GCA_034509955.1. Taxonomy (NCBI): domain Eukaryota; kingdom Metazoa; phylum Chordata; class Lepidosauria; order Squamata; family Phrynosomatidae; genus Urosaurus; species Urosaurus nigricauda. The sequence goes on along the minus strand of JAOEGL010000004.1, from coordinate 42,623,518 downwards.
TCAGGCAGCAAAATCTCTTCGCTTGTCCCTGCTCATATACTGCTAAATAGCCATACCATGTCACATTGGTTTCATGAACTTGAAGGCATGCAAATTACCCCAGCAAACTATTACTGGTTAAGATCCATACTACTGCAGGGTTGTGACTGTTGGCATGATAGTAATACCTTTTATCATCATATTGTATGAGTGCTGCTAGCTTCATCTGAACACAGACTTCTGCATCAAACAAAAATGTCCAGTTGCTTATGTATGGGAACTTATACACGTGTAAGTCACTAACAGTATGCCAGTCAACAAATATCAATAGGCAAGAACTGGGGGGGGGGGGGGGAGAGATAGTGATGAAATGACTGTCCAACAGTCCACATTCATGCTGGTATGTACAGTTTACCAAAACATGTACAAATTACTCACCAACCTATGAATTTTAAAGGATTCCAAGATGGAATTTAGGACTGAAATGCATTTTGAAATACTGTAGTCTTAAAACCTGAAGGAAGCTATCCAAGGTGCTGAACTCTATGCTTCCAATATGTTCAGTTTCTTGGATAATGCTTTTAGAGTTCAGACTAAGACCTGGAATGTGTTTACCATGCCATTGACAGAGAAGCCAGCAGCTGTCACTGTCTGTAATATGACATTACTGGTAAAAAGCCACTTTGTCCCTGCTCACATACTGTTACATTTATACCCCATCTTTCCACCAATGAGTTCAAGGAAGCATACATAATTCCCTTCCTCTCTGTTTTAGCTTCAAAACAACTTAACAAATTTTCTTTTTGTCAAGATAAAAGAGGGTCTTGACATATCAAGATACTCTGTCAAGAAAATGGCCAACTGTCACAAGATGCCATCTGTCATCATCCGGCCTGGGAGGGAGTGAAAAGGCAGACCCAACTCCATCAGGGGCAGCCAGAGGAAGAAAAAGGGCCCTCCCTCCTACTGGACTTGATCCCCTTTCCCTCTACCATTCTCTTCTCCTTTTGTGTCATGGCTTTTTAGATTGTAAGCCTCAGGGCAGGGAACCATCTGAATAGCTTTTAGGGCTGAAGAATAGAGTATAAATACAGCAAATAAATAAATAAATAAATTTTCAATTTTGAGACTTTTTCTTTTTGCACAAAACCACAAAATTCATTTGTGTTAAAAACATTTTTGCACAAAGTTGTTTTTTTAAAAAAAACAAACCCAATGTTTTTGTACAAGGAACAGAGTATTGTGTGCAAAAGACATTTCTATGTAAAAATAGCATGAGGATTTTTTGGTTTTAAAAAAGCCCCAAACTGTGAAGAATTAAAAAACATTATTTGCCCAAATTATTCATTTTTTCAGGGAAGAATTAAGAAAGTGAAGAGTTACATCACCATTCAGCTGAGTGTGTGTGTGTGTGTGTATGTGTGTAGCTAGACCTAGGTCACCCACTGAGTGCCATCCCAAGAATCTAAACACTTCATCACATTTGCTGTCAATATTTGTCAGCATTCTGTTTACAGTTTCACCCTGAGCAGTTAGTATGCTCATGAACATTCCATAACATTACATTAGCTCAGTTAATGACTTGGGGGGGGGGGACTTAACAGATAGCATGTTTTATACTGTTACTTATCTGCATATCTAATAACTCTGGCCAGAATGTTTGCTCAGGCATTCAGACTGAAAGTAACTGATCTCCATCAATGAAACATTGCTGTAGAGTATCAAGGGAGTTTACTTACATCCCTGAAGGATGTTGTATTATAGCTATATTCCTTCCCTGTACCTAACAGAGCAATCCTAGATAAAAGAAGTGTTAGGTGTATAAGGTTAGGATTAGGCACATGTCTCTTCTTCTGGAAGACATGCTCTTCTACAGGAAGACTCCCCTACTGCTAGCTAACGTCAATGATCTGTCTACAGAGAACCAAAACACGCTGAAGAAATAATCCAGTTTCAGACAGCTTTAACAGCCCTGGCTCAATGCTAGGGAATCCTGGAAATTGTAGTTCATTGTGGCACCAGAGCTCTCTGACAGAGAAGGCTAGATGTCTCACAAAACTACAGTTCCCAGAATTCCATAGGATTGAGCCAGGGCAGTCAAAGCAGTCTCAAACTGGATTATTTCTGCAATGGGTTTTGGACCAGAGTCTTCTGTAAGCAGAACTGCTCTGCTGGCTGTGATCTCCTGACAGAACAGCCTAACAGGAACAGAGGAAGGGTGATGGCAAAGAAGGAGTCAAATTATGCTAGATTTCACCCCACTGACCATCAGGGTTGATTCAGTTAATCTGGCTGGTTTGGTAAATTTCCCCTCCCTCCTGCACCACTCCATATACAGTACATCCCTTCCAAATGGAAGAGGCTGACCACCCCAGACAGAGGGTACCATTCTTCCAGCTAGGGTAAACTGAGTCCCCCAACTTCAACTTATTAATCTTTTTAAATGGGATAAGAAACAGTGATGTAGACTCATGTCAATTGCCTTGGACTCAAATCAGACTCATGTTGCTTCAGTGCCTCGACTTGAACTCAGCTGGTGGACCTGGTGGGGAACTACCACAGAACTGAAATCTCCACGTCTGCTGTAAAGGTTTCACCAATTCAAAGAATCTGGATATTAAACTGAGTTTAATTTAGGGCTGACCACATCTGTCATGCCCCATAAGCCTCAGAACAGATGTGTGTTCACTAGCCCTATCTGGACTGCTAGACTGAATGCTTCAAGTTGGGAAACTGCCTAGGAATGCCTCACACATGAATGTGAACATTTCAATGGGCAGTATACAATGTGATAAATAATAAAGTCACCCCCTGATATGGGGGTGGGAGCATTTTCTTGGAGCTACTAAAATACTTGAAAATGTTAATATAATAATGAGGTTGTAAGTTACATCAAGAAAATTTCTGTTAATGAAATGTGAATGCATCTTACCTATGCATTATTTTTGGCCTGTTTTTTCTTAAAATTAAAACTTCGATTTTTTTCATCATTTGCTCAAGAGCAGAAAAAAGAAGTGTTTCCATAATACACAGAAAGATAGAAAATTGGAAAAGAAAAGGAATGACAACAATAGCATGCAGATACTAGTAGGGAATAGCATATGGTCTTGAATTTTGGCAATTAGCTCTATTTTAGCAAATGCAACCAAACATGTGAATGGAAAAATCTACTTTTCACAGACAGGCCTCTAGTCCCCTTCTCAGTCCATACCTCCTTTCTCATCTGGCTCACTCTGAGCTTTCATATATTTGATTTGTTTTGTTTTCATATATGAACTTAAGAAACATGTGTACAATCACTGGCAGAGACAAAAGAAAGTTAGTGCACTGTTATGAATACGAAAGGTTAAGGATACACAGGGATAAATTTGAAGAGGCACCAAAGAACATTATCTACACCAATGGAAACTGATGGCAAGCTTTAAAAAACAAAACTCATTTTATACGTTTTGGATTCAATAGTACATATCTTGTAGCCTTTTCTTTATACTGGACTTTTCTTTATATGGAAGGAAAATGTATCATTTAAATTTGAATAAATATCTTTGCATGCTGGTTCCAGTGTAAAAATAAATAAATAAAATGCTTTTTTTAAAAAAAGGGTTATGTTCATTTTAACTGAACTTCTATTTAAACGATCATCTAGAAATTAATCTTTAAAGGTCATTTCTCATTCATCCAATTAGAGTCTAAATATCCTTGTCTGCACAAGGATTTGCTGCTCAGTCATCAAGCAGGAATTAAAATACATGGCCATTTCCCAGACACAGAGATTATCTCTGTTCCTGACTCCTTTCCATCATTTTATTTAGTATCACTCATTATCCTAATTCCCCCCAATTGGGTCTGGAAGAGGCTTTCCCTGCTAGTTCCCCTGAAAAGCAATACCGTAGTAAGACCCTACCCATCAATCCAAAAGTGAGAACCTATGCCTGTGTAGTTCTTATAAGATGGAACTAGGATGTGTTACTTCTTGAATTACATCTCCCAGTATCTGCAACCAGAACAATAAACTTCTTTCAATTTGGAATAAAACATGCAAAGATATATACTAAACAAAATTTCTTTAGCTGGAACACCAATTGAAATTGACACTAAAGTTAAAATATACACTAAAGTAAAAACCGTCAATCAGACTGGAATTCCATTGTTTATTCCTGGGGCAAGCCATTCAACCTTTGTTACCTAGCTAGGTAGCCATTGCCTAGGACTAGTTTTAAGGTATACATATGGTTTCCAAACCTAAACTTTGTGCAAACAGCCAGCCCCATACACACCTGTGTATGTTCTGTGTCTCCCTTGGACCTTCTAATCTGAGCCACTGCAGATTTCCACTGTTTTCTCATCTGACGAGGAATTATAACTCCACTGCAACCCCTAAAAACACCGCTATCCCCTTTCCATATTTCCATTTTGGTTAGCTCTATGTAACTGTGTTTGTGTGATTTGCTATCTTGTGTGTGTGATTGCACTCAGCATATTTTCTAAATAAATAAAACCTCTTAATTCACCCCAAAGTTGGAGTCCTCTCAGTTACTACTGATTTATATGGGTGCACATGATCCAAAGGTTATCCAAGCCTCTTGAACAAGCTAATTTCCCCAACATTTGAAGTAATGCTAACAGATGGTGGACACCTGCCCACCCCAGTCCTCCCAATATACTCTTTGGGTAACAGAGTTATAGTCCACAAAGATAACTTTTCCAGCTTGTACAGAGTAGCAAAAAGCATTAATTTTGTCTCTGTACACAAGAAGCTATGGTGTACAGCAAAAGTGTTGCTGGAGAAAATGTTGAAACATTATTCACAGTGCAGACTTCATCCCAGGATAGTGGTTTTGGGCTCAATCTTATTTATTTATTTATTTGCATGCATGCATGCATGGATGCATGTCAAAGTAGAGACCAGTTTACAAGATAAACAGTCATTTAAGGTCCATATAAAAAGAAACATGAATCCAATATGCCTCCAGATTGTTTTGGCCCCATATCCAGTGGTCGTGTTAACTGGGGATTCTGGGAGTTGTGGTTGAAAAGTTAGTTTTTTCCAAGCTCAGGTAGAAAGCAGTAGCACAAAGCAGTGGTTTTGCCTATGTATACAAGAGGCCACTTCAGACAGCTGCAAAAGCACTGCTAAGAAAATGCTGAAAAACTCTTTGCATGCAGTACAGTGAAGATTCATAAAAACACCATATATCTCATTAACATTTGCAACTTAATTAATCTGTAAAAGTGAAACATATACTGATTAAAATCCTTGAAAATAGAGCAGTGGGGAAAAAAATCAATTTGACCATGGGTGTGTGTGGAGGGAGAGAAGAACCATTTATTCTTCAAGAGATATTGATTAACCATTGGAAGAAGTTGAGAAATTGGAAGATATGCCATCACATGAAGTAACTAGGAAGATATACCATCTCATGAAGCCTTCAAATCAAGACAGCACTTTCATCCAAAAGAGATAAATTTAGCCAAATGAAATTTAGCCAGGGTTGATTATCAGGGAAGAGATTATGCCCAGAAGTCTTTCCTGAGTCATGATTTCTAAAAGCTTGGGTTAAATGTTATTAAAAGTAGATTGCAATTTAATCAATGTTGACAGAAATTACTGCAATTGTTGCAATTAAAAGCATAAGCAGAATAGTCAACTACATTCCTATCCTGTTCCTCACATCCAATACCATTCTGCACTTAATAGAGAGAGAACTTTTATAATACATCTGAAACAAATCTCTATCTTATGACCCTCAGCTGGTTCTCCCATTCAATGACACTTCATAGCTTCAAGCCAAGCTGACACTGTGACTGACACATATCTTTTAAAATATAAGTGGAGGTGATCATGTTGTCTTTGCTAAATCTGATATCAAAGCCTTGTTGGGCTTAACTGCTGGGATAATTATCCACTTTGAGGGACTATGACCCAATTCCAACCACATTCAAACAGAATTAAACAAGGCCGCAATTCACAGACACAGGGTTTAGCAGTATCTCTGCACCTGGATTCATGTCACATTCCCTTCGTAGCTTAAACTCTCATTGTCTAAAAATAAATGTATGTGTTTCCAGTAAATGCTAATGATGTGAAAATTCATCAGGATTGTTTTTGTTGCTTTCTCAAAGTCACAGCAGCATTCTTATCCTGTTCCAGTTCCACATTGGCTCATGAGATTTTTCCCCTCCCAAAGCAGAAACTTTTGTCCCTTTTACACATATTTTTCCTCACTATGGGGCTCTACAGACCATCCCAAAGGGGCGGCCTGCACTGGATCGGGGCCGCAGCCTCACGCCGCGCCCCCGATCTGGCCTCTTGAGGGCGCAAAAAGGAGCCGCAAAAAGTGGCTCGTTTTTGCACCCTCGAAAGGGCACCATAGCCATGGTGAAGCAGCTATATGCCTCCCCTTCAACGCTGCATCATTTAGAATTGTACTGCACCTTGCTGCATTTGCACCTTGCTTCATTTCTGCAATAATCTCACAATTAACACTCTCCATACATGGATTTCTCTTATATGGTACAGGTACAGTACAGGAGTCACAGACTCCACTTTATCTCAACCCCTTAGCTTCATGACTGGTCCTTTTTTCTTTCTTTCTTGCCACCATGGCGTCATGACATAAAGACGTTATGATAGAGTCTAGTGTAGTATGAGATATTTTATGGAAATGAGAAGTGGTGAGGAAGACCTTTTGATTGTTGGTCATGTGTGCTTCCCAAATCTGATGCCAGCCTTGTTTATTAAGAAAAACTATTAGCCTTTGTCAAACAGGAAATGTAGCTATAGACAGATCTATCAAAGTTGACACACACATACACACGTCTATAAGTGGAAAGTTGATGAGAGAGTCCAACATGGTTACATTCAGTTTCAGAAAAAGAAAATTCTTAAGAGGAACATGAAAAGGAGAGCAGGGGCTATTTAAAGCCAGTGTAATAGAAACTCAGATAGGATGTCAACAGAGATTAAAGAAGATGCAAAAAATCCAAAAGAAAGAGGTTTCTGGAGTTAACAAACACTCAATGAACCTATAAAAGGCAAGGAAATGTCCTTTGCAAAGTGGGAGTCTTGCCCAGGAAAAAGGAAAATAGAATATGTCAATGTTAATATAAATTGATAGGGCTAGTTAAAAATTAGGATTATATTTTAAAAAATACATTAAAATTTGGAATAAAATAAATATTAGGCAGGAAAAGATAGAGCAATTACTTAAGGTGGGAAGGGAAATGGCAGAGGAATTAAATGAATTATTTGCATCAGTATTCATTTTAGAACAGATTGGGCAGATAACTATTTATGAACCAGTGTTCTGAGTGAAGGCATCTGGAAAGTAAGTCAAACAGAAATAAAAAGAGATGACATTCTAAAACTAATTCCTGAATTACAAATTAACAGATCACTGGGTTTGGGCAGCACACCCACCCACCATTTTAAGGAGGTTAAATATGGATTTGGAGATCTTCTGACAAAAATATGCAACTTTACACTAAAATCAGCCTCCCTAGCAGAAGCTTGGAGGTAGCCAATGTAACACCATTTCTTTTTTTAAAAAATCCAAGAGTGCCCAGAAAATTATAGGCCCACTGACCAAACGTCAATCCTGGGTAAACCATATCAAAGCTAGAATTATTAAAAATATGGACAAACAGGTCTTTCTGGGAGATAATCAACATGCCTTCTCCAAAAGCAAGTTCTGTCTCATCAACATGTTAGACGTTTTAGGTAGGAGTGGTCCTATACACACCATATGCCTCCAAATTTTTTTTCTTAAAAGTTATATAGACCATCAAATGTTTCTGAGGATTCATGCCCTTATGTATCAGAAACTGGATAAAGAACAGATGGCAGAGGATGGGAACAAATACATAGTTTTCAATGTAAGAGAGTAAAAGAGGACCTCTAAAAAACAGCACTGAAATTAGTGCTAATTTTTAATTGCCCCAGAGTCAGGTGTGAACAGTAAGGTAGCTGCACTGGCAGATGACGCCCAATTATTCAGAATGATGTATACTCAAACAGATTGAGAAAAACTCCAAAAAAACAAAACAAAAACTCATTTAATTGTGTGACTATAGATTAATATGGCAGGTCAGATGCAATATGAATACATGTAAAGTAATGCACCTTGTGTCAATCCCATCCCCAACCTCCCATTAATGAAATTCTAAGTAGTAAAAATGTAAAGGGGCAGAGAATGGGGCAGTAGTAAGAATGTAAAGGGGCACATGTAGGGAACATGTGTTCTTCCAGACATTGTTGGACAGCAGTTCCTATCTATGCTAGTCAGCACTGGAGGATGATGGGAACCACTGTGCAACAACATCTGTGGGGAGGGTCATGTCCAAGGCCCAATAAATTCTAAACCCAATAATCAGTATGTATGTATGTATATATCTATATCTATAGATAGATAGATAGATAGATAGATAGATAGATAGAGATAGATATAGATATGAAAAATAATATCAGCCTTATTCAGGTTTGGAGAAATAATTCAAATGTACAATTGAAAATATTGTTTAAAGTTTATAATGTTGATCTGGATAGCCTAACTGATCCATTATTCCTGGACTGAGCTTTAACCAGAAGGGAGTTACTGGACCTAGTAAGACTGTTGGTGATTGCAGTGATGGCATACTCTCCCAAATTTCATATATGAAAACCAAGGCACACGGTTGTGCAGGAGGGAGAGAATAAGAAGAGAGGGAATCTTTCGCTTTCAAGTAGGCTCAGGCAAAATCAAACTGCTGCAGTCTCTTCTAGCTTGTATGCCCTTCCTTGTTAATAACTTTTTTCCCCATCGTTACCACACTCTGATGTTGGTTGGCCTCAAACATTCCAGTCTTTATCTGTGAAAGGTTTGAGGATATGGTTTCCAGACCTCAGGGCAAAGGGGAGGATTCTCGGAACAAGAGTGCTTCTTTGGAAAATACAAAGGGATCTTGCAGTACTTTTGAGACTAACTGAAAGACAGAAGTTGGTAGCATGAGCTTTTGTAGATGTGAGCTTACTTCCTCAGATGCTTTGAAAAGTGTGTACAGTTGCTCCTCCAAGTCCTCCGCAGACTTGAAATCCGTGGACTTGAAAGTCTGTGGAGGGGTGACCACCATTAATCTTAATGCAGTACTCATCCTCCTGCCCACCCTGGATGTGACTCTTAGGGCTAAAAATCTTGTTTACCCCAGATCTATTACAAAAATATCAGAAGCCGTAAGTGAACATTTTCCAGCGAACAACTCCCCTGGAGTTTTCACTGCTTGAAACTGGGGTGCAAAGCCCTAACAGTATAATTTTTACATAGCACACTCCAAAGTGTTTGGGGATTTTTTGGGGGGGGGGGTAAAAAAATGACTAGGGTGGAACATCCATGGCATGTTGAAACTGTGAGAACAGTTTTAAAAGGAAGGGAAACAGGGTAGTTCAAGGATTACATTTAAAAAAAAACATGCAGAAGATAACTTGTTTCAGCTGCATTTGAATTGACTGACATGCTAATATTAAAATTATTAAAATATTAAGCCCAGTTTAGTTTCTTCTGGAAGAGATCACTGGACATTTACAACAGTACTTCGGTGTTTTTCTTATTGATAAATATAGACATGGAGACAAGCAAGCATTTCTGCAAGGCAGATGACTTTTGTGAAAGGAATTTGGGAATTACTCGACAGCACCCCTGTTTCAGTGATCTTTAGTAGGAAACTCTTAGTTCTTTCTTTTTGTCTCTGTTTCCCCTTAAATTGCCAGCATGCTCCCCTCAAAGACCCACTTACTCTCTCACAGATGTAAGAGTCTCTTGTTTCCCAAGTTCTAATGAGATCTCATTCAAAACTGACAGACTTCTAACCATTGGCAATGATATTGGCAGTCAGTAATCAAACCCTAGAAACTGTAGCAATTTAGAAAAAAAACTCTGCCCCCAAAATATGGGAGTAGATACATGAACTGGCACAGAGACATAAATATCCAGGCTATATATATATATTGGCAAAAACATGAAGAGTAATGGAAAACATGATAAAAGTGCTGGGCAGAAGAGAGTCAAAAGTCACAGAGGTCACTTGGAAAAAGAAAGGAAGAGACTGATGAATGGATACTCCTCTTCCACTCATTTATCAACCTATAAAATGCGTAAGAGATGTAGGCTGGATGGAAACTAGCTTGTGCTTCTCCATCCTCAGCTATGGAGCACAGGATAACTGCCAGCCTCTGAGGAAAGATCTCTGATCACACACTCCCAGGAGGTTTTTGTGCAAAATACCTTCAATTTCAATTTTCAAAGGCAATGACTTAGCTGGGTTAATCCTTGCCTTTGTCACTTGCCATCTCAGGGCTAAAAAGTCAACAGCTGCAGAGAAACCAAAACTAGTTTCAAAGAAGTAGAAAAGCCTTTGGCCAAATATGAAAGGTCAGGCAATACCTTCATGAGGATTGACCACAGGTGCACAAAACATTGGGTGATATGGGGGAAGAAGGGAAGGAAGGACAGGGCAGGCCAAAAAAAATAATGATGGTATTTCAGTCAGTCTGGTCAGATATTCAAGTTACAATGGAAAAGGAAAAGCAACCCAGAATGAATGAGGTTCTCATTAGTACTCTAATTTGTACCATCTTCTGACCTACTTATGCCAGTGGACATTGAATCTGTGCCAGGATTTAGTCTAAGTTTTAAAGGCACTATCCAGGCTGCTGAACATATTTTGGAACTGGTGTTCATTACCTTAAAAACTACTTTAATTTTTTAAAACCCTTTTAGATACTCTGGCTAATTATGGGAGTTTCCTTTTCTCTAATTTTAATTACTAAAGACAAGTTTAATGCGATTATGGGTGTATCTGCCCTGCAAAAATAATGTAGTTTGACACCACTAATTGCCATGGCTCCATCCTACAGATCCCTAGGATTTGTAGTTTTATGAGACACCAGAACTCTTTGGCTAAAGACCTTGTAAAACTACAAATCCCAAGGTTCCACAGGACAGAACTACAACGCTTAAAGTGGTGTCAAACTACATTATTTCTATAGTGTAGATTTACCCTATGGAATGTTAAACTGTAACCTACTTAATATTGTTTAATTTATGTTTGTTTGCATCGATGGGTCTATGGACTGCAATAATAAATACTGATTAATGACTGGATTACTTTAACATTCAGACTAAAATCCAGAGCATGTTCACTGTCCCATAGCCACCACCACCCCAACTCTGAATAGAGTCTACTGAGTATCATACAGGTTTGAGGTTTACACTTTGGTCTCTTTGGGTGATTTGCCTACTTTTGTACACATAAAATCCAGACCCGTTCTGTTCTCAGCTCTCAAGTGTTGCTTCCAATAAAATATGAAGCCTATAAATGGGCAACAGTCTTGTTTTCAAGGCAGCAGTTGGCCCACGAACAATTCAAGTGCTTCAGCAAACATTTCAGGATCAGGTTCTTGGAAGTCCACTGCATTTCTACTCAGGCATAATAGGTATAAACTGTCATAAATTATAAAATCATAAATTATAAAGTGGTGTGAATAAATTATAAATGTTATAAATTGATATAAAGTAGGGTCAGTTGAGGTGAGGAATACCTTAGAAGTAGTAGAAGAAGCCTTGTAGTAAGAATAAACAACCTCTGGCCCTCTAGAGAACTACAGCTCTCTTAATCCTTACTGCTGGCCATGGTGGAGATTCGGAGATCCGCAGTCCAAAGTATATGGAAGCACAAAGGTTCCACAGCCCTGACTTAAACTTTCATGGGTCCAGAGGTGAAATCTGCTCTCTCCCTTACCTGCTATGTGACCTCAGTGTGCTATGTTTACAAGACTTATTTCACTTGCAGGAGCTTCTTGAATCATTGTTGAATTAGAAATGCAGCACATGCAGCATGAGAGCCTGTTTAAAGGGCAAATTAGTAGCAATTTCAGTGCTGGTGTGGGATAGACATTGTGGAGTGGGAGGGCTTGGATACAGACGGATGGGTAAATGCAGTAGCGTAAGCATAGGGTTTAGTCAAAATATGTTGAAATCCAGAAGACACACTCTGGCTGGAATCCTCTTGTTTTAGAATGGGAAAACCTAAAGATGGCAGTGCATGCACTGGTAATCTCAAGGCTGGACTTTTGCAATGCACTCTACATTGGGCTACTTTTGTACTAAGTTTGGAATCTTCAATTAGTTCAAAACACAGCAGCCAGATTGATTCAGCATATCACACCAATACTAAATCTTCTTCCTGGCTGTCAGTTAGATTCCAGGTAAGCTACAAAGCCTTGCTTACTATCTTTAAGGCCCTACATAGTTTGGGTCCAGGCTATCGACCAGATCATCTCTCCCTGCATAATCTGCTCTGTACATTCAGATCCTCTGGGGTACATTTACTTCAACTGGCCAAGACTAGATTGGCATCTGTCACCCAGAGAATCTTTTTGCCAGCCACATCTAGACTGCCAGGAGAGATCTGACAGCTAAACATGCTGCCTGAATTCAAAACAGTATTAAAGAAACACTATTTGTTCTGGCAGGCCTACCGAGTCATTTTTAAACTATGAATTTTAAATAAGTATATTTTTAACTATATGTTTGGATCATTTTAATATGTTCTATGTTTACGTGTTCTAATCTATGTGTTTAAATGGTTTTATTGTTTTAATCTAAGTTGTACCATGCCTCAAGCAATAATAATAATCATAATAGTAATAGTAATAAAAACAACTAGCCTGTTCTGTAACAATCAAAGCCTCCTTCCCAGGCAGCTTCTGTGGCCATATACAGTGGGCCTTCCCTTTTGCTGGGGTTAGGGGTGCAGGACCCCCATGAAAGTGGGAAAACTGCAAATAATAAACCCCCCACTATTTTTACCTGAGAGGACACCTCTCTAGGAATCTCTAGCTATGGTCAACATTTGCATTTATGCTGAACTACCTACAAATGCTTAGAGAAGTATTTTCTCTATGAATCTCTAGCTCCTCCAGTGAATGGTCAACTTCCAGAGCAGTTGCACTGGAAGACTCAAAGATTCCCAGACAGAAGATATAAATGAAATCCATGAATAATCAAATCTGTAAAAGCCAAAGCCGCAAAGGTGGAGGGCCAACTGTAATGGGCAGGGGAAGGGAGGTAGGTGACCAAGTGCACTCTGGCTACACTTCTTTACTTTCTCAACTGCTTGGTCACTTACCTTCCCTACCCCAATTGTTAAATGGCCATCTCGATGCCTCACAGGCAATTTGTATGGTTGATGCAGGATCTCAATCTGCATGTTAAAATAAACATTAATCTCTTAACTTGCCTCAGTTCTTTGTAGGTTTTTGTTTTGTTTGTTTGTTTGTTTTTGGTGTGTGTTGGGGTAATATTGGGCCTTAATGAAAAGGCAGGGAGGTGACAGATTCATGTGCATTATGTTTGTTCTGTCTCCTGACTGGAAATCCCTGGTTGGTTGGTTGGTTGGTTGGCTGGTTGATTGACTGATTAATTGATTTTCCCACTTTCCACCCCATAAGGCATCTGAGGCTGTCACAACAAAATGAAAACAGAAATGGTTAAAACCAATCTTAATAGGAAAAACAATTAAAAACAACTAAATATGTAACTGATTAAAAGAGTTTCAAAGTAGGGGTGGGGAAAGTGCAGGTGATGGGCTTCACTTCCTCACAGGCCATTTTTGACAATTCCCTAAGGTTGAGAGTTGGTTTTACAGTAGAAATATTGTGATCCTAAAAAGTAACTGTAGAGATCTCCCATTCAAAACATACCTTGCCATCAAGGAAAGAGAAGATGAGGAATGGCAAAGAGATGCTTGAAAGAATCTCTTTCTTGGAAATCTGCCTGTCTTTGATGCTTGGCTGGAATGTCCAGAAGCTGCAAATCAGAGCTTTGTCAGATTTCGTATAACTAGTTGACTGTCTGTGTTATTAACAAGGTAATGTACAAGACATCTCGTCCTACCCCATAGGTTTTTAGAAACTAAGTCTTTCTTTTTTCTTTCTTTCTTTTTTTCCCCTTTTGTTTTGTTTTGTTTGTTTGTTTCAGCACACTGCATCACACTCTTCTTTTTGCGGAATTGGAAAGGAAGATTCCCAACAATGCCTGCATCCACACTCATAAGTGTGCACAGCTTCTTGAATTTAACCAGGTTCACAGGCTTGAATGGACTCCATAGAATAGTGCTACTGAAAGAAGTGGTCCATGGACTGGTGCTGATGTGGAACTTATTGGCTGCTTACAGGTGTTGTCAAAGGGCACAAATTATGCTGTTCCCCAACACACTGGGGGCCCAGATATCAAATAGCTCTGGAAGCACTGCAACAGAAGAAAAAGCTGAAATACCCTCTGCCTTTGATCTGTATCCTCTCTCTTACACTAAAATCTTATACGCAGCATTTTAATCTCCCCTATACTCCTGGGACTACTAAATAAGAAACATGGTTTGGGGGTAACGCATGCTATTGGCTACTTTCCTTTCCTTGCTACAGTTTAGCTGCAATGCTGACTGGATTTTTTCTTGCTCCTTGCAGTTCCCTCCATGAAAAAGAAATGTGCCTTGGTGCAGACTAGCACATAATTTAGGAATTTATAACACTGGTTTAATTTAGCTTTCTCTTCCCTATATACACATACCTATCTCTGGACAGCCTTACTTTGAGCTGGTTGGTAGGCTTGATAAACTTGTTTTGTAACAGAAATCTCTCTCTCCCCCGCCCCCCTCTCTTACACACACTGTGAACATGTGTAAATTTGCCTGTTGAATGGTTGGTCTTTACAGTGTGATGGATTAGGCAAGACAGTCCTGCCAGTCCAAAAAGAGATTTCCCAGGGCCCGCACCTTCCAGACATGGAAAGAGAGCTATTGTCCTCTCCACAGTTTTTCTTTCCTAGCAGCATCACAGTAGAAGATGCTTGTAAAATAAGCAAGTCACCGACAGCAGCATGGTGTCCCTAATCACAGAGGCTCTGCAGTATTTGCTCCAGCTACACTATTGAGAATCCATTCGTGCAGCTGAGTACTGTTAAACTGCAGGGATCTTTACCAAACTATCTTCTGTTATTGCATTTCCAGTGTCCATTTCCTAGCTAATTTACAGCCATGCCTGACCGAATTATATAAAATTTATCTCTGAGACATCCCAGTGATAACTCTGCTGTTTAAACAACTGCATCATTTCCAGGGTAGTAAGTACAGATTTTACGTGTCCCAAGTTAAGTGCTTTTTAAGTGCTTTCTCTGGCTTTCAGCAGGTGATGTGTGTGTGTGAAAGTCAGAAATGCTGTTTCAAATGCATTTGTAGCCTGCTTTAAAACAAAACACACAACTATGAGGAAAGTCTATTTTTCTACTTTCTGAGTAAATAAGGCAGGGAAGATACCTGTGAACAAACACATTTTATGGCACTCACAGGAATACAGAAATCAACCTTTTAGAAAGGAAGATTCAGAATTATTTACAAGTTGAAGTGGCCTTCCAAGAATGTTGGGGAAGGAGAATTTCTCAGCCTTACCTGGAGATGCTGGGGATTGAACCAGGCATTCATCACATGCAAAACATGTGCTCTACCAATGAATGTCATCCTTCCAGTTTGAGTCCTGTAATGCAGACTGTTCCTGCTCTTTCTCTGTGGAGCCGAATTCATTTGGGGAATATTGGTGTGTTTTGTTTTGTTTAAAAATTAACCTCTTTTTCCGGTGCTTATTTGGTGGCTATTAAGAGACACCAGAAGGTGAAAAATTGTGCTACAACTCCCACTGGGGATTTAAAGAAAAAATAAAGAAAAAGAAAACATAGCTGCAGGAGCAAAAGTGGACACACCTGTTGTCTTTATAGTGCCAAGAATATCCCAATACAGATAAAAACAATCATCCTAGGATTTCTCTCTCTCTCTCTCTCTCTTCTCATCAGACCTTGTAAATATAACTTTTAAATAAAATTATATGTGGCTGAGAAATTATGGAAGCTGAAGTCCAAAAAGCACCCATGCTGTGGTAGTAGGTGTATTAAGGCAACAAGAAAAAACATAAAACATAAATTCTCTTTGCAAGATTTTGAAGTATGCATGCTCCTTCATCAGGCAAGGAGGGTAGGTAAGCTTGAAGGGGAAACAGAGCGGGGGCAGTGAAAGTGTTAACAGATTTTATAGCCATGTAGTTGTCTTTTACAGTCATCTTGTTTTTTATGCTGGTATGTAGGAAGAGTTTGCAGACTATCTAAGGGTCATATTCCCAATAACTATCAGCTGCCTGAGAACAGCAAAGGCAATAAAAGAAAAGCCACAAAATAGGGTTCTCCATTGGGAGAATAATCAAGTACAGCCAACCCTCCTTATCTACGAAATTTTTATCCACAGATTTAAGCATCCACAGCTTGAAAATATTCCAAAAAGTATAAATTCCAAATAACAAACCTTGATTTTCCATTTTATATAAGGGACACCATTTTGCTCTACCATTATTTTTAATGGAACGAGCATCCATGGATTTTGTTATCCATGGGGGATCTGGGAACCAAACCCCAGCAGATAACAAGGTCCCACTGTTGTTGCTGCTCAATAAATATCTGTGTCTTCTTTCTAACTACTTTCATGGAACCCAACACATGCACTTTTGTTCTGTTTTGGTGTCTTTAACTGGTTGTGTGGACACATCTATACTCTACACAGTAGCAACAGCAATCGCAAGTACATTTCTATGCCCGTTATCAGTGCACTTATGCACTCCCCAAGCTGTTTACAATGTGTACGCTAACTGCTCCCAACAAGCTGGGTACTCATTTAATGACCATAGAAGCCAGGCTGAGTTGACCCCGAGCCCCTGGCTGGTATTGAACTCACAATATAGTAATATAATATAGTAAAGTAATATTACCCTGCAATTAAAATCACACTATAGAGACAACAATAACAACAATGACTGCTTTGCTTTGCATTTCTATGGCTGTGGCAGGTGTGGAGTTTACCTACATCTTTTTAAAATACTAAAGAGATGATATGAATTATGCATGACTCAGTGGTAGGAGAAAGGAGAGGCCTTAATTTTTTTAAAAAAATAATTTTTTAATTTTTAAAAATATTTTTAATTACAAAGTTGTATTTTATTTTTTTTCTTTAAAAACATCACATCCTACTAAATTTTCACTTTAATTACATGAAACTATGCACATGTAAATACATTCAAGCTGTGTGCATGATATTGAAATTTAAGGATACAGTTTTAATTTTGCTTGTTGTTTATGGCACAACCATTACCATTACATTCAGTGATATATGATTAATGCGTAACATTAGTACAAAAAAATATTACTAAGGATTCTTTATGGTGTGGTCTAGCAGGAGGTCAATGGGGAGCGAAATCATTAGTTACAGCACCAACTGACGCCAACCCTAGTGATGCCACTGATCTCACCATCACAGGCGTAATGGGTGAAAATACAGAACAGAACCTTATCAGCAGATGCTCCCAGGCTATAGAACTTTCTCCAGTGGGAAATTTTGCTTGTCCCCTCTCTGTTCTCTTTCTCCTGTAGGCAATGATCTTTTTATTTAGGCAGGCTTAAATAACTCATGTTATTTAACTGGTGTGGCAAAAGAATGCTTTAAAATGGTGTGATGAGCTTTTTTCTTATGCTTCAAACGTGTTTCAAACTGTTTTAACTTGGGCTGTTTTTTAGTTGAACTGATGAACCGATTTAGCACTGAATAGATGTTCACACTATTCAAACCACAATTGAATCTGCCCATTTCAATTTACTCCATTTCATTTTCATATTCATCAATAGGATCGAATCACATCCACAGAGAACTTAATCCAATCAACAGCGCATTCATACTTGTGCAGAAACAATTCATTTAAAAAGATGCAGGGAATGCCGTGGGTTCAGAAGAACTGGTTTAGTGCTGTGCCCCCCACCCCACCCCAGAAACCACATCAGAAATTTGGTGCAAGTGCAAACAAGGGACCTTTAAACTGGTTTACACCAGTTTGAAAACCAGTTTATTATGTAGTGTGAATGAGGCCTTGGTATTTTTAATAGACATGTTCTGTAATTGTTTTAGTTGTATTTTGTTTTAATTTGTTTTTAGTCCCCTTAGGTCCCACACCAGGAGAAAGGTAAATATAAATAAATAAATATTTGAAAAGAAGATGTCGTCAAGAAAAGAGAACATGAAGTTTCAGTTCATACTGACCGCAATGAGTGCTGGTCCATTTTAACATGATCCACGATTACAGTATAAAGCAATGAAGTTCCAGTTATCACTACTGTTGGAACACAGTACACAAATAATGCGTACTTCCTTTCGTGTGGACCCAACTGAAATCCTGCCTATACTACTGCCCATTTGTATTTGCTAGTGTAAATCAGGTGGGGTGTGTGTGCGTGCATGCACATTATCTTTTATTACCTTGTTTATTGCAACTCTGGTTGTTCTCAGTCTTGTTATCACACTGCTCAGTAGTTTTAGAAGCCCTGCTACACTATGGGAGTCAGTGACATTTTGCAACTGTTCTACAGTACAGTGTGGAATGTGTTCTTTCTCATTATCCCATTTACAATTCCTATATCTCATTTTCATAGAGACATCAATTTTAAATATAGAAACAACTATTAAGGTCATCCACAAATTAGCTTTCTGTTAAGTGCAGAGCTCAGTAACTAAATCAGGTTAAATAAACACTTTAAAAGGTGCAAAACCTTGATCTATGGGGGAAAAGATTCCTATTCTCATCTGCTTATTTTAGAGCTAGTTCATGTTGAAAGTTTTAGCAAACATCTCGTCTTCCAATGTGCTACTTTGTTCCCATTGGAAACTGTGAATTGCTTCCACTGAAATGAACCAATGACAGAATAAAGTCTCTGTCTGTTCAACATATGTAAGTCATACTATATTAATTAAACACATATTTGAACTAATCCTTTTGGGGTGCTAAATGACCAGAGCTGAACAATATATTAAATGGTTCTTTTGCCCAGTATCAATGAGCAGTGTTGCCATAGCACTCAAAAACATAGCACTCAAAAGCAATCTGATTTAGTCCCTTCTCAGGAAGAACTGAGAGCAAGTGTGGTATAATGGTTTGGGTGCTGTACTACAAACTCTGAAGACCAGGGTTTGAAGTCCTGTTTGGCCACAGAAACCCACTGAGTGACCTTAGACAAGTTACACTCTCTCAGCCTCAGAGGTACACAAAGGCAAACCCTTCTACAGTAAACACAGATCTTGATCTTTTAAAAAAACCTCTATGGTAGGGTTGTCATAAGTCAAAAACGACTTGAAGGCACACATCAATGAAATGTATACAGCCTTATGTCACTGCCTAAAAGGGATTAGACAAACACTTAGTCCAGATGATGAGAATCATGTGGCCCGGTTGGACTGCAGCTCCCAGCATTCCTAACAATTGGCTAGGCTAGCAAGGGCTAATAGGAGTTGCAGTCATGTAGCATCTCGAGGGCTGCACAATTGCAATTGTTGGTATAAATCTAATTGCTAGTCCTAACTTGAGTAGATCCAATGGATCAATTGAATTTATATAAGTGTCGACTCACTATTCAGAAATTGATTCAATGAGTCTAGAAGCTGGATTTACATCTTAGACCTACCAGCATTAGTTTTTAATTGGGACTTTAATATATATTTTAAGAATTGTTTTTAGTTGAGATGCTGGGTTGACATTTTGACTTATGGGTTACACTGTTTCTGATTTTAAGCTGTTCCTTCTAAATTTACTAAATTAATTTTATGTAACTGTTGTGCTGAATTGTGGCTCCCCCTCCCCAGCTATGGCTTCCAAGGGATTCATTTTACTGAAATGAGATGCTTTTATTTCAATGTTTTATTTATGTTTTAGTTAATGTTTTATTTATGCTGCTTTAGCAGAAATTTCTCCTGAAATAGAGCATAAAGATATTCTAACTTGATTAATTAATTAATTAATTAATAGTTGTACAGATAACTGAGTAGTAAGGCCACTCTATTCTGCTTTGGTCAGAACTCAACTGGAACATTCTGTCCACTTCTGGGCACCACAGTTCAAGAAGGATATTGATGAATTGGAACATGTCCAGAGAAAGGCAACCAAGATGCTCAAAGGTGTGAAAAGCCAGACTTATGAGGAACAACGGAGGGAGCTGGGTATGTTTAGCTTGGAGAAGAGGACTGAAAGGTGACATGATAGCTATTTTAGAGATTACAGATTAGAATATGAACCAACCAATTAAAATGACAAGAAAAAAGATTCCACCTATTCCACCTAAACACTAGGAATAACTTTGTAATGGTAACACCTGTTCAACTGTGGAATACACTGTCATGTGGGATGGTGGTCTCCCCATCTTTGGAAATCTTTAAACAGAGGTTGGAGGGATATATTTCAGGAATGCTATAGTTGTGTATTCCTTCATGGCAAGGGGCTGGACTCAATGGTACTTGAGGTCTCTTTCAATGTCTTTACTAATTAGGTGGGAAAAATTCAGAATAACCACTAGAGGCTAATTCAGATGAACTGCAATGACAGGCAGGATTATTTTTGTGGTAATAAAAGTTTTGTAGTGACAGATACCTGATATGGGAAGTATCACATAGCTTCCAGCTGTAAGGCAAAGCATACTGCTTTCTGGATTTTTTTTCCAGGACCATAGTTTGAAAGGTGTTGTATTTGATATGGGTAATTGGTAGGAACTGGGATGAGAGGCACTGTATGAGATTACACAAATTAAGTAACCTAATTATTTATTTTATTTGCAAAATTAGCACCATGGTGTGCATTTTATGCAAAATGTATTACTGCAATTGACAGTACAGCAAGGCAGACAGATTTTAATGGAGTGGAAGGTGATACTACAGAGATATTATTTTTTTAAAAAAAAATAGAGGTTTTTTTTTTTTAAAAAAAAAAAACCTTTTTTAAAAAAACACCTTTATTGATTAAAAAATTCCAAAAAGTTATTTACAGTAGTTTTTGCTTCATAAACTTCAGGCAAAACAATATTCTCCTTTTTAAAAAAAATTCCCATCTAAAACAATATTTCCACATCATCAGAACAAACATGTTACAGCAGTCTGGCCCCCTACACCAGAAAGAGCAGGGTATTGTGGGAACTGGAACTTTCTTTAAATGTGCACAATTTCAGATTTGTGTTGGCTCCTCCAGCAGTGCTAAGAAAACAGATATCTGCTGCTTTGTTGTTTGGTGGAGGTACTACCCATTTGTGCCCCACTGTATTCGGTAGGAGCTCAATGAAAATTGTGATGGGGTGAAAAGATTAGTGTGCTCCTTGTCTCTTACTTACTGTACCTGCTTAGAGAATGCCCGGATACAACTTTAACCCTGCTAGTTTCTGGTTATCTGAAATTTCCATTGAGATTGGTGGGACCTTCCTAAGCAGCAGCAAATGCCCATATCTAGATATAGACTCATTTTGCCAGAGATATTATTTTCAATAGTATGTACACACATTTTTGTTGCCTGTAGCTTCTGAGTTGAACAGGTTTGGCAGGCATCTGAAACGGTAGAAAATCCTGCAACCTGTGCTTTACAGGGTGAAAGTATCCCATCACAAATGACAATTTCACTGTCATATGATCATTATTTTTTGATTTGGGAGAGGAGATACAATGCTTGTTTTCTTTTAAAAGTTTTATTTTGACTTTCATTGAATTAGGGTTGAAGTACAATAATACTTTAGCATTGTACAGTATAGTATTGTTTATGATCAAAAGCAAAAAGGACACGTACAGAACAAATGTAACACAACATAACAAAACCTGTTGTAACCTAGAATCCAAATGTGGAATTGATGATGCAACATACGAGGGGTATCCAAAAGTTTTAATGATCACCTTTTTAAAAAAATTGACAGAAAGTATGTTTTGATTTGTAGTTGTTAACTTATCCCTATGTAGCCACTATCTAGATTTATACATTTTTCCCAGCGTATCTTGACCCTCCAAATACCTGATATTGCAGAAGTCTGCAGATTGCGCCTTACAAGGGGGTGTCGTAAAGTAATGATTATCACCTGGAAGTTATTATGGCATATTGATGAAATGTTGTCAGTGTCATCATTGCTCCCTAAGTGCACGTTGCTGAGAAAATCAGCTCATTGCGTCCTTTATTTTTGTGACTGGCTGTGCCAGAAGTGACTAAAGTGTAAAATCCTCATCAGGCACAATCTGTAGGCTTCTACAATATCAGGTATTAGGAGGGTCAAGATACACTGGGAAAAATGTATAAATCTATATAGTGACTACAACTACAAATCAAAACAAACTTTCTGTCAATTTTTTTAAAGGTGATAATTAAAACTTTTGGATACCCCCTCATAAGTTCTTAGCAGTGATTCAATCTTCTGGTTCCTACTATTAGACCAGTATGTGCTGAGAAGATGATCCACTATCTATCTATCTAGTAGTAGTTGTTGTAGTTTTTGTTGTTGTGTGCCTTCAATTTGTTTCCAAATTATGATGACCCTAAGGTGAACCTATCATGGTGCTTTCTTGGCAAGATTTGTTAGAGAAGGTTTGCCATTGCCTTCCCCTGAGGCTGAGAGCATGTGACTTGCCCAAAGTCACCCAGTGGGTTTCATAACAGTAAAAAAAAGTCTCCATGTTTTTTTGGAGTGGGTGCAATTTTGTCTACTTCAGAACACCACCTATACTATCCTTGATCTTTGTGAACTGCAGATTTTTATTTTTTACATTGGGAGTGGGAGGGTTGTTTCTAGCCTCCATTTCATCTCCAGGAAAGCTCAGTCCTGTAGTTTATTAGTCCCTTTTTCAAAGCAGAGGTTCAGTCTTTAAAGGTGCAGTCTTGGTTTCCTTCCATTGAGACCCCCTGCAGCTTCCCTGCAGGCAGGCTCATATTTTAGTGGGTAAACTGAAGCAGGCAAAGGAACCAACATTTCCTTGTGATTACAATACATCCTAAACTAGTGGACAGCCATGCTCCCTTTGTGAGAGGTTCCTGACAGATGTTTGTATTTCTTCATCTTCAAACAATGAAATCACAACTGTTGTATATTTATTGTGTGTTCAGGCAGCAGCACTGTGTTTGTGCAGGAAGAGAACAATTAGGATCCTTTCCCCATCTCATGGCACCTTCCAGATGCATTGGACTATAGCCCCCATCATCCTCAACTAAACCATACCCAAAGATCATGGCCCATGAGAGTTGTTTATGTACTCATCAATTTATATGCCACTTTTCTCCTGTCATGGAGTCCAATGAAGCTTACAAGAGTTAAAAACAAAATAAACTAAAAATCTGATAATAAAAAACTTAAAACACAATTAAACAATCATCACAATAAAACACCATTAATTTAAAACTATAATATCATTTAAAAACATACAATTTAAAATACAGCAACACCCTCCCCCATGATCTTGTAACCAGTTAATATTTAAAAGGCTGTCTGAATTAAAATATTTTCTCGGTGGCCAGAAGGAAAGCAGCGTGGGAGGCAGCCTAGCTTACCAAGGAAGGAAATACTACAGACTGGGAGCAGCTACTTAGAAGATTCTTTCCAACACATCTAGAGGGCAATACTGGGCTATGAAATGCTAGATTACCAACTACAAGAGAGAGAAAGCATCCTTCAATTCACTAAATATTTACTTTTACAATGCTGTAGGGCATCTGTATGTCCTACAGCAGGGATAAATATCATAAGGGATTGCAGCTTCCAACAGCCTTGACTAGCATAGACAATGGTGAGAAATGTTGGATTCAAACAACATATGCACAACATATTCATAACATATGGCCTGAGGGCCACATGTGGCCTGCCAAAGGATTTTGGGCAGCCCTTGAGATGTAAAATGACTTCAAGGCTCCTTCGCCACTCAGCTTTCTTCCAGGAAAGAACCAGAAGGTGGAGGAGGAGGACAGCTGCACACTCACTCTTCAAGGCTCCTCTGCCAGTCAGCCTTCTCCTGAGGATAGGGCCAGTGGGAGGACGAGGAGGACAGAATTAATATTAATAAAATTAATTGTTATTAACTAATAATTATTAATTAATAACAGGTGATTAATAATTAATGATTAAATAGTTTAATTATTAATTATACCTTTACTTGGAAACTGAGCTGCTAATAACCTATCTGTGGCCCAAAGAAGTTTAGCCTATTTTAATTTTGGCCTCTACCTACTACCAAGTTGTGCAGGTTTGATCTAGAGGATCAACCCCTGCCCTGTAAGCAAACAATGTAAAATGTGCAGGTCTTCAGATGTTGTTAGACTGCAATTCTCCCTGCTGTCTGTCTAATCTATCTATCTAGACTCTTGTCTATGCTGGATATGACTGATGGGAGTTGCAGTCCAATCACATCTGGATTTCCACAGATAATAATAATAATAATAATAATAATAAATTTTATTTTTATACCGCCCTTCCGAAGATCAGGGCGGTGTACAGTTAAACAGTTAAAAGCATATATATAAAAATTAAAACATTCAAACACAGTAAAAATAGAAGGTAGGGTACAATGTCCGCCAGGGCTTAATGGAACATCCAGTCCGATCATGATGAGGGAATAATAAGATAACATAGGAGAGGAAATCATTGGTAGGCTTGCTCAAACAAAAATGTCTTTAGCCCTTTCTTAAACAAATTAAGAGAGGCGGTTAAACGAAGCTCCGTGGGCAGTGAGTTCCAGAGGCTAGGGGCCAAAACGGAAAACGCCCCATACCTGCTGACTCTGAACCTAGGTGGACAAAATCTGTCAGTTTGCATTTCTTTCCTATTCAAGTTCTTTCTATCTCAAATATGAGGAAAGTTATGAAACAAAATTCTCACTCATCCTGTATGGAGCCATTATAGCAGTACAGTGGTCTAAGTGTTGGCCTAGAACTAAGTGTTGACCTAGAACAAGGGTTCAAAACCTCACTTAGTCATGGAAACCAGGTATGTCACTCTCTCTTGGAGGAAGGCAACAGTAAATTTACTCTGAACAAATCTTGCCAAGGGTTGCAGTTGTTGAAGTTGACTTGAAGGTAACAAACAACAGCTGATAAATACCATTGATATGGGTTATCAACAACATGTCAGACCTGTAAGCCAGAGGCTGGACCTTGTGGCTGCAAATGGGAACACTCAGTCGCTATCTCCTAGCTAGGAGAAGAAACACATCTTCTCAAACCAGCAGCTGCTCACCAGCTGCATGTTGCCATCTGCCAAATGCCAGGCAAAGGCCATCCAGCATTCAGTGGCTTTATTCCTCTTTCTCTCTTCATTTACATCAAACACAAGCTGGCTGGAGGCAGCATTATTTATCTCATTTCCCTCTAATACAACTGAAGCATTTTTGCCATGGGCTTGATGTTTACAAGGGTGATGGTTCCACCTTGATCTGCCCACTCCCCACTGCTTGCTTTCATTTCGAGTAGACAAATCTAAACAGACATGACATTTAGGCTAGAAGTAGCAGAGTGAAAGAAAGGAACCCTCTCAACAAGTCAGAAACAACCAAAAAGAATTGACACTGGTGAAAGCAAGACAGACAGACATATAGACAAACAAGGCGTCCCTCTTTTTGCTGTGCCAGTGGGCCAATTCTTGTTGTAACAAAGGACTGGAGAAGCATAATCATTACTACAGGTATGCATAGCTTTTTTTGATCATCCATGTAGCTGCTTGCTTAAGAACTGAGACTGCACACACAGAGAGAACAGAGCTCAAAAACATTTCTGTTTGGCACTACAAATCCCAGAATCTCTCAGCCAGCAGAAGTGTAGTTGGGAGGACAAAAAAAGGGCATTGCCCTCCCAAATAAATCTGCATTTTTCCTTACTGGAAAGAAGTTGAGAACATTTGTCCTTTCCCAAATGTAAAAGAAGCAATTCCCTTATTTTTCCCTTTTGCACTGACACTTTTAGACACTTTTGTTAGATCTGCGTGAGCAATCTTAATAAAGCAAGAGTGGCATTCATGCAGCCTTCTAGATATCATTGGACCACAACTTCCAGTGATCCTTATCATTGACAATGCTGCCTAGGGCCTGCTAGGACATGTACATCAAATACTTCTGGAGGGATATATGGAGATTGCTTACTACTAGCATAAATGAAAGAGCGACCTGTCTAAAACTAGTGTAAGATGAAAGATTTGGCTGTGGGCACCAGAGTGTTTGTCAGCAGGGCACACTTAGCAAGCCACATATGTCCCTTGGCTTTACTGCATTCGGGGTAAAAAAGTGAGGAGCGAAATAATTTAGTAACACCTTTAGGACAAACTGATATATCACAAACTTGTATCCTACATTGATTTTTTTTTTAGATGTATTATGTATGCTTCTATCTTTGCGTTTTTGTAAGAGGTATATATTTGTAATAAAGAATTCTTTTTTAAAAAGGGGGGGAGGGGAGAAAAATAAAAAAATAAAAAATACATGGCTTTAATATCACCCTTTCAGGCATTTGAAGGAGTAATATCAATAAGAGCACAGTCTTGGGTGCCACTAGATTACTTTTTTTCCCCTTTTTATGCTGCAACAGACTAACACAGCTATTTATTTGAAAACTGCATTCAAGGGCTTTTTGTCATTTTCCCCACCAAAAATGGAAGGAGAAAAGACACCAACAAAATTTTGCACTTTAACCTCCAACTTTCCTACTGAGTGACAATATATTTTTATAGGAGGTATAACTGTTACACCTCCAACATCAAGAACTGCTTTGTGCAGGTGGCTAATGGTACCACTAAAGCTGCTCATGGTTGCCTCTGCTTCTGTTGCTTGGCTTCGAATTGCTAACATCCGTGGCTTCCTCTGTGCTTGTTTTTTACATACAGTGCCAGCATATTGTTGTTTTTATGTTTACAAGTATAGTGTCAGTACATAACATTGTATAGCAGGGGTTTCAGGATTAGTTGGTGGTGGAACAATGACAGCAGGTGCCAGAGCAGCTGGCAGCATGGCAGAGCTGATTGGGAATCCTTTTTTTTTTTTAAGGGAGAAAAGATTTGATCTCCTTTGGCTATTGCCACAAATTTACTGACGCTTTCTCTGTTTTATTTTCTAAAGGATCCTGTTTGTTAGATTACTATATTATGCAAATTCTCAGCTGCTGGGGATATATCGCCATAAAAACTCCAGATGACTGCAGATATTTAGTACTTTAGATGCATGCTAGAAGTGCATGTTTTCTGAAAATTCTGGCTCTAAAGAAGTTTTTGAGATTCCTTAACATCTCAACTTTATTTGCATTTTCTCTGATGAATTTAAGGACGTTATCAGACAGGAGGAATTTCTCTCAATTTCGAATGGAGCCAATTCACAATTATGTGAATTCACTAGTTTAGCAAATTTATGTGAATTCTAATTGCACTCGGAGTGCATTCAGAATCACTTCCAGTTGCCCGAAATTGCATGAGATATTCTCATATACAATAATGTGAAACCCTATAATTGCGTTGGGAATGACTTCCTGTTGCCTGAAATTGAGTGAGATACACTCATTCGCAATAACGTGAAACCCCATGATTGCATTCGGACTGCCATTGGATTAAACTTCCAATTTCCATTGTCTGATAAAGTCCTAGGGGTAGTGTACACTGTCATGCCATCATGTACTGTGAAGCTGATGTAGAGTGACTGGCCCAAGATCACCTAGTCAATATCATAGCTGAACAGGTCTCCCTAAACCAGTACATTCCACTGAATTCTAGCAGCCATAGCCATATTTTCCTCTTTTGAACAGAGAACATTTCTCCCTTAGCCTTGTACACATCATCTAGGGTTGAGAACAGAAGCAAGGGTAGAAATAAGAAGAGCTTGGGGAGGTTACTTTTGGACATGCTGATTGAGGAGTTCTAGGAGTTGTAGTCTAAGCAAGTAACTTTCCTATGTTTTGTAACCAAACAGACCACTTGCTATCCTTGTCTGAGAGCTACAGATAAGGTATGTCCTGCAAATACCCTGCTCTGTCATACAGACAGGCAGTGAAGGGCATTCCAAAGCAGCCCAGCCATCTCAAATGAGATAGCTTTGTTTGACTTAGGAAGGAAAGGGGTAGACTGGCAGCAATCAAATGGCTGGAAGCAAAGGAGAAAATACCTTCAAATGTAGGAGAAGGAAGAGTAATTCAAATTACATCCAAGTGGCAGCTCCTTTTATTGATTTTATCAAGCTACATTTCCTGCAAAAAAGTGGTTTTGTAGTCTCAACTATGCCCAACAGTGGTTTTCCAGGGTTTCAAGCAGAATTATTTGCTACCTCTATCTGGAGACCCCTGAGATCTTAAATCTAAATACTAATCAGATGTGATGCTGCTTAACTTCTAAAATTGTATGGAAAAGGGCATGTTCAAGACGCTAAATTTTCACAGCAGTTTGGGCCTCAATGGATAATGGTTAAGAAGAGAGTTATACATCCACTTTAATATCAGAGACAGTGTATCTCTGTATATCACTTGTGGAACATGAGATGGAGGATGCTATTGCACTCATTTCCTGCTTGTTGGGTCCCTCATGGGCAGATGATGGGATGATGAGAGAACTGAATGCCAAACTAGATGGTCGTTTGGTCTGACTTAGCAGGGCCATTATGCTCTTAAGTCATCTCCTTTATGGTTACAGAAGATTGTTGCTGCGATGCCAGAGATTGTACCTGATCCATGCAAAACTGAACTATGGACCTTTTCCAACTGTAAAGTGATATGAAATTATCATCACACTAGCCTTCTGGTTTCTGTCTACAGCCTCAGTTATACCCATATTCAAAAAGTCATTTTACTATATGCTTGAATCCTGTATGGTATTTACTAACACATATGTGTCACAGTTATACTACACACTGTATTCCGGTGTGACCTCCCCTCCTCACTTACTGGGCAGCAGCTGTTGCAAACAAAGGCCCCATTCATACTAGCCCATTTGCCCTGGTTAGATCCGGATCAGATCGTGCATGCCATTACCGAATCTCTCCAGAAAGAAGTTCATACTACCCTTTGTCCCAATTGATGCTTCCCTGTGCATTTTACCCCACTAAAGTTCATACATGCAAAAGTAACGATTCAAGATGGAGCCTCCTAGTTGTCAATCAAATGATGTCATGGTGACGTCTGATGCAGCCATTGGCCACGAGAGTGCTCCATCTGGCGCTTCACTTTTTTTATACTTTTTAAAAATTTGATAGAATATGCATGTGGAGCATAGGGCTGGGAGCACTGCGGCTTGTGGGGATCCCTTCCCCTTCTCCTCCTCTTCTTTCTCCTCCTCCTCCTCCTCCGTTTTTCTCAGCACTAGGAGTGCTTCATCGGGCACTTCTGAATTTTTTTTTATTATTTTTACAATTTCACAGCTTATGCACATTCTACATGGGGCTATTTAAATGGGAGAGGGTACCCCCAATCCATATATGGACAGTTGGCTTCCATATATGGATTGGGGTTCCCTCTCCCTTCGTTTGAATGCTCAATATGAATGGGGCTCTTTCCTCCTCCCGTTTAAGGAGCCCCATGTAGAATGCGCATAATCTGTCAAATTGTAAAAATGATTTGAAAAAATTCAGAAGTACCCAGTGAAGCACTCCTGCTGCAAAAAAGACAGCTCTGGATCAAAGCCAGTGGTTGCAGGGAGAGGAGGCATGTTCCTCCCCCTGGCCTTTACCCCTCCCCTGAACTTGACCTGATTATGATCGGAGCCGAGTTCACATTCGATTGAACTGTTTTTTTCCTAAAAGAAATGGTAAAGTCAATTCTGGCAGAATATATATATATTCTGACCAAAAATGGGAGAAATCCACACAAAACAAAATTGAATAAAGGACACAATGAGGTGATTTTCTCAGCAACGTGCACTTAGGGACCAATGATGACACTGACAAAATTTCATCAATATGCCATAATAACCTTTGGGTGATAATTATTACTTTACAATATCCCCTCGTAAGGCACAATCTGCAGACTTCTACAATATCAGGTATTTGGAAGGTCAAGATACGCTGGGAAAAATGTATAAATCTAGATAGTGACTACATAAAGGCAAGTTAACAACTACAAATCAAAATAAACCTTCTATAAATTTTTTTAAAGATGATCATTTTGAAAAACTTTTTACCCCCTCGTAACTGGAGGTTATGCATTTGTAACTGCCATACAGGATTCTGGCTATGAACTGTATCACCTCTTAGTTTAAAAAGTAGCAACCATGAGTTACTTTTTAAGAGGATAAATAGAGGAATTAATATTTGATTTTTTTTTAATGGCCAAAAGCATGCTGCTTGAGTGTAAGGAAACTTTAATGAGGAGAATCCTAGGAGAATCTTCACAGTTTGGGGCTTACTCTGTGCAAAATTTGCTCTTGTCTTTTTTGTGAAGAAAACATAATTTTCTGTGCATCAAATAATATTTCTGTGAAAAATAAAAAAGTTCTCTGTAGATAAAATGCTGTTGTCCAGATAAAAATAGCACAAATGAATTTGTGTAAATAAGTTCAAATCTGTGAATAATCTTCAAAAACTGCTGAAGATTTAAAGTCTTTCTTACAGCAGGAAGAAAACTGTTTAAATAACTTGTTGCTTCCTTCAGGAATAAAATTAGCAAAGAATTGCATGCCAGAAAGATAGACATTTTAAAGCTTGATCTAACAATAAAGAGCCATCAGAAGGAGCTTGAAGGTACCCTTCAGTTATATATAAGCAATCACCTGATCCCAGTGACATGAGACTATTTCTATAAGATTACACTAAATATTTCTCAATATATATCTAATATATAAATATATCTGCATAGGCTTCAGTGCCTTCCACCTAAGCTCTATGGCCTCTGTGTTTTCCTTGTGGAGGTAGCATTTGCTCCTTACTCATAGTGGTCAAAAGAAATGTTCCAGTAAGGAATGGGACTAACACTTCCTATATACATATGTTAATTTACCCTATTTGAAAAAACTGGACCTTACATAGATCCCTGATAATTTTCACACCAGTTCTTGCTAGAGCAAATATACAAGCTGGATAGTTATCACTAACACAGCGATAGTGCCATTTCTTTTCAAGCCTAGCCCTATCATGAGCAGAGTAAGTAGAAGCTGGATGTATGTGCAAGTGGTAGATCTATTACCTGTTCAACTTGAGATTCTCCATGCTGGAGAACAGAGCTGTGGGTGCCACACACTGAGTTATACCAACCTAGTCTGCTTGCCTTCAGTACTGTGAAGGATGCTGTCCTATCACCACTATCGAAATCAAACTGCTGGTTAGGTCAGCATCTACGTGTGGGACTGTTAGAGGTAGCAATCTTACGATGCCTTAACATGTAGTTGTTAGTTTTCAGGTTTCTCTAAAGTTTAGGGATATTATGTATGCATGTCATTTGTTGGTCTTAATCAGGCCTTCTCTCTTCCTATATCTGTCTGCAGTCTATTCATCCTCCTTTTTGCAGTCTGCAGTTCTCTCATTTTTCTCCATGTTTGGATAGCACATGTTACAGAGTTTCTTGTCATGAGATGTTATGATACCTTTAATATGGTAAAATAAACCTCTTTCAAAACCAAGCCTGCTTTATTTCTCTGTTAGACCATGTATGCGATGGTGGTGGTGTGGCGCTGATTATTGTTCATTTGCAAATACTAATTGCTGTCTCTCATATTCCCCAACATGAAGGAAGCAGTGAGGAGAGAAGTCTGAATCATCTTGTTCTTCACTTCAGACAGCAAATGTCTTGGAGCAGCACCCACTGGCATGACTCTCTCTCCCCAAATATTTCAGGATCTCTCTGTTGGTAAAAGCTGTTGTTAAGAGGCATTCCTCCTCTCTTGTATACCTGCTGATATCCTTTCCCTGCTGGATTCAGCCATTCACAAAAAGCTTGAGTACAGATCATCTTCCTGGCTCTTCCCATTAGTGATCTGCCTGGTGGGGCTGGCATGCTGTCCCTGTTTCCATCTCTACTGACAATGGGGATTAATCACCCAATACATAAAGGTTATTGTGTGTAGAACAAATATTCCAGTGAAGAGCTGAAATTATGGGAACCCCTGTCCTTTGTGAGTCATGAAATGCAAAGACAGGCTCAGTCAGCAAAGCGCCAAAAAGCAGGCACATTGAATTGTCTTGAGCCACAAACCTGTTTGTAGATGGCTCACTGTCCCTCAGGTGGCTCAGAAGGACCCAGTGACTTTGGCTGCAATCAGACACACAGGAAAAGCATCATTACCCACCCTCTACTGCCAGAACACCACTGGTGCCAGTAGCACCAAGCAAGTGTGAAGGCCAGCTACAAACAGTGCCCAGTCTGTTTGCAGTAGATAGGAAAAGGACGCCAAGTGCAACAGAGAGTGAATACATCATGAGGAAATCTGGCAACTCTTGTCCTTTGGATGACCTAGTCAGGCAGCGGGCCTCTCAGAACTGTAGGGTGGGGAGTGAAGGAATGCCCTTTATGCCCTTTTAAGTTCAATTAGAGAAGCAATCTTGCTTTATACTGGCTGTGCTATGGCAAAGGCCAAAGCCCACCTGTCCTTTCTTCCCTGTAGAATGTGCTGTTTCTGGGTCCTGCACACTCTCCTAACAAGATACAGTCAGCCCTCTGTATGTGCTGATTCTTTACCCACTGATCCAACCATCCGCAGCTTGAAAATATTTCAACCAATGGATGCACCCCTACTTTCTCTCTCTCTCTTTCTCCCTGTGTGACTGTGATGTCCAAGGGGCTCATTTCTATTCTCCAAGCTGTCAGTCAGACTAGAGTGCCATCAGTCTAGAAGAAACAGATATGCTTGCAAACAAGGGCTGCACAAGAGCAGAATTTCTCAGCATAAATTTCCTCGCTCCTGCTCCCATATTCCAGAATCTGGTCACGGCCAGGCTTCTAGTATGCTGCTGCTGCTGCTGCTGCTGCAGTAGCTACTTTTTTCCTGCCTGGAATGCAGGACCGGGTGAGACAGTTTTTCTTGGTGTTATTTGGTCTGATCCTTCTGCATCAACAGCTGGGGCATACAGGAATGGCATATTTGCACATCATTTCACACCTGTCTTCTTCAGACTTCCTGGCAGTTCTCCCTCTGAGGATTAAGTGCACTCTGCCCCCTTCTTCCCATCCATCACTCAAGGAACAGATGATCTGTCAGGGCCTCTCACTGCAGCAGCCCCACTGACTGCAGAATGCCCTTGGAAGTTCTGCCTACAGCTGCATGGCTGCTCCCTTGCCTCTGCTGCATTTGGGATTTTTCACAGCAGTGGGGGAAGAGCAGCCAAAACCACATCCAGGTGTACTGCTGCCTCAGGTGAAGGACAAAGTGTTAAATCAGAATCAAAACTCTGCAGTTAGAAGTTGCTGCATCTTGGGAATTGCATAAAATCCTCCACCTGGTTGTAGGCCAGTTTAGGGGGACTTATCACCCTTACAGCCTTGTCCTTCAGCAAAAGGGAATGGGCAGAAAGTTCAGGAAGAGTCAAAGGGCTCCTGTTGCCGCCCTCCCTGCATCTGCTGCCTAAGGCAAGGTAGCACTCCGTTGCTGTTTGCCACAGTGTGTTCATTGTAAATGTGTCCTGCCAGTCTCCCATCATGTGGAGACATTTGCTGCCTCCATGCTGGGATCTCAGGAACTGGTTGATGTTGCTCCCCCAGTTCCATGTCTGGCTGCTGTCCGCTCTCAGCATTAGCTGTGCTGAACAGTGGGGCAGTTGACACAACCACGTATCCAGCTCTCCGCTATGGCTTTGGGGGATCCAATCCTTCCCTCTCCTCTGACCCTCTCACCTTTCCATCCACAACAGTTTCTTCCTTCTCCTCTCCTTTGCTACTCCTAGATCTTCTTTTAACTTACTCAGCCTCCGTGGTCCTATTTGCACTGGCCACGATATTCTGGGAACAGCCCAAAGTATCCAAATCCCAGAGCTGCCCTCATCTCCCCCCATTAACTTGGCCCTCCATTGTGATGCTGGGCAGCTGTTTGAATGTGTGTCCTGCCATGCTGCCTCCTGTGCCCACTGCCACAGCATGTTGCTGTACCATGCACCATGTCCACAGCCACCACAGGTCGGTCGCTCTAAGATTGAGAACCAGACTCCTAGCAATGATCTGGACACCTCTTCCTGACCTTGGAGCGAGCGAGCGACCTGTGGTGGCTGTGGACATGGTGCATAGCACAGCAAGACATGCTTCATACAGCAGCCTGGCACTAGAACAGAGGACTCTTCTGGGAAGATCCAGAGCAAACAGGGACATATTTTAATATGCTTTAATAGGGGTATACCTTGGTTCTGGTGCTGAATCAGCCAGATGTCATCTGGTCTGTTCACACCAGAACCAGGATTTGGGCCATGTCATCAAGTCTCCCCCCACCAACAGGACGGGGGGAGGGGGAGGCCATTTTATTTGGCCCATGCAGAAAGAGCCTGTGTCTTTTAATAATTGGTTCTGGTGATCTAGTGTGACCCAGCTTAATGACACCACTAGGAATAACATCACAACCTCATGAAAGTCCATTCAGAGTAGAAGCCTCACCTTCTTGTAATTTTTGTACTTCAAAGTTTTTATGAAGATGCTAAAATTAATAATAATAATAATAATAATAATAATAATAATAATAATAATGAGAAGTCTAGAATACTGTGTTTTTGCCATGGTAAATACATAGTACTAAATAATTTTTCTCAGGCTTTGCTAGAAAAATAACAATTCAGTGTAAATCCTAAGCATAAAGTAATAGAATAAACCTGAAGCCAAGGGTGTTGTTGTATGGAGCCATTCAATTAGATATTTGAGAGCCAAGGGAGAATGGGAGTAAATGATCGTACAGAATGCTTCCACGCTGTTGGCAGTCTTTCTACAAGCCATGGAGAATATTCATCATATGGCTATTGACTGAGGAGTTAATTGTCCCTTTACTACTAATGCAAATGCACAGCAGAGGCATCCAATTATGCAGTGCTCTTTTTGAAGTGGGTGCAAAGGGACAGCTTGCAGGCCAAACAACAGTCTGTACTCACAGCTTGTTCAGTACCTCCAACAGTCATACCCAGAGTTGGGAGATGTTACTTTTTAAAGTCATACCTCCCAGGCTTCCCTAATCATCGTGGCCACTGGCCATGCTGGTTGTAGAGTCTGAGAGTTATAGTTTAAAAGGTATTTTTTCCAAGCTCTGCTTATATCAGACACTAAGGCTAGAGAGTGAAAAATATCATTTCAAAGAACTGGAAATGTAGTTAAAGAAACACCTCTGAATGTACTAAACCTACTCACTTATCCCTCCACAGCAGAAGTAAGCAATCTGTAGTCTTCCAGATATTGCTGGATTCCAGCTTCAAGCAGCCACAGCCATCATGGCCAATGATGAGAGGGATGATGGAAGCAATGATTCCACAATATCTGGAATGCTGCAGGCCCCCAACCTAGCATCAATACAGTGTCCTAGATAACAAATAACAGATCCCAT